>OY856410.1:1083331334-1084708334 GCA_963693085.1 Alisma plantago-aquatica | reverse complement strand
ACGTTGGAAAGGGCTATCTATGTTGATGGATATGTCCTTGCGTTGGTAGTTGTGATCAGGTGCTGGGTGTGCATGGGCCATTTGGGTCAACACTGAAATGGGAAATGATTATAAGGCCATATAGTTGAGCGTTGATAAGGATGTCAAGAGTGTAAGTAGAGGAGATTGTAACATCCCAGGATTTGAGGCCTTGGATAATATGATCTTAAAAGGAATGATTAGACTACCCATATCACCAAGGTGCACCTCCTTTTTAGGGAGATTATCACTAAAGAACTTCATAGTTAAGCGACCTCAGCTTGGAGTAGTACTAGGATGGGTGACCAGTCAGGAAGTTGATCCTGGCTTGTGCGTGAGTGAGTATAAAGTGTGTTAGTGTGTAGTTAAGGCTAGTGGTGGTTTGTCGGGCCAGTCGCCACCCAAGTGTTACAAATGGTATCAGAGCCAATTCCCCTCTAGTAGGTGGAACCCACATGGGCATGTGGCATGCCAATCTTGAGTCATGCAGTCTAGGTAAGTCAGAAAGGGCTATCCACAGAGATGAGATGGAGTTGTCCTTGTACTGGTAGTCATGGAGCCGCCCATGCACTGGTAGTTTCCAAGCACGTTGGAAAGGGCTATCTGAGTTGATGGAGCCACCCTTGCATTGGTAGCCTGTGATCAGAGGTTGGGTGTACATGGGCCATTTGGGTCAACACTGAAATGGGGAATGATTATGAGGCCATATAGTTGACCGTTGATAGGGATGTCAAGAGTCTAAGTAGGGAATATTGTAACATCCCAGAATTTGAGGCCATGGATAAGATGATTTTAAAAGGAATGATTGGACTACCCATATCACCAAGGTGCACCTCCTTTTCAGGGAGCTCATCACTAAAGAACTTTATAGTTAAGCGTGCTCAGCTTGGAGTAGTACTAGGATGGGTGACCAGTCGAGAAGTTGATCATGGCTTGCACGTGAGTGAGTACTAAGTGTGTTAGTGCATAGTGAAGGCTAGTGGTGGTCTATGGGGCCAGTCGTCACCTGATTGTTACAAATGGTAAGTCATACAGTCTAGGCAAGTCAAAAAGGGATATTCGTAGAGACGAGATGGAGACATCCTTGCATTGGTAGTCGTGGATGGGAATAAGGTGTCCATGGGCCATTATGGGTCTTCACTGAAATGGGGAAAAGATTATGAGGCTATATAATTAAGCCTTGATGAGGACGTCAAGAGTCTAAGTGGGGGAGATTGTAACATCCCAGGATTTGAGGCCTATGATAGAATTATCTTAAAAGGAATGATTGGACTACCCATATCACCAAGGTGCACCTCCTTTCTAGGGAGTCCATCACAAAAGAACTATTGAAGTAGTACTAGGTTGGGTGACGAGTCAGGAAGTTGACCCCGACTTGCACGTCAGTGAGGATAAAGCATGCAGTTAAGGCTAGTAGTAATATGAGGGGCCAGTCATCATTCCTAAAACTCTACTAGAGGCTTGGGCAGTGGGCACAAGTGTTACAAACCAAGTGTTACAAATAATCCATCATGACAAATCAATCTACCCATCCTTAAGTTAAAATTTGGGAGTAGATGATTGTATGTGTGATAAACACAAGCACTTAGACAAAGATCTAAAGGCCAAGAGGACATCTTTGACCTCATGCTACAATAGGAAGGTTGCACAGTAACCCTAGCAACACATGGCCCTAGACCTACCCTCAGGGAATCCCAGATTTTTTTTCCTTTCCCTTCCATCTTCTCCCTCTCTCCAATGCACCTAGAGCGGTTGGGGATTGAATTTCTTTTCAAACCCCCTCCCCACGGTCAACCAAGGATGAACAACGCACCTATTCTCCTCTCACTCCAAAAAAACATAGATCTCAAAACCATAATTTCTCCCACATTACGTAATTTAAATACCCCTCTTGCATTCAATTTCACCATGCAATCCAAACCAACCACTTCACTTTTCCCCTTTGTCCTCTCTCATCCATTTATCTCTTTCTATTGAGCATTTATGTCATGGCATCACTACCTCTTCAGTTTTCTCAGGTGGATAGTGAAGAAACACAACCACCACCTTATCCCTTTCTTGGTCAAACTAAGATTGAGATTGAATGATGGCTGATTGGTCCATCCCACATGCTTTCTAATGAGATTTCCGACTAGCCAAGCTCTACTCGACTCTCAAGATCAGGCCCACGCCTAGCAAGGGTCCAGATAGGGTAAGGATAGCTAGTCACACTGTGGCACGAGAACAAGATCTAGCGGCCTTCCTTTTCACCGCATGCATTATCTATTTTCCCTCTTACAAAATAATAGCAAGACAGTACTAGAAACTTCAAATAACCATGCAAAATGATTGAAGCACCAAAAACTACTAATAAACAGTGTATTTTGATCATAAGAAAAATGACTAATATAATAAAAGTGATTACAAGGGCTATTTCTGATCCTATTTCCCTACTATACTAAAAGATAACCTTCTCCTGATATTTTGACTTCAATTAGTAACCAAAGGAATATGGGTATGATTCTATAACAGCAAATCCAACAAATCACTGACTCTAAAATATGAGCTTGGAAGCATTTAACTTATATCGCTAGATGCTAAAACTTTGTTTTGGTCTTGAACTTAGTGAGGCCTTTTTGTTAGAAGTTGGATCTGATATTGGAACCTAGCAAAAATTTATTTAGAAATCATCATGTGAGTAAATAATGACATTTACACAAAGATACATGTTTTCCTTATTATGAATAATGGATATGGGAATAAAGAGACAAGGTTCAAAATGAAAATTTGTGTTTTTCTAACCCTAAATTGAAAATACATAAAACCAAATCGTAATTGATAATAAAAACCCTAAAATGACATTAAAACCCTAAGATAGGATTTGAGAAGATTGTAACACTTGGTTTAAATATCACTCTTCAGATTAATGTTTGTTTCTTGATTATTTGGTTGCAGACATTGCCTATCCTTCAAGACAAGATATCTAGGTCATCTATGAGTACTCCCTTTTATCAAGCTTTTTAGATTCCTGAAGTTTTTCGAATATATGAATTACATGATATATGCATTGAATTCTTTCGATTCCAATAAAAGAATTATGAAGTCTTATGCACATTGTTGATGAATAACATGCAATGCAATAATCCATGCCACATAAGGGTATTTTTTGAGAAACCCACTCCCAAGATAATATTTACAATAGTCACTATGAGAGTGTTCCAAGAAAAAAGTAAGAAGTGAGGTGGAAGAATCATGTTACGGGATACACACCTCTGAGCCTGATGAAAGGACATACACATCAAAATCCAATTATGGATCACACATTGGTTAACCAAGTGATACTAGCATGATTATAGGTTGAATAAAATGAAAATGTGGAATTTATGTTTTCTACAATTACTTGACTTGAATTTCAATATATGTTGTTAGAAGTACATGTACACATTTTGGTTGTACCACATATGTTGTATACAAATATGCTAATTGATTTATTGTTTTTTGGAATTTTAGGTTAGAGATGATAACGAGAAGATCAAAACTACCTCAGAGAAAAAGAAATAATACTAATGAAGAAAACCAAAAAGAATTTTAGATTGTGCCATTTTCATCATTAGTTTCATTAGATGTTAGCTTTTCCCCATATTTTAAGAATATGGTAAACTCCCTCTTAGAACCTTGATCTCCATTTTTTGTAAATTGTACCTCCCCTTGAGGAATTATCAATGATTATTTTTCACTTTTTATAAATCTATATTCTAGAAATATAGATTACAAACCTTGCATCTCTGGTCCACCTTCAATTAGGATAACAAGAGGAGGGTGTCGTTACAATTGGTATCAGCGTCTAGATTTGTGTAAATGGCCTTTAGTTATTATTATTAGTTTCAAAAAAATTGTAAACCCAAAATGAATAGAGTATTTATGGGAGGTGATGGTGTCTGGAATTGTTCACAACCTAGGATCAAGAAATATTTTCCTCTGCACCACTACTTGTTTATGAGGACACCAAAGACAATGCGATTCATACCTAGACAAAACCTAAGCATTTAGAAAAAATAACAAACATCTAGGTCATCTCATATCCAAATTGTCTCCTTCTCATCTCTATTTTCTTCAACCCTAAGAGTGCCTCTTTCTAAATCTTATGATTTTCATCTCTTCTTGTCTAAGTTAATATTTTAGATAATTAGGGTTGAGTCATCCTCTAAACTATAGAAATTTCTAGGAACCCGTGATGAAATGGAATAGGCTAGGCATGTGAAAAATATACATATACGGTAGATGGAAGAGAAAAACTTTATGATAGTAAAGTTATCCTTAAAATTGCTAATTTTGAGTTTACATGGTCAATAAAAGAAATACACATTTCTGAACAACTCTACTGAGGGATGGAAAAAGAGAAGGAAAAATAATATGTAAGTTATCTCTAAACATTGATCACATATCCTAATCAAGGGTAAACAAAATGAATGGTGGAAGGTAGTACATACAAACCCTAACGATAGGTAAGGATATATGTATTCCACCTTGAGCCCCAAACACAGATTGTCGAATGAAACCTAGATAATACCTCTTGAGTATGTGAACTATCCCTGCCATTTTGAAACACCTAATCTAAATGAAGTGATTTATGAAACCCAAGTGTTCTAAGGAATAGTATGCCTTTGTGAGGGAAATAACCATGTCAACTAAAATACCCCTTCTATAAACCTACCCCAGGAGGAAGTAAGGTCATAAACCCATATATTTATGTGCCATGTTCACATGAGTAAGAACAAAAGAGAAAAATTAATAAACCCAGCTACATGTGTTGGATACATGGCAGTCTAGGTATACAAGTGATGACTTCGAATAGGTTCATAAACCCTAAAAATATAAAGTAAGGTTGTTTAGAAATTATTCTGCATGACCCTTAATCTGTTGGATGCAACTACTAGCTCACTGTGGGGATAAGACTAATGAAATGGAACTAGCATACCTCAGGGTTGAAAAAGGAATAACCTGATGGGCTAATCAGGGTTCATTAAGGGATTGAAAAAGGAAGTTGAATTCCAAGAAGTCTGACAACAATACTCATGATTGATCAAAGAGTAAGAGAACCCACTTAAGAAATGTAAGAACAGCAAAATATGAATACCAAAGTTTTAGACTTATATATCTTCCTTGATGGATCTAGGTTATATAACAAGCTAGCATGTTTGAATTCTAGAAGGAATGATATATCATGACAAATTGTCCTAAGTTTTCAAGAGTACTTGAAAGGGAAGGTAACCACCCTAAAGGTGAAATGAAATAGCTTCTCTTTCACACCTTTTATTATTTTTTAGAGTATTGCGTAGCAATATGTGTGTATGGAAGTATCTAGACCTTGCTATCTTTGATAGTGATGCAGTAAATATGTGACTGAGTTGGATGTTACTTAGATAATATTTCCTAGAACCCCAAATATACGCCAATCTAGGAAAAAGAATTAACTAGACTACTATTGAAATACAAGCATGTGTTTGATCATTCTGACCTAACTAAATGAAAGCCATGCTAGTATAAGATGATGTTTAGGGGTGTGGATTGCATGTAATATTGGCATCATGAAAACCCAACTCGGTTAGCAACCTGACTGAGCCTCAAATCTCATGTACCAAGGGATATGCATGCATGCAAGTATGTAAGGTACAAGTGAGTGTTAGTACATGGCAGAAGTAAGTTAGCATACAAGCACGTAAGTGATGCATGTATGTGCAGTACGCATAAGTTGATATATGAGAACATGCAACTAAAGGACCCAGTTGTTATATAAAGATATATTTGAGACTCAAATTCTCCTTGAAGAGTGGTGTTTATTTATGTGGAGGGTTATCCAATGATAAGGACGGACCTTATGGAGGAAAAAAGGTCCAAATCTTACAAGGCAATCATATGTGGCTAAGAGACTAACCTTCTAATAAGAAATAAGAGAGCACCCTAGACTAGACTCTCATATAATGTGAGTTTAACTGACGAGTCTTTGATTTGAATTTTGAGATGCATGTCCTAGAAGAACCTGAGCCTAAAATATAAAATGCATTATGACCTAGTTGTATATTGTATGAGACGTGTGAATCATCTAATGCATTATGCATATAAAAAACATATCTTTGGAGTTTCAAATAACCACTTTCAAACACACATTTATGAGAAATTGTGATGAAATTTGAGATGAATCTGCAATGAACATTTAATAGATCAATAATAAGCATGTCTAGTTTTGAATGTGTCATTAAGACATAAGGATCCTGATATGGGTTATAAAACCTCTTATTCTAAAATGAATCATGAATCTTGATAGAACCTATAATGCCCCAGATAATCCTATGAATGATGGAGCCCTAAGTAAACCATAAGGTCAAGTGGGGGAATATAGAGGTACATAAGGCCCAAGGAGTGATGAGAGAGTCTCAATTCATAAGGTACAAGGAGTTAGGAGAAGGTCACTCCATGGGTACCTATATCCATAGAAATTGCTAGGGGATGATTAAGGTCAACAATGCATGAGGAATACATATAAAGAATAGAAATACTTATGTAATAATGGACCCTAAGGGAGGTTGTGACCAAACTCAAAGGCCTCAAGAAAAGCAATTTCTACTTTGATTAATGACTTTTGAAAACTCTTTACAGTAAGAAATTGTTCATGCATGAGGAGTAATTTGTTGAACATGACTCCACCTAAATTTAAGAAATATAAGATGAAATGTGAGTGCATCATCTCTACGTGTGAAATGAGACAAAGTTTGTATTTACATTGTAGTTAGATACGAATTTCTCCTCAGTGTAGGTGTTAAAGATTGGGTAGAGACACATAATACACATACATTTTATCACTTATCTCGATCATAAATAATTTTATGACCCATATATATATATATATATATATATATATATATATATATATATATATATATATGCATGTTTTACCTTGAAAACTTAAGAATAAAGTTAATCCTTGCTTAAGAAATACCTAAATGAAAATGGTAGCATCATGTTTGTATGAATGAGAATGTGGAACCATACTTATGCTCATGGTTCCAGACTGTAATGGATATATGTATCTTTGTCCACTTTCATAAAGGTGGATGAAGGTTTGTAGGAAGAAAAAAAAACCTATCGTAGAGAGGTTGTTAGCACCAATGGTACGTGTTGAAAACCCTAGATACATTGGGTACCTTTGTATGAATGAGGAACATGTATGATATCATCTTGAGGGTTTAGCCTTGGTGGTAACATTGCATCTCCATTCAATACATGTGTATCTTGACCTAGTTTGAGCTTAGTACTATGAGATAAACAACATGTTAGGAATTGTTTCTAGAGGAGGTTAGCTAGTCTTAGGACTTGTGTTAGTTGTCCCTAGAAAGGGATAGACCTTGAGGGAAAAATCCAAGCATAAGAGGCCAAAGGTTGTGGCCACAGATCCTAACCTCAAATTATAATGTGACACATCATGAAAATTCTAAACTAAGATACTTCTCAAATATAAGAGTTATACCACCTCGTGTTAGACAAGATGATATACAAAACCCTATATGCCTGAGTAGACATAACCTCTATATGTGGATTTAATAAAATAATATCATACTTATGTCTGATGGACCTTACATATGGGTGAGGGAAAAGTACCAATACCCTAGAAGAGGTAGGTATAATGAAACCATACATCTAGGTGAGAGAAGAGTCTTAAGAAACTAAAGGAGATATGTTGACAAAGCCTTGTACTTGAGTTAATGGTCCTTAATGTATTGTACTCAACAATATGGGATGATATATGGTCATAAGTAGATGTCTTGACTTGAGTATACCCCATTTTGAGTGGCATGAGACTTGTGAGCTCATCCTAAGCGGCCTACAATGTCAACCTTGAAACTATACTTTTTAAATAAGAATTACATTCCTATTGAACTATAATGATGATATATAAGCATTTGAGCTAGCATTGTTAATTGGTAAAGATTCATTTTACAATTTAGTCTTGATCTAACATGATAATTGAGACAATATATGTATTACTGATGATTTTCCATCCATTTCAGACATGGTCTAGTTGAATGTGAGTGTCCAATCTCAATAAGAAAAGAAAAATATAGTGATAATGCATGATAAATGGACTTACCCATATACTTGGAAAATTAAGTAATCTTAAGAATTTGACTCATCCATGACATTTATATTAATTGGATAAGTTAAACCCTAGGTGAGAGAGACTTGTGTAGTCTTGTAATAGTTGATGGTCTTGTTTGACACCTTGTTCCACCACCCTGGTATTACCTGATGTGTAATGAGTTCCATGTGTCTAACTTAAACATGCATGTAAAGGTTCATGTCTATGTGTTGAATATCAAACCATTGGACTCTACAAGGTATTTAGATCTACCACAAGACACGTTTGAGGATTTTATTTCAAAACTGAAGGAGCTTCATAGTAAATATGCAGTACAATCACCACGAAAAGATGAGACCACATATGATATAAAAATTGATGTGGTAAAAGCCTACCCCCGTTCTTTTAGATCACCCAGATGATGTGGGAAAAATTCATTTAAGGGAGGAAGGATGCAAGGACTTGGAAGTTCCTCTCTTGTTTTCATTGGTAGAAGTTGTAATTAGAAAATGATTATTAGAACATAGTCCTTCAAATAAATATTGTGGTTGTTTTTTAATTACTGTAGAGACCTTTGAGATGCTTATTAAATAATTGGTGGTTAAATTGAGTGGATGTCTATTAATGTTGATCCTTTTTGCATATAATTCTCTATTAGAAAGTTATTTCCAAATTTTAAACAATTTTTAGAATTATATGATATGTTGGAAAGTCTTACTTGAATTTAATGTAAGAGATACTTGAAGGCCAAGAAAAGAAAACTAATCTAACAACCTATTGTTGAGATGTTATATGGTATCAATATGAGATAGAAATAAAAATATATCCTAGAAATTCAAGTCATTTAGACTTTCCTAGTAGTCTAAGATATTATTTTTATTATATGTGCCACATACTTATATGCATTCCTTAATGGATTCTGGTTTTTTATTCAATTTTACCCTATCGGGATGATACTTTCTCAAATATGAGTTTTGATAATAAAGAAAAAGTGGTTAAAATTTGGTGTCCATTGCAATTGCCAATAGAAAATTATACATTTTTAAAATTTGAATAAAGTCATCCATTAAGAGATTGGTCAATTTGTATAACAATCAATCAAGACATATCCATATAGTTGGTCCTAAGTTAAACTTTAGGCATGATGAATGTATGCCAACAAGGGCAAGTGCTCATATGGATATCTAAGGGTTGGGAGGCTATATTCTACCACACTATAGAATAGGAAGGTTACACGGTAACCCTCACAACACCTACCTCTAGACCTACCCTCAAGGAAACCTGAATCCCTTTCCTTTCCCTCCAATTTTCTCCCTCTCTCCAATCCTCCTTGAGTGGTTTGTGATTTAATCACTTTTCACCCCTGGTCTACCAAGGATATCGAAGGGTTGGGAGTCTATCTTCTACCCCACACTAGAATAGGAAGGTCACACACAATAACCATTGCAACACCTACCTCTAAACCTACCCTTAAGGCAAATCGAATCCCTTTCCTTTCCCTCCCATTTTTGTCCTCTCTCCAATCCTCCTTGAGTGGTTGGCGATTTAATCACTTTTCACCCCCTATCACGAAGGATGAAAATGCACCCGTTTTCTTTCTCACTCTAAAGAGGAAGATCTCGAAAACCTAATTTCTCCCACAATGTGCCCTATATATACCCCTTTGGGCTTTAGTTTGACACTACAATCCCTGATGTCCCCTTTGCTTTTCCCCTCATGCCCTCTCTCATACCTAGATCATCTCTATCATGGCACCTCCACCTCTTTTATTTGTTGAGGTGGGTGATAAACAAACACATCCACCACATTATCACATTCTTTGTCAAATTCAGATCAAGATTGGACGGTGGCTGATTGGTCCACTGCACACACTACTGACGAACTTTCTAACCACCCAACCTCCACTCTACTCTCGAAATTAGGCCTAAGCCCAGCAAGGGTCCAGGTAGGCAAGGATCTCTAGCTACATGATGGTGTGTGAAATAACTTCTGATGACCTGCCATTTTTTGCATATATTAGGTATATTCCCTCTCAGATGAATATAGCATATAATACCATGAAATTCAAATAGTCATGGAAAATGATTTATATCTCATAAACATATAAGTAAATAGTATATTTAGATCAGAAGAGAATGAGGAATTTAATAAAAATGATTAAAGTGGTATTTCTCATCCTATTCACCTAGTACCTAGATGATCACCTTCTCCTAATATTTTAAGTTTGATTAAGAAGATGTTTACAATTCTATAACTTTGACAGTAAGATATGAATGCTTGAAAGCATGTAACTTATATCACTAGGTGCTAAACCTTGGTTTTGGATCCTGAATTTAATGAGGTAATTATCTTTAAATTTGGTCTTGATATTGAAACCTAGTAAAAGTCTATTTATAATTGATCATATATGTAAATCATGCTATTTTAGAAACTCTAGAGTATGAAATAGGTTTGTATTAGATGATCCAAATAAGTACAACAAACTCTCTTATATAGGAGTTTAGAGAGTAGGAATAGTCTAGAACAAGATTATTCTAGAATAAGGAAAAAGGCTAATGGGATAATAAATAAAAGCCCATAATAGAATAATAAGAGAGAACATTAGACAAATAAAGCCAGGAAAATATATGCATTAATACTCCCCCTCAAGCTAGAGCATTGATGTCAATCATGCCCAGCTTGGACGTCAAAGTAGTGAATCTGGTCTTTGGAAGAATTTTAGTGAAAATATCTGCAACATGATCTATAGTAGGTGTATAAGGAGTAGAAATTTGACCAGATAAGACGGCTTCCTGAACAAAATGACAATCAACTTTCATGTGTTTTGTGCGTTCATGGAAGGTGGGGTTGTTGGAAATAAAGATAGAAGCTTTTTTGTCACAATGCATTGGAATAGATGGAGCAACAGAGATATAAAGTATCATAGGAGGCTGCGTATTCAGAATAGTTCAAAGGTGATGTGAGTCATAGCTCTATATTTTGCTTCAGCACTAGAGCAAGCAACTACAATTTGCTTCTTGCTCTGCTGAGTGACCAAATTACCACCTACAAAGGTGCGGTATCCAGAGGTGGATTTTCAATCTATCCTGTTTCCAGCATAATCATAATTAGAATATCCAATAAGGTTGCAGTGCCCATGTTTTTTGTAAAGCAAGCCTTTCCCAGGATAACACTTCAAATATTTCAAGATATGGCATACAACATCCCAATGGCACTAACAGGGCTTGTCCAAATATCTACTAACTAGGCCAACAACAGAAGTGATGTCAGCCCTAGTTATTGTAAGGTAGATGAGTTTCCCAACCATTCTATGATACTAATGATGGTTAGGATAAGGAGGAGAAGTATCATCAACCTAGTTAGTGTTGGGATCCAAGGGTGTACTGGCTGGTTTAGCCCCAAGCATTCCTATCTTAGATAGGAGATGTAAAACATACTTGTGTTGTGACAAATAGAGACCAGAAGAAGAACGAGAGACCTCAATGCCCAAGAAGTACCTCGGTTTTCTGAAGTCTTTTGTAATAAAATGTTTCTCTAAATATGTTTTAGTAGCCTAGATGCATGCTGAGCCACTGCCAAAGATGATAATGTCATTAACGTAGACAATGAGAACTACAAGACCAAAGATAGATGTTTTGACAAACACAGAGTGATCAAAATGAGAGCGACAGAAATCAAATTATTGAAGAATAGAGTTGAGTTTGTCAAACCATGTTTGGGGACTTTGCTTAAGACCATAAATAGCTTTGCAAAGGTGACAAACTTTTGAAGACTCCCCTTGAACCACAAATCCAGGAGGTTGATCCATGTAAACCTCCTCATGTAGGTCCCCATACCGAAATGCATTTTTAACATCTAGTTGAAATAAGGGCCAGTCAGAGTTGACAACTATAGAAATGAATAGAAATAAACTAAGTCACATGAGAGAATGTTTCAAAGTAATCAATGCTATAAGTTTGAGTATATCCCTTGGCAACTAGGCGGGCTTTAAGTCACTAAATAGTGCCATCATGTTGATATTTGATTGTGAAAATCCATCGACAACCAACTGGGGCGCAATCTGGGGATGCATCAACCAAATCCCAAGTATGTCAGTCAGTAAGTGCCTGCATTTCAATCTCCATGGCTTGTCTCCATGCTAGATGGTGAAGAGCATGGGTAGCATTTTTAGGTATAGTAATAGCACTTAGGGCAGAAGTGAGATGTGCAAAATTGGTACCCAGGTTAGCAGTAGTGTAGAAATTCCCAATGGGATTCTGGTTGCAAGATTGAGTGCCTTTGTGTAAACTAATAGGTACATCCAAGTCAGAATATACCTGAGAGGTAGATTGAGGATTTGGTGTCTCTGGAAGAGAAGGAATAATATTGACTAGCGTTGTAGTATCAACTGATAAAGGTAAGGGGGAATCAGATATTAAGTTAGAAGTCAGAGTTGAGCCAGTAGGAGAATAAAATGGCATATGTTCAAAGAAGACAACATCAGCCAATACCATCCATCTCTATGAAATTGGATCAAAATAGCGGTATCTTTTTGTATCCTAGAGTACCTTAAAAAAATACACTTCGTGGAATGAGGATCTAGTTTGGTAAGGCCAAGACATAAATTTCTCACAAAGTATGTACTCCCAAAGATACGAGGAGGCACGGCGAACAAGGGAGCATCAGGGTATAGAACCTGAAAGGGCACTTGGCTGCAAATAAGAGAAGAAGGTATGTGGTTAATCAGATAGCATGCAGTAGAAACAGATTTCGGCCAAAAAAATTGAGGAACATGGTAATGAAATAAAAGAGTACGTGCAACTTAAAGAAGATGGTGATTCTTAAATTTAGCCATGCCATTCTATTGAGGTGTATATGCATAGGAGGTTTGGTGAATAGTACCCATTTTGGTGCAAACAACTTGACAAATTGTGTTGACCTAGAGGTTATACATTGTCCATATTTTGATAATGACTTAACCATTCCATTCATATATATCTAATATGTGTATTCAAGATTGATTCCAAGCTTTAGGTACATAAAAAGAATCAAATTACACAAGCCCTAGCTTGTCAAAGTTCAAGTCAAATAAAATGCAAGTGTGATAATAAGGAAATCACTTCAAACGACCTTAGAAGAATTTTATAATCATGTGTATTGATGATATGACTTGTAACTAAGATGAGAAATATATGTGGGACACTTAATACCAAGTTTCAATCACTTTTTAGCCAAATTAGAAAATAGATCACATGATGTTGATCGGTCGAGTTCCAATCTCGACCGATCCCATGGATTGATTTTCTAAAGATGGCCATTGGTCGAGTTGTGCATTCATAGAACTCGATCGAATGACCTTCTGACCAAATGCAATTTTGGCTTATCGGTCAAGTTTCCCCAGAACAAACTCAACCGATAGTTTGAAAATTGGGATTGTCTTTTAGTCGATCGGTCGAGTTACCTTTATTGAAACTTGATCAAATGCTCCTATTCGAAAAATGCAGAAAAAGTGAGTGTAACCGTTAGTGACTTGTTTGGATGAAAATAGATGTGTTGCCTTGTTTGCCGCCTTGATTTACCACCCTCCTGGGCTTTTGGTCTCCGCCACGGGCATGGGAGAGGGGGGAGAAATGTTTCTCTCTTAATCCTAAAATGGCTATATTTTGGCCCTAAGTGTTCTCCAACTCAAGGGAGCACCCCCAACTATAAATAGGACCCCTTGGAGTTCATTCCAAGTTTGCTCATTCATTACATTCAAGGTCCTTGCTATCGTTGAGTGTGATACTACTCCTTGAGCCCCTTTCTCTCTCTATTTTACACTTCATTTCATGATTTGTGAGTGAGTTAGGGTTATTGTAAGAGAGCTCCAACCTTGTGCATGTAAAGCTCTCAATCTTCCACTACTTCCCTATCCCCTTCTTACATGAAGAAAAGCTAAAGCTAGCTCCATCGAGTGAAGAAGGAGTTGTAGTTGGTCCTCTTCAAGGTTGTTGAAGAGGTGGTGATATTCTCCAAGTAAAGGAGAAGGCAAAGGCTGAAGATCCAAGAGGACAAGCAAAGTCCTTCAAGGTGGAAGACTTGAGCTTGAGTGGGTAAGACCTTGTTGAAGGCTAAAGACTCAAGATAAGTGGGTAAGTTCCTTGGTAAGGTGGATATCTCCTTGTGGTTGGAGGGGTAAGTCCTTTGGTGGTCTATTGTTGTAAATCTCTTTAGTGATAATATAGAGAAAAGCACTTGCAAAGTCATAGATGTTGACCTCTCTAGGTAGTGGACTGACTCACTTCTAGTTTGAAGTGTGGAACCACTCTACATCCCTTTGTCAAGTGCTTGCTATCATCTCTCTCATCCTTTCTATGCTTTTTAGATAGGAATTCAAATTGACTTTAAGATATTGCTCTAAAATTGATATAATTTGAAGGTCTAATCTATTTGGTGAGAAATTTTGTAGCTCTATTCACCCCCCTCTAGAGCCCTTAGATCCAACAAGTGGTATCAGAGCCAAGGATCTTCTACAAAAATCTCCCACGAGATGAGAAGATGGGCAACAGCCTACTTGGTTCACTCAACCTAGAGGGAGGCTTCTCCATGCGTCCTTCGGCCTATGACGACACCAACTTTCTCTATTGGAAAAGGAGGATGCAGTTCTACATTCAAGGGATGAAATTTGATATGTTGAAGGTGATGGTCACACCTTACAAGAAGCCAACTGGAGTTATTGCAACATGGAATGAAGCTACTCTCAACGAGGCTCAACTCAATGCCATCCTCTACACAACCCTCACCCCCATGGAGTTCAACCGGATCTCATCATGGGACACCACCTATGAGATTTGGGATAAGTTATGCATCACATATGAAGGAACAAAGCAAGTCAAGGAGGCAAAGATCTACATGTTGAACAGCCTCCTAGAGAACTTCAAGATGGGAAAGAAAGAAGGCATTATAGAGATGTATTCAAGACTCAATGTCATCATCAATGGGATGGATGCATTGGGCAACACTTTGGACAGAGGCATCATTAACTCAAAGATCTTGAGAACTCTTCCAAAGAGATGGGACTCAAAGGTCACCTCCATTGAAGAAGTGAGGAGCCTTGGTGACATCCCAACTGAAGAACTCATTGGCAATCTTCAAGCTTGTGAGCCTAGACTTGACAAGCAAGAAGAAGAAGCAAAATCAAGAAGAGAAGGAAGCCAAGAAGATCAAAGATAGTGCTTTCAAAGCACAAGTGGAGGTTGTCATCCTTCAACAACAACTTGCTTACCGAACTTCTCCCTCCTCATCTAGTGAAGATAAAGCTAACTACATTAAGGGCAAGCACATAAAGGGAAAGCAAGCCTCCTCCACTACTCTGAGATGCTACAAGTGTGGTCAAAAGGGGAACTACAAGAGTGAATGCCCAAAGTCAAGAAAGGCACACCACAAGAGAAGCTCAAGGAAAGAAGAGGATTACAAGAAGGAGAGCAAGCACAAGAGGAAGGACAAGAAGGAGGAGAGATACAAGAATGCATCTCATGTGGCTTAGGAAGCTTCATCTTCAAGCAGCTCTAGCTCTGAAGAAGATGGAGAGTGCCACCTTTCTCTCATGGCCTCTACAAGGAAAGATATTGGTGAGGTAAGTGAGGTAAGATTGCACGAATTGCATAAAGAAGGTATTATTGACATGCTTATTACTACTCATTCATCTTTTGCTAAATGTAAATCTAAAAGAAATTGATTAGGAAAAAATATTGATGATCGTTATGCTAAGCTTGAAATTTTGGAATTGAATGAGAAAACCAACCTTGAGAGTATTGATAATTTGTAAGGGAAATACCTTGATCTTAAACTCCAATACAATGGGGTTGAAGTTGAGAATGGTGTATACCTCAAGAATATTGAGAATCTTTAGGAAGAAAACCAAAATTACCTTAAAGAACTTGATTTGCTTAAAACTGAAACTGTTGATTTCAAGTTGCTTATTGATGCTCGTAGAGAAGAGAGAGATGTCTATCTCAAAGAGACTCAAATGCTTAAATCTGAAAATGCTAGGTTACTTGCTCAAGTAAATGATCTATCGTCTAGACCTTTGTTGCCTAGTGTTAATGTTGCTTTTATCTCTCTTGAAAAGG
Source organism: Alisma plantago-aquatica (assembly GCA_963693085.1). NCBI lineage: Eukaryota > Viridiplantae > Streptophyta > Magnoliopsida > Alismatales > Alismataceae > Alisma > Alisma plantago-aquatica. The sequence continues at coordinate 1,084,692,113 of OY856410.1, read as the reverse complement.
ATTCATATCCTACTAAAGCTTTATGTCTTGAGGATGATCTTGTGCATGCTAGGGATGACATATCTAGTTTATCTTCTACTATTATTTCTTTGAATGATGATAACCATAGATTGAGAGCATCCCTGTAGAAATTCCTTAAAGGAAAGAACTTCCTAATTGAAATCTTTGACCATTCTACCAAACAAAGTGGTACTAGTGGTTTGGGATTTGTAGTGGGAGCCTCAAAGGGCAAGAGTAAGGACAAAGGTAAGAAAAAGATCAAGGAGACCTCCTTCTTTGTAGGAGAGTCTTCAGGCACTAAGAACCCTATGGTTTGTTCTCATTGCAAATGTGATGATCATTATTCTACTTATTGTCATTACAAGTCTAAGGGTACCAACCCAAAGATGAAATGGGTCCCCAAGCTAACTTTAGATCCCAAAGTTTGAGTTGGGAACCGACATTCTCCTTTACTGCAGAAAAAAGATAGATGGATTGTTGATACTGGTTGCACAAAGCACATGACCGGTGACATAATCCATTTCAACAATTTCACAAAGAAGAAAGGAGGATCCATCACCTTTGGGGACAATAAGAAAGGTAAGGTCAAAGTTGAGGGTGATGTAGGTGAATCCTTGTGCATCAAGAATGTTCTTTTTGTGGATGGCCTACATCATAATTTAATAAGTGTTAGTCAACCTTGTGGTAATGGTTACCTTGTGCTATTTACTTATTTTGAATGCTTGATTCTAGATTCTCTCACCTACCAAGTTATATATAAGGGAACTAGAAGTGGTAATCTTTATGTTATTGTCCTTAACTCTATTAAGCATGTGGTTGGTAGATTCTTAGTTGTCAACTCGAATGATATTTCTCTTTGGCACCTCCGGCTTGGTCATGTAAATATGCATCAATTAAAGAAGTTGAGCAAAAAGGACTTAGTCACGTGACTTCCTAAATTAGATCCTCCAGGGGTTTCTCATCAAAAAGTGGATTAGGAAGCCCACTGAGAATTTCCCTTTGTTAAAGAATCCAAGGAATCTAACATTTTGCATCTGGAAACTTCATAAAAAGGAGCACTGGATGGCTTCCTTCTATGGAAAAGATCAGATACACAAGGAAAGCAAACCAAGTCCTCCTTCAAATCCAAAGGATCCCTTAGCACTAAGAGATCTCTTGAGCTTCTTCATATTGATCTATTTGGACCAATGAGAATGCAATTGTTTTGCAGTTCTAAGTATTATCTTGTTAATGTCGATGATTTCTCTAGATATACTTAGACCTTCTTTCTCGTTTCCATGAGTGATACGCTTGATGTTTTTTTTTTAGTTTTTGCAAACGAGTTGAGAATGAAGCTTATTGTTGGATTGTTTCCATCCGTAGTGACCATGGAGGAGAATTTGAAAATTAGCTTTTTGAGAATTTTTGTCAAGAATCGGGTTATGCACACAACTTCTCTTCACCTCAAACACCTCAACAAAATGGGGTTGTAAAGAGGAAGAATAGGTCTTTACATGAGATAGCTAGGACCATGCTTCTTGAGTATGATACTCCTAAGAAGTTTTGGGCTGAATCTGTCAGTACCTCATGTTTTGTGAAAAACTATGTTTTTACTCATCCTTCGCTTAAGAAAACCTCCTATGAGCTATGGCGTGGTAGGAAGCCTTCTATCGAGTACTTCCATGTTTTCATATGTCTTTGTTTTGTTTTGAATACAAAAGATTCTCTTGACAAGTTTGATCTGAAATCATACAAGGCATTCTTTCTTGGCTATAGCACTACTAGCAAGGCTTATAAAGTTTTTAGTGTTGATCTTGCTAAGGTAGAAGAATCTATTAATGTAAAGTTTATTGAGACTAACCCCTCTATTCCCAAAGATATTGTTCCAAATTATGATGTTGTAGGTGAAGTAATTCCTATCCTTAAAGAGCTCAACATCACCCAAAAGGGAAAAGACGTGTCTACTCAAGAGGAAGACAAAGATGATGAAAAAGAAGGATCAAACTCCTTGATTTGCAAAGAATCATCCAAAGGATTTGATTTTAGGAGATCCATTTGAAAGAGTGAAGACGTGGGCTGCATTCAACAAAGAACAAGCCAGCAGCGCCTTCATCTCACAACTCGATCCTAAAGATGTCAAGGAAGCTCTTGGGGATGAAGAATGGATCCTAGATATGCAAGAGGATCTAGAACAATTTGAGAAGAACAAAGTTTGGACCCTTATGCCTAGACCAAGTGATATGAAGATCATTGGCACCAAATGGGTCTACCGCAACAAGCTAGATGAAAGCGGCAAAGTGGTAAGAAATAAAGAAAGGTTAGTGGCTCAAGGCTACAATCAACAAGAAGGTATAGACTTTGATGAGACATATGCACCTGTAGCTAGACTAGAGTCCATTCATATGTTGCTTGCTTTTACTAGTCACAAAAACTTTCTTTTGTATCAAATGTATGTTAAAAGTGCATTTTTGAATGGTACAATTGAGGAGGAAGTGTATGTTGCACAACCTCTGGGATTTCAACATGGTAGTCTACCTAACCATGTTTATTTGTTACAAAAATCTCTCTATGGACTCAAACAAGAACCAAGGGCATGGTATAAGAAATTAAAGAACTTTTTGTTAGATCATGGTTATATCATAGGCAAAGTGGATTCTACCTTGTTTCTAAAACACACTTCTAACAAATTTCTTATCATTCAAATATATGTCAATGATATCATTTTTGGTGGAACTTACCTTGATCTTTGCAAAGAATTTAGTGATCTTATGCAGAGTGAATTAGATATGCGTATGATGGGTGAACTCACATTCTTCCTCTGATTTCAAATCAAGCAAACAAAATATGGGAACTTCATCAACCAAGGCAAGTACACAAATGATCTACTTAAGTGCTTTGGGATGGAGAAAACCAAGCCGATGGACACACTCATGTCAAACACTGCCAAACTTGATAAAGATGAAGAAGGTGAGAAGGTAGATGAGAAGCTCTATAGAGGTATGATTGGAAGTTTACTTTACTTAACTACCTCTAAACCTGACATAATGTTTAGCATTGGCTTGTGTGCTTGATTTCAATCAAATCCTAAAAAATCACATCTTATAGTTGTTAAGAGGATTTTAAGGTACTTAGCCAAAACCCCAAATTTTGGTCTATGGTATCCCAAGTCAAGGGACTTTACTTTTACAGCCTATAGTGATGTCGATTATGCAGGTTGCTTGATTGATAGAAAGTGCACAAGTGGCACTTGTTTCCTCCTAGGACCATGCTTGGTGTCTTGGTTCTCTAAGAAATAGAGAACCATGGAATTATCAACCATCGAGGCTGAATAGATTGTAGCTGGGATTTGTTGTGCCCAGGTCCTATGGATGAAGCAAATGCTCCAAGACTTTAACATTCACTTTGATGCTTCTCCTATCTATTATGATAATACTAGGGCAATTAACTTGTCTTACAATCCTATATTGCATACTAGAGATAAACATATAGAGGTTCACCATCACTTTCTTCGTGATCACATTGCCAAGAAGGATATTTATATCATGTGTGTGGACACAGAAAATCGATTGGCGAACATTTTCACTAAACCTCTAGCTAGAGAGCAATTTAACTCTATTAGATCAAAATTGCTTATAACTACTTTGGATGAATATGATATGCCTTCTATCTAGTTGTCATCTATCTTATATGTTTTGCAATCTATCTTGATCATCTTTGCATGCTAATATGCTTAAAATTAGTTTTTCATGTTCATTTTGCCTTGTTTTTCTCTTGTTTTGGGTATTTTTTGCAAATGCATGTTTTATCGCAAAATAGTACCCAATGATGAGTGATATGTGCCTAAGTATGTTCAATATACATAATGGACTTGAAAGAAAAAAATATTAGCACTCAAATGGCTAGAAATAAAGTTTGATGGTTTTAGGTCAGGTTGACCATCGGTCGAGTTTCCCCAGGACAAAATCGACCGATCCATGGTTGAGAGCATTTTAAAAATGGGCCAATCAGTCGAGTTTCCACTTCACAGAACTTGACGAATCGGGGGGCTGAAGAAAATTTAAGTTGGGTTCGGTCTCTATTCTCCCTCTCAAACAGAGAAAAGTCGATCGATTCCGCTCTCTCAAACCCTAAGCTCTCAACCCTCGACCTTCCCTTCCCTTACCTATCCCTAATCTGACCTAGGGAGACCTTCCCAGACCTTACCCCTAGTTAAACCTAGGTGCATGAACAATTTTTTGGTGTGTTTGGTGTTTTTTATCTCTTCTTCCTCTCCATTTATCCTCCATGGCTTCAAATAGAAGGAAGAGATCCGCCCCAAGCAATGCAACATCCTCCTCCTCATCTTCCTACTTGATTCCTTTCAATGAGACCCTTTTTTTCTCAAATGAGGTTGTTAATCGATATAAGGATCTTCTTCCACAGAGTCCTTTTCCTTTTATAGACCTTTTTGAGCCTAGTCCTAGATGCCAATCTATCATCAATCAAGTGGCGAGGCTGCTCCATGTTCACCACCTATCCGCCCTGGGTGTCAAGCATGAGTGCTTTCACAATTCCATGTCTAGCATGAAAGTCGTACATGAATTCTAGGAAAATTTGCGTTGGAATTATTACACTCTTGTACCCACTCCTAATACTCAAGTTGTCCTTACTTCTATGATAGCCGGGAAAAATTTCAAATCTCAGAGGATATCATGAACATCTTTTTGTCAGGTGTCGATGAGAATGACTACTTGCGTAAGGATTATGGTGAGTATTTTGACCTGCTTGACCCCAAAGGTTTCTACAAGTGATACGATATCACACTTCCTAACATCCATCATTACTTGAAGAAGCTTGAGGTTCCCTATAAGAAGAAGAACACCCTACCCTCCTCCTTCTTAGATCTCAAGAAGTGTATATTAGCCCTAGTGGTCAACTGCAACATCCACCCCAAGAAAAACCAAACACATATTGCAGAGAACACTACAGTGATAATGTACAGCATCTAAGAGAACGTCATAGTCAAGTGGTCTAGATACATCCTTCATCACATGACTTGCTTTGACTCTGGCAAGAACACCCACGGCACCCATCTTCCTTATCCTGCCTTGATATGTGGTCTTTTTCAATTCACCACTAAGAAATCACTCTTCTCTGACTTCCACTACAGACCTACCCGAAGGGAGTGTGTATCAGTGAGATCACTATCTAGAAATTTGTGCCTATCCTTTCCTCCACCACACCTGGTGCCTCACCCTCTTCCTCTGTCTCAGTCGCACCTGCCTCTACCTCAACATGTGCTCCTCCACCTCCTCAGCCTACCCGACCTAGACGTGCCTTTTTCTATGTGTTTAATGAAGCCCTCATGGGTTATATGATACACCAACAGGCATACAACCTCCAGGTCTAGGAGAACCTACACCAGGATTTATGTTCAATCATGTCTAACATGAACTTATCATGTTCACACCCATACCCCACCTACTAACCTTACCCTGGTAGTGATTATGCATCCTATGCTTACAATCACTTCTACCCTGCCCCTCCACCTACACCTGAGCCTTATGCTGCTGCTCCCACACCCTCTGCTGCTGGCAGGATCCTGCCTCTACTTGTTGGCCCCTTGGCCTCTCTACTTGCCAGTCTTAGTGATTCTGCTCCTTCCTTCCCTCAGGCCAATGAGCTCTGTGCTCTTGGTATGACTTGGGATGAGCAGAATGCTCATTGGCCCAGTCGTTACTTTGGTCCTTCTATTGATGAGGAGACTGCTGATGCTGGTGATGGTGAGGATGTTGGTGTTGCATCTGATGATGGTGATGGCTCTGTTGGATCTGGTGGTGACTTTGGTGATGAAGGTGATGTTGTTGCACCTTCATACAGAGATGATGACTATGAGCCTGATGATGAGGATGATGATGTTGTGGATATATATAGCTTAGACATCTAGATGTTCTTAGTTTTTAGTCTATTTTGCTTATCATATATATCTTTCTAGGCTATTTTGTATTAAAAACATCTAGGCACATGATCTGAGTTGTACTATTTTATCTTTAGCTTTCATCACTTTTGACTTGTAGTTGTTTTTATGAGAACTTGCACTCAGAGTTGTAATCTATGTTATGTGCACTCTTACTCTTTGATCTGTTATATCTTATGAGTTGGTGCCTTATTTCACCATATTTTGATTATGGCTTAGCATGTTTGGTTCTCCCGTCTCTGTTTGATGAATGTTTTTGAGATTGCATGTTTGTCTATCTTCTTGGTTGTATTTGGAGAAGACCATATTTTTTATGCTCCTCTAATCCTTCCTTTTTTATAATGACAAAAGGGGGAGAGAATTGCAATGTCTTGAAACTCAACCATATTGTGTTTATTGCCTATGTGATCCTTTTCTTGATCATTATATGCTTTATTATGTGACTTGCTAAAGGACCATATAGTACATGTATGATTATATTGCTTTGTGTAGATAGACTAACTATGTAGGTTAAAGTAAGCATAGATTGAGGGGGAGCAATTCACATTGTTCAAATCTTGAATCCCCCACAATTCACAAGGCGAAGGTTTAATTTCAATATCCTTTTCAATATTTTGAGGAATGGTTTGTCATTGTCAAAAAGGGGGAGAATGTTGACCTAGAGGTTATACATTGTCCATATTTTGATAATGACTTAACCATTCCATACATATGTATCTAATATGTGTATACAAGATTGATTTCAGGCTTTAGGTACATGAAAAGAATCAAATTACACAAGCCCTAACTTGTCAAAGTTCAAGTCAAATGCAATACAAGTGTGCCAATAAGGAAATCACTTCAAATGACCTTAGAAGAATTTTGTAATCACTTGTATTGATGATATGACTTGTAACTAAGATGAGAAAAATATGTGGGACACTTAATACCAAGTTTTAATCACTTTTTAGCCAAATTAGAAAATCGATCACAGGTTGTTGATCGGTCAAGTTCCAATCTCGACCGATCCCATGAATTGATTTTCTTATGATGACCATCGGTCGAGTTGTGCATTCACATAACTCGACTGAACGAACTTCTGATCAAATGCAATTTTGGCTTATCGATCGAGTTTCCCCAGAACAAACTCGATCGATAGTTTGAAAATTGAGTTTGCCTTTTAGTCGATCGATCAAGTTACCTTTATTGAAACTCAGCCAAATGCACTATAAGGAAAATGCAGAAAAAGTGATTGTAACCATTGGTGACTTGTTTGGATGATAATAGATATGTTGCCTTGTGCAAAAACGGCTATATTTCAGCCCTAGGTGTTCCCCAACTCAAGGGAGCACCCACAGCTATAAATAGGACCCCTTGCAGTTCCTTCCAAGTTTGCTCATTCATTACATTCAAGGTCCTTGCTATATTTGAGTGTGCTACTACTCCTTCAGCCCCTTTCTCTCTCTAGTTTACACTTTGTTTTGTGATTTTTGAGTGAGTTAGGATTTTTGTAAGAGAGCTCCAACCTTGTGCATGTAAAGCTCTCAATCTTCCACTACTTCCCAATCCCCTTCTTACATGAAGAAAAGCTAAATCTAGCTCCATCGAGTGAAGAAGGAGTTGTAGTAGGTCCTCTTCAAGGTTGTTGAAGAGGTGGTGATCTTCTCCAAGTGAAGGATAAGGCAAAGGCTGAAGATCCAAGAGGAGAAGCAAAATCCTTCAAGGTGGAAGACTTGAGCTTGAGTGGGTAAGACCTTGGGGAAGGCTGAAGACTCAAGCTAAGTGGGTAAGTTCCTTGGTAAGGTGGATATCTCCTTGTGGTTGGATGGGTAAGTCCTTTGGTGGTCTATTGTTGTAAATCTCTTTGGTGATAATATAGAGAAAAGCACTTGCAAAGTCCTAGAGGTTGACCTCTCTAGGTAGTGGACTGACTCACTTCTAGTTTGAAGTGTGAAACCACTCTACATCCCTTTGTGAAGTGCTTACTATCAATCTCTCTCATCCTTGTTATGCTTGTTAGATAGGACTTCAAATTTACTTTAAGCTATTTCTCTAAAATTGATATAATTTGAAGGTCTAATCTGTTTTGTGAGAATTTTTGTAGCTCTATTCACCCCCCCTCTAGAGCCCTTACATCCAACAGATTGTTGCATAAATTCAAGAGCATTATCCATCCAAAAGATTTTTATAGATTTATCAAAATGGGTACAGATCTTAGCAAAGAAATATGTGTAGTATCTAGTATATGAGATCTATCTCGTAGTAAAAATAGCCAAGTTGTTCTAGTAAAATCATCAATGAATCTCATAAAGTACAGAAATCTAGAAAAACTCACAACTGAGCATATATATCGACATGCACAATATCTAAAGGGTGTTTAGAACTAATACATGTTTTCTTAGAAAAAGTATATTGAATATGTTTCCCTAACTGGCATGTTTCACAATGAAAAATAGAATCTGAAATATTAGGTACGAATTGCTTTAATTTTTCTAGCGAAAGATGTCTAAGGTGATAGTGCCATTGGATGTCTGTCACAGAAGTATTCAAGTACACCATCGTCTTTTGTGCATTCAAATATTAAAGGATATATGTTCCTTCATGGCATGAACCAATCTTCATATTTCTGGCCCGATCCTAAAAGATAAAACCATCCGAATCAGAGGTAATTGAGCATCTTAGGCTCTTAACATTTCTACTCATAGATAACAAGTTGATAGGAAATTTAGGGACATAAAGAGCATAATGCAAAGAATGATGACCAAAAGTATAGATATTTCCAATCCCTAAAATAGGGGTCTGAGACCCATCAGCTAAAGTGATTGGTGGAATAGTGGCAGTTTTATGCAAGGTAGAAAATAAGGATGGATTGCCAGTAATATGAAAAGTGGCACCAGAGTCAATAACCCAAGTATTTTTTACCATATTGTGCCAGGAAAGCAAATTGTTTCAGAAGAGCAGAACTGCCAGATTCAACAAAATGAGCATGGCATTCCTGAAGAAGCTTCTCAACTATAAAATGGAGCCAATCAATAAAGGTGTAGTATTGCAGTAGTAGTGGTGTCAGGTTGTTATGCAGTAACCTAATTTGCCCAAGCAGGTTTTCCATGCTTGATCCAGTAGAGGTCCTTAGTATGGTTGGTACGTTTGCAAAAATTACAGTAACGGGATTTAGTAGAAGTGTTAGAGCCATGACCAATAGCAGGAGTGGAGCAACTGCATCCACGACCATGACCATGGCTACGGAAGGAGTCCCCTGAATGGACAATAAGGGCAACAGTATCCAACAGATCAAATGTCATCTGAGTGACAAAAGGAAGGCATTGTACATGTTTTTTGGCATTGTACATGTTTTAGAACATCATGTAAGGAGGGTAGCAAATCGTTGGACATAATTTGATCAACTACACCTACAAAGGAGGGTGGTAGGCCTGTAAGAAACTGAACGAGTTGCAGTTCATTTTGTTGTCGGTGGGCTTATTTAATATAAGAATATATAGATTGATACACATCAAACTCATCCCAGAGTGCACAACACTGATTGTAGTAATCTTCAATAGAATCTATAGTCAGGTATTCTTTCTTGGTCAGTTGTTTGAAAAGATCAAACACCTTTTTGGGATTTTGTTGATGAGAATATACGTGAGAGAGTTGATCCCACATATCCTTAGTTGTGTGTAGGCACATAAGAGTTTGATGGATTTTGGATTCCACACTATTGACCATCCAGATCATAACACCAGAATCATCCTTAGGCCATAAGCCTGTTTTGTCTTGGTATCGACTGTAGCATCCGGGATGTCAAGTCTTAGAGTAGAAATATGATGTAATAGACTAAATCTCAGGGTCCTTTCTACAATTTACCCACTTTTGAGCTTTTATTTTCTTTCTAACCCTTTTGGACCTTATTCATAAATTTCCCATCCTTTTGAGCCTTCTTTGGCCTCAATGTTGAAATTGAGCAAAGTTTGATGATGGAATCAATACTTTACCACATTTCATGATAATGTAAGGGGTTTTGCACAAATAACCCACTTAATGTCATTATTGAGGACTAATAATGCAATGTGGCCTTTTATGAGAGAATATAAGTGTATAATGCATTTTAACTCCAAATGGAGAAACAATATATGTTTTCCTAATTAGTGGAACCTAAGTGAGCTTTTGGTCTTAGTTTTGAGTCCTAAATTAGTGGTTTTCGAATAAGGTCTAAAATGAGTATCTTCTTATACACCTTATGCCTTAATACATACTAATATATGTGAAATATTTGCAATTAGGGGAAATGATCTTCGATACAATCTAATCAGTGATAATGATGGATGTGAATCTACAATAAGGTATGTGACTCCTATGTGTTATAAATGTGAAATGTATATGTGCAAATACACCTAATCTTTAGTTGGGATTTTGTCCAACCCCATTTCCTAATGAGGCAAATGCTAGCCTTGGAATCTCTCTCCCTCTCTATTGTCTTTATTTGGATATTTATTTATTTGAAACTTTCATTTCCTATGTTGGATCATTTATTGTAATTACTTGAATCTTGCTATTGCCAATGTTGGCTCTTTATGTGATTTATTTCATGGGTTTTATTCCCCAATGCTATGATGCAAATGTTACTTATATTTTCACTACTGCCAAGTGAACTATTTATCATGATGTATTTTTGGCCAAATGACAATGTAGTGTACATGAGTACAAACCACCCATAGAGGGCATGTGTTATTTTGCCCTAGAGGGATGTGACCACTCCCCTCGTATTATATTGGGGAATGTGACCACTCTCCCCCGAAGGATGTGACCACTCCCTTTGTATTATATATATTTGTAGGTGTTTGGGAATGTGACCACTCTCCCTCACCTATTGGTGTAGGTTCGGTAGGTGCCTCGCCCTGCATTGGTATGATTTTGTGTCATAATATCATTCATGCTTTGTTATTATTGTTGTGGATTGATCTATGGCAGTCTTCTATTTCTTATTTGATTATTTGTCACATTCTCTTTTAATCTCTTTGTATAATAAATCATTTTATTTATGCAAAATTGAACTTTATATTTGACCTTGTTCCTTTTGATTAACACATACTTTTATCTCTCTCTTGTTGGGTGATCCCAACCACCCAGGTATAGGATCAGAGTGTGCATTGGAAGCTTGGTGAACCAACCTAAGGCTAGGGATATGGAGTTCAACATTGTAGCTTGGTTTTAGCTAGATATATAATAAGTTGTTTCATTTGGAGACAAGTTGATTTGGTTTGACCCTTCCTCTACCTAGATCATGTTGTTGTATAAAGTTGTACACCCATATTGGGAAATTTTGTAATGTACACTTTATACAATTGAATATAGTCAAATTTTTAATTTCTGCTGCTACACAACTGGTGTCTTGTTTGCCATGATTATTTAGTAAAGATGATGTATTTACAACATGGTATCAAAGCATATGTTTTGACACTTAATGTTGAGATGTAATCCTTGTTACAACAAATGTGAGTAAAATGTGACAAAAGTAATGGAATAATAAAGATGATGCTCTTTCATGATGGAGATAGTTCTAGTGAGCCCATAGTGCTAGTTGAGTGATGTTTGACAAAAGGTTATATGTATGGTGGGATCCTTAGTCAGACTTGGCTTATGTATAGAGCTTGTGAAGTATCATAGATTTGATGTAACACCTAGTTACCTAATGTTGGGATGTTACACACTCACCCTCTCTCTTCCCTCTTGTTGTGATTTCGGGGACGAAATCCTCTTTAAGGGGAGGAGTGTTATAACAGACTGAATCTCAGGGTCCTTTCTACAATTTACCCACTTTTGAGCTTTTATTTTCTTTCTAATCCTTTTGGACCTTATTCATAAATTTCCCATCCTTTTGAGCCTTCTTTGGCCTCAATGTTGAAATTGAGCAAAGTTTGATGATGGAATCAATATTTTACCACATTTCATGATAATGTAAGGGGTTTTGCACAAATAACCCACTTAATGTGATTATTGAGGACTAATAATGCAATGTGGCCTTTTATGAGAGAATATAAGTGTATAATGTATTAACTCCAAATGGAGAAACAAGATATGTTTTCCTAATTAGTGAAACCTAAGTGAGTTTTTGGTCCTAGTTTTGAGTCCTAAATCAGTGGTTTTTGAATAAGGTCTAAAATGAGTATCTTCTTATACACCTTATGCCTTAATACATACTAATATATGTGAACTATTTGTAATTAGGGGAAATGATCTTCGATACAATCTAATCAGTGATAATGATGGATGTGAATCTACAATAAGGTATGTGACTCCTATGTGTTATAAATTTGAAATGTATATGTGCAAATACACCTAATCTTTAGTTGGGATTTTGTCCAACCCCATTTCCTAATGAGGCAAATGCTAGCCTTGGAATCTCTCTCCCTCTCTATTGTCTTTATTTGGATCTTTATTTATTTGAAACTTTCATTGCCTATGTTGGATCATTTATTGGAATTACTTGAATATTACTATTGCCAATGTTGGCTCTTTATGTGATTTATTTCATGGGTTTTATTCCCCAATGCTATGATGCAAATGTTACTTATATTTTCATTAGTGCCAAGTAAACTATTTAGCATGATGTATTTTTGGCCAAATCACAATGTAGTGTACATGAGTACAAACCACCCATAGAGGGCATGTGTAATTTCAGCCTAGAGGGATGTGACCACTCCCATCGTATTATATTGGGGAATGTGACCACTCTCCCCCGAAGGATGTGACCACTCCCTTCGTATTATATATATTTATAGGTTTTTGGCAATGTGACCACTCTCCCTCACCTATTGGTGTAGGTCCGGTAGGTGCCTCACCCTACATTGGTATGATTTTGTGTCATAATATCATTCATGCTTTGTGATTATTATTGTGGATTAATCTATGGCAGCATTCTGAACAAAGAAGAGTTAGATGATTTCGGTTAGATGGAGGACAGCTTATGGGTGAACAAGAAGATGAAAAAAGAAGCTAATGTGAGGAGACGATTCTTGATTATCAGCTGGTTCATATGGAGGGGGCGTAACCAACAGGTGTTCGAAAACCAGGTCATCCCGGTGGATAGGCAAGTGCAGATGATTAAAAACGAGATGCTACTAATTGACAAGGCTTGGAGCATGAATACTGAACATCGGACGAGGAAGAAAGAAGATCACTGGAAGTGTCCCACACAAGGGTATATCAAAATTAACACGGACGCAGCTTGGAAACCCGGCAAAGCAACAGTGGCCATCGTAGCTAGAGACTGTGCTGGTAAATGGATTGATGGACAAGTCAGAAGTGCTATAGCTAGCTCTGCATTTCATGCAGAGATTCAGGGCATGGATATTGCTGTGGCGTTGGCTAGCAGAAACAATATATCGGGTCTCATTTTAGAGACCGATTGTAAGGTGTTGGTGGATATGCTTCAGTCAGACGAGGAGGAGTATCCAAGACATTCAAGATGTATCTATCGGATCAGGCAAGCCCTTAGGGAGCATAGACTTTGGAGCATACATTTCATCTCAAGGAACTGCAATCAAATGACTGATAGATTGGCTAAGGATTTCCAAAAACACAAGGAAGGGTGCTTCGACTTACCTAGACCCCCCGAATGTATTAAAGATATAGTAGTCAGTGAGAAATCTAATGGAGGTAGTACCTCCAAGTTTAATTCCCGAAGTAACTTAGAAGGTTGTAATTTGTTCCCGTATTGGCTTGCAAGAGGAGGGCAATATGAATAAAATGGCCTCCTGGCTTCCATAAAAAAAAAATCTATGGCAGTTTCTATTTCTTATTTGATTATTTGTCTCATTTTCTTGAAATCTCTTTGTATAATGAATCATTTTATTTATGTGATGTTGAACTTTATAGTTGACCTTGTTCCTTTTGATTAACACATACTTTTATCTCTCTCTTTATGGGTGATCCCAACCACCCAGGTATAGGATCAGAGTGTGCATTGGAAGCTTGGTGAACCAGCCTAAGGCTAGGGATATTGTAACATCCCTGACCTGGGTTATGTACTAACCCTAGGTGTTTTGCCTAATAAAGTTGATTAGATGCTTGCCTGTATTTCTTGAAAAATAATTAAGGCTTTTGAGGAACTTATATTTCATTTTTAGTCCTTTTTAAATAATGTTGGAACATTGTTTTGTTAATAATGGACTAAAGACACATTAGGGTTGGTGGTCACAGTAGCCCTTCTTCTTAGGGTCGCAACAAGTGCTTCTTGGGGTGATCGTGACCTGGTTGCATGAGTGGTCTTGGCATATGTATGATGGGTGGTTGAGAGGCATGCTTGATCACATAGTTGATATACTTCCATGAGCAATGTATAATCCATGTAGAGTGTCTTTTTATGTCTAATCATGCCTAATCATGTTACTCAACCCTAAGATGTTCTAAGAATATGGAAGATAATATATCTAGGGTTTAGTACTTGTATGTACGTCCAAATCATAATCGGCTAAATCTTGGAACCCTAACCCTAACCCTAAAGCTGAATTATGAGTTTGTTTTCTCTCTCATGAGAATGTCATCATGTAGAATTTTTTCTCTCTCTTTTTTAAAATCCCTAATCTTCCAAGTGATATGTATGCCATGGCTTGTGTATGTTGTGGTGGTGATTATGTGATACAGGGTGGTGCTTATGCACACCGATGAGGTGTAATGTGTAGGGCTTGATGTGATGGGTCTTATGACCTGGTGATGGCTTGATGCCTACTGAGAGGTGATATGCTCAAGTGATGTGATTAAGCGATTAAGATCCGATGGTGATATGTGACATTGATGATTGCCTTGTGGATGGAAAAATTTTGAGTACCATGTGGTGGTTGTGTGACAAGATCACACCTTGTACGTTTTATGCCCTTTGGAGTTGCAACACACCTTTATTCTTATAGAGTTTGTTTTAGCTTTATACATTGTAACTTGATTGATGCTAAAAGTCACCTAACTGGATAACTAATCAAGTGAAACTTAATCATGTAGTTGCCATGTGCCATAGATCCATTCCAGTGTCAGCTTTATTTTTTGGATTGGTGAAACGAGTATAACACGGAGTGCATATTTTTTAATATGTGGGGTGCAAGTTGAGTATCTCCTTGCGTCCTTAATTACAGGTTGTGTGAGACAGCCATGCATGAGCCGATCTCCTTGTGATATAGATGGCCATGAGTAAGCCACTACTTCCTATAAGAACGGCCATACGTGAGCCTGTTCTTCTAGCACCTTTACATGTACCAAGGTGGGCTAGGTGTCTATATATATGGATGGCTATGCGTGAGCCGATCCTTGTGCTGACTATGCGTCACTCTTTTACAGTTGACTGATATGTCTCTGTGGTATTCTCTTGAGCTAACAAAGAGGTGTTGAAGAGGTCATGGATTCCGTCTCTTCCATGGACCTTGTATGGCATTGCTTGTGACTTAGAAGTGGTTAGTTCGATTTGCATGGTACGACTCAAATCTTTGGGGCATAATAATAAAATATGTAACACAACCGTATATATGTATATATATATATATATACACACATATATATATGCTTAAGTGGCATATGTCTCACATTGGTTGAGCCTTTGCCTTTCCTTTTTACTGATTTATTGAGTTATAAGACAGTAAGAGAAGTTATTTGTTATACATGTTCTTCATATTCCTTTTTAGAACATAACTTGATCTAACTATTCAGTGGTGGTTGTCTAATCTTGTTTAATCTGCTTTACCAGTTATATGCATATCATTTAGCTAAATCTGCTCATCCTATTAATATGTTGTTTTACCTGTTTAGATTATATGTACTTTAATAGCATTAGTGGAGAGTTATATCTCTCGCTGGGATGTTTGGTCTCACCCCTTGGGTTTCTACATCTTTTAGGTGATCTTACATGAAGAGGTAGAGGTCATGCAACTGAGGAAGAGTAGTAGCAAGAATAGTAGTTGATAAGGTTGGATGTGTTGTTAGTCTTTTTGTGTTAGAGTCCTAGAGTTGTCCCTATACACTCAGGTCCTTGGGGTGTTTTTTAGATGTTTTATGTTGTTGTAATCGATACATGGTTTTTGGCTTGTATATATGTGGAACCAGTATCTTATGTGATAGGTTGTTGATAGGAATGTTGACCTATAGTGATGTAAGTACCACATAACATGTCATTTGCTATATGTAGTAGGCTTTGTGGACTCATATGTAATAACTTTTCGGCTTATGATGCTTTAATGAAATTGGTTTTAATTACCTGTATTTTCTGGTAATCTTCTTACTTATTGTTGTTTCTTCTTTCTGTTTTAAGTAATCTCACTTCGTGGTGCAACGGGGCATCACAGCTGGGTTGGTATAAAAGCTTTAGGTTCATTGAGTATACAGTGATCTAGGACTAGGGTTTGTGTCTATTCCAGTGTACTCTAATCTTTATTATAGTGACTTCTACTTATGCATAAGAAGAAGAATAGAAAGATGGCTGGAGAACACGCTGTAGAGAGCAGTGTTGTTGAACCTGATGGTGGTGTGAGGGCTCAAGCAATAGAAGATCATGTGCCTAATGAGCCCTAGTTTGATCCAATTGTGGTATAGAACCCTACCTTCCAGTCTCTATTTGGGAAGTTTCTGGCGAGGATAACGCACATGGTGGATAGAATGCATGCCCCTTAGCCTAGGGAATTTGACCCCGGTGTCGAATCTCTAGGAGTTGGGAAGACCTTTGAGAGGTTGAGACATGTTGGTGATGTGGAGTATGTCAGTATGTGTCACGCCCCAATCTCACATTAGCCACAAACCACGAAATTAGGGCACGACAGGTGGGATTAACACATAACCAACCATTCGTCACTTTTTAAAGAAATTAAAAACATTTAAATGATAACCAAGTTTAAACTGTAATCAGAAAACTGAGCAAACTGCAGGAACTTTTCTATTTAACTGATTAAGGATACAAGCAAGATTTACAGTATAATACATTGATTAACATAAAGAAAGCATAACATTAATTTACATCTGTGTACACATTCTCTCTCTCACTCACACCTTGTCCCGAGGATCGAGGGGAATGGACTAAGAGACCTCTAACTAGACTAACTACAAACCTTTTATCAACTAGGCGTTAGGATAAAACGATCCTTCCGACTCCTGATGCTGATGCTGACCTGAAAATGTTTGAGTAGAGGGATGAGCCTACTCGCTCAGTGAATAACATTTCACTTAGCTATCACTAAACAACTCGTCAGGTTTATAACTGAAATAAATAACTATACAGTTCAAACAGGGCAGTTCTATTGACATGACAGATATACAGGTAATAATCACATTTCTATGCATCAACAGGCATTTCAGATAAATAAATAGATTCATAAATTTACTGTGATCCCAAATGATTTCTTATTCATTTTATTATTTTGCCCTAAATATATGCAGTGTACTCTGCATATAAAGATCCGCAGCAAGTTCATGCTACGGTCCCACCGTACAAGACTTAGCGACACACCCGGGAAATGCTAAGTCTGACGCCAGCCCTGCTCTGCCACAGGACCACAGGCTCTCCGGCCTCAATGCACTACTCCGAGTGCTCTAGACTCCTCCTCTAACCTGAGTACACAGGCGGAGAGTCTCACGGGGTTACCACCGTGACTCCGCATGGATTAATGTTGAATAACCCCCATTTTTGTTCCTCCAGTGCCACCGTGACTCCGCACGCGTTGTTGTTGGACACTGCCTCTATTTCCTCGTTTGTCCGTGACACAGGCACGGATGATGTTACAACACGAGTTTCACCCCTAAGTTGCAGATACCTCTTAGGGGTTCTACGGTGTTAGGGCACCTAGGTCTATTAATTAATTAACAGATAAACAATTAAACAGGAATATCGCATTACAACTGTAAAACATAGAAATTCCTCTTTCTCATCATTCTGATCACGCATTTCAAGTTCCAATGAACTTATCATACTAAAATGTACATGCTACACTGTTTAAAGGTCATATCAACTGATACTGAAGCAAATAAGCATTTAAAATGAGTTAAATAATGATTTCTAAATGAACTGCCACTCACCACTTGAAACTCGGCCAAACACTATGGAACTCGGCCGAATGCTTCCCAGATCCTAAAACTCGGCCGAACAATCTCGTCCGACCAACTCACCGCTTGAAATACCTATAAGGAAACTCGGTCGATCAGAACCCAAACTCGGCCGACAAAAACGTTGTTCGCTTATCTAATTAGGAAACTCGGCCGACCAAAGACTCAAACTCGGCCGATCCAAAAACGATGTACAATTGCCCTAAAAAGGAACTCGGCCGACCGAATTGAAACTCGGCCGAACCGCGCACAGGCAGAACATAAAAACGGCCTGCAAAAGTCGATTTCTCTCGAATCGACGGGCAAATCTCAAACAAACACCGTGAAACGATCACAATCGATGCATATGACTAAACCGCACCTGAAGGGAAGAAAGAAACAAGCTAGGGATGCTCCGTGCACCCCAATCCCTTGATCGTTTTCCCTGCAAACGCAGCTCCAGCTGCAAATCCGATTTGAATTGGCGGAGAAGTAGATCCACGGAGGGAAAGGACGAACTATAGCAGCTGATCGGAGCAAAACGAAGCTCCAGCGCTTTTCCCTTCTCAGCTCCCTCTCTCTCTCTCTCTCTCTCTCTCTCTCTCTCACGCAAGGAAGAAGAACGCAGAAGCGTTCTCTCATTTCTGTGAAAGTGAAACGAGATAAGGAAGAGAGAAAGGATAAGGAAGAAACTTAGGGGCCAAATCGCAAAGTTCAAAACTTTCAAAAATTACAATCGGGTCCCTATAAGCCCAAAAACATGCAACTTTTGACTCGAAGGTCGGATTCGAACGATTTCTCTGGCAACGCTTCAAGCATAAGATCCTACACGCTTTAGAAGCTAGAAAACACACTAAGCACATATCATATCCATTTTAAACATTATTAACAAACACAGGCTTATAACTTAACACATCAGCTAAACACATGCTTAACAGCATACTTACGGAATAAGCTCGACGCGGGTCGTAACAATCTCCCTCCCTTATAAGAATTTCATCCCGTAATTCCTAGAAGAGAAAAGGAAACTTGCTACGCATCTCAGACTCTAGCTCCCACGTAGCTTCTTCAAGATTATGGTTTCTCCACAAAACCTTCACTAAAGGAATCTCGCGGTTCTTAAGCTTTTTGATCCGATGATCAACTATTTGCACTGGTCCTTCAATATAGGACACATCCATTCTCAGTTGCGCCGGTTCTGAATCTAGAATCTTTTATGTACTGGGATGACACTTTTTCAGCATAGACACGTGGAAGACATCATGAAGATTTGCCAACTCAGACGGCAAATCCAACTTGTAAGCTACAGGTCCTATCCTCTCAACAATAGGATATGGACCCATATACCTAGGGGTCAACTTACCCCTCTTGCCAAACCTCAGTACTCCCTTCCACGGTGAAACCTTCAAGTAAACCTCGTCGCCAACCTCAAACTCAAGAGGTCGACGTCGTCTTTCTGCATAACTTTTATGTCTGTCCTGAGCAGCTTTTAACTGATCCCTGATCACAGATATCTTTTCTGTAGTTACATCAACTAGCTCAGGTCCAAGGATTTCCTTCTCACCCACCTCGTACCAACAAACTGGCGATCTACACTTCCTGCCATAAAGAGCTTCATATGGGGCCATTCCAAGACTTGAATGGTAGCTATTATTATATGCAAACTCCATTAGACTTAAGTGTTCTTCCCAGTTACCTCTGAACTGCAAAACGCATGCTCTCAGCATGTCTTCAAGAGTCTGAATGGTCCTTTCAGATTGACCATCTGTCTGCGGGTGAAACGCTGTACTGAACCTCAGCTTTGTGCCCAACGCACGATGTAACTGATTCCAGAATCTAGATGTAAACTTAGGATCTATGTCAGAAATAATGGAAACTGGAATCCCATGTAATCTGATTACTTCATCCACATAAATCTTAGCCAGCTTTGGAACATCAAAGGTTGACTTGACAGGAAGAAAGTGAGCAGACTTAGTTAGTCTATCCACAATCACCCATATCGAGTCTAAACCTCTAGACGTCCTGGGTAATCCTACCACAAAATCCATTGTGATGTGTTCCCATTTCCATTCAGGTATAGGAAGCGACTGTAAGGTACCAGCAGGTTTCTGATGCTCAGCTTTAACCTGCTGACACACTCCACATCTAGCCACGTACTCAGCCACATCTCTTTTCATACCAGACCACCAGTACAGCTCTTTGAGATTCCTGTACATTTTTGTGTTACCTGGATGCATGGCATACATAGAAGCATGCGCTTCTTCAAGAATCTGCTCTTTCAACTCACTGTTTCCAGGTACACACAATCTATCATGAAGATACAACATGCCTTCATCGGAAAACCTGAACTCTGTTCTCTTACCTTCTGACATATCCTCCATAATCTGCCTCAACTCATCATCATTCTGTTGTAATTCCTTAATCTGATTATAGAAAGTAGGTCTGACTTGCATCTGAGCAATCAATCCACACTGTCCAGTCACATTTAAGTCCAAGTTCAATTTTCGCATATCTACAAGCAAGTCTCTCTTGAAACATGCCATAGAAAATGCATTAGCTGTTGAATTTGACTTTCTACTCAAGGCATCAGCTACAACATTTGCCTTACCCGGATGGTAATCGGTCGTCACATCATAGTCTTTAATCAGTTCAAGCCATCTGCGCTGTCTCAAATTCAAGTCCTTCTGAGTGAAGATATATTTCAAGCTCTTATGGTCTGTAAACACCTGACATGTCTCACCATACAGGTAGTGACGCCATGTCTTAAGAGCATGAACTATAGCAGCTAGTTCCAGATCATGAACAGGGTAATTCTCTTCATTCTTCTTAAGCTGTCTAGATGCGTAAGCCACAACTTTGCCTTCTTGCATCAGTACACAGCCCAAACCTCTTCTGGAAGCATCACAGAACACTGTATAACCTTTATCTGCCTCGAGCAAAACCAACACTGGCGCTGTGGTCAACTTCCTCTTCAAGATCTGAAAACTCTTCTCACAGCTATCAGACCAAACAAACGGTGCATTCTTTCTCGTCAAACGTGTCAAGGGTGATGCTAGCACACTGAAGTTCTATATAAACCTTCTGTAATAGCCTGCTAAACCCAAGAAACTTCTGATCTCAGTAGGAGTCTTAGGTTGTTCCCACTGAAGCACAGAATCAACTTTCTTAGAATCAACGCTAACTCCATCTCTCGAGATAATATGTCCAAGAAATGCTACCTCGGCCAACCAGAACTCGCACTTGCTAAATTTAGAAAACAACTGGTGTTGTCTCAACAACTGCAACACTACTCTCAAGTGTTGCTCATGCTGTTCATCGTCTCTGGAATAGATCAGAATATCATCTATAAAGACTACAATAAACTGATCTAGAAACGGTTTGAAAATCCGATTCATCATATCCATAAAGGTTGTTGGGGCATTGGTCATCCCAAACGACATGACCAAAAACTCATAATGCCCATACCTGGTTCTGAAAGCTGTTTTGGGAATATCAAAAGCCTTTATCCTGAGCTGATGATATCCGGATCTCAAATCAATTTTATAAAAGATTGTCGCTCCACGCAACTGATCAAACAGATCATCTATTCTCGGCAATGGATACTTGTTCTTTATAGTGATTTTGTTCAGTTGTCTGTAATCTATGCAGAGACGCATGGTACCATCCTTTTTCTTAACAAACAGGACTGGAGCACCCCACGGTGAAGAACTGGGTCTAATGAAACCCTTATCTAGTAACTCCTGCTACTGCACCTTGAGTTCCTTCAACTCTGCAGGTGCCATTCTATAGGCTGGCAGTGCTACTGGATGACTACCTGGATATATCTGAATTTCAAAATCCAAGTCTCTGAAAGGAGGTAGGCCTGGCAAATCTTCTGGAAAAACATCAGAAAACTCACAAACCACGGGCACATCATAAACACTGGCGGTGCTCTTCTCTGCTCTGATGTCAACTACATGAGCAAGGAACGCTTCACATCCTTTCTGTAACATCTTATCAGCTACTGCAGCTGATATTATGCACGTAGGCAGAACTTTCCTGTCTCCAGTAAAGATACAAGAAAATTCCCCTAGTTGAAAGGTAGCTTCCTTCTTCCAACAATCGAGTTGCACTCGATATGTTTCAAGACAATCCATACCCAAGATGACTTGAAAGGTATTTACATCCAGGGGTATGAGATTAGCAGCAAAGGTGAAACCTCCAAAAGATAACAAGCATCCGGGACAAGACTCGGATAAAACTATTGGTCCACCTAGTGGAACCCTCAACACTAACTCATCTACCAACTCTTGAGTTAACAGATTAAGTTCACCAACTAAAGAATGTCGTATGAAAGAGTGAGTAGCTCCCGGATCTATCAAAACTGAAACTGGTATACTATTAAACAAAAACATCTCTCCCGTAACAACTTGTGAAGAAATTATACCTTCCTGAGGTGTCAACGAAAAGAAACGTGCTGAAGCTCTCCCTCTGCCACGCTGTCCTCTCTGACCACTCCTGCCACTAGGTACTCCACCACCTCTAGAACCAGAAGCCATAGAAGAACTCGGAACATCATTGTACTGAGGCTGGAAAGCTTGTGATGCTACTTGCTGAAGCTGAGGACATTCCCTTTTTAGGTGTCCTACTTGTCCACAAACAAAACAACTTGGACCCCAACACTGACCAGTGTGTGGTCTTCCACATTTGTCACATGGTGGTGTCTCTTGTCTCTGGGGACCTGTCACTGACATTGACGACCCAGAAGATCGTCCACTAGACGCACTGCCCCATCTCCCTGGGTTGTATCCCCCTCTGCCTCTAGAAGGAGCAACATCCTCAGATCTCTGTCTGCTGAAACAGCTAAAGCCACGCCCGAGTTTAGAAAAGAAACCTCTACCTCCACCTCTGTATCCACTACTGGACTGTCCTCTACTGAAATCTGCAGATCTCTTCTTAGACTCAGGCACCTTGTCAGCATTCACAGATTCTTCAACCTATCTAGTAGCCTCAACAAACTCACCAAAGTTCTCTCTGTTCCTCCTACTAGTAGCAGAAACTGTATGCCGAATCTCTGGCCTTAGCCCTTCCTGAAACCTTCTGCATCTTTCTATGTTGTCGGGAACAAGTTGCGGACAGAAATTAGCTAACCATGTGAAAAGTGCTTCATACTCTGTAACTGTCATGTTCCCCTGCTTAATATTCTGTAACTGCCTGATTTTCTCATTAAGAAAAGTGGGTGGATAAAATTTGAGATGAAACTCCTCAGAGAAATCCTGCCAGGAAAGCTCTGTACCTCCCCTCTTTTCTTCCACACCACGCCACCACAACTCTGCATCGCCTGTCAAAAGGTAGACTGCACGACTAATCTTCTTATCTTCTGGAAGCTCCATCAGACGAAAGACCTTTTCTATCTGTCTAAACCACTCATCAGCTTCGGCGGGATCTGTGGTGCCACTAAACTTTGTGCCACCAAGCTTCTTCACAAGCTCATAAGATCGCATCAAATCTTTACTGCTGGTAGAAGAAGAATCTCGCCTATCAGCCTTGTACCTCTCTTTGGTCTCCAGGAACATCCTATACATCCTGGATGCATCATCCACGTGGTCACCACCACCTGGACCCAAGTACAGAGGATTAGGGCCAACATGGCTCTCGGCCTGATCATCACGATCAAAGCCTCTTCCTGCCATCTGCAATGATATAACAGAATATCTCCTGTTAGAAAACTACAGATAGAAGAAAGACACCTAAACCTTAATCCTATTGGTCTCTTATCATCCCCTGATCTTGAGTAACTAAGTACTCAAACCTAGGCTCTGATACCAAAAATTGTCACGCCCCAATCTCACATTAGCCACAAACCACGAAATTAGGGCATGACATGTGGGATTAACACATAACCAACCATTCGTCACTTTTTAAAGCAATTAAAAACATTTAAATGATAACCAAGTTTAAACTGTAATCAGAAAACTGAGAAAACTACAGGAACTTTTCTATTTAACTGATTAAGGATACAGGCAAGATTTACAGTATAATACATTGATTAACATAAAGAAAGCATAACATTAATTTACATCTGTGTACACATTCTCTCTCTCACTCACACCTTGTCCCGAGGATCGAGGGGAATGGACTAAGAGACCTCTAACTAGACTAACTACAAACCTTTTATCAACTAGGCATTAGGATAAAACGATCCTTCCGACTCCTGATGCTGATGCTGACCTGAAAATGTTTGAGTAGAGGGATGAGCCTACTCGCTCAGTGAATAACATTTCACTTAGCTATCACTAAACAACTCGTCAGGTTTATAACTGAAATAAATAACTATACAGTTCAAACAGGGCAGTTCTATTGACATGACAGATATACAGGTAATAATCACATTTCTATGCATCAACAGGCATTTCAGATAAATAAACAGATTCATAAATTTACTGTGATCCTAAATGATTTCTTATTCATTTTATTATTTTGCCCTAAATATATGCAGTGTACTCTGCATATAAAGATCCGCAGCAAGTTCATGCTACGGTCCCACCGTACAAGACTTAGCGACACACCCGGGAAATGCTAAGTCTGACGCCAGCCCTGCTCTGCCACAGGACCACAGGCTCTCCGGCCTACAGGCTCTCCGGCCTCAATGCACTACTCCGAGTGCTCTAGACTCCTCCTCTAACCTGAGTACACAGGCGGAGAGTCTCACGGGGTTACCACCGTGACTCCGCACGGATTAATGTTGAATAACCCCCATTTTTGTTCCTCCAGTGCCACCGTGACTCCGCACGCGTTGTTGTTGGACACTGCCTCTATTTCCTCGTTTGTCCGTGACACAGGCACGGATGATGTTGCAACACGAGTTTCACCCCTAAGTTGCAGATACCTCTTAGGGGTTCTACGGTGTTAGGGCACCTAGGTCTATTAATTAATTAACAGATAAACAATTAAACAGGAATATCGCATTACAACTGTAAAACATAGAAATTCCTCTTTCTCATCATTCTGATCACGCATTTCAAGTTCCAATGAACTTATTATACTAAAATGTACATGCTACACTGTTTAAAGGTCATATCAACTGATACTGAAGCAAATAAGCATTTAAAATGAGTTAAATAATGATTTCTAAATGAACTGCCACTCACCACTTGAAACTCGGCCGAACACTATGGAACTCGGCCGAATGCTTCCCAGATCCTGAAACTCGGCCGAACAATCTCGTCCAACCAACTCAGCGCTTGAAATACCTATAAGGAAACTCGACCGATCAGAACCCAAACTCGGCCGACAAAAACGTTGTTCGCTTATCTAATTAGGAAACTCGGCCGACCAAAGACTCAAACTCGGCCGATCCAAAAACGTTGTACAATTGCCCTAAAAAGGAACTCGGCCGACCGAATTGAAACTCGGCCGAACCGCGCACAGGCAGAACATAAAAACGGCCTACAAAAGTCGATTTCTCTCGATTCGACGGGCAAATTTCGAACAAACACCGCGAAACGATCACAATCGATGCATATGACTAAACCGCACCTGAAGGGAAGAAAGAAACAAGCTAGGGCTGCTCCGTGCACCCCAATCCCTTGATCGTTTTCCCTGCAAACGCAGCTCCGGCTGCAAATCCGATTTGAATTGGCAGAGAAGTAGATCCACGGAGGGAAAGGACGAACTACAGCAGCTGATCGGAGACAAACGAAGCTCCAGCGCTTTTCCCTTCTGAGCTCCCTCTCTCTCTCTCTCTCTTTCTCACGCAAGGAAGAAGAACGCAGAAGCGTTCTCTCATTTCTGTGAAAGTGAAACGAGATAAGGAAGAGATAAAGGATAAGGAAGAAACTTAGGGGCCAAATCGCAAAGTTCAAAACTTTCAAAAATTACAATCGAGTCCCTATAAGCCCAAAAACATGCAACTTTTGACTCGAAGGTCGGATTCGAACGATTTCTCTGGCAACGCTTCAAGCGTAAGATCCTACACGCTTTAGAAGCTAGAAAACACACTAAGCACATATCATATCCATTTTAAACATTATTAACAAACACAGGCTTATAACTTAACACATCAGCTAAACACATGCTTAACAGCATACTTACGGAATAAGCTCGACGCGGGTCGTAACAGTATGGCTGATCCAGCAGATGCTGATATTTGGCTGGCGGAGTTGGAAAATGCTTTCAAGATCCTTAATATCCCTAAGGCCGACCATATGTAGATATTAGTTGGGGGGAGTTTAGACGAGAGCATGTCAATAGGTACTTTCTGTGTACCTATCTGGATGAGAAGATCAGTCGGTTTGAGCAGATTCAGTAAGGATCCATGTCGATCATTGAGTACAAAGCAAAGTTTATGGATTTCTTGAGGTTCTGTCCTCAATGGCATTGACAGATGAGGAAAGGATTAGACATTTTGAGAAGGCTATGGATGGTGAGCTGACAATGGCGGTGGCAGCACTCGAGAACCATGAGAAGTTTGCAACGTTTGTGGAGTCTATCAGGAGTATTGAACGGTCTATGGTTGAGAAGAGAGAAAGGAGTGTTAAGAATAGGTTGGTGCAGTCTCAAGGGCAGTTGTCCTGAGGCTATAAGAATCCTAGGTTTTCAGCACCTCCAGCACAGCGGAGGTCTAGTGCACCGACCCAGTGGTCGCCCAGTAAGGGCAAAGGATGTAGTTTTCCACCAGTGGGAGCTCAGAGTGTGGCATCAGCTTCGGTGACAGGATCATCTTAGCCATGGTATGACAGCAAGACATGCTACCAGTTTGGTCAGGTTGGGCATACGAAGATGTTCTTCCCTATGAAGGATGAAGAAGTCACCCAGCAACTGAGGCAGAGCTAGTAGGAGTTACAGAGATAGTAGCTCAATGGCAGCAGAAGGGGACGTGGACAGGTGTCTCAAACTGGTTCTTCAGGATAGTCCAACAGAGGAAGAGGGTGACAATAGGAAATGGCTAGATTCTACACTATGAATCAGCCTGAAGGAGTGGTCAACCCACAAGTAGTGACAGGTTAGATGGATTTATTTCATTCTAATTTGTCTTCTTCTTGTTTTGTATCTGTTTTGATTGATCTGGGTGCGACACACTCTTTTGTCACTTGAGAAGTGATTGATGCTTGTTCCTTGACTGTTAGCTATAGACGGGATAGTCTTTGTTTAGAAACCTCGTTAGTTGGTATCGTGGAGTTGCGGGAGGTATGTCCTTCTTGTGTCCTTTCTTTTTTAGGACATAGCATTCAAGTGGACCTCTTACCACTTGACATGCATGGATTCGATGTGATCCTTGGAATTGATACTTTGGAAAAGTATCATGTGGTCTTGGACTATAGTTCCAAGGTGGCAATGTTCATAGATGGTGGTGTGACATGGATCTTCCAAGGTGATAGGAAGATTCTTCCTATATGTTTGGTGTCAGCGATGATGGCTGAGAAGTTGATGAGATAGGTTTGTGATGCATTCTTAGAACATTTGGTGGATACCAAAGTGAGGAGTCCTAGTATCTTGGAGGTGTCATTTGTTAAAGAGTTTGAGGATGTGTTCCCAAACAAGTTCCCAAGTGTTCAGCCTATCAGAGAGATTGATTTTGAGATCAATCTAGTCCCAGGTAGTGCAAACACCGTATAGGATGGCTCCAACAGAGATGGTAGAGTTGAAGAAACAATTGCAAGAGCTTCTTGGGAAATGTTTCATTAGATTGATTACATCATCATGGAGTTCTCCCATGTTGTTTATGAAGAAGAAAGATGGATCCATGAGGTTGTGTATAGAATACAAACAATTGAACAAGGTGACGATAAAGAACAAGTATCCCTTGTCACAGATAGATGACTTGTTTGATTAGTTATGAGGTGTTGCAATTTTCTCTAAGATAGACATGAGGTCGGGATATCACCATTTGTGTATCAAGTTGGATGACATCCCTACGTCGGCTTTTAGGACTAGGTATGGTCATTACGAGTTCATGGTTACGTTGTTTGGGCTAACGAATGCACTGGTAGCATTCATGGACTTGATGAATAGAGTGTTTTGTTTGTTTCTCAATCGGTTTGTGGTGGTCTTAATAGATGACATCTTGATATATAGTCATGATATCCAACAACATGAACATCATCTTTGTTAGGTGTTGATAGTGTTGAGGCAACATCAACTATATGCCAAGTTCAGCAAGTGCAAGTTTTGGCTGAAGGAGGTATCTTTCCTAGGACACGTGATATCTGCTCACGGTGTTTGTGTGGATCCCAAGAAGGTTGAATCCATGATAGAGTGGGAGAAACTAAAGATGCCAAAGTGCGTAGCTTTCTAGGTTTGGCAGGTGACTACATGAGGTTCATTAAGAACTTTAGCTATGTGGCGTTGCCCCTAACCAAGCTGGTGAGGAAGGATGTACCTTTTATCTGGGATGATAGATGTTAACATGTCTTTCAATTGTTGAAGATGAAGTTGACGTGTGTGCCAGTGCTAGTGTTTCCTGAGTAGGGGAAAAGTTACATTGTTTTTGGTGATGCATCACAGAATGGTTTGGGTTGTGTGCTGATGTGGGACAAGAATGTGATATCTTTTGCATCACGATACTTGAAGAAGAATGAGATGAACTATAACGACCATGCCTCCCGTTAACCCCCAATTAAGGGAGACCAAAAGGTCAGTGTCGTTATCCAATTAACATGATCAAAGGTTTGACAAATAATCAATAATAATAATGAAATTCTACTAACTAACTAGAATTTGGTATAAAATTAAAACTTTACTTACCTTTGAAAAACTTCGGAAGTCTATCTATTCAGAGCTTGAATCTACTCTATCTAATCCTCCTTGCACTTTATGTTTTATTTTCACAATGTGTCACTTTACCGTTTGTTCATTTCATGGTTGTACCTAAAACACCGACAAACAAAACTTCGGTCAGTATATCGAAATATAATGATATGTGGGGGACAACCAAAAGTTTGCACATATGGATAACAATCTAATTATTACAATCAAGTTAATTTAACCAGCCAATTTACATTTTCCAGTATGACATTCTCCACCACTTTGCCCTAACCCTGGCATACCCACCTTAGGGTTTCCTTTGACAATGACTTAAGGCCACCTTCTCAATCCCGAGCTTGGTTCCTGGGGGTCACCACTCATGGTGCCCACTAGTCATGCAATATCATAGGCCACCTTCTCATTCCTGAGCTTGATGCCTGGGGTCACCACTCAAGGTGTCCATTGGTCTACCCATCTGGGCCTGACCTTTGGCATCATCCATCAGGGTGGCATGTAGGTGTGAGAATACATACTTCTATTATTAATGTGATAATCATAGTGACTTTATAGTTTGCAAGTATGAACATCCAAACTGATAATTTGCATTCAATGCGGTTAACCATCCGGAAAATCCTCGGGAAAACTAAGGTGGTTATTCATAATTAACCACATACCTGTTAAGCAGACTTGAATGCAGAAATAACCAATCAAGAAATCAAACAAGTGAACACAGGTTGATCCTGAAAAAGGCATCCAATTTCTCTATCATCAATCATGTCATCTTGATCCATTAATCCTAGTTGTTTCCTAGGTTATTTGTCCTTTTTAGGGTTTTGACCATAATTAGGGTTTCACTTCCTCTTTACCACTTTTACTTTATCTTTATCGAAATATCCATCAAACCCTAATTATCTCAGTTTATTTTCCATTAAGATCGTAAGATCAGATTTGGATCACAAAAACCCTAATTTTCAGATTACGATATCTTTTCTTTTCTTTTTCCCTAATTTAGGGTTTCTAAACTTGTTAATAAACATATTGAGTTAAAAACCCTAAACCTTATAATTCTATCATCAAAATAGGTTAAAAACCATCTTAATCATTAATCAAGTAAACCATGCTCGAATTAATCTATTTGCAAGATTAAAACCATCTTTGGTTAACAATTAGGGTTTTCTATCACAAATTAATACATTTTCTATCCAAAATATGCACTTTTACAAAAATATACAGATTTAGGTGTCCAAACCATTTTTATTGTATTCCTCATATTTTTCTGATCATTTTTCATGCATTAACTTCCTTAATCCAAGTTTTCTAGCAAAAGATACAATTTTAACAAGAAAATTCCCCCTTTTTTATTTATTTGCTAATTTTCGGAAAAACACGGACCCTTTGATCCGTGGTCTGCTGGTCCACATAGGATCCAACGTCCAGAATCACATGTGCCCTTTCTTTGCAAACAAAAGAACCAAAAGTCTATTCTAACCTTGGCGCGACTGAAGGAGGCGGGGGGCAAAGCGGTACTTTCGCGGGAGGCCTTCTTCAACCTTGCGTCGTCTCCCTGTTGCTCTGATAGTCAACCTCAGGGTTGACTTCGTGATCCTAGCCACCTGTGACCGCGCCAAAAAGTTAGTAAGCTTTGTCTTTCGTCGACGAACTCGACCAGAGGCCCAATTTCTCGCCAAGGGTGCGCCCAAGCTGCTCCTACTCGCCGAACTCCGGCGAGGGTCTCCGAGGTGGTGGGGTCCAGGTCTGGACGAAACGTCCAATTGGGGGCACGAAATTGCTCCTTGCTTCCTTCCGCAGAGGTTGAGCTAGAAAAAATAGGTGTCGGTGCCCTCACACATCCTCCCCTATATATAGGGTCGAGGCAGGCTAGCGGGGATTGGGTGATTCCTGGATTGGCACCCAAACCTAGTCGAACCAGGGACGAATCCCTTCGGTTTGCTTTCCCGAATACAATGGAAATAACAGCTGGCTCCCGTCTGCCCTGGATCTCGAGAGAATCGTAGAGGAAAATTCCTTTGCAACCTGGCAGAGTCCAACTCCTCTTGGGACTTAGGCGATGACCATCGGCCATTGGATTAAGATCCAACAGACCTCGCTGCTCACAATCAAAACAAAGGAAACATTCATTTCTTTTAATTCAGAAATAATTTCCAAATTTAAGATAACTTGCAAAAACGATTTCTCCCAAACCATAACTCCTTTATAGCTCAAATTTTAAGGGAGGGTTCCTCTTAATATTTCCTAGCTTTGTACGAAATTTGGGAAACAACTTGCAATGGATGAGAAGGTTTCCTTCTCTCCCAAGTTACTCATAAATTTATTCAAAATTAATTTATATTCCTCTTTCCTTTGTAATTATCTTATTATTTTGGGTCCCTTGGACCTCAGTAAATTCCAAAGGCATGGATTCCCATATTGGGGAAAATCTATTTGCCTTTATCTTCTTTTGAAAGTCAATTTCTCATATTTCCCTTTTATTAATCAATTTCTTTTCCTTTTTAATTCTCTTTTTAAGGATTTCTCTTTATCTCTCCTCTATATTCCTATTGGAATTCCTTTTAGCATTTAATCCTTGGAATATGAAAATCCACCAAGGATAAGTCAATCCTCTTTTCACTTATTTTCCACATTTTATCATTATTTCCAATTTCTTTCTTAATAAGGAAATACTTAATTGGTCTTTTCTTTTCTTATTGCATTCTCTATGCAACTTTGGACTCCTTGGGACCCAAGGAACCCAAGAGGCACGAAATCCAACTTTGGATTGTATTCTTTTTCCTTTTAGATGTTTCCACACCTTTCTTTTCTCAAAAACTTAATTATTCATTTACTAATTGAATTTCCTTATTATTGGGCCCAATAGCCAATAAAGCCCACAAAGCAATCATCAAGGCTATTGTAATGAAATTCATGCATTCAATCAAAAGACATCATTATTTGTTCATTTATCTTTAATATGAGAAATTACATTTCTCAGCAAATAAACCCAAAATTGGGGTTGTAACATCCTTCCCCTCTTATAAGAATTTTGCCCTCAAAATTCCATCAAGCAAACAAACGAACAGGATAAGAATTCATCATGTCCATCATGGCTCCCATGTGGCTCTACCCTTTTCCATGGTGCTTCCCAAGAACCTTCATCATCTCATATTCTTCCATTTGAGTTCTTTCTTACCTTGGTATATCGTACCCTCATAGGTGACTCAGGACTTTTCAGCTTCTCAAAAAAAAACTGAATAGGTTCAGGGCTCAACACATGGCTTGGGTACCTCACATAGTGCTCTAGACCAGACATATGGAACTCATCACACATCATGTTATCCTACAGGGTAAGGTTAAACACAACCATCTCCACCAATCCATCTCAAATGGACCCATATATTGGGGACTCAGCTTTCTCAGTTGTAGCTTAGAGGGGTCGGATTTTCACATCACCTATTCTCCCATAGTGAATTGCATGTCAGTCTGCTTTGCATCAGCTCGTGACTCATATCACCACTAGGCTCTCTCTCGGCCATTGCACGATCAAAGCGACTTCACACACTATGGTTCTTTTCTGACCTTCGTGAGGCCCCCTTCACCAACATCATCTTAATGAAGTGGTGACTGACGCAACCTCTCTATAAGACTTCTTGCATCCCGATAAAGGTTGTGGTGGTTAACATCACATCTTAAGAACTATCTCTATGTATCACCCTGAATGAGCACACATGCTCTCATCAGACCCTCTGGTCTGGATCATACTGTCCATTAGTATGGGGTGATAAACTATACTATCATCGAGTTCATCATGTATCCACCTCTACCTCATGGAAGTGAACTTTTAGGTTATACTCAAGAACTTGTGAACTCATATCATGGTGTAGTTGAACCATCTCTTTCTCATATGTAGTTCAACATAATCGGTCTCTTGACAGTACTCCTTTCTTTCTCATGTTATCTAGGTAAGGTGATCTACCATAACCCATTTTGCATATCGACCTTCCTTAGTCTAGGGGAGACTCACAACATCCACGGTGATGAACTCCCATTCCCTCTCGGAACTCTTTATACTTTATATGCACCAGGTTACTGGTGTTCGTCCTTCACCTCCTGTCTTGTATGGTCACATGCTACATGCAATATCATATTAAGCATCCCAAGTACTACTATCACTTACTATCTTTGAAGTATCACGGTGTTTGGTGATTTTAAACCACGATCTCTTGTATGTCATGATTCCTCAAGATCGATTCCTCAAAAACCCTAAACTACTCTTATCAGGGTTTTCTTACCTTCCTATCCAAAGAAGTGTATCTGAGGTTCTATCACCATCCTTTCACTACATCAAGGACTAAACTGGCTGACCAAACAACCATTAACTTGTTCAACATATCTTGTTACATCTGTGTGTTAGCCAAAAAACACATCTTCTTTCCAAACATAGGGTTAGCCCAACAACCTCTTCTAGCCAAACTAGGCAGCTACATCTCAACCAGAGCATCCATTACCACTTCTTATGTATTAGGTAATGTTGATGACATACCCTTCATGTATTTCACTTATCATCTCAAACTCGAACTCTAAGTATATCTTTATGGAGAACACTTTGAGCTCCTCCTTATGGTGATCAAACTCAACCTTGTGATTCCTTGTAACACTTTGCAAAAATCCACCTAGTTCAAGATAAAACATCCTCACAAGATGATCTCCTTAATACTCTTAGTGTTTGTAAACCATCCATGTATTATTCACTCCACAAAGGTATGTTATCATCTCTATCCTCATACCTTGTAGCAACGTTCCAACTCACATCGTCTTTATCCTTGGTGTACGGCATGTGTATTGTCCTATCTCTCACTCCCATAACAAGAGGAAATAAGCATTTGGCTGTAGTCCAAATACAGAGTTCTTCCTGTTCCAAGAATAGAGATGGTACATCCCACCTTGCCAGTACACCTTTACATCTAAGTTGAAACATGCCACATATGTCTCTACTTCACAAACGTCTCAAAAACAAAGTTACTTTTATGGGAAATTGGTCTCAAACTTACTTGGTCCAAGCACACTCATTGGTCATCTCCTCTAGGTCTATAGGGTACCGACACTTTGGGGTCATCCCTCTTCCCTTATGCATCCAGAGAGTGCCCTACTCATCTTCCCTTTGGGTCCCATGAGTTCATGAAGGTGATCAATCTCCTAACCCATGGCCCTCAGACGATGATAGTTGTTACCTCCCGACCCTATGGTCATGTGCAACTAGGGAATTGGGCAGCTCCTACTTCCATCGGTCTTATCCCTACCTGACCCTAGGATAGCCTTAGGATTTTAACATAGTACATGTCCAACTTAGAACCTTACTCAAGCCTTCATCATCTCTTTGTATCTATGGGCTGACTTTCATCCCTTCATAGGGGTCATGGCAACTTGCCTACCTTGGTCAGGTCCCATACCGGTTACCTCCATGGTAACACATCCACATGCACTTAGATATGGTTATCTATGGGTCTACAGGTTCATTCTCATTCCATGTACTTTTCACTTAGCTTCTCAAGATCCTATGAAACTTCTTTAGGTTTCCACAAACCCACAAACTGGTACACACCTTACCAAAGGGTCTCTCTCCCAGGATGGGAGAAAACTAAAACTCTTGACAACAAGGTCACAACCATCCTTAGGGTTTACATTCATATGAGCATGCCTAACCCAGCAGCTACTAAGGCACAAGTGGATCACCTATTAAACCATGCTAGGTCACACTCATTCTCTTTCCTCAACATGAGATCAACTTAGTTTTGAGGGGTTCATCAAACATACCCTTAACTTAAGGGGTTTCTTTTACCTTTACACATGAGAAGTACCATGCTCGAATCTATTAAAACAAAAACCTCATCATGAGCATCGAGTACACCACTTCCCTTCTTAGGCCTAGGAACCCTAGATTCTCCTTTGGGTATCCAACTGCATGCTCAATCTCGTAACCACAAATCAAGCATGTCCAAAGTATGTCATGTACTCCCATGATCCTTCTATATGAGAAACACCTCAGAGTTGAGTCCTCCTCACAGACAACTAACTAGGTATAAGGCCTCACAACCTGTTACTAAACCTTTCTAGGTCTAAAGAACCCTTCTTCCTATCTCAGAAGGTAAACATATATACTATAGGCACATATGTACCAAAAGTCTCATCCTCTCTCTAGGGTTTGGTTCCTCTAAAGGCCACCAAGATATCATTAGCCTCCAGAGGTCAAGCATAAGGCAACCACTATCATCCACTTAGGTCGCATCATCCTCAGCTCCCCACTGTTCCTCATGTCTTGGAATCTAAGTTTCCAACCTTTTTGTTCGGGTCCTACTTTCTCTCTCCAGAGCTAACTCCACATTCAGCCTTACAACTAGAGGTCCCCTCTCCATGAAGTTATATCAAGATCACAAGCATATCCCTACCTGATGAAGCCTATGTTCAAGCTTATGTTTTATCATGTTTATCCGTATCTCTTTATGCTTATCTCATAAGCCATCTAATATGCTCCCTTGGCCAGGGTTTTAACTTACTGCTCGTACTACTAATGTACTATGGGTGTAAGCTATATCCTACTTGTAACATCCCATAAGGTTTCTATAGGTTCTCCTCTAACTTCATCCATGAAGGATCTATCCTTCACTCAAACATGCACGACCCTTCCCAGGGTTGGGTTTCCAAAGGTGCTAGGTCATCCAACCTCTCATGGCTCCTATGGCAATCCAAAGGCATGTCCATCCAAACACCCAGTCTACCATGACATCTAATCTCATCATGTCATCTCTCTCTAACCTTCACTTAGGGTTAGGGTTAACATCATCCTCAAAGGATGTGCTAACTCTCTACTTTTAACGGAGGTCTCTACCTCCAAGACTAACTCTCTCTACACATCCTCCTGACAAGGAGGTCTATCCTCAGGTTTCTCCTAAGAGCAATGACAACTCGTGTCATACGACCTAAGCATGTATCTATTCTTCAGTTTGTGCTTAATCTATTAAGCTTATGTCCATGACATCTTATTTACATGCTTTTCATTAATTTGGTGGAGGATTCCTTAGACCTTATTAACCTTTCCCATACCTCAAGAGGGTGAGGAGAAGAGAGAAAACCCTAATCCTTAAGGTCCTTAATAGAATTTGATTTGAGAAGGGATGAACAAGATGAGAGAGTCCTAAAGGTATCTTATTTCGAATCATATCCTAAGACATTGGCCAGGAAGTCACACAATCTGGGAGTCCTCGTATTCCGACTAGCGGTGCGGAGGAAAATATTGCCAGCCCCCGAAAGTGATCCTTTTCTAGACACCTCAATCTTTTGGACACTCCTCTAACAACTCCCTTGGTTCTATGGAATTTTGTAAAATTTAATAATTATTAATGATTAGATGAGGAACCTATGCTCTGATACCAATTGTTACGACCCCGCCTCCCGGTAACCCCCAATTAAGGGAGACCGAAAGGTCGGTGCCGTTATCCAATTAACAGGATCAAAGGTTCGACAAATAATTAATAATAATAATAATGAAATTCTACTAACTAACTGGAATTTGGTATGTGAAAATAAAACATAAAGTGCCAGGAGGATTAGATAGAGTAGATTTAAGCTCTGGATAGATAGACTTCTAAAGTTTTTCAAAGGTAAGTAAAGTTTTAATTTTATACCAAATTCCAGTTAGTTAGTAGAATTTCATTATTATTATTGATTATTTGTCGAACCTTTGATCCTGTTAATTGGATAACGGCACCGAACTTTTGGTCTCCCTTAATTGGGGGTTACCGGGAGGCGGGGTCGTTACAAGAACTATCCTACTAGTTGGTCGTAGTGTTTCATGCTTCAAAGACCTGGAGACACTACTTATATGGTGAAAAGTGTCAAATCTTCACTGATCACAAGAACTTGAAGTATATCTTTTTGCAATAGGAGTTATATATGCGAAAAAGGTGCTATATGGAATTAATCAAGGACTATGATTGTATCATTGGTTACTACCTAGGAAAGGTGAATGTAGTGGCAGATGCATCGAGTAGAAAGACTTCTTCAACATCATCAATGGGCAGTGCACAGTTTAACTCTTTGGTGTGTCATAAGAGAGGCATATTAGTCTCTCTACGTTAGATGAACATGAAACTAGAGGTGTCCATGCTAGTAGGGTTGTTGGCACAATTGCAGGTGAAGCCCACGTTGAGACATCAGATCAAAGAGGCACAGTAGGCGGATACTATGATACAACATATACGATCAAAGTTCGATAGCGAGAAGCGTGATGGTTTCCATGAGGCAGAAGATGAGACAGTCTGTTACCATGGCAGAGTTGTGGTTCCTAATGATGGTAATATAAGGAAGATGGTTCTAGAAGATGCTCACTCTTTGATATATGCTACGCACCCAGGTAGCACTAAGATGTATCATAACCTTAAAGATATGTATTGGTGGTCTGGCTTGAAGCAGGATGTGGCTGAGTTTGTGGCCAAGTGTGCAGTGTGTCAACAAGTCAAGGTAGAGAATCAGAGGTCTGTAGGGATGCTACAGCCATTACCCATACCATAGTGCAAGTGGGATCATGTCACAATAGGCTTTGTGGTTGGATCGCCTAGGACATACAAAGGACATGATCCCATTTGGGTGATAGTTGATCAGTTCACAAAGTCAACACACTTCCTGTCAGTGAAGATAGTGTATCTAGTAGAGAAGCTCACTCGGATATATGTGGTTGAGATAGTGTGTTTGCATGGTGTCCCAGCTACTGTCATGTCAGATAATGGTCCTCAGTTTTTGAGCTGCTTTTGGGAGTGTTTGCACGTAGCTTTGGGTATGCAGTTGAGGTTCAGCACTACTTTCCACCCACAAACAGATGGTTAGTCTGAGAGGACCATACAAACTTTGGAGGACCTATTTAGGGATTGTATCTTGTAGTTTTTGGGGAGTTGGGACATTCCTCTCGGTCTGATAGAGCTAGCCTATAATAATAGTTATCACAGGAGCATCGATATGGCACGGTATGAGGTGTTGTATGGGAGACGTTGCAGGTCTCCTTTGTGTTGGTATGAGATAGGTGAATATCAACTTCTTGGTCTTGAGCTGGTACAACAGACAATAGAGAAGATCAAAGTGATTCAACAACAGTTAAAAGAAACCCAAGACAGACAAAAGTCATATGTTGATAACCCTCAAAGACCCTTGGAGTTTCAAGTGGGGGACATGGTGTATCTCAAAGTCTCTCCTTGGAAAGGTGTTTTGAGGTTTGGAAATAAGGGTAAGATCTCTCTTAGGTATATGGAACCTTATCATGTGGTGGCACGTGTTGGGAAGGTGGCCTACAAGTTGGAGCTTCCACCTAAGTTGCATAGGTTGCACCTAGTATTCCATGTGTCTATGATGAGTAAGTGTCACCCTAATACCAAGTTGGTTTTATATCCAGTGGAGGTTGAGCTTGATGAGGACACGTCCTATGTTGAAGGACCCATGTAGATACTTGATAGGAGGGTGAAGAAGTTGAAGAAAAAGGGCATAATGCTTGTGAAGGTTCTATGGCATCACTGTGGCATTAAGGAATCCATCTGGGATCTTGAGGAAAAGATGTGGAAGAAGTACATGTCTCTTTTCGCTTAGGATTTCGGGGGCAAAATCTTTGTTAGGGGTTTATGGCTTATAAGACCCCTAATCTATGTTTTGGTTTAACCTTGTTTGTTTTGGCTTGATGTTGTGCTTATAACCTTGCTCTAATCCTTTGAAATGATCTTAGAGCATGTGGAGAGATTAAGTCTCTAGTTTGATCTTGTTTGGATGTTGGTTGTGCTTTATGTGATAGTTTTGGTTCAAATTGTAGATTACCCTATAGAAGGGTATTCGTGTAATCTCCCACATCTAGAGTGTTTCTTCTCTCTCTTGGTTTCATGAGGGAGGTTGTGGTTCTTTGGGGCGCCTTGGTGGACCCTTAGTGGTGATTAGGGTTTCTAGAGGATTGGTGTACCTTGACCATGTGACCCTTGTTGGTTTGTCTCGACCTAGGGCTTAGGTGGAGGGTGTTGCAATCGAGACACCTCCCCTAGGTATGGTTGTCGTGACTGAGATGATCTTGGGTATCTTG
This sequence comes from Alisma plantago-aquatica, assembly GCA_963693085.1. Classification (NCBI taxonomy): domain Eukaryota; kingdom Viridiplantae; phylum Streptophyta; class Magnoliopsida; order Alismatales; family Alismataceae; genus Alisma; species Alisma plantago-aquatica. Next base: position 1,084,653,321 of record OY856410.1, on the reverse strand, counting down.
GATCAAGATGAGTGCCTTGTGTATAGTGTCTCGACCTAGGGTTTGTGGTGACCTTGTGTCGCGACCTAGTGGTCCTTGTGGTGTATCGTGACCATGGGTGGTTTCCTTTGTGTGTTGCGGTCGCGGCATGAGGGTTGGGTGGCCTAGGTGGTCGAGATCCAACCTAGAGTTTATCACCACCTCTTGTATGTGGGATTTATGTGGTTTCATGTTAGTTTCTTGGGTGGACAAGTGTCCCTTTAGGGCCATCTTTTGTTGACACATCATCACTTGCCCTACCTCTCTCCTCCTTTTCTATAGAAACTCTCTTTTCTCCATGCAAGTGATCCTTTTCAGCCATCCTCTTTCTCCTTCCTTGCTTGGATGGTCTTAGAGCTTGGTGGAGCAAGAAGGATCTGTTCTTGGTGCTTGGGAGGTGGTTCAATCCTTGCATGTGGTGTTTGTGGTGATCCTTGGTCATCTTCAACCTTGGTGAGTGTTTATCTTCCTTGTTAATGTTTCCTTTTAATCTTCTACCCCATCTTCTTCCTTTTTCTCGGCCCTAGACCATGTTTTGACACGGTGGTCATTCTTGAGAGTAAGCTCCTCATCACAAGGGTAATAGGCCATGTTTTTATAAGGTGACACCCAAGTGAGAGGGAGTTTCTTCTCTCTTTTCCTCCTTCTTTCTTTTGGTTTGACCTTGAACTCCTTGCCCTCTTTCTTGAGCTATCCTTGACCTTGGTGTTTCCTCTCTCTTAAGGTGATCTTGTGACCAAAAGTGGAGTTTTTGGTGGAGCTTGACCTTCCTTGGTGATCGTGTGCTTAGAGCTTGCCTTCTTTGGAGTGATCTTCCTTAAGATGGGTTATATAACTCTTAACCTCCTCTATTATTGCACTCTTTATTCTTACATGTTACTGTTTTCTCTCTATAGATGTTTCCTTAACATGATAATTGATAATGGATAGACCTTAGAACTTGGATTATGGTGATATCATGCTTTGTTTGGATGTAATCCACAACCCCATTTTCCTTTGTACCCAATTTTTTGGTTTTTTGGTGCATGGTGGTTGTCTTTCCTTTCTAGACCTTGGCTTGAGTTGCATGTAGGATGTTTGAATGTTTTAAGGTTCTATGAAGCCTTGGTTTGATTTTGGTGGTGATGATCTTTGTTTCTCTCTCTGGTTGAGGTTCCTTTTCATTTTGGTTTCATGAAGCTTGTTTTAGGGTTTGATGACCATTTTGCATGAGGTTTTTCCTCTATGGTGACGATGAGTTTACCTTGTTGGGTCACCTATTTTAGTCACAGAATTATCTCTATTTTGACCTTGGTATGATTGTGATTCTTGGTCTTAGTGGTGGCTTGACCCTTAGTGGTCTCCATGCCCTATTTTGTCATAAGTCACGACATCTCTTTGGCTTGAGGTTTTTGTCATGGTCGTAACACCGCATTTGCCCTGGTTTTAGTCATGGTCATAATGTTGCATTTGTCCTAGTTTCGGTCACGGTCATAATGCCACATTTTCCCTAGTTTTGGTCGTGGTCGTATCGTCATGTTTGCCCTGGTTTTGGCCGTGATCATAACACCATGTTTTGGCTTTGGGTTCAAGATGGGTCTTCTCTTTGGGTGTCGCGATCGCGACATCTTGGTTGGTTGTGACCCACAAGCTATTTTGGTTGGGATGCCCTAGTTGTGTGTCATTCTCTCCTACCTTGACTTGGTAGGACCTTGCTTCTGTTTCAGGTGAATACTTTCTCATGTGTTGAAGACGCCTTCTGTCCTTGTCACAGTCACAACATGCATAGGGTTGGGGTCGCAGTAGCCCTTCTTCTTGGGGTCATGAGAAGTGCTTCTTGGGGTGGTCGCAGCCTGGTTGCATGAGTGGTCTTGGCATATGTATGATGGGTGGTTAAGAGGCATGCTTGATCACATAGTTGATATACTTCCATGAGAAAAATATAAGCCATGTAGAGTGTTGTTTGGATAATGTCTAATCACCCCTAATCATGTTCCTCAACCCTAAGATGTTCTAAGAATATGGAAGATGTTATATCTAGGTTTTAGTACTTGTATGTACCTCCAAACCCTAATCGGGTAAAGCTTGGAACCCTAATGATAAATTATGTGTATGTTTTCTCTCTCATGATATGTTCATCATGTAGAATTGTCATGGCTTGTGTATGTTGTGGTGGTGATATGTGATACAGGGTGGTGCTTATGCACATTGATGAGGAGTAATGTGCAAGGCTTAATGTGATGGGTCCTATGACGTGGTGATGCCTACTGAAAGGTGATATGCTCAAGTGATGTGATTAAGGGATTAAGATCCCATGGAATATGTGACATTTATGATTGCCTTATGGATGGAAAAACTTTGAGTACCATGTGGTGGTTGTGTGACAAGATCAAACCTTGTATGTTTTATATCCTTTGGAGTTGCAACACACCTTTATTCTTGTAGAGTTTGTTTTAATTTTATACATTATAACTTGATGATGCTAAAAGTCACCTAATTGGCTGACTAATCAAGTGAAACCTAATCATGTAGTTTCCATGTGCCATAGATACATTCCAGTGTCAGCTTTATTTGTCGGATTGGTGAAATGAGTGTAACTCAGAGCACATATTTTTTAATATGATGGGTGAGTATCTCCTTGTATCCTTAATTATAGGTTGTGTGAGATGGTCATGAGTGAGCCGATCTTCTTTTGATATGGATGGCAATGAGTGAGCCACTCCTTCTTGTAAGAACGGCCATGCGTGAGCATGTTCTTCTAGGGATGTTACTTGTATCAAGGTGGGCTAGGTGTTTATATATATGGATGGCCATGTGTGAGCCAATCCTTGTGTTGCATATATGTCACTCTTTTGCAGTTGACTAATATGTCTCTGCGGTGTTCTCTTGAGTTGGTCAAGAGGTGTTGGAGAGCTCGTGGATTCTGACTCTTCGAGGGACCTTGTATGGCACTCATTTTGACTTAGCAATGGTCAGTTGGATTTGTGTGGTACGACTCAAATCCTTGGGGCATAATAATAGACGTAACACAACCGTGTAGTATATATATATGCTTAGGTGACATATGTCTCATATTGGTTGAGCCATTGCCTTGCCTTTTTATAGATTTATTGAATTATAATATGGAAAGAGAAGTCAACTGGTATACATGTTCTTCATATTCATTTTTAGGACATAACTTGATCTACTATTCAGTGGTGGCTGCCTAATCTTGTTTAATCTCCTTTACCGATTATATGGATATCATTAAGCTGAATCTGCTCATCCGGTTAGTATGTTGTTTTACATGTTTAGATTATATGTGCTTTAATAGCATTGTCGAAGAGTTATATCTCTTACTGGGATGTTTGGTCTCATCTCATGGGTTCCCACATCTTTTAGGTGACCGTGCACAAAGAAGTAGAGGTCGTGCATCTAAGGAAGAGTAGTAGTTGATAAGATTGAATGTCCTGCTAGTCTTTTGGTGTTAGATTCCTATAGTCATCCATGTACACTCAAGTCCTTGGGGTGTTTTTGAGATGTTTTGTGGTGTTGTAATCGTTGCATGGTTTTTGGCTTGTATATATGTGGAACTGGTATCTTAAGTGATAGGTTGATGATAAGAATGTTGACCTACAGTGATGTAAGCATCACGTAACATGTTATGTGTTGTATGTGGCAGGCTTTTTGGACTCATGTTGGCTTGTTACACTAACGAGTTTCAATCATAAGAATGATCTTTTACTCAACTAGCTATTTCCCGCAAGTATACGAGAGTAGTTGTAGTCGAGGTCGAACACAAGGAGCGTTGGTTACCTAGGCGCAAGAGTTATGATTTTCAATAATCTAGATCGTTGTATACAAAATGATTGATTTAGAATGACTAAATTACAGATTTAAACGAAATAGTAAATTATCACTTAAGAAAGGTTAAGATTCATATTTAGGAGGATCCTAGAGTTGGGATTTCACTATCACATCATAGTTTATATTAAAATATGAATTTAAACATGTTAATTAACTTGCAAAGGAGGTTTGTAGTCATCACTCACCTCCCGGTGAAGTGGTGATGATTCTAACACCATACATCACTCTCGTGTATGTATTTCATTTTGAATCACAAACCTTTCTCCTCAACTTAATCCCAGCCACTCTCGTGGTCAAGGACAAGGTGCCAAAAGAGTAACTCCATACTCTCAAACACATCTTCTCAGATTATGAAAGAAAGCATAAAACATGCAAGTATTATGGCCAATCACACAAACAAGCATTTCAGATCAGAAACAACTCTTAGAACATGCAAGAAACTAACATTTAGTACGAAATTCATATGTTCATACAAGCTATGACATGGAAGTTACTCTCCCATGTCCAAGATTCGGATTCTACTCATTCATGGCTAGAGAAAGAAGGTACAAGAAGAATAAAACATCAAAGCACATAGTAAAAGAGTAGAAAGAACTAGTATGTCCGTGAGAAGTAGTAGAATGAAGAAGAACTCCGTCTAGAAGTCAAGATATGTCCTTTCCTGTTACACTTTCTCCAGATTTCTTTACTCCCAAGCAGATAGAAGAGGAAGTAGAAGATCCTTGTTGTAAATAGTGAAGAAGAAGGAAGAAGAAAAGGGTTCTCTCTTAAGTAACCACATCCTATCTCCCTTGGTCTCCTCCAACTTCTCCTGGACTCCCTCCAGTCGAGTTACCCTCTAAAAGGTTTGTCCTAATCTGTCATAACTGTCCCAAGATGAGTTGGGGTCGTATATATAAGTGTGAGACAATTAAATTAATTCATGTTTGAGTGAAATATGTAGGTCACATGATGTCTTTTATAAGACACAATGTGTCTAATGCAATAACTAAGTTTGGATCGAGTTCTAGGAGGTTACACGATGTGTCTTTAATAAGACATGATGTGTCTTTAATAACACACGGTGTGTCTTTAATAAAACACGGCGTTTTACTGCCAATCTGGAGTTCTGTATTCAATTTCTGGACTGAGACACGTGGTGTCTTTTTAATACACGGGGTGTCTTTTGAGACACGGGGTGTCTTTTGAGACACGGCGTGTCAATGGTTGTTCTGGGCTGGCTCTGTATTCTGCTCATAACTTACGGCATGTAGGTCAGTTTTACATGTCGTAAAAAGTAGTATATGTGCAGTTTCGAACCCCAAAACATGTAGATACTTGAGGAGTGATCCAATAAGTGATAATATGATATATTCCTCATCATTTCATTGTAAAATATAGTACCTACCATACAAACCATGAGACAAGTAAGAATAGCTAAAAATATAGAATCTAGCATGAATGATAGTGATAATTGAGTCAAAATAACATGGATATCAAACCAAACATGATCCAAAAGATGATATGAAATACGCACATCAAATCCCCCTAAGCTTAAACCATTGCTTGTCCTCAAGTAAAAATAGCATAGAAATCCAAATGAAGGAATTGTCAAGTTCATGCATAAATCAAATGAACTGAAAGATGTGTATATGACCAAACCAACCATGATCAATATGTTTATACTCATAGCCATCAATTCAACTTAAACACCTAAGAAAGAGATTTTTAGTTCATCAGGGGTGGTCACAATTAAATGAATCAATCAATTAAACAATACTAAGTAGAATTTAGATGACCAAGCCAAACAGCTAGTGGATATGCAACTCAAACTCTCAACTATTAAGGATACAACTGATGAAATCTTAGTTAAAATTGACAACTTTAGTTTTACTCTCCTTCTTTCCCAAAAATGATATGACAATGGATTATGGGTTCCGACACTTGGCTGCTAATGTAGGCTTATGCACACATGGAATGTCAGTTGGGGTATTTTACCCTCTTTTAAGATATATCACCTAACCATTGTGGCCAGATCGGACTTACACTAGGCTTGCATGATATGTGGGCGGTTTAGCCATCTTTTATGGGGTATAAAGATGAGATAAGCCAAAAGAAATTTTAAAATTTTTCCAAAACATAGGAGAGTCAACTAAATTGCAACATTAGCTAGATTTCATTCATTTGTTTTGAAAATTTTTCATTGAAAGAGTGGTTGAAAATGCACTAACAGCTTGGCAAGGGCATCATGTATTCCAAATATATGTTGTAAAGTTGATTTACTCACAAAAATTGAAACCATTACATGTTTTAAGCAATCAAGGATGTGAAATATGAATGTTCATGCTAGAAGCATAAACCAGAGTTAAGCACATGTTAATGGCCAAAAGGTTTCATTTGATTAATGCATGCCTTTTACAATTTCTCCAAATGATATTTCTCATCAAAAGAGGACAATTAGTTAAGCATAGGAGTTCTACCCACATATAAAAGATAAACCTCATATCATACTATATTTGCCACTAGAAGAGCAGAACTGAAAACAACAACTAAGAAAAAGATGATAAAAGGGAAATAAAACTACACTACCAGCCGGTTGCTCTACCCCTAAGCTTGGAATTTGCAGTGTCCTCACTACATATAACAAACTCAAGAGGATTGCAATTGGATACCTGTCATGGTGAATGATGAAGATGGAGGTTTTTTGCTTTGATTTGCAGCTGGAAATTGTTGTGCTAAAGATTGATGCCTCTTTGCAAATATGTCCTTGATTTGAGGCAAGCGAAAGCACCTATGAGTTGCATCAAGAATAGTCTTTTATACACCAATACTATTTGTCTTTTCATTCTCCTTTGAAGCATCATCAAAATATGAGTTGGGAAGAGTGTTCTCATTATAAAGCAATGTGTCATCTAGAGTGTGAGGAGGAAGGACATGTGGCTTGCTTAAAAAATCTAAAAGTAGATCAGGTGTTGTAGCTTTCTCCCCTTAATTTGCATTTTCATAATCCTCATAGGTATCAACATCATCATACCTTGAAGTATATACTTCTATGACAACGCCATTCTTCAATGTCACTGGCCTGAAATATGTAGGTTCATCTTGGGTGGGCTAGGCAAGAAAGGTGGAAATGATTCTTTGCTAGAAAGAGCTTGTTGGGCAATTTGTTTCTTCAAGATGTGTACATGAGTGGAAATGTCATCCACCTTAGAAGAGAGTTGGCAAATGGCACCCTTCATTTATTGTCTTTGTTGATGGAACTCCTCATTTTTCTACATTTGAGTTGAAATAAATGTTGCAAGCATGGACTCTAATCTAGAAGTTACTTGTGGTTGTTGTGGTTGAATGAAATTCAGGTTCACATTGTTGTAGAAGCCCGGTGGAGTGTAGCCCATTGGAGAATAAATAGAAGAAGCATAACATGTAGAATATGCGTGTCGAAGCAACCCACATGCATCACAAATAATATTGGCTGCTTGAAATGGTTGTGTGCTTAGCTTCTCAAATCTTTGTGATAAAGTGTCTAGCTTTGTTGCAATTATGTCTATAGCATCAATTATGTGACTCCCCACTTGTATCTCGGGTGTAGTAGCTGAATAGGATGGCTGGTAGCTTGTATCCGAGCTCCATTGGAAATGGTTTGCTGCCATATCTTCAATAATAGCATAAGATTCTCCATAAGATTTGTTCATTAGAGCTCAGTTTGAAGTTGCATCAATAGATAATCTTATATTGTAGCACAAACCATTGTAGAAAGATTGCAATAGAAGCCAATTGCTTAGACCATGATGTGGACAAATATTTTGGAGATCTTTGAACCTCTCACATGTATCATACAAGTTCTCTCCATCCCTTTGAGAATAATTGATGAATTGACACCTTAGATGTGTGATCCTTCTAGGTGGAAAGTATTTTGTCAAAAAGACTTTTAGAAGCTCCTCCCAAGTGTTGATGGATTTCTTTGGCAAGGAATAGAGCCATTCCTTGGCTCTATCTCTAAGGGAGAACGGAAAAAGGAGTAGGTGGATCCCTTCAATAGGGATGTCATTTATCTTTATGGTGCTTAGCAACTGTAGAAATTCAGCAATGTGGAGGTTTGGATCCTCCATTGGTGTCCCTCCAAATGCATTCAGTTGTAGAAATTGTATGATGGTTGGGTTGATCGAAAAATCCTCTGTCTCAAATTCTAAAATATTAATAGGCCCACTCATGTGCATTGCAGTTGTACCAAAGTAGTCCTTAAGTGGAATGTCATCCTCCTTGACTAGTTCTTCATGTGAATCTGGAGGATTAGGTGGATGTGGCATAGATGGTGGTGGTGTATGTGGTATGGATGAAAGTGGTGGATATGAGGGTGTGTAAGAATGTGGTATGAGTGTTGGTGGTGTATATGATGGTGGTGAATTAGGTGTGAATGATGGTGGTGTGGATATAGGATGTGTGGATGAGGGTGGTGCATATGAAGGTGATGTGGATGAAGGTGGCATGGGTGAATGTCATTTGGATGATGGTGACATTAATGATGGTTGTGTGGGTTTTGATTCCTCCATACATGTTTGGGTTTCACTCCTTCTTGCTCCATGAGGGCTGCAAATGATGTGTTTATTTTTTGAATGTAGAGATATGCACGGTTCAAGGATCTTTTTATGAACACCCCATATGCTCCTGCAAATAAACAAGGTGAATGAGATACAAAAACAAACATGGAAGATACAACAAATTATGATGATCATGATGAATTATGATGTATGGATATGATGGTGGATATGAAGGTTGTGATCTAGTCTCATTTACTTATCAACAACTCTTACTCTAACAGGAATACTGATGCTCCCTGACAACTATGCCAAAAACTTGTTTGTTTGTTACACTAACAAGTTTCAATCATAAGAATTATCTTTTACTCAACTAGCTATTTCCCACAAGTATACAAGAGTAGTTGTAGTTGAGGTCGAACACAAGGAACGTTGGTTAGCTAAGCGTAAGAGTTGTGATTTTCAATAATCTAGATCGTTGTACACAATATGATTAGATTAGAACAACTAAATTATAGATTTAAAACAAAATAGTAAATTATCACTTAAGAAAGGTTAAGATTCAGATTTACGAGGATCCTAGACTTGGGATTTCACTATCACATCATAGCTTATATTAAAATATGAATTTAAACATGTTAATTAACTTGCAAAGGAGGTTTGTAGTCATCACTCGCCTTAGGGTGAAGTGATGACGATTCTAACTCCATACATCACTCTTGTGTATGTATTTCATTTTGAATCACAAACCTTGCTCCTCAACTTAATCCCAGCCACTCTCACGGTCAAGGAGAAGTTTCCAAAAGAGTAACTCCATACTCTCAAACACATCTTCTCATATTATAAAAGAAAGCATAAAACATACAAGTATGATGTCCAATCACACAAACAAGCATTTCAAATCTAAAACAACTCTTAGAACATGCAAGCAACTAACATTTAGTACGAAATTTATATGCTCATACAAGCTATGACATGAGAGTTACTCTCCCATGTCCAAGATTTGGATTCTACTCATCCATGGCTAGAAAAAGAAGGTACAAGCATCAAAAAACATCAAAGGACATAGTAAAAGAGTAGAAAGAACTAGTATGTCTGTGAGAAGTAGTAGAACACAGAAGAACTGCAGCTAGAAGTCAAGATCTATCCTTTCTTGCTACACTTTCTCCAGATTTCTTCACTCCCAAGCGGATAGAAGAGGAAGAAGAAGATCCTTGCTACAAATAGTGAAGAAGAAGGAAGAAGAAGAGGGTTCTCTCTTAAGTAACAACCTCCTATCTCCCTTGGTCTCCTCCAACTTCTCTTGGACTCCCTCCAGTCGAGTTGCCCTCCAAAAGGTCCATCCTAAGCCGTCATAACTATCCCAAGACGAATCAGATATATAAGTGTGAGACAGTTAGATTCGTGTTTGAGTGAAATCTGCAGGTCACACGATGTGTATTTTATAAGACACAGCGTGTCTTATGCAATAATTGAAGTTTGGATCGAGTTCTAGGAGGTTACTCGACGTGTCTTTAATAAGACACATCATGTCTTTAATAAAACACAGCATTTTGCTAAAAATCTAGAGTTCTGTATTCAATTTTTGGATTGATACATGGGGTGACTTTAATAAGACATGTCGTGTCTTTTTAAGACACAGTGTGTCAATGGCTGTTCTGGGCTGGCTCTGTATTCTGCTCATAACTTACGGCGTGTAGGTCGGTTTTACATGCCATAAAAAGTGGTATTTGTGTAGTTTCAAACCCCAAAGCATGTAGATAGTTGATGAGTGATCCAATAAGTGATAATATGATATATTCCTCATCATTTCGTTGCAAAATGTAGTACCGACAATCCAAACCATGAGACAATTAAGAATAGCTAAAAATATAGAATCTAGCATGAATGAGAGTAATAATTGAGTTAAAACAACATGGATATGCAACCAAACATGATCTAAAAGATGATATAAAATATGCACATCAACTCATATGTAATAAGTTGTTGGCTTATGGTTCTTTAATGAAATCAGTTTTAATTACCTATTTTTTGGTAATCCACTCACTTAGTGTTGTTTCTGCTTTTGGTTTTGAGTAATCTCGCTTTGTGGTGTGATGGGGCATAACAGCAACATAGGGAAGTCATCATTTCATCTACCAACAAAAGAATGAAGCTATCATTCTAACAATTGATGAGACAAGAGACCTACATCCTTCATTGATGGTCACAACAATGGGAAATTTTCTTCCCTTGCCAATAAAAATCATGCCAAAGCATCTTGATGACCGGTCTGCATTTCAGCCTTGACAGGCCAAGCGGCTCATACTTCCACCTCTCTCACCAATGAGGATGCTTCCAATCACACTGATGCTCAAGCATCCCAAAGAGCCCATCAATGAACATTTGTAGGAATACATTGATGCTTGGTATACCTTACAGTTTGATGCTTAGCCTGTTGATGACAAGGATGCAAGGTTTTAGCTCAACACCAATGCTTGGTCAGCACCCCGATGCTTGCTTGGTCACCTAACATTATTAAGAAGTGGTATGAATGCATTAAACTTTTGGAATACTAGAGATAATGAATATATGTTTGTATATTCTATTGTTGGTTTACCATCTCAAGAGAGAGACACACTTATGATCTAGATCCAACCCTATCTCGAGAGTGGAGGGAATAGACACTAATGATGATTGCTTGTAAACTTATACAATGGGTGTGAGTATTGCATGTTCATGAGAGTACTTAAATGGTGAAACCCAATGAAATTTCTATATGTAAACTAAACTCTACCAAAAAGATGTATATTCTAGTTTTATTTGTTAACTTATCATTATTTAACTTTTGTTCACCTTGTTATTTTTTGTACACCTTCTTCTGTAAGAAACACCTAATCCACCTTTGCTTATACTTAGATAAGCTAAGGCTTCTAATCTTAATTCACCCATGTCCCTGTGTTTAATTGCTTTTCCTATAGAGGGTCCCATATTATCGTTGCAAGCATCTGAAGTATTGGGTATACATTTAGAGTCCAATCACTCTTGATCCACCTCATTTGGAGGCATGATTCATAGGTGATCAACTTTGTCATCATTGTCAGGGACAAGGCAAATGAAGCATGTTAAGCACTTGAGCATTGAGCCTAGAAATACACTTAAATTTCACACCCTTCTAATCGGATTACACCATATATTTAAAGTTTTCTTAATGTTTTTGTATGTCACCTTGACACATACGATTCTTTCAGGTACTTAGTGCGAACCAGATTTTTCTTCACCAAGATAAGAAATTAACGATTGCATAAGGGAATGGTAATGGAAACAAAAATGGGAATGGGAACTACCCACCTCCACCTTTACTATAGGAGGGGGAGGAGGATAAAACCACCAGATGCTCATCCATCTCTTCACTCCTTAGTAGCTACTTGAGCCAACTAGACAGGGCAATTTGTTGTTCTCCTAAGAATGAACATTTTCATCTTCAAACTGAATCCAACCTTCATAATTATAGTTTAGAAGCAAACATTTGGAGGAAACTCACTTGAGGACAACCCTTATCATCACATAAATGACTTCAAGAACATATTTGATACCATTAAGATCAGTAGGGTTCCTAAATAAGTGATTTATAGCAAGGCTTTATGATTCTCATTAAGGTTCAATGGTCTTTCATAGTATCAAGCTTTAAAGCATGAGATCTTCCCCTAGCAGATGCTTTTGTCACCAAGTTCTCCCCAGTCAATAAGACAATCTGTTGTAGGAACAAGATCACCAGTTTAACACAAAAACCTTCATAGAACTTGACCAAAAGCATGAGATATGTACCATCAATATCAAATATTGATTATCCTTACCATAATCTTTATGAAGGGTATCTATTTTCTACTTTTTACAAAGGGCTCACTTAGAGTGAAAGGACATCTATAAATGTAGTATCTGGGAGCAATTTCACGGGGCATAATGTGGAGTGCTCTAAGGAGATTAGTGACTACATGGATGCATAACAATCTAGATTGAATTCTAAAAGAGGAAAATTTTGGGACATTTCTATTATAGGGGCAACTTCAGACTCAAAAGCCCTTGATACCCTCACTGGTAAGATTGACAAAATATCCATAGACATCTGTGCTTTGAAGGAGACCAATGTAAGAGGGAAGAATTATGTGGAAACAAGTATTAATTGTGTTACCTGTGGGGGGAGCGGACATGATTCTGACTACTATATATACACCCATAAAGAAGAAGACAATCAAGATGGATATGTTGAGAATGTCCCTTATGCCAACTACAAGAGACCTGATCATCCAGAATTTTCATATGGAACAAGAAGGCAATAGAAACTCTCATATGTTGAACAATTCTAGATACCCTCCTATGAAACCTCCTGATTTTGGGAGAGGCAGTGGATCGTCTAGATCCAATCTAAACAAAAATTACCAACACAAGAAAAACAAGTTCCAACACCAGAACCAAAATCAAAACTAAAACTAGAGCCAACCCTAACATGACTTGATGGGAGAAATTTTTGCCTTTGAAAAGAGGCAAGTTGAGATCAATGGTGTGATAACTTGGATATTTCCCCTCATTCAACTAATATATATATAGAGAGAGAGAGAGAGAGATTAGGAAGTGTGTACCAGTTGGTACCTATAACTTATGTGTACCGGCCATTAAAATAGCATGTGTGGAGTATGTTGATAAAATCCAACCATAGATATCAAATCAAAACTATATAGATAGATGTGTTTAAAAAATCATAACCATGTCTCATATAGATCATGAGATATAGCAATATATCATTCAATAGTTTCTGTAATTTCTGCAACTTACTGTTGATTAGAAAATACACATTTTCTTTGGTTAGATGATTAGTGAATATTAGATTGTGGTGATTTTTTGTAAACATCTTATCTAAGGGGTATACTGTACATCCATAAGGTTGGTTTGTTCATTATAATCTTACAATCATCATATATGAAGGTGGGTAATGTAAGCTAGTTGTACTCAGGTACACAATTCTTTTAGCCATATATATATATATATATATATATATATATATATATATATATATATATATATATATATATAATATAATGTTTTCTATTATACTCGATAACCTTCGTCATCCCCTAGTTTGGTGAGTTTAAATCACTTTATACTCAATTGATGAAATATACTTAATTTAAATGTCACTTTATGGTTATTTAACTAAAGTTGAGTGCATAATTCAAGTTTTGAGCATGGATTTTCTAAATTGAGTGACCTCAACATTGTCATATGGAATCTAAAATTTTAATATGATAATTAGATGAAATTTGTGAACTAATGGAAAAAAAATTGTTTCGGTCAGGTTTATGGTGAGGAAATTATAAATTTTACAAAATTTCCCAAGGAACATAATTTTGTGATGAGTTGGTAATATGGGGCAGCCACTCTCGACCTATTAGAGGGAACCATTCTCGGCCCACGGATTGTGCACCTTTTCACCTACACCTATACGGCCATGGACATCTATGTTTGGCTGGCCTCACGATAGGGGGTGCTAGGTACCTCTATTCCTCTTCCTTTTTGCCCCATTAGCCCCCCAATAGCAAGCTACCCTTTCCCCCACCTTTTTTCCTTTGTTCCATGCCCAAAAACCTTCACATGAATCTTGTCACCCCTATGCTCATGTACTCTTCGGCAAGTACACCTCCACCACCTCCTCATTGCCCTAGCCATGATCTGATCACTGTGAGCTCGGAAAGGACACCACGGTGCCAAAATGGAGTTGGGCGGCCAGTCGGGACCTTCATCTTGCCCCCCTCTAGGTTGGCATGAGGGGGGCACCATGGATCTACCTCAGGCTGGAAAGACAAAGGTGTAGATCTCATGACTGTTAGATGTTTGGCTCCACAATGTCGATAGCCCAGATTGGTCGTCGGTCCACTATGGTGGGTCTTAGACCTGTAGCGGTGAGCGGCAGCACCCGGCGGTGGAAGCTAGGGACCACTCTCTAAGAGTTTGGGGGTGATGAAAAACTATCCCGGTCATGACAAGGCCCCAGAAAGAGCGGCAAGTCCACGCCCACCTTTCCAATGGCCCAATTTTGGCTCAAATAAGGGTAAACCTCCCCCAAAATCTCATTTAATGATGTTATCTTCAAACTCGTGTATCTCCTTCATCTCTTGGCCAAATACCCTGATGTAATATACCATTTTGATTAGAAACATGTCACCTTCCTCATGGTACTAATGTTGTATACTTCTAATTTGTGATTTAGTAAATATTATGCCATTATTATATCATGCTTGTTAATCAACCTCAATCACATTTTACCTTGTATCGTTCATGAACCCTAACTACTTTAATCCCCTAAATCAGTATCATTTGGTTCAATTTACTATTATTGTTGTCTTGGACCATCTATATACACCCCAAGGATCTTTTTCGACCTGCTATGTTCACCCATGACCTAAAGGTGACCCATTTAAGTGTGCATGGTAAACCTTGCTCAAGTTTTGGGCCTTAGCTTAAGTTGATATCATATAACCTTGTAATCTCAAAATTAGTGACCTTGTTAAGCTTTGTGCCATGATAATCTAAGAGCTCATGCTAATGTAACCCAAGGTTGGTTAATGATACCTCAAGTGCCTAGTTTGTGCTTTAAAATGACTAAGTTTACCTAGTTGGGTCCACGTGATGAAATATGATTGTTATGTTAATCCCATGTTCTAATTGTTCAAATCAGTAAACTCATAATACATGTAACACCAAATACCAACCATATCAATTCTATGCTTTTCTAATGATCATATGACATGGACATGAGACTATGTTGCTTTAAATTGATGTCACGTGGCTAAATGTAGCCTTGCATGATTAGACATGGGTGATAATATATTCAACATGCTCCCTCACTTTCTAAATCAGACATTATCTTTTTATTAGTATTGCTCATAATGTGGATGTCGCACCTAGACCTAAGGTGTTGGTATGACTTTTGAACAATGTTGACTAATTGTATGCACATTTGAAACCTTGGATCTAAGTTTGATCTGTTTGAAACCTAGTTTTTGGGGAACATCCACATGACTTATACAATGCTTATTTTAATCAAACATAGTGATCTAAGAGACTGTGTTGTTTATGTTTACATCCTAGGTCCATGTTGGCTTGGGCCTCTGTAGATATCTTACTCAAGAATCATAACTCTTAAGGTACATTTTCCTCCTGAACCTACTATGATATTGGCTTGCTTGTATGTATGCTCGTATGAATGCTTGGATACTTACTTGGTTGATCTATTGTTCCTACGATTACTACTTTCATGTTTGAGTATTCTACGTGGACAAACCTTGAATATAATATAAAAAAAATTCATTAGTCAACCTAATGTTGACATAATGGATAAAGGAACCTAAAACATGATTTGTATGAAACGATATCATTAAGTGTTATCACTTTGTTTATTCTTCTTGACTATGATCATGTTTCTAGACAAGCAGGTTTTGTATTACTCTTAAATTGTTTGCATGCCTTTTCATAGTGTACGTAATGCTTTAGCATTAATTTGTTTTGTTTATTGAATTTTTAGTTGTCAAATGAAGATACATTGTACTCAAGGTTCTACTATATTAAATGAAATACCAACTAGGTGCTATAAATGGAATGGGTACATGCTTCTCTATCCCCTTTTAGTATCTAGTTATATCATGTTGTTATTGCTTTTACATATATATTGCATGTGTGAAATATTTGTTCCATTTTACGGACAGACGTCCAAGTCCACTTGCCTTTGGCCTTTAAGCCATTAGGAGTGTAGACTTAGAGTAACAAACATATATGTCACAAATGGTATCAAAGTCAAACACATAGGCCTCTATATATGTCTAAGGCATAACACAACTTAAGAATCTAGGGAGGACTAAAAGTATTTCTTTGAAGTTTAGAGAGCATCTCATCTCTAAGGACCACCTGAGCCACCCAAGTAGATGATGATTAGTTCGTCTTCTCATCTCCTCATGTGGTTTTTCTCTCTTGACTATTAATCACATGGCATCTTAATTATGGGTAGCTTATGCATGGGAAAAGTAAAACTCTTTTGAAATCATGAAAGTTGATTAAAATGATGATGCCATGATCTGATCTTAAACTGAAAACCCTATTTGATATATAAAATTACTCTTGAAAGTGGGGTAAGAACGTGTAAAGTTTATGGAAAGTCAAGATCAGATATAAATGCTTTTTATGTTTGAGCTACTCTATTGATATGGTGAAATAAGGTGTAACTCGTGTTTCAAACCTCATGATTGATTAGGTACCTATTGATTATACATATGTTGTCCTATTTTGATCAAACCCCCATCATATCTAAGAAAATATCTCCATGTTGATGCACATCATGCTTATACATTTTATGATTATGTCCTTGGACCCCTAGATCATTATGTGATGACTTGGATACATGAGGCATTTCTCGATTGACTTCCATGCCTCTTTTGCAAGCTCAGTTTTGAATTAACATGATGGACATGAATACCACTCTAGCCCTATTATGCTCAAACTCTCGAGTCCTCAATTTGACTTCTTGATTTCCATAATATACCCTTACCTTGATCTTGAAAGGAAGGGAATGAAATTATGACTTTGATCTTGCAAACTCTTGAAGTGTGGTTTCCCTATTATGATCTTGATGTTTGACTCGTGACCTTGTGAAATACAATTTGATAGTTGATACTCACCCTATTTGGATATGCTTTATAACCCATGACCAATGTAGACTGGTGTGTTAGGTTAGGGTGGTAGTTGACTTGTGACTCCCCTAGCCTAGGTCCCACCCCCATTATGACTACCTCTAAGTTATCATCTTGTTGATAATTTAGAGCTTGGAAAGGTGACCCTTTCCACACGACTTTGATTTCTTGACCTAAGTCCCTAATAGGTTATGTCTATGATTCTATTGATACTCGGTCTCAAAATATCGATCTAATGACAATCTTGAAATATGACAATGTTGACTATAGCTAGTGGTCAAGTTCCTAGGAAGACCTAGGCCTAGATTATTCATCAACCATGAGTACCATGAAAATGAACTCGATATTGATGCAACTAAATGTTGAATAATGCTCAAAATTTTGCTTTATCATTGCTTGATTGTTGTATATGGATAAATGATCACCCTAGAAGTGTGAGTTAATCGTTCAGCTTAAGAATTGAGATAACCACAAATATCACCTAATGTTTGGAGGGTTAAGTATACAAAGCATGAGCGAACAAATATTGAGCATAATTCATTAAACCCAACTATTCCATTTCTAAGGGATGTAAGGAAAAGTCACTAAGGAAGTGGCTGACATTAGGTGACCAAGCCCAGGAGGGAAGGTCACCAAGAGGCCAATCCCATGAGCAAAGGACAACATGAAGACCTAGACCAGGAGGAAAGGTCACCAAGAGGCCAAGCCCAGGAGGGAAAGCCAACATGAAGACCAAGTTGTAACACCCCAATTTCTAAAACATGCAAAACCCTAGGTGGAAGAATAGATCTCATTGGAATGTCACAAACATGATACTCATTGCATAAAAATAAAGTTCATATATAAACCAACACAGGATAAAATAACAGTTCTCATACTCAAGACTTCATACATAAACAAAACTAAACATGTTTACTCTTAATCATCCTACACTTTCTCATAAAACTCACACTAAAACTAGAACACATGTTTCATAAACATAAAGGAAATCTACTCTATTGATAGTTGGCACCCCACCATGTAAGGTCTCAGATGTCCTCGAGCTTCTTCTTCAGTTGGTCCTTAGACAACTTTATCCTTGATGTTGCTCCTTTCCTGCGGGCATCGCGCCCCCATCCATGAATCAAACAAATTGGTAAGTGGAATTGAACATATTATATCTTGAAAGAAAACATGTAAATTGAAAAATAAACTTTAAACATTAAACATTGAAAAAAGGGACACAATTTCTTTTAAATTACTTCTTTTATCTTGACTTATATAAGAAACCTCAGGTTTTGCACCAAAGTTCCTCTTCTCTTATGCACCGAAGTGCCTCCTGGGTTGCACTGGAATGCCTCTTCTCTTATGCACTGAAGTGCCTCTTAGTTTTGCTCTGAGGAGCCTCTTAGTGAGGATCTTATATAAGTTATCTTTTAATCATTATCTTTCTCTTAAACTCTTAAATTTCTCTTAAACATTATTCTTGATAGTGCTCCTAAATATTGATAACAAAGCATTACTTTCAATTTATCATAAATTCATTATCTTTAACAACTGAAACAATAACTAATACATTTATAGCATTCATTGTACATTCATATATACAATCAAACAAATACTTATGTTCAAAGTGCATGGACCACTTACCTCTCTCTTAGAGAAGATCCTAGTTGCTTCCTTAGGTTTAGGAAACCCTAATCTTGTTCCTGGGGGTTAAGAAACCCTAATTACCCTGATAGGACAATTATCATTCATTAATAATTAATATTCAACCTAATTTCTAGGATTTTAGGGTTCTTTATTAAAACAGGGAAAATAGAGTTGAATCAGGTTTTCAAACTTAGTCCATCGTCTAGATCTCAAAAAATTGAACAAAATCCATATATAACTTGACCCCATCAGATGCACCAATAAAAAGATATTAATTTTCATATGTCAGCCAATCAGAAACAAGATAAAGCCACTTAGTAATTTCCTCGGCAGGGATAAAATGAAAAATACAAGTACTAATATGCCCATAGAACTATTTACTGAGTATAATCGTGATAGGGGTAATTTTTTTTAAATCGTATTGTGAATCATAGTGTGTGACATATCGAGCTAAAAGCATCAATTCCTAAAATACCAATGTCACATCGTGATACATAATTAGAAATAACATGGGCGGCATTGTAATTTCCATGTTTGGCTTCTTCGAGCCCTGGTCATGGCGCGCCCATGGTTCCTAGAGATCAAATATCCAAACCGAACACTGAACAAAACACATGTTTGATGAAAACAAAGGCAACAAACCTCTTCTACTCCTTCTGTCGAACACAAAGAGCCCATATTTGGGTCCTGCAGTGTCCTGAAGCCAGCAAACGGAAACTGTCGCAGCCGAGAAGAAGAACCAAGAATGGAAGTAGAGAGCTCACATCAGCCAACTCGAAGCAAAACCAGCGATTGGGATGGGTTTGATCATCCCAGATGAAGACCAAGATGATGGAAAATTGGGCGAAAGATGAACCAACAGTGTGAATTGCCAAAACACAATGACACGAGTAGAAAACGGGAAAAACTAGGAAAGCAAGATACATGTTGTACTCGATGAAATTGAAGATCAGGGGAGGTCCTAGGTGGTCAAGGGTGATGTTCTTAAGCAGCAACCCAAGCCTCGGTGGTCTGAAGCATCGGGTCAACACTGTGAGGTTGACCAGTGGTGACGGTGGTCTCAAGAAGATCTAAAATAATGACCACAAGCAAACCAGGGAAGATGTGAGCATTCTTGGGGATGCCTAGATCGTTTTCAAGACCTAACATATATAAGTGTGGCCCTAAGATGGCTAGAAACCCAGCCGAATTGGCAAACAGGGGTGAGAGGGGAAAGTCCTTATCGTCTAGGAGATCTGGAGTATGGAATCCCACTGAGTTTGGGATCAACAGGCTCTCCAGAGTGAGGAGATGGTGAGGAAGTTGTCATGTGCTTCTAGTATCCTCTAGAGGGATAGATCACAGGAGGGGGGGAGCTTGGGTACTGTTGTACCTGGGGAAGAGTCCACCAGGGCGAGGGAGATGACTATGGGGTCGCGAATGGCTCCAAGACCAGGAGTCTGGCATGATATGGGGCGTGACACTAAACAAAATAATGTGGCTGGCTGGACCAAAGTCTAGATCAGATAGGATTAGATATATTAGGGTTATTTATTAAATTTTTGGTTAATCCTTTCCTAGTTCCATTTGGAGTAGCTATATAAGTCCAAATCAAATGAAAATTTGCTACCTAATTTTGGTACAAGGAATCTGAAAATATGGTTAGTTTCCTAATTTGACCATCTTAGCTTATTATATTTCTCTTCTTAGCATAAATGTTTAATTAATCACATAGGATTACTTAAAATGAATTTGAGGATAAAATTTGGGTAAATCATTAAAACCAACTTATATTAAAATTATGAGGCCATATTAAGAACAATGATTGGGTAAATTTCATATTAAACCCTAAATGTCACTTATTTTATAGTTAGGCAAAATTGATGATATTGAACTTCAATTTAGTGCAAAAGTTATACAATTTACTTTATGTAAAATATTTGTGAACCATCATCACATTATTATATGTTTTAAGTCATCAGTTTCAAAAAAACAAATTAGGGTTTTTTATTGGGGTCAATTTATAAGGTTCAAAATTTTTGGATGTTACAATTCTACCCACCTTATAAAAATTTCATCCTCAAACTTTTTAGGGTACTACCCACCTTAGGGTTTCCTTATCTTTATCATGAAAGGTTTAACTTATAATTCTACAGATGTTCATTCATAAGATGAAACTAACCACAACTATAACCTTAAAGAGATTTAATAACTTAAACCATACCTTGTTCATTCTTATCATCTTCATCGTCATCCACCATGGTAAAGATTCTAGCATGTCTTTTCTCTCTAGATACTTCATTGACTTTGGGCTCTCTCTTTTGAAACTTAGGGCAGTTGGGTCTAATGTGGCATGTTTCACCACATGCATAGCACACTCCAATTTCAAACCTGCATTCTCCTAGATGATACTTAGAGCACTTGGCACATTGAGTCTTGGAAGGTTAATTTGCAACAACCTCATTTAGATCCTTCCTCTTCTTATCATTATGGTGGTTGTTGTTGTGGGAGTGGTTGTCCTTCTTCCATGCTCTTCCTAGGTGGTCTTCTAGTTCAAGGGTAGCATCTAGGGCACCTTGCACGGTGCGGTTTCCCCATCCATACAAAGCAAAACTAAGATCTTCCTTAAGACCCCTAATGAACTTCTTTTCTTTACGTCATTCATCATAATCATATCCATACTTCTGCAAGATTCTGAACTTCATGGTATATTGGGTGACTTCCATATCACCATGTTGATGAAGGTTGTGAAACTCCTCTTCTTTCTTCTCCACCATATCCTCAGATATGTAATGGTCTTTAAAGGCTTATGTGAATTCCTCCCATGTAAATGGGGGAGCATCAGCTTCATGAGATCCTAGCAGGTTCTCCCACCAAGTCCTAGCAGTACCTTTGAGCATGTGAGTCCCAAAATGAACCTAGATGGGTTAGGGCAATCTAGGTCACGAAAATAATGCCCCATGTTCTGCAACCAGCTTTTGACTTTGCCCACCACATCCAACTCTTCCTCTCCAGTAAAAGAACCAGGCTTGATCTTCAAGAAGTCAACTAAGGTGAACTCTCGGTTCCTTAGTTGATGTGGTCTTCCTTTTTTACCAGTGATAGCATCAGTGAGAGCCTTGATGAGCACTTCTAGAGGTGCATTAGGGTTACCATTAGGGTTAAACACACCAGAAGCACTATGGTCACTTCCCCTATTGGAAGAGCTTCCCTCTCCATCTACGTGCTCATTGCCCTTATCAGATTTCCTCTTGGGAGCCATCTACAAAAGGGAACATAACTATATGAGATTTTGAGAAAATCCTAGTGGTCAACTATATTTTTTTGCTCTGATACCATATTGTAACACCCCAATTTCTAAAACATGAACAACCCTATGTGGAAGCATAGATCTGATTGGGATGTCACAAACATGATAATCATTGCATAAAAATAAAGTTCATATATAAACCAACATAGGATAAAATAACAGTTCTCATACTCAAGACTTCATACGTCAACAAAACTAAACATGTTTACTCTTAATCATACTATACTTTCTCATAAAACTCACTCTAAAACTAGAACACGTGTTTCATAAACATAAAGGGAATCTACTCTATTGATAGTTGGCACCCCACCAGGTAAGGTCTCACATGTCCTCAAGCTTCTTCTTCAGTTGATCCTTAGACGGCTTTATCCTTGATGTTGCTCCTTTCCTGTGGGCATCACGCCCTCTGCCATGCATCAAACAAATTGGTAAGTGGAATTGAACATGTTAGATCTTAAAAGAAAATATGTAAATTGAAAAATAAACTTTAAACATTAAACATTGAAAAAGGGACACAATTGCTTTTACATTACTTCTTTTATCTTGACTTATATAAGAAATTTTAGGTTTTTCATCGAAGTGCCTCTTCTCTTATGCACCAAAGTGCCTCTTGGGTTGCACCGGAGTGCCTCTTCTGTTATGCATCAAAGTGCCTCTTAGTTTTTCTCCAAGGAGCCTCTTAGTGAGGATCTTATATAAGTTATGTTTTAATCATTATCTTTCTCTTAAACTCTTAAATTTCTCTTAAACATTATTCTTGACATTACTCTTAATGTTCATGAAATATGGTACAATAAATATTGACAACAAAGCATGACTTTCAATTTATCATAAATTCATTGGTTTTAACAATTGAAACAATAAATGATACATTTATAGCATTCATTGTACATTCATATATATAATCAATCAAATACTTATGTTCAAAGTGCATGGACCACTTACCTCTCTTAGAAAAGATCCTAGTTGCTTCCTTAGGTTTAGGAAACCCTAATCTCATTCGTGGGGTTTAAGAAACCCTAATTACCCTATTATGATAATTATCATACATTAATAATTAATATTCAACCTAATTTCTAGGATTTAGGGTTTTATATTAAAACAGGGAAAATGGAGTTTAATTAGGTTTTCAAACTTAGTCCATCGTCTAGATATTTAAAAATTTAATAAAATTCATATATAACTTGACCCCATTGGATGCACCAATAAAAAGATATTAATTTTCATGTCGGCCAATCAAAAATAAGATAAAGCCACTAAGTAATTTCCTGGGCAGGGATAAAATGAAAAATGCAAGTACTAATATGCCCATAGAACGACTTACTGAGCAGAATTGTGATGGGGGCAATTCAGTCAAAATTGCATTGTGAATCATAATGTGTGATGTATCAAGCTAAAAGCATCAATTCCTAAAATACCAATGTCACAGCATGACACATAATCAGAAATAACATGGGCGGCATTGTAATTTCCATGTCTGGCTTCTTCAAGCCCTGATCATGGTGCGCCCACGGTTCTTGGAGATCAAAGCTCCAAACCGAACACTGAACAACGTACACATTTGACAAAAACAAAGGCAGTGAACCTCTTCTACACCTTCTGTCGAAAACAGAGAGCCCATATTTGGGTCTCGCAGTGTCCTGAAGCCAGCAAATGGCAATCGTTATGGCTGAGCAGAAGAACCGAGAATGGAAGAAGAGATCTCACATCAGCCAACTCAGAGCAAAACTAGCGATTGGGACAGGTTCGATCATCCCATGCGAAGACCAAGATGATAGAAAAATGGGCTGAAGATGAACCAATAGTGTGAATTGCCAAAACGCAATGACACAAGTAGAAAAGGGGAAAATTTGGGAAAGCAAGATACCTATTGTACTCGATGAAATTGAATATCGAAGGAGGTCCTAGGCGATCAATGGCGACGCTCAGAAGAAGCACCCCAAGACTTGGTGGTCTGAAGCACCGAGTCGACACCGTGAGGTTGACCAGTGGTGACGGTGGTCTCGGGATGATCTAAAACAAAGACTGCAAGAAAACTAGGGAAGATGGGAGCATTCTCAGGGATGCCTAGATCATTTTCAAGACCTAACATATATAAGTGTGGCCTTGAGATAGTTAGAAACCCAGCCAAAGTGGAAAACAGGGGCGAGAGGGGAAGTCCTTATTGTTTGGGAGTTCTAGAGTATGGAATCCCACTGAGTTTGGGATCAATAGGATTGCCAGAATGAGGAGATGGTGAGGAAGTTATCAGATGATTTTGGTATCCTCTAGCAGGATAGATCACAGGAGGAGGGGAGCTCAGGTATTGTTGTGCCTGGGGAAGAGTCCTCCCAGGTGAGGGAGATGACTCTAGGGTCGTGAATGACTCCATGACCAGGAGTCTGACCCGATATAGGAGTGTGACACTAAATAAAACAATGTGGCTGGCTGGACCAAAGTCTAGATCAGTTAGGATTAGATAGATTAGGGTTATTTATTAAACTTTTGGTTAATTCTTTCCTATTTCCATTTGTAGTAGTTATAAAAGTCCAAATCAAATGAAAAATTGCATGCTACCTAATTTTGGTACAAGGAATCCAAAAAATATGGTTAGTTTCCTGATTTGACCATCTTAGCTTATTATATTTCTCTTCTTAGCATAAATGTTTAATTAATCATATAGGATTACTTAAAATGAATTTGAGGATAAAATTTGGGTAAATCATTAAATCATCAAAACCAACTTATATTAAAATTATGAGGCCATAATAAGAACATTGATTGGGTAAATTTCATATTATACCCTAAATGTCACTTATTTTATAGTTAGGAGAAATTGATGTTATTGAACTTCGATTTAGTGCAAAAGTTATCCAATTTACTTTATGTAAAGTATTTGGGAACCATCATCACATTAGTATATGTTTTAAATCATCAGTTTCAAAACAAAACAAATTAGGGTTTTTGATTGGGGTCAATTTATAAGGTTCAAAATTTTAGGTTGTTACACAAGCCCAGGAGGGAAGGTCACCAAGAAGTCAAGCCCAGGTGGGAAGGCCAACATGAAGACCAAGCCCAGGAGGGAAGGTCATCATGAGCCCAGTGTTCAGACATAAAGAAATAGATGTTCACCCTAAGAGATGGAGAAAATATGGGTTAAAGAATTACACATAAAATAATGCGCTCAAATGTTGTTGGAGAGACCTCAAGAAAAATGGGAGCGACATCTCAATAGAAACCTTAGGAAGGGTAGAGCCTTAATTCACCCCTAAGGTCTAAATAAGAATCTAAACCTGAGATCTAAAAATTTTAGACAATGACTTTGACGTCCAAACTTGACTCTCGATACTGAATAATGAAATCTCATCTCATGATTAATGATCTTGATTCGACTCCTATGATCACCCTATTTGGATCCTAAGATCGCCCTCAACATATGACTGACGACTTTCATGTTCCAAATATCAAAATTTGAAATGATGATCATGTTAACTCACTCGATTTATGACTTAGGATTAATCACCATATTGACTAGGGTGGGCCCTTCCATCGATTTCGAGCACAAAATCACAATGTTGAAATATGATGTTTGTCTCAAATTGTTGAATCATGAATTCTCAGTCATGGATGTATGACCTTACCTATCCCAATGTAGAATCTATGACCTAAAATGTTGGGAGTAAAAGTCATTCTTGACTCTTGATTCAAATATCTCTATTTGTTTGACCGAAAATGTGATCTCTCCAAAATTGTGATCTATATAATGATCTCTCCAAATACGGTATTCTTGTGATGATCTTACCAAGTCAATGATCAATGTGACTTTCCCTCAACCATGATGTTTGATTGCTCAATTTTTAAATATATTGATATTGAAGGGGTTCCAAGAGGATTTTAATATGGGATATGGAAACCAAATCTCAATTTAAGACTAGATCTAAATTTTAGGGTCAAAATTTCGTTTAAGGTGGGAAGGATGTGATAACTTGGATTTCCCCCCTCATTCAACTATATACATTTTGACTCATTATATTTTCTATTGTACTCAATAACCTCCATCACCCCCAGTTTGGTGATTTTGAGTCACTTTATACTCAATTGATGAAATATACTTAATTTAAATGTCACTTTAGGGTTATTTAACTAAATTTGAGTGCATATTTCAAGTTTTGAGCATGGATTTTCTAAATTGAGTGACCTCGACATTGTCATATGGAATCTAAAATTTTAATATGATAAGTAGATAAAATTTTTGAACTAATGGCAAAAAAATTGTCTCAATCAGGTTTATGGTGCGGAGGTTATAAATTTTACAAAATTACCCAAGAAACACAATTTTGTGATGAGTCAGTAATCTGGGGCAGCCACTCTCGACCAATGAGAGGGAACCATTCTCAGCCCATAGATTGTGCCCCTTTTCACCTACTATTGTACGGCCATGGATAGCTATGTCTGGATGGCCTCACGATAGGAGGTGCTAGGAACCTTCGTTCCTCTTCCTTTTTGCCACATTAGCCCCCCAATGGCATGCTACCCTTTTCCCCATCTTTTCCCCTTCGTTCCATGCCCAAAAACCCCCACATGAAGCTCATTGAGCCTATGCTCCTATCCTCTCCAGTGAGCACTCCTCTGCCACCTCCTCTTTTCCCTAGCCATGATCTGGTCGTTGTTAGCTTGGAAAGGACACCACATTGCCAAAATGGAGTTGGGCAGCCTATCGGGACCTTCATCTCCCCCCCAGGTTCCCTTCCTCGTGCCAGAGAGGGTGTTGCCACGGAGCTACCTCAGGTTGGCAAGATGAAGGTGTAGATCTCAAGACCGTTAGATGTTCAAATCCACATTGTTGACGGCCCATATTTGGTTGTTGGTCCACTATGGTGGGTCTTGGACCCCCAGCGGTGAGCGCTAGCTAGCACCCACCGGTGGAAAGAAGTGGTGGCACACTAACAACTACTATTCAGGCATTTGGGTGCAACATACAACCATCCTAGTCATGACAAGGCCCTAGCAAGAGAGGAAAGCCCATGCCCACCTTTCCAGTGGCACGATTTCGACCCAAATCACAGTAAACCTCCCCTGAAATCTCATTTAATGATGCTATCTTCAAACTCTTGTATCTCCTTCATCTATTAACCAAATACCCTGATGTAATATACCATTTTGATCATAAAAACATCACCTTACTCATTGTACTGATATAACTTGCTAATTTTATACTTCCCATTTGTGATTTAGTAAAGATTATGCCATTATTATATCATGCTTGTTAATCAACCTCAATCATGCTTCACCTTGTATCATTCATGAACTCTAACTACTTTAATCCCCTAAATAATAGCCTTCGTTTCATTTTATTGTTAATGTTGTTTTGGACCATCTATATGCACCCCCAAGTATCTTTTTTGACCTTCTACGTTCACCCTTGACCTAAAGGTGACCCATTTAAGTCTTCATGCTAAAACTTGCTCAATTCTTGGGCCTTAGCTTAAGTTCTTATCTTAAGTTAATATCATCTATCCTTATATTCTCGAAATCAGTGACCTTGTTATTCTTTGTGCCATGATAATCTAAGCGCTCATGCTAATGTAACCCGTGGTTGGTTAATTATACCTCAAGTGCTTAGTTTGTGCTTTAAAATGACAAAGTTGACCTAGTTGGGTCCACATGATGAAATATGATTATTATTCTAATCACATGCTCTATCTTTTTCAAATCAGTAAACTCATCATACTTGTAACGCCAAATACCAACTGTATCAATCCTAAGCTTTTCTAATGATCATATGACATGGACATGAGACTATGTTGATGTCACGTGACTAAATGTAGCCTTGCATGATCATACTTGGGTGATAATATATCCCCCATGCTCCCTCACTTGATAAATTAGACCTTATCTTTATCTAGTATTGCTCATAATGTGGATGTACCACCTAGATCTAAGGTGTTGGTATGACTTTTGAACAATTTTGAATAATTGTATGCACGTTTGGAACCTTGGAGATAAGTTTGATCTATTTAAAACCTAGTTCTAGGGGAACATCCACATGACTTATACCATGCTTATCTTAATCAAACCTAGTAATGTAAGACACCATGTTGTTTATGTTTACATCCTAGGTACATGTTGGATTGGACCTTCTCTAGCTATCTTACTCAAGAATAATAACTCTTAAGGTATGTTTTCCTCTTGACCCTACTATGATATTGGATTGCTTGTATGTATGCACGTATGAATGCTTGGCTACTTACTTACTTGGTTGAGCTATTGTTCGTATGATTACTACTTTCATGTTTGAGTATTCTACATGGACAACCCTTGAATATAATATATAGAAATATATTTTGCAACCTAATGTTGACATAATGGATAAAGGAACCTAAAACACGCTTTGTATAAAAAGATATCATTAAGTGTTCTCACTTTGTTTCTTCTTCTTGACTATGATCATGTTTCTATACAAGCAAGTTTTGTATTACTATTAAATTGTTCACATGCCTTTTCATAGCGTACTTAATGCTTTAGCACTAATATGTTTTGTTTATTGACTTTTTAGTAGTCAAATGAAGATCCACTGCACTCAAGGATCTACTCTCTGAAATGAAACACCAAAGGGATGCTATAAATGGAATGGGTACATGCTTCTCTATCCCCTTTTAGTATCTTGTTACATCCCGATGTTACTGCTTTTACATATATATTGCCTATGTAAAATATTTGTGCCATTTTATAGATGGACGCCCAAGTCCACTCTCCTTTGGCTTTGTATCCATTAGGAGTGTGAACTTAGGATAACAAACCATTCTGTGAAAACTGGTGAGTGAAACCAAAGAAGCATTAACAATAATAACATGTTGATCATAATGCAAGCTAAAATTGGAAATGGAAGCAAACATATTTCCCATCTACAATATCACATCAAGATGAATTTTTAGCATCTTGAAAATCTATTATATATTATAAAAAATTCAATAGGAAGAATCCCTTCTAACATAGCACAAAATCCTAGAGGCCATGATACTTCCAAAATGGCCACTCTTAGATTTAGGGATAGTTATTGATAATACCACTCATGATGCTCAACTATAGAGCACATCCATCCCCAATTAGAAACCAGAAATAGTAGAGATTGATCAAGAAAAGAGTCCTATCACAATTCTTAAGAATACAAATTCAAAGGAGAAAGGCAAGGGAAAGAAGGAAACTAAGGACAAGAAACTAGAATCTGTTAAAGAGGCTATTTCTATTGGTAATACACGTGTTCTAAGATTCCCCATTCCCTACAATTTCATCAAACTTGAAGAAGATATATGAGAAGTTTATAGAAGATGTGAAGAAGATGCACTATTATTCCTAGACACCATCTAAGGAATGTCCACCTATGATAAGTTCTTCAAGGACTTGATAAATAAATGGAGACAAGGTGATAAGGAAGAAATGATCAATCTTGCAAAGATGTATAGTGCCTTTGTGCAAGAAAAGATGCCAACTAAGAAAAAGGACACATGAGCTTTTACCATCCCATTTAACTTAGGGGATAATGAAGAGATAACGGGAATCAGTAACTTAGGAGCAAGCATATGTCTAATGCCACTGACTCTAACCCCAAGGCTTAGCCTTACCGATATGGTGAAAACTAGAATGCAAGTCTAGTTGGTTAATCACACGTTCACCAGATCTATTGGCATTGTTTAAGGATCTTTTGATTAGGGTTGGAAGGTTCTTCATTTGTGTGTGATATCATCGAAATAGACATTGTGGAGGATGTGCCCCGACCAATGATCTTTGAAAGACCCTTCCTATCTACCAAAAGAGTGTTAATTAACATTGAAGCTGGATTTATAACAACTAGAGTTGGAAAAGATCACATAGATTTAAGAGTTCAAGACTCCATGAGGGGACCATCCCTATTTGAGTCCATGTATTTTTTTGATAGCTACAATCAATTATGTGGCAAAATTCAAGAATAGAATGCAGTGTATGATCCTTTGATGAGGTATTTGATAGAATAGGATCCTAGTGTAGATGATCTTAAAGTTGAATAGTTACTCGACTACCTTGATGTAGACGACATTGACTATGTAACTGAAGAAGACTCAGAGGTAGAGACAATCAAATATGCCTAAAAAGATAGAACTCCGGTAAATAAAGAAGTGCTAGGGAAAAAACTTGAGTTGAAGAAATATGGCAAGTTTTTACTATGAATTCTTAGAAGAGGAAAAAAAGGAAAAAACCATGTCATCATAAACTCCTCTCTGTCTAAGGAGAGGGAAGAGAAGCTCTTGTATGAATTGAAGCTAAGAAGAAAAGGCATCACATATTCGGTGGACAAAATAAGAGGATTGAACCCAGTAGATTGTATGCACATAATTTATCCAGAAATGAGCACCAAAACCTCTTACCCAAAGCCAAATAACACTAAAACAAAATTTGAAGAGGTTGTGAAGAAGGAGGTTATTAAACTATGTGATGTCACAATCATATATGCCATAAGCGACATCAAATGGGTAAGCATAGTTTACGTGGTACCCAAGAAAGGCAGTATGACTGTAGTGAAAGGAGAAAATGGTCATGAAATAGCAACCCCGACTGTGATCTTGTGGAGAATGTGCATTGACTATAGAAAATTGAATGCAACTACTAATAAAGACCATTTTGTTGACCAATTATTGGAGAGACTATATCACCACTCCTATTTTGCTATCTTAATGGTTATTCATGGTTATACCAAGTGCATATCCACCCAGATGATCAAGAGACTATGTTTACCTACTTTATGGTACGTACACTTTCATAAGGATGTCTTCCAGCCTATGCAAATGCACTTGTGACTTTTTGAATGTGTATAATATCCATATATTATGATTTTATTGAGGTTATCATGGAGGTTTAATGGATAGTTTTCCTATTTATGGTACATCATTAGGCAACTATGAATCTCTCCTTTTTGCTAAAGCAATGTGAGGAAAAGCACTTAGTACTTAATTGGGAAAAGTGTCATTTTATGGTACAAGAAGGATTAGCGATGGGACATAAAGTCTTTGAGATAGGTATATATGTAGATCTCAGCAAAGCTGATGCGATATCCAAACTACCACCACCCAAATTAGTAACTAAGGTGAGAATCTTCTTAGGACATGATGGGTATTATAGACATTTCATCAAGGATTTCTCAAATAGTTCAAAACCATTGTCAAGTTTACTTGTGAAAGATGTCATTTTTTATTTTGATGAGAATTGTTTAAAGTCTTTCAACACTATGAAGAAGATCCTTACTACAACACCCATAATCCAAGCACCAGATTAGGATCTTTCATTTGAGTTAATGTGTGATGCAAGCAATTACATTGTGGGTATTGTCCTGGGGAAATAGAAGGGTAAGAAGCACCATGTCATATACTATTCTAGCAAGACTCTGGATGAGGCTCAAGTAAATTCTATGACCAGGGAAAAGGAGATGTTAGCCATTGTCTGTGTTTTTGACAAATTTAGTTCACACCTCACTAGTTATAAAGTCATTGTGTATAGGATTATGGGACCATTAAGTATTTAATGAAAAAGAAGGACACTAAGCCTAGACTGTTAAGGTGGGATGTCCTCCTATTGGATTTTGATCATGAGATTGTTGACAAGAAAGTATCTAAGAAATTTGTGGCAAATCACCTATCTAGGATTCAATTAGAAGAAGGTTGATCCTCACCCATCAATGAAAACTATCGTGATGAATCACTCGTGTTGGTAAGGCCATTGGCCCTATAGTATCATGGTTTTGCATGCATTTGCAACTACTTGGCATGTCAGCAACTACCTCCTTACTTCACCTACAATGAGAAGAATAAATTCTTCTCAAATCTAAGGAATTACTATTGGGACGATCCCTTGTTGTTTTGAAGATATGTTTGCTAACCTCTATTGGATGTGCATACCTGAAGAATAGGTTCCCAAGATCCTATATGAATGTCATGTCTCACCATATGGTGGGCATATGGGGTAAGATAAAACTACTATAAAGGTACTATAATCAAGGATTTACTACCCAGAACCTTGTCTAAGGATTTTTGTAAAATCTTGAAATGAATGCCAAAGAACCAAAAAATATATCATGGTGTAACAAGATGCCCATGCCAGATTGGATTTAATTTAATTGAAGTTGATATTTTTTGGTGTGTGAGGAATTGACTACATGGGGTATTTCCCTTCATCATGTTGTAATCAATACATTTTGGTTGTAGTTGATAACATGTCCAAGTGGGTATAGGCTATGGAAACTCCCACTTGTGATTCTAAGGTTGTGATGAAGCTTTTTGAAAAGGTTGTCTTTTCAAGATATGGGGTCCCAAAATGATCATAAGTGATAGTTGATCACACTTTATAGAAATGAAGTTTGAGGCACTCCTGATAAAATATAGAGTGGCACACAAAGTTGCTACCCCATACCACCTGCAAACTTTTGATCAAGTTGAAATGTCTAACAGACATATAAGTAGATCTTAGAGAAAACAACAAGAAAATCAAGGAAGGATTGGTTTGGAAAACTTGATGATGCATTATGGGCATATAGAATGACTAGTAATACACCTATAAGGACCACTCCCTGTAGGTTGATATTATGGAAGGTGTTATACCTGCCAGTGGAATTGGAGCACATATCCTTCTGGGCCATCAAACTACTTAATACAGACCCAACCATGGAAGGAAAAAAGAGATTCTTACAACTCTAAGATCTTGAAGAGATAAGGTTGCATGCCTGTCAATATGTCTGCATCTACAAAGAGAGGACTGAAGTGTGGCATGATTCACACTTGAAGAGGAAAGGCATTAGAGAGGGATAAAATCTCATCTTCAATCCTTCAATCTGCTTGTGTCCTAGAGAATTAAGATCAAGGTGATATGGACCATTCATTATCATGAAGATATATCCATCAAGAATAATGGATATTATTTTTAGTGCGGAGTCGGGAACTTTTATTATAAATGGATATAGGGTAAAATGATACTATGAAGATGAGTCATTTATGAGAAGTGCTAATTTGCAACTTGAAGAACCATAGACCCAACCTTGAGAGTACAAAGACAAAAAACTAACGACTTAAAATTAGTTCTTGGATGGAAACCAAAGATTTTTAACCTTTTGCACTTTTATATTTTTAGTTTCTATATTTTTTCAAAATTAGTCTTGGTTTTTATTAAGCATGTTTTAGTTTTTATTTATCTTACAAACTTGTTTTAATGAAATTTTAGTTTGTTAATGATAATTCGTATAGAATGGAAATAGTCACTAACATCAATGTTCATGTAAAGAATGGTAGACTAAACTGATGAAGATCAAATGATGTCTTCATCAATTCACTAGAGTAGGATTTTCATCTTCCCTATAAGAGATAATATTCATTGATTTGAATGGTTGAGAATCCCCATTATCCTAAAGCTACAGAAGCCATCGTAGGTCATTCCCTGACCTCCCGTAGGTGGGTGCCATGTCACTTCATTGAAGGCCAACTTCACTAGAAGCTCGTCAGAGGTCACCTTGTGTTGACCTTCTATTAGATCTCAACTTCAAAGTTTTTTCTAGGGCACTAAATTTAGTATAGGCATTGCAGGTAGTTGGGTCGACAAGATTCTCATTTCCTATTGGAGGTCAAACCTAATAATTCTTTTCAGGGGAAATAGGAACTGTGAGTTTCTCGTTGACCCTCAGACACCAATGATGCAAATGGGTCCCAAGCACACATATAAGAAAGGATATAATAACACACGTTGTCTTTCCCCTTAACTCAAAGAGCCTTAGGTCACTTCCTCATTGGTGGGACAAGAAAGTCACGGTTGTATAAGAGACAAAACCCCTCTTTCGCATTCCCATTGAAGAGCTCATTGGAAATCTCCAAGCCTATAAGGTGAGACATGGCAAATGAGGTGAAGAAGAAAGAAAAAAAGAGAAATACGCCAAAGAAAGAGAAGAAGAGAAAGATGTCGAGAGAAAGATGGAAGATGCTTTCAAAGATCAAGTTAAAACACATGTACAGCAATAAGTCATGAGCCAGTCTCCTTCTTCCTCAAGTGATATGGGTCCCCGAGTGACCTTGAATCCCACTACTCCAATGGAAAGCCATCCTCCTCCACTCCTAGGGTGCTATGAGTGTGTACAAAAGAGAAACTACAATAATGAATGCCCAAAATCCAAGAAGCATCACCACTAGCACAACCATAGGAAGAAGGAGGATTACCACAAGGAGGGTAGAGTCTAGAAGATCAAGATAGATAGAAAGGGCAAAGAAATATCTCATGCCACTGGGAGGAGTCTTCCTCAAGTAATTTAATCTCAAATGAAGATGAGGGCCACGTGGATATCATGGAAAGAAAAAGTGAGGGAGTGATTGTGGTAAGTGAGGTAAATCTCAATGAACTTTCCGAATATGCTCTTGTTGACATTATCTATTTTTGAGGTTGTTCTCACTCTAAATGTAAATATATAAAGTAAATATTAGGAAAAATTATTGATGACTTGTATACTAGAATATAAGTGCTTGGAAAAAATGAAAATATGTTTAAGGGTGCCATAGATTATTTGCAAGAGAAATTTCTATATCTTGAACTTCAATACAATGGTGTACAAATTGGAACTGGTGTTTATCTTAAGAAAATTAATGGGATTAAAGATGAAAATCAAAGCTATTTCAATGATCTTGTTTTGCTTAGAGTTGGAAATCCTAGTTTGCTTGCCAAAACTATTGAACTTCAATCTAAACATATCTTGTGTGGTAAAAAGTAGTTAATATAACTCTTGAGAAATATTCTTACTTATCTAAAGCCCTTTGTTTATAGGTCAACCTTTCACGTGATCAAGATGATCATGCTATATTTTCTTCTACTGTTATTACTCTTAGTGATGATAATTATTTGCATCGAGCTTCCTTGCAAAAATTCCTCAAAATGAAGAAATCCATAAATAAAGGCTTAGAACACTATATTGAACAAGTCAGTAGTAATTGATAGGGGTATGAGGGGTGTATGAAAAGGTAAGTTCAAGAGTAAGAACAATGAAAAGGTAAAGGGTCTCCCATATACCATGTAGAGTCTTCCAGATCTAGGGCCAGTATGGTTTGTTTCCATTATAAGAGTGATGATCATCATTCTACTTTTTGTTCTTACAAGAAGAAGGGGACCAAACCAAACATTAAATGAGTCCCCAAGCTAACCCTAGATCCCTAAGTTTGAATTGGGCACTTGCCTTTAGTTTAATTGTAGACTAATGAAATGTGGAATGTTAATAGTGGATGCTCCAAGCACATAAACTGTGAGAAGAGCCACTTAAAGACCTTCACAAGGAGTAAAGGAGATCTGGTGACATTTGGGGACAACAAGAAAGGTAAAGTGTTAGGTGAGGGTGATGTGGGTGATTCACTATACATAAATAATGTACTTATTTTGGATGGCCTACCTCACAATTAAACTAGCATTAGCCAACTTTTTTATAATGGTTATCTTGTTCTTTTAACATTGCTAGAATTCTTGCTTCTAGATTCCCTCACTTACAATGTCATATATAAAAGAAGTAGTATTGGACATCTATATATTATTGTTCTTAGCTCTCATAAGCATATTGTTGGTAACTACCTTGTAGTTGATCTTAAAGATATATCTTTGTGGAACCGTAGGCTTGGTCATGTAAATATGTATCTGTTGAAGAAGTTGAGAAAAAAAAGAATTTGTCAAAGGACTCCCTAAACTGTAATTTGAGAAGGATTATGAATGCCAACCTTGTACACAAGGGAAGTAATCCAAATCTTCCTTAAAGTCCAAAGTAGTCCTTAGCACTAAAAGATATCTTGATCTTCTTCACAATGATCTATTTGGATCCATGAGAACTCAAACACTTCATGGTAGCAAGTATTGTATGGTGAGTGGTGACATTTTTTTTCATTTTACTTGGACTTTCTTTTTGGTTGCGAAGAGTGACACTCTATGTTTTCTCTACCTTTTGTAAATGACTTGAAAATGAAGCTGCTTGTCGGATTGTCTCTATTTGCAGTGACCATGGGGAGAATTTGAAAATGATTCATTTTAGAGATATTGTAAAGAATATGGTTACATTCACAACTTTTCTTCCCCCCACACCTCAACAAAATAGGGTTGTAGAGAGAGGAATAATATGTCCTTTCAAGAGATGTCTAGGATAGTTCTCTTGGAGCATGACACTCCCAAGAATTTTTGGGTCGGAGCTAATAGCGGTTCTTATTTTGTGCAAAATTGATTTTTGACACATCCTTTGCTTAAGAACCCCTCCCCAGTGAGTTATGGTGTGGTAGAAAGACTCAATTGGCTTTTTTCATGTTTTTGGTTGTCCATGATTTGTTGAACACCAAAGATTCTCTCAACAAGTTTGATGTGAAATCTTACAAGGCTTCTGTCTTGGATACAACACTACTATTAGAGCTTATAGATCTTCAACATTGAGCTACCCAAAGTAGAAGAATCTATCGATGTTAAATTTGTCAAAATGAACCCCTATTTAGTGTTGTTTACGATGATGTTCTAGACCAAGTGGTTTCTAGATTGAAAGATCTAGACATTAACAAAAAAGGTATATAGGTAGTTGAGGTAGAATGCTCATAAGAGAATGAAAAGAAGGATCATACTCACCGCTTTGTAAAAGATTGTCCAAAGGAGCTTGTGATGGGTAATCCTTTTCAAAGGGTGAAGACACAACATGCTTACAACAAAGACCAAGCAAACATCAACTTCATCTCACACCATGAGCCAAGGAATGCCAAAAAAGCCTTGAGGATGAGGAGTGGATCCTATCCAAGTAAGAAGAACTTGAGCAATCTGAAAAGAACAAGGTATGGACTCTAGTATTAAGAACAAAGGTTAGAAAGATTGTTAGCATAAAGTGGGTCTACCAAAAGATCTCTGAAAAGATCTCTGGCCCATGTCCAATCTTGGCATCATGTCTCTGGGGTTGAAACAACTATTGGATTTGTGTTTGGCTTCAACGGGGCTTGAATGAGCCTTTGTCTGTGTTGATTTCAGCTCAGAAGGTGAGTGCTCATTTTTCACTCTTCTCTATAATATGTGGCTAGTGATGTTCTCGTTTTAGGACTAGTTAGACCAAAGTCCTACCTTGCCGCAATTTGTCTTGCTCTATATTTGTTGTAATGTTATTGTTCTTGCAATATCCGAATTTCATCATGTTATCCTTATATCATGGTTTTATGAGCTACTTCACCTACAGTCATAGCAAATGTCTTGGCTGGAGGTTTGTAAGCCTAAGGCTCTTTGTTTAATCTCTCTAAATCTACCTAATCCCTCCAATTTTTTGGCTATGTTAGTGGTGATTTTGAACATTGATATACGTATTTGGATTTTATAGCATCTGAATTATGTTGGAGTTCCTCACATATGAGATACAATAGGGATGGCAGTATGTAAGGGTATACCCCTTTACTCTTTACCTATACCATGTAGGGTAAGCATAAGTGTAATGTTTTTTCTTACTGGTACTCTATTACCCACTTACCTATTCTATTAATAGTGGAGGGTAAGGTATAAACATTGTCAATATATGTATTCCACATTTACCCACAAATTTCTATAAATAAGTACAATAAATAACCCAACCCTAATATTTACCCCCTCCATCTACAAACATGCTTACTGTCTATAGTCGCCATCATCAAGTCTCCAAATCACAAAGCTCACCTAGAAGTCTGCCAAGGTTCCACCTTCAGTCTGTGATGAATACATGTCCATACGACAATGCTCCTTCCTCCTAGGTCCTCCAAGGTATAACACGGACTATCATCTGAGCTCTTCCCTCCTACTAGATTAGGACTTCTCTAGACAGTTATCCACCATGATGACAACTTAGAAACAACAACCTACTTCTGGCATTCTAGCCTCTCATCTCCCCTAAAAAATAGCTAGTATTATGCTTCAACACCAAATAGTTCAGACACCATCTCACTGTCATCTTCCACAACCATGCACCAAGCAACATTTGCACTATGAAGCTACAGAAAATATATTGGCTAATCATGGACATCATTCATTGAGGATTCCTTCCAAAATGGAGGTGCCTTGTTTTTCTTTGTGTTTCCGACCTTCTTCCATTCTCTATAATCATGACTTTTTTCTCATAACTTGTATTAGTTTGTTTGCAAGTGTGAAATGACAAATGTAACTTTGTGGTCATGAAGTCGTTCATAAATTTTTGGAATTAATTTTAAAATTATTTTCTTATAGGACTAAGTGTTTATGATGATGTATTTAGAAAACCTCTACTATCATGATAAATATATATTTTTCTACAAGTGGAAGTTGTATGGATTCTTAACGTTGGTACCGTGATCTGCTTTTTTGTTTTTCATTCATTATCATTGGATCAAGTAAATGATTTTAGCCATCCAATGAGTAGTTGATAATACATAGCTACTACATCTAGAAGTAGATTTACTATCACCTAGGAAACTACTAGATCGGATTAAAGATTGCAGACAATATTTAAGACGATAATTGCAAACATTAGTTATTGAAATTATACTTTGACATCGTAAGTTTCCAGATCGGTTAGTACTTAGTTCTCATTTGGAATTTTACATCCAAATATCCATTTATCCTAACCTCCTCATTTACCTGGTGGGGAAGAGTGTAAGGGTAAGGGTAAGGGGATGGTAAAGAAATTCATGAGGAAGGTAATTACCCTCACCCTTACATGAGGAAGATGATCTCTAGCATTTTCTAGTTTCCCTTGTATTGGTTAAGAAACTATCATGCTTACATGGGCACATTTATATTTTTTCCCCTTGGGTTTTGATTAAATTGTGTGGGTTTGGGGTTTTGTGTTTACTATGTTGTTCGTGTCACAACCAGACCCAAAAGCCTAAAAGCAAGGGTTCTATGCCTTCATTGATGATTTTTTCTAATAACCCAGTAATCCCTTTTATATTAATATTTAATAAGTAATTATTAAATGATTTGTCCAAATATTAGAGATATATATTAGAGATCTATTTAATGGTTTAGTTTTCATCACATAATTGAAATATAATATAAAGTAAATATTTTAAGTTTCAAATATAAATATATTTTTATGATTTTGATACAATGTATGTTAATAGGTGAAGAATGTGTTGTTGGGATATAGGGCTTGTACATTAACAATTGATACACTTCTTGAGGCATGTTTCACTCCTTAATCATATTGATCTTATTTCTCTCTATCTTGATATATGTTGCATTTCCATATGAGTCATATTGAGAAAATACCCTCTTATTTCTCTCTTGCACCTCAAACCTTTGTGAGGCATTAGTATAATTAAATTCCTCTCTCATGTTTTGATTGGACTATATGGATATAGTTTACTGAAATAGATGTTGTGATCTTCATAATTTTCTAGATATGCTTGTTGGACCCTAATTTGTATCTTGTTCATTCTATTCCATGTGGTAACCCTAATTTGAGGGAGTGAACCCCTAATTTCAAATGCTAGCCTCTTATGGTCTTATGATGAATCTTAATTGTGCATATGAACTATTTTGACTACTTTTTTTGTGGATGTATTATATTGTCCATTTGGTGATGGAACATTTTTATGACCAAAATTTTGCTTACCTTTACATTAATGCATGTTTGTTGATTCAATAGTGCTAGAGTTATACAAATGCTTTGAATTTTTGTGTTATGTCCTTGAGTTATATTTTTGGGATGGCAGTTATGTTCCCCATATCCAAGTTATGTGCTCACTTCTATATATTTTGGATTTCAGTTATGTGCATTCTCTATTATGTTTTAGGTTTATATGCCCTATTTGCCATTGTTTATTTATATTTCATAAGTGATGGGTTTATCTCACATGTATGTTAAACTGTTTATTATTAATGGGTTGTGTTACCTAATTTTTATATTGTGCTTATGTGGCACATGTTGGCATTTGTGTAAATGGAAAGTGCATCTTTTTAATACCTTAAATTGTTTGTCTTTGTTATCCACAATGATGATCTACTTCCAATATTTGCTGGAAGCCTTGATAAGTACATTGTTTTCCTTTTCCACTAATATTTCTCAAACTCTAATTTTTGCATATTTCGGAATATTAATACTGATAACTTCCACTTTGCCTTCTTTTAGTGGGGTATGCTTCCAACCCCTTAGGTGAAGGACACAGAAGACTTCTAAGACCTTGGCTTAATAGAGCTAACCTTAGGGAGATAGATTCAAAGTATCCCAGACTTCCCTCTACTAGATATTAGAGTTGTTACCTTAATGTAAACCCAAAGTGGAAGATTATGGTGTAATATTGTAAATTGTAAATATCCCATATGTTACATGATATTTTTATACTTTGATCTTTATTATTCCATTTATGACAAATTAAATAATAGTTATTCAACCATATTGAAAAATTTATGCATTTTTGTTATATGGATGATGGATATTATTTGCTCTAGTGAGGAGTCGATCCCCCCTTGGATCCCATTCCGTACAGTTAGCCACACCTATCATGTGCAGGTCAATTGCATGCTTTTAGTTTCTCAATATTGATGAGTGTGTCCCCTCAATGTTCCCACTCACTACAATATATTTTTAGGTTTTCAGTAACCTTCTTGGGATTACCCTAGTGTTTATTCACCATTTGAGCAGAGTCAACACCAAAAATAGTAATAACTCCATTTAGAGGTCAGACTTCATTAGATTTTATGTCAAGAGTCATCATTGTAATAAGGGTGAGCATTGATCTAGAGTCAATATGGTCCCAAAAAATTGGACCACATAGAGGACTAAATCAAAAACCATATATGGATCACATATAATACCATTTCAAAGTGAAATTGCACTATTTCAAAGAAGGATCAGACTGATATCAGATCATCTACATCGGAATCATACTGATTATGTGTTCTATAACTAAACTAATGATAAAACATAGATCATGTCAATGACATCATCATCATCATCATCGAAGCCTCAATCCCAACTATGTTGGGGTCGGCTACATGGATCCTTCATTTCCATTCAGCTCTATCATGGGCCATATTCTGATTGAGATGTCAATGGCATTACGGAGCAGTAATTTTACAGTTGGACATGCTGCTCTTAAAATTGCCTCAGCAAAAGTTGCCAAACATGACAAAGCATGTACTGAAAATCAGCATGTCTTTGTTCCTTTTGGGTTTGACACTTTTGGTTTCTTAGCACCAGACGATGTTTCTCTTTTGAAGAGGGTTCATAAAGTAATGAATAGTAATGTTATGTCCCCTAAGTGTATGAATTTAGTATTTCAAAGGATTGGCTTTGCCATACAAAAAGGACTAGCGGTGCAGCTTGTTGCCCGCCTGTCACCTACTATAATGTAAACCACCATTTTATAACGATACATCTTTTCTTTAATAGAAATATAATAATAATATCAAATTTACACTATTAGTGTTACATATGTGAATATTCATATTTATAGTTAATAAAAATACAAATAGAGAGATATTTATATCTAAATTGCCCTTATTTCGTTTAGACTGGTATAGAATTGGAATGAACTAAAGTGAAGTTCCATATTCTATGGACTGTGGATAGGATCAAACTTGAGGCAGTATAGGACCAGACTAGACCACATGGTTTGGTCTGATCTAGTCTAGTATGGTGCTCTGGACTGATATTTGCTCACCCTGACATGTACTCTCAGGTCCCAAGATATGGTGTTTTATAATTGTAAAAGAGTGAAATCATCCCTTAACTAAAATTTTGAAGGATTAACATCCATTCCAAACACACTCAAAGGTACGATGAAATAGGTATAAATTTTCCAAATTTATTATAATGGTATACAAAAGATCAATAGTGAAGCAGGGAAATAAAATTTTTGACTATATTCAATTTCACATCAAAAATACATCATTCTCCCATTAGGGTTTACATCAAGATACAATAATTAGGATCTAGATAGAGGGAAGTCTAGACTACTTAAAATCTTGTCTCTAAAATAACATCTTCAAGTTCTAGGTCCATACCAAAAGCTATGTTCTCCTTGATCTTGTTCAATTCCTTGATCTAACCCTAGGTGTCTGGGAAAGCACCTAGCAAAAGGGAAAGAAAACAAGGTATGTGTCAGAGATAATGAACAAGAAACAAGATAAAAACAATAATGCAACTTAAGGTTATATATTTCATCATAAGATGAGGGGGCCAAGAGAATGAGGCATAAACAAAAGATTCTTGCCATAACAAATAAATAATAAGAAGTAGCATGCATGATATTAATTGGACTACATTAACTAAGTAGGGTTGAGGTACCTACTGGACCTCAACCAAATAGATGAGGGGAGTAATCACATTCCCAGCCACCTATCAAATATTTTATATTGGGAGAAATAACACATTCCCTAGGGGAGAGTAAACACATTCTCCAAGGCAAAATAACACATGCCCTAAACTATGGGTGGTTGTACATAAGTACCACTACTATAGCTAAATAAATAAATAAACCATCATGCTCAAGAAATTGTAAAGTGGCAAGATAAATCATCATATGATTGAAACATGGAAGTGGGGTTCCAAGACCCAAGAAATTATATATCAAATCTGATTTTGAGGCAATTAGAATAAGAGAAACCATAATAAAGGAAATAGGGTTCTCCAAAGAGATGGCACCCATATGGTAAAAGTATTGATGTAAGACCGAGAGGTCTCAAGTTCGAAACCCCCCGGCCACGGGATGAATGAATGGCCAATTTTTTGTCTTTTCGGAGACATCCGATAAAATTGGAACGATACATAGAAGATTAGCATGGCCCCTGCGCAAGGATGACACACACAAATCGAGAAATGGTCCAATTTTTTTTAGCGTCGTCCAGCTACCAAGAAGTCAGACGGCCGCAGCAAGCC
Source organism: Alisma plantago-aquatica (assembly GCA_963693085.1). Classification (NCBI taxonomy): domain Eukaryota; kingdom Viridiplantae; phylum Streptophyta; class Magnoliopsida; order Alismatales; family Alismataceae; genus Alisma; species Alisma plantago-aquatica. The sequence continues at coordinate 1,084,610,469 of OY856410.1, read as the reverse complement.
CCCTCCCACTGATCCATTGCCTTTGGTCCCGACGGACCACCAGAATGTCGACGGACACCGTCAAGATAATAACGATGGAGACTGGACAACTGTTGTTAACAGGAAGAACAAGAAAAAAGGACAAGCCACGCCGCCGGCTGTCCACGACATTGTAGGCTCGTCTAAGCAGATCGGCCAGGCGGTGGCTATCCACCCCGAGCCACAGGACACAGCAGTCGTCCTCGTCGATGATGAAATTAGTGAGGGACGGGACATGAGCACCCCCTTCACGTTTGGCAGCATATCATCTCATACTTTGGACCCGCTTGGCCAATCCTTCCATTGGGGGGATAGAGGAGTGGGCAATGCTGGAGTTCTTCTTCGCGGCAGGAAGGTAATCTACCAACCCATACCTACCAGCCCCGGCAGGGAAAGGAAGAAAGGCAAGATCGCCCAAGCCATGTCAGGCCTTAATAGCGACAGCGAAGGCCAGCATACCCTCACACTGGATAGTGGATGTCAGGATATGGAGGAGACACCTCCAACTGGAGATGGCAAGCCCGTGAGGCTCAGCGCTGTCACCCATTAAATCTCATTCCTTATGGTTAACATTCTTTGCTGGAACGTCCAAGGAGCCAAATCTAAGGACAAAATTTGTCTCCTCAAAGAATTCAGAACTATGTACAAGATCCATCTTCTAGCTTTAGTTGAAACAAGATGCAGTGGCACCACTGCAATGAACATCATCAGACAGCTTGGTTACTCCGCCTCACATCGAGTTGAAGCTTTGGGTTTCTCGGGCGGCATCTGGCTCCTCTGGGATAATGCTCATTGCGCTCTTGAGGTTATAGCCAATCACAGACAGTTTATTCACTGTTGCGTCAATGGACAATGGCATGCTACTTTTGTGTATGGCAGCCCGAACCCTGCAAAGAGGCCCCTCCTCTAGAGGTGCATCCAGGAACTCTCTCACCGTACGCAAGGAGCTTGGGCTATGATGGGGGACTTTAACACTATGCTCGATTGCTCAGAAAAATATGGCAGTAGGTTCTTTGATCGCAGAGCTAGTAATATGTTTAAAGATACGTTTCTCCACACTGGCCTTCAAGAGGTCAAAGCTAAGGGCCACTTTTTTACTTTGAAGCATCTAAATCTCCGTGAGAAGCTCGATCGAGTTGTAGCTAATGCAGATTGGCTCGAACTTAACGGTAGCTACTCGGTATCTATCCTCCTAAGACTGTACTCAGACCACAATCCTCTTCTAGTCTCACAACATTCCTCCAGGAAAAGAGAGCATCCCTTTCGGACTAAGGCGAGTTGGAGCATGCTTCCTGCTTTCAAGACTGAGCTCCTGCCACTTTGGGACAGCTGAAGTCCCTTCACCTCTGCCCTGCCTACTTTCCAGGCCGCCGGTGCTGCGTGGGAATCCTCACGCCTGAAGAAATCAAGAAAGGAAAAGTATTCGATCCTTCGGCAACTGGATAAATGTCAGGTATCCACTGCTCAAAATTTCTATCTTTCCACTGAACTACGTGTTATCTCCTTGCAAGAAAAATACCAGAGAATCCTTCTTCTCGAAGAGGCTGACTGGAGACAAAAGGCTCATGTCAAATGGCTTCTGCATGGTGACTCCAACACAAAATATTTCCAAACCTTTGTCAAATCCAGACGGCTCTTTAATAAAATTACAAGAATCCAGGACGAGGACGGCAATTGGGTTTCTGACCCAGAGACAATCCAGGTGCTGGTCCGTCGCTACTTCTTTTCTTTGCTGGTTGTTCCTTCCGTTCCCGCAACCAACGCAGATGTTCTCTCAAACTATATAGGCACTTTCACCAAACTCAATCCACAAGCTTCAAACTTTCTAGCCCGTCAGCCTGGTTCTAAAGAAATTAAAAGGGTCTCCTTTTCTATGATGCCTTCCAAAGCAGCAGGACCAGATGGGATTTACGCTGAGTTCATTCAATCTAACTGGAGCCAGGTTGGACCTTCAGTGATTATGACTGTTCAACACGCCTTCAACACAGCCTATATCAGTCCATCTCTTTTGGAATCGCTTATGGTCCTTATCCCTAAAGTGAGGCAGCCTATACGTTGCAGTGATCTACATCCGATTTCGCTCAACAACTCCTGTCTGAATATTATTTCTAAAGTCATCGTTGAGAGACTTAAACTGCACATTAGTGGATGCATAGCTGACACACAGTCAAGCTTTGTACCAGGCCGGCATATTAGTGATAATATCCTTCTCGTCCAGGAGGTGATACACTCTATGAAATCAAAGTCTTCAGGGAAGCACTTGGTTTGTATCAAGTTGGATCTTGCCAAAGCTTTCGACAAAATGCGGTGGTCCTTCATTGAAGATACTCTTCAAAGGATTGGCCTGCCCGATAACATCATCTGTCTCATCATGAGTATCATTACTTGTGGTACCACATCCATTCTTTGGGAAGGCTCACCTCTACCTCCTTTCTCTCCAACACAAGGTGTTCGGCAAGGAGATCCTATTAGTCCATATATCTTTGTGCTGTGTATGGAACGTTTGAGCCAAGCCATCTTCCACGAGGTCAACTCCGGCAGGTGGAAACCCATCCGAATGTGTAGGAGAGGCTCTCCACTCTCCCACATCCTATTTGCAGACGACCTTATGCTCTTTACGGAAGCTTCAACGGATCAGGCCTCTGTCATAACTAGTGTGCTGCAAAAATTCTCTCTTGTTTCTGGCCAAATAGTCTCTAAGGAGAAATCTAAATGTTTCTTTTCTCATAAAACGCATAGACGTGTCAAGATTATGGTCAGTAAATCGTTGGGCATCCCACACACTAACAATCTGGGCAATTATCTTGGTGTGTCGCTACTGCATCATAGGCTTAATAAGAGCATCCATGAAGAAATTATTACTACCCTGCAGAACAGAATGAATAGTTGGGCAGCCCGTCAACTTTCCCTTGTGGGCCGCATCACTCTTGCTAAATCCACTTTGCAAGCCATCCCGGCCTACACCATGCAATCGGTCAAACTCTCTTCAAGCCTCTGTGATGATATCAACAGGCACGTCAAGAACTTCATTTGGTCTGGCGGCAAAGATTGCAAGAAATTGTCTCTGGTCTCCTGGAAAAAAATTACATCATCTAAAGCAGTAGGAGGATTGGGGATTAAGGATGTCCATGCCTACAACCAAGCCTTAATGCTTAAAAACGTCTGGTGCTTTCTCAACAAACCAGATACCCCCTGGGTCCGCATTATGTCTGAGAAATATTTGAAGGATGGAGCCCTCCTGAAGAAGCCTTGCTCTCCTGCTTGGGCTTTCATCAAGCACAATATTGACCTTGTTAAAAGCCAGTTCTCAAAGATCATCCAATCCGGCACCACGACCCAGGTCTTCCATGATAAGTGGCTTGTTGGCCTCTCTGTTCAAGACATTATTGTTACATTCGCTCCTCCTCCTGGGCTGGACGACCTGGCTGTTGCCAGCATGGTACTTGATAATGGAGAGTGGGACACCTCTTTCATAGACTCTTACTTACCGAGCAGCGTCAAACACTTAATCTACCTCACTCCCCCTCCCAGACAGTCCCTGGGTCTGGATCTCTGGACTTGGAATCATGAGCCCTCGGGCACGTTAACTGCAAAATCAGCGTACAATTGGCTCTGCAACAGCAGGAACGTCTCCATTCCTGGGGACTGGCACAAGGTGTGGCATCTAAAAGTCCCTGAATGTATAAAAATCTTTGCTTGGCTCCTGCTCCATAAAGCTCTCCTTCACAATGGTGAAAAGATAAGGCGACATATCATGGTTGATAGCACCTGTCCTGCGTGCAACAATGCGGAGGACTCACTTCTTCACTGCCTCAGGGACTGCCATATTATTAGACCTATCTGGGAGAATCTAGACACAACATCTGGATTCTTCGCGCTGCCTGAGGATGCATGGATTTCTGAGATCATCTACCTTGCTACGTACAATGTGAAGCCTGTCCTACTCCTCGTAGCCTACTGGCATATTTGGGGAGTGAGGAATGAGTTGGTTCATACTGGGAAGAAGCCCCATATTCAACCCAGGGTCGCTTTCATTAAAGAACGCACGGACACCATCTCGGAGACGTGGAGTGCCCAAAGAAAACCCACGGTAAATACGGGATCTAATTCCCCCATATGCATTGATGGGTTTGATCATATTGTGTTCGCAGACGCTTCCTTCCATGCAACTACACGACGGGCAGGCCTTGGCACATTCGTCACGACTAGTTCTGGAACACCCATTCTCGGCTTTGGGAAGCCCTTCCACGCCAGCTCGTCCATCTTGGCTGAGACCCTGGCTATTCTCCAAGCAGCACGCATCAGCAGCGATATGAACCTGGGTAGAACTCTCATTCTTTCAGATGCCCAAGTTACAATACGGCATCTCTCAAGTGCACAACCCCCACCTCTTATCCAGTCCCTATGGAGGCAATTCCGAGAAATTTGCAGTGACAATGTTCACATTGACGTCGAGCTGCAGTATATCACGTGCATACTGAACGCTGTTTCAGATGCGATAGCAAAACAATCCCTTTCTAGCAATTCTTTTATCACTTTCAATAGTACTCTACCATCTTGGCTACAGCATGTCAAACTTAATCCTTTTATGTCTGAACCTGTTCCAGAGCGCGGGATGAATAATAATTAAGCTCTGAGTTCCACAAAAAATAAAGGAAATAGGGTTCAATTAATATCTCATTAAGGAAAATATGGTTTGGATTACAAATTTCCCAACTTAGGGTGTAAGTAATGCACATACCTTTCATATTGATTTCAATTATTAACTTTTACCACTTCTAGATAATCCAATATCCACTTTTCCTATTTTCAATGTATAATCATGTATTAGGGTTCATTATGTACATTAATGTAAAGAAAACTCCATTTTTGGACTTTTCACACAAAACTCTCATTTAGACTCTGAAAACATCACCATCAATCTTATTAGGTTCTCCTGATTAAGAAAACATATAATTTTGCACATTTTGGAGTTATGAAGATTAAAGTGTATTTTTGGTGATTTTTAACTAATTAATTCATTTTCTAAAAAATCACCTTCGACAAAACTCAAAACCAATGCTTGGAGATATTTTTATTATAAATAGCACATTTTTTTGAGTTCATATCATATTTTATTTTTATTTTTGTACAATCGAATCAAAAGTTATGATTTTTGCAATATCAACCCATTATAGAACTACATGTTAGCTCATTGGGCGAGAGAGGCAAAGAGAGAGAGGGAGAGGAAGTCGGCTAGTGACTTGGACCACTAGGAGGTGGCCAAGTCATGCCTCATCAGCACTCGCATAGCTCTGGCGAAGAGCAGAAACAAAAGAGATGAATGATCGAAATGCCCCTTCGTGCGATCACAGAGAGAAGAGGGGCAGAGACGAGGGCAAAAGCGTCAAATCATCAAGGGGATTGTTCCCCAGCTTTCTCATGCCATGACCGGTGTGGAGCTAGAGGTGGATTTGGGAAAATCTGTGAACCTTGATTGAATGCAAAACCAATTACACCGGATGAAAGAGCAATGAAAATCGAACTCACCTCAGCAAGGAATCAACATGAGGGGCATCATGGAGAGAGAGAGAGACACTGCAACCTCTGGAGAAGAACTCAAACACCAGAGATGGTACACACGATCACAAGGTAAATTGAGAGAAGGGATGAGTTGCAAAAGTACCCAGCAAGCTTCGGGTATGGGTATTTATAGATGGGGTAGTTTCCTAGGGTTTACAAAGTTGGGGAGAGAGAGGACGTCGCACAGATTTGGGGGTTTCTCGATCTTTTGCCAAAATGACATAAATGTAGGATGATTATGTGCGGGATATAAAAAGGAAATCAAAGGCGAAGAAATTGTGCAATTTGGTCAAGAAAAGAGGAAATTTGCAATATAAAAACAACCAAATCGGCGGCTTGTTTCCTTCTTTAGACCAAGCTTGATGACGACTCACAAATCGTCAGATCAAGATCCAACAGCCGAAGGCCCACGTGACTCATTAAATTAAAAATCCTTATCCAAATCGAAATCAAATAAAGTGTTGCATTAACTTTATTTCTTGTTTTCTCCCTCCTTGTTTGAGGGTGCAAACAAATCCCAAATTAAATGAAAATTGACACCTAGACTATTTTTTATATGAGGAATCTGAATATGAAATTAAATTTTCCTTTTGAGAACTTTTAATGTGTTAAATAAATCAAAACTTATTTCTCTTTCCTCCTTCATTAATGGTTATAAGATTCTTCAAATTTGATGAAACTTCACCCACAAGTCAGATTAAGTGCCTTGGATATGAATTTGCCATCAATTTTACATTTAGAGTTGTTTATATAATTATTTAATATTTTGAAGGTTCTACATACTTTCTCTCTCCTGATTTAACATGTATATTAAAGATTATCCAAATTACATGAAAATTCATCCAAAGGATATTTTTAATATGTATATCATGAATCCAAGATTAGTTTCCACTTTTGGAACCATTTAATTTTTTATTTCATATTTTGATAAAAACTCACATTTTCTTTTCAAAATAAAAGAGATATAATTATTATCATTCTATAATTATGAAACTTAGCCTCCAAGCCAAACCAAACCCAAGGAAAATGAATCTCAACTTATCTTTAACCAATTAGTCTTCCTTTTATGAGTTTAGTCCATTAACCAATATTTTCTATTATTGAACATATTAAATAATAATTTTTGATTGTCGGGGGAAACCCACCCCCTAGGCGGAGGCCTAGATAGCAGGGATGGTAAACCCAGGAGACCCATGCGCCCGCACATCAGTATCTCAATAAGTCACATCAGAGGTCGGCTGACGCTGTGGGAAATTCATTTCCGAACAGCGCTTCCAGCGAGAGTCAAACCCGGGACCCTTCGTGAGGGGCCCCGAGCTACGACCAGTTGGGCTACTGCTCGCCGGCTATATTAAATAATTTAGTAACACATTAACATGTTTAAAGCATTAATATTCACTCCTTTTTCTCTTCCTTGCTCCATAAGGTTAAGGAATGATCTAGAACAAATATATTTTATTAATATGTCACACAAGTGGTAAATTTGCATATTAGACCCTTATTAAAAATATTTATTGAGGTATTTGTGCATAAACCCATATCATGGAAATAATAATGAACAAATGTTCACCAAACCACTATTATTTCCACAAATTCAACATAAAGGCCAAAGAGGATAGAAAAGAAAGGAAAAGCTTAGAAAGAGGGTCAAAAAGATAAAATGTCTAAGTTTCAGTATGTTACAGCACTCCACCCCTTAAATAGGATTATGTCCCCAAAATCTCAAGCAAAGAGGGAAGGGTGAGTGTACAACTCAAAACTAACTTCAGGTTGTTCCTCCAACCATGAAACATCCACCAAAACTTTCACCAACATCTTCTCATAGGTCGGGTTCTTAAGGACCACCTAAGGTACCACTATTAAGGTTTCTTTTATGAGATTTAACATTATTAATACTTTTGGCTCATTAGCATTATATTTATTATGATATCACATTATCATTATTATTCTTTTAATTATATCTTATTATATTCACTTTGTTGCCACAAGAGTTATATTTCATTATTATGCAAGAAACCATATATATTTCTTATTTATCTCATTAAGAATTTTTAGCACAATTAGAGTTATACTGAAGTATCTCAATATGCGTGATTATTATTTTTGATATTTTGGAATTTAGACTTCATTGTCACCTTATTATCACCATATTGAATTATAATAGATTATTTTTTAAGGAACAAGACATTTTATCCAATTTGTTATTAAGTTTACAATTAATCCAATTAATGTCACATTAATTAGTTATATCTATATTAAACATTGTCACATTACCTTTCTTGCTAACATTAATGGCATCATTAATCATTTTCTCATATTTATTCACTTCTTATTTTTTATTATGCACATTTATGTGAATCCAATTACTCATTAACCATATTTGAGTCATTAGGTGGATATTAGTGAACAAGGTGAAACATATTACATATTAATGAATTGATTCGCATATCAAATCATAATTAGGTGATTAATTAGATGTGTATTAGAGAACAAAGCAATATGCATTATATATTGATAACTTGATTAATCTATGATTAGGTTATTATATAACATTTATGTGTATCAAGGTATATTATTTGATTATGACACCTAATGTCATTAATGTATCATTAATGACATTAAGGATGCATAGGTTAAGGTTAGATGATTACAACTTAAGATTTAGGTTAATATGATCACTATATTTTACTTTGCATGTATTAAGTCCAAGATTAGGTTACAATTATCTTGATCATCATATCATTAGGGTTTATTGGTTTATGACATGGTTAGCATCATGTTTATTCATTATTAGTATTAATATGTGTGTTACTCATATTATGTGTATTAGGTATTCGTTAGGGTTCAAACATATGAACAATTCATTAGACGACCATTATATGTTCATTAGTATATAAACAAGCATGTTAAGTTATAACAATAACTTGTTTGGTCAAAACTAAGGATACAAGCACACCATCCTCCTATTTAGGGAGTTAGGGTTTCTAAAGATAGAGTAGCTAGATATCGAGATGTCGTATGTCTCATCCCCGTAAAGAGGGTTTCATCTTCGAAATCTAAGTACCCAAACATCAACAACAAACTATTCTCCACCCCTTAAAAGGGTTGACCTATCAATCCAAACTAGTATAGAGGTAAAAGAATGAGTCTACTAAACCATGCACAAGATCCATCATGCTTCCACTGCACACTATGATAGCCTTATAAACACCAACTTCAAAGTCTAGGTTCTTAGGGATATACTATCAAACATGTGGTCTTAAGGACATAAGGTAACTATATAGAGTATCCATCCATAAACAAGTCATCATACATGAAAAACTTAGGTCAACATATTATATTTCCTAAAGATATTCAACATAGAGGTCTAAGGTTACTATTGCCTAAAAGCATACTATTTCAAACAATCCATATCATCTCAGGCCAGGCTGATATCATATGCATCTGGGAGTCCTTGTAAACCAAGCTAGTGGCATGGAGGAAATTTTTTCTAGCCCCCAGAATGTAATCCTTTCTAGACACCTTTGCTTCAACTTCATGCCCTAATAGTAGCCTAGAGGCAAACCTAAACAACATCAAGTTGCTATGGTTACTTACATCTTTTAATTGTTAATATTTTAGGGGGTTTAATCAACATGATTCTAATGTGAAACTCATAGGATCCTAAATCAACCTTTCATCATTTATTGATCAACTCTAGGGAAAACATGTAACTTAAAGGAATTATGTAAGGTAGGGTTTCTAACTAGGGAGTCAAAATTGAAATAGTTAGATTTTGACTACTGTGGGCTCTGATACCATTTTGTAAAAGAGTGAAATCACCCCTTTACTAAAGATTTGAAGAATTAACATCCATTCCAAACACACTCAAAGGTATGATAAAATAGGTATAAATTTTCCAAATTTATTATAATGGTATACAAAAGGCCAATAGTGAAGCAACGGACTAAATTTTTTGACTATTATACAATTTCACATCAAAAATACATCATTCTCCCATTATGCTTTAAATAAAGATACAACAATTAGGAACTAGATAGAGGGAAGTCTAGACTACTTCAAATCTTGTTTCCAAAATAACATCTCCAAGTTCTAGTTAGGGCATTTGGAGTGTGTCTATACCTAATCTGAAATCACTCAAGTAGAGACATTAGACACCAATATGTGGAATGGTTAGTCATCATCAAAACACGGGTTTAGTCAATTTAGACGTGAGTCAACATTGACCTAATTGACCTTGAGTCAACAAGACCAATATCGAAATTCAACCAGTGACGGTCAGATAAAATATGGGTACAACAATAGTGTAGTGACAATACAACCCTAAACCTGATACATCCTTGAAAAATACATCACTCAAATGGTGACACATGCATGCTTTACATCAATTATACCACATAACATTACACAATATTTTTGTTCAAATATGTTTTGATTGGTCATGCCAAAAGCTATGCTCTCCTTGATCTTGTTCAATTCCTTGATCTAACCCTGGGTGGTTGGGAAAGCACCCAGCAAAAGGGAAATAAAACAAGGTATGTGTCAAAGATAATGAACAAGAAACAAGATAAAAACAATAATGCAACTTAAGGTTATAGATTTCATCATAAGATGAGAGGGCCAAGAGAATGAGGCATAAACAAAAGATTCTTGCCATAACATATAAATAATAAGAAGTAGCATGCATGATAGTAATTGGACTACATTAACTAAGTAGGGTTGAGTCACCTACCGGACCTCAACCAAATAGATGAGGGGATAGTAATCACATTCCTAGTCACCTATCAAATATTTTATATTGGGGAGAAATAACACATTCCCTGGGGGGGTAAACACATTCCCTGGGGGGGTAAACACATTCCCTAGGGCAAAATAACACATGCCCTAAACTATGGGTGGTTGTACATAAGTACCACTACTATAGCTAAATATCCAAATAAACCATCATGCTTAAGAAATAGTAAAGTGGCAAGATAAATCATCATATAATTGCAACATGGTAGTGGGGTTCCAAGACCCAAGAAATTATATATCAAATCTGATTTTAAGGCAATTACAACAAGAGAAACCATAATAAAGGAAATAGGGTTCAATTAATGCCTCATTAAGGAAAATAGGGTTTGGATTACAAATTTCCCAACTTGGGGTGTAAGGAATGCACATACCTTTCATATTGATTTCAATTATTCACTTTCACCACTTCTAGGTAATCCAAGATCCACTTTTCCTATTTTCAATGTATAATCATGTATTAGGGTTCATTATGTACATTAATGTAAAGAAAACCCTACTTTGGGAATTTTCCCACAAAACTCTGATGTAGAATCTAAAAACATCACTATCGATCTTATTAGGTTCTCCTGATTAAGAAAACATATAATTTTACATATTTTGGAGTTATGAAGATTAAAGTGTATTTTTGATGATTTTTAACTAATTAATTCATTTTCTAGAAAATCACCTTCGAAAAAACTCAAAACCAATGCTTGGAGATATTTTTATTAGAAATAACACATTTTTCTTGAGTTTAGAACATATTTTATTTTTATTTTTGGATAATCGAATCAAAAGTTACGATTTTTGCAATATCAACCAATCATAGAATGACATGTCAGCTCATTGGGCGAGAGAGGTGAAGAGAGAGAGGGAGAGGAAGCCAGATGGTGACTTGGACCACTAGGAGGTGGCCAAGTCATGCCTTGTCAACAATCGCATGGATCAGGCAAAGAGTGGAAACAAAAGATCTGAATGATCGAAATGCCCCTCCGTGCAATCACAGAGAGAAGAGGGCGAGAGACGGGGGCAAAAGTGACAAATTGTCATGGGGACCAATCATAGAATGACATGTCAGCTCATTGGGTGAGAGAGGTGAAGAGAGAGAGGGAGAGGAAGCCAGATGGTGACTTGGACCACTAGGAGGTGGCCAAGTCATGCCTTGTCAACACTCGCATGGATCAGGCGAAGAGCGGAAACAAAAGATCTGAATGATCGAAATTCCCCTCCGTGCAATCACAGAGAGAAGAGGGTGAGAGACGGGGGCAAAAGTGACAAATTTTCATGGGGATTGTCCCCCAGCTTGCTCAGGCCATGACCAGTGTGGATCTAGAGGTGGATTTGGGCCAATCTGGGAACCTTGATCAAATGTAAAACCAATTACACTAGATGAAAGAGCAATGAAAACTGAACTCACCTCAACAAGGAATCGACCCGAGGGGCACAATGGAGAGAGAGAGACGCTGCAACCTCTGGATAAGAACTCAAACACCGGAGATCGTACATGCGATCATGAGGGCAATTAAGAGAAGGGATGAGTTGCAAAAGTACCCAGCAAGCTTCGAGTATGGTATTTATAGATGGGGGTAGTTTCCTATGGTTTACAAAGTTGGGGAGAGAGAGGACGTCGCACGAATTTTGGGGTTTCTCAGTCTTTCTCCAAAACGACATAAATGTAGGATGATTCTGTCTGGAATCTAAAAAGAAAACCAAAGGTGAAGAAATCGTGCGATTTGGTCAAGAAACAAGGAAGAAAATTGCAAAATAAAAACAACCAAATCGGTGGCATGTTTCCTTCTTTAGACCGAGCTTGATGATGACTCGTGAATCGCCAGATCAAGATCCAATGGTCGAAGGCCCGCATGATACATTAAGTTTAAAATCCTTATCCAAATCGAAATCAAATAAAGTGTTGCATTAACTTTATTTCTCTTTTTATCTCTCCTTGTTTGAGGGTGCAAACGAATCCTAAATTAAATGAAAATTGACACCTAGCCTATTTTTGATATTGAGGAATCCAAATATGAAATTAGATTTGCCTTTTGAGAACTTATAATGTGTTAAATAAATCACAACTTGTTTTCTCTTTCCTCCTTCATTAATGGTTATAAGATTCTCCAAATTTGATGAAACTTCAGCCACAAGTCACATGAAGTGTCTTGGATACGAATTTGCCATCAATTTTACATTTTGGAGTTGTTTGTACAATTATCTAATATTTTGAAGGTTCGACACACTTTCTCTCTCCTAATTTAACATGTATATTAAAGATTATCCAAATTACATGAAAATTCACCCAAATGTTATTTTTAATGTGTAGATCACGAATCTAAGATTATCTTCCACTTTTGGAATCATTTAATTTTTATTTCATATTTTGAGGAAAACTCACATTTTCTTTTCAAAATAAAAGAGAGATAATTATTATCATTCCAAAATTATGAAACTTAGCTTCCAAGCCAAACCAAAACCAAGGAAAATGAATCTCAACTTATCTTTAACCAAAAAGTGTTCTTTTTATGTGTTTTAGTCCATTAACCAATATTTTCTATCATTTAACATATTAAATAATTCAATAACACATTAACATTTTTAAAGCATTAATATTCATTCCTTTTTCTCTTCCTTGCTCCATAAGGTTGAGGAATGATCTAGAACGAATATATTATATTAATATGTCATATGAGTGGTAAATTTGCATATTAGACCCTTATTATAAATATTTACTGAGGTATTTGTGCATAAACCCATATGTTGGCAATAATAATGAACAAATGTTCACCAAACCACTATTATTTCCACAAATTCAACATAAATGCCAAAGAGTATATAAAATAAAGGAATAGCTTAGAAAGAAGGTCAAAAAGATAAAATGTCTAAGTTTTGATATGTTACAATAATATCCTAGAATTTTGGACCCAATGTCAACTATCATTAGTTTAAAACTTTTTCCATACATAACGAACGAATATGCACAAGTGGACATGAACAGACACAAAGAGCCAAACAATGTGCACACATATGTACAAGAATTACATGAATTAATTTCAAATCTTGAATTTCATATTTCAATATAATTATAATGGAACATGTACATCACAATGCAACATCTACAATAGCTTTCACCTGACACTTGCTCACAACACAAATGTCTCCCTCCTATATCCATGTTATTTATTGAACCTCCAACATTAAAATAGGGGAACAAGTCAACATAAATGTGTTGAGTATGAGATGATCACAAAGGACTATTGAAAAGAAAGCATAATGGTGAAATATAAAAGCATACAACATAACAAAATATGATAGAAAATACAATTTTATAGTTAGTTTCCTTAATTAAAATAAAACATATGTTAAGTCTAGTTTCTATTATACCATATATGTGATATTTCCACAAGGGTTGACACATTACTTCTTACCCAAATTGTTTTGGATGAGGGGAAGGGCCCGATAGTCATGATTTCACTTTTCAATGGACCCAAGGCCGAAAGGCTAAGGTATACCCCCTATCAACAAACCTAAAGCCCAAAGGCTAAGAAACCCTTCCAAAAAGTGTGTCCTTAATCCTTCAAGCAGGTGAATCATGGATGTATAAAAGAATGCATCATTTATGTTCATGTTCTTGTAATAAAATAGATCTAAAAGATGAAAACTTATTATAAAGAATATGTATTTCATGTAGTAAAATGTGACAAGCAGTGCAATATAATATCCAACATTTCAATAGAGTGCATATTACACTTTAGCCCCTATGGACTATACAGTCATCAAGTAGCGTGAGTCCACATGCATTGGTTTATATTTTATTAATGTTGGAGTCATTCAACTCAGTCAAATTCTATCAAAGTCATGAGACATAAGTTATATAGATTCCATGTCTAGAAAATCATTATGACATAGTTACTTTTCATATCATTTATGGGTCATCATAACCCTTCACTTAACCAGTGGCTAACATTAATTATCACATACTCACAAACTAGGGTTAACATCAAAAATAGGGTTTTCTTAGATCCATTTATTATAAACTAGCCAAAATTCTTAAGAACATATACATAAGACATTTTCATTATTTGATAATCAAAACTAGGTTCAACGTGGTTTTATTATAGCATTATATTCCAAAAATATGCAATTTCACATAAGTATGCATGAATAAACACTTAATATATCATTTTAATATAAACAGCATGCTTTCAAAAGTGATAAAACCCAAATACAAGGGCAACCCAAATATAAGGGCACATACATATAGTTCATGCTCTTTTGTTCAAAATGACATAATTATACTATCATTGGACATTGCTAGCGATATATATGTCTCTTCCAATATAAACTTGATTTCATGATTTTTTTAAGATTTACCTTAAGAACGTGATAATTGGGCTTGTGATATGGGCTAGACACCAGGGGTGCAAAGCCTTTTGGTCGAGGCTTTTATAATTGGATATGCAACATATTGTGATTTAATTAATGAAGTGTCTCCCCCATTTGGTTCCATCTTAGACAACGACAAACTTTGACAATTATACACCATACTCGCCCAACGTTAGGTGGAATAAGGGATTCATGGATGATTTAAAGGGCTCTATTTTTGTGGTAATTCCCTAACTTTCTCTCAAAAAAGCATTAAGGATGAATATTTACTTCTCAGATATTCCTCTTGATATGTTTGGTATTAATTATTGGTTGGCATATTCTATTAAATGAACTACATGTCTCCTATAATTACTATTCAATATTTCAAATAAATACATTGCAAGGACCCAAACATTAAAGAGATCGTCTATTGTACTATATACCAATACATGTGAAATCCACTCAAAGTGAGGTTGATGGAACATACAAAAATAGGTGACCCTCCCTCTAGGTGAGGTTGATTAGACCTATAAATATGGTTTCCATCTAAACTGTAGTTAATCAGACCTACAAATATTGATCCTCCCTCTAAGTGAGATTGATGGGATCTGTGTGATTGTGTGTTATGGAAATATGACATAAAAGACACCTTTTCATCTAATTAAGATTTTCATTGTGATTTTCATTTTATTTCTATAATAAGTCATGCCAAACTCTATCTTCATATTATACTATTATGATTCCTTTCTAATATATGTGTCATTTGTGAGCACACCATATCAACCCAATTTCATTGACTTTTACCTTGATTAAATGTTGTGGATTCATGTATAGCTTGGATGCATGTATGGAGGTTGTGTGTTTTAAGCAAGTGTCAGGTGGAATCTATTGTAGAGCCTATTTAGTGATGTACATGTTCTTTTAAATTTCAATGTGTCATTCAAATTTGTAATGAAGCTATGTAACTTATATATATTTGCCTTGTGTTCACATATAGTTTGCCATTGTGTGAAGTACACTTTGATATGTATAATTAACATCTAAGGAGGAAAATCAATGGTTGTTATATTTCTTCGTGCTTTATTTTCTATTGCATTTAAAAATATTACTTGATGTAAATATAAAACATGTGTATTAGTTTTCTATTATATTGTTATTTATGGTCATAAGAATGTATATCATGTACTTTTTGTCGATAGGCAATATATCAACTGAATATCTGGATGTGGTACTTCCATGTATCTTTGACATTGTTAAAAAGGTAAAATTATCAATGATTTTTCCTATATGCTAAATGGTGAAATATAAAGCTACAATTGAGTTTTCGTTTACTTAGGGTTTGCCACAAACCTGACGTACTAGACAAGATTAGTTATGATTGTGTGATTGTGTGACACACAAACATTAGGTGTAGCAGTGCCATTGAATCATACCATACGAGTAAAAGGCACAAATCCCCATATACAAGAATTAATAAAAGGGATGTATGAAGGGAAACATGAAGGCTTCCACTTTTCGGATAAAGACTTGCCACACTTTACAAGTAAGTTGCAAAGTAGACTAATATAAGCAAGAATGTGCTTAAGGATGCGTACTTTTATATGTACATGCAATGAGTGTGACTTGAGAAGGACACCTTGGTTTATGTAGAGAACTAAAGCCATACATCCTTCACCACACACACCGAATTTTCATAAAAATGATGTAGTTTCATTGCTCAAGTATGAAATATGAAAATGATGTCAAATCTAGAAGCATAAAGTATAATAAGCATTACATTACTACAAATTATCATTGTTCATAACCCACATGGGTTCTATAGAAGAAAGAAAAAGCATAATCTAAACTTGATAAAAGCATAAATTATTAGGGCAGCCTAACCATCCAATCTAATCTTGAATCAACTACCTTGAAGAAGGCTCCTTTTAAATCAACTCCTATAGGATATCTACACATGCATGGAATGGGAAAATGGCCACAAACAAGGAAACAAATAGAAAGGCATGTTCCACTAAAAATTGGTATCTACCGTAAAATAAATATATTGGCTTGAGAATGTCATACAAAAAAGATGTCCCCTTTAAATAGATGACACACAAGGATAAAAATAGGCATTATCAATGGAAAATTCATATACTAAGGTGAAGAGGCATTACTGATAAATTACACTTTAAATGACACTTTCAACTATGATATACAACAAAGTGCATTTATACTAAATGATGAACTATAAAAGTCTACTATGTAGGGACAGAGCATCGTTACTTCACCACCACCACAAAACATGATATATCAAATATACAATAAGTAGGTATAATGCACCTCCACTCAAATACATGGGGTTAGGAACCACAACCAAAACCCAAATCATGGTTGTATTCTAGGCACCACCATCAATATACACTAGTACAACTAAACTATGCTAGACTAATCAACCAAACATGCATTAAATGTAGATGCAAGATTAGTTTAATCAACTTAAAACAAAAAGAATGTTCAACAACATGGAAATTGGGTTATAAGCATAACCACAAAGAACATGTAATAGTTTAGAGTTCAAGAGATGATACTTTCAAGATATATGGAAATTAATGTGTTGTAGCCTCATTTATAAAAGGATGAATCAAAATATTATTGTCCGATCTAAAGAGTAGAAGTGATACCCAATGTCCTAGTCCAAAAATGTCCAAACAAAATAAAAATATCAATATTGATACATGGACTCATATGCATTGTGGCACCAAGAATCAAAATACTAAGACTAAAATTAATATTTATCAAAAACTTGATAATAAGAATATTTTATCTCTGAGGATTCATCTGTCAAAACTATAGGACTAAAATAGGGTCTTTGTTTACCTAATAAAGATTTTGAAAATCTTAACATTTGTTTCCATAAAATCCAAAAAAAAATTCTTTAAACCCAACCAACTTAGGTCCTAAAACCTAGTCAAATAAATATATTATACTTTTACAATTCCAAAGCATATCTTTACTCAGTCATTTGACTTACCAATAATTGTCAAGATTTATTTACAATGAATATAAATACAATTTTATAAATTATTGCATATGTTTCAATACAATAATGTGCGACATGGTATTGAGGCCAGTAAGACCTCATAAAACTGCCAAGTCCCAATCTAGAGATCACCAAGTATAAGACCGAAATTCCCTCATTAAACTTATAAATATAAATGATGCAAAGGGTAGATAGGGAAAGTCACCCATGAGGTATACCTTTAGCTCACAAAAAACAAAAAAATGTGGAACTCTAAGTTATGAATCATGTGTCGCAGTCTAATGGAAACTGATAAAAACAATGTCCTAAGTCCTAACTTTGGGCCCCGAGGCAGTCAAAAAAAGGTATCCTAGTTTCCCACCATAAAAGCATGTAGAATAAGCACTCGAGCTCCTAGAAGCAACAAACATGAACCAAACAGAATTCAAACAAATATAGAATGACCTTGAGAAGCCAAAAATGACTAGATCCAAAGAAAAAATTACAACATGCTTCACTAAATTCATCAATTGTGATCAACATGTATATAAGAAAGAAGAAAAAAGAGATATAAATCATGGAGTGAGGAAATCTGAAGGCATGAAGCTCTTCATAGATCTGGTTAGGTGATTCTGACACTTTTTCCCAATCATCAAGAGGTTAGGGCAACATGATTGTGTAGATTTGATGAACTCCACCAGATTGTGTTCAATAGAAGGCTTGAAGCCACTATGAGAAACAATCACAAAAACTACTTGGGGGAACCCTTTGTGATGGTTTTGGATTTTACGATTAAATAACAAACAACAAAACTACTCCCATACCCAGATTAAAGAATTACTCATGGTCCATTACATAATATACACCAAAGGAAGAGAAGAGAGGGGATATCAGTGTCACAAGAAGGTGAAAAAGGTGAAGTTGTGCTTTGCAACATCAAGTCCTCTCTATTTAGTGGTCCAACAGCTTTGAATAATTGTTGAAGATGGCATGGGACTATTGTCTAGATATATTCCTCTTGCAATGTTGCCTTCTATCACAAAAGTAGTCCATACCTAATGTGTACGTGATTCCAAGCCCAATCAGATGTGTATTTTCTTATATATGATGACTCATGGACCCAATTATCACTTGGATAAGTGGTGGGGGTATACTTTATTATTGTATTTGATTAGTTAGTCAGTCAGATATGGCATGTAATAGTCATTCGTATGTGGTCAGTTAATCAGTCGTCTGGAGACCAACACAAAATCTTGCATGGTGATAGATAGTTGGTTAGTTGAGGAAATCGATTTGAGTTACGTTTTTTAATGATTCTTAGGGTAAGGATGTTCAGTCAGGTGACTTGGAATGCTATACAGTCATATGGCCATTATGCTTGGAGCTTGTAATCCTTCTATTGAATTAATATGCTGGCTAACTGTCCCATTTGATTGACAAACAAACCATGTTGTTCTTTTTGCTAAGTGAGGCTAGATAGCCATCCAACTAAGGGTGTTAACCAATTAACTAACATGATATATATGAAGATATTTCAATTTTTTTTTTTGCAATGCCAAGGCCATTACTCAAGATCTTAAGCTTGAGGAGTGATTCCTTGGGACTTAGGCATTCTTCAAAATGTTTTATTGGGGGAATGAGAGGGTCTCTCTCTTTCATCCATTTATTGTTGAACTATAAGCATAAAATAAATCAAAGATCTAATCATAGACTTAAGTGAGATGCACGAGGTAGATGATAAAATTAGGCATCAAATGCAACTAAATGTATTATGAATATACCCTCCTCACCACTTATAACAAGTTTACTTATTTCAAAAGGTAGTGGGAAGACAAGGGGAACTTGAACCTTGTTCTTCTTATATATCAAGTCATTGCTCTCACTTGAAAGGGTTGAACGGTTTCTCCAAAGATTCTAGATTAAGGTTTGTCATTCATGTTCATGTTCTATCAATGATTGATGATGCTATTAGAAAAAGGCAAGTTCATATCTAAAACCTACTCTTTTTCACTAAAAACGGAAATATAAGGCAAGAGGACGGTCACATGATAAAGCTCTAAGAGATTTGATGGTCCTCTCACAGTAAATGATACACTGAGGTCTAACATAGAGACAATTTTCATATGTGTTACTTTGACAGACTACTCAACCAACCAATGTCTAATTTCATTAATAAATCATCATTACATTGAAAGAAAAAAATACTTCTTTTTTAAAGATCTATAATGTCTAATTTAGAGCTCCAAATTTATATATATTTGACCAACACCTCTTTACCATATAGTCTCCCTATTGACAGGAAAGGAATAAAAGAAGTGTAGTGTTTAAGAACTTAACTATTTTCCCCAACAAAGGCACATACTAAAGTTCATATTTCTCATTGGTACATCCATTGTATTGAAATATCCTCATATAACAACATAATATCTCATAAAGACATCATAAATCATTTCCTTTTCTAAAAAATAATTACTTTCTCACCAAGATGTCAAAAACTATCAGAATCTAAAATACATGTATATGATCCACATAAAGCATCCAAACAACTTGACTTTCTAGAAACTAATTCAAAATATCTCAAAGTGAAACCAGTTGTTTCACAAGCCATCCACTAAAAAGTATCTCAGATTCTACCTACGGATTTAATTTAAGTAAATCATTTGTACCCATATAAGGTTATTACTTTGGGGTAATCTGTACTATGATCCATTGACTAGGATTTATCTATTGGAAAATTCATTAAGGGTTTTGTATTTAATTATTTTACTAACTATGTAATTTATAGGTTTCACATAATTCTCTTCCTTGATCTGTGAGTTCTTCAGCTTCCTCTTAGTTTGTCTTGACACTTTGTTCCTTTTTGGTCCTAAGTGTGGCTCTTTGTAAGGAGTGAGAATCCAATAAGGGGATACTCCTTAGTTAGTTGAATAAAAGGGATAATCCAATGCCAAACATCAACATAAATTTGCTTTACATGGGAATATGATCCAATGTATTCAACAACTATGTTCACAATACAAAAGTATAGCAGCACGAGATAATGTTTTTGAGAATTACAATTTTATAATATTATAAGAGTGGAACATGTATAGGAGTACATGAGGTAGATGTTTAAAAATTATTCACATATACAAATGGTAATCCAGCCATTTTAATTCTATATCCCAAGGAACTTCATCTACACAAGTGTATGTCTTGAATAACCTGGCCATCTTTCCAAAGTTCTATTACCTACTAGGTTGGAAGCAGACGCCATACAAGAATAAAAGGTAGAAATTTATCAACACATACTAGCATGTGCATATATTAGGGATTTGGATAATATTAAGGAAAAGGATAATAAATAATAATACTAAGGCTCCTAGTAAAAGAGAGATATAATTCACCCAAACGGATGTCAAAATAATAATGATTCTAGAAGAAAGACAATGATTACAAATGAAGTTCTTGCCTTTTAAACAATTACACAATCATTGACACATAAACCAAGTGCATATTAGTTTTAAGAAAACTAACAATAACTAAATCATGGTTAGGAACCTAAGTGTAAGGAGGCGAGATCACCCCTTACTAAAATTTAATGGAAATTACACAACATCCGTCAATTTTTCAAAAACTTAGATTATGAAGGATGCATGCATAATAATTCCATTTAAAAAAGCATGAACCAGATATAAAAATTTCAATAGTAGCCATAGAAAGAAAAACTAAGTTATTACATTGCCTCTGAACTCAGTTCACAACTTGAGTTTCGTGAAACTGAAATTAGAAGGGAAACAACATGATCTAGTAGTAGCAACCAAGACATCCTTTAAGTAAGACTTGAATCTACTCCTGATTTTGGTTTCCTTGATCTTGTTCAGCACCTTGTTCAAAGCCTAGGTGGTTGGGAAATCACCCAGTAAGAGAAAGAAATAAGGTACATGTCAAAAAAGTGAACAAGAACATAAGATGAAGAAATAACATGGAAATAAAGGCTAAGATTTCATCATAAGATGAATAGATCACGAGTATGAGGCATTATTAAATAGATGCTTGCCATAACAAGAAAATAGTAAAATATTGTATGCATGATTAATATTGACTAAATTAACTAAGTATGGTTCAGGAACCTACCAAACCTCAACCTATAGGTGAGGGGAGAGTAACACATTCCCAGTCACCTACAACATTTTATAAGGGGGAGAGTAAACACATTCCCTAGGGCGAAATAACACATTCCCTAACTATGGGTGGTTGTACAAAAGTACCACTACATTAGCTAAATAGTCTAATAAAATCAACATGCTAAAGAGAAAATATGGCAAGTAGAAGCATCATATATCTGAAACATGGCAGTAGGGTAGAAGAACCAAGAAATAGAATATCAATACTAATTTTGAGGAAATTTTAGTAAAATAAATATTAATAGAGAGAATAGGGTTCATATAGTGCCTCATTAGGGAATATAGGGCTTGGATTGCAAATATCCCAACTTAGGTTGTAAGGATGCACACACCTCTCTTACTAAGTTCAACTACCAACTTTCACCACTTTTAGATGACCCCAAGTTCAACTTTGCCTATTTCAATTTATTAACATGTATTAGAGTACATAATGCACCTTAATGTAGAGAAACCCTAATTTTGGACCTTTTTAGCAAAATTCTGATTTTGACTCTGAAAATCTCACAAATCGACTCATTAGGTTCTCTTGATCAAGAAAATATATTTTTATGTTAATTTTGTAGTTTTGATTAAGTTGTAATGTTTATGGATTTTATGCATTAAATTCATTTTGCAAAAATCACCCTTCGATAACCTTGAAATTAATCAGACATCAAAACTATTTTTATTAGATAGAGATTAATTTTCTGATTCCAAAACATATTTATTTGTTAATTTTGGATAACTGGTTTAAAAGATATTTTTTATAAAATCGGCCAATGAGAATATTTCAAAAATCCATGTAACCAAGAAAAAATTGAGAAAGGGAAAGTGAGCGGAGCTGACCCGCTGATTTGGCCCAATTAGGGGTGGCCAAGTCAGGGGGTCAAACCTCAGCTTTGACTCATCAAAAACAAAGAAAAGGAGGGAGAAAATACGATTATGGGTCCAAGCATAAAACATAAAAAAGGAAGAAATGGGGAGGGGTAAACGAGTAAAAGCACACAGGAGATTCTTCCCCTTCTTTCGAGCGCCATGAGTGCTCGAATAGTTTGGCCGAGATTTGGGGCAAATCCATAGAAGGTGATAATTCGAGAAACCAAAGCAACAGAAAGAAAAAGTAGAAGGAGACGAACTCAAATCTAGGTGGAATTTGATCGGAGGTGGCGAGGAGAGGAAGAACAACTCACTGTAAGCCCTAGTTTGAAACTTGATCCTTGAAAGAAACACACACGATGTGGTAAGAAATTGGGTGGAGAGGAAGATTAGGCAAAGTGATACGATGGTATGGGTAGTCATATTTATAGGTGTGGGTTAGTATCTAGGGTTTTAGGCATGGGTGGTTCTAGAAGCAAAAGAGGAGGATTGGATGTATTTGAAATACACAATGATAGGTCTAGAATTTGGTATGCATGCATGCAAAATTGAATTTTGAACACGATGGAAAAAAGAATCTCGATCAGAGGTCGAGTAGGGAGCGAGGAATCCTGACTTGAAATTCATGTGTGAACTGAACTTGTTTCCCAATTCAACATGAGCTAGACGATGACTTGGAGTTGTTGGACCACGGATCCAATGGCCCAGATCACGTGCAAGTGATTAAAATAAAAATTAGTCGAAAATAATATGAGTGACACATTAAATGAAATCCTAAACTGAATTGGACTATAGTGTGGATGCATTAATTTCTCTTTTTCTCTCTCCTCAATTGAGGGTCCAAACAATTCCAAGCTAATTGAAATTTGACACCTAACCTAATTTGAACATGTAGAATCAAATATGGCATTAGTTTTCACTTTTGAAGACTCTAAATATTTTATTTAATTCTTTTTTGTTCATATTTTCTCCTTCTTAATGCATTAGAGACTTCTAGAATTACCCAATTAATGTGAAACTTTACCCTCAAGCAAACTAAACCATATGGAACACGAATTGGCCATTAATTTTATCCTTTGGGATTATTTTTCTCATTTTAATATTTTGGACTTTATATACATTTCCTCTCTCCTAATCTACACATGAACATTAAAAATTATCCTATTTGCTTGAAAAATTAGCCGAAGGATATTTTAATGTGTAGATTACAAATCTAAGATTAATTTTATCTTTTGGGGTCATTAAATGTTTTATTTCATATTTTGGAGGAAAATCACCTTTTCTTTTCAAAATAAAATAGACATGGTTAATATTATTCCAAATTTGTGAAATTGGGTTTCAAGGCCAAACCAAACCCAAAGAAAATGAATCTAAAGTTACTTTTAACCAATTAGTCTTTGTTTAATGAATTTTGGCCTATTATCCATTATTACCATGATTTCCTATATTAATTATTCAATATCACCTTATCTTTCTTAAGGAGTTATTTTTTTTTATTTTTATCTCTTCCTTGTTCCAAAAGGCTACAGAAAATTCTAGAACAAATTTATTTATCATGATCTCACTTAAAAGGCAAATTTATATTTTAGATCCTAATTGAAACATTCACTGAGGTATTTGTGCATAAACTCAAATATTGGCATAAATAGTGATCAAATCCACTCCAAACCACTAATATTTCCCAATAGTCAACATCAAGGAAAAAAGGGACATAAAGGAAAGGAGAAACTTAGGAAAAGGGATAAATTGAGATTATACATTGATTTCAATTCATTACAGCACTCCACCCATTAAAAAGGATTTTGTCCCCAAAATATCAAACAAAAACAGTAGGGCAAGTACACAACATCTCATCTCTAAGCCACCAAGTGGCTTCTTCCAAACCATGGTACTGCCATAAGACTTCCACTAATTCAATCTCCTTGTTCTTCAACTGCTTAAATCGGGAGTCAAGAATCTTCACAGGTAACTCCTCGTAAGTTAGGTTCTCATGGATCTCCAAAGGTTCTATCATGAGTACATGAGAAGGGTCTTTAACAAACCTCTTAAGCATAGAAACATGAAACACCTTATGGATCGTGTCATAGGCAGGAGGAAGAGAAAGACAGTATGCACAGTCTCCAACCTTATCCAATATCTCAACGGTCCAACATAGCAAAGACTAAGCTTGCCTTTAACTTTAGATCATGCCATAGAGCGTATAGGCTTGATCTTTAGGAATACACAGTCTCCCACTAAGAAATTGAAATCAAACCTCTTCTTGTCTACATACATCTTTTGTCGATCTTGAGCATCTTTCATATGCTTCTTATTCAACTAAACCTTCTCTATCATCATCTACATGTCGTCAGTCTTCACTAGAGCATGTTCTCCCACATCATCTCAGTGTAATGGAGAACGACAAGGTCTTCCATATAGAGCTTCATAAGGTGGCATACCAATACTAGGTTGGTAGCTATTATTGTAAGCAAATTCAGCCAATGGAAGATACTTATCCCATGCACATCCCCAATCCATAACACAAGCACGAAGCAAATATTCTAGAATTTGTACCGTTCTTTCGGATTGACCATTTGTTTGTGGATGATAAGTTGTACTGAAACATAAGTCATATCCCATTTCTTCCTGAATCTGACTCCACAAATGAGAGATAAACTTTGGGTCATGATCAAATACTATCATTTTAGGAACACCATGCAGACGGACGATCTAATCCACATACAACTAAGCCATCTCATCAACCTTGTAAGTGTATTTTAAAGGGAAAAAGTGGGCAGACTTAGTAAGTTGATAAATCACTACCCACACTGCATCATAACCTTTTCAGGTCTTAGAGAAACCACTGAAAAAGTCCATAGTAATCTTCTCCCATTTCCATTCCAGAATCTCAAGCGGGTGAAGAAGACCACCAGGTCATTGATGTTCTATCTTGACTTGCTGGCAGGTCAAACACTTTGTAGCAAATAGAGTGATATCCTTCCTCATGTTCTTCCACCAGAAACTTATTTTGTAGGTCCTTGTACATCTTGGTCGTACCACGGTGAATAGTTTTCTTAGACCCATAGGCTTCACTAAGAACTTTCTGTCACAGATCACCAACTTCAGGAATCTACAACCTTGGTCAGAAACGGACAGTAACGTACACTCCAAGTGAACAGTCAAATTGTGGTTTCACAGCTAAGGCCTTTATCTCATCAAGCTCATGACTTTCTAGATGGGCATCAATAACATCCGAGATCCAAGATGGTGTAATGGACAAACTAGCCATGTGAGCACACAACTTTTCAGCCTCTTCTTCATCAACAAGTTGTGGTTGCCAACAAGACACATACTATAGATTCATAGTAGCATAGATTGCATCTTTCTTTCGACTCAAAGCATCAGCAACTACGTTCACTTTACCAAGATGATAGGTGAATGTAAAGTCGTACTCCTTAAGATATTCCATCCATCTTCATTGTCTCATATTGAGATCCTTCTATGTCAAAAGTTAACTCAAACTTTTGTGATCAAAGAAGACTTCAAACTTAACTCCATATAGATAGTATCGACAGATCTTTAATTAAAGCACAATAGAGGAAAGCTCTAAATCATCTATAGTCCAGTTCACTTCATTAGGTCTCAACTGGTGTGAAGCATAGGCAATCACTCGTTCTTCTTACATCAAGACACACCCTAATCCTTTCTTATAACCATCGGTGTAGATGATGTAGGGTTTATCTTCAATAGGTAACGTAAGAACAGGAGCAGATGTCAAGCATCCCTTCAATTTCTAAAAACTATCCTCGCATTCCGGTGTCCACACAAACTTGACTTTTTTCATGTCAACTTTGTCAGAGGGAGAGCTAACTCAGAGAAACTCTTTACAAACTTTTGGTAGCAACCTGCTAAATTGAAAAAACTATGTATCTCAGATAGAGTCTTTGGAGATTTCCACTTGGTCACAATTTATACCTTTGTAGGATCAACAACAATATGTCAGGAAGAAATCACATGACCTAAAAACATCACTTCCTTTATCCAGAAATCACACTTTGAGAATTTAGCATAGAGTTGATTCTCTCTTAGTGTGTTCAGCACGATTCATAGATATTCATGATGTTGTTATTCATACTCATAGTAGACCAAAACATCATCGATGAACAATACTATGAACTGATCAAGACAAGGACAAAACACTTGATTCATCAAGTCCATGAAAGCATCAGGGGCATTAGTCAAATGAAAAGGCATGACCAGGAACTCATAATGCCCATATCGAGTTCTAAAAGTTGTCTTCAGGACATCCTCATCTTTCACGCACATCTGATAGTAGCCACTTTGTAGATCCATCTTTGAGAACACAATGGTTGAATTCTGCTGATCGAACAGGTCATCAATGTGCAGCAAAGGATAATGGTTCTTTATTGTTACTTGGTTAAGCATATGATAATCCGTACACATCTGCAATGAACAATCCTTCTTCTTTACAAATATGACAGGGGCTCCCCAAGATGAAACACTAGGGTGAACAAAACTAATGTCAAGAAGCTCCTAAAGTTGCTTCTTAAGCTCGACAAGCTCAGCAGGGGCCAAGTGATAAGGCATCTTCAAGATAGGTGAAGTTCTAGCTGCAAGCTTGATGGAAAACTCCACCTCGTGAGTTGGGGGCAACCCGGGCAACTCCTCAAGAAAAACATCATGAATGTCCTTCACCAAATCTATATGATCTAGAGTAGGATGTGTGGCATCAAAAACGATAGATGCTAAATATGCTCTACACCCTTACGAGACAAGCTTTTCGACTTCGATAGAGAAGATGATGAACTTTGATCCTTTCACTTCCTACCCTTGATACACATCCCTCCTTCATTAGGATGTAACAAACTAACCTTCGATTCTTCACAGAACAAAACTACCTTATATTTCTTTAACCAATCCATCCCCAAGTTAAAATCAAAGGCAGACATATTGAGTAGAATGAAATCAGAAGGAAACCTCTTCCTAGAGATACAAAGGTCTAAGGTTGGGAGTTTGAGATAAGAAGAGCAGATTCTATCACTATGGGTTTTAACATCTAGCACATGATCCATGTATTCTGATTCTATCTCTAACATTGAATCAAGTTGAGTTGATATGAATGTATTTGACAAGCCATAATCGAAAAGTGATTTGATAGGATGAATATTAAGATGTAAAGTACCTTCGATAACTCTATTATCTTCTCCAGCTTCTTCAGCATTTAGAGAGAACACTCTACCATTCCGCCTTTCCACAGGTGGGTGGTGTCCCTGTTGGTTTTAATTGTTGTTCTTCCTTAGAGGAGTATTTTTTCATTATTGTAGTTGTTGAGCAGGTTGTTGAGCTGGGGCTTGTCCATGCTGAAGCTTAGAACAGTTAGGTTAGATATGTCTAGCTTGGCTGCACTCATGGTAGATAGGTGTGGGTTGATCATCTTTTTGGGGTGGGGCATTGTCAACTGGGCACCTCCCAGTTGGATGAGACCGGGAACAACAGTTGCACTTGTCGCGTCCTTGGTTTCTACATGAGTTTTCCTTTTGTTGTTGTTGTAGTCCCGAAAGATTAAAATATGGGATAGGACTCTATCACAAACACCTTGTATGCCATTTGTTGAAAAGTAAGAGGTAGTTGGGGAACAAGGTTGCATTCAACACTTTAGCTAAGTCCTTCTAGGAAAAGGGTTGATCTTTGTTCATCTCCAAGATCAACGACATAATGCTCCAGAAGCAAGAAATGTTGAACATACTCAAAAATGATCATGCTTCCCTGTCGCAAGCTATAGAACTCTACTTCCTTCCTTTTTAGATGAGCGAGGTAGATGTACTTCTCACATAATAGCTTGAGGAACTGCTCCCAGGTCATGCTCGAGGTGCCGCGGGTACGAGACATACTTTTCCACCAGTCTCTTATTGGCCCATCCAGCACATAAGTTGCAAAGTGAACCTTCT
Organism: Alisma plantago-aquatica; assembly: GCA_963693085.1. NCBI lineage: Eukaryota > Viridiplantae > Streptophyta > Magnoliopsida > Alismatales > Alismataceae > Alisma > Alisma plantago-aquatica. The sequence continues at coordinate 1,084,581,784 of OY856410.1, read as the reverse complement.
AATGCAGAGGACATGACATGCCCTCAAAAGTACGTTCTAGGGCCAACACCCACTCATCAACCTTATCCACCATGTTTGGCTCACTCTGGCCCTTGAAGTATGGTGGTTTCATCTTAATGAAGTCCATTAGAGTGAACTCCTTAGGCTTGCTTGCAATGACTGCAACATTGGATAGTTGTCCCACCAGGGTAGTCAAGAGTAGCTGGCGTACCAAGGTCAAAATTTGTTCAGTGGTTAGGACCGGTGTGGCTACAGGAGGATTAGAGGTCATCATGTTGTTTTAAGGAGTCATTGGGGTGTCCCAGTTGTCAGTTTTTCTAGAGGAAGCTCCCTTGTATGTGTTGTTCATGTCCCCAAACAAATCACCCCTCTTGAAAGATAAATGCATAACGTAAGATTTATAGGAGTAGACAACATAGAAATCTATGGCTACTATTACCTATGGATAGGATATTTCAAACGATCAGTATCAACTAATTCCATATAGGTATCATGTAGATTTGGGAGTCCTTGTAAACCAAACTAGTGGCACATCGGAAAATCTTGCCATCCCCCAAACCTTGATCCTTTCTAGACACCCTTTCTTTCACTTTATGCCCTAGTATCTGCCCAACAAGCTCTGATGCCATGCTGTAATGAGGTGAGATCACCCCTTACTAAAATTTAACAGAAAATACACAACATCCATCTATTTTTTAAAAATATAGATTATGAAGGATGCATGCATAATAATTCCATTTAAATAAGCATGAACTAGATACAAAAATGTCAATAGTAGCAGTGGAAAGAAAAATAAAGTTATTACATTGCCTTTGAACTTAGTTCACAACTTGAGTTTAGTGAAACCTAAACTAAAAGAGAAACAACAAGATCTAGTAGTAGCAACCTAGTCATCCTTTAAGAAAGGCTTGAATATGCTCCTGGTTCTGGTTTCCTTGATCTTGTACAACACCTTGTTCGAAACCTGGGTGGTTGGTAAATCACCCAACTAGAGAAATAAACAAGGTATATGTCAAAAAAAATGAACAAGAACAAAAGATAAAGAAATAACATAAAAACAAAGGCTAAGATTTCATCATAATATGAAGAGATTAAGAGTATGAGGCATAATCAGATAGATGTTTGCCATATCAAGAAAATAGTAAAAGAGTGCATGTGTGATTAATATTGACTACATTAACTAAGTAAGGTTGAGGCACCTGTCGGACCTCAACCTATAGGTGAGGGGACAATAACACATTCCCAGTAACCAACAACAATTTTATAAGGAGGAGAGTAAATGCGTTCCCCAAGGCAAAATAACACATGCTCTATCTATGGGTGGTTGTACAAAAGTACCACTACATTAGCTAAATAGTCTAATAAAATCAACATGCTAAAGAGAAAATGTGGTAAGTAGAACCATCATATATTTGAAACATGGCAGTGGGGTACAAGACCCAAGAAATAGAATATTAATACTAATTTTTAAGGCAAATATCACAAAAGAAATATTAATAGAGAGAATAGAGTTCATATATAGTGCCTTGTTAAGGAATATAGGGTTTGGATTGCAAATATCCAAACTAAGTGTGTAAGGATGCACATACCTCTCTTACTGAGTTCAACTATCAACTTTCACCACTAGTAGATGATCCCAAGTTCAACTTTGCCTATTTCAATTTATTATCATGTATTAGAGTATATAATGCACATTAATGTAGAGAAACCCTAATTTTAGACCTTTTCAGCAAAACTCATATTTTGACTCTGAAAATCTCACCAATCAACTTATTAGGTTCTCTTGATCAAGAAAACTTATTTTAATGTTAATTTTGGAGTTAATACGAATAAGTTGTAATTTTAATGGATTTTATGCATTAAATTCATTTTCCAAAAATCACCTTTAGATAAACCTTAAAATTAATCAGACATTGAAACCATTTTATTAGATAGAGCTTAATATTTTGATTCCAAAACATATTTATTTTTTTAATTTTGGATAAGTGAATTAAAAGATATTATTTTAATAAAATCGGCCAATCAGAATATTCTAAAAATCCATGTAAGCAAGAAAAATTTGAGAAAGGGAAAGAGAGTGGGGATGACCCAATAGCTTGGCCCAATCAGGGGCAGCCAAGTCACGGGGTCAAACCTCAGCTTTGACTCATCCAAAACAAAGTAAAGGAGGACAAAAAGACGATTGTGTTCCTAAGGGTAAAACATAACAAAAGAAGAAACAAGGAGGGGTAAATGAGTAAAGGCACACATGGGATTCTCCCCCCTTGTTCAAGTGTCATGACTACTCGAACAGCTTGACCAAGATTTGGGCAAATCCACATAAGGCGATAATTTAAGAAACCAAATTAACAAAAGAAAAAGGAGAAGGAGACGAACTCACAGCTAGGAGGAATTTGATCATAGGTGGCGAGGAGAGGAAGAACGATCCATCGCAAGACCTAGTTCAAAATTCGATCCCTGACGGCAACACATGCGATGTGTGAAGAAATTGGGTGGAGGGGAAGGTTAGGCAAAGTGAGATGAGGGTGTGGGTAGTCCTATTTATAGGTGTGGGTTAGTATCTAGGGTTTTGGGAATGGGTGGTTCGAGAAGCTGAAGAGGAGGATTGGGCATTTTTGAAATACACAATGATATGTCTAGAATTTGGTATGGATGTGTGGGAAATTGTATTTGGAAAACGATGGAAAAAGAATCTCGATTGGAGGTCAGGTAGGGAGTGAGAAATCGTGACTTAAAATTCACGTGTGAACTGAACCTGTTTCCCAATTCAACATGAGCTAGATGATGATTAGGAGCCATTGGATCACATATCCAACAATCCAGATCACGTGTATGTGATTAAAATAAATGGCCGAAAATATTATGCGTGACACATTAAATGAAATCCTAAACTGAATTGGACTATAGTGTGGATGCATTAATTTCTCTTTTTCTCTCTCCTCAATTGAGGGTGCAAGCAAATTTCCAATTAATTAAAATTTGACACCTAACCTAATTTGAACATTTAGAATCCTAATATGGCATTAGTTTTCACTTTTTAAGACTCTAAATATTTTATTTAATTTTTTAAAGTAATTCATATTTTCTCTTTCTTAATGCATTAGAGACTTCTAGAATCACCCAATTAATGTGAAACTACACCCTCAAGTAAACTAAACCATATGGAACACAAAGTGGCCATTAATTTTATCCTTTGGGATTAATTTTCTCATTTTAATATTTTGGACTTTATTTACACTTTCTCTCTCCTAATCTACACATGAACATTAAAGATTGTCCAAATTTCATGGAAGTTTACCCAAAGGCTATTTTTAATGTGTAGATTACAAATATAAGATTATTTGTTTCTTTTGGGGTCATTAAATGTTTTGTTTCATATTTTGGAGGAAATCACCTTTTCTTTCCAAAATAAAATAAATATGGTTAATATTATCCCAAATTTGTGAAACTTGGCCTCCAAACCAAATCAAACCTAAAGAAAATGAATCTGAAGTTATCTTTAACCAATTAGTCTTCCATTAATGAATTTTAGCCTATTATCCATTATTACCATGACTTCCTATATTGATTGTTCAATATCACCTTATCTTGCTTAAAGAGTTATTTTTTATCTTTTTATCTCTTTCTTGTTCCGAAAGGTTACAAAAAATTCTAGAACAAATTTTTTTTCATTATCTTAATTAAAAGACAAATTTGCATTTTAGATCTTAATTGAAACATTCACTGAGGTATTTGTGCATAAACCCGAATATTGGCATAAATAGTTATCAATTCCACTCCAAGCCACTAATATTTCCTGTTAATCAACATTAAGGAATAAAGGGACACAAAGGAAAGGAGAAACTTAGGAAAAGGGCTAAATTAAGATTGCACATAGATTTCAGTTCGTTACACTAAGAAACTGGGCCAAGGACTGGGTGGAAAGACACACCTTGGGTGCAAAGGGGTGCACCCATATGTATACATAGGGTGGAAAGACACACGGGTGTAAAGGTGCACCCAAAAAAAATATAGATGTGTGGAAATATGCACCATGGGTGGAAATGTACACCCAAACAAAATATATATGACCATGTGGAAAAATGCAACCAACAAGTGTGTTACAGTAGATAATTTTATTTTAACTCAAACATACTCAAATAATGAGGACCAAATATAAAGTGAAGTCATTTTAATAAAAGGAGAAAATCAATAATATAGAAATTAGGGCAAGGTGACCGATAAACAAAGATTCAAAAAACTCATTTATTTAAAGAAAAGAAAAAGATCCTGATGAAGGATTTTTTTAGTAAGAATGTTAAAGGAAATGCATACTAGAAACAAACTAGGGTTTTACGCATCATTGAAAGAAACTAAGGTTTCAATTCATCAAATAGGTCAAGGGCAATAGAAATAATTGTTTGCCTGATTACCTGATTCATCATCCTAAAAGCATCCATGGTCAAACCTGAGTTCCAAAAAATGGTATTGATTCACCTATTAAACATTTATATAGATTTAGTGTTAAATCGTCATCAAATATGTAAAGCTTAAAATCATTGTTTTATGTGTGTTATGGTAGGCCATGAAACTTACATATTAAAGTAAAGTATATAGTTTTTTATTCCAAGACATATTTATCTATTGATTATTGACTTATAGATAGTTAGAAACCAAATTTACAAGTCAAATTCATTTACTTGCTCTATTAAACGATAACATGCAAAAGATCAAATTGGCCCCACATTCAAGGTTTGGTTTATATCATGTGACGTTGGCACATTAATCATCTAGCAACTCAAAACCTTACATGGTTGATATAAACAAAACATACAAAAACACAAACCTACCCCTAGATATATGATAACCAAAAATATTTGCAAGGGGCATTCAAGTTGATACACTCATGCGACTAATTCATTCATAGTTCATGACAAATACAACTTTCAAAGATCAAAACAATCAATTAGTCCTTGATTGTACCTTGAGATACACCAAAAAATTGTGACCAGTGTTTAGAAAAATTAAGTTCCTTGAGTCATGCCAATTGCGATGACCCCTATAAAGGGTCTTGTGCTAGGCTAAAGAGCATAAGTTGCATTCCACCATGGAAGACCAAGGTAGAAGAACCTAGATAAAATAATCCAAGCAATATTTGGAAGAAAAACTAAATACACCAAATGATTCATGAGGTGGAATCAAAGGTTAGGGCACATTACTAAAACAAAGCTTCTCTCATCATGGTAATGGCTTGACAATGGAAAACCAGTAGAAAAGGAACCAAAATGGGAAAGTATGGTATACCACATTAGAGGTCAAATTGAAGAGCCAAGAACCTCTATGTGATCTCAGGAAAGGTGTTTGGGCAATCAATTAGTTCCACTACTTTCAAGAACTTTTGGTTGGTCAACCCCAATCGGCAACAGGCTAAAGAGACTAGGCAAAAGTGTAAGAGGGGAGATGTGATTAGATTGATGGAGGAAAATGGTTTAAAATGGTGTTGTGGATGTGATGTGATGGTTTTATGAGTTTAGATGGGTCGGGATTACAAGAATATGATTTTAGTAAATAATAGTTGAAAGGTGAGACCTAGGGTTCAATAGAAAAGCATCAACCATGAAAGCCTAGAAAACTCAGGGCCAAGTTGTGTAGATTGGAAAGAGGAAAGCACTAGAAAAGAAAATTTAAGAAAGGTGGAGAGAGAAGAGAGAAGACTCTTTGAGGAAATTAGGGTAACTCCATCCCACTGCGAGAGAAAATAGGGAAATTGGCCAAGGAAGGAGACAAAGCCCATGCATCATGATCAAGATCTAATGGCTAAGAGTGATTTTGGGTTTAATTATGTTAGGAAACATGTGTGATATAAGATAAATATATAATTATAAAACAAAATCTATAAGTAAATAGTCATTATTTTTAGATATTTTTCTTCCTCATTTTATTTGGGGAACAAATAAAATCCAATTAAGGTGAAATTCAATTTGGTATCCAATAAACTGTGAAGATTCCTAATTTGAAATGATTCCTTTATTCAATAACTTGGGATTTGGTTTGTTTTGGGTTCACCTAACCATTCAAAATTTTACTTAGTACTTATATCCAATTATCATCAATATTTTACTCAACTTTATCCTATTATGTTGATCTATTAGATGGTTTAGTATACTACATTTTATTGATATGACTACCTCAATTACTACCACAGTCGATATTTGTCTCATATTTTTAATGATTAGAATCATTTATGATTTTTCCACATCAATAATTACATTATATATTTCTTATATGCACCCATATCCATTATTTAATTCAAGAATACTTTAAGGTCATTGAAGGATATTATCATTTAATTAAGAAAAACCTAGTTTTCTAATAATCTAATTATACCTATTTATGACTATTAGGACATTTCCCCTTATTATTTGATAGGGAGAAGTTCCATCTTAAGTTAAGCAGTTGTTGAACTTATCTATTTAATTAGTTACACTATATATGAATGTATTTATTTATGTGTTATCTCTTATATAATACTTATTTCCACAATGCCAAGAATTATCATATGGGTCTCCAAACTATTTTGTTATCAACTTAGATGTAATACATGTTCACAAAAAGCAAGTTAGGCTTTATTATGAAAATTCTCTTGTTGTTTTTATTCATTACTACTAGTCTTTTAAACATTAGATATCACCATCTTGTTAAGGTCCCTCAAGATATAACTTAAACCATGTTTGAGGTGTTATTGGGAACTAATCCCAAATGCTTCTTATCATTAATATTAGGGTTTCCAATGCTAAAAGTTTGGATTTAGTATGCTACACTCTTCCTCCTCCTCAATCCAAATGATTCAAAATGGACTCGTTTTCCTCATATTTCCTTCATTCATGTACTTTATGGGTTCCTTAGAGGAGAATAATCTGGGAGAGGGTTGTTTTCTATAATTGAGATCTTTTTTCCTAGGTTTCCAACTTTGAGAGCTCAAAATTAAGGTTTTTTCTGTACAAGGTCAATGTTTTATGCTTTTTTTAAAATTGATTTGTACTCCACCCACAACTGAGTTGACTATGCATTTTTGGTGTATCGAGTTGTTATATTCTATAAGAACTTGTTGAAGGATTTAGTTTATTCATTCAACAACTGATTCTGTAAACAATTCAAGTTGCATATCTATCATATACTATTCAAATAAAAGAACTAGTTTTTTCTTTAGTTTGCAACTTTACTACTTAAATATTAAATTTAACTATACATGAATAAATTAAGTAAAGTGTGCTTGGAAATGAGTTTCCAGGTAAATGAATGCATGAAATTTTGATTTTATATGCTACATGTAATGTTAAAATGGTTTAGTCAATCGTGACACTTTAAATCTTATTTTTTATTTCAAATATAAAAGTATGCATTACATATGCATGACGATAGTTGAATCTAAATCTCTTTTAAGATGGGAAAATGACTAACAACTAGTGATACTATATTTTTATATATTTAAGAACCACAAACATTGTGAGTCTCACTCGATGTCTGTTACGAGGGAAATGTAATAGATTTGTGTGTAGTTGTCTGATGATTACGAGAAGGGTAATATGGAGTACAATACCAACTTTAAGGAAAGACCACTTAGATTTTGGTAATGTCACTGTGTGACCATAACCTACTTTATTTGCTGATGTAAATATTGTATTTGAAATAGAGAAGACCCAAGGCACATCTTTTGTATATGGGATATGTTTGTTGTTCAGTGGATCTCTAGGAATAACTTTTCTCATTAGTATCTCATACTTGATTCCCTAATTGATATTTCTTTTCTATGCTTATATATCCTTCAAAAATAATTATGTTTATATCATTTACTTGATATGATCCTTGGTATGTATGGAGACTTGGTGCTCCTACGTTAGCTTATTTTAGGAAACTCTAAGGTAGACCCCAGTATTGCATAGTTATCTCAATGGAATTAGTTAAACCTAAGACGTGGATAGCGAGTCATTTATATGATGACTTGGTGTGGTGACTCTAATTTGGTTAGGTAAAAATCACATAGTTGTAGGCAATTTAGTGTTAAAAGAAGATAAGTTGATTAAAGAGTTTAAATATCTTTTATATGTCACATTTTATCATTTGTTTAAATCTTCATTAATGTTTAAGTAATAGACACATGTTGACGTACAAAATAGTAGTTTACTTTTTAACTTAGAATATGATTATTCTAATTTGGATTATCAAAATACATAATAATTGTTCATCGATGGTCTTCATCTAGATATGATCCACTTGCTCATTTATTCAATAGAATATTTTAGTATTTGAACTAGTTCTGGTATCTAGAGACAAATCATCCACAATGATACTTTTGTCCTTCACCACACAATGTTGAGTTTTTTATTGTTTAACACATGTATGTGGTTCGTCCTTGTACAATTAAGTCTTGAGATGGAAGTTGAGGGCAGTGTTAGTGTACTTAATATGATGACATAATGAGATGTATATGTATTTATTCATCCAAATTATTTTAAAGTGCATGGTCTCTTGCTTAATTGACATGTGATCTTATTGATGACTTTTCTTCTTGACCTGCTGTATCCTGGAGGTGGGTTTCGACAACCACATCGTAGTCTCTTACTTTTTGACATGTGAGATTATTGATGGCTTTTAATCTTGACCCATCGCATCTTGGAGGTGATATTCCAAAACAACATTTGTAAGGAGTACGACCCGAGAGGGGAGCCACTCACTCACTTTATGTAATGTAATAACAACTATCCAATGCCAAACTCGATAAGAATTTTGTGCAAGGATAGCATACTAAAATGCAAGTATGTAAAGTACCAATCACCATAAAGTGTAGCAGTAGAAGATAAAAATCTAACTATTACAATATGTATGTTTTAACATTGTACTTCACCATGCAGGGTGTACATAAAAGAAATTTGTAGGAAATAAGTCACAGAGTGTAAATCCACTACTTCAGTCTGCCTCCCAAGAAAGATAAGCTACTCTTCAATAAGTCATGGTCAACTCCTCATTGCTCTCTACCTAAGGGGTTGGAAGCATACCCCATAAGAGAAGATAAAGTTGATGTTATCAACATAATATTTGGTGTGTGCGTATTAATAACCATTGAGCAATTATTTAAGAAAAAGGACATCAAATAAAAACAAGGCTTCCCAAATAAAGAGGAAAGTACCATCCAAGTGGATATCAAAAGAAAATATTCTAATAAGATGAAAATTAATACATGTACTTTCCATGAAATAAAATAAAATATGCCTCACTAGTATAGATAGAGAAATTAGGGTACACGACCCATCAACATTAATGAATAAACAACATGTAGGTGAGATAAGCATAGTACTAATAAACTATAATAAAACAATTGTGGCTTGAATGCACAACCCTAAACCTGGTAGAGTATTACACATGACCAAACTCCCAAATATATAAAAGTGAGCACAAAACCTTGGGACGGGGCACATGACCTCCATCCCAATATATAAAATGTACATAACCCAAAACCAAAGCATATTATAAAACCCCAATACTACTAAATCAACAAGCATGCAATGTAGAAGCAAGTAGAATTTAGTCATGGTATTAAGAAAGATTTGTCCAACTACAAGTAGAACACCAGACCATTAAAATCCATCATGAACAGATTAGGAATTCATTGCAAAAATAACAAAATCTAGATCAAATCCACCAACTAGGGTTCAAATAAAGACAGCATGAACAATAGCATGAATTTTACATGCCAAAGTGCAATATCAACTGAGCATTGTCAATATATAATTGATTTCAATATCGGGGACTCAAAAAGAATTATAAATAGATCTCAAAGAAGAGATTTCACATATATCCTTTAAACTAGATAAACAGACAAAGGAAATAGAACTATTGCTCAACATATATTCAAATTGATGCAACATACCTCATAGACGCTTGTAAAAGGTCAGGGTTCAAACACTAGATCTAGATGATGCACTTTCACCTAATATCATATTAAATGTGCATAATTAGTTAATGACTATATTACAAACCCTAGAGACATCAACTTCTTATTACATTGGATTTAGGTTATGAAACCTAGACCATTAGATAGAGTTTTTTCAAAACATTTTTACATAGTGTATAATCAATTGTCAATTTTATAAGATTATACCATTGACTAAAATTCATGACAAATAAATCAAAGAAAAAAGATAGAAATGCCCTCGCATCACACATAACAAGCTTGATGCATGACAGGGTATCTAAGTCTTTTATCCATGATAAAAGGGATGCACGATATCAAATGAAATCAATGGAAAAAATACCATATTACCCATTATGAGAGTGAAAAAATAAAAAGCACAAGAAGGGCATAACTAAGAACCTACCAACACTCATCGTCTTCGTGTGTCTTGTACACAATGAAACATGTTCGTAGCACTTGAGAACTTGAGGGCTAGGAAATCAAACAGGAAACTCCAGCAACTTGAAGCACCAACAGAAAAACCCAAAAGCTTCATTGCATCATTATAGTCCCAACAAGCTAGAGAACAAAACCTCAACTAATGTCTACAACAATGGCCCACCTGTGGGAGGAGCTTCAAAGGTGTAAACTTAAAACCACCAAACAAGGAAAAATGATTCTTCAAGACTATCAAAAACTCAAACTGAGGGCACCATAAAAAAAATCAAGTATACCCAATATCTAAATCATGAAGTCCAAGATAAATTTCATAAAAATGTAGAATAGTTAGTAAAATGGGAAACTTGAGAAAATACCTCGATAGTGGGAATTGAAGACATGGGTATATTTGCTAAAACACAAGGAGAAGGTCCAAGTTGTCATAAGGGTTCTAGGAGATTAGGGAATCTCCTTTGAGTCATGGATGACTATTGTAGGTAGACTGGGTAGGGAGGCCATGATCCCAAGTGATCAAGTGTGAACCAAATGGTAAAACAAGATGAAGTGCATAGTGCATAGGTTTTAGATGATATATATATATATATATATATATATATATATATATATATATATATATATATATATATATATATGTGTGTGTGTGTGTGTGTGTGTGTGTGTGTGTGTAGACACACACACATACATATATATATATATATATATATATATATAATGGTAAAATGAGATGATGCACATAGTGCAAAGGTTTTAGATGATATATATATATATATATATATATATAGAGAGAGAGAGAGTCAGGCTAGAATACACTCGAGTGTACAGATCGCATGAATACACTCAAGTGTGTTTGCATATCAAGACTACTTTTTGCAAAATGTAAACCATTTATCTTCACTGTCACACTATAACTAGGCTACATACAAATTTTGAACCCATTTCGATGATTGTAAGTCACTCATCCAAGGGCAATAAAATTGACGTGTGAAACTAATTTGAAATGCATAATTTTTGCAGTCTTTATAACATGACCTATAAATGTCCAAATGTGCTCAATTTTTGTGTATGAGCTATTCACAAGATGTTTAAGAAGATCAATGGATTATATTTTTGAAAAAAATATTGCATCATGAAAAACTACTTGAGTGTATTCTGCTCTGAATACACTCGAGTGTATTCTAGCCTAACTCTCTCTCTATCTATCTATATATATATATATACATACATATATATATATATGTGTGTGTGTGTGCGCGCACACGTGTATATATATATATGGGTGTGTGTGTGTGTGTGTGTGTGTGTGTGTTAGAAAGTGGGTTTGAGATGTAGAGATTCCAACCAATGAAGGAAACAGAGGTGTGGCAAAAATCATAACCGGGGAGAACTCTTCCATCTACTGAAGATGATAAAATTAAGGTTACCCAAATTTAGACAAATGAGAGGAAACTATTTGGAAAGAGAGAAGGAGATAAGGAGAAGGAGATAGATATTGTGAAGGAAGAGGAAACATGGGACTCTGTAGCCTATTATTTGTCTCTAACTCGAGGTAGGAGACAAGTCCTAGGTTGCACAATGGACATCAAATGGACCTCAAGCAATTGGAGTAAAAGAAAAGGTTTAAAATCAACGTGACACATCCATCTTTGGAAATCCAGGAATATCAATTCACATAGCAAGACAATTAATCAAATAGGATATAGTTATTTTTACATCTGGATCAATATTTAAGAATTATTCTTCTTTACTTGAATTGATATTATTGGATCATGTTCAAACTTGGCATGTTGGCTTATTAGGACCCAAATAACACAATTTTGGGATTAGACTTAGATTTTGAGATTATCTAGCATGAGTTTTAGTACAATTAGGGTTTAAGTCAATATCTCATTATCAATAATTATATATTACCACTACCCTAAGTATTTAGGATATAAAGTTCCAAATCCCTCTTATTATCACCATCACAGTTATATTAGATTATCCCTCACAAAATAGGTTATTTAATTAAATTTCTCATTAAGTTCATTAATGACACATTAACTTAAATAATGGCCCATTGATCATTTCTATTTAAGTGAAAAGTCTAAATCTTATCCCATTACATATATTAAGCACATTAGATACCATCCCAACCATTTATGCATGTTTATGCACATCCAATCCTTATTAATTATATTTAGGTCATTATATGTGTATTGATGAACATTGTGACATATATTTTATATACTCTTCACATATTAGGTCATGGTTAGGTTATTAGGTAAATATGTGTGTATCATGACATGTGATGTGATTATGGAACCTAAAGTAACTTAAAATACCAAGAGTGTTATCAAGGACGCATAAAATTAGGCTAGTCATGAACTATGCATCAAGGTACGAACAAGCATGTTCGTGTACATTACTAACCATGTTCAATCAAATCTAATGAACAAGCATACTAATTAATATCATATTCAAGGAATTAGGGTTTCCATAGTTAGAAAGACAAAACTCAGTATGTTATAGGACTCCACCCCTTAAAAGAATTTCATTCTTGAAATCAATATATCAATATTCCAACGAGTAATACCCCTCCACCCCTTACAAGGTTTGACCTAATGAGTCAAACAAAATGTAGAGGTGAAAGAGTGAGTCTAATGAACCATGTAATTCCAAATTTTGGGTATAACAAATTTACCTACATCATCACAGTCATATAAGTCTACGCTTAAGTCAGATCTCATAACTTCAAAACTCAAACACATGAATCACAAAAATAATATAGGAAAAAGGCACATGGTATCTACTCTCATGGGGGCCACCTTACTGTAACATACTCGAATCTCAATATCTAGCTCTAGCATCCCCCATATTGGGACCATTTATAATAATATGACATTAAATTATTTTTCATCAAATTAGACGAAAGAATAGTAATTAGAGTCGAGAAACTATAATATTTCAACAAATAGCAATTATGTAATGTTAATTACTAATTATTTAATTATGTCTCAATTAGGAGTAGTTGATATATAAATTCACTCATTAGTTAGCATTAACCTTAATTTGTCACTTAAATTCCTATTATGTCTAGGTATAAAAGGAAATAATTAAAATACTAAATAATATTTCAAATTGATTAAAAGGAGCATAAATGTATTAAATGTGTACTTATCAATAAAATAAATAAATAAACACTAATATATTTAAAATAATAAATTGATGATAAAATTGGATCTAGAACATCATAATTATCTTATATAGTAACTTTTGTGTCAATTGAGCTTTGTTTGACCATTCAATTAATTGGTTGAAAACCCTATTTTTCTTTTATATATAGGCAAGCATTATTACATTCATTGCCACCATCTGTTATCCACTTGCTCCCCTATAAGATCAGCACAGATCCTTTATTCACGCATTCAATTTGCATTTTCATGCTCGCAGAGAACAATTGTTGTCGACCTACGTCGTTACTCCCCCTTCCTCTCCCTCTTCCTGTTCTACTTTTTTCCTATATCTCCTCCACCATAGCCGCCAATAACTAAGTCCCTTCCCTTCCACCTTCTTCGTCAAGCCTAGCCACTGATGTTCTCCTCCCAGTACCCAATGATGATGAAGCAAGGACTTTTCCATTCGCTTTCTTCTCCCCCATCACCTTCTCCTTTGTATCACCACGAATCCTAGCCTTGATCCTTTGGTTCTTATGGCCAACAACAACTATAGAACAACCCTAGCCATAAGTACTTCTTTCGCTCTATTTGGAAACTGTTGTTGTGTTCTGTGAGAACCCCTACGGTGGCTAGAGACCACGGATGCACCAGTCCTCGACATCTTCAGATCTATGGCTTCTGGTGGAAATATCGTAGAGCCTATATTCCACCAAATCGCCACTCATCTCCTCCACTTTAGTCTTCTTCTTCATCCTTGCGACCGATAGTTACTTTTCTTTGCTGCAAAGCAACTAATGCAACAGCAGTTGAAGCCATCACAACTAAGGCATATCAATGACTGGAAGTGAAGCTCTATATCTTTAGATGTCATGAGAAATTCTCCATTCCAACCACTAATGTTCTTGATAGCACCACCACATGGTGCAGTAACGGTCAATGAATGTGTTTCCACTTAGCAAAACTTGCAAGTTTTCCTTCTCTCAGTGCATGCGGATATCCTTGGCATGTAGAAACTTATCTTATGTTTTCCATCGAGGTTCTGTGAGGACTGGGATCTAGCCATAGTAGGTGTTGCTCTTAGTAACCATCAATAACAAGGCTCTGATGACTTGTTCCAGGCTCGACAGTGCCCCAAGGAATTTGGCAATAAATTCATGTAGGTCATTGATCACAAGACAGAGTTCTAATCCATTATTAGGCCTACATAAACCACCTCAGACTTTGGGTTCTCATCTAACAACGGATGCTTGTGTTTCAAACATGTATCTTGTGCTCTTTCCGAATTTGCATGCCCAGTTTTCATGAGTTTGCTATGAAGTCAATGCCCCAATTCATGTGTTTCAGTTCTCCTCTTCTACCAACCATAGCTCCTCTATTTTCCTATTGCTTCGTAGACCCCTCCTTACTCTTCATTGCAAGCTCCACTAAAATTGATAAGCTTCTTGATATGATTGTGATAGCTTGGTATCCTTGTTTCAATGAATTTCTTACTTGGTCGAGGTGATTGATTTTGGTTGTTGGCCTATTTTTTCATGCCTACATTTCGTGGTAGGAGAGAAGTAGTGAAGTGTTGTCAAGACTACCATGGTTGGGCACATTTCAGCTGTTATCATGTGATATTAGGCAAGGTTTATGTGAGTCAAATCTCTGAAGAGCCTTTGTATATATAATTTAAACCTTGCCTTATAAGGGGGTTTGGCCTCTCGGGATTTTATTTCATCCTCAATCATACGCATTGTTGTAATGTAAAAATGTGAGTAAATGCTTGGTCATGTTGTAGTATTTATGAGGCCTTGGGTAGGGCATATAGGTCTTTTGTCAAGTGTCTTATTTCATGAATATCGTGAATCCTATAAAATCCTTAATATTGGTAAATTACAAAACTAAAAACAAATTACGTTATGGAACCATTACAATTTTCTATACACAATGGTCTGATAACATCTCATTTAATGCACTTTTTACATATGTTTTATGTTTCTCCTAGAATACCTTTTATAGACTTTTTCTATTTATTTTAGTACTTTATGCCAAAAATCTCAATTGCACATATCTTTCACCTTTACAGGGTCATACCAAGACATGGTCACAGTTAACACCTCGACCATGGCTACATCATCTACTAAGGGCTCTACCGCACTCGAAGCCCCTTATCACCATCTCTACACTCACGACCAAGGTCCTGACACGATCGAGACTTCCCCTCGATCGCGGCCTACAACCCGCACACCACAATCACGGTGGGAGTCTCGACCGAGATCAAGCCGTGAGAGAGGTCATGCCTTGACCGTGGCTTACACCCAAGCCTCGACTATGACTTACATCCAAGTCACAACCAAGGCCCTAATGTGACCGCAGCCCAGATGGTTAAGTCGGTGGGCAGCACCTATAAATAGGCCACCCACCTCGACTTGTCATATCATTAGATCATCAAGGACCATGAAGTGCTGCCAATTCTCATAGTCACTCACATCCATACTATTAGTATGGGATCTGTGAAGGTAGAAGTTGGAGGAGAGAGACGATTGACCAGCCTCTTCTTTAAAGGAAGGATAAGTCTCTACATCGCCCATTGCAGATTTAGATTCGAAGGAGTATATTGGTGTATCACCACCTTCTCTCTCTCTATCTAGATCCATCATCTTCATCACGTTGTACCCCCACCCCTCGTGTAGTTGATGTATCTATCATTTTGTAATGACGTTATGCTTCCTGTCAATATGTGTGGCTAAACATATAACTTGGGTTGGGAGTAGCCACTAAGGCTCTCCCAACATGTATATTCTTTATCCCCTTTGAATATATATATATATATATATATATATATATACTTTTATCAAGATTGTCTCCATACGCTTATTCTTAATGTTTCACTTGTATGTTTAGCTACCATCTTGTGATGCTTGATTTTTGGTACCTCGAAAGAGTAGTACCTTCCTTATCTAGTGTTATGGAGTAGTATGAATGCATGAAAGTGTTGGAATGCTAAGGCTAACAGTCATATGGTTTGTTTTGTGGTTGTAGGGTGGTTATCTCAAGAGAGAGGATGCTTTAGATCCTAGATCTATCCTTATCTTGAGAGAGGAGGGAATAGATGTTTTTATGACTACTTGTAATCTTGATAGGAGTATACGAAGGGGTGTGAGTTTTGCATGTTGGTGAGAGATCTTAGTAGGTGAAACCCAATCCAAGTTTCCTCCCATATCTTTTCATCTTAATCTTATTATTGTATTCTTTCTTTTAACTTGCTTGTTTTGGTTGTGGCACCTTTGTTCCTTAAGGAACACCCTTTTTATCCTACTTGTTCATTTAGAGTGTGAGAATGGGACACTCTGTATACTTAACACATGCTGACCTTGTCCCTATGGTTCGACCCTGAATACTACATCGAACCCCATATAATAGTTGTGAAGGCTTGAGTGTCAGGTTATAATGTTAAAAGTCTGACTACTCTGGATCCGATCCATTTTGGACGTGCGATTTAGGCCAGTCATGTTCTAAGTTTTGTAAGCTAATTTTAGTAACAACAATAATCTCAACTTTTAGTATTTTGACTGATAGAGTTTAATCTAAATCTTATATAAAATATTATTAGGATCTGGAATTGTGATTTATGACTCTGAAATTTGAATGTGGATGTGGTTGACCAAATATCAGGTATGTGCTTCTTCCTAATTTTATTTGGGCATATAATGACTAAATCCTAATTGTTATCAATGAGGCATATTTTGAGTCATACTACTCCTTTTGAATATATTGATTCCCTTGGAATCTCAAATGTTATTCACATATTTCTTCATTGATGATGATGGAAATATCACTTCACATGTATATGAGCCTTTGACCCCAATGGTTGTATGTTGGATGCTTTTATCCTTTTTGTACTTGTTAAACTCTAGACTGACTTGCCTACTATATTATGCATGTGTGGTTTTGACTAGTCATATCTAGAAGTGCTTACATCATATTTTATTGGCACTAAGGTTTTAGTCCTCCTACCATGACAGTGAGGTTTTAGTCCTCCTGCCAGGAACTAGGGTTGCGTTCCCCTTGCCACACATTATATATTAAGCATTGAGGTTTTGGTCCTCCTTCCAGGCACTAACGTTTTATTCCTCCTGCCATACTATATATTTTTGGCACTGATGTTTTAGTCCTCCTGCCCTTGGTTTAAAATATATGAGTTCTAACCCTACTTTTTAGGTTATGCTAGTCTTTGTGATTATCAACATGCATTTTATTATCTGATATTGTTTGTGAAATTATTTAAAATGGCAAGTAATATTATTTTATTTCTCATCTCATATGAAAGCCTCATCCGTTGGATTATCATTCTATTGATAATATTATTTGGTTTTGCTTCTTCTTAAACTTCCCAAATGTTATAAACCCCCATTTTTGAATGGGAACACCCTTGATTGGGTCCTCATATTTTTTTAATGCCCAAATATCTATTTAGTGCACATATACCAGTTTTATCTGATGCACACCTGTTGTTTCTTTTGCTGGGTGTCGTTCCCTCACCTAGATCCTAGGATTACCACAGACTAAAAGTTAGAAGATCAAGACCTTGGATATCAACTTTTGTAGGAACTCATTTTAGAGTAGAAGAAGGACCTGAGATGTCTAGGTGGCCCTCCGCCTCAACCATAATTAGATTTTGATAATATCATTTAGATCTCCTTTTATCAAATATGGACCAATATGTACATCAATTGTTATATCTGTAGTAGCTTAAGTTTTGCGTCACTGCAAACTCTTTACATCGCTTTGTATTCCATACTATTTTGAATAATACTATGCACCCATCCCTTTTATTATGATGGATATAGTTTGGGGTTGTATTGTTTATTTGAAAATCAGTAAGGAGTGGTCTCATGGTTGGGACCCACTCCTTACAGTATGGTATTAGAGTTGTAGCATCCGGCAACTAGCTATCTCAGAATAAATTAAGTTTTCTCATATATATTCCTTTCTTTTAGGGAAGGAAATCTGGTTGGATATATGGGTGTTGAATCCACCTAGCATAACCATTTTGGGTACACAACTCCTTCGAATCTAAGGTTTAATATTCCGCACATGGATCCCCCGATTGGGACACCTGAATCGCAAGTAACTCCCATTGTGCCTTTCACTCTTGTGCAACCTATGGTTCCGGTGACCCCTACTACTTCTGCCATACCAAATTATGGAGTTACTCCTTAGCAAGAACTAGAATTTCTCTACCAACTCCTCACCAACACTAAGAGGGGAAGCATTAATATGAATCAAAGTTCTGATAGACCTTAGGAATACTCCCTCATTGAATTCATTAAGATGCAACCATCCTATTTCAAAGTAGAAGGAGAACTGGAAGCGGTCGATAAAGCTTACGATTGGGTATTATCTCTGGAGTGTACATTTGAAGGTATGGCTTGTCCTCCTGATACAGCCCTATTTTAGGGTTTCACCTTGTGTCTTTTTGTATCTCAATCACATCTAAACATAGTAAAATGTGAGTTAATTTCCACAATATGCATATTGTTGTCAAATGCACTTATGGACGTTATTTGCAAACTTTTCATATACTTGGACCATGCTTTGGATGGATGAGAGAGAAGGAAGGAGTTCCAGGAGTCCTCCACTCATGGAGGGGTCCAAAGAAGACCCCAAAGCTCCCTCAACCTACCCCTAATGGCCAAGGGTCAACATCAAGCAAAGAAGTCCATTGATCATGAAGATTCAAGTTCATTTTGCTATTGAAGACCCCAGCACAGTCGTGGTGCCAAGGAACGGCCATGTTGGCCAATGTCAAAGTTACAGAGAAAATCTCAAAATTGCAAAGCTACAACAACATCACCACCACGGTCATGCTACCTAGCACGGTTGTGCCATGAAGCCCCCAAGACAGTCATGTTGTGCAGCATGGACATGCTTCCAGAAGCCAAAACGGGCATGTTGAAGGGAATAGTCTCACCTCCAACTCACTCACCATAGTTGTGCTACCCAGTACGGACGTTCTACCTAGCCTCCACCACGGTCATGCTGCCCAGCACGACCATGCTACCAGCCTCCATATTACCACCTCAACCTATGATTTTTCCACTTTGTTAGAATGACCGTTCCACACCACCAAGACCATTCCTACCCTTACCCACCATGGCTGTGTTGCCTCGTACGGCCGTGCTACCACCTAAACCCTAGCATTTTCTGAACTATTTTTTCAAGAATGCCCCTACTTACCATAGAGCTTCCACCACCACCTATATATACAAGGGTGGCAGCCACAACACTAGGTTAGTTGTCATTACTCCTCTCCATCCACTCTAGAGCATTCATTGCACTCTCCTTGCGTTTATGCTCTCCACCCACCATTTCCACCTCATTTCCACCATAGAAACCTAGTTTTCTAGGTTTTGTACCATAATCCCCTTCATTTTCATGCCCATCGTCTACCTTGGAGGAGGGAGGTCACCCTATAGCAACTAGGAGGTGAAGGAGAAGGATCTACTTTGAGCTCTATGGAGTTATATCCCCTTCTTCTCATTTCTTTTATCTTTTCTTTGAGCATGTTTAGCTAAGCCCCTAGTGGTGGGCTGTTTGAGGTTAAAATGTGGCTTGGATACCATGTTGGGGGGAAATAACTTGTCAAAAACATAATTTCATTCTATGATGATTGCCTCTTACTTCTATCTAATTTCCCATTATCCTGCATGTGGTTTTGCTCTTAAACATAAATTACTTGTTTCATGATGTTTGAGGACATTTAGCTTCTAGGGGAAATTGGAATGTATATGGCAATCTTAGGAATGGCTCCTAGGTCCAATTAGTGGATCTCTAGCTAGCCCCCTTAGTTCCTACATACATCTCCCTTCTTCTACAAGTGAGTGTGAGATCTAAGTAGCTAGTGTAAGTGTGATTAGTGCAATTGCCTAGAGTTTGCTAAAGGCTAGATGGCAAGTAACATGAGGTGAAATACCCTCATCTCTACTCCCATTCCTACCCTTGGATCTCAATTTCCCTAATACCACTTACCCTAGAAACCTAGACTTGCCAAGTCCTACTAGAATTACACTGAACCCTAGTTCTCTAACTAGTAGTATAGGGTATATTCTAATAGCACTTGCCTTGTTGTTTAGTTTGGTAATCGAGATTGAGTTGTGATATTTACATGCTATGTTGACCTTCCCCCAATTAATATCAAGTTGCATTCCCAAGCGGCCCACCTATCCATCATACTACTTAAAATCCACCTTTGCCCTCTTAGCTTGTTAGTGCTAATGTAGTCAATTGCCTTTGTTAATTCTTAGCTAGTTGCCTAGTACTATATAGCTAGTTCTTGCTCAAGTAGTTAGGGATCCTTTGAGCTTTCTTATGATAATTTGGCTAATTAGTGATAACTTCGATCCTTGCTTGTCTAATTGCTTAGCTTGCATCTTAGTTGATCACTTAGCTTTCTAGTGTAGTGTAACTCCTTCCTCTAGTCTAATTGCTTGCCTTGCTTAGTTGCTAGCCCTAACTTGTTTAGAGTAATCTAGTGTCTTTGTTAACTTAGTTTCTTTCTTGATCTTTCTTGCCTGCAATTGTAGTGTAATCAAACCAAACCCAACTTAAAACCCTCAAACTCTAATCTGCGCTTTAGGAACATAGCCAACGCTAACCTAGCTCTATTGCCCCCTCTCCCTGAGGATCGACCCTAATCTTACCACTAGCCTATACTACAACATGACCCTGTGCGCTTGTCAGAACGTGTGATTAGTTGAGCTTGTGAGTTGGACTTGGTCCACATATAAATTTTGAGAGATCTGTGTGTTTTCCCTTAAGGTTTCATCTAGCCACCTTTATTTGTCTAGTGTGTAGCTTGAGAAGAATCACACCAAGCTTTCTTGCGTCGCTGTTGAGGAGTGAGGCACGCGGCCTAGATAGTTAGTGTAGATTAGCTTTTTCTATTGCCCTCACCATTGTTATTCTTTATTCTTTGTTCACTTTTTCATATTATCCTTCTAATTTAGTTTTTGTTGCGTGTTTGTATATTGTGCAGGTGACAGTTGTGCATGCGTCATACATGTTCGACTTGTATCAACTTGGTGTTATACGACCCTAATATAGGTAGAAGGAGATGCCAAATCCACCTCAACCAACATCGAGAAACTGAAATGGGTGACTGTGAAGCTGAAATACCTCATGGAAATTATTAACCACAACCCAAATGCCCCCTCCATGAATATTTCACCCCAAGGAACTACAATTCCCCTATTGCCACCTTTGTTGACCAAATGTCAAGTCAACAATTCTCCATTCCACCACACTTCTTGGACTCCTCCCTACTTATTATGGAATGGAGAATGAAAACCCCTACCACCATATCAATGCCTTTCTTGAAACTTGTTCCACCTTTTGCATCCCCCGCTACCATCTATGACTCCATCTGGAGGACCCTCTTCCCATTCTCTCTAAAAGAAAAGGACAAGGAATGGTACATCTCCAAGCCAAAGTTGGTGATGTGGAACGCGGTAAAGAATGAGTTTCTCAAGAAGTTCTTTCCCATAGCCAAGTTGACCCATATGCGAAGATGTATCACCACCTTCTCCTAGAAAGAAAATAAACCTTTCCAAGAGGTGTGGGAAAGGTTCCAAAAGCTCATACACGACTTCCCTCATCATGAGGTACCCTTGTGGCAGCTAGTTCAAGCTTTCTACACTAAGCTAGTGGATTTAAGCCAAAACCATGTTGATTCATCGTGTGGAGAAACCTTCATGGCAAAGCCACCTAAGGAGTCATGGCCCTTGTTTGAGCACCTTGCTAAGAATTCTCGCCATCGGGCTTCTACAAAAGGGAAACATCATGACTGAAACTACATCCCTCCACCTCCTCACGTAGTTCTAGCCCGGACTGCAGCCAACCCCGACATGATGAAAATGATGGAGGATATGATGAATATGGTGAAGAACCAAGCTGGTGGTTCTTCAAGTCAATCCACTATGGCAGTTGAAGCTGAGGAATAAGAAGTTCATGCTTTGCATGCCTTTGGCAACTGAAACAACTAAGGCTCGATGTCCAATTCATATACTTCCAAGTGGAGAAATCATCCAAACTTCTCATGGAAACAATAAAATGAGGAGGGGCAAGGGCAGCCAAGGCAACATCAAGGGCCCAAGTATAGCTCCAAGTTTGAGGAGAAGTCCTAGGAAGGCTAAGGAACCTTGATGAAATAAAGAAAGAGGTGTCCTCTCAAGGGCAAAATATTAGCCGCCTTGAGAAAAGGCTTGATCAAATCTCACTCTCACTTGCCCACTATGAAGAGGGGAGACTCCCATATCAACCCATGACCAATCCAAACAATGATGGTGGTTATGTGAGCAACACTCAAGGTGCTTATGTCCCGCCACAAGTCCAAGTACCCCCACTTCACCAATACCAAGGACTACTACATCCATATACTCCTACACCTCACCAACCCTCCTACAACTACCAATATCCTCCACCTCATTCATACCAACAACCCCCTCTACAATATCACCCACATCCACCACAACAACCACCACAACAACCACCACAAAAACCACAACCCCAGCCACATTTTATCCTCCAAAACCCTAATCCACCACACTCAAGACCACCACCACCTCTGTGAGAACCCGTTATACTAAACAAGATTACTCAAAACATAAAACACAATCAATCACTAATTAATCACATACCCAAAAAATATGGGTAAATTAAAACCGATTTCAACATCAACACCCGCTCAAAAATGTTTGAATAAGATCCCAACATCTTTCTTGTATGCATACTATGATAAGAATTTGATACAAATTGTTCATCTCCTTAGCCACAACATATATACGCAGGAGACCAATATTCATATATGTCACACAAACAAGCATTAACATGCTAACAAAAGTTTGATTTGTTTGAAACACCATATACAAACTTTTCCTGCCCAGACCTGAGAGTATATGGATGACTCTAGGACACATTAGACATCTAATCAACTTTCTCAAAGATTCATTACTATAGTTCCTCTTTGCTGCCACATGTTTGTTTTCGTCACTTCTGATTACCTAAAAAGATGTGGCGAACCACAAGGGTGAGACCCATGTCCCAGCAAGAGATATAACCTCCAACAATGTTTATTGATTACAACATTTTAAATAGTAGATAACTAAGCAGTTGGAGTATTTAATAATCAATTGAACGGATTGAACAGTTCAAGTATACTAAACAGATTAAGCAAATCATCTTAGCAACAAGTATGATCATCAATGCATATATAGATAACAAATAAATCCATTTATTTGGATAGATATCTACTCAAATATCATCAAATTGCATCTAATAACAATCATTATTATTAATCTAAATATCATCATATTCCTTGCTAACAGTACAACCAATCTATTAGCATAAGCATCCCTGACATCATGAATATGTCTAGTAACATAACATGGTTATCAATATTGGCATCTCAAATAAAGGGAACATGTATATATCATAAGTAGAACTAACATCATAACACAATGAACTACATAGGCATGATTAGCATTTTAAGCATTTCTAATTACATAGGCATGGCTAGCAATAATAAACATAGCTAGCAGTAACATATTAACCATCAGTGTTAGTATATTTGACAACATAAGTATGTTTACAACATGAACATAACTACAACATAAGCATATCTATTATCTCTTATTGTACTATACATGATCTCAGTGAAAAGAAAGCAAACAAGGGTTTTCATCCAATATGAAGCATTGTGTATAACCCTAAACAGATATGCTACACGGCTATCTTACATATTTTATTATACCCTAAGGAAATTGAGGATACCACTCAAAATCCAACTGACCACTGCGAAGTCGAAATCAGTGCCATACAATATCTAGAAAGAGTCGGACTCCTAAGATCTTTTCCACCCCCGGTCAGTACGGGTCTGCCACAATGACACATGAGGTCAAGCTACTAGCAGCCTAGTCTGTCCTTGGTACAGGTCACAGCACTAGTGAAAGGAGGTGGGTATGCATACCCTACCATCTGAGGTACAACCACCCTTGTCCTCCAATCTCATCACATAAATAATCACCAAGACAAGACCGCATCCATTCTCAAATTGAGGGCTAGGTATGACCGCAGTCATCCTCCCTAAACACTTGAATTCAGGATGACAAGCACCCCACATACTCATCAGTATGTGCTCCGAGTTTCCCTTAGGAATACTCATTTCACCATATGGCAAGTTTTGACACTCATATGGATCTATGGCACAGGGAACTACATGATTAGAGTTTCACTTGATTAGTTATGCCAATTGGGTGAATTAAGGCTGCATCAAACAAGTGGACATACAAAACCTAATTCATTTCTAGCAAGCATATAAATATCACAAATTTTAAAAGATATAAAACGTGTGAAACATAATTTCTCATCACATCATCACATGGTACTATTCACTTGCCATTCATGAGGCTACACAAGTCATCATACTATCACAAGATATAAATTATGTTCACAATATCACAGGGTATCAACCCTTATCAACGCAATAGGATTACACCTCATTTAGGGCTCAACCATGCCCAAAGGTCATTAAGACCATCATACTATTCCCTACAAGATCATCATTATCTTTGCATGCCTTATAACAAGGCTCAACAACATCACTTACATATAATACACCAGATCAGCACAATATTGCATTAATGAGCTAGGAGATATTCATAAGCAATCATAGCAGGGTTATAATAACATTAAGAACATTCCTTTATTACATCAACATACAAGTAATCTAGATATGATTAACCCTCATCATATTCATAATGCACATGTTTAGTATAAGAAAGTATCGACCATGTGGCTATGTTAACCACCAATTAACATATTAAGGTTATGATCATATTAAGGAGGTTATTTCGCCATTATGCCATCATATAAGAATGTTAAACATGAATGCTCATCTTTATCTATTTGCATTATAGTTAGGTTCAACATGATAAATTATATCAATGTTACTAATCAACACTTATACCCAAGCCCTAACTCATGACATCCCCATTGGATCATGGATGCATAAGGTGAAGCATCACCATCACATTCCATACTATTCTCAAGTATGAACCCACACATAAATCAAGGTGTAACCATCAGGTTATAGCATACTAGGGTTTCAACAATAGTAACAGAGTATTCCATGATTGTATTAATCATTCAAGGACTATTCATACCCAATTATCATCATTTAGTTATATTAAAGATAGGTATAATAAGCTATACCTCACTAGGGTTACATATCAACATAATATGGTTGTCATCTCTTCTATTCATATGATTAAATAGGTAAGACTACCTCATTAAGGGTAACCCTCCATTTGTTCCATCATCATTCAACCCATATCACCATACCACAATGTCACCTAGAACCATTAGATGTATAAAAGGTAACACCATTGGTAGTTTACATAAGTAAACACCTTGGATAAACCACCTATGAAGTCCTTGATTTGTGCTCTAGACACAGTCACCATATAACCTTATACATCCCTTGATTAACAACACAAAAAGTTCCATTGAGAGTAGGGTGAAACCCACAATCGACTGTTCAGTTAAAACAAGCCATCCATTGTCAACAAGTAAGCTCCTTAAGTTGATCATATAAAGGAAACCATCTTAATCATATTATTAGGACCAACATATTACATTATCCATCATTCCACTTTATTGGAGGAATAAACATTAGATCTTAACCATTGGGTCAAGTTCATGTGTTAAAACCATCAATTATAGTATAGGTCCGACCATTGTATCAAGTGACCCAAGAAACCATTGGTCTAAGGCTTAAGATACGACAACTATATGATTAACTCACCATAGGTTTTGGAGACCTAATCCACCATCATTAGAGACCATTAAGTCATTATAGGTTGTTAGATCAGCGCTATATTCATTAATGAACATCACATATCAAACTAATATCACCATTGATTGATAGCATCATTAGGGTACCTAGTTGTTAATCACTAAGCTTCTAATTAGACCAAAACATGACCTAAGGGGGTGAACGTTAGTTGACACCCTTGGTCACCACACCAGTTGTCATGAAGACAACACCATAGGGTTCTTGCAATTGTACCATCATCGGGTCATGGGTTTATAGAAGAAATCAGCTTAAAACGCTAAAATTGACCATTGGTTGATAGGTGCTTAGCACCATAGGTTGTCAAACCAACCTGATCCAAGTCATATTATACCTTAGGTCCTTAGGAATAACATACACATGACCACAGTTCATCTATGTTGGGACCCACTCTTTTGATCAGTATAAATACCAACCACTAGAGACAATCCCAAAACCTAAACCCAGATTATGAAATAAAATAATGAATTCTCGACAAAGGCGAATAAATAATATATTAAAAACACAAATAATTTTTTTCTTTTTCTTTGTTCACAAACTCATAAATCAATGTCACATCAAGGACATCACATTTAGATATCACAAATCATATTCAACTCCATTAAATCTAGAATCAAATCTTGTTCTCATATGTGGTTATGTTTACATCAGATACATGTACATTGATGAACAAACTTAATCTATAACCCATCCCGGGAAAGAGAGAGAGTACATGGACATTTTAATCTATCTAGATTATGCTATTTATATATTCTTTATCACGACCTCTCTACTGGATAGCATTATACCTAAAAACATTTAAAACAACCTCATGAGACTCATATAGAGCCCCAGTGAGTGGATACCTCCCACTCAAGCTAGGTACATGCATCAGCATTAGATTAAGTATAATAACTTAACATGATCATGCACATATTGAAAAGTCTAACAGATGGTTCTATCATAAGTCATATCTAACTTATAATGGTAATCTAATCCAATAGATAAGGTAACCACTTAAACCAATTATAACTTTGAAACATCTATTAGAGCATGTCTATGAACAAATCATCAGCCACTTCTTAGTTCAAATTAAGAACCCTACTGCATGAGAAATAAGTCAATTTCTAAGTATTTTGAATCAATACATAACAATAACATTATCTTTGTGGCACTCCACCAGCCGGACCAGGAACAAATCTTGTAGTCCTAAAGTTGAAGTACACATAATACATATCTACCAAACAATACTATCAAATAGAAAGCAATCCAACTCATATTCAGAATGTATATAAATCCCAACATTTATAACTTGTCAACATGACAGATCATAATATGAAAATGTCCATAGCAACATGATTACTTTCTACAACAAGAAGCATAATCAACAATGACAAATCATCAAGTAGATATACAAGGAATGTAACAACCATTCAAATCGTGTTCTATACGGCTTATCATCTTTTCTTCATTTTCCCTGAAACTACTTGGCTCATACCTCACCAAGTAGAAGTCACCACACCTGATTCTCGTGTCAACGACTCACCGTCACTATCTTAGGGTTTATCCAGCCAGCCTAAGATATCAACAACAGACCCTGGCCACCTCAGGGTTTCCTAAAGAGGCTCACGTCCTCATCTCGGGTACACGAGATAGGAACCAACAAAACAGTATATTACATATCACAGTATTTCACATATTTTTCATTTCTCATTTCACATATTTCATTTCAACAGAGTTTATTCCATTTGGACATAGACTTTCACAGCAAGGATTTAGGGTCAGAGCCACTCCAGATGACTCACTCATAAATCTTGGTGGTCTAACCTTTAAGGTCTCGATCCACACTCCGGAAATCCTTCTCATAATTCATCGATTACTATAAGGAGATCAGTTTCGTTTCCCCAGTGTGGTCCTCGGGGGAAACTCACGGTGTTCAGGGAACCTAACTAGATGGTCCATCATTTCACTTATTATTAATTTCTTTTACTCATCTTACAAGAATTCAAAACATCATATATCATATATGTGTATTCTCGCGTAACTAGAATAACATGAAACAGATTAAGTTTATCAATAGGGACAATGATCAAAGCAAGAAGCACAATAAATCTATATATTGCAACACATATGATTATTTCAATCTTCAACATCATCTCATAGCATTCATCAACAGTGGGCCTTCAGCCCGAGACGTAATCTTATTGTCCAGCATTTACCCCATTAAGGTTTTATCATCATCAGTGGGCTTTCAGCCCTAAACATAATCTCATTATGCAACATTTACCCTTTTCAGGGTTTCTTAATTTAAGGAGTGCATATTAAATTCAATTTCAACATAAATCTTATCAGTTCATTGTATATCACAATTCTGAACAAATATTAGCAAAGGCATTAGAACTAGTAACAGTAAAATCATATATATATCATGATTCATTCCTCATACTCATAATAGATTTATCATACAACATATGCTTGTTCCATCCAATATGAATAGATGCTAATAAATTTCATGCATATACATGCATAACAAACTTAGTTCTCTTCTTCTTTTATTTCACATTCTTCATATGAGGTTACTAATCAACACATGTTGATTATCATTTGAATTCCATAAAAACAGTTCATTCTCATAGTACAAGTATTATATCAAACAATCACAATACAAGAACACATTCTTATAAATCAATTCAAATGCTTGAACCTCATCTTTTAATTGAATTAAACTACAATTATGTACATTCCTTAATCCCTTATTTGAAATTGTCATTCAATAACACCATCTAGCTCAACATTTAGGGTTAGAGTTTGTTTTCTTAAATTCATCTACTAATTCTCATCTGTTTCCTTCAATTCATATTCATTAATCTCAACTTCTCTCATGTCATGTTCATTAAATTACTGGAACCAATCATTTTTAACTCACTTGATATACAATACTTCTCTTTTCATTGATATCCGTCAAAGACTAGTTTTAGTATGTTTCATTCAATTTGGATTAAGCCACATGTAATTAAAACAAAGGATTAAAGACTTCATCATAATAACTTCATTAGTTTCATCTTTAACTTGCCATCATCATCAATACATTTTTTTTCTTCATATCATTTCTTATATTTAGATGAGTGTACCATGTCATTGACTTCTAATGTCATTCCCATAATCAACAATGATCATTCTTTATTATACTAAAACAAATGCATTAGACTTAGACGATATTAATACGACTCATCATATTCAATTGAAGTATTAATACTTTCAACTTCAACATTTTATCATATTTACAACATCATATACAAGTTCTAGCTTTGTCACTCATAATATTCTTAATAATAAACTTTTAGGGTTTTCAAGAAGTCATTCCTCAGTTCAACATATCATAAGAATCATATCATTCAGTAATCCAATCATGACTCAAGGGTTCATTAGGGTTATTCACAAACATGGAAACCCTAGTTTCCATTTTCACACATTTCATTCATCAATCATAAGTATACATTGATCAATTGACTCATTTGATTCACTTCCTCAACACAAATCCTAATCAGGACATGTGGTTATTCAAATCCATTAACATTCAACAATACACTTGTATACTACGATCTAATACAATTCAAATATGAATCTATCCATGTTAATTCAATTCCAAGCATATCGGCCATTAGGCTGACATTTAGGTAAAATTCACATGAAATAGAATTTTCATCTATCTGTAGGATTATACATGGATCCTCAATCAATATATCATGAACTAATCAAGTTTTAATCAATGAGAAATAATCAAAATTAGTAGAAGTTGATCCCCTAATATCTTTCCCAAATCAAATCCAGTCACATACATATACAAGCAAGGTTTCTGATTGTTTTAGCCAGATGGAATTAGGCTTTCAACATGAATACAAAGCTTAGGAGGGAGAAAAACACTCACCCTAGGTGCCAAGTACCTTAAAAACGTAGGTCATCCACTGAATTTTTGGAAACCCAATCAAACTCTCGCAAAAGAATCCAATTCTTTCTTCTCTCAACTCGGAAACCCTAGAAATGGGGATTAGAAGAGAAAGAGTGAGAAAAGGGGGAGATTTGATGTGATTTCAAATTAAATCAAAGGAGGGACATAATCTTGACATGTGAGAGAAGATTCACCATGAAATGATATGCAAAGAAGCTAAACTTACTTGATTTTATCATATCTTGGATAGAGAAACCCTAGGTCAACATCTCTACCACTTTCTCTACTCAAAACCCTAGCTCTCCTCTCTCTCAAGAATTTCATTTCTTTGACAGGAATGACGAGTTATGAGACCTCCTTGTGTGTTAGGTTAGTCATATTAAAAGATGAATTGAGGTGCTTAGAACATTTGCAAACAAGCCCCTTAATGTATTTTTATTTTGCTCAGACTTGTTGGTCGGCTGAGTTATAAACTCGATCGAAACCACACATTTTAGAATCAAACCTCATCCAAAAACTATGAAACTTTAACCCAATGTCTGAATTTGAGTTTATAAGAAACAATAAAAAATTTAGATCATTTGTGGTTACAAATAAATAAATAAAAATCAAATACTACACTACTATATTGCAGTCAGCAGCATAGTCGGTCGAGTTTGTCCTTCACATAACTCGATCGACACCCCTATCTGTAGAGATCAAAAATCATCCAAAAATTATTCCAATTTAATATTATATCTATAATTGAGTTTAAAAACTATAGTTAAAATTTGAGATCAACTGGATTACAATAAAAAGATAAAATTCAATTACCACACTGTTATATCAATCTGAAAATATGGTCGGTTGAGTTTGAAACTCGACCAATAAAAATGTTAGAAAATTCTTAAAAAATTCTGATATTTTTCATGAGTGTTCACATTTGATATATACAAATCATATCCAAATTTTAATTAAATCAGAGTTACCCATAAAATACTAAAAATCATTTAGTGAGACACTATATTTATCAAATTCTGTGTTCATATGTCATCAAAACCCTAATTTGGGTCGATTAGGGTTTCCAAATCTTAACCCTAATTATGTGAATCAAAGTATGATTAAACCTTCTCATTATGTTTAAAATATAAAAACTTAACTACCAACACTAATCAAGCTTTAAACAATGACCAACTTAGTTAAGCATACAATCATCCAAGTAAACCCTAATTAGATGACTAATTTGAAAATGGGTCATTGCAATCTAGAACTAAAATCAGAACAAGAAACATTATAGAAATCAAAATCCAAGTCAAGCATAGCTTTTTAGTGCATGGATCGTCATTTTCAATCAAGACCATGAGCTAGCAAGCTTATGGTAAGCAATAAACGTGGAGCAAGTTATAAAGATTGCCTCTAATGAGAATATGAAATCCTGAACAAAAGAAAACTCCAGCAGGTAGGGTAGAAAATCCAAGCATAAGCTAAGAACTCGTCCATCTAGCACATTTCTTCATCAAATGAGCAAACCCTAAGCATAAGGAGCAAGAAAGTTAGGGTTTTAGAGCTTTAGAGCAATTTCTACCATGGAACAGGAAGGTTCCGACCTGGAGAAAGCTAGGATGAAGGATAACAAAGAAATAAATGGAGGAAAGAAGGGGATTCTTACTCTTTTAGGTCAAGATCACTAGAAGGAAGCTTTCTAAACCCTAAAAGGAAATCAATTGCAACCCTAGATTCTTTTCTCAAGAAGGTCATCTCTTTCTTCTTCCTTAGATAGGAAATTTGTAGTAGCATAGAGGTAGTATGATGTTTGTAGAAGGAGGGGAGTGGTGGAGAGAAAATGGCTCGTTTTGGTGCTTAGGGATAAGTATATGAAGCCTTAAGATAAAGAAAAAGAAAAAGTTGAAGTTCTAGTATCTTTCCAAGTGTTCATGGCCTTAAACCATTAAGAATATACAAGCACACACACAAGAAGCTCCCCCACCATCCATAGAGACATGCTTATCCCTCGTTTCTTGAATTTCCAAGAAAAACAAATAACTCATTAGTTGATAGCTACTAAAGGTAGCTCATCCATGAAGGGGTAAACCCTAAAATACCCTTGGAGAAAACACCTTCAAACCAAGGTTTAAATATGTGCCCCATGGCTCAAAAAGATCAAGAATGATGAGAGGATATCCAAGGAACATAATGCAAGTGATAAATTGCAAAGAAAACCTCTCAATTGGGTAAATTGTAGAAAAGTCCAAAATGTACATAAAATTGCATAACTTGCTCAAACAGTGTCCAAATTGGACCAAATTTGAAACTTAAGATTGTATTATGATTTCAAAGCATATCATAAGGTTATATTAGGGTTATAAGAATTAAATTATGATAATTAAGCTTATTAAACTCATTAAGAAAGTTTAGGGGCCTTACAACTATAAACCCCTAACAGGGATTTCGCCTCTGAAATCCAAGGTAAACAAAGATGGGTACTTCCTTTGCACCTCATCCTATTACCTTCACATGGTTACTTGCATATCATGGTGATGTCACATAATTCATACATATCTCATCTTGGGTCAACATAAAAACCCACATAAGAAGACATTTGCAAATATGGAACATAGAAACTTATTGTGCCACATGTACAAATTTAATAGTAACTTTCAACTTTAAATTCTAGCTATCATCTTGAAATTATATCTATTGTATCAAAACATTATTCAAAATTCATACTTGCTAGCTTTTTACCAATCATGGCATGTGTCCCATACCATTCCTTGAAGCATAAAACAAAGGCGATGTATCCATCCTTTTTTTTCTTTCTTTCTAGATACACTGACACTGGAACACCTGTCAATTCTTTTTCAGCATCAAAAGAAATGCTGACGCTGGCACTTGTCATTTCATATAAGGAAACATCATTCCTAGTCAACCTTGTTAGGGGTGAAATAACAACACTATCTTCACTTTACTAGGATTTACACAACCTAATTAGAAGACATATCATAATCCCATAAAGATATTTAATCAACCCCATCTCACTCTTGTTCAACTTGTCTCATAGTTATTGCTGTCTCGGAAACCCTGAGGTTTTTGAAGAAATATTGATCATATTTTTTACTATATTTTAAATACTTTGACATGTCATCATTCAAAGCTTAATATAACTTGTATGACAAGACTGGAACACTCTGTTCCTCTTATTCATAAATTCTATTTGTACATTGGTTAGTCTAAAGGACATAACTCTAAACTCATCATGGTCATGTGAATTATGTCATCCAATCTAACTCTTATGCATTGATATTTGATCATAGGTTTATCTTAAAGGAACACGGTATCACATATCTATTGACCAACAAACCATCTATCCTTGATAGTGGTATTTCCCAACTATCACTGAACCATACACAACATTATAGAATCACTTTTATTTTTCCTTCAAAACAACATTTAGAGGGTCATCATCAACTATCTCCCTCTCTTTAATGGGGAGGAATACTTGATATGTTCATTTAGTAAACATCTCCAACTTTCACATACTTCCCATACTGTTGATACATCTTGGATACTAGGATTCATTACCTTGGTATCCACCTCATGTGCTATAAGGAACTCACATCCTTATCTCATCTAATTTTACCAACATAATAAATTTCAAAGCATATAAGAAGACTCTCCTAAAATATTGGAAGGGTCAAAAGCAAACTCATCACAAACTTTATGATCTTAGAACCATAGTCCAAGCAACCTTATGCTATAATAAGCTATCCACCCTCATGTTTACAACGAATCCACATGTACCAAGTGGCAATGATCCACTTGAAAGTTGTTCCCTAGAAAGGAAAGACACAAAGGGAAACACACTTCCCACATCATCGCAACATTGTTCAAGGGTCACTAGCAAAAAGGTAAGCAATTCTATTTTCATTATGCAAGTTACAGCTTCTTATGTATCATTTTATCCTTTTCATTTTGGGTTCCTTGCCATTAGCATAGGAATCATCATGATTAACATATCTCATTGCTCCTTCCTTGATGACTATTTATTACATTTGGGTATGTTCTCTTATTTTATTATGTTTTTCAACCACTTATCAATAGGTAAATCGTCATATTCCACATTTTCTTCATTAAACATGGATCATCTGCCTTAATTTATTTCAAACGCCATGTTTGTTTTACATTAACACTTTCTTACATACATAGGTTGGTCTGAGATTAACCCAGGTTCTACCTTATTCCTTTATCATTGTTCTAATTTATCTTCTCATTTTATACTTATCATTGGAGCTCTCTCCATCTTATATGGATTTCATACCTCGAATCACTTTATAAGCATAGACTTGTCTGTCTTTTACTTTATTATCTTCTTGAATCACATCTTCCAGAACTCCTCTTTTCCTCATTTGTATTCAGATTTAGATTTCATGGTGTTGTATCTTTCTCTTATAGTTACCAAACATTCAAGTTTTGATAGATAATGATGCAATTCTCATCTTCTTTAAGGTAGGATTGAGATATTCACACCATGATTTCTTATTCATTATTCTCTTTAGATTGTCTCAAAATGACTACTTGATCAGAGTAATTAGAAAGATAACAATCTAAGAGTTCCATACTTACCTTTCTTCAATAATTGAATACTTGGCCAGGGCACCCAAGTACTGAGATTAGGAAGTATGCACCATATTTTTATGTCATATTCCTAACTTAGACATCATCCTAGTCCTAAGTCCTAGTGTCCCTATAGACTCACTGAACCTAAAGCTCTGATACCAACTTGTGAGAACCTGTTACACTAAATGAGATTACTCAAAACATAAAACACAACCAATCATTAATTAATCACATACCCAAAAATATGGGTAAATTGAAACCGATTTCAACATCAACACCCGCTCAGAAATGCTTGAATAAGATCCCAACATCTTTCTTGTATCCATACTATGCCAAGAATTTGATACAAATTGTTCTATCTCCTTAGCCACAACATATATACATAGGAAAACAATATACATATATGCCACACAAACAAGCATTAGCATGCTAACAAAAGTTCAATTTGTTTGAAACACCATATACAAACTTTTCTTGCCTGGACCTGAGAGTACATGGAAAACTCTAGGACACACTAGACATCTAATCAACTTTCTCTAAGATTCATTACTATAGCTCCTCTTTGCTCCCACATGTTTATTTTTGTCACTTCTGATTACCTAAAAAGATGTGGTGAACCACAAGGGTGAGACCCATGTCCCAGCAAGAGATATAACCTCCAACAATGCTTATTGATTACAACATTTTAAATAGTAGATAACTAAGTAGTTAGAGTATTTAATAATCAATTGAACATATTGAACAGTTCAAGTATACTAAACAGATTAAGAAAATCATCTTAGAAACAAGTATGATCATCAATGCATATATAGATAACAAATAAATCCATTTCTTTGGATAGATATCTACTCATATATCATCAAATTGCATCTAATAACAATCATAATCATTAATCTGACTATCATCATATTCCTTGCTAATAGTACAACCAATCTAGTAGCATAAGCATCCCTGACATCATGAATATGTCTAGTAACATAACATGGCTATCAGTATTGGCATCTCAAATAAAGGGAACAAATCTATATCATAAGTAGAACTAGCATCATAACACAATGAACTACATAGGCATGATTAGCAGTTTAAGCATTTCTAATTATGTAGGCATGGCTAGCAATATTAAACATAGCTAGCAGCAACATCTTAACAATCAGTGTCAGTATATTTAACAACATAAGTATGTTTACAACATGAGCATAACTACAACATAAGCACATGTATTATCTCTTATTGTACTATACATGATCTCAGTGAAAAGAAAGCAAACAAGGGTTTTCATCCAATATGAAGCATTGTGTATAACCCTAAACTGATATGCCACACAGCTATTTTACATCTTTTATTATTCCCTGAGGAAATTGAGGATACCACTCAAAATCCAATTAACCACTGC
Source organism: Alisma plantago-aquatica (assembly GCA_963693085.1). Classification (NCBI taxonomy): domain Eukaryota; kingdom Viridiplantae; phylum Streptophyta; class Magnoliopsida; order Alismatales; family Alismataceae; genus Alisma; species Alisma plantago-aquatica. The sequence goes on along the minus strand of OY856410.1, from coordinate 1,084,545,433 downwards.
TAAGTCAAAATCAGTGCCATACAAGATCTAGTAAGAGTCAAACTCCTAAGATCTTCTCTGCCGCCGGTCAATACGGGTCTACCACAGAGACACATAAGGTCAAGCTACTAACAGCCTAGTCTGTCCTTGGTACATGTCACAACACTAGTAAAAGGAGGTGGGTACACATACCCTACCATCTGAGGTACAACCACAGTTGTTCTCTAAACTCATCACATAAATAATCACCGAGACACGGTCGCATCCATTCTCAAACTGAGGGCTAGGTATGATTGTAGTCATCCTCCCTAAACACTTGAATTCAAGATGACAAGCACCCCACATACTCATCAGTATACGCTCTGAGTTTCCCTTAGGAATACTCATTTCACCATCTGGCAAGTTCTGACACTCAGATGGATCTATGGCACAGGGCATTGTATGATTAGAGTTCTACTTGATTAGTTATGCCAATTGGGTGAATTAAGGCTACGTCAAACAATCGGACATACAAACCCTAATTCACTTCTAGGAAGCATATACATATCACAAATTTTAAAAGATATAATATGTGTGAAACATAATTTCTCATCTCATCATCACATGGTACTTTTCACTTCTAATTCATGAGGCTATACTAGTCATCATACTATCACAAGATATAAATCATTTTCATAATATCACAGGGTATCAACCCTTATCAACGCAAGAGGATTACACCTCATTCAGGGCTCAACCATGCCCAAAGGTCATCAAAACCATCATACTATTCCCTGCAAGATCATCATTATCTTTGCATGCCTTATAACAAGGCTCAACAACATCACTTACATATAAAACACCAGATCAACGCAATATTGCATTAATGATATAGGAGATATTCATAAAGAATCATAGCAGGGTTATAATAACATTAAGAATATTCCTTTATTACATCAATATATAAGGAATCTAGATATGGTTAACCCTCATCATACTCATAATGCACGTTTAGTATAAGAAAGTATCAACCATGTGGCTATGTTAACCACCAATTAACATATTAAGGTTATGATCATATTAAGGAGGTTATTTCACCATTATGCCATCATATAAGAATGTTAAACATGAATACTCATCTTAATCTATTTGCATTAGAGTTAGGTTCAACATGATAAATTATATCAATGTTACTAATCAACACTTATACCCAAACACTAACTCACGGCATCCCCATTGGATCATGGATGCATAAGGTGAAGCATCACCATCACATTCCATACTATTCTCAAGTATGAACCCACACATAAATCAAGGTGTAACCATCATGTTATAGCATACTAGGGTTTCAACAATAGTAATAAAGTATTCCATGATTGTATTAGTCATTCAAGGACTATTCATACCCAATTACCATCATTTACTTATATTAAAGCTAGGTATAACAAGATATACCTCATTAGGGTTACATAACAACACAATATGGTTGTCATCTCTTCTATTCATATGATTGAATAGGTAAGACTACCTTATTAAGGGTAACCCTCTATTTGTTCCATCATCATTCAACCCATATCACCATACCACAATGTCACCCAGAACCATTGGATGTTTAAAAGGTAACACCATTGGTTGTTTACATAAGTAAACACCTTGGATAAAACACCTATGAAGTCCTTGATTTGTTCTCTACAAAGAGTCACCATCTAACCCCAGACATCCCTTGATTAACAACACAAAAATTTCTATTGAGAGTAGGGTAAAACCCACAATCGATTGTTCAGTTAAAACAAGTCATCCATTGTCAACAAGTAAGCTCCTTAAGTTGATCATATAAAGGAAACCATCTAAATCATATTATTATGACCAACATATTACATTACCCATCATTCCACTTTATTGGAGGAATAAACATTAGAACTTAACCATTGGGTCAAGTTCATGTGTTAAAACCATCAATTACAGTATAGGTCCGACCATTGCATCAAGTGACCCAAGAAACCATTGGTCTAAGGCTTAATTGATGCTACAACCATATGATTAACTCACCATAGGTTTTGGAGACCTGATACACCATCATTAGTGGCCATTGAGTCACCATAGGTTGTTAGATCAGCACTATATTCATTAATCAATATCAAATATCAAACTAATATCACCATTGATTGATAGCATCATTAGGGTACCTAGTTGTTAATCATTAAGCTTCTAATTAGACCAAAACATGACCTAAGGGGGTGAACGTCAGTTGACACCCTTGGTCACCATCATCAGTTGTCATGAAGACAACACCATAGGGTTGTTGCAATTGTACCATCATCAGGTCATGGGTTTATAGAAGAAATCAGCTTAAAATCCTAAAATTGACCATTGGTTGATAGGTACTTAGCACCATAGGTTGTCAAACCAACCTGATCCAAGTCATATTATACCTTAGGAATAACGTACACATGATCATAGTTCATCTATAACTGAAATCAGAACAGGAAACATTATAAAAATTGAAATCCAAGTCAAGCATAGCTTTTTAGTGCATGGATCATCATTTTCAAGCAAGAACATGAGCTAGCAAGCTTATGGTAAGCAATAAACGTGGAGCAAGTTATAAAACTTGCCTATAATGAGAAGATGAAATCTCAAAAAGAAGAAAACTCAAGCATATAGGTTAGAAAATGCAAGCATAAGCTATGAACTCGTCCATCTAGCACCTTTCTTCACCAAATGAGCAAACCCTAAGCATAAGGAGCAAGAAAGGTAGGGTTTTAGAGCTTTAGAGAAATTTCAACCATGGAAAAGCAAGGTTCCTACCTGGAGAAAGCTAGGAGGAAGGATAAAAAAGAAATAAATGGAGGAAAAAAGGGGATTCTTACTCTTTTAGGTCAAGATCACTAGAAGGAAGCTTTTCAAACCCTAAAAGGAAATCAATTGCAACCCTAGATTCTTTTCTCAAGAAGGTCGTCTCTTTCTTCTTCCTTGGATAGGAAATTTGCAGAAGCAAAGAGGGAGGATGAGGTTTGTATAAGGATGGGAGTGGTGGAGAGAAAATGGCTCGTTTTGGTGCTTAGGGATAAGTATATGAAGCCTTAAGATAAAGAAAAAGAAAAAGTTGAAGTTCTAGTATCTTTCCAAGTGTCCATGGCCTTAAACCATTAATAATATACAAGAACACACACAAGAAGCTCCCACACCATCCATAGAGACATGTTTATCCCTCGTTTCTTGAATTTCCAAGCAAAACAAATAACTCATTAGTTGATAGCTACTAAAGGTAGCTCATCCATGAAGGGGTAAACCCTAAAATACCCTTGGAGAAAACACCTTCAAACCAAGGTTTAAATAGGCACCCCATGGCTCAAAAAGATCAATAATGATTATATAATATCCAAGGAACATAATGCAAGTGATAAATTGCAAGGAAAACCTCCTAATTGGGTAAATTGTAGAATAGTTCAAAATGTGCATAAAATTGCATAACTTGCTCAAGCAATGTCCAAATTGGACCAAATTTGAAACTTAAGCTCGTATTATGATTTCAAAGCATATCACAATGTTATATTAGGGTTATAAGAATTTATTTATGATAATTAATCTTATTCAACTCATTAAGCATGTTTAGGAGCCTTACAACCTCAACAGCCACATATAAATCCACAAGCTTCCTCTTCCACTACCCATGAGCATGTGAAGGCACTGAAAATTTTGAGGAGTGGGAGGACCTTAGAGCAGCCCCCATGATACTGTTGTTGATAGTGCATCCAGTGATGATAGAGATGATACTGTGATCATACATGTTGATACTGAGATCTAGATTGATGATACTGTGATAGGAACTAGGGTTGATATTGTGATACAGAGAAGTGATACCGTGATTCACATGATTCCATTTGATGATTATGTTGATCTGAGCCAATTGGGAGCTCAACTCCCCCCATTTCCTAATGCTCTTGAGGAGCCCTCTGCTACAAGAAGAAAAAATAAACATACTGAAGATATCATGGTAACTTTCAAACAAGTGAAGATAAACATTCCTTTGCTTGATGCAATCAAGCAAATCCCTTCCTATGCCAAGTTTCTAAAAGATTTATGCACATTTAAGAGGAAAACAATGGGGATAACACCAAATAAAGTCAAGCTCACCGATCAAGTGAGCTCAATTGTACAGTACACCATGTCGAGAGAGAGGAAAGACCTCGGTGCTCCCATCAATTCATGTTACATTGGATCACACCGCATAGACCAAGCCCTTCTAGACTTGGGTTCTAGTGTAAACTTGATGCCATATGATTTGTTTGTCGAGCTCCAAATGGGATAATTAGGTCTAGATCATTGCACTTAGCAATTGGCTGACCGATTGGTGAAAACGCCTAGAGGGCATGTTGATGATGTGCTAGTTAGACTTGACGATGAGACTTCCACATTCTTCCTCACTGACTTCATTGCGATACATATGGAAAAAGATTGTAGAAGAGTGTATATTATCTTGAGGAGGCCCTTCTTGGCTACAGCTGACGTAGTGATCCACGTGAGAACTGACACCATGTATGTGACCTTCATGCACATGAAGATCCAGTTGAACATCTTCAAGTCTTCAGCTACATCCGAGGTGATAGGTGTCATAGAAGAGGATTGTTATCTTGTTGAATGCCTTGAAGAGATTGTAGAGGAGTGCCTACCTATGTGGATTTAGACTGCCACTCAAGGTAGAGGTTTAGAGCCCTTTGTTGAGTTTCCTGATGACGATGATGAAGAGAATGAAGTAAACAAGCTAGCCCTAGTGGCTGCAAGCGAGGACCTCCCATCCATTTATGAGTCATTGAAGAATTCTCTTGAAGAACCTCCAATTTTTGAACTCAAGTCACTCCTCAAAGGGTTGAAGTATGCATTTCTAGGCTCCAATAACACCCTCCCGGTGATCATTTCTTCTATTCTCTCTCCAGAGGAAGAAGGTGCATTGATGACAGTCCTAAAGAAGAACATTCGAGCCATTAGATGGTCCATTGCTGATTTGAGAGGTATTAACCCCTCCATTTGTATGCATAGGATTTATCTAGAGGATGATGCTAGACCATCCTACCAAATGCAAAGGCAGTTGAACCCAAAATTGAAGGAAGTTGTGACCCAAGAGGTCGTGAAATTATTGGATGTTGGAATTATTTATCTGATTTCTGATAGCACTTGGGTGAGTCCCATCCAAGTTGTACCAAAGAAGGATGGGATCACAGTGGCAAAGAATGTTGATGGTGAGGTGATGTCTGTTAGAGAACTGTCCAAATGGAGGATGTGTGTAGACTATAGAAAGCTCAATGAGAAGACTAAGAAGGGCCACTATCCTATTCCATTTCTTGATCATATTTTAGAGAGGTTGGCAAGGCAAAGTTTCTATTTCTTTCTTGATGGATACTCCGGGTATTTCTAGATTGTTGTTCATCCTACAGATCAAGAAAAGATGATGTTCACTTGCCCTAGTGGTACTATTTCTTAAAAGAGAATGTCATTTGGGTTGTGTAATGTCCCTTCCACTTTTAAGATATGTGTGACATCCATCTTCACCAACATGCTTGATTTGTAACTTGAAGTATTAATGGATGATTTTTCTATCTTTGGTAAGACCTTTGATGAGTGTCTGATCCACTTAGCCGTTGTTCTTGAGAGGTGTGTCAAGGTTCGCCTCATGCTATCTTGGGAAAATAGCCACTTCATGGTGCCCAAAGGCATAGTTCTAGGTCACCGGGTTTCAAAAGACGGTATTGAGGTTGACAGGGCCAAGGTGGTCCTCATTTCTACTCTCACCATTCCTTCTATTGTAAGACATGTCTGGTTTTTCTTGGGACATGCAGGCTTCTATCGTCATTTCATCAAGGATTTTAGCAAAATCTCAAGACCTCTTTGTTATTTACTGGAAAAAGATGTTGAATTCCACCTTGATGACAAGTGTGTTGAAGCCTTCAACCACTTGAAGCACAAGCTCATTTATGCTCCTATAATGCAGTCCCCAGATTTCTCCTTGCCATTTGAGATCAGGACAGATGCATCAGACATGGCAGTGGGGGCTATGCTGGGCCAAAGAGTTAGCCAGATTCCGCACGCCATCTATTACGCTAGCAAGACTCTAGACAAAGCACAAAGGAACTACACGACTACAGAAAAAGAGTTTCTGGCGGTGATCTTTGCTCTTAAACAATTTCGCTCATATCTTTTTCAAAACAAGGTAGTGATATACACAGACCATGCTGCATTGAAGTATCTCATGGCAAATAAAGACTCAAAGAAAAGGTTGATCTGGTGGATTTTGTTGCTTCAAGAATTTGATATTGAGATTGTGGACAAGAAGGGGGTCGAAAATTCTACCGTCAACCATATCTCCCATATTGAAGAACCCTTTGATGATACAAGTCAAATTAAGGAAACAATGTCGCATGAACAACTCTTCCTACTCTCATCCACTCAAAGGCCATGGTATAAACATATAGCTAACTTCTTATCTAGTGGAAGGATACTAAGCACATAGACAAGGGAGGAGAGCTAAAGGCTATTTGCTATGGTAAAAAAAATATGTTTGGGATGATCCTCATTTTTTTCAAATATTTCCCTGACCAACTCATTAGGAGATGTGTCCCGGAGATGGAGCAGTAAGAAATTCTATCTATGTGCCATTCTGGAGTATGTGGAGGTCACTTTGGTGGGAAACACAAGGCTTCCAAGGTTATCCAAAGTGGATTTTATTGGTCCTCCTTGTTTAAAGACTCTCATGAATTTTTCAAATGTTGTTTGAAGTGCCAAAAGGTGGGCACTATCTTAAAGAGGGACATGATACCTTTATCACCCATTATTGTGGTGGAGGTGTTTGATGTTTATGGAATTGATTTTATGGGTATGTTTCCTCCCTCTTTCGGGTATGTGTACATATTGGTGGCCATCAACTACGTGTCAAAGTGGATTGAAGCTGTTGCAACTAGAACCAATGATCAAAAAGTGGTGTGTGATTTGTGAAATCAAATATATTGATCCAGTATGGTGTGCCAAGAGCCATGATTAGTGATGGTGGAAGTCATTTCATCCATCGTACATTTGGTGGTTTGCTTAAAAGACATGATACTCCTTACCACCCCCAAACTAGTGGTCAAGTTGAGTTAGACCAATCAGGAGATAAAGCTCATTCTAGAGTAGACGGTAAGACCAGACCGCAAGGATTAGTCGTTGTGTCTCAATGAGGCTTTGTGGGCTTATAGAACTTCATATAAAGCCATGATTGGCACCACACCATCCAAACTTGTTTATGGAAAAAGCTCCCATCTACCGGTTGAGATGCAACATAAGGCATTATGGGCTTTGAAAGCCATGGATATGACTGGAGACACAGCCGGTTTGAAAATAAAGTTACATCTGCATGAGCTTGAAGAGATGAGGCATGAGGCCTATGAGTTGTCTAAGAGATACAAGGAAAGGACAAAGTTTCTTCATGATAAGTTGATCAAGAATAAGAGCTTTAAGCCCGAAAAATGGGTATGGCTATATAACCCAAGGATGAAGTTCTTTCCCAGAAAACTCTAGTCTAGATGGGAAGGGCCTTATCTGATTAAAAAGGTATATCCATCTGGGGCTATGTTTATTTGTGAGAAAGAAGGAGCAAAAGAATTTATTGTGAATGGTCAAAGGTTGAAATCATTTGTGGAAGTAGGTCTGAACAAAGCCAACCAAAGTTTTGATATCGTGATGTTAGTTAAAGAACACCAGCTTGATGAAGAGATGTGCTTGAATGCACATGAGAGGGATATTTACTTAAAAGATGCTTTGAAAATTCTGTGAGATTGATCGAATTCAAGAATCAATAAGCCCGGTTGAAGGCATAAAATGTAGCACTAGTGGGAGGCAACCCACATAGGTTTGGGAACTTTTTCACCCAACATTCACTTTTTGATACTTTTACTTTGTTTTTACACAATTCCAATAACACACACACACTCATGCTTGATAGTTTTCTTTTAGTTTTGATGATTTGCCAGGTGGGACAGGTGAAAGTTGAGAAATGAGGTACATTTTAGTGAAAAGTGATTGATACAACATCAAGTGGGTCGATTAAAATGATAGGAGTATGAATGATGGGATGATTTGATGAATTTGGAAGACTTTTGAACTTAGAGGACCCATCACAGATGTGTTGGCATGGAACAGCCGTGCTGGCAAGTTGCATTTCAATAGGAAAACTCAAGTTTTGGGCACGGGTAGCACGATTGTACTGGCCAACACGGCCGTGCTGGCTCGGGCCCAGTACTTAAGTTACTCAATTTTACCTGAGCTAGCACGACCAAAACATTATTTTCTCGACCCAGAATGATCGTTCTGTGTGGAGAGGCGACTAGGGAGAACTCCATTCACCCCCAAATAACCTCCTCTTACCCCCAAACTCTAATTTGAGTTCCCTTTGGCCCCCAATCACCTTCCCAAACCTCAAGCTCTATTTTCCACCCTCCTTTACCGTCTATTTCTCCATCTCCAAGGAGATTCCACCCCTACATCCCAGAGGCATGTTTTTTTTTTTTGCTTGATTTCCACCAAAGATCCTTGCAAAGATGAAGAGCACGGGCAAAACAATCAAGAAGGGGGTAGAGAAGACCATGAACATCCTCACCGAAGGCAAAAGCCACACCAAGCAGGTCTCCAATGTATCTCAGCATTCCCACAGTGCATCGTCACGATCTAATTTGATCTCACAATCCCTCCGATGGTGGCATTGATGAGTGCATCCCAACACTGATCCTCCTCCAGTGGCCACACGTCAAATCCAAGCTACAAAAACCCCAACGAGGAAGATGAGGAGGAAGATGAAGAGATGGAGGACATCGTCGATTTGATGGACATTGATGCACCGGTCTGAGAGAGGAGGACCAAGAAGGCTACTGATGTGTCGGCTTCACAACGACCTCCACGCCCGACTCCAGTGAGATGCTCTACTTCATCAGCACAACCCCACGCTGCTCAATAGCCCATTAGGCGCCAGTTGGTGATTGAAGAAGAAGTTGAAGATGCACGTGCTCAGATGGTGCCCTTGAACTTGGACACAAGTTCAGGGTCACACATGTATGAAGAGGAGGAGGTAGATAACACTGAGAGTGAGGAGATGGAAGATGAGCCAGTGGACTTCTTATCCAAGCTGGAGGAGGATGGGGTGAAGTGGGTTGGGAAGCAACCTGAGGAAGTTGCCTATGGGAGAGGCACAACAAGGAGAGTGTTCACAAGACCCCTCCACCCCGAGTGCTTGGCAAGGAGGGTGATGCCCACTAGATATGCATGTATGGCTACCATGCAAACTCTAGGGATTAACTACGTGTATAAGGATCGAATGAAATGATGTGGGCTCTACAAGATATTGAATGAGGTTGGAGAAACCTACTTGGAGTCGACTCATGAGTTCTTTGCAACATTAGAGAAGGTACAGTACCAAGGTGAGGATGCCATCCGGTTCAAGCTGAATAACTCAATGAATGTGCTTAAAGTTTCCCAAATCAATGCTATCTTTGCACCTGATTCAGACATGGCAAATAATTTCAATGAGGGAATACTTGACAAGAATGGGAGAGCATATTACTCCAAGATGTGGAAGGTTATTGCTAGTCAAGCAACTTTTTTCTACAGGAAAATCCAAGACCAGTAAGATTTACAATCCGTTCATGAGATACCTACATATGGTCCTAGCAGACACCTTGTTTGGCCGTTATGACAACCAAGGTTGTTGTTCGCAAAAAGATTTGTTTTTTATGGCCACGGTAGAAAGTAAGGGATTTGTAAACATTGGAGCCATGGTGATTGACCATTTGAAGACAATCCCCTCTAAGAGTAAAAATCCATTCATCATGGGGGGAATTATCACCACAATGGAAAATGTAGTGGGCTGCAATGTAGATGGGCTTACCAAGGTAGAAGGAAGCAAATATGTTGATCTAAACTATCTTGCTAGGTCCCATATGATCTCCCTTAAAGATAGCAAGAGCATTTATGTTCTGAACTCCGTGTACCCTGGAATCACCTTGGAACTCCCATACCATACCACCCCCTACTCAGGGATGTGGGACCACCGAATGACTTTTTGGGTCTGATATCATAGTATGAGGAGGAGCATCCAAGAGAGGGGTACAGAACACCAAATGTGGACTTACCTGAAGGTGGAGGAGAGATGAATGTGCCTATGCAACAGTGCATTCTTGAGCAGACCCGACGCACTAGACTGAGATTTGAGGATTTTGATGTACAACCACCTCCAATAAATGCATATGACATGTCATCCATTCATGCATAGTTGGAGGTGATTCAGCAGACACAACAGGCCATGTGGTTAGATGAGCAACAAATGCATCATCAGATCAACCACATGTATTAGTATCAGCAGGCGCAGGTGTAGAGGAACCTCGAATGGGGGAGAATTTCTGGGTAGGATTATCTGGTTACCAAGAGACATACCCGCCTCCATAGGCAGACTATTGGGGCCACTATTACCAGCATCCACCTCCACATTCAGGCCCACCGTAGGATCCCACACCGCTAGAGCAGTATGTCTATCCTATCATTCCTAAGCTTTAGTTTCATGGTGAGGACAATATGATTCAAAAGTTTGGGGTGGTGGGGGCAGTATGCTCTCTTTCTTAGATTATTTTGTTGATTTCTATCTCACATGATCCCTATTTGTTTGACATTTCTCTTTTTAGTATAGATTTCCTTTTGTTTGCATTCATGCATGCATGTAGTTCAATTTCGCATTTTTGCATAATTTTTTGAAGAAAAAAAAATCTTTTTGCTCCTCTATGTCATGCATTGCATTCTCGTGTAGATTTTGGTAATCTTTATGTGTTTTTAATTAGGATTTGCTTCTTTATGTCTTAATTTCCCTAAAGTTAGGTTTAGATGTGATTGGATGCAAATTGGCACCATTTTGGCCAATTTTGCCAAAACTTGATTGTTCTTGCCTAAAAGCATGTTTTAACTTAATCTCCACTGTTTGAAATGAAAATGTTGGTCTTTGACAAATGCATGCCATTTTCTTAAGAGTTTATTGCTATTTGATATTAATTGTTGACTTTTTACATGTGCATCACCTCTCTCAAGTTTGTGAATGTTTTGGTTGAATTGTGGATTGAGCAAGCTATGAATGCTTAGAGCCTATGGAATCACATGATATAAATGTGAATCTCATGTTGTTCAATCATGCAGTGTGATATTATTTGATGAAGTGTTGGATTAGTTTTCATGCAGGAAATATTATGATGAGGACTACACTAATGATCCCTCTCTGACCTAACTCTTCTTTCACTATCTTCATACATCTTCACCTCATGAAAGGATGCCTTAGAGCACATATTTAGCCTTGGCCACCTCCAACAGTTTGGGGTGGCCATATCTACATCTCTCTACTTCACTGTATCCACCATATGCCCTACCTACATCAAGGGAAAAAGAAAAGAAAAGAAGAAAAGAAAAAGCAAAAGAAAATAAAAAGATGCTCCTGTCTAGAGTATCTAAATAAAGAAAAGATGACTGTGTAAAAGCACTCCAATCTCTTACCGCAACCCTTTCTTCCATTTTCATACCCATTGAGCTAGATAGCATCAAACCGAGCTCACTTTACCCTTTCTACATCCATGTGGGTCATTTGGTGTGGTTTGAGGCATAAGATTGAATACATGATAGTGAAACAACACTCCTTGTCATCGTTGATTAACTCCAACATGAAATGCTTTACCTGGAATTACATGAAGGACATATGGAAAGCTTGTGTATTCTATGCTTTATATTTGAATTTTGTATGCTCAGTGTCCATTTTATGATTGGTTTGAAAAAGTGGACAGGAGAGAGATGGAATACATGCACTTAGTCACTTTTAAGACCATTTAGTCAATAATCATCTTTTGCAATGCATTTGTCACTCTTAATGATTGAAAGAAAACTAAAGAGAGAGATTGAGTTGGAGCATACTTGAGAACAAGTATGTTTTAAATTTGGGGTGGTGATGCAGTCCTATTTTAGGCCTTCATCTTGTGTCTTTATGTATCTCAATCACATCTCAACGTAGTAGAATGCGAGTTAAATTCCCCAATATGCATATTATTGTCAAATGCACTTATGGACGTTCTTTGCATACTTTTTAGGTACTTGGACCATGCTTTGGATGGATGAGAGAGAAGAAAGGAGTTCCAAGAGTCTTCCACTCATGGAGGGGTCCAAATAAGACCCCAAAGCTCCCTCCACCTACCCCTAATGTCCAAGGGTCGACATCAAGTAAAGAAGTCCATTGATCATGAAAATTCAAGTTGATTTTGCTACTAAAGACCCCAACATGGTTGTGGTGCCAGAGAATGACAATGCTGGCTAATGTCAAAGTTATAGAGAAAATCCCAAAATTATTAGGCTACAACAACATTACCACCACGGTCGTGCTACCCAGCACGGTCGTGCCATGAAGCCTCCAAAACGGTCGTGCTATAAGAAGCCAAAATGGGCATGTTGAAGGGAACGACCTCACCTCCAACTCACTCACCACAGCCGTGCTACCCACCATGGATGTTCTACCTAGCCTCCACCATGGTTGTGCTGCCCAACACGGCCATGCTACCAACCTCCATATTATCACCTCAACCTATGATTTTTCCACTTTGTTAGAACAACCGTCCCACACCACCACCGTCATTCCTACCCTTACCCACCACGACCATGCTACCCAGCACGGCCGTGCCACCACCTAAACATTAGCATTTTCTGCACTATTTTTCCAGCAATGCCCCTACTTACCCTAGTGCTTCCACCACCACCTATATATACATGGGCAGTGGCCACAAAACTAGGCTAGTTGTCATTACTCCTCTCTACCCACTTTAGAGCATTCATTGCACTCCCTTGCATTTATGCTCTCCACCCACCATTTCCACCATAGAAATCTAGTTTTCTACCATAATCCCCTTCATTTTCATGCCCATCATCTACCTTGGAGGAGGGAGGTTTCCCTACAACAGCTAGGAGGTGAAAGAGAAGGATCTAATTCAAGTTCCATGGAGTCCTATCCCCTTCTTCTCATTTCTTTTATCTTTTCTTTGAGCATGTTTAGATAAGCCCCTAGTGGTGGGTTGTTTGGGGTTGAAATGTGACTTTGATATCATGTTGGGGTAAAATAACTTGTAATAAATATAATTTCATTCTATGATGATTTCCTCTTGCTTCTGTCTGATTTTCCATTATCTTGCATGTGGTTGTGCTATTAAACATAAATTGCTTGGTTTGTGATGCTTGATGACACTTAGCTTTTAGGGGAAATTGGAATGGATGTGGCAATCTTAGGAATGGATTCTAGGTCCAATTAGTGGATCCCTAGCTAGCCCCCTTTGTTTCCACATACATCTCCCTTCTTCTACAAGTGAGTGTGATATCTAAGTAGCTAGTGTAAGTGTGATTAGTGCAATTGCCTAGAGTTTCCTAAAGGCTAGATGGCAAATAACATGAGGTGCAATACCCTCATCTCTACTCCCATTCCTACCCTTGGATCTCAATTTCCCTAATACCACTTACCCCATAAACCTAGACTTGCCAAGTCCTACTAGAATTACACCTAACCCTAGTTCTCTAACTAGTAGTATAGGGTATGTTCTAATAGCACTTGCCTTGTTGTTTGGTTTGGTAATCAAGATTGAATTGTGATATTTGCATGCTATGTTGATATTACCCTAACTAATATCAAGTTGCATTCCCAAATAGATGACCTATCCATCATACTGCTTAAAATCCATCTTTTCCTTCTTAGCTTGTTAATGTTAGTGTAGTCAATTGCCTTTGTTAATTCTTAGCTAATTGCCTAGTTCTAGATAGTTAGTTCTTTCTCAAGTAGTTAGGGATCCTTTGATATTTATTGTGATAATTTGCCTAATTAGTTATAACTTAGACCCTTGCTTGTCTAATTGCTTAGCTTGCATCTTAGTCGATCACTTAGCTTGCCAGTGTAGTGTAACTCCTTTTTCTAGTCTAATTTGTAAGGCCCATAAACTTGCTTAATGAGTTGAATAAGCTTAATTATCATAATTGAATTATTATAACACTAATATAACCTTGTGATATTCTTTGAAATCATAATACAAACTTAAGTTTCAAATTTGGTCCAATTTGGACACTGTTTGAGCAAGTTATGTAATTTTATGCACATTTTGGACTTTTCTGTAATTTACCCAACTAAGAGGTTTTCTTTGCAATTTATCACTTGCATTATGTTCCTTGGATATTCTATCATAATTCTTGAGATTTTTTAGCTATGGTGAACTTATTTAAACCTTGGTTTGAAGGTGTTTTCTCTAAGGGTATTTTAGGTTTACCCTTCATGGATGAGCTACCTTTAGTAGCTATCAACTAATGAGTTATTTGTTTTGCTTGAAAATTCAAGAAATGAGGGATATGCATGTCTCTATGGACAGTGGGGGAGCTTCTTGTGTGTGTTATTGTATATTCTTAATAGTTTAAGGCTATGGACACTTGGAAAGATACTAGAACTTCAACCTTTTCTTTTTCTTTATCTTAAAGCTAGCTTCATATACTTATCCTTAAGCATCAAAACGAGCCATTTTCTCTCCACCACTTCCCTCCTTCTACAAACTCGTCCTACCTATATGCTTCTATGAATTTCCTATCCAATAAAGAATAGAGAGGGGACCTTCTTAGAAAAAGAATCTAGGGTTGCAATTGACTTCCTTTTAGGGTTTAGAAAGCTTCCTTCTAGTGATCTTGACCTAAAAGAGTAAGAATCCTCTTATTTACTACATTTATTTCTTTTTTATCCTTCCTCCTACCTTTATCCAGGTCGTAACCTTGCTTTTCCATGGTAAAAATTTCTCTAAAGCTCTAAAACCCTACCTTTCTTGCTCCTTATGTTTAGGGTTTGCTCATTTGATGAAGAAAGGTGCTAGATGGACGAGTTCATAGCTTATGCTTGGATTTTATACCCTACATGCTCAATTTTCCTTTTGTGGGGGGTTTCATCTTCTCAATAGAGGCAATTTTTATAACTTGCTCCACGTTTATTGCTTATCATAAGCTTTCTAGATCATGTTCTTGCTTGAAAATGATGATCCATGCACTAAAAAGCTATGCTTGACTTGGATTTTGATTTTTATAATTTTCCCTAATCTGATTTCAGTTCTAGATGAACTTGTGATCATGTGTACGTTATTCCTAAGGTATAATATGACTTGGATTAGGTTGTTTTGGCAACTTATGGTGCTAAGCACCTATCAACCAATGGTCAATTTTAGGGTTTAAAGCTGATTTCTTCTATAAACCCATGACCCGATGATGGTACCATTGCAACAACCCTATGGTTTTGTCTTCATGAAAAATGATGGTCATGATCAAAGGTGTCAGATGATGGTGAAAACATATGGTCACTCCCTTAGGTCAGGTTTTGGATCAATTAGAAGTTTAATGGTCAACAATTAAGTACCCTAATAATGTCATCAATCAATGATGAGATTAGCTTAATATTTGATGTTGATTAATGAATATAGTGCTAATATAACAACCTATGGTGACTTAATGGTCAATAATGATGGTGTATCAGATCTCCAAAACCTATGGTGAGTTAACCATATAGTTTTAGCATCAATTAAACCTTATATCAATGGTTTCTTGGGCCACTTGATGCAATGGTCAGACCTATACTATAATTGATGGTTTTAACATATGAACTTGACCCAATGGTCAAGATCTAATGTTTATTCCTCCAATAAATTGGAATTATATCTAATGTAATATGTTGGTCCTAATAATGTGATTTATATGGTTTCCTTTATATGATCAACTTAAGGATCTTACTTGTTGACAATGGATGGCTTGTTTTAACTAAACATTCGATTGTGGGTTTTACCCTACTCTGAATGGAAATTTTTGTGTTGCCATCAAGGGATGTCTAGGGTTAGATGGTGACTCTTTATAGAACACAGATCATAGACTTCATAGGTGGTTTATCCAAGGTGTTTACTTATGTAAACAACCAATGGTCTTACCTTTTAAACATCTAATGTTTCTGGGTGACATTGTGGTATGGTGATATGGGTTGAATGATGGTGGAACAAATGGAGGGTTACCCTTAATAAAGTAGTCTTGCCTATTCACTCATATGAATAGAAGGGATGATAACCATACTGTGTTGATATGTAACCCTAATGAGGTATATCTTGTTATACAACTTTAAGGCTGCGTTTGTTACGTGGTGAATCATGGTGATAGGGAATGATGGTGAAATAAAAATGTTGTTTGTTTTCCATGGTGATAGGGAATGATGGTGAATCCATGGTGAATCTGTGGTGAATTTTGATCTATTTTTGTCCCCATGAAAAAGCATGGTGAATCGTGGTGAATCATGGTGAAAGAAGTTTCCTGTCAAGACTCCACTACTTATTTAGACAAATGTGCAAAAAAGCAGTCTAATAAATATGATTCTTACTTGTGTAGGGTGTTTTTTATAAAAAAAAATTCCCCTCCCCATCATTATAACCATGTAACAAACAAAAATTTTTAAGTTTTTCACCATCACCATACCAATCACCATATACATGTTACCAAACAACATATTTTAATAATTTCCCTATCACCATCACCGTCCCTATCACCGTCACCGTCACCGTCACCGTCACCATCAATTTTATCACCACGTACCAAACACAGCCTAATATCACTAAATGATGGTGATGGGGTCTGAATAGTCCTTGAATGACTAATACAATCATGGAGTACTCTGTTACCATTGTTGAAACCCTGGTATGCTATAACCCGATGGTTACACCTTGAAATATCTCCTAACTCATTAATTCAATATTGTGCTAATCTGGTGTATTATATGTAAGTGATGTTGTTGAGCCTTGTTATAAGGCATGGAAAGATAATGACGATCTTGTAGGGAATAGTATGATGGTATTAATGACCTTTAGGCATGGTTGAGCCCTAAATGAGGTGTAATCCTCTTATGTTGATAAGGGTTGATACCCTGTGATATTATGAAAAGGATTTATATCTTGTGATAGTATGATGACTACTGTTGTCTCATGAATGGCAAGTGAATAGTACCATGTGATGATGAGATGAGAAATTATGTTTCACACATTTTATATCTTTTAAAAGTTGTGATATTTATATGCTTGCTAGAAGTGAATGAGGGTTTGTATGTCCACTTGTTTCATGCAACCTTAATTCACCCAATTGGAATAACTAATCAAGTGCAACTCTAATCATGTAGTGCTATGTGCCGTAGAGCCATCTTCAGTGTCAGAACTTGCTGGATGGTGAAATGAGTATTCCTAAGGGAAACTCAAAGTAGATACCATTGAGTATGTGGGGGTGGTAGGTTGAGGATATATCCTTGTCATCTATAATGTAGATTGTGGAGGATAACTATGGTCATGCCTCATACATCTGATGTGATTGAGAACGACTGCGGTTGTGTCTCGGTGATTATAACATGATGTGATTAGAGGACAACTGCGGTTGTACCTCAACGATTGGGTTTGAATATCCTAGATGCTAGCATCATGGCTTGTACCAAGGTGGGATAGTTACATGACTATATGTCACTGTGGTGGCAGCTTTGACTGATATGTCACTACTTTTTTACTCATACTGACTGAGGGGAAGAGATCTTAGGATACCGACACTCCTAGATCTTGTACGGAACCGAATATCCCTTCGTAAGGTCGGTTGGACTTTGAATGGTACGATTCAAATTCTCAGGGCATAATAAAAGATGTAATATAGCCGTATAGCATATTTGTTTAGGGTTATACACAACGTTTCACATTGGATGATAACCCTTGTTTGTTATCTTTACATAAAGATGATGCTTAGTGCAATTAAGAGATAGTGGATATACTTAGGTTGTAGATATGTTTAAGATTGTAGATACATACATGCAGTATCCATGCTTATCTTGATAACTATACTGCTACTGCTGATTATAATCATGATGCTAGCTATCTCATGTTGTTAGTTATGTTTAGCATGCTAGCCATGCCTTTGTAACTAGAGATGCATATACTGCTAATCATTCTTATCTAGATAGTTGTGCTTATGTTGTTAGCTCTTCTTATGATGTTGATATGTTCAACCTATTAGACATGCTAATGTTGTTAGCTATGCTTATGTGGCTAGACTTATTCATAATGATAGAGATTCTATGTTACTAGACTTGCTCATGATGCTAGATATGAATATGCTACTGAATTGCTTATATTGTCAACAAGATAAAGGATGATAGTCTGGCTAATGTTGATATTTATTATCTGCTCCTTTATATATTTTATTAATCATCAGTGTTGTTGAAATTATTTATTATATTTGATTAAACTGCTTAAACCTGTTAATTACTTTTAAATGTTGTTGGAGGTTATATCTCTTACTGGGACATGGGTCTCACTCTTATGGTTTGCCATATTTTTTTTAGGTAATCGGAAGTGATGAAAACAAACATGTGGCAGCAAAGAGGAGCTATAGTAATGAATATTTGAGAAAGTTGATTAGATGTCTAGTGTGTCCTAGAGTCATCCTTGTACTCTTAGGTCCGGGCAAGAATAGTTTGTATATGGTGTTTCAAACAAATTGAACTTTTGTTAGCATGTTAATGCTTGTTTGTGTGGCATATATGAATATTGTTCTCCTGTATATATATGTTGTGGCTAAGGCAATAAAACAATTGTATCAAATTCTTGGCATAGTATGGATATAAGAAAGACGTTGGGCTCTTATGCAAATGTTTCAGAGTGAGTGTTGATGTTGAAATTGATTTTAATTTACCCATATTTTTGGGTATGTGATTAATTAGTGATTAATTGTGCTTTATGTTTTGAGTAATCTCATTTAGTGTAATGGGTTCTCACATAATTGCTTGGCTTGCTTAGTTGCTAGCCCTAACTTGCTCAGAGTAATCTAGAGTCTTTGTTAACTTAGTTTCTTTCTTGCTCTTTCTTGCTTGCAATTGTAGTGTAATCAAACCAAACCCAACTTAAAACCATCAAACCCTAATTTACGCTTTAGGAACATAGCTAACGGTAACCTAGCTTTAGTGGCCCTTCTCCCTATGAAGATTGACCCTAATCTTACCACTAGCCTATACTACAGAACGACCCTGTGCACTTGCAGGAATGTATGATTAGTTGAGCCTGTGAGTTAGACTAGGTCCACATATAAATTTTGAGAGATATGTGTGTTTTCCCTTAAGGTTGCATCTAGCCACCTTTAGTTGTCTAGTGTGTGGCCTTGAGAAGAATCACACCACCTCCACATCAAAGGGTTAGGTTTGGTACATATGTTTTGAATGGACCCGCTAGAATCTGGTGGAATGGAGTTACATTCGTGATACTTCAATTATGACTTGGGAAGAATTCCTTGCCCTCTTTCGGGAAAAATATATTTGTCCAACCGCTTTGAGGAAGAAAGAGGCTGAGTTTTACAATCAGAAACAAGGAACTCTAAGTTTCTCGACATACATCCAAAAATTCCTACTATTGGAATGTTATGCAACTAAGCTCATGGAACCTTATAGATCCTCCCTCTTCTTGGAAGGCCTTAATTATATGGTTGGTCATGCTATTGTTCCACAACTTCCACTAACCTTCCAACAAGTGGTTGATAAAGCTCTTGCAGTGGAGTCATATCCTGGTTTTCAAGACCCAATTCACTACAATAACATCAAGAAAAGGAAGAACCACAATGATGAGGGTAGGTCTACAAGATGCAGAGGGTGTCATCGCCATAATCCACCGGGAAGGTGCACCTTGGAATGTTTTGCTTCTCAGAGAAATGGCAAGCAAGTAATTTGCCACCATTGTAGAATACATGGTCATATTAGGCTGTTATGTCCACATATTCATAGAGAACCTGCTCCAGCTCATTCACCTCCATGAGATAGTTGCCACACCTATTACTTAGATATAGTAATAATCAACAAGTTTGGCGACCCACAATTGAGAGGCGTGCATGACTGCTATGGTGTGAACATTGAAATTCCTAAAGTTGTTAAAAGAGTTAATGAATGTAATACATATACCTTAACTCACATCATGTATTACTCTTTTTTGTACGTGCATGCTTAAGAATTATTCTCCAAGTATAAGATGTTTGTAGAACCCAAGGAAATCACATGACTGAAGTATATACAATAAGTTGTTGTTATGGAGAAGTTGGTGACTTGGTTCACGTAATGATTTGGGTGCCATATTTAGCTTTTCATCTCCATGTTTTCATGTAGAATCTATTTTGATTATTATCATACTATATGTAAAAAAATTGTATTTTATCGATGTTTTCTTGAGCCAAGCCACCACTTGAAGCTAGTAACTTTGGAGTAGTACTTGGAGATGAAATGCCCTACCGACTATATTGACCTTAAAACCCTAGACTTAAGAGTAGAGCAGTGAGTTAGAATCCATATATATGCTTTAGTTGGCTTACCTTTCGTTACCCCTTTAGATGGTTTGATCGCGACAACTCCTTTTATTTTAGGGTTGGAGTCTTACACCTTGTTAACTTAGAAGGATAATCCAACTTTGAAATTGTTTGAACTTAATAGGGAATGCATTGTGCAAACCTTGAAAAAAGGGCCCTCAGTCAAATATCACATAAATATAACTACTACACAAATTAAGCCAACCTAAGTAAATACACATGTTAGGTTGTATTTACTGGGGTTCTATAAGTTCATGGTTTAATTAAATCAAATTATTTGATATTAGGCATAATGGTGGACTAGATTATGAATGGGAAGATTTCTAGGATGAAATCCATTTTTAGGGGTGGAGTGTTGTAACATACTCAAATCTCAATATCCAGCTCCAACATCCCCCTTATTATGACCATTTATAATAATATGACATTCAATTATTTTTCATCAAATTAGATGAAAGGATAGTAATTAGAGTCAAGAAACTATAATATTTCAACAAATAACCATTATGCAATGTTAATGACTAATTATTTAATTATGTCTCAATTGGTAGTAGATGATATATAAATTCACTTATTAATTATCATCGACCTTAATTTGTCACTCTAAATTCATATTATGTCTAGGGATAAAAGGAAATATTAAAATACAAAATAATATTTCAAATTGATTAAAAGGAGCATAAATGCATTAAATGTGTACTTAACAATAAAACAAATAAATAAGCACTAATATATTTAAAATAAGAAAATGATGATAAAATTAGATCCTGAACATCATAATTAACTTATATAAAAATTGTTGTGTCAAATCATCTTTGTTTGGCCATTCAATTAATTGGTTGAAAACCATAATTTTCTTTTATATAAATGCAAGAATTATTACATTCATTGCCACCATCCATTATCCACTTGCTCCCCTATAACGTCAATGCAGATCCTTTATTCACGCATTCAATTTGTGTTTTCATGCTCGCGAAGAACAATTGCCACTGACATGTGCCATTACTCCCCTTTCCTATCCCTCTTCCTCTTCTCCTTCTTGCCCAGATCTCCTCCACCATAGCTGCCAATACCTGAGTCCATGCCCTTCCACCTTCTTCATCAAGCCTAGCCACCGACTCTCTCCTCCCAACAACCAATGATGATGAAGCAAGGACTTTGCCACTCACCTTATTCTCCCCCATCAACTTTTCCTTTGTATTGCCATGAATCCCAACCTTGATCCTTTGGTTCTTGTTGCCAACAACAACAACTAGAGAACAACCCTAGCTGCCATTATTTCTTTCTCTCTGGTTGGAAATTGTTGTTGCACTATGTGTGAACCCCTACGGCAGCCAGAGACCACATATCCACCAGCCCTCAACATCTTCATATCTATGGCTTATAGCAGAACTATTTCAAAGCCTATATTCCACCAAATCGCCACTCATCTCCTCCACTTTAGTCTTCTTATTCATCCTTGCAGCCAACAATTCCTTTTTTTTGGTTGCAAAGCAACTAATGCAACAAATGTTGAAGCCATCACATGCAAGGCATATCAGTGGCCAATAGTGAAGCTCTACATCTTCAGATATTGTGAGAAATGATCCCTTCCAACCTCCGATCTTCTTTATAGCACCACCACATGGTGTAGTAACAATCAGCGGTTGTGTTTCCGCTCAGCAAAACTCGCAAGTTTGCCTTCTCTCAATGCCTGCAGATATCCTTGGCGTGTAGAAACTTCTCTTATGTTTCCCATCGAGGTTCTGTGAGGACTGTGGGCTAGACACGACAGGTGTTTCTCTCAGTAACCATCAACAACAAGGCTCTAATGACTTGTTCCGGGCTCAACAGTGCCCCGACGAATTTGGCAATAAAGTCATGTACGTAATTGATCACAAGATAGAGTTATAATCCATTATTAGGCATAAACTACCTCATATTTTGGGTTCTCATCTAACAACAGACACATGTGTTTAAGACATGTATCTTGCGCTCTTTTCGACTTTGCATGCCCAATTTTCATGAGTTTGCTCTGAAGTCAATGCCCCAATTCATGTGTTTCAGTTCTCCTCTTCTACCAGCCCTAGCTCCTCTCTTTTCCCTTGCTTTGTGGACCCCTCCTTACTGTTAATCGCAAGCTCCACTGAAACAGAGAAGCTTCATGATCTGGATGCGGTAGCTTCGGTATCCTTGTCTCAATGAATTGCTTACTTGGTCGAGGTGATTGAGTTTGGTTGCTGGCCTTTCTATTCATGCCTCCATTTTGTGGTAGGAGAGAAGTAGTGAAGTGTTTTCATGACTACCATGGTTGGGCACATTTCAGCGATTATCATGTGATGTTAGGGAAGGTTTCTGTGAGCCAAATCTCTGATGAGCCTTTGTATATATCATTTAAACCTTGCCTTATAAGGGGTTTTTGGTCCCTCAGGATTTTATTTCATCCTCAATCATACACAGTGTTGTAATGTAAAAATGAGAGTAAATGTCTGGTGATGTTGTAGGATTTGCGAGGCCTCAAATAGGGCATATAGGTATTTTGTCAAGTGTCTTATTTCATGAAGATCATGAATCCTACAAAATTCTTAATATTGGTAAATTGCAAAACTAAAAACAAATTATGTTATGGAATCATTGTAGTTTTCTCTACGCGGTGGTCTAAATTTTGTAAGTTAATTTCAGTAACAACAATAAGGTCAACTTTTAGTATTTTGACTGATAAAGTTTAATCTAAATCTTATATAAAATATTATTAGGATCTGGAACTGTGATTTATGACTCTGGGATTTGAATGTGGATGTAGTTGACCAAATATAAGGTATGTGCTTCTTCCTAATTTTATTTGGGCATATAATGACTAGATCCTAATTGTTATCAATGAGGCATATTTTGAGTTATACTGCTCCTTTCTAACCTCTTGAATCCCTTTGGAATCTCAAATGTTATTCACATATTTATTCATTGATGACTATGGAGATATTACTTCACATGTATATGGGCCTTTGACCCCAATGGTTATATGTTGGATGCTTTTATCCTTTTTGTACTTGTTATACTCTGTACTGGCTTGCTTATGATATTATTCATGTGTAGTTTTGACTAATCATATCTCAAAGTGGTTACACCATATTTTATTGGCACTGAGGTTTCAGTCCTCCTTCCGCGACACTGAGGTTTTAGTCCTCATGCCAGGCACTAGGGTTTTAGTCCTCCTGTCATACTATATATTTTTGGCACTGAGGTTTTAGTCCTCCTGCCCTTGGTTTAGAATATATGGGTTTCAACCCTACTTTTTAGGTTATGATGGTCTTTATGATTATCAACATGCATTTCCTTATTTGCTATTGTTTGTGCAATTATTCAAAATGACAAGGAATGTTATTTTATTGCTCATCTCATATGAATGCCTTGTCCTTTGGATTATGACTCTATTAATATATTATTTGGTTTTGCTTCTTCTTAAACTTCCCAAATGTTATAAACCCCCCTTTTTGAATGGGAACACCCTTGATTTGGTCCTCATATTTTTTTAATGCCCAAATATCTATTTAGCGCACATATACTAGTTTTATCTGACACATACCTCTTATTTCTTTTGTTGGGTGTCGTTCCCTCACCCAAATCCTAAGATTACTGTAGACTAAAAGTTAGAAGATCAAGACCTTGGATATCAACTCTTGCAGGAACTCATTTCAGAGTAGAAGAAGGACCCGAGATGTCTAGGTGGCCCTCCACCTCAATCCTAATTAGCTTTTGATAATGTCATTTAGATCTCCTTTTATCCAATATGGACCAATATGTACATCAATTGTTATATCTGTAGTAGCTTAAGTTTTCCTATGCTACAAACTCTTTACATCGCTTTGTATTCCATATTGTTTTAAATAACAATACTATGCACCCCTCCCTTTTATTATGATGAATATAGTTTGGGGTTGTATTGTTTATTTCAAAATCAGTAAGAAGTGGTCCCATGGTTGGGACCCACTCCTTACACTTACTCAAGATTCTCATAGTCACATATGTAGGATCTCTATACTTCTCTCAGTCTAAAATGTTGATCATAGGTGGATACTAGGGCAAAACATCTTATCTTGGAGAGTTTCCACTTAACTTGAGGCTCCTATTGGGAACTTATAGCAGAGGTAATAGCCTAAGGGAGATAAAGATTGAATGGTTAGATTAACCAACTGCCTTGGCTCTAAGACCATACTCGTCAGGAATGGGACCTGAAAGGGAATCCACTCACTTATTTGATGTGAACATCTAATGAAAACTTGATAAGAGTATTTAGCAAAGGAAAGTAAACTAAAATTCAAGTATGTAATGTATCAATCACTCTAAAGTGTAGTAATGGAAGATGAGAATCTAACTACTGCAATATTTACATTTTAACATTGTTCTTCACCATGTAGGGTGTACCCATAAAAGAAAACTATAGGAAATAAGCCACAGAGGATAAATCCACTACTTTAATATACCTCCCACGAAAGATTAGCTACTCTTGGATAAGTCATGGTCAACTTTAGTCTACTCCTCCTTGCTCTCTACCTAAGGGGTTGGATATTAATAGTGATTGAACAATAATTGGGAACATCAAATAAAAATAAGGATCCCTAAACAAATAATAAAGTACAATCCAAGTGGACATTGAGATAAAATATTCCAATAAGATGAAAATAAATAAATGTACTTGTCATGAATTAAAATAAAATATGCCTCGTGAGCATAGATAGAGAAATTAGGGTACATAACCCATCAACATTAATGAATAAACATCATTTATGTGAGATAAGTGTAGTACTGGTGAACTATATAAAAACAACGGTGGCTAGAGCGCATAACCCTATACCTAATAGAGCATGGCACGTGACCATACTCTTAAATATATAAAGTCGGGCACAAAACCCAGGTATGGGGCACATGACCTCCATCTCAAAATATAAAAGGCACATGACCCAAAACCAAAGCATATTATATAACCCTAGTACAATTGAATCAACAAGCATGCAATGCAGAAGCAAGTAGAGTTTAGTCATGGTATTAAACATGATTGTCCAACTATAAGTAGAACATCAGACCATATAAATCCATCATGAGAAAATTAGGGATTTGATGCACAAAAAGCACAATTAGACCAAATTCACCAATTAGGGCTCAAATAAAGATGGCATGAACAAGAGTACGAATTTTAGATGCCAAAGTGAAATATCAAGTGGGAATTGTCAATATATAATCAATTTCAATATCAGGGACTCAAAAAGAATTTTCAATAGATCTCAAAGAAGATATTTCACATATATCCCCCAAATTACGTCAAAAGAGAGATAAAGTATAACTATTGCTCAACATAGACTCAAAGGGATGCAACATAACTTGAAGGCACTTGTAAGTGGTTGGGGTTCAAACCCTAGACCTAGATGATGCACTTTCACCTAATATCATATTAAATATACATCATTAATTAATGACTATAGCACAAACCCTGGAGTACCAACTTCTTATTACATTGGATTTAGGTTATGAAACCTATACCATCGGGTATAGGTTATTTTTTAATGTTTTCAAAACATATTTTTAGATAAATTTTGAATTTGTATATTGATAATTATGCATTTTCTAAGACAATCATTTACTAAAATTCTTGAGAAATAAATACAAGCAGAAAGATTGAAACACCCTCGCATCACGCATCACAAGTTTGATGCATGATATGGTATCTAAGTCTTTCATCCATGATCAAAGGGACACATGATACCAAATGAAATCAATGGTGAAAAGACCATATTACCCATTACGAGCATGACAAAATCCAAATCACTAGAAGGACATAACTGAGAACCTGCCAACACTCATCTTATTCATGTGTCTTTTATGCAATGCAACATGTGGGTACTGTTTTAGAACTTGAGGGATGGGAAATCAAATCGGAAACTCTAGCAGCCTAAAGCACTAACAGAAAAACCCAAAAGCTTCATCGCATCTTGGCGGTCCCAATGAGCCCAAGAATAAAACCTCAAGGCGGCCAAAACCTCGACCAATGCCTCCAACAATGGTTGGCCAGCGGGGGGAGCTTCAAAGATGTAAAATGAAAACCACCAAATGGGGAAAATGATTCTTGAAGACTATCAAAAAATCAAACTGAGGGCACCATGAAACAACTCAGTTAACCCGTGAGCTAAATCATGAAGTACAAGAAGAATTTCACAACATAGTAGAACAATTAGTTAAAGAGGAAACTTGAGAAACTACCTCGACAACATGAATTGAAGTCAGAAGTAGATTTGCAAAGACACAAGGAGAAGATCCAAGTCATAGCACGAGTTTTAGGAGACTAGGGAATCTCTGCCAATTCTGGATGACCACTTCAGGCTGACCGGGTAGGGAGGCATAGGTGATTGAGTGTGAACCGGGTGGTAAAACAAGATGAAGCGGGTTATGCAGAGGTTTTGGATCATATATATATATATATATATATATATATATATATATATATATATATATATATATATATATATATATATATATATATATATATAGAGAGAGAGAGAGAGAGAGAGAGAGAGAGAGAGAGGAAAGGGGGGTGTTTGAGAGGGAGAGATTCCCACCAGCAAAGGAAATAGGGGTGCAGTGAAAAGCAAAGTTGGGGAGAACTTTTTCGGC
Organism: Alisma plantago-aquatica; assembly: GCA_963693085.1. Lineage (NCBI taxonomy): Eukaryota > Viridiplantae > Streptophyta > Magnoliopsida > Alismatales > Alismataceae > Alisma > Alisma plantago-aquatica. The sequence continues at coordinate 1,084,518,379 of OY856410.1, read as the reverse complement.
TACCAAACACTATAAAATTAGGGTTCCTTAAATTCAGACAAACGAGGGGAAACTATTGGGAAAGAGAGCAGGAAATAAGGAGCAAAGGAGATAGAGATCGTGAAGGAATGGGAAATCAAGAACTGTGCAACCTATTCTCGGCCTCCTACTTGAACAGTGCTAAGCTTCGTAAACTTACAACCCGTGTATAACAGTATCTTAGCATCATGCACAATGTTTCTAAACATGGGAGGTGGATCAGTTTTGGTGTGCTTTACCCCACAACTATCCAGCATCACATCAATGATGTCTACTAAAACTGATTCATTCACATCTACGTCATCGAAGGTAATTTCTCCTTCCACACAAGCACTGCTATCGACATCCACTGGTTTCGAGTTTGAAATCTCTCCATGCCAGTGCCATTCTGTATAGCCTTGTACAATCTCGTTGCACATGACATGACTTATGATTTCGTCACCAGTACTGACTTTCAAGTTGTTACCGCAATGCCTACATGGACAATAGAACCTATCTCTAGGTTGTTTCCTATGTTCCTCGGCAAATCTAATAAACTGATCAAGACCATAAATAAACTCTGGGGTGCAGCGATTGCGAATGGACATCCATGATCTATCCATTCTATGATCAAAGAGAAAATAAGTATATATTACAACAAGATTAGGGTCTAGGGTTAACAAATACATGTGTTGTCATTCATATATATAATAAATGTGTACCACCTATCCCATTCTTGAACACCTAATCTCACTAGTAAGTGTATAATGTGTATTGGGTTTTCAAGAAAATTTCGGCAGCATTTCCCCACTGTTCTCCAAGTACATATGTACTTAGAGAACAAACGGGGAAATATTACTGAAATTTTCTTAAAAACCCAATACACATTATACACTTACATCCTAAGTGAGATTAGGTGTTCAAGAACAGTCCCAAACCGAGGACTATCTAAGATTTACTCCTAATGAGTAAATCTTGGACGGGTTTCTAGGCCAACAAATACATGTGATGTCATTCTTATATATAATAAATGTGTATAAACTACAGGAAACATGGTTAATCCTAATCTATAGAGCATTATTAAATAATAAATCAAGAATTCAATAGTTTCAAACATGCAATAATTCACAATGCTACTGATAAAAAAAAATCACAATGCAATGTTATATCAATGTTCCTCAATATATGTATTTGTTGAAAATAAGTTGTATTGGATAGACCCATAATGGAAGTGATCATTGAAAAAATACTAGACAATCATATTTTGTTTCATATACAATGTTCAATTTAAATAAACACTCCCTTAGAGGATCTAATATTAGGCACAAAGTCATGTCTTAAATACTCTGGAAAAATATATATTGATTCAAGATCACAACTCCCATGCAGGTAGACATCAAATCCACTCCTAACAATGTATTAAAGGGCTAATCAAGTAAAAATGACACCAATACTAGAGTCGGGTCAGACAAGAACCCTACAGAAATCAACATTGGATACAATAAATGAAGACGGAGACCAGATTGTACGGTACTCCTAGTTGCAATAGCACACACATAGAAACCAGTGGATCAACCACAGTAGAAACCGAGATGGAGACCAGACTATAAGGTACTCCTACAGGTCACACACATAGAACACACGTAGAAACAAAGATGGTTACATTACCTTTGATTGGCCGGAGCAGTGGCAGAAGCAGTGGCGGCGGCGGAAGGCAGCAGGAAGGCGGCGCCGGAGTTGGAGCAGTTAGAGAGCAGGCCACCGGAGTTGGCCGGAGCAGTAAGAGAGCAGGCCGTCGGAGGCATTGGAGCAGGCCGCCGGAGAGCAGGAGACCAGGCCGCTGGAGCAGCGAGCGGCGGCGGCAGAGGAGCAGAGACCAGCAAGCGGCGGTGGAGGCGGGGGCAGAATCGCCAGACCTAACCCTCAATCGCGCGAGAATGAATGAAATAGAGAAAGGGGAATCTGGGTCGCGCACAAGTGTAGTTAAGTTAATAATAGGCGTCGGTTATTAAACCAAATTGATGCCTATAGTTTTAAGCGTCAGTCGATAGGAAAAAACCGACGTCCAATTGGACAATCTTTACCCTTAATTTTTTGGCGGTAACCCTTATCAACGTCAGTTATCCCAGGCAAACCAACGTCGATATTGGAATTTTTCGTGCAAATTTTATTCTCATTAGGCGTCGGTTATTAGATAAACAACCGACGTTGTATGTGACACTTTGGGGGTAATTTTGTTCGCTCGAAAATTGGATTTCGCGGGCTATTTTAGGCGTCAGTTTCTTTTATTCAGCCGACGCTGAATACAAAGCGATACCCATGTCTTGCTGGTCCTCCAATATAGACGTCGGTCTTAATTAATAGCCGACGTTGAATGTTATCAATGTCAGTTTTACATAAAAACCGACACCCAGAAAAGCGACGTTGAATGTTGTTTCTGTAGTAGTGGAGGTAGTAGACAAGTCCTAGGCCGCACAGTGGACATCCGACGGCCCGCAAGCGATCTAAGTAAAGGCCAAAAGGTAAAATCAATGTCCTGCATCCATCTTTGGAATTTTGAGAAAATCAATTCACATGACATGATAGGAAATCAAACATGCTATAGTACTTTTTACATTGGGATCAATATCAAAAAATTATTATTCTTTACTTGAATTGGGATAGCAAATATTATTAGATTAGGTTGAAACTTGGCATATTCGTTATTTAGGACTCAAAGAACCGATTTGGGATTAGATTTAGGTTTTGAGATTATATAGTATGAGTTTTAGCACAACTAGGGGTTAAGTCAAATATCTCAATGTTTATTATTATATAATACCATTATCCTAAAAAATAGGATTTAGAGCCCTCTTACTACCACAATCAAAGTTATATTGGATTATTTCACACAAAACAAGTTTTTCAATTCGATTTATATTAAGTCCATTAATGTCACATTAACTTAAATAACGAAACATTAATAATTTTTATTCCCATGAGAAGTCTAATTCTTGTTCCATTACACATATTAAGCACATTAGATACCATCCCAACCATTTATACATGTTCATACACATCAAATACTTTTTAATCATATTTGGGTAATTACATGTGCACTAATGAATAATGTGCATATATCTTATATATTCATTCACATATTAGGTCATGGTTAGGTTATTCGGTAAATATGAGCGTATCATGACATGTGGTGTGACTATGGAACCTAAAGTCAGTTAATATATCATGAATGTCATCAAGGACACATACATTAGGGTTAGTCATTAACTATGCACCAGGGTATGAACAAGCATGTCATGGCATACTACTAACCTTGTTTGGCCATATCTAATGAACCAAGCATGCTAATCTCCTATCCAAGGAATTAGGGTTTCTAGAGTCAGAAAGCCAAAACTTGGTACATTACAACATCTTTCATTGTTTGCATGCAATGATCATATTAGCATTGGACTTTAGGGAATGACATTATGATGGAGGTGTAATGCTCGATCACAACTCCCAAGACTCTAGTAGAGTTTTAGAAATAATGACTATCCCCACAAACCACCATTGGCCTCTACCGTGCTTTTTGTCCTCACTCACACACAATCCATGATTAATTTCTTGACATGTCACCCATCTTCGTACTAGACAGAGTTGAGAACGCTTAACAACTAAGTTCTTGGTGTTGTGCTCCCTAAAAAGGAGGTACACCTTAGTGGTATGGGTCCAATAATTTCTTTTAAGATCATTTTATCCACGACTTCAAATCCTAGGATGTTACATAAAGTGTGCAACTATAAATCATGGAGTGAACTTTATTTTAATGTCATTCTATTAAAGTGAATGCAATGAGAGAAATGACAACACATATATAATGATTTAAAGACATAAGTTCTGATACCAAGCTCCCACATTCCCTATTTATGTTGCATTTGGCAAAACGTCCATACATTTGCAGGAATTGACAGACAACCACAGACAACCGATGTATGACCTCCAATCACAATGATAAATGCACTATTACCCGCTACTCTCATTTTTATATTATTTTCTCCCTACATTGTTAGGAAAACTTTACAAGACAATCATTTGTCATCGCGAGAAATTATTACAATGAGCCACAAGTGATTAGCCATTGATAACGAAAGCCATCACTTTTCCACATGATGCATCAAAACATATCTTGATCCTCTTCAATGTTTCACATAGCCCCCCTCGAACTGGTATTGATCTCGTCATCCAACACTACAAAACATCCCAATGTGGAATATAAGCAAGAAAAATTCCTCTCCATATCACTTATTATGTACTAAGTGGATAAATGCTCATCGTTGTCATCCCCAAAGCGACCCATATTACTTATTCTTCCAAAATTCCCCACCAAGACTACCCAATGATTTGGGAAATGCATCAACACATGAAAGACAACCTTAATGGGGGTAATGGGCCTTTACAACCACCCACTCGGTTGCCTCCTACACCCTGAGAAGTGATGCTTGTGGTGAAGATGTCAAGGAAGTCATAGACACCTCCCTATGTAAGACCACTCCCTACCTTTGGTTGGTCATTTTATCTTTATCAACATCACCATGTCCCAATTCTTCCATGATAACCTCACTGTCTCCTCATAATAAAACCCCTCTAGCGGTAATGACAAACAATACAAATGGAAAGTGGATGGTGGCACATCAAGAAAGAGGCATTATACCTAGAAGTTGAGTGGGAAATGGAAACAACTACCGTATAAAATGAACAAGGTTCACTTGATTCAGTTACTATTTATCCAAAATCTTAGAATAGATGGACTATCCAAGAGCGGGAAGCTTTATGTTTGTCTTTGGAAATTCATTTTGCACTGGTATAATGAGCATGAGTGCGTCTAGAATGTGTAGGGGGGCTAAAATAAGACTACCAATCAGTTAACGTGTCAAGGTATCAATTTGAGTTGATATAGGTAAACACATTTTGGGTATCACAGGAAACACCAAAAATAGATTTTGGATTTAAACCCTATACACTATAATCTTTGTAAATTCTCTTTTGGTTCCATGAGGCAAACTTAAATCCCACACTTCAAGAAAAGTTTTTTAATATTATATCATGAAAAGGTTCGATAAACTAAAACAAACCACAAAATAAATCAAACACACACAAGTAATTAATATCTATACTACTATAAAAAGAGCGAGTTCTCCAACCAGTTAAAAAAACCCAACCAAACTCATCTGTGGCCAATAAAAAACCAGCATTTTGCCAACGTGTCAAAATGCTGGTCTCTCCTTCATTCAATCTGTTCTCACATTTTTTCTCACCTTTTACCAACTTTATTTGCTTGCTTTTTATTTATCACACGTTTCTCTCCGTCAGAACGTGTTGACAGCTTAAGGAATGCCGGGTGAAGTCATCAATCACGATAATGTTTCACTAACTGCCTAGGTGAAGAGGGAATCGTGGGCTTGAGATGTGTGGAAAAGTCATGGCTTGTAGTTAGTTACTGATCCGGTAGTCCTGGGTTACGTGTGTTGTAAGTGTGCATTATCATTTTTTTAAAATCCATGTTACAGCCGTGAAACAAGGAGAGAACAGAGATGATTAACCAGAGATCAACGTTTTAAAATGCAGCCACCTGATTGGGCAGTATTCTTTTTAGAAAAAGAATAATGGCACACTTGTAACTAATAGAAAATATAAGTTCCTTGGTTTCCACGTTTTGCCAACTACATCAGACTCTTTCCACGTTTCAACCACATTCATTAGATAACTCAAATTCAAATTATCTTTCCACATTTTGCGAACTACATCAGACTCTTTCCACGTTTCAACCACGTTCATTAGATAACTCACATTCAAATTATCTTAAACGTCAAATTACAACAAATTAATCAAATCTTCACAAATAACTCACAGACAAAATCTTTACAAATAATAATTCAAATACAAAATCGAGTTTTTTGCAACAACCTCCCTCAACACCACGTCCAACAACAACGTCAAACACGACGTCCAACATTAGTGCCCACTCCTTTTAACTCCCAACGTGACACCACCTCTTTAGCACATAACTTTTGTTGTTCCCGAGTTCCAAAGGATGTTCCTCACACTTTACTTCACTGCAGCAGAAAGAAAATACTAGCAGGTCAGATATTTAGTCACTACACATACTATGCGTATATAAGGTTTCTCATCTCCTAGATCATCATGTCATAAGCCTAAATAGGAAATCGACCAACTTCTTTGGTCATATTCAAGTCGCAAAAACCAGAATATAGCAGATTTATATTCATTTCTGTTGCTGCAGTACAGAAAGTATGTTCTAAGATTTCATGGTAAGATTTATACGTCAAGTGATTGATTAGAAAACTATTTTATACATGCCTATTCAGCAGACATTGATTGATTAGAAAACTATTTTATGCATGCCTATTCAGCAGAGACGCCTCCCCATTAAGCTTCTCAAAAATTTCAAACTCCATTGTTGCTAATTCAATCTGAAAATCCTGTTCAAAGAAGATACATTAAGGTGATATCTAAAATTTAACATTCATCTTTCATAGATTAAATACCATCTACTCTTATGTGTTTCTCATCTCCTCATTTCTTACGCAGCTTTAGAGTGGGCGACCATATTGATCTTACTGAGGGATTCATAGTCGACAACAATCAATATCATTCTGCTCTTCGGGATCCTACTACCGAGGAAAACACTTCCAGGTGTGGATTTTAATCAACAAATATTTTTACTTAATTTATAAAACATTGGATGTCTTTTTCATGCAAAAAGTTATAAGTTTCTATTTTCATAGAAGTTCCCTCCATTCATTCCTTTCTACCGGCAACAAAAAAACCGTGACTTTCATCCATGTTAACAAACTATTTTCTCATATTTTTCCAGGAAACCAAACGTCTTTTCCCTACCGTACCTTCCCATATCATAATGAATTTTATTTTCTCACAAAAATTGACAATAGAAATTCCTCAATTCACCATTTTCCTTTCAAAACAAAACGCGGTTCGTTTTCAATGCGTCTTTTCAAAATAATACTCTCTCCTTAACTGTCTCTTTTCTCTCCTTTTTTAAAAGATTTTACCACTATTTCTTTTACATTTTCCCTCCTCTTTTTCACCCAAAACAACCCGTCCCGCTACCCCTTATCCTCCCCACTTTCTCCTTTATCTTTTCCCGTGTTTTGTTCTCCCGTGTTCTTTTTGTTTCTTTTCATTTTTATTTCCTTTTCTCAAAAACTTCCATTATATAAACAACACTCCTTAACAAACTCTCCTATCTGGACATTCTCTTTCTATTCCTTAACTTAAAATTGATCACTTCTTTGTCAAAATGAGCATATCATCTATATTTCTCAGTTATTAATTTCTTTTTGTTGTGTCTCTTGTTACGATTCTCTTTCATCTAAACATAAGACTTGGTTGAAGAACATCCTTCCCACACACCCACGAATTGAATATAAATTACTCCGCTATTACTCCGCTCAATCACTCCCACTAACTCCTCTAACCTTTCCAACTTCCCTGATTCTCACTCCCCACCGAGACAACTTCTTTCTATCTATTTTCTAGCAATTTCATATAACAGCATTAACTTCATACTATAAACTTCTTGCCTATAAAAAAGATAAATTTAAGTTTCCTAATGGTTCCATCTTATAATTAATATATTTTATATATACTTTATATTTTATATATACTTTACTAGAACAAAGTGGAGAAATATCTTGATGTAGAGACTACTAAAAAGTTGCATACAACACAATAACAAAATAGGTTTTTTTCGAAGAAAAAGTTACGCACAAAGATTGAAGGGCATATGTTGTTTGAATCATTATTATACAATATAATGGAGTCCAATTTCTTGCAGCACCCAAAGTATGTACATCTCATGTTTCCCTTGTTATTTCATAAGAAAATTTACAATGTCATACCTTGGCAGCTCCAGTGCTGCTGGGAATGATGTTGTAACCAGTAGCTCTCCCTCCCCTCCAGTCCTTGCTACATGGCCCATCGATAGTTTTCTGTGTTGCTGAGAAAGCCAAAACCAAATTATCACCTCAGCAGATAGCTAAATAACTAATTAAAAATAAATGCTCATCATCCCATAGGACAGGAACAGTCTCCTTTCACCTACCAGTGACAGTGTGTACAGTTGTCATCAGGCCCTCCACAATGCCGAACTTATCATTAATGACATGCAATATCATTGATAATACAACATAAATAGATAGTTCACACTAATAAGATGTAGACATTTATGTATGTACCTTAGAAATTAATACCTACTTAAATGAAATCAGTAACATAACAAGTAAACTCATGAAAACAAAAAGAACAGAAGAACCACATATTCAAGGAACTGATATTTGGAGCAAATAGTCATGGAGTGGACCTTAATCAAGCAATTGGTATTATAATAACACATTTAGATTTGATGGTCTATAGGAAAATAGGAAAACAAGACACCTTAATCAAGCAATGATCCATGTATTCAATGAACTGATATTCAAAGCAAATAGACACAGACTGGACCTCAGTCAAGAAATTGGTATTAGAACACATTTTGATGTAATAAGATAGCGTAGATCATCTGCTTTGATAACTAATATTCAGACGCACAATCTTCTTTCAAAACCCATCAAATCATCAACATGTCCGAGCACCTCCTTCCATCCAACTGATTGTATCACCAGAATATGCTGAAGGATTTCATCTGCTCTGCTAAATTCAGGCTGCTGTATTTTCTGACACTGAAATTTTTGAAGGACAAGTGATGATAGTGGACAGGTTCACTAATGATTTCCTATGTTGGCACTATATGGCACGAGCAATTAAGAATTGTGTGTTAACATTATGGACAACATACAAACACTGGATTGAAAGGTATTGCATGTTGTTTAAAGACCATACTTAATATATTATTTATGATCTCTAATATCATAAATATATATAGATAAAACAATGCATATGACTGATATGTTAATTGAGGAATATATATCAACCTAAATTCTGTAGGATATTAGAACTGAGATTTGGAAGGGCTAGAAATTTAGCGTAGTTTGATTCAAGTATCAAGTTTACATAGTCCAAGATAACTAAGTGAAACATGTAACAATTTTACGTGCAGCAGTAGTAAAGATTGATGTATATTACTATGTATCAAAAATTCTACATTTGTCAATAGTCAAAATCTGCTCTTTTTGCCAAGCACCATGTATTCAATGAACTGATATTCAAAGCAAATAGACACAGACTGGACCTCAGTCAAGAAATTGGTATTAGAACACATTTTGATGTAATAGTCCAGAGGAAAATAGGTAGAAAAGACACCCCATTATTCGTTCAAGCATCTAATAGTATGTAATATATGTGTAGATCTAATACAAAGTCTATGACACTTCCATTTAATATTATGCAAACATCCTATATAGATAGAAATGCCCGTAATATTGGTTCCAGAAATAAATTAATATACAACATTAACTAGCAGATCAATTAATTAGTTAGAAATTAATACCTACTTAAATGAAATCAGTAATATAACAAGTAAACTCATGAAAACAAATAGAACAGAAGAACCACATATTCAAGGAACTGATATTTGGAGCAAATAGTCATGGAGTGGACCTTAGTCAAGCAATTGGTATTATAATAACACATTTTGATCTGATGGTCTAGAGGAAAATAGGCAAACAAGACACCTCAGTATTCATTTAATCCTCTGGTATTATCTATTGTATGTGTGTAGATCTAATACATAGTCAATAACGCTTGCATTTAATATTGCACTAACATCCTATACAAATAGAAATGCCTGTAATATTTGTTCTAGAAAGAAATTAATCTACAAGAATAACGAGAAGATTAAATAAGGAGTAGATGACATACCAAATCAAAATACCAACTAACCAAATTATCTAGATGAATTAGTTAAATCATGACTTATCTTTCTTTGCAAATTGTACAGTTCACCATTCTTACGTTTAGTAGGTTGGACCTATCAAGAAACAACTACCTACATTGTATGAAGGGACCTCTATCTGCAATAACATATAGGCCACAATAAGAAAATCTAATCAATAACCAAGTAAACATTAAAACCATAAAAAGTAAATACACAATATAAAGGCTGAATAATACCTCATGTAAACTACCAATAGAGACACAAAGGCCTCCCTATGGTTATATATATGAAGGTACCCATACCTGCATCAAAAGAGAGTCCACATTAATCAGATGTATACACCACTTATGTATCTTAGCCAAATGAGTTATTTGAATCAAGTCTTATCTTTCTTTGAGAATTAGAGAATTCACCATTCTTGCATTTAGTAGGTTAGACCTATCCTGAAGCAACTAGCTGCATTGCATGAAGAGACCTCTACCTACAACAAAATATAGGCCACATTTAACAAATGTAATCAATAACCAAGAAAAATTAAAAGCTTAAAAAGTAAATACACCTTATAAAGGACCCTTAAGGTCGAATCATACCTCAAGTAATCTACCAATGGAGCCATAAAGACCTCCCTATGATTACTAAAAACAGTAACATAACAAGTAAACTCATGAAAACATGCATTGATAATAAGTGAGATATTATACTATAATATTTATTATTTATTTATTTCCTATTTCTTATTAAATAATCAAACTCATATTTTCTTCTCCAATCAGGTGTCCACCTCTCTTTGATTGTTCGTATGAGGATGAGCTCAATAAACTTCAATTTTGGATGGGAAAACAGACGCGTCACATCACATGCAGAATTTTGTCACATAACGAACTTTCAGTTACAAAATGAATATGTATTTTTATTATTTGTGAAAGCAATAGTTCAATTTTTCTTATTTAACAATATTAACATTATGATATTTTTCTATTGCAATTCCAACAACTTTTATATGTCACGTGCATGTGCACGTGTGCGTTCACTAGTAACTACATATAAGAGACCCCGACTCATTAATGCACAACAAATTGGCTAAGTGATTTTATGAAAAGACTATATTAAATAACAACACAATTCCATTTTTTAATAATACAAATCTATTTATATTTATTGTAAGTCAAGACATTGAGTAATACACTAATAATCTAGTAAGCCATTGGCCTGATTAAACTTTGAAGTTTTCAAATTTTTTTTTTTGAAGGTTGAAGTTTTCAATTTTATTATAATATGACATTACACAATTCATGTCAAGCTTGGTTGATTGCGCTCTGAAGTCCAAAATGGTTCCACATGATTAAATAGTTTAGGATTTGGGTCAAATTTGAGCCACTTATATCTTAAAGGGCTTAATTTGATTATGGTATCATTTTTCCAACCTTTAATATAGTAATATTTTAGGAAAAGATACCAAACTACAGTCTTTGTTATCTCTACCATTTATGGGTTTCTAGGGAGATCCCCACCACCCAAAACTTCTAAAAAAAAAAAATCCTAAAATCACATTTCTTGAAACAAAAGAATTATAAAATGCTTGATAACTACGAAGCCAAACTTTTCGGTCCAACGAAAAGGTCTAAATTCAAATCACCACACTACATACGCAAAGTGTGCCTGTTGGTTCCAACTTCCAACGGAAAAGCCGATAATTCAAATCAACGCGTAAGATATTTGTTTCTTTTTTCAGCGCAAAATCAGAACAAACATTTCCCTCGTAATATATTTCATACCGACCGCCAAGTATGCGTTTAATTAATGCATTCGAGTTTAATTGGGCGAACGGAATTAAAAAAACGAAGAATAAAATGGGTACAGCCCGAAATCATCCTCCCCCTTCAGCCGACCGGACTCCCTTCCCGCTAGCTCTTTCCCCATTTCCCTCCACCCGCGATCAGTGATTGGTACTGCTCCTCCTCTGTTGACATGGAGGGACACCAGCGCCGCCAGAGCCAACAGGGGACAAAAAAGGGGCAAAAGCGCAAGCTAGAGGATGCCGAGGCGTCCACGGCATCGTCGGGAGCGGTCGCCGTCAGGGAACTCGAGCCCACCGATAACGAAGCCACCGATGCCGTTGCCGACGAGACGCTCCTGGAGTCCCAACGGCGGATAACAGCCGAGGTGAGGACGCAGGTAGAGGTCCTGGAGTCGTCGTTCTCCAGTAACCCTCTAAGTCGCTCCGCCGCTAGGCGCGCCACCCACGTCCTCGCCGAGCTCGCGAAAAACGGTCAGTTCTCCCACCATTGCATCCTTCTACGCGAGCCTCCACACCCGGTTTCCCTTCCAGCGCTTTGATCTGTTCCTTTTACCTCTCTTGGCTGCGTGTTTCTGCAGAAGAGGCTGTGAATCTGATTGTAGACGGTGGGGCAGTGCCCCCTTTGGTCATGCATCTTCAGGCGCCGCCAGTTACACTGGCGGAGGCAGATGATGAACAGCTGGCTTACGAGCATGAGGTTGAGAAAGGAAGTGCTTGCGCTCTTGGGCTTCTGGCTGTCAAGGTCATTTTTATTGAAATAAATGGATTCTTCTTAATCTATCCGCGAGAATATTGTTTTTAGCTTCAATGTGTGCATGTGCTGCTTTATTATTTTTTTGACATCCTTCTGTTGCTAATGCAATGTTGAACTTTACTCAGAAAGTAGTATAACGATTGTTGCCTGCATTTTGATTAACAAGATGAATAGTCAGTAGTTTAGCGTCTCCCTATTGTTCTGCTTGATATATTTTTTAATATGCTGTCATAAGACACCACAACATTCTATCAGTCATAGCTGAAATAGGTATCTTGTAGATTTGTTGAAAACATGACCAAAACTAGAAGTACTGGTCCCGCTCTGAATCTTCCCCACAAACTTACACGGATTGAGAATTTCCTTATTTTATTTACTCAGATATGCTTATACCTACTAGGCACTAGCAAGCTCCTGCACATCATTTTGTTTAAGCTCATTCCTAGTCTGCAATGATTCTTTGCAGCATGATCTAACAATTTGAATTGCCACTATGGTGCATATAAATCTACTTGCAGAGAAGAGCTTCCTGTGTCACTTTCTTAACTTTTCTTAAGCTAAAATATACAGTATTATCTGATAGAAAACATAGGATTAGTACTGAAGGGTCATTTCCTTTCTGATGTATCAGCCGGAATATCAGCAACTTATAGTGGATGCGGGGGCCTTAACTCATCTTGTGAATATTTTGAAGAGGCGGAATGAGGGAGAAAACTCCCGTGCCCTTGTCAGCGTTCTTAGGAGGGCAGCTGATGCAATAACGAACCTTGCTCATGAAAACAGCAGCATTAAAACACGAGTCAGGTATCTGTGCCTATTTTTTGTTGTTATAGATATGTATTTCCTTCCTTAATCGACTTATCCACTTTTCAGGGTTGAAGGAGGCATTCCTCCACTTGTTGAGTTACTTGACTATCATGACGTGAAGGTGGAGAGAGCTGCAGCTGGGGCTCTGAGGACGCTGGCATTTAAAAACGATGAAAACAAAAACCAGGTAAATGCTTATGCAATATGATGAATGAAATTATGACAACATAAATGACTTTGACAAATTTGTCATTGTTACATATAGATTGTTCAATGCAATGCGCTTCCAATCTTGGTCTTTATGTTAAGGGCCGAGGATCCCGTTATTCGTTATGAAGCGGTATGTATTTCAATTTAATGAAAAAATTCCATCTGTCTCTTTGCTAATTATAGAATATCATCGACCATCTTCTGCATATTATAGGTGGGTGTCATTGGAAATCTAGTACATTCCTCCCCAAACATTAAAAAGGAGGTTCTTGCAGCTGGTGCTTTACAGCCTGTTATAATGCTTCTTCGGTATTTTGATAATATTGCCTTGCCCAGCAGCAAAATTTGCTGTTAGTTTCTGCTAGAATGATCTGTGTGAACAAGGAAGTCTAACTGACTTCTCTTCTTGCAGCGCTGGATGTATGGAAAGCCAAAGAGAAGCAGCTCTGTTGCTTGGACAGTTTGCTGCTACCGATTCAGACTGCAAGGTAATTGCTCCTGTGTGCTTTAATAATCTGTATCTGCCGTTTGAGCAAATTTTTTGTTTCAGGTGCACATCAATCAAAGAGGAGCTATTAGTCCTCTAATTGATATGGTGTCTTCCCCAGATATACAGCTAAAGGAGATGGCTGCCTTTGCTCTTGGGAGATTGGCTCAGGTTAGCTTCCACATTCTGAATGCTTATGGGATTCTTTTAAGTTTTGATTCTTCTTGCTCCTGATAAAATCTGTTCTTCCTCTGGCAATATAATGGTTCCAATATTGATCTAGTATATGACCTCTTCAGGAAACATTTTTTTTCTTCAAAAACAATCTTTTATACTAACTATTAAGAGGCTGCGGATCCATCTTATGTTAAATGAGAAATCATGGTTAAATTTTATGGTAGGCATTCATTTGACATATGTGGATCATCACATGCAGTGACGGCGTTTGCACTCAAATGTATTACTTATAAGTCATAAGCATAGTGACAAGCTTTGGGATTTGGCAAATTTTCAGCTTGCTTGGAAAAGTTGTAAATCACAAATTCCAGTAAAAACCAGGAAGAAGAGTCTTATAGTTTGTGCAAATATTATGAATAAATTGATAATACTTCGACTATATGTAGGGGTGAGCAAATATCGATCTGGACCGCAAAATCGGACCTGACCGGTCCATTTGAAAGATAAGTGTTGTTGGTAAGGATTCACGCCATGTTTAAAAGCCTCTGCCTTGTGACTGTTCAATTGTAGATGAAGAGGCACATCATGATCAAGCAACAATAGTAGATGACATGATGTGTTGGTGAAGCTACACACTGTGTCAAGTGACAGTCAGTGAAGATAGCAAACGACATACCATGTAGATCTTTTCTTCACAGCAACAACAAGGGGATGGCATGTCTTGGAGGAATATGTTGTGTTGGATGACGCAACAACAGACTCAACGAGACAACGACACACATGTTGGATGGTGTAGTGGCAAACTCAGTAAGATAACGACACACTGTGTCAAATTCTGACACACGTGTTAGATGGCGCAGCAACAGACTCGTCGTAGCAGGTGACATGCCGTGTCAAATCTTAGACAGGTTGTGTTATGCGGCGAATCAGCAAATTAAGGCCAAAAAATGACCCAGAACGGTGTGGATCACCAAGAGAGAGGGATATGTTGGAGAAATCCAATAATACAATAAAGAAATAGGTAAATCCCTATACAACGGTATAAGGGGAATGTAACTAAATCTCCAGGGAGCAAGTAGCAAGGGCGACAACTGTAGATGGCAAGGGCCTGGCAGCAGTGTATACGGCAGTAGCGGTGGCTACTCCAAAATCAAACAATAATGGCGACCCATGTATATCTAGTAGCAACAACTTCATGATGGATTGTTTTTGTTGTTGAAAATGGAGACGGCTCAATGAAGACGCTCCGAGAAGATGCATAGGATGGGCGTTCGTATTGGCAACCAAGCAACTCCTAGGGGCGGCGCTTGCATGCAAGGGGAGGTTTCTCTCCTTTGCTCTCTCTCTCTTTCAGGGTTAGGGGCGGCGCAAGAAAGCCTGTTTTGATACCATGTGGAGAAACAATAGTAGGGAAAATTTCCTAAGTGTGTGTTATTGATAGAAGGACAACTCCTCTCCTATAAATAGGAAATGAGGCAAGTATAAGGAAGTAGAAAACCCTAATGGACCCACAACACAGTTGAGCCCATATACAAATAGACCCAACAACTTGGTTAACTAATTAACTAGACTTTCTAACATAATCAACGCCATATTTTCTGAGTATATCCTTTAGCCACCAATTAGGCTTTGAGACGCCCAATAGTGCCACCAAGGTGATATTTAGTAGTACAGATTTGTCGGTACCCTACAAGAGAGCAATTAGCAGGGGGTTCAATAGGAACCAAGTACATTGGTCAAGAAGTGCACACATGTCAGCTTCATTGCCTGTCTCCAAGTGGTGTGACAAGGGCCACTTTTGTAGTTTTATATAAAAAAAATAGACAATGCAGTAGTAAAAGATGTAAAGTTGGAGCTTAGTTGGTTAGTTGAACAAACATTGCTAATGGGATGTAAAGTACGTGTAAATTGATATGCAGATGCGAATCGAGTTCAGGTGCATTTACCTAAGGTTTTGAGGACGTGGCGAGAGTGCCATGAGGGGGAGTAGTAGCAGGAGCAGGGCCGTAGGGGTGTAAACGGTGCGGGTACGGTGCGGGTCTGGCCATACCCATACTCATACCCATCTAATTTAGCGGGTCCGGTTCCGGTTCTAGACCTGCATAATACAAAACTTGGACCCACACCATACCCGTACCCGCAATAATAGCGGGTATGCGGTACGGGTATGCGGGTAAGCGATTCTATAAAACATCATATTGTTTATGTAAGAGAAATGACTATGTTATATATATTTAACACAACAAGATATTGTTATCATATAGTATATTAACATGTAATAGTTAAATTAGACAATGTTATAGTCTATACAATAAAATTAATTGAGTAATTATTTACATATTTGTAGTCATGATCATAACATTTAATTTATGTAGAAAATAATGTAGATTAGTAGACATTTTGATTTTAAGTTTACATATGATGTTCGTTATTGTAACTAGAATAGTTAATTTTTAGTTATATGACTTGTCTCAACCTTAGAGTAGGATATAATCTCAATAATTATATTAATTAGACTAGTAAAGTATGATATATATAACATATTATTTTAGTAGTTACTTATGTATAGCGGGTACACGGATCTAGCAGGTCTGGGGGTCTGGGTCCAAGCATACCAATTATTGGACCCGCTTATATGCGGGTCCAAGGGTATACGGGTCCAAGGGTATGCGGGTATAAAAAATTAGACCCGTGACGGGTTTTTTAAGGGTCCGAATTTGCGGGTCCGCGGGTCTACCCGTACCCATTTACAGCCCTAAGCAGGGGCACATTTCACTTTAATGTAAGTCAAATAGAGGTCTGTCTCGAGACTGTTACGAATCACTAGCAAAATTGGCAATGATACTTGAGAAGCATCCAAAATATTAGTTCTCCAGACTGAGCATCTTTTAAACAAGACAACACCAACACTGACAACCATCATTTATTCTCCAAATCAAAGCACTGGTATCTTTTGTGTTCTAGTGTACCCCATGAAAACAAATTTCACAGACTATGGATCCAGTTTTGTATGTCCAGGTTGAAGATCCCGTATAAAGCATGCATTGCCAAATAATTGTAGAGGTATGTGGAAGAGGTTCATAGTAGGATACATAATGTGATATTGAATCTGATTCCCATAGGCAGATGAAGGCATTCATTTAATCGAGAAGCAAAGCTCTAAAGACAACTTTATGTCTAAAATGGTTAGGGAGCTTATAGTGTATCAATATTGTCCAAGAAACCTCTAATAATTTACTGTTCTTCCTTCTATTAGTGCCATTTTGCAGAGGGGTATAGCACAAGTTGTTTGAACGGTACCTTCAGTTCTGCAAAATTGTTGTACCACAACATGCATGCACTCCAACACATTATCAGTTCTATGAACTTTAATGGAACTGGAGAACTAGTATGTATTTCGTTAAATAACATCAAATGGTGTCCAACACCTGAGAATGATCCTTTGGTAAAAATACTTAAGTTACTATAGTGAAATCACCATGAATGTGAAATTTTTTTGATAACCCAACAAGCTAGATACTGTGCAAGGTCTTCATACATCAATATGGACAATTTCAAACAAAAATAACTAACATCATTTTATTTGAAAAAGTAGAGTGTCTTTGCTTGCCAGCTGACATGAATCACATTGAAAAACAAATGAAGAAACATAATTATCTATATTCATAGTTTCGTAGGAGATAGATGATATGTAGTACCATTGTTGTTCTTGTTCAGTCACAACAGACAACATACCAACAAATTGTCTTGATGTGTCAAGACAATGTAGTTGTTGGTCCCTCATTGTTTGAACTAATCCTCATTCTCGTGTGGAAATCTTGAAAGATACAACCATTAGAGTTAAACGTGATCGAATATTTAGGAATTTTATAGTCTTGCTAATATATTAAAGATTGATAGGAAAGCAACACACACAAAGAGAAAATTTTAAGTAACAAAATTAGTTATAATGCCGATCCCTTCTATCGTAGAGCGATGCCCATCAACCAGCTTAATAGAGGGACATTGTTTGTCTTTGTAAGAGCATGGTAGATGAGAACTCCCAGAGTTATGTGATGAGGCACCAGAATCAATCACCCATTGATTGCTACTGTATGAAATAGAAGAGGCAAGAAACACAAACTTCCAGCTCGAGCTGGAAGTCGGTCATGTAAGAGTTTCTCAAACTCATTGCTCCTCCACTCAACAGTTGAGGCAATAGAGGTGGAGGTTGAAGTTGAAGTAGTAACATATGAACTATTAGCTTCAGTAGAAACTTGATTAGCTTACACGTGTTTTGTACTTGGCCATCATCAATCCTCGTGCGTCATGGTTATTGTGACCATAGTAGTTGCAGTGTGGTAAGTGTCTTGGACCTGAGGTCGTCCTTTGCAACGTCCAAGGAATGAGGTGACTAATACTAGCACCCTTTTGACAAGCTAAAATAGGTATTTACCGACATACCAATAGAATTATTGACATATGCAATCCTAGCTATTTTGATGCCAAAATGAATGTATTAGTTCATGAAAATTTACGCATGTAATCTTTACACCTAAGTACATCATTTTATGCAATAAAATTCTATATTGGGTATGCGCGGGGGCCTCCATCATCTGGGAGGTAAAGAATCCGTCTTGTTTTGTTGGGATTTCGGTGAAAGACTTTGATGACAAAATGTAGAAATCAAGATACAAATTTTTACTAGCACAATCCCTAAACTTAAATACACACAATTGTCCCATTATCTTTAATATACAACATATGATAACATAGTAACTTACCAATTCACGACCGCTTTATGTTGAGCGTCGCGTTGGTTCTCCATACAACATTGAGTTCATATGTTTGGCACATCATGGCCATGGGGCTTACATTTTGTAAGCTTGGTTGTATGAAGTTACCTCATACACTTCATCGTTAATCGAATTGCTTCATCCCAATTGCTCTTGCAAATCTTGGAAATATTTGTTTCTTGCTTTCAAACAGAGTTGGAGGAGCTCGAGAAGGTTGACGAGCTTGAGTAATAGCCACAACCACATGCACAGTTAGGATCGGAGATCCATGAACAACTGAATAACCACCACTCCATGTTTGCCCACCATCATTAGAGTTCGCGAGGGAGTTGTACTGATATGCTCCATGCATGCCTCAAACATTTGCAATATATAATATCCAATATGTTTTGGTTATGCAGGTGTCCTGACTTGATATCCAGAATGCCTATTCCCATAGTGAGAATGTGATGGGTAAGGTTGTGCCTATGTTTGCCCAAATAACATATCAACATATGAATTTGAGATTTTAGAATAAGAAATACTCATGCTTCCAAATGGATCAACATTATCAGAATAATAATCACTAATGTATTAGCATGTAGCTATAGTCTCAGGTGGTAGTGCGCTACTGTAGTCTTTCTCGGTTGAGTTTTCTTCCTCTGAAAGTCATGGGATATTCCTTTTCACCTGGAGGTGTAGCCCTAGAAACATAACGACAATCATCGTTCTTAGGATCAACAATAGGAGGATATTCTGGAGAGTGCTTACTGTTGCCTCCATCATTGCCATCACCATCAGACTTAGATTTGGGCCATATGTAGTTTTTGAAGAAGAAGAATTTTGCTACCCAACTCTTCTTGCACTGCTGTATTGATTTTCATATTAGTGATTTCATGCTTAGGCTCGGGCTCAAGTCTTTTAGATAGGGTTTGATTAACTTCAATATCAGAAGCTACTTCAAATTGTTCTTCAATGTATGGATCTAGATGGCCATCTAGATTATCAACAACGGGACGACCTATCTCATTCAAACATTCCTCTAAACGATCTTCTAAATCATCAATTGGTTTTATGCCTCTCGGATGGGTTGAATGTGAATCATGGACTATAGCAAAATCCACATCCTTCTAGTTTGCATCTCGTATGGCTCTATTTCTTAACATGTTCTCAACTGCATGTTGTAGTGAATGGAGACCAGATCTCTAAGCCTTAACATGTTTGCCCCTAACCTCTTTCTTCTCTTTGAGTGTATGAAATTGAAAGTGCTCCAATTTGTTACACTGCCCCTTGCAGATGTTGTTTGAGAAAGGATGCCAACAACCACTTTTCTTGGATGGGGGGCACCTATTCCATTCTAAGCCCACCACTCACAAGGATCACCCTCCTCATTGTCTACAAGTGCATTTGGATGACCAAAGCATCCAGTGCCTTCACGAAGTTGTCACAACTGCAAATATATTTTAGGATATGTAGATTGTGAAACAAGAATATAGACCGCTCATGTAAGCATGGAACAAAATTTCACATGAAATTTCGTTTTTTTTTCAATCGATATCGAAACGTCAGATTGCATGAACTGGTCAACAATTTTGCGAAAATTTCGCAGCTACAGTTGGAATTTCACAAAACAGGGGGTATTTTAGTGCAAAGCAGCCCAATTTGGGCCTTGATATTGCGAAATCAGTGCGAAATGCATCACCTATTTCGCGAGATAGCGTTCCATCGACTGGGTTTGTTGGGACTTTGATCTTTTAGCAATTTTTTTGTGATATCTTGCTCTCGAAGGCTGCTTTACTTGATTCTTAGGTATGTAAAGTTGTAAACCCCCTCCTTAGCCCTTCTACTACTACTTTTTTTTATTCCCTGTTAGACATTCCTAATAAATACTCCAAAAATCCTAAATTTCTAAGTGACATTTCTCTTAAAATTCTCAAGATCTTGAAGTGAACTTGTAAATCTAAGAAACAACAGTGTGAAATACGTACATCTATACTTATTTTGAGAATCTAATCAATATATTTCTTATTTATACACAAAATGGTTACAAAAGCTTTTTTAATAGAAGTTCTTGTATTTTTGTATTTTTCACTGATGTAACCCTATATATATTATAATAGTAGCCTTATGCAAAATGATGTGTAAGTTGTAACTTGTAACCCTAATTTATTATTATTTCACATATGTAACCCTAAATATATTATAATAGTAGACTTATACAATAAATATACTAACCTACAATATTGTAACTTGTAAGTTATAACTCTAAGTTATGAAGTCTATTACTCTAGTTGTTTTAACTTGAAGTTTGCTAGTTTGTAACAGTCTAACTGTCTAACATACTTGACATTTCTGTTCATTTGTGCACTCACTCATCAAGACATGGATCCCACCCTAACCTCTAAACATATAAATTTATTATACAATATAGTGTCTATGTTCAAACATTGTGTTTGCAAAATTCCATAACTTAATTCCTTCATTTCGTCATCGAAATTGCCATCGAAATTGTTCAGCTTCCTTCAGTTACAAATGTGGGAGACCCCCACATATCCAATATGAAATATTATTGCATATTTGAGTAGATCTTGGCGATTAGATCGTCCTGGTAAATTTTCATGATTTAATTCGCTTATTTGGTCGTCGAAATCATTAGAGCCGTAAATATCGAAATTTCGGTCGAAATTTTGATTTTTTTTGTTTCCGGGCCATCAGACACGACATCGAAATCAAACATTTAATTCTATGCATGTAAGTTATGTAATTAATTTATTAATCAAATATATACGTCATCTCGTACTATCAAGTGCTACTATGTGGAGGTAATGAATTTAGAATTATCTCTCACAACATTCGGTAGAATCACATCTAAGCCCAGTTTTTGTGAGTATTGGAACCTCAATTTCAGATAGTAAGTTGTCTCCAATTCCAAATAGGGAAATAAGATTTGAATTTTAGATTGAGTTACATAAAACTTAGAAGGAAAATGTTGACTTATATGCCTGCTTTATGTAATGAATGCAAAAGTACAACCATCTAGTGCTTATTTACAATTGACTAGTATTGTGCACTGAACCTAGGAGTTGCTTTTTTATATTTTCCATCATTAATTGCATTTAATCATTCAACCAAGGTATTGTTGCATCTTTGTCACCATCTACCAGCTTTAATACGTTGACAACATGTTCTATTATTCGCCAGACCTTTGTAACCTCATCCTAGAAAGCCCGATTGGCAATCAGTTCCTCAATCCTTCTGCCAATCAGGGTGTTTTGCTCCTTCATGGAGGTCTATTGAAGAGCCTGCTAAGTCCATCCCTTTTGGACTTTATTGAATGTAAGGTCAAGTAAATTTGTCGCAAATCTAGTTACCCCTACTCTAACTAAATTGCCTCCGCAATACTCAGGTTGCCTCATTGTGTTTAGCAAAAAGGAATGGTTGTAAATAAAAGCCGTTACCAACCTACCATCATTTGTCACGATTTTTTGTAATGCATTGTGCCCATGTCCTTAAGAATAAGATCTATGCAATGATCAACACATGGTCTCCGATATCTTTATTATACAATCATCGCCTTCTTGAAGTTAGAGCCATTATTGTTAACTACGTGAACCACATTCTCAACCCCAACCTGTCTAATGTATGTATTAACGTCTAGATGTATTTGTTATTCTTGATTCCACCAGAATCATCAACAGAGTCTAGAAAAATAGTCGATCCACGACGATATGTAAAAAAGTCAACAATTTGCTTTCTGTTCCCACACTCATCACCTGCGGCGTGACGCCATATTCAAACCACATTTGTTTCTAGTATGAAATCCTTACTTGTAGATCTCTCTTCTCTTGAGGAAGACACTTGCTCATTGATTCTTACGCAACGTGGGCCTTGATGCTCGTACCAGACTCCCCTATCACATCTACCATATGCTGGAGATAGGGTTCAATTGCAACATGTGTGGGTATACCATGAGAAAAGAACTTAGCCACTGCCTTGCCAGCCTTCTCTTTCGCCCCAATAAGCATTCTTTTTAGATTGCAGAGCATCATGTTTCCCTACTCTGACTCATCAATATGCTTCAATCTCACATTAGCAGAACGGAAAAGTGTAACAATGATGCCTTTCTTTCTTTTTTTTATATTGACCACATTGATCTTCATCATTGTCCAGGTCAACGACATGTGTTGCACCCCCATTGCCTCCACCTACACCAAATGGCCCATATCTCATAATTTGAGCTGTCTCCTCCCTATCCCATTCACTTTTGGAGATTTTTTGAGAACCTACCTATACATATGGTGTGTACACGCTGTACTATCACACCTTGAAGGATATACCATATCACCATCTTATTCATCTGAAGAATATGTGGTCCTAACATCAAAAAGTGTAACTGTGTAAGCCTTTTCAGCCTCCTTTAACTTTTGTTCATGTGGTCCTAACATCAAAAAGTGTAACTGTGTACGCCTTTTTAGTCCCCTTCAACTTTTTTTTTCTCTTTCACCCGTCAACTTCTTGAAATCATCCCTAACACTTTAGGGGTACTTCTGGCACATTGCCACATTTTTATTAGCACTAGTAATGTGACACTTGTATCTAGTGTATCACCCTCCAATTATTTTCTTACAGTAGTTGCAAATAATCTTTCACTGATTCTTAGGAACATGCATACAATGACTCCATGCAAAATCCACATCCTTTGTTGTAACTTGACAGGCACCATCACCCTCATCGTTGTTTGAATTCAAAGACATCTTCTCAAAAGTCAACACAAAAAAAGACAAGCAAATAATGTATTAGTATCTACTATTTAGTAATTCAATAGTACCACAAATGTACAATACTAATATGAAATAAATAACCCATCAAGTGAACAAATGAAATTTACTTTATATATTATAGAATCAAACACAATATTTTTCAGTTTTTATATTTGAAGAAAAAGAATTTTAAAAAATAAAAGTGAAATTATTTTAAAATTATGAATATTGGTATTAACTTATTAAAAGACAAGTGATTACCAAGTACTAATTTCATCTTAAACAACATTAACACACAAAAATATAAAAAAATGATTTTCTTAATTTTCAACTTTTATTCATTAATTAAAAGTTTAAAACGAAATATAGAAAACAACTTTGACTATATTTTCGTTTATATATATTCATGTTAGTCTTTAGTGGAACTTCTTGTACTAAACCTAATTAAATACCCATTATTAATAGTACTTATTTGAATATTACTATTAATTAGTGAAATGACATGGTGATAGTAATTTTTCGTGTGCTAATTAGGTAGATGTAGTGATAAATTAGTAGATCTACATAATATAATCATAGATCTGGTGATGAATAACATTCATCATAAGTATTCTGGAGTAAATCTAGGATTTGATGATTTTTTTTGCTGAAAATCAGAGGAAATAGAGGGGGGATTTGGGAATGTTGGGAAATGCAACAAATTAAGCAAGCATACCTTGGTTAGGGCTGATTAGAACTCCAACCTCAGAATTCACCCAAGATCACCAAGTTTTTTAACTCAAAATAGCAACAAGTATTGCAAATGTTGGGGTATCAAATGGTATACCGCCTATATCGCCATGCATTGCTGGGTAAGTGATGCATTTTTCACTAATACCCCTAGGGTTGGCAAAACATGACCTGACTTGACCCAACTAAAGCGGGTCTGGGTCTCGATTTTTCTTTTGACATGTTTTGGAATAACCGAACCAGACAAACCTGAATTTATTTGCAGGTCGGGTCTGGGTTTGCACTTGTCGACCCGCAAAACCTGATCGACTCGAAATTATATCTATATTTACTTATTATTTTTCCATGATGTAGGGATATAAAATATTGATATGTTCAAACATATCTTTATTTTCTAAGGAGAAATATAACTATTATCTTTTGATTTACAATAGTTTATACAAGTCTATGTTTACAAAACAATATTTAGCTAGCAAATATTTTCAGTAATTTTGGGTTTAGCGGGTTTGCATTTTGGATTTTTCTGGTTTTTGGGTTTGCACTTTCGAGTTTTTTGGGTTTTGAGTTTTTTGTGCTTGCATATAACATGGTATTTTCGGGTCCATTGGGTCTGTTGAGTTTGACCCGCAAATAGGAATGTCGGGTTTGCGCCGAGCAGTTTGACCCGGAATTATTTTTGGGTCGTGTTCGGGCTGAGCATTTTTTGGGCCGATCTAAACTAACCCAAAACAAGATGCCCTCAAACGGGACCCGATTGCCACCCCTAAGTACCCCCGATATTTGGTGATATTGATGGTAAGTCCACTGAAATACTGGTTTTTGTGATCCTACCAGTATGCATGCCTATTTCCAAGACCCGTCGATATCGGTATTTCTCTCGAAATATCGTAAAATCGACAATATCTCATTCCTTGGCGACGTCCAGGGCCTCAACTACAACCATGACTGCTATCATTCGAGCGAACAACAAGCGCAAGAGTCTCCAGCGGAGATGAAGTGATAGACGAGATGCGTTGAACGCTTTTGAGGACATGTTGAAGTGATGGAAGGGGATCACTAGAAAGAATATGATCAATGACGTCTGAGAATGATTATGGTAAGCCAGCGAGGAATGGGATGGGATGAAGTTCACTGCTATTATTCGAGCGAACAACAAGCGCAAGAGTATCCAGCGGAGAGGAAGTGATAGACGAGATGCGTTGAACGCTTTTGAGGACATGTTGAAGTGATGGAAGGGGGTCACTAGAAAGAATATGATCAATGACGTCTGAGAATGATTATGGTAAACCAGCGAGGAATGGGACGAGATGAAGTTCACTGCGTTGGTGGTGTATCTCGGTTATATCGACAATAAGTGGGTGGTAGATCTCAAGCTCATCCCACATGGCCATTGGTTGCAGTGTCTTCCACAAGATTCTCGATAGAGTATTTCTTGGCCAAAGTTTTTAAAGTCAAAGACTTATTTAGATTTTGTTGATGGGCAGTCATAAGAGAGTTTATCCCACATATCCTTGGTGGTCTTGAGGTGGTGAAGAGTGATTGATCTTCGGCTCAACACCATTAACCATCTAGGTCATAACGCCACAGTCTTAACCTAGAGGTCATATGTTTTCTTGGCTATGGCATCAACACTAGCAGCCAGAGGCTCTAGATCCACAATAACAAGATGTGACTATTTCCTTTGAGCCTTCTTTTACAATTTAAATGAGGCACACCATGTGTTATAATTTGATCCATCTAGTTTGACAACCATAACACAGAGGGTACCGAAGGTGTCGGTAGTAGTTATAACAAAGAATCATGAGAGAGAAGGATAGTCCAAAAGAACGAGTGATTGAACTAAAACATCAATAATAGATGCAGAAGCCCATGCCATGACAACAAAAAAACTGCATCACGTTGTCAAATCATATGACCATGTGATGTAGCAGGGCGAGGGGAAAATTTCCCATACAGTAGAAACCGAAACCCCTCTATTTATAACGGGAGTTAGAACATAGACACATTGCTTACGTCCAAACAAGAGGTGATGGTTTAAGCTAGAGCGTGTTAATTTACTATTTCTAAGTGATAGGACAACAATAGGAGTAGAAGTGGATGAGGGACAATGGTTGCTGGTTAAAGGAAGACAACATGGGGGACGGGGTTGGCTGGGGCCCAAGGGCGGAACTGGGGCTGGTGGTGGGAAAAAAATGGGGTTGAGGTGGGATAGGAGACAAGCTTATTGGTGTGAAAAGAGAGGCAACGGTGGCTTGGCTGGGAGGAAGGAGCGGCGGCAGCTAGGGAGGAGTGTAATGACGACAGGTGCACAAGGGTAGCTGCAACGAGGCAACATGGACTGTAAATGGGTAGGAAATGGTGCGGTTATGGTCATATCCATAACCTTAACCATTGAGTTAAGTGGGTATGGGTATATACCCACTTTTTTAAAAGCTATACCCGCACCATATCCATACCCACATAACTAATGGGTATTGGATGGGTAAATGGGTATATTGTTATGAATAGACTTGCTACAATAACACAACATAAACTTTAGGTACAATAAACACCAGGCTAATGAGGTGATACTCATACTAGTATGACATCAAATGCATTCTATATTGCGTGAATATAACAGTTGATTAGTAAATAATATGTTATCGTATAAAGGACAAGAAAGAGTAACATGTTGATATAGCTGAATCAAAATATAAAAATGAATGGTGTCTATTGGCTCTATTGGTGAACATTATAGAGTTTGACTATAGTTCGAATAGAATAATAAAGTCAACAATTGATCTCAGAAATCATGTTGGCTTGCCTGGTGAATATGGATCATTACATTCATATATAAACTTTTACTATTTTAAGATACTTATAAAATGTGAGTGCTAAAATATGCACCATTACATTCTAGTATAATTTTTTTTATATAAAAATATATTTAAATGGGTATAAGGGTATACAGGGTATGGATACATACATAACCATAACCTTGCCCAGTGAGAGGCGGATACGTGGGTATAAGGGTAAACGGTTATGTGGTATAAAAATGAATGATGTCTATTGGCTCTATTGGTGAACATTATAGAGTTTGACTATAGTTCGAATAGAATAATAAAGTCAACAATTGATCTCTGAAATCATGTTGGCTTGCCTGGTGAATATGGATCATTACATTCATATATAAACTTTTACTATTTTAAGATACTTATACTTATAAAATGTGAGTGCTAAAATATGCACCATTACATTCTAGTATAAATTTTTATATAAAAATATATTTAAATGGGTATAAAGATATATAGGGTATGGATACATACATAACCACAACCTTGCCCAGTGAGAGGCGGATATGTGGGTATAAGGGTAAACGGCTATGTGGTTATAATACTTATACCCATGACGGGTTTAGAGGGTATGGGTTTGAGGGTATGCGGGTATACCCATGTCCATTTACACCCCTTACATGGTATGCGTCTGTGGGGGTTGGCGGCGATTGCAGCAGTAGGGTTAGCGTAGGAGGGGGTTTGACGGCGACAACATCAGGGTTTGAGTGGGTGGCCAGTAGTTTGCTGTGGCAGGGCTAGGGGAGCAAGTGGCAGCGACAGTGTCAGGAAGGGATGGGGGCTGTGGTGCAGCAACATGGAGGTCTGAACAAAGATTTGGAGAGGAATCGCCGTCACGACCGGCTTGAAGAAACTTCATGGAGACACGTCGCTTTGATACTATGTTAAGAAATAAACATCCTTATTGGATGATTACACAAGAGTACAAAGCCTTGCTAATATTAAGACGGAAATAAAACAGAGGTGATACTCACCAATGTGGGACTAAAAGAATAAAGGAATATAAATTAAACAATAAACGATTTGAATGGTGGTATTTATTCTCTTCTTAACATCAGCAAAATTTATTTCTGTTTGTGGTTTCTTTTTTTTACAATAAACGTGGACACATCTGATTTAACAATGAGCAGTGGTAGTGGTTAGTTTTGGAAATAGAAACATACATGCAATTTATTTCAGATCATTGTTGGTCTGCATTTCAATCATAATAAATGCTAAAACTGATATGCATGCTGTATACATCCAAATAAGAAAGTGACTAAGTAGTTTCTCTTGATTATTTAATCCATTTAGGAGATTTGATTAATATTAGAAATATCAACGCTGATTGTTAATGCAAAGTGACAAATTGGAGATGGTTGCTGCAACCACGGTGGCAATCGTTTGCAACTTTGGCGCTGCTATCTTTTTTCTCTGTTTGGTAAATCATTTTGCATTTTTCAAGTTCTAACATTATGACTCACTTTTTATTGTATAAGGCTTAGATGTGCTGGATACTGACCCTTCATGAGCCCACAGGCTCTACGCAAACTGGGATTTGATGTTTTACTTTCTGCTGCAATTTATTTATTAATTAAGCACATAATGTCATTGGTTGATTATTATGTTAATGTTTAAGAGCACATCTATTTTATCAATATATGAATCGAAGATTCACAGAATCAAGCTGGCATTGTTTATAATGGATGATTATAGGCCCTATACCCATGGAGTTTTGTGACTCGAAAACATGCTCTATAGTATGATGCTGTGTTTTCTCTCTGTAGATTTACGGAAACATTAAATCATGTCCTTGCTGGCTTCATTCTATTCTTTTGATAGCGTGTACACTTATTGGATTTTTGTTATATATCTTAAATTTCAAGTGCACGTCCATTTCTTCTTCTTAAGATATATCAATCTCTTCAATCCAGGATTCTCACAATCAAGCTGGCATTGTTCAAGGAGGAGGACTTGTGCCTCTGTTGAAGCTTCTTGACTCAAAAACTGGTTCTCTACAGCATAATGCCGCATTTGCTCTCTATGGTCTGTCTGATAATGAGGTACATAGTAGGGAAAGTTGCTGATGGTTTTCATATCGGTGTATTCTTCTATATATCTGCCTTCTTACGCTTTGAATATTCTTTTAGCATCTTTTCAGTTGTCAGTATTTTTCTCTTTATATGTCTTTGTTCAGATACATCCTGTTCCTATAAACCTTGTTGAAGATTTCTTGTATTTCCATGATGAATATATTATTAAGCAGTTGCTGTCGGAATTGATTGCTTTTCAATTGTGTTTTGAGGTCAATGATCATTTTTTGTGTAGCCTGCCTACCTGGCTATGATCTGGACCTGATGTTAACCTGTAAAATCAACAATTGAGGGTTCACGTCATAACTGTAGCTGTGACCTCGAGAGATTCAGTCCATGTTTGTAGCATAGTCACAAATTCGGTATTCGGGATACGTACGGTTAAGCTGAAAAATTCGAAATTTGGGAATTGTGCGGAAAATTTGGATAAAAAATTGGTCAACTTACGGTAAAAGTACGGTCAACTATTCGGGAAAAAGTCGGAAAAAAAACTTACACATATGAACATAAAGATTGAATTGATGAAGAAACATTAAATTGATTAAATTGAATACACTAATATTAAATTGATTACACTAATGTTTAAAGATCAACGAATTGATAAATGTACACAAAATTCTGACAAATCATCTAATGCACTGATTGCAATAGAAATTGCAGGTCAGAAAAAAATAAACAAAAAAGGAAGAAGGGTTATGAGCTCAGTCGGTGGTGTAGAGGGTCGCAAACGTGTCACCCTTATTGAGCATGAGTGTTCTGTAACTTATCAAATTCACACGTTCATTAACCCCAGCCTTGTTGAGCTAAAAAAAAAGAATAAAAATTTATAGGGGAAGAAGTTAAAGGAGGGGAATGGGAGGAACGGGAATGAGAATGTTGGAGGAGGATATGTGGAAACAAAAGAAAGAGGAAAGCAGGAAGGGAAGAGGTTACATAAGAGAATTGATAAAGGAGGATGATATAGTAGAAACTTGAAGGGGGAAATAAACGTCTAACAAGGAAGAAGAACAGAGCAGGAAATTTGGAAAAATGGGAGGAAGGAGGAGAATGAAAACAGGAAGAAAGAGGAGGAAGGACAAATAGCTGAACGGAGAAATTAGCCAACTACTATAGAGAAATTGAAAAGAGAAGAGAGGAGGAAGGAGAGGTAGAATGTGGAAGCTGAAAGTCTGAAACAACAAGCAGCAAGAAGGGGAAAATTGGGAGGATGAGGGGACGGTGATGGAGGAAGTAGGGGAAGAAGATTTGCTGTAGCAAGAAGGAATTGGAGAGGAAGAGGGGACGATGGAAGAGGAAGAAGGTTTCAAATATGGAAGCTGGAACCAGTAGGAAGAGGGGGAAGAAGTTGAAGTTGCCGCAACAGGAAAAATTGTGCAGGAAGAAGGAAGGATGATAGAAGAAGGGGAAGAAGTGGGAAAAAAATGGAGAGGAAGAGGGGACGGTGGAGGGCTGCCGTATCTGCTCCATGCTTTACCGTTGGCAGTTTCTCCTAGTCCAATTTCTGTCAAGGGCTCAAGGAGGAAGGTTGGAGAGTTTAGAAAAACCCTGCTGCAAAAGAATAAAAGGCAGAAAAAAATCAACCATACAAAACAGTTTAAAACGGGAATAAAACTTACAAAACGCGAATAAAACGCATATAAAACGCGAATAAAACGTATTATTCGTTTTGGAGTTTAATACGGTCGTCAGATATGGCAGTTCAAAAATACGCGTTTCAAATGCTTTTTTCCCAAAAAAAGGGCGAATGTTGTGACCGTGGTTTGTAGATTAAACCAGGCGACGATGGCCCAGTGGATTCGATCAAGGTCCGCCAATGAAGCGACCCAGATTTGATTCCTGGAATTCTCTATGATTTATCTCCCGCCACTCATCCTGGGGTTTGGGTGGTTTGAATGAGTGGCGAGGGGGTCAACCCTTCTGTAACTCATTTTTTTATGTTTGTAGATTAGCTGCAGATGCTTATTTGATCCAACTGTTAGAAAAAGAATACATGTATATGGGCCTTGTTGGACCAGCCCATGGTACAACTTAACTAGTGCAGGAACATTGTAACATGGACCTCTTGTATATAAGGACCCCTTGTGTAATTCTTTTTGGTTAATGAGGAGCTGATCACTGGTAACCAACATGGTCGTAGAGCACTGAATCCACCCTTACCCTGAAGCCTCCTTTCCCTCCTTCCTAGCCTCCCCCACTTTCCTTCTTTCCCCTCCTTCCTCTCCCTTGCCACCCCACCTTCCTTGGCAACAACAATAGCAGGATGCACGCAGCAGCCGCCATGTGACGCTCTAACCCTGAACTCTATGATGAGGTGCCACGGTGGAACAGATTTTCAAAGCCCCATTACTTTTATACATGCAGGTAACGAGTTATTTATTTTTCCTTTTTCTGATTCGATTAATCATAGGAACAAAGCACATATTTAAACATGGAAGTGTTACAAAATTCATATTAAAATGCAAATAAATATTTCGTACATCACATTCGATGAATCAACTTGTTACATTGTTTACTAGCTACATAAAGGTAGCAGTACAAATCAAAAGATAACACCATTGATGGTTGTATTCCTCCTCACATTCTCTTTTATTCACTATGTTTTACACAACGCCCGAGTCACGTAAAAAACCACATTATCAAACGACACAATAAACTACAACATATGATGCTTGGGGTAGGGTGAGCCTTGAACTTGTTTTTAAAAGAGAGCAGCTTGAAAATGTTTTCAAGTAGACTGTGGGCTGCTGGCTCAGTGAGTGGAATACCACTGTTAGCCTGTGTTAATAAGGATATATGGCAATTCACAAGAAGATATACTGTAGACAGGTTATGGTAATAAAGATATGCAGCGGAAAGCAATACACAGTTTAGAATGCCGCATATATCACATGGCACTAAGATTAATAAAAGCACTTGAAGTAGTATTTCTCCTTCATTTAGGATCTCTTCTTGTCCTTAACATCTTTGCTATTGTTGACGTGTGTGCTGTTCTTCCTTTTTTGATGGGTTGTCCATCTCCCCATGGCTTTCTTGTTATCTTATGCGACTTGGGTAATTAGACTTTCCAAGTGATATTTACTTATTTATCTTTAGTATGTAATAATCTCTTCACAAAGTAAATATAATTGTGAAAACTATATCTAGTTGATCATCCTTTACCATAACCTAGTTATTCCAATCACACACACCTCTTTCTCCTTTTTTTCTGTAACCAAAATTTGACATCTTATTCCATCCTTGAGTAATGAAGCTTAAAACGGCCAGTGCATATTTGCACATTACTCACACAGAGTATATTTGACTGTACCAATGTTAACAGCAATGTTTTAAAAAACGTTAAGCAGTAACCGTGCGGACAACACCTTGTAACTGGTTAAGCGGTAAGCGGCCGATTAAGCGGCCGATTTTTTTAAAAAACGGGTTTTAATTTCCTATATAATTTTATACAAAATTACATATATATGTATATAAATACTAATACTCTTTGAAACTTTTATATATATCTAAAGATTCTAAACACTCTACCCAACAGTAAAAACACCCAATTAGTTTATAAGATAGCTATAAGACAATAATTATAGCCATAATATAATAAATAATAGATTTGACATAGATAAAATACCCCACATACATGATTCAGAAATATTTTTGCATCACATGTTTACATAGTTAAGCAGTAAACAATAGACTCATTATTGGATACCTTTCTAACTTATTGTTATATGTACATATCATCAATTAGTCATACATTACAGCAGTACAATTAACTAAAGTATGCATTCTAAAATTAGATAATAGTTACATATATTTTACTTGTATAAATTACACTTTACAACAGTACCCTATTATCCCAACTTGCATACAGTAAACAATAGACTCATTATTGGATACCTTTCTAACTTATTGTTATATGTGCATATCATCAATTAGTCATACATTACAGCAGTACAATTAACTAAAGTATGCATTCTAAAATTAGATAATAGTTACATTACATATATTTTACTTGTATAAATTACACTTTACAACAGTACCCTATTATCCCAACTTGCATACAAGTATGCATTCTATTAGACTAGGCTTATCATAGGATATTTAAGTTTAATATATTATAGTCAGTAATACTTGGGACCATATAGTTTATATAACGTTACAGGTGTACAGCAAAATAAAAAAAAAAACGGACAAAAAACGGCCAAAAAGCGGGGAAAAAGGGCAAAAAAACGGAAAACAGGTGAAAAACGGGAAAAAACGGCCGATTAATTACAAAAATGCTAAACAGCGATTTTGCCAAAAATCGAACGGCTGGGCCATTGGGCCGATTAAACGGCCGTTTAATCGGGCGCTCAGCCCGTTTTTCATTTCACTGGTTAACAGTGAAGTTGGGACGGACTGTGGTGAACCCATGTCTGAATCTGTTTCAGTGCATACTGAAAAGAGCTGCTTCTTCCTCAATTAGTGTTGCTCAGGGGTCCAAGAGATAGGAATTATCCCTTTCCACGCATAAACTGCATATTTGCCTTGCCTAGCAGAGGCCACTGAAGCCTCACATACCACACTTGAAGCACAGGGTGCTATGTTTAACCTCTTTAGGCGGGAGAATTCCATTAGCACATCATATCTTGCTTGGAATGATGCAATGAGCGTTAGAGCACGATCTCAACGATTTCTTCCTTGACACCAACAAAAAGATGCCAAGGACTGCTTGCACTATGTAGAAAATTGCCAAATCAACTAATGCTTGTTTTGGTACGGTCATTGATTTGGTTCAAAAATACTATAACTGTTTGATCAATTATTAGTATTTCATGGCCTTAGTTAGGCCTAATTTGCTTCTTTCAATATTTTTTTTAAGAGTTTCGGAAGTAAAAAATGAAAGAGTGCAGATATACAATATTGTTGCTAATAACAAGCCAAAAGAAACTCTTCTAAACACTTTTGTTCAAATTATCTTTAATTTGAGGGGGTGGATAAATGTATATCTCTTTATCTCATAACAACGTAAACACAATTAAAAAAATGAAAACATATGCCATTATTGAACCAATATAATCTGTTTTACACATAAAAAAGAAAGACATATTGCAAGTGAAGAAGAATTAACAAACCAACAATTACCTCTTGGAGGAGCTAAATCAATCCAGAGTAAGGATTTCCATAAGAATGATATCCCTTCCAATCAAATTCATTACGAAACTGGAATATTTTATATACTTCCACTCGATCCTCCCTTCTTTGTCACCCTGCTTCTTCCAGAAACTTCTTCACATTATATTGCTGCACGCAGTAGTTACTATAGTAGGAGGGAGACTTGGAGGGAGCAATGGGAGGAAGGATGGAGCATCATGGAAAAAGGTAATGTGGTATAGTACATAAGTGTATATTTGAGGATGCCATTTGCAATACTGGTAGAAAACAACACGCCATGACAAACATAATTGGCCGACTTTAACAGCTCAAGCACAACAGTCGCTAAGCAGCAATGAAGCTTCAACACTGCAATAATGGGGTGGCCTTCATCACGTAGTTGATCTCAATCTTACTATTAGCAGTGAAAAGGAGACAAGCTGATGAAGTCATAGTTGTTGGGGCGCCTAAGCATGTCCGTGTTGGTCGTTGCCTAGCAAAAAATCAAAACTAGTCGCCTAGGATCGCCTGAGTCATCTGGACAATGTGTTTGTCTTTTTAAGTGTATTAATTCATTTTAAAAGAAGAGGAGGCATGCCTAAATTGACTTGGGAAGAGCTTATAAGGAGAGATTTTGAATCTTTACATCTTCCCCTGAATATGACCCATAAGAGAGTTGATTGGAAAAGAAAGATCCATATAGCTGACCCCCAAAATGGTTAGGATTGAGGCTTAACTGAGGATGATTCTGATATGTCATTTTAATATGATATTTGACATTTGTAAGCGCTTTTCATGTGTTTTTAGGCTTCTAATTCATTCTCACATCATTCTTTAAAGTGTACAACATTAATGACATACACATTATTCAACATGTGTTAACTTTTAGTATATGTTAATGTATATTTATATAAAAATGCAGAAAATGAAAATATGCCATCCGCCTAGGTAGTCAAATCCACCCCTCGGCCGCCTTGAAAACTGTGGATCAAGTGGTTTGTAAACTCGTTGGCGACATCACAACGGGCCTCATGATGCCAACCTCTGTGACTTGTGTTGTAGCTCGACAATAAAAAGGGATGTTGATAGTATAGGGCTAGGCAAGGATTCAAATTTTCAGAGGGGCGACTTATGAAAAGACAACCTGTCTACTGCATAGATGCTTGTGTATGAGGAATGGAAGGACAATCTTATTGCTTATGGTAAAATAGCCTTGGCAGTAGTGCTAGTGGGCATGACTAATCTCTTGTTTGAGTTGTGATTTTGAAGCAAAGGGTCATGTAGCCCTTACAAGTTTAACTCTTCATTTTCCATTCTTTTACGTGCATTATAGATATTTGTTTTTTTGTCAAGTTTGTGTTCTCATGTTGAATTCATGAGATATGGAGTGTCTGACAATATTGACATTCACACTACTTATAATATTTGTATTAAATGGGGTTTAATGATCTTAGACTCCA
This sequence comes from Alisma plantago-aquatica, assembly GCA_963693085.1. Lineage (NCBI taxonomy): Eukaryota > Viridiplantae > Streptophyta > Magnoliopsida > Alismatales > Alismataceae > Alisma > Alisma plantago-aquatica. The sequence goes on along the minus strand of OY856410.1, from coordinate 1,084,482,524 downwards.
AACTGTGACTATAATGTGCTATTGTCAACGTTCTGAAAAGCGGGTTTGCATTATGCAATGTACGTTTGACCAGGGTACTACATAGAGTATTTGTAGAATGCGAGTGCATATGCGATTTTAGATTTTTTAAAAAAGTTTATTTGTATTGAGCTTAATGTTATATATTTAAGTTTATAGTAGTACAATACACTTGTTAATCTGTACACACACACACAGACACACACACACACACATATATATATATATATATATATATATATGTATATATTTAAGTTTATAGTAGTACAATACACTTGTTAATCTGTAAACACACACACACATAAGTTTATAATAGTACAATACATATATTAATTTGTATAAACACACACACACACACATACACATATATATATATACTAGTGAACGCACACGTGCACATGCACGTGACATATAAAATTTGTTGAAAATGTGCGGGGAAATGACTCCTCCATGAAAGGGTCCACGATATTTGTGTTGGTTGTTTGAAAGGAGAGAATCAAGGAACCGTTTCCGTTGGAGAGAGATATACAAAATTAAAGATAATAAAAGTTAATAGGAGAGTGTCGGAATAAATATTTATAGGAGCAAAATTCCTTGAAAAAAGGAGAGAAGAGAGTGAATCAAGGAGAGTGCAGCATCAAACTCGCTCTTTTTATAGTAGTATAGATATATATATATAGTAAAGCTGGAATACACTCGAGTGTACTGGAGTCGCTATACACCTCAGTCATTTTTCATAATCGAGCAATTATTTTTGAAATCTAAACCATTGATCTTCTTAAATATCCTGAGAACATACTACATAATAAATTTCAACTCATTTGGACACTTACATGTCATGCATCTAAAGGAGGCAAAAATCATACATTTCAAATTAGTTTCGTGCGTCAATTTTGTTGTCATTGGATAAGTGACTTACACTCATCCAAATAGGCTCAAATTTTTTATGTGGCCTATTATTATTGTAATCTTGAAGATCAATGGATTAGAATTTGCAAAAACATGGTCTACATAGGCAAACACCATCGGGGTGTACGGTGTGATCTGTACACTCACGTGTATTCTAACCAAACTCTCTCTCTCTCTCTCTCTCTCTATATATATATATATATATAATATCACATATATGTATGCATATGTGAGTGTGTTTGTGTGCATGTAGTTTAATAAATAATTAAATAAGATAATTGATGAAAAACACACATATATAGCCTCTTTATGGAAAGCGACCACATATGCGGCATATGGCTGCATATTGGACTGCATAACCATATGCGATTAGGAGAGCTGTCCAAACAAGCATATGCAGCCGCATATGATAACTCTGGCTATTGTTTTTGCCTCGCTACATTTGCCGACATCATCTTTTGCCTTCTAACTAAATACAATTGCTCGTGTACTAGGATCAAACATCCCCGTTCTGAATCTTTACAGGAATCTTTTTTTGTGTGTAGAAAAAATTAACTAATGAGTTACTACAGTTGTTTGGGACTTTGCTTCAAGTAGGATACTGAAAACCTTCCATCGTTGTACTTTGCCATATCTGTGCATATACTGTTCTATAATTTATCTTATGCTTTCTTTTTTTATGCAGTGTTAAAAATTAACTGTTCACTTATTATGTCCTCGTTTTGCTGTTGTCATTAGCTTTTTGTTTAAGTTGGTGCTCTTTTGGTATCAATCATTGGCTACTACATTTTTGTTAGGATAATATTTATGAGTTCGTTAAGGGCGGAGGAGTTCAAAAATTGCTAGATGGAGAGTTTATCGTTCAGGTACGTTTTTCCAAATGCATTTCCATCATTTGCTGATTACATGTTATCAGTTATATTTCAAAAATTGCATTATTGCCAGAAAGCAACCTAGATAAGTTGATCAATCTGGGATCATGGTTTCTTGATCTTCTCATTAGACCTGTCAAAAGGTCAGCCAGGTGCAAGTGTTTCAGATCTGGGGTGACATTTACCCAGTTTAAATTTGATGAACAAAATGGTCTATTCATATCCTACCCAATGGCTTCCCGCTCAACTTATACCTCAGAAAAAATCATATATGCTATTATGCTTAAATTATGTTTAAAAGCTCCCTCAATAGATGGTGCATTATTCAAAAATTGTTTTGAGGAGCCAATGCACGCCTGTAGAGATACTATAGAGTCAACTATATAATGTAGTTATATGCTTTATTCTTAGTACCGTTAAAATCGGGGTGAATTGGTATATGTTAACATCAAGTGAGGTGTCCCTGCGAAGCAGTTGGTTCAGCTTGTAGCCATGTTGCCACTGAGTTCTTTTCTAGAGTGAGTTTTATAGTTTCGTATCTCGTAATTGTTCACACCTTGTTCAATTTGTTTACTGCTGTTTAATTTGATAATAACCATTGTGTGGTGGTAAATTATACGAGTAAAGCCTAAAATATAATGATATAGACAATTCCCTCACTAAGCACGGTTTGGAGATATGAGAGATCACATAAGTCAAATTGGGGAGGGGAGGATCAAGGATTCAGCATGTTTGTTTCTACACCATTTCGGTAACCATGAAATGGAAATTGTAACGGGAATTCAGGGAAATCCTGTTTTGTTGACAAAATGTTTGATGGAAAATTCCATCAACCATGACAATTCTGAATATTTAATGAAAAACGTGGATAATCAACTTGATTCAGGATTATTTTATTCACATGCAGAAATTATCTGCAATGAAGAATACTCGTGAAACAACCATACAAGACCATACCGGCAACAATCTATGTTGTAGAGTGAAGCAATCACTAAGCTGTAGCGTGCAGCCTATAGGTAGTGGTTATTAACTGAGACAGAATTTTTTTATAAATAGAGATTAATAGCATCATTGAAAATCAGCAAAAATTCAAGGGGTATTCGTCTTGGTTGTAAATGAGCTGTTGTAAATGAGCTAACTAGGTATAGGTGTAAGTAGTTTAGATGTTAATATGCACTAAATTTGGTTGATGTGAATCATTAGTCATCTTATAATGAATTACATCATTAAAAATATAAGCAAAAAGTCAGGTTTCAATTTTGTCATAAATGGGCTCCTTAGAATCGATTTAGGTGGAATTTAGATGTTACTATAAGGCTCCGATTGGTTTGGTGTAAGTCATAAGCTATGAAGCACGGATACTCCAAAACAGGTGCTGTACCCGTATCCGATACGTATCAGATATCAATACTCCGTGGATATCTCTGGATATGTATCGAATACTCCTAATCCGTATCCAGTCGGTAAAAATTAGAAAAAAAATTTGGGCATGACATTGCTTGATTAGCATTTAACACCAGCTCATGTCTCAACCCTGTGTTAAGTAGTAGCTTGCAGCAAGGCTATCACAATTGCTTCCTTGAAGTAGTTCAAGGTTAGTCACCATTCCTCTTGCTAAATGCCAATCTTCCTTCTCTTTATTCATTGTACCTCCTATGTTTTTTGGGATTTCACTTTTTAAAGGACTTCCATCTGTAATATGGATTTGTTTGTTTGTTATTGCAAACCAATTCATTAACCTTTATATGGTACTTGCGAATGATTTTCCTGCTAAGGTGCAAGTTTTATGCTCGTTGACGTCCTCCATATTCTATGAAAGGCTTCTATTTAGTATTGTTGGTTAACATGCCTCTTGTTTTGGCGACGAAATCCATTGTGATTTATTCTGGATTTCTAACTAGACAATATCTATTTCATCTCTTTTGAAGATAATCATTGCATTCCCATCCTTCTGTATCCCCCTATGAAGTACCAATACTCCAAAATAGGTGTCCATACCAGTACTGAATACATAATCTGATACTAATACTCCCTAGATACTCTCTAATATGTACCAGATACTTCTTAAGCCGTATTCCTTTTTTTTATTAGCAGGATATGACCTTAATGTAGCCAGGATACAACCAACCCATTTAGCAGCCAAGGGAGCACCCCACTCGTGTGATCCCTCAAAATACCAAAACCATGTGACTTCAAACTCTAGACTCCCCCTATTGTATTGTGATTTGAGAATGAAATTGGTATTTTCTGTTAAAATTTTAAACTAAACATTAAAAAAACTATTGTATCAACGTTGTACCCTCATATTTTAAAAAATTGTCATATCCCCGTACCTTGCCCGTACTCGTATCCATTTCTTTATCTATATCCGTGCTTCATAGTGCTAGCCATACATGAGAGAAGATAGTTTGGTATCACAGATGACACAACTCACTTTACAACACAATATTACATGATACATGAAATGCGAAAGGTTTAGAATATGATATTATCATGTTTTTTTGTAACTTCTGTCTCACATTAATATGAATGAAAGACCCCTTTTTATATCATTGTTTGATATTATAGTATTGGTTTTCATTTCTTTAGAAATATTGTGATTTTTGAATGAAATTTGATTGTCTTCATCTATTTTTAAAATAAATATATTAGTTATTTTTGAAAATATTAAAATAAATATTAAAAAATTACCGTTTCCATGACATACTCGTATCCTATATATTGGAAAATTGCCGTATCCTCGTATCCGATACATATCCGTATCCATGCTTCCTAGGTCATAAGTTATGTGGAACTTATTTTCTGGGAACTCTAGTTCAGTTTTTGGAACTTAGACTCCATTCACTTCCATGTGATTGGTTTGGTGCATGTGTAAATATGAAAATCACTGAAAAATGTGTTAATTTTTATATGAATAACTATCCGGTAATATAAAAATTAAGTACGGCAAAGACATAAAAAATGAATTACATCCATGAATAACTAATATTTTAAACCATAGTAATCTTAAAAAATGGTCATAGTGCATATGTTGCTCCTTTAAAAAATATTTTAGTATGGTTTAGTTTAATCTTAATAATAATATTATTGTTAGAATAAAGGAGTTAGTAGTATTTCTTTATTTATCTTATACTTTCTGCTAAGTTCATATTATTAGGAGGACTCTTTATGTAATTTCTCCTTTTCTCAATAATAACTATTGGAGCATTTCTATTTTGGATGTTACGCTCCGAGTTTCCTTATGTAACATGGTACCAGAGCACTTTTCAGCGGCTGCCGTAGGAAACCCCTAGAGTGGCGACTGCGGCTCTCCCTAGGCAGCGACTAGCGATCTCCTCCAAGCTCCAGGCTAGGCTCTGCGGCCAAGCGGATTGAGCGGCTAGGCGGAGCAGCGGCTAGGCCAAGCAGTGGCCTGTCACTGCGGCGGCACATCGACTAATCTCCATTAGTCAGGTGTGGGTGAAGCTTGCCGCAAAAGCCTGTTTCCTGTGACATAGCATTGTTTTTTTTCCATGTGACGTAAGTCGAAAGTAGCGTCAGTTTTTATTGGAACAACCCCCCTCGTCTCCGGTCCCCCTCACCACACACTTCTTCCCCTATGTGTGGTTGAGCGCATATGTTCCTAGGGAACTGTTGATGCATCTGTTTTTGTATCGTATTTCTCTTATGACGGTGCTGATTCCCGTCCTTGTTTCTGTGTGACCACACTTATACCCGTCCAATTTACTTGTTGATCCTGTTTATTTGGCCTTTGCACTATGGAGGAGTGAATCAAGCAATGTTATTTCCACAACTGTAGTCTACAATGATCAATCTTACATCATTATTGTCAAGTTGAACACACAGAACTATTTGTTGTGGATGAACGCAATCTATACTGTTTTAGAGTCACGGGACAAAGTGAAGTACATTGAAGAAGAACCCCCTGTTCAACTTTCAACCGATCCTTCATATGCTGAATGGAGGAAGAACAACGACCTTGTAAAGTCCTAGTTATGGAACAATATGGATGCATCTATTGCTACAAGATTCATGTTTTATTATCCTGGCAAACAAGTTTGGGACGCTGTAAAGGCATTTTTCACATGAAAAGAATGCCCTTCGCCTGTACAGAGTTTATGATAGACTGTTTGCAGAGAAGTAGGACAACAAATCTCTTAATGACTACTTACGACTCCATTCAATCTATTGCGCAGGAGTTGAGTTTTTATCAACCTTTAATTAGTGACTGCACATTTTCTTTTTGGATTAGATCCCGTGTTCAATGCAGCAAGGAGTGTGATCCTTGCCACTGACAAACTTCCTAGTCTTGAGGAGGCATATGCCTAGATTCAACAAGCCTCTTTTGAGCCTATTCCTGTTGTTACAGGATCATCAGTCATTTCTGAAGCTCATACGTCACTAGCAGCTGCTGCTCGAGGAGGTGGACGTGGCACAGGTCGTGGACTAGGAAGTCGATAGTGTACTTTCTGTGGTCGATTGGGCACACCGCACACATAAACAGGTGCTATCAGAAACATGGGATCCTGGGATCTCCTTTTAGGTTGATCCACTCGCTTATGTGCTGCACCCTTACAGATGGGTATGAGTATGATTTTGAAGTGGCATGTAGGTATGTTGTATGCATGCATGTATATATGGTCAGCTCGCGTTCCCTTCCTTCGATACCATGTATGTGGCCATTCACTAACCTCTTAGGAGTCTCTTTTTCTTGTGTACGTAGATAGATTTTGGTCCAGAAAGATCCCTCACAACAACCTCCATTACGACTTTAGATCTTTCAGCCTCCTTTTTTCCCCCATGATTTCTACCACTCACCAGATGTTAAATGTAAAAAGTCTTGCTATCCCTGCTTGCTGAATTTAGATTATTTGGAGGGCAGAAGGCTTGTAGACCATGTTTTTGCAAAATCTAATCTATTTATCTTCATGGTTACAATAATAATAGACTGCACACAAAATTTGAGCCTATTTGGATAAGTCACTCATCCAAGGGCAACAAAATTGACACACAAAACTAATTTGAAATGTTTGATTTTTGCCTCCTTTAGATGCATGACCTATAAGTGTCTAAATAAGCTGAAATTTATTATGTAGTATGGTTTAGATTTATAAAATAATTGCTCCATTATGGAAAATGACTGAGGTGTATAGCGTCTACGGTGCACTCGAGTGTATTCCAGCTTTACTCTCTCTCTCTCCATATATATATATATATATATATATAGTCAGGCTAGAATACACTCGAGTGTACAAATTGCACGAATACACTCAAGTGTGTTTGCATATCAAGACTATTTTTTGCAAAATGTAAACCATTGATCTTCACCGTCATACTATAACTAGGCTACATACAAATTTTGAGCCCATTTACAGAATCGACGCGTGAAACTAATTTGAAATGCATAGTTTGGCTGGAATACACTCGAGTGTACAAATTGCACGAATACACTCAAACGTGTTTGCATATCAAGACTATTTTTTGCAAAATGTAAACCATTGATCTTCACCGTCATACTATAACTAGGCTACATACAAATTTTGAGCCCATTTGGATAAGTGTAAGTCACTCATCCAAGGGCAACAAAATTGACGCACGAATATATATCAAGGAATTAAATGACCGATACCGATGTCGTTTCGACAACTTGGATATAGATATTTATCGGTATACCGACAGAAATATCGACAGATGCAATCCTGGCCATATCGACACCAAAATGAATGATATAAATCATGAAATTTTACATGTGTAATCTCTACACCTAAATGCATCATTTTATGCAATAAAATTCTATAAGGGGTATGTGGGGGGTGTCCATCATGTGGGAGGTAGGGAACCTGCCATGTTTTCTGCAGATTTCGATGAATGGTTTCTATGACAAAATATTAGAATTAAGATTTGGAATTTTACTAGAACAATCCATAAACATAAATACACACACTTATGCAATAACATCCAATTTACAACACATGACTAGCATAGTAACTTACTAACTCATATCAGTTGTATGTCGAGTAACAAACTGATTCGCCATACAATATTGAGCTGATATGGTTGACATATTGCTCCCATGACGTGTACATTATGTAAGGTTAGTGGTATGAATTTACGTGTTGCTCATACACGTCATGTACAATACTATATAAGTGTATAATACTCGTTCATATTATGTAATTAAACTCGACATGTTTTAGAATTTTACAGTACTATGTTTTCATATGCATCATATCAGATTCTGAAAGAAAATATACACCAAGGCTTTCTATTGCTCTTCTTCAATGTGTGACTTTGACAATTAACTTCATGACTGTCAAGGAAGTTGCGCACCATCACTATTGTGACACCTTTTCTCCGTCGTTGTTTGTTGCACATGATCTTGATATGCGGTAATGAGTTTCTCCATGGATAAGTATAAAAGCCATTATTACCATGCCCACTATATGCATGTCGTGGGGATGCGATAATATAAAAGTGTAGTTACCATGTCAACCATGTCCATGTTGTGGCACTTTGCCAATTTAAGGCATATTGGGATGAATTTACATTTTATTTGAGATAGATGAAGTGTAAATGAGAGAAATGGTAGAGAACATAAAGACATACCTTTAATATATGAGCCCTAGTTGTCGAGATCCCTTTGCTTTGCCATTTCCTCTTCTCAAAGAACAGAAACAGACTCAAGCAAGCAAAAAATCGGTATTTCTGTCGGTATACCAGTAAATTTCATCGATATTTGGCGGTATACCATCGGTTTACCGGTATTTGCAATCCCAACGACATGTTTGTGTGAACCGATGTTCGTCGATATCGGTATACTGCTCGGTATACCGACGGTATTGTCGATATCTTTTTCATTGATATATATATATATATATATATATATATATATTCCAAACAAACCTATAAACAAGGAATGCACTTGTATTCCACATATACTCTTGTTGTACTTGTTAAGGCGTGTGCTTAGGTTTCAAGATGCCTTGGCCCATGCCTTGAGCTCAAGGTTGTCAGAACTGAACCATCCAGTGAATTAGCGAGGTTTGTAGTTCTTGGTTTACTAGTTCAATCTGTGGTTGGACTGGTTCTGATGCCAACATGCCATTAAAATTTATTTTTAATCTTTTAATGAATAAAATATCAAGTAAAAGTACATATATCAAGGAGGATACTTTAAAATAGCATAGAAACAAATCTATTCAATTGAATACTGCTTCTCTGATGCCAAATTATGGTGGAAGATCAAATGGGGATGAGAACATGGAAGGAGTAAGTGGGAATAAACTTAAAATTGGGTGAGGGGGTCAAGGTATCCACATGACCAAGAATTGGCCGGATGGAGAAAGCCAGGAGCGGTTCAAGGGTTAGTGACTGGCCTCTCCCGGGTTTGTGAGTGACCCTAACCGGCCTAGCCACCGGTTCAGCCAGTTCAACTGGTCGGTTCAGTTCTGACAACCTCGCTTATATGCCAGTTTGAATTTTTTTTGGTGCCTAGCCTTATATATGGATATTATATATCAATGTTATCTACAAGTGTACAAAGTTCAAGTTAAGAATATATCTGTCTGTTGCTCAATATTGTAATCATTAGAAACAAATATCCCTAGTTAATATTTTATAATGCTCAATAGTTGCTTGGATTGGATCTCTATGTTAAGGTCTTTTCAGCCCTAGTTTGCTATTCCTTTGCAATGTAATTCATCATAGCACTTTTACTTAACCCCTTCTTGATCATCATATGAGCTTGGAATACTTCATATGATCTGCAAAATGTGTGCATATAAGATGGAAGTAACCCTAAATAAAGAATAAATGTCTTCCTATGTATGTAAAGGTAAAGTTATCCTTAATTCCTTAGGTACTATTGATAATAGAAGATTATAGCCCCTGCTTCACATTCTTTTAACCTCAAATACCCCATTTAAGCATTAATAGGTAAGTACCTGGATTGCAATATATATATGAGTAACCTAGGACTGTATATAGGTATTAACACATAATATATCTATATATTTTACAATTGCTATATATATGTATATATCTGTGTATATAATAATAAAATAATGTGTAGATCTAGATTTTATATATACAGTGGAAAAATGCATCGTAGTATTTAATGTATATGTATTGATGTTAATATATCTTTACTTTGTGTTTATTTCATATTTCATATTACTGCTGTACCTACATGTAATTTTCCTTTTACTATAAATAGAGAGGAGAACCCTATTGGGTCTCTCACGTTGCCAGTGTGCAACAACGCTCCATCCGTCTCTTCCGTTCACATGGTATCAAGAGCAGGTTAAGCTCCAGCCGCCGGCTCTCCCTCCCGCCCGGCGCCGTCCCCCCCCCCCCCCCCCCTCCCCTCTTCTCCCTTCCGCCGCCGGCCCTTCTCCAGCCGCCGGTCCTTCTCCGGCCGCCGCCGCCAGCAGCAGCGGCTGCTGCTCCTCACCGCCGGTGCGCGGCAGGAGCGCGGAGCCTCCCTGCGGCGCTGCTGATCGCCGCCTAAGGGAGGGTTCCCACCCCCGTCCATCGCTGCTGGACTTCGGTAGTCCCTCTCATGCTGCCGTAGGTCCAGCCGCAACGATCTAAAGGCTCCGTCTACGTCTCTGGGCTCTTTTTCAGCCTTTTCGGTTCCTTTTTCGGGCGCCGATCTTGCTGCTTGGGGATCTCCGGTTGATCCAACGGCCTTCTAAAGCCCTACCCGGAAGTCTCGTCTCTTCCACGGTGCCTTCCTAATCACATCTCCTTCATGTGTGATTAGGAACTTCTCGTTTGAAGGCTGTCGATGCGTCAGTAACGCATCCTCTTTTCAGTTTCTGTTGTGACGTGTATCTCTCCGTCACGGGACGTGTATCTGTCCGTCCACTCAGCCTTCTGTGTGACGTGTATCACTCCGTCACCCATATCTCAGTTGCATCATGGAGAACAAGACTTATTATGAGGTCTCGCCTATTCCTATCAAGCTCAATGGGAAGAATTTTCTGCTATGGATGAATGTGGTTCATACTGTCTTGGAATCACGCGATCGGGCAAAGTTTGTTGATTCTGCACCTCTCACTAGCACTGACAAAGACTATGCCGAGTGGAAACGTCTTGACAGCCTAGTGAAGACTTGGCTATGGGGTAGCATGGAACCTTCTATTGCTTCGAGGTTCATGTTCTACTCCACTGCTAAGGAGATTTGGGATGCCGTTAAGCAGCACTATGCTCAGGAGAAGAATGCTCTTCGCCAGTTTATGATCTATGATCGTCTGTTTGCAGAGAAACAGGGTGATAGATCCCTTGAAGAGTATTTCGGTGTGATTCAAGCTATCTCCCAGGAGTTGAGCTACTATCATCCAGTGAAAGTTGCTGAGCAGATTAAAGCTACTATCATCCAGTGAAAGTTGCTGAGCAGATTAAAGATAGAGATGATCTTGTCACTGCTAAATTTCTATCTGGCCTTAGCTCCTCATTTGGTTCAGCACGAAGTGTGATACTTGCATCTGACAAATTACCGAGCCTTGCGGAAGCTTTCTCTAGGATTCAACAGTCCACCTTTGAGTCTGTTGATCCTACTCCTGTTGTTCCTTCTGGAGATTCTCATGCCTCCATTGCTGCAGCAGTTCGCGGAGGACGACCTGCACCTACACCAGCTGACAGACCTGGCTTGGGCAGAGGACGTGGGACTCGTCCTCGATGCACTTTCTGTGACAGATCGGGACACACTGTTGAGAAATGCTGGAAGAAACATGGGCGACCTGCCGCCCCACCTGTTGGAGCTGCCAACTGTGCTACTTCTGACTCTACTACTGCGAGCTCGAGTTCCTCTGGCATCACACTTACTCAGGAGGAGTATGACAGGTTTATTCAGGCAACTCAACATTGGAGTATGGGCGCCTCTTCTGCTTCCACAGCAAATCTTGCCTCTACCGCGGGTAATCAGGCTACATCTTTTATGGCTTCTGGATCCGCAACTCCCTGGGTGGTTGACTCTGGTGCCTCCCAGCACATGACTGGTATGAGGCGATTGCTCCGCACATTTGACTCATATATTCCTCACCCATCTGTTACCTTGGCAGATGGTTCTGTGAGGAAGGTGGTAGCTAGTGGTTCTGTGTCCCTTACACCAGATATTGATTTGAAATCTGTTCATTTTGTACCTGAATTTCCTTTCAATTTGCTTTCTGTTGCCAAGTTGATTGACACTGTAAACTGCACAGTAACATTCAGGCCTTCTTGCTTTGTTTTACAGGATCTCAAGAGTTTGAAGATGATTGGTGGGGGGCCTAGGAAAGGTGATCTCTACCTCTTTCCTGGTGATTATCTACCTCACCATCCACCTCCTGCTCCAGTTTCCTCCGCCATGCTGAGTGGTTCCCCCTTGTTGTGGCATTGCAGATATGGCCATCCTTCCTTAGAAAGCTTGACGAAATTGGAACCCGATCTAGCTCATGTTTCCTCATTAGAGTGTCAGTCCTGTCAGTTGGGCAAACATCATCGGTTGTCCTATCCTGTTCGTGTCAATAATCGGGCTTCTAGTCCGTTTGAGTTAGTCCACAGTGATGTATGGGGTCCTGTTAAAAACCAGAGTTATAATGGTTTTAGCTATTTCATTTCTTTTGTGGATGATTACTCTCGCATGACATGGATTTATCTTTTAAAAAGTCGTGAATCTGTGCTTTCCATTATCAAACATTTTCATAAACAAATTCAAGTTCAATTTAACTGCAATATCAAAATTTTTCAATCTGATAATGCCCTTGAGTATGTTCAGAAAGCGATGAATGAGTTTTGCAGTTCGGTTGGTATGATTCATCACACCTCTTGTCCTCACACTCCTATGCAGAATGGTGTTGCTGAGCGAAAGAATCGCCATCTCTTGGATATCACTAGGTCTATCATGTTTGAATCCAATGTGCCTAAACGTTTCTGGTCTGAGGCTCTTCTCACTGCCTGTTTTTTGATTAATCGGCAGCCCTCTTCTGTTTTGCATGGGCGCACTCCCTTTTCTGTCTTACGCCCTATGGATAAACCGTTTCATGTTCCGCTTCGGGTTTTTGGTTGTACATCCTTCGTTCATAACTTTGATCCCAAACAAGACAAACTCTCTCCTAGGTCCTTGAAAACCTTGTTTCTTGGTTACTCTGGTACGAGAAAAGGTTACAAGTGTTATTGCCCGAGTTTGCGTCGTATGTTTGTTTCTAAGGATGTCACCTTTCATGAAACCAGTCCATATTTTGCACATGCTATGAGCAAGGGGGAGCAATTGAGTGAGGGAGTGCCACCCGCAATTCAAAGTGAGGGAGTGCCACCTATCATTGTTGAGGACATACCGCATGATCCACCTACCATTCAACCCTATACCCAGGTTTATCACAGGCAAGGTAGACAGGATCCAGATGAGGTAGCGGCACAAGTCCATGAGCCTCCCTCGTCATCTTCTACTCAAGAGATTCCTGCAGAGGCTTCTGACCTTGATCTTCCTATTGCTGTCCGGAAAGGTATACGTTCATGTACTATTCGTCATCCCATATCAAATGTATGTTGTTTGTCGCACTTATCTACACAGGCTCGTGCATTTGCTGTTGGGATGGACTCCATTAAGATACCAAGAAACCACTTAGAGGCTCTAAAGGACAGTGGCTGGCAGCAGGCAATGCAGGTGGAAATCTCTGCTCTGATTGACAATGGCACATGGGATCTTGTTACTTTACCTGCGGGCAAGAAAGTTGTGGGCTGTAGATGGGTCTTTACAGTCAAACACAACCCTGATGGATCGATTGAGCGGTTGAAGGCCAGATTGGTAGCAAAAGGCTACACACAGACATATGGAGTGGACTTCTTTGAGACTTTTTCTCCAGTTGCTCGTCTCAATTCTGTGCGGATCCTTATATCTCTAGCTACTACCTTTGATTGGCCTCTTTTCCAGCTGGATGTCAAGAACGCCTTTCTTCATGGAGATCTTCAAGAAGAGGTGTATATGGAGCAACCACCAGGTTTTGTTGCTCAGGGGGAGTGTCAGAAAGTCTGCAAATTGAAGAAGGCTATCTATGGGTTGAAGCAATCTCCTCGAGCTTGGTTTGACAAGTTCAGTGCTGTTGTTTTACAGATGGGCTTCTCTCGTTCCATGACTGATCACTCTCTATTTTATTCAAATTCTTCTGGTGGGTCCATAATTATTGCTGTCTATGTTGATGATATTGTGATTACTGGCAGCGATTCTACAGGCATATCACGTGTGAAGGAAGGACTACAACAACACTTTCACACAAAGGACCTGGGGAAGCTGAGATACTTTCTAGGGATTGAGGTTCTTAGATCCCATGTAGGTATAAATCTCTCCCAGAGAAAGTATGTGCTTGACTTGCTACAGGAAACGGGTATGACTGATTCTAAGCCCGTATCCACTCCTATGGATTATCACATCAAGGAGGTGGAAGATGATACTTCATATTCAGATCCAGGTCATTACAGGAGAATAGTTGGGAAGTTGATTTACCTAACTGTCACAAGACCTGATATTTCTTTTGCTATTGGAGTAGTAAGTGAACACATGTGCACACCACGACAGTCACATTGGACAGCTGTATGCAGGATTCTGAGATATCTGAAAAGTGCTCCTGGAAAGGGGATCACTTATTATAAACCCAAGAGTCCTCTATCTTCTTTGACTCTCACAGGTTATGCAGATGCAGATTGGGCTGGTAATCAAGTTGATAGAAGATCCACATCTGGCTACTGCACCTTTCTTGGTGATCATCTGATTACTTGGAAGAGCAAGAAACAACAAGTGGTAGCACGGTCTAGTACTGAGGCTGAGTACCGTGCTATGGCACATGCATGCTGTGAACTGCAATGGATCAAATCTGTCTTATCTGAGCTGAAGATTTTGATTCAAACTCCCATGATTCTCAAGTGTGACAATCAATCTGCTATACATATTGCCAGGAATCCTGTCTTTCATGAGCGCACAAAGCATATAGAGGTTGACTGTCATTTCATCCGAGATCAGATAAAGAATGGCAATGTGGTGACGCCATATGTCAAGTCTGAAGATCAACTAGCTGATATCTTGACAAAGCCATTAGGTCCAGCAGTGTTCCAGAATTTATGCGGCAAGCTGGGCATCCACAATGTGTACACTCCAGCTTGAGGGGGAGTGTTAATATATCTTTACTTTGTGTTTATTTCATATTTCATATTACTGCTGTACCTACATGTAATTTTCCTTTTACTATAAATAGAGAGGAGAACCCTATTGGGTCTCTCACGTTGCCAGTGTGCAACAACGCTCCATCCGTCTCTTCCGTTCACAATTGACAATGTTGAAATTTTGATCTTGATTATAAAAAAGAGCCTGATAGGCGCAGCAATGCTCACTTAGGCGTCTAGATTCTTAGCCCTTGATGTCTTAAGACGTCTTCCTGCCTTAACAAGTATGACTTTTATGCGTTCCCTCTTCAAGCACATTCCCATTGAACAAAATTTCGGTCGAAATTTCATTTTTTTGCAACCGGACATCGAAACCTACGATCGGACATGCGAAACACACAAATGCAGGGAATGGGGTGTAATTTCGCAAAAACTTTGACCTTAGGTGCGAAATTTCGACAAAAATGGGGAAATTTTGCACCAAAAAGCCCAGTTTGGGCCGTAATTTCGCGAAATGGTACAGATACACAAATTGAATTTTGAGATATTTGTTCCAAAAGTTGATAATGCTACATCTTAGGTATTTTGACATTTGTTTTTTAATCTTTTGCTTCTAAAGGCTATCTTTCTCAATCCTAAGGTATGTTTCCCCTATCCCTAGACCATATACATTACCTTCATCAATTTCTACACTCTTCTATAGAGATATGTAGAAATACTCCAAAAATAACAAAGTTCTTTCTTGAATCTATGCATAAATGTCCCATGTAACTTAGTTAAATGCTAATACTAGACTTGTACAAATTGTAGTTGGTAAGTTTGGAACTTGTAACATAGTAAATTTTAAGTTCTAAGCTGTAACTTGAAGCTTTTAACAGACTAACTGTCTAGCAGAATTGACAAATCTGTTCATTTATGCACTCACTCGTCAAGACATGTATCCCACCATAACCTCTAAACATGATTTAATTCGAAATTTTCATGATTTAATTCGCTTATTTGGTCGTCGACATAATCCTAAGGTATGTTTCCCCTATCCCTAGACCATATACATTACCTTCATCAATTTCGACACTCTTCTATAGAGATATGTAGAAATACTCCAAAAATAACAAAGTTCTTTCTTGAATCTATGCATAAATGTCCCATGTAACTTAGTTAAATGCTAATACTAGACTTGTACAAATTGTAGTTGGTAAGTTTGGAACTTGTAACATAGTAAATTTTAAGTTCTAAGCTGTAACTTGAAGCTTTTAACAGACTAACTGTCTAGCAGAATTGACAAATCTGTTCATTTATGCACTCACTCGTCAAGACATGTATCCCACCATAACCTCTAAACATGATTTAATTTGAAATTTTCATGATTTAATTCGCTTATTTGGTCGTCGAAATCGTTAGGGCCGTAAATATCGAAATTTCAAAAAATTTCTGTTTCTGGGCCATCGGACACGACATCGAAATCGGACATTTAATTCTATGCACATTCCACATACTGAATTTCAGAACTCTTATATGCTCGAGATAGTAGTTTAGTGTTTTATCATGCGTTCAGAAGCACAGTATTTTATTTGATATTCCCTACATATGATGAATAATATTCACTTTGTAGCGGCTAATACATTTGTACTCTACATGAATTTTCTTTTGAACTTTTAGATTGTACAATGCCATCCTGACGGGGAATTCCTCGGCTCAAATCTTATGCCCACATAAAATTAAAATGTTTCATATTATTTTCATAAAGTAATATATATATAAACACAAAGGCTATTTTTCTGATAAGGAGGCTTATGGAGAAGTATAGACAAAGCAAAAGAGATCTTCATATGGTGTTTATCGATCTAGAGAAGGCTTATGATCGAGTACCCAGAGAAGTGTTATGGATGGTTTTGAAGAAAAAGGGTGTGCCTATCCAATACATTGACTTGATCAAAGACATGTATGATAGCTCTACTGCAAGTGTCAAGACTCCTGGAGGAGAGACACCAACTTTTCCTATTACAGTTGGGGTACACCAAGGATCCACACTCAGCATGATATTCCTTGGTGTATGTTATTTGCTGATTATATAGTTTTGGATTGACGAAACAAAAGATGGATTGAATGATAAAGTTGAATGTTGGAGAAAGGCATTGGAATCAAATGGATTGATGATTAGCAGGATCAAAACTGAGTATATGCATTGCAATTTCAGCCAATCTCGTAGTGTGAATGATGGAGCCAAGTTGGACGGAGTAGATATACCAAAATGTGACAAATTTCGTTACTTAGGTTCTATTATTCAAATAGACGGGGATGTCCAAAATGATGTTTGTCACCGGATCACTGCAGGATGGTTGAAATGGAGGAGTGCAACTGGAGTTTTATGCGATCAGAAGATCCTTCTCAGGTTAAAAAGTAAGTTTTATAGAACAACTATACGACCAGCCATGCTCTATGGGAGTGAATGTTGGGCGGTGAAGAAACAAGGTCTCAACAAGATGAACGTGGCTGAAATGCGTATGCTGAGATGGATGTGTGGGAAGACAAGAAAAGATCGTTTGAGAAATGACTATATCAGGAATAAAGTGGGGGTGGCGAGCATTGAGGACAAGTTTCGTGAGGGCCGACTCAGATGGTACGGACATGTGCAACGCAGACCTACTAGTGCGCCTATATGAAGCAATGCTATTGAGCCAAACACTATAAATAGAAGAAGAGGAAGGCCTAAATTAACATGGGATGAGCTTATAAAGAGAGATTTTGAATCTCTACATCTCAATCAGAATATGACCCATGATAGAGCTGAATGGAAACGAAGGATCCATGTAGCCGACCCCAACATAGTTGGGATTGAGGCTTAGATGATGATGATGATGATGAATATATATAATGGTTTTTTTTCTTCTATATATGGAGTGTACTATTCATTCTATTAATTTTGAAGGCTTGGTTTAGCCGTATTTTCTTCTCCTAAGTCGTAATCAAATTAGATTGATGTATCTCGTGATGGTGAAGCATATCCTTTTCCTGCATTGCTCTGTCCTTGCAACCCCAGCCCCCCCCCCACAAAAAAAAACACACACACACACAACACAACACAACACAACACAACACATATGCTATAAGGATTTTTGGCATTAGATTAGCATTTTATTACAACAACTACTTTTCATTTCCAACAGTTGTGATTTTCCACAGGCAACAAAAGATTGTGTAGCTAAGACAATAAAAAGACTGGAGGAAAAGATAAACGGAATGGTAAAGAACGTCAACTTTTCAGTTAGCTTGCACCGAATGTCATCTTACTTTGTAATGTGTTAGAAATATCTAACTGTCTTTCTGCCTTTAGGTATTAAAGTATTTACTAAGACTGATGTCCTCGCCAGAAAAAACCGTTCAAAGACGAGCTGTTCTCTCTCTTGCTCACCTCTGTTCTCCAGATGATCTAAGAACAATATTCATTGAGAACAACGGTATTGCTGATTTTGTTGGCTAAAGTTCCTAAAAACAATATTCATTGAGAACCCACGTCAGTTGATATTCTGTGCAGGTCTTGATCTGCTTCTTGGTTATCTTGGATCTTCAAACTCAAAACAGCAACTGGATGGCTCAACAGCTCTGTATAGATTGGCAAATAAGGCCATGGCACTCTCTTCTATTGATGCAGCACCTCTATCTCCAATATCACAGGTTAGAAATAGTTATTGTGGGAACTAAATTGGACAAAGAATCTTCTTAATAAAAGATTGGAGGTCCTTAAAAAGCAAGCAACAACATTGATGTTATGCACACAATCTTATATGAAAGCCTAGCTGGTCGAAAGAATATGGATGTTGTACTTTGAGCTTCATGAACATGCTGTTCTACTATTGCTTCTCTTCCAATTCAATTTATACTATATTATAGTAACTGTAAAGAGAACTTTGTTTTTCAATGTTAGTACAGTGGAACTATAATCAAATATTACACAGTGAACTGTAGAGAACATTAGACTGCTATACTTATCATATAATAGACAACAAGTACTATCATGGAGACAGATGGCTGCAGTCCACAGATGGCTGATTTGTTGTAAAATATTTTATTTTGAGTGTATAGAATGTCATGTTCTTAAACTTAATATATAAACAATAAAATATTATACTTAATAAGTAACGCAAAATTAAATATAATATGGTAATATTATATTGCAACTCTACAGATGGCAGACGACAGGACATAGTTCTGATACAGACATTCAGAGTGTACAAGATGCAGCAACTAAGTAGAGAATATATACTATTTGCCAAACTTATTATGACACCTATTACTATACAACAATTTCATTTTTAATATTCAGCAGGTGATTGGGTAAGTCCAGGAATACCTGCTGTGAAGTGCTCTGAATCGGCCCCTTAAGCGGACCCAAAAAAGCGGCCTAAAGTGGGAAAAGCAGACAAGTCGCTTTAGTGCAAAATGCTTCAGAGCCTGTTTCAGTAAAAATTACAATGGGATATGTGCCCTTCACTGACTTATTTTATTCCCTGATTGTCCTAATGTTCGAAATCCGTATTTTCAAAAGCGACTGAGGCGGGTGCTTAAGCGGCTTAACGCCTTTGCTGCCTGAAAAGTGCCTTTGGCGCCAATTAAGCGGGCCAACAAAAAGCAGTGGCTTGATGCTCTCCTGGGTGCTTAAGCTCGTGCTTGAAAGTGGCTAATGGGCTCAAAAGAAGGGCCAAACTTGCTGTTGGCCCGTACTTGAAAGTGGCCAATGTGCTCAAAAGAAGTCCCAAACTTGCTGTTGGCCCAGTCGGGGGAATGACCGACTTTCATTCTTCACATTGATACAATGAGGGAATGAGCCTTTGATTTTGAATCATCGTGGGATGGGGCATTCAAATCGGCTCACAAGTGCGACTTTGACTCTCCATTAATGTACTTTGCTCTATCTGCTTCCCATAATCTCTTTTCTCTAGTGCTTTAAGGATGCTTTGTGGGGTTTTTTTGCTTATGGAGGATCACTAGGTTTTGGTTTGGTTGGAATGAGGGCATGAGACATGAAAGATCCTTCCGTTATACATTTTGTTGTTGATCTTCAAGTTTTTCTATCAGCGATAAGTATATATTACTTATTTCTAGTATTGTATTTTTTATGAGTTTAGTCCTGTATCCTGTAATTGAGTTATTGGCCACCTCCTAAGTCTGTATACAAAGGTGTACCTTGTTAATACAAAGGCGAGCGATTCTCACCCTAATCCCCAAAGAGAAGTCAGGTGATACGAGCGGTTGTTGCTGCCATCATCAGCGGCGTTGACGTCATCTTAACCGAGCATCTCGATCATCGTCTTCTCTTCTTCTTCTTCACGGTGGACATCATCTCCACCATCTGGGTCATCATCTTCACAAGGAACAAGGTGACCGATACCGACACCATTTCAAGAGCTTGGAAATAGGTATTTACCGCTATACCGATATTAATATTGACAAATGCAATCTTGATCGTTTCAACGCTAAAATGAACGAATTAATTAATGAAATTTTACATGTGTAATCTCTATATTGGGTGTGTGAGAGGGGGTCCATCATGTGGGAGCTAAGGAATCTGTCATGTCTTGTTGGGATTTCGATGACAAAATGTAGAAATTAAGATATGAAATTTTACTAGCACAATCCACAAACTTAAATACACACAATTATGCAATAATATACAATTTACAACATATGAATAACATATTTACTTACAACTCACATCAACTATATGTCGAGTGTCGTGCTGATTCTCCGTATAATAATAATAATGAGTTGATATGGTGAGATATTGCGGCCATGTCGTGTACATCCTATAAGCGTGTTTGTATGTAGTCACGTGCTCCTCATACACATCATCATTGGCAAATTGTATCATCCCAAGCTTTGGAAAATGCTTTGCTAAATCTTTGAGATATTTTTCTCTTGCTTTCACATAGAGGTGGAGGAACTCGAGAAGGCTGAGAGCTTGAGGAATAGGCTGAATAGCTATAGGCACATCCACAAGAACTATTAGGACCAGAGAAAAAGGAACAACTGAACAACCACCACTCCATGTTTGCCCACCATCGTTAGAGAAGTTGTATTGATAACTTTCATGTGGGCCCGAGACATTTGCTGTATATGTATATCCAATATGATGTTAAACTTCGGCTTTTGATTGTGGTGGTGGCCGATTTTGAATCCAGAATACCCATACCCATACTGAGAATGAGATGGGCAGGGTTGTGCATGTGTATGCCCAAATAGCATATCGCTAAAGCCTAATATTAAATGATCATGTTGAGATTGAGAATAAAAATGCTCGTGTTTCCAAATGAATCAAAAATATCAAAATAATAATCATCGTTGTAGCCGCATGAGCCCATAGTTGTGGCCTCAGGTGGTAATGCACCATTATAGTCTTTGTCGGATCCTTTGAAAAGTTTTTTTTCAGCCATGGCATATTCTTTTTCTAGCTGGAAGAGGTGCAACACCAATAACATAAGGACGATCCTAATTCTCAGGATCAACAGTAGGAGGATATCTGGCGAGCGCTCAGTATTTTGATTTGGAATTAGACCCAGATGTAGTTTTTGAAGAAGAAGAATTTGTGCTACCCAACTCTTCTTCCACTGCTCCATTGATTTCCATATCAATATTTTGATGCTCAGGCTCAGGCTCAAGTCTTTCAGGTGGGGTTTGATCAACATTAATATCAGCATCTCTTCAAATTGCTCTTCTTTGTACGGATCTGGACAACCATCTAGATTATCAAGAATAGGATGATCTATCTCATTCATCAATTCATCTAAAGGATCTTTTGATTCACCAGCTTCTTCTATACCTCTACACCTGGATGGGTTGAATGTGTATGCGGTGTCAATGGGATCGTGGACAATATCAAAATCCACTTCCTTGTTGTTGGCATCTCGTGTTGCTCTAGCCCTCCACATCTTGTGTTGCTCTAGCCCTCCAAGCATCTTGTAGTGAATATAGACCAGATCTATTAGCATGTTTGCTCCTGTCCCGTTCCTTTTCTTTGAGTGTTTTAAATTGAAAGTGCTCCAATTTCTTTCACAGGCCCCTGCGAATGTTTTTTGAGAAAGGTTGCAAACAACTACTTTTCTTAGATGGGGGGGGCACATGTTCCATTCCAAAGCCACCACTCACAAGGATCACCCTCCTCACAGTCAACAACTGCATTTGGATGACCAAAGCATTCAGTGCCTTCACAAAATTGTCGCAACTGCAAAAAAATATTTAACCAAATCTAGATGATGAAACATCAAACAAGAATGAAGATATTCATGACTTCATGTAAGTTATGTAATCAATTTATCAATCAAATATATACCTCATTTGACATTATCATGCAGTCTTCTGTAGAGGTAACAAATCTGTTAATTTTATCCCTCATAGCATTCATTAGAGTCGCATCTAAGCCCAATTTTCGTGAGTATTGGAACCTCAGATTCAGTTAGTAAGCTGTCACCAATTCCAAATAAGGAAATTAGATTTAGATTTTAGATTGAGTTCATCATCATCATCATCATCATCAACATCAACTAAGCCTCAATCCCAACTATGTTGGGGTTGGCTACATGGATCCTTCTTTTCCATTCAGCTCTATCATGGGTCATATTCTGGTTGAGATGTAGAGATTCAAAATCTCTCTTTATAAGCTCTTCCCATGTTAATTTAGGCCTTCCTCTTCTATTAATTGTGCTTGCCTCAATAGTATTGCTTCGTATAGGCACATTAGTCGGTCTGCGTTGCACATGTCCATACCATCTGAGTCGGCCCTCGCGCAACTTGTCCCCAATGCTCGCCACCCCCACTTTATTCCTGATATAGTCATTTCTCAAGCGATCTTTTCTTGTCTTCCCACACATCCATCTCAACATACCCACTTCAGCCATGTTCATCTTGTTGAGTCCTTGTTTCTTCACCGCCCAACATTCACTCCCATAGAGAATGGCTGGCCGTATAACAGTTTTATAAAACTTGCTTTTTAGTCTGAGAGGGATCTTCTGATCACATAATACTCCAGTTGCACTCCTCCATTTCAACCATCCTGTAGTGATCCTATGACAAACGTCATTTTGGGCTTCACCATCTGTTTGAATGATAGACCCCAATTAACGAAATTTATCACATTTTGGTATATCTACTCCGTCCCACTTGGCTCCACCATTCACACTGCGAGATTGGCTGAAATTGCAATGCATATACTCAGTTTTGCTCCTACTAATCATCAATCCATTTGATTCTAGTGCCTTTCTCCAAAGTTCAACTTTATCATTCAAACCATCTTTAGTTTCGTCAATCAAATTTTAGATTGAGTTACAGAGTTAATTTTTTTAAGAAGAAAATTGAATTTAGAAGAAAATAAGTTCAACTTTATCATTCAAAGCATCTTTAGTTTCGTCAATCAAATTTTAGATTGAGTTACAGAGTTAATTTTTTTAAGAAGAAATTTGAATTTAAAAGAAAATAATTGAGTTATATACATGCTTTATGCAATGGTTGCAAAAGCATATCTGTCCAATGCTTATCTACAATTAATGTGTATTGTGAATTAGACCTAGAGTTGCCTTTTTTAATATTGTCCACCATTAGTTGCATTGCATCATACAAGTAAGGCATTGTTGCAACTTTGTCACCATCTACCAACTTCAATACTTTCACAATAGATTTCATTATTCGCAGCACCTTTGTAACCTTATCCCAAAAAGGGCGATTGGCAATTAGTTCTTCAATCCTTCTGCCAACCAGCGTGTTGTGCTCCTTCATGGAGGTCCACTACACACCATTAAAGAGCCTCTTAAGTCCATGCCTTATGGACTTTAATGATATCAAGGCCACGTAAGTTGTTGCAAATCTAGTTACCCCTGGTTTAACTAGACCACCTCCGCAAAACTCAGGTCACCTCATTGCATTTAAAAAAAGGAATGGTTGTAGATAAATCCGTGATCAACCTACCATCAGTTGTCACGGATTTGTTGTAATCAATTGTGTCCATGTTCTTAAGAATCAGATCTATGTAGTGGGCAACACATAGTGTCCAGCAGACCGCATATCTCTTCATTATACTGTCACCAACCTTCTTGAAGTTAGAGCCATTATTAGTCACTATATGTACCACATTCTCAACCCCAACCTACCTGGTGTATGTTCTCATTAGCTTCTTGATGTACTTGTAATTCCTGACTTCACCAGAAGCATCAACAGAGTCCAGAAAAACAGTTGTTCCACGATAATGTGCAATAAAGTGGATAATTTGCTTTTTGTTTCCACTAGTCCACGCATCACACATGAGTGTGACACCATATTCAGACCTCAATTGTTTCTGGTCTGAAATCCATGCTTGTAAATCTTTCTTCTCGTGGGTAAGATACTAAGATAGTTGTTCATCAATTCATATGTAGTGGAGACCTTGATCCCCCTCATAGTTACGATATACTCCGACTTTTTGAAAAAGTCGCGTTTAAAATGCGATTTTACCCTAGACGTACGAAACTCCTAGATAAATCCCAATTCCCAAATATTACATATTTTTCCCGTATTTTCTTGAATTATGTTTAATATGTTAAAGAGTTTATATTAGCCTATTTAGTTAATAGGTTAATTAGTTAGTGGGTTTTTGTATTTCAGCCCGTTTAGATTACTTGCGTCCTAAGTCTTAGGGCGTCTCCCCTCTCCTATATAAAGGAGAGGGCGTCCAGTCTTGTATTCATCCCATTACATCCCATTACGTTTAGTCCAATCTTATATTTCACATGGTATCAGAGTGGTGAACAGTAACTCCGGCGGTGAACAATAACTCCGGCGTGAACAGTAACTCAATGTGAATAGTACGACGGAGTGAACAATAATTCCTGCGTTAATAGAGCGCGCTCTCTCCTGAGGAAAACCTAGCCGCCGCCCCTCCTCCCTCTCCTTTCCGGCGCGCACACAACCCTAGCCGCCACCGCTTGTCTTTTCCAAAGAGCAATCGAGGGGAAGAACCCCCGCCTGCACGCGGCCACCGCCGTCGCCATGGCTTAGGCCGGTTGCCCACTAGGCATCTCCCGGCCTCCATGGCATATCTTTTTCTTTTTCAAACGATCTAGTTTTCTTTCTGTGCGTCGACACCATCACTTTCCCGGGGCCATCATCATCCTTCTCGTGCAAACGCCGCCACCAGCAACAGACAGAGCCGCCACCACGCCTATCCCGTGCAATCAGTGCCGCTGTCAGTAGCAACAACAAAAGTGCTGCCATCCGCTAACGACAACAGCTGCCAAGCGCCATCTCCGTCAGCAGCATGCCACCACCGTCGATCACCCAACCATCATTCCGAGTGACCGGTAAAAAGTAGCCACCATCCGCATCCGTTGATGCCATCATACTCGCATTATTCAGCAGCCATGTACCGCTGCATCGTCCTGATGTCCTCAGCTCTAGCCTTTGTCGTCTCATAAGGATAGGCTCCGCACTTGACTCCGCATGCAGCCTCACGACATGCAATATCTTCGAAGCGTGTAGGAGACCAGTATCATCAGCCGAGTGACACAATCATCGTCATCTATCCTGCTGCTGTGTTGTTGCCATATCATCCAACAACCATATCCCCAGCCGCCGATCACACCATTCAACCGCCGCCGTCATCCATGCCCCTAGTCGTTGCTCCATTGTTGCTCTCCATCTCGTCGTTGTTGCCCCAATGTTTTCGCCTATCCTTGGCTGAAGCACGGTCACCCATCACTCTCCACCGCTACCAAACAGCTCTATCTACTGCCCCATATACTAGATGCCTGTTGATATTTTGATCCTTAATCGGATCTGCCCTAAAGGGCCAAACAAATCCTTTTTCGGGTCGAGACTAGATCCATTTTATTTTTCTATCCGGATCTTACATTGGCCTATTTAGCATATTCTCTCAGGTTATCGGTTTCATTCTCCACATATTACACATATCCATATCACAAAATCCTCTAAAATCCACCAATTCCTTTCCCACCCACCCATATCATGTGTGTATCCCTTTCCACAATGCGGGGGGTCATATGTCTATTTCTCCACACCAAACACTCACTCTCGTCGTATTTGGTGTGCGAGGGGGATAGAGGAGAGGAAGAGATGAGGGGAGAGAGACAGTGAGAGAATATGTATGAGAGAGAGTATGAGAAGAGATGATATATATATTCAGGCTATATATCTTCCAGGTTATTATCTTCATGGAGCTTCGCATTGTTCAGGACATCTGTTCTCTACTTCCAGACAGCAATGAAGGATCTTCATTCAGCATCAACACCGAGCTATCCGCGTTCGTACCGCATTATGTACGTTAGGTGCTGATGGTGTACTTCAGCTGCATTCACATGAGACAGAGGGTGTTTCTTCAGATTTTCAGAAGCTCAACAAGCCTGCCAATCTACTTCTGGAAGGTTGATTCATCCAATTTATCTTCACCGAGTTGCTTCATCACGTCTTCTCTGACCCGCATCTGCTATTTCGACATCACATGTTGCTGATCTTCTTGGGACTTTCCTTGATGGATGATATCTCCTTTCCTGTCAAGCCCCCCAAGGTTCATGCGACAAAGTTATGGTGCCTGCATCGTATCACCAGCATATCGTCCGTTCGTGTTTGTGCCATGTTATGCACGTCTTCTTAGACTATTCGAAGATTCCGCTACTGCTACATCATCATTGGAGATCCGCGTTCGTACCATGTTAAGTACGTATTCCAGTGAAATTAGCGTAGTTTTGGTATTGATGATCGTCTGCTCCAAGTGGCGAATTACTGCTGCAGTATTCAGGTTCCATTCTTCAGATGTTCTTCGTTCCAGATGCACTCCAAAGACCTTCAAAGCTTGAGGAACTCCAGCCTGCAGAATACAATTTCAAAAAAGAGAGACATTGTCAACACATGCTTTAGGGGGAGTATCAATTTTTGTATGGGAAGTGATATTTATCTTTTATCTTTCATTTATCATTTCTTTTATCGTTTTATCGAGTCTTGTAACCTCCAAGCTTTGGACATGCGTTTCACCCATGCTTCAGCTTGAGGGGGAGTGTTAAAGAGTCTATATTAGCCTATTTAGTTAATAGGTTAATTAGTTAGTGGGCTCAGTGTTTCAAAAAGCGGTATGCGTTATGCGTTCGGAGAGGTCACCTTGTAGAGTATATGCGGTATGCGGGAGTATATGCGGTTTTGGATTTTTTAAATTAATTATTATATATATATATTAATCATGATTTACATATTGAATTTGTGCAATTGTGTATCTAAATAGTACAATTACAAGAATAATGGATGCAAGTATGCAAATATGCAATCATCACAACTTAAATAAATACAAACATGCACTATAATCTATATTTAAACAAACATAGATGAATATAAATGTATAAAAGAAGAAATCAGAATATCTCTAACTAAAAATCAGGGTGTAATCGGCCTTGTATGCGGCCGTACAACCGATTATGCGGCTTGGTCTGCTTTTTGGAGGGATTGCCATTCTGCGTTTTTTGGAGGTCCGCACCTTGTATGCGGCCGCTTATGCGGCCGCATAGACCAATTTTTAAAACACTGAGTGGGCTTTTGTATTTCAGCCCGTTTAGATTACTTGTGTCCTAAGTCTTAGGGCGTCTCCCGTCTCCTATATAAAGGAGAGGGCGTCCAGTCTTGTATTCATCCCATTACATCACATTACGTTCAATCCAATCTTATATTTCACATAATATTTTTCCCGTTTTATACCTTCTTTTCCCGTATTATACTGATTAAGACTCTAATTGAGTTTGAGTGTATATATGTGTCTGCGTGTATGTACATGCATATATGTGTGTATGCATGTAATATATGTATATGTTAGTAATAGTTATAGATATATGTATGCAATACATGTGTGCATATATATGTACAAAACATATATATACATACATATGTATATATCCTCCAATTTTTTCCAAAATTTTCACGAATAGTTGACCGTACTTTTAACGTACATTGACCTTTTTTGTTTGATTTTCTCGCATAATTGCCGAATCCTGAATTTGTGACTATGATGCCCCTACCGGACTCCTGTATCTCATCCACCATGTGCTGGAAATAGGGTTCAGTTGCAACATGTGTGGGTATACCATGAGCAAACAAGAACTTACCCACTACCTTGCCAACCTTCTCTTTCACACTAGTCAACGTTGCTTTTAGGGTTTTTACTAGCATCAAGCTTCCTAACCCCTAGCTCATTAAAATGCTTCAATCTCGCACTAGCAGAACAAAAATGTGTATCGATGGTGCCTTTCTTTTATGTTGAGCATATTGATCTTCATCATCATCTAGGACAACAATAGGAACATGTGTAGCCCCACTGCCTCCACCTGCGCCAGCTGGCCCATATTTCCTCATAAGTTGAGGTACCTCCTTCATATCCCACACTTTTGCAAGAATTTCTGAAAGCACACCTATACATACGAGTATAAATTGTATTACATTCTGGAGAATATTCCAAATCATCATCTAATTCAGCAGAAGAATGTGTGGGCCTAACATCAAAGAGTGTATTCGTGTAAGCCCTGTCAATTTCCTTCAATTTTGTTGTTTTTGTCTCTTTGCATTCATCAACTTCTTGAAGTCTTCCCTAACAATTGGGGGGCACTTCTGTCACGTTGCCACATTTTTGTCATCACTAGTAATGTGACACTTGAATCTTGTAATTCCGCTCACCAATTGTTTTCTTACAATAGCTGCATATAATCTTTGCCCTATCCCAGGAACAGTGCTGTGACTCCATGCGAAATCCTCATCCTTTGTTGTAGAATGACTGACCCTGACACCTTCAATGTCACTTGAAGTTGACATCTTCTCAAAAGTCAACACTGAAAAAAGACAAAGACAAACAAGAAAAGCAAATTATGTATCATTAACTTAGTATTTAACCAAAAGTACTACAAATGTACATTGTACAATACTAATATCAAATGAAATAACCCATTAATTGAACAAAATAAATTTATTTTATGCATTATAGAATCAAACACAATGTTTTAAATGTATAATACTTCAATGTAATTATAGAATCAAACACAATATTTTTTAAGATTTTTATTTTGAAGAAAAAATATTTTAAAATTAAATAAAAGTCTGAAATTATTTTTAAAATTGTAAAATATGACATTTCCTTATTGAAAAGCCAGGTGATATTTTACCAAACTAATATTATTTTATACAACATTGAAAAATACAATCATATAGATAAACAAAAAGAGCTTTTTTTTATTCAACATTTTAATAAATAAAAAATGATATTTATAAATATTTTGAGTATATTTTTGTTTATATATGTTCAGGTTAGCCTTTAATAGAACTTCTTCTATTAAACCTAAATTAAATACCTATTATTAATAGTACTACTTGTATTATTGTTATTAATTAGTGAAATTAAATGGTTATGGTATTTATTAGTGTGATAAATCAGTATATCTGTATTTATTTTTGATTTACTTGGGAACCACCCCCGAGGAGCAGCCACTTCGGTGACCCCACCCTGACAATGTAAACCCAAGGGACATGAGCAGTGAGTGGTCTGGACACCCCCTCCCGCGCCCAATTAAATTCAGTTACTTTTCACAGAGCGCTTTCGGCGTGATTCGAACCTTGGTCCTTCATCTGGACTTACTGAGCCGCAACCAGTCAGGCTACTCTGGCCGGACAGTATATCTGTATATTATCATAGACTTAGCGATAAATAGCATTTATCACAAGTATTTCTGAGTACATCTAGGATTTGGCGGTATTTGTTGCACTTTTTTTGGTGAGAATAGAAGGAAATAGAGAGGGGAGGGGTTGGAAATGGTGGAAATGCAAGAAATCAAGTATATATACCTTGATTAGGGCTGATTCAGCTCCAATCTCAAAAACCGCCCAAAATCCCCAAGCTTTTACACTTCAAACAACAACAATAGCACGACACTCGCAAATGACGACGTATCGGGCGTTAATACTACCGATACCGCCTTGTAACAATGGGTAAGTGGTGCTTTTTGCACCGGTACTCCCGATATTTAGCGATATTGGCGGTAAGACCACCGAGATATTGGTATATGCGATCATAGTTTGCCTGCTTCTATGCCCTACCCAATTGGTATTGGTATTTCGGGAGAAATATTGCCGATATCTCATTCCTTGCATCCTCATAGTGGTAAAAGTCATCTCCACCATCCGGTTTGTTGTCTCCAGCAGATGAAATTCTTGGAGGATATCCATAAATCTCATAGCAGGTTTCCATGTAGCGCCCCATCTTTCCACAACGACTGCATTCTGGGAGGCCTTATCCTTTAGGAGATTTGCCTACTCGTCCTCCTTGTCCTCATCTACGGGTAGAGAAACTAGTATTGGTATGACTATTTGTGGCAGAAACCGTCGCAAATATATTAGAAGAAGTGTGTGTGACGATCCATGAAGGCACATGAGACTCGCTGATATGCTTTCAACCAATTTTAGAGATTTAGGTTCATCAAAGATTTGATTATGTACTCCTTCATACTCATGTCAGATACCAGCTAGGAATTTGATTACTGCCATCTGTCTCTTTGCTTTTGGAGTTCTTTGAGATCCTTAGTCAACGAAGGTAAAGAATGAAGATCATTAGTGATTTGAGATACTTTTCCAATATATTGAGTTAGAGAATTATCGTCATGTTGAAGATTATACATCTCCACAGTCGTCTTATACATGCATGAGTTCATTGATTCATATGTGGGGTTAAGATGAACCCAAACATCCTTGCATCTCTCAAAGTGGCTGGTGAGATCGACAACTTGCGCCTCCATGGAGTTTTACATAATAGACAGAAGATTTGTATAATTTTGCTTCCATTGTTCTAGGGTGTCATTTTTAGGAGGACCTTTGAGGTGTTCATACTTTCCTTGTCCTTTGAACGAAATCTTGATTGTGTGGCTTCATTTATTGGAATTTTTCTCATTGAGCTTTCGAGTGGTGATGACCACCTGATCACGAATAAGGAGAGGAGTCACTACTTTTTGTTCTCAGACATGATGACAGCATGGTTGTATAGGCGGCTAGGTGGCTAGGCGCCTGGGGACGCCCAAACAGACCAGACAGCCTAGGTGGAGGCCTGGGCATTTCTAGGCATTTTATTTTTAATTTTTGTAACATATATATACTAGATAATATAATATATTTATACACACATATAGTTATATATTAACCTATAAGCAATATTTGAATCAGAAGGAATTATTAAGAGTTGGATGAGCATTAGTGTGTGGGAGGAGATGAATGAAACAGAAATAGAGAATAGAAGGAACACCGGGATGAAGAAGAAGAATGTAGCAACCAATTTGCTGCTTGGTGGAGCAATAAGAAAACACAACCGAGAATTGTGACAGGGACGATGAAGAACAAAAAGAAAGAAAAATCATTGCATAGCAGCAACATTGCTGCTTGATGAAGGAAAAAGAATACAAATACTGAGAAGTGGGAGGGGAAAGAAGAAATCACAAAAATAAAACTGCAGCAAGTCTACAAATATGATAAAAAGTAGACATTTTATTTATTAACTTGTGGATCAGCAGTAAATCAGTAATAGAGCAGCTGCAGTAAATTAACAATAGAAGGCAGCAATAAATTGGTCAATTACCAAAGTTGTTGCTTGGTGAAGGTGAAAAATTGTGGAGCATGTAGTAGATGAGCAATACAAGAGCAGCAGTAAATTAGTTATAGTAGGGAGCAACAGCAAAACAGTCACAGCAGCTTGATAGAGCAAAAACATACAAAAAAAGTCCAACAGCAGCCTAGGTGTGCCTAGGCGCCGCCCACGCGTCCGCCCAGTCTGCCCAGAGGCCTAACTAGGCAGGGTGCTTGGGATCTGGACCTCAGGTGGCTGCCTAGGCGCTGCCTGGGTGAGCGTCCATACAACACAGGGTGACAGTAGACTATTGACACATCATGTAGGAATGTTACATGACGTTTAAACATACCAGAGACGAGGAACATGTTTCCGACACGGCGTGTGGAAATATGACATGGCATGTAGGCATAAAACAACCTTTTGTTAACATGCCGTGTTGACTTTTGACATGGCGTCTGTCTGACTTGCAATCTGGTTGTGGCGGAAACATGTTCTGTGCTGCCGCGACATATCCATAGATGGAGTATGATGTTGAATGTGGAACATGCTGTGGTCCTCGCCATCGGGGCAGATTATCTTGTGAAATTGTTAGAAATGTTTCACCCTAGCTTCAAGGGTGACTCCTCGTCTAGAAATAAGCCTCATGGATATAGATCCCGATGATGAAGACGATGATCCGAATGATGGAGATGACTTCCATCACTATAAAGATGATGATCCGGATTATTCGGGTGATGGAGATGACTTCCACCACTATAGAGATGACGATCCGAGTGATGAAGATGACTTCCACCAACGTAGAGATGTCGATCCAGATGATCTTGGTGATGGATATGACTTCCACCACTATGAAGGACATGACAGTGGAAATGACTTCCACCACGTAGAAGATGAGAAAACCAGATGGATGGTGGAGATGACTTCCATTACAGAGAAACGAGAGGACGATGGTGGAGTTGATGGCAGTCGCCACTCTTCGGGGAATTAGGGTATCACCTGCTCTGATACCATGTTAACAGGGAGATTATGAAGCATATCAACTTGACTTTGTATTAACAAGGCACACCTATATCTAGATGGAAAATAACCAAATTACCAAGTATGGGGTAAATCCCATATATACAAAAGAATAGAATAAAAGAATGATGAATAATAAATACTTATTATCTAAAAAATTATATTTTAGCACCGAAACTGCTAAGATTGCATGTGTCGAAATTTCCAATAGTACCTTGATAAATACCTATTTCCATCTGTGAAATGGTGTAAGTATCGGAAACCTTGTTCCTTGATCATGGCAAGTAGAAGACAACAAAAGAAA
Organism: Alisma plantago-aquatica; assembly: GCA_963693085.1. Classification (NCBI taxonomy): domain Eukaryota; kingdom Viridiplantae; phylum Streptophyta; class Magnoliopsida; order Alismatales; family Alismataceae; genus Alisma; species Alisma plantago-aquatica. The sequence goes on along the minus strand of OY856410.1, from coordinate 1,084,449,652 downwards.
ATGAAGGTGCTTAAGCCTATACCAACGTTTTAAAAAGCGCAATGCGAAAGGGTGAGCTGACAGGACCTTGTAGCCACTTAAGCACCGGGCGGTTGTTTTTTAAAATAATATGTTATCACACACACATACATATATACTCATATATTAATTAATTTTTTACAAATCTAAACCCATGTAAAGTTTAAAGTGTAAAATTTATACTATCTATTAATATTACTATGTTGCACAGTAATATACATGTAGATTAGGCATTACAGTAACTTACAGTAGGTAAAACAGTATTATAACCTTAATACAATATAATTCATATTATAGTAGTGATATCACAGTACTAGTGTAGATAATACAAACATATGCAAACTTACAGTACTAATGTAGATAATACATCAATACTCAGTAATGTTACAGTAATCTCATAGATTATACATGAATGTAACAGTTCACAATACAATAAAATGCCGTTGGTATATGATAACATAATGCTATAATGCAGAATATTGTAATGTAGAATGACAGTAGTAGATGATACGAAAATATACATTAGTATACTAATACTAGTAATGCATATTAATGTAGTATTACATAATGCCATACGTAATAGTAGATATTGCTTATTATTCAGTAGAATTTCATATTTATACTGAACATATTTCAATATATTATACAGGAGTATTACTTATTGTAACTGTAGATATATATATATTTTGCATACCATATGCTAGTATAAATGTCTATTGGTACAAATGGAAGTATAACTTACAGTTTTTGAAGAAATAGTGCAGGACGAGCCGCTTGCTTACTTTAGGCGGCCTAAGGCGGGCGCAAAGCTCTGCCTTTAGGTGGCCTGTTTAGTGGACAAAGCGAGTGCCTGATATTGGGCGCCCAATTGCCGCCTAGATGCCAAATAAAGCAGCTGGGGCCTGTCTGTGCTTAAGCGACCGCCCGGAACGTTTTTTGTAATACATTGGCCTGTTCTAATGAGGAAAGAAAGAAAACAACTTCCAGTCTACATCTCCCTTTAGCATGGTGCAGATGGCTACGATTGAGGTGGAAGCCACCTGACAATAGTGACCTCTTTATGTTTAGGTCTCAGACGAACATCTACTCTCATACCATGTAATGATAAGTAACTAAGATCAATTTGTAATAAGTGGCGGGCCTTTTATAAATTGGGGCGTCTTCGAGTACAAGACAACAAAGGAACAATAAAGTACTTAAGCTTGTCCTATTTAAAGATAGAAAACACCGTCCACTCTACGTCTAATTCTGATTAGTTACAGAAACTAAACAATACTCTTCTTTTTCTGTCAGCACTACTGATTTTAAGCTGAGCCCTAATCTGTTTGGCTGTCAAATGCAAGTGGATCCTCACTTGTTGTACAAAATATTATTTTGGCCTTTTCCAAGTAAGAGTGTTATACAGTTCATAATTTTTCATAGATGCTCTTTGCAGGTTTATTTGGGCGAGAAATATGTCAATAGTTCCACACTATCGGATGTGACTTTTCTAGTTGAAGGTTCTAATTGAATTAGTAAACCTTTGTCGCTAGTTATTTTTAAGATTTTTTCTGAATTTTTTTTGTCTTTGTTTCTTTCAGGAAAAAGATTCTATGCCCATCGAATAGCCTTGCTTGCATCATCTGACACATTTCGGGCTATGTTTGATGGGGGCTACAAGGTAAGGAATATTATGCCATACACATGACTGACAAGGGTGCTGCTTACCATGCCTTCATTCTACATTAAATGAGCAAGTTTTAATTCCAATTTTTTTTCAGGAGAAAGACGCCAGAGACATTGAAATTCCTAACATAAGATGGGCAGTTTTTGAGCTCATGATGAGGTCAGGATCCAATAATTTTGCCATTGCACCATAATATTCTGATTTTATTATCCGTGTGTTGCTTTGCTGGATACAGATTTATCTACACGGGCTCAGTTGAAGTTAATTTGGATGTAGCACAAGATCTTCTTAGAGCTGCTGACCAATACCTCCTTGATGGGCTCAAGAGGCTTTGTGAATACACTATTGCTCAGGTTTACATCTATAAAATAAATATTACCATGGTGTTGCCACTTGTGATGCACATACCCTCTGTTCTTACACTGGTTCCAACTTCTAGGACGTGTCCTTGGATAATGTTCCCAGCATGTACGAACTGTCAGAGGCCTATAATGCCATATCATTGAAGCACACATGTATTCTGTTTATCTTAGAGCACTTCGACAAGATGAGCACACGGCCCGGGTATGCATCTGTCCTTTTCTTTTGATTACTTGATAGCTTGATGCTACGTCTTACATGGACATATAGTAGTTTTCTTTGTTTCATATCATTTAGGAAATAGAAAGAGAGTGTGATGCTGAATTGCTTATGTCCTACACTCCTAAATGCACAACTGAGTAGGCCATTGAACGATAAGCAATGACAACTACTAGCCCACACTCATTACTTAAGGCTCACCATATTATTAAAATAACCAAAAATTATATAAACATGCTCTTAAAACTCGTCTTCAGACCGGAGCACGGCGAAACTCCTGGTCATCTTGGACCTACAAGACAAACAAATGACTCTTATCGGTAGAATTAGTCCCTTCCCTAGAACTCTTAGGATAACTACTTTTCTCCTTGATACTACAATCTCAGCAGGATCTTAAGAGTAGCACATGCCGTCTTGAAGAGCATGAATGAAAGAAAACGTGGCGACAACTCCAACACACTCCTTTTCTTGAACATTCTTAATACAGAGAAAAATAATAACCAACTCAATGGCATTTGCATACCACAAAACTGGAAATTTAAATAGATTCAATGAAAAAGTCGACAAGTTGATTCTTGGCCCAAGTTGAAGGAACTTATTTGTGAACTTTCGAGTGTAATATAATGAGTTGCAATACTTAAATTGAATTTAATATGTAAAATGGTAACTAGAATTAGATTGGGAGATTAACAAGTGAAGGCTTGTATAAACATGAGCCTAGACATGGTAACACTCCTACGCCTCAATGTAGGACTAAATACATAAATACATATAAATTCTTAACATCTCCTCAAGTTGGGCATAGATATCCGTCATGCCTAACTTGCCAAGTAAAGTAGAAACACAATTTGACTCAAGGGTTTGGTAAACATATCAGCAATTTGCTCTTCTGATTTTTTAAAAGGGGTGCAGATCATCTCAGACAATATAGTCTCTTGCACAAAGTGGCAATCAACTTTGGTGTGCTTGGTTCTTTTGTAAAACTAGTTATTGACTATGAATATAGTGACAAACAACATTGTCACGGTAGTTAGACATAGGAGTAGATGGTCAAAACAACACCATGGTTGTATAGGTGGCCAGGCGACCATATGGATGCCCAAGCAGCCCAGGCGTTTATATTATTTTAATATACATAAATATATATTATTTTGATAGATATATCTAAATTGCATATATAGTAAAAATAGTACATTCAAAAACCTGAATTTGTAGTACTTTTTAGGAGATATTTGTCATTTTCCTTTATTGGGCTTTTGTAAAGCCGATTTGAGTTTATCACAAATTGATTGCTCATAAATCATAAATCAGAAATGTTAACTGTATTTGTATTTATATTCATGAGGCATTACATTTATAAAACAAAACAGTAGATTAATAAAGTCAAAGCAAAATTTAAAGCAACTAATCAGTAGATAAACAAATACAAAGCATTAGATAAAAAAGTACAGCTCAGATGATAAAGAAATATAAATCAGTAGATGATTAAATAATTTTAAAAAATAGATGAACAAATACAAAGACTACATTTTAATAATTTGATGAATAAAAAATCAGTAGATGAACAAATCAGTAGATAAGTAAATACAAATCAGTAGATACATAATTACAAATCAGTAGATACATAAATTCAAATCAGTAAATAAGTAAATACAAATCAGTAGATAAGTAAATACAAATCAGTGGATAAGTAAATACATAGATACAAATCAGTAGATAAGTAAATTCAAATCAGTAGATAAGTAAATACAAATCAGTAGATAAGTAAATTAAAACCAGTAGACAAGTAAATGCAAATCAGTAGATAAATAAATGCAAATCAATAGATACATAAATACAAATCAGTAGATACATAAATTCAGATCAGTAGATAAGTAAATTGAAATCAGTTGAAACAAATCAGCAAAATTAATAGCTTAGTTACGTGCATAACTTCTGGGCACCTAGATTGGGGCGGGGCTTGGGCCGCCTGGGCTCCTGCCTGTACAACACAGGACAAGACAAATTCCCAATGGAGTTATTAACCCGGATCATATCACACATAGAATGAGGAATTGCCCTATATTCAACCTCTACACTCTGATGTGCAACTACAACTTGTTTCTTCTGCACCATATAACCAAATTGCCTCCAACAAATGTACAGAATGTAGATGCTGATTTCTTGTCAATCTGACTTTGAACATAATCTGAGTTAAAGAAATTTGGGATGTTACCATGACCATTCTTGCGATCATACAAATCTTTCCCGAGACAACTCTTGAGATATCGGAGAATATGAGAAACAACTTCCCATGATACTACGTAGGTTTGTCAAGATAATGACTCACCAATCCCACTGCTATAGAAATGTCTGGACGAGTCACAATAAGATATATAAGTTTGCCTACTACATGTATCTCTGATTATCTGGGAAGGCTGGTGATGAATAATCATCCCAAGGAATGTTGGCATCCAGAGATGTTTCTTCAGGTTTGACTCCAAATGTGCTAGCGTCACTGAGAAGATGAAGCACTTATTTCCAAAGATAAGCTAATAACAAATGGAGTACGGACGACTTTAAAACCTAAGACATATCATAGTTCTCCAAGAGCTTTGGTAACAAAATGCTTGCAAAAATATTATTTTGTTGTTTAATTGCCTTTGAAATTACTCCCAAACAAGATGATGTCATCAACATATACATGTAGAATAATAAGATTCACTCTTTTTAAGAAACAATGAGTGATAGAGTGGGATAAAAAAAGATCCATCTTCAGAAGGATCTGACTCAGGTTGGCCAACCAAGCACGAGGACTTTGTTTCATACCATAGGTAGCTTTGCGTCTTACAGACTTTGTGAGACTCACCGTGAGCAACATATCCACGAGGTTGTTCCATAAAAAAAATCGCCTCTAGTTCTCCATATAAGAAGGCAATCTTGATGTCAAGTTGTAGGGTTGCTAGTCAAGATCATAACCATAAAGAATCAGAACTGAATTAAGGCATATGACAGGAAAAAATGTCTCAAACTAGTCAACCCTATAGGCTTTGAGTGCATCCTTTGGCCACCGATCAAGCTTTGAGATGCTCGACTGTCCCATCTGCATGATACTTCACAACAAAGATCCATTGACAACCAATGAATTTGTAGTCGTAAGGTGGATCAACTAGATCCCATGTCTATCTTTTAGATAGTGTCGCAATTTCTACATCCATTGGTTTTCTCCAACCATGATGAGACCATGCATCAGATGTGATGCATGGAAGCTGGGCCATGGATGAAGCAGTTGTGAAGCAAGAAAAAGAATGAATAAGTCTGTCCTGAGAGCAGTTTTGGCAATAGCTTATACACTAGTGCTGACCTTATGGTCAACAATATATTTAATTGTAAGCTAGTGTAACCAGCAGAATAATCATCTATCTAGTTTTACTGGGAGGATCTTCTCATGGAGGAGATCTTCTGTGAGGGGACGTTGATGTAACTGTAAGTCTTCCGGTCAGTGGCCGTGCTGCTCAGGCAGATACATAAAGATATGCAAAGGAACAACGAATTGTGTGATGAAACGATCGTGGGACAGATTCTTCGTCTCAGAGTAGTAAGGAGTGGTTCAATAAAAGATAACATTTGCAATATCTACCTCAGTACCTCCATAGGCCTTCTCCAGCCAGGATGAGACCACGCATCGGATGTGATGCATGGAAGCTGGACCATGGCTGAAGTCGTTATGAAGCTAGAAAAATAATGAATGAGTCTATTTTGAGTGCAATACTTGACAATATAATATACATTAGTGTTGTCCTTACGATCAATAGTTGATTTATGTTAGTGAAACCAACCAAATACTCATCTATCTAGTTTTCATTGGGAGGATCTTCTCATGGAGGAGATCATTAGTGAGGGGACGTTGATATAATTGTAAGGTTTCTTGCCAATGGATTCACATTGCTTGGGCATATACATAGAGACTTGCAAAGGAACAACTAATTGTGTGATGAAATGGCCGTGGGACAGATTCTTTCGTCTCAAAGTAGCAAGGGGTGGTTTGAACAAAGACTATATCTGAGTTGACAACCCACTTGAGTCCAACATGATCATAACATCGATACTCATTCTGAGTTTGAGAAAAACCAAGGAAATAGCATTTTCGAGGAGAAAATTTATCATGGTCATGGCTAAGAATTTTGGTGAAGCATGTATAACCAAAAATTTGTTGTGGCAAAGGAAAGGGTTCCTATACCAGGTATATGATAGAAATGGGAACTTGTTATTGAGGATAGAGGAAGACATTTGATTTATCAGGAAAGCAAGAAATGAGAAGGGCTTCAAACCAAATTTTTTATGGGAACACAAGAGTGAACCATAATAGTACGACCAATATCTAAAAGGAGACACTTTTTGAGTTCTTCTATACCATTTGTTGTGGGGTACCAGAGCATGCTGGACAAACTCAAGGGCATTGTCAGTTCAGAGAAATATAAATGTGGAGTAAATTGGGTCTTAATTTCACCAAAAAAATATTTAATTGGTGGAAGAACTTGTGAATGATCTTTTAGTGAAAAACCAGCAAGTGTGGATAAATTGTAAATAAATGAGACAACATATTTGTAACTAGAAATACTAGAACTATTGACGCCCCCCTCACATTGGATTGTATTGAATCATATAATGCGTTACGTGATAAATCCTCTTTTTGGAGAAAGACACAAGGTTATTTTCCCATTTGGCAAGATGCACATTCAAGACAAGTGTAAAAAACAGTATAAAATAGAATTTGGGTTTATCAAGTGAGGGATGGCCAAGTTGAGGACACCAAGGAGAAAGCCAAAACAAACGAAGGAGACACAACAACAATTGTTTTCACAGTGTTATCCATGTAGTATTACGCATTAGGCCCTTCATATGCCTTCCCAATCATCATCTTTGTGCCGTGATCCTGCATAACAAAACAATCAGATAGAAAATTAAGTGAAATTTGGCTTTAATGAACCAATTTGCTGACAGGTAATAAACTAAGAGGGAGTTTAGCAACAAAGAGTAGAAGACAAAATAGGGAAGAGGCTTGAACAATTCTGTTGCCTTCGATTGTTGATCTAGAGCCATTAGCAAGAATAACCGACGGAATAGAGGTAGCCAAACCCATTGTTAATATAGTTGTTTTATATTCTGTTGATTTCATTATGTAATTATTTTATCTTGCTAGACCCCTATGTAATTTCCCCCTTCTATTCTAAATAAAAGGAGAGGAAGCCTATTGCTCCTCTCACGCTGCATTGGACGCAACATTGCGACACATACATCCTCCGCAACATGGTACCAGAGCTGAGACACTTCTAGGGATCCGTTCCCTCTATTTTCTCTTCCTTCCTCCTCTTATTCTCTTTCTTCCGCCGTCGGCCAAGGAAGCCAACAGTCGCTGGCTCAACCAACAACCAACACCGCCGACCCCAAGCCAGTGAGCTGTCGCCATAGCTAGCCCAAGCTAGGGCAACAACATCCGCCGCTGGCTAGCAGGCAGGCTTACGGGGTCGAGGGTTCTTTCATCTACTCATTACAGAGATATAAAATCTCACGCCAAATGGTCCGAGTTTACGTAGACAATTTCCTGATCACATCTCCTCCATGTGTGATTAGGAAATTCTCAGTTGGAGGCTGTGGATGTGTCAGATACGCATCTCAATTGTTTTGAAATGATGTGTATCCCTCCGTCACTCGTGTCTTCCTTATGACATGTATCTCTCCGTCACCTCTATATCGTCAATCGCCTAGATCATCTCTATATCACAACTTCAATGATGGAGGACACTAAGGCATCAATTGTCTACAACAAGATGTCACCTATCCCTCCATCAAGTTGAATGGGAAGAACTAACTATTGTGGTTGAATACTATTCATATTGTGTTGGAAACCCAAGACAAGGCAAAACATGTTGATTCTGATCCTCCTGCAGTTTCTGACAAAGACTATGTGGAATAAAAGTGTCGTAACAGTCTGATGAAGACATGGCTGTGGGGGAGCATGGAACCTGGAAATCCTGCTAGGTTCATGTTCTACACTACTGCTAAAGAGATATGGGATGCAGTCAAGAAGCATTATTCTCAAGAGAAGAATGCTCTTCGTCACTTCATGATATATGACTGCTTGTTTACAGAACGATAGGGAGACAAGCCTTTGGAAGAGTATTTTGGTGTGATCCAAGCTATTGCTCAAGAACCAAATTTTTATCATCCAATGATTGTCTAAGAAAATATCAACAATAGAGATGATTTAGTTACAACAAAGTTTTTATCTGGCTTGAGTTCTTCATTCAGTTCAACCCACAATGTTATAAGTTTGGAGGAAGCTTATTCACAAATTATGCACTCCAACTTCGAGCCAGTTGATTCTACAATTGTTCCTTCTCTTGAAGAATCTCATGCATATGTAGCTGCTGCAGTTAGAGGAGGCCATACAAGTACATGCCAAGGAGGTGACACACGACCTAAGTGCATTTTTTGTGGCCATATGTGACACACTGTGGAGAAATGTTGGAAGAAGCATGGTAGACCTTCTGCACCACTAGTGAGGACAACCAACTTTACTGGAAAAACTAAGTCTTCTGAGCCTCCTACTTTGAGTTTTGACATAACTCTTACCAAGGAGGAATATGATAGATATATTCTGGCTACTCAACATCTGAGTACGAGATCTTCTTCTTCAGTCAACTTGGCGTCTACTACTGGGAATCAGGCTACTTTCTTACTAGCTTCCAGTTCATCTCCTTCATGGGTGGTTGACTCTGGAGCTTCACAACATATGACTGGTATGAGGACACTGCTTCATTCCATTGACTCACATCATCCACACTAGTTAGTGACATTAACGGATGAAATAATGTGGAGAGTGTTAGCCAGTGGATCTGTTTCTCTGACTCCTAATATTGACCTTAGATTTGTACATTATGTGCTTGCATTTCCATTTAATCTTTTTTTTGTTGCAAAATTGATTAATATTGTGAAATGTACGGGGTCATTTGGTCCTTGTTTTGTATTACATGATCTGAAGAGTATGAGGACGATTGGTGGGGGGCCTAGGAAAGGTGATCTCTACCTCTTTCATGGTGCAAGTCTTCCTTGTCAAGTATTTGTTGCTCTAGGTCCTGCTATTCTTTTGAGCGGTTCTCTTATACTGTGGCACTACAGATATGGACATCCTTCTTTGGATAGTTTGTGGAAGTTAGTATGTTATCACATGTGTCTTCATTAATGTTTCAGTCCTGTCAGTTTGGGAAACATCATAGGATGTCTACCCCAGTCATGTCAATAAGGGCCCTTTGCCCCTTTGAGTTAGTCCAAGTGATGTTTGGAGTCCTATAAAGGAAATCAATTATAATGGTTTTCATTATTTTATTACATTTGTGGATGATTTTTCTTGTATGACATGGATATATGTGTTAAAGAGTAGAGAGTCTGTGTTGTCTATTGTTAAACATTTTCATCAAGAAATAAAAGTCCAATTTGATTGCAATATTAAAATACTTCAGCCTGATAATGCCTTGGAATATAGTCAACATGCTATGGTGATTTTTGTAGTTTTGTTGGAATGGTACATCGCAAGTCCTGTCCTCACACTCCAGAACAAAATGGGGTGGCTAAGAGAAAAAATTGTCATCTTCTTGATATTGCCAGGACAATTTTGTTCCAATCCAATGTTCCTAAGAGATTTTGGTATGATGCTTTACTCACTCGTTTTCTTATTAATAAGCAACTCTCTTTTGTTCTTCAAGGACGTACACCCTTCTCTGTTCTGCGCCCTAATGATCATGCTTTTCTTGTTCCCCTTAGGGTGTTTGGTTGTACCTCATTTGTTCACAATTTTGATCCTAAAGCCGACAAATTATCTCCCAAGTCTATTAAAACTCTCTTTCTTGGATACTCTACCACTAGTAAGGGTTACAAGTGTTGCTGCCTAGGCTTCGGCGTATGTTTGTCTAGGGATGTCACTTTCCACGAGTCCACTCTGTATTTCTCTAGTGTTCACAACAAGGGGGAGCAATTGTGTGACAGTGAGGGAGTGCCACCATCACAAATCGGTGACAGAGTGTCACCACCTCAAAACAGTGAGAGTGCCACCTGTTGTTCTTGAGGATACTATAATTCAAGAAGAACCATCTGGAGTTCTTTCTTTAATTCAACTATACGTGTATCACAGACGAGGAAGACAAGAACATGATGAGGTAGCGACTCCAGTCCATGAGCCTTCCCCATCCTCCTCTTCTCAAGAGAATCCTGAGGACTCATCTGATCTCAATGTTCCCGTTGCTGTTCAAAAAGGTATTCATTCTTGTACTATTCGTCATCCTATTACGAGTGTTTGCTCTCTATCCAATTTATCTAAGCATGCTCGCTCTTTTGCTCTATTGTGATAATCCCAAAGAACCTTATGGATACCATGAAGCACACTGGATGGTTACATGCTATGAATTCTGAAATATTTGTGCTTATACAGAATGATACATACAAACTTACTGGTTTGCCCTCAGATAAGAATGTTGTGGGCTGCAGGTGGTTCTTTACTGTCAAACATAATCCAGATGGATCAATAGAGAGATTGAAAGCTAGATTGGTGGCGAAAGGATACACTCAAACGTATGGTGTTGATTTCTTTTAAACTTTCTTACTTATAGCTTGTCTTAGTTCTGTGAGGATTATTTGTTCCCTGGAAACCACCTTTGATTGGCCATTATTTCAGCTTGATTTAAAAAGTGCCTTCCTACATGGCAAGGAATAAGGTGACCGATACCGACGCCGTTTCGACAGCTTGGAAATAGGTATTTACCGGTATACCGACGGAAATATCGACAGTTGCAATCCTGGCCGTATCGACGCCAAAATGAACGAATTAATTCATGAAATTTTACAGGTGTAATCTCCACACCTAAAGTCGTTATATGCAATAAAATTCTATATTGGGTGTGGGGGAGGGGGGGTCCATCATGTGGGAGGTAAGGAACCTGTCCTGTTTCGTTGGGATTTCGATGAAGGATTTCAATGATAAAATGTAGGAATTCTCATATGAAATTTTACTAGCACAATCCACAAACTTAAATATACACAATTATGCAACAATATACAATTACAACATATCAATAACATATTTACTTACCAACTCACATCAGTTGTATGTTGAGTGGCGCGCAGGTTGTCCATACTGTAATGAGTTGATACTATTGAGATATTCCGCCCATGACATGTGCATCCTATAAAGTTGGTTGTATGTAGTCACATGCTCCTCATAAACAGTATCGTTGACAAATTGCATCATCCCAATCTTTGAAAAATGTTCTAAATCTTTGAGATATTGTGCCTTTCTTGGAGATGTAGGTCAAGGAGCTCGAGTGAGTGGACGTTCACTTCCTTGAGGAATATGTTGAATAGATACATGCACAACCATAGGAAGTATTGGGACTGGAGAAACAGGAAGAACTGAATGACCACCACTCCATGTTTGCCCACCATCCTCAGAAAATGCAAGGGAGACATTTGCTGTATATGTATATCCAACATGATGTTCTACTTCTGGTTGTGGCGGCGGTGGTGGTGGCTGATTTTGATATCCAGAATACCCATATTGAGAGTGAGATGGGTATGGTTGTGCATGTGTTTGCCCAAATAGCATATCACCAAATCCCAATGTTGAATCATGTTGAGATTAAGAATTAGAAGATGAAATACTCATGCTGCCAAATGAATCAGCAATATCAGAATAATGATCATTGTTGTAGCCGTAGGAGCCTATAGCCTGAGGTGGTGCAGCACCACTGTAGTCTTTGCCGGTTCGAGTTTTCCTCCTTTGAAAAGTTTTTTCACGCATGAGATATTCTTTTTCTGCTGGAGGAGGTGCAACTGCCGTAACATAAGGACGATCATCATACTGAGGATCAACAGTAGGAGAATATTCAGGAGAACGCTCACCGCCGCCGCCATCATTGCCACCATCATTATCAGATTTTGATTTTGACCCAGATGTACTTTTTGAAGGAGACTCTGTGCTACCCAACTCTTCTAATCTCCATATCAACATTTTCATGCTCAGGCTCAGGCTCAGGCTCAAGTCTTTCAGGTGGAGTTTGGTCAACATTAGTATCAGGATCTCCTTCAAATTGCTCTTCTATGTATGGATCTGGACAACCATCTAGATTATCAAGAATGGGACGACCTATCTCATTCATCCATTCCTCTAAAGGATCTTTTAAATCATCAGCTTCTTCTATGCCTCTACGCCTGGATGGGTTGAATGTGTATGCGGTGTCAATGTGATCGTGGACGACAACAAAATCCACTTCTTTGTAGTTGGCATCTTGTCTTGCTCTAGCCCTCAACCTCATGTTGTAGTGAGCATATACAAAATCTCTTAGCCTGTCTGCCCCAACATATTCCTTCTCTTTAAGTGAATTAAATTGAAAGTGCTCCAATGTCTTTCACAACCTCCTGCAGATGTTGTTTGAGAAAGAATACGAACAACCACTTTTCTTAGATGGGGGGCACCCGTTCCATTCCATACCCACCACTCACAAGGATCACCCTGATCACGGTCTGCAACTGCATTTGGATGACCAAAACAACTGAGGCCTTCACGAAACTGTCGCAACTGTAAAAATATTTAAGAAGTTCAAACTTCAGAATCAAATGATGAAACATCAAACAAGAATGAAGATGTTCATGACTTCATGTAAGTTATGTAATATATTTAGTTATATACCTCATCCATCACTGTGGTGCGCTCTTTAGTAGAGGTAAAGAATTTGTTAGTTATATCTCTCACAGCAGACATTAGAGTCGCATCTAAGCCCAATTTTTGTGAGTATTAGAACCTCGGGTTCAGATAGTAAGCTGCCACCAATTTCAAATAAGGAAATAAGATTTAGATTGAGTTAACTTATAGCAAGTTATAGAGTTAGAAACTTAGAACATAAATCTGAATTTAGAAGAAATAAATTATATACCTGCTTTATGCAGTGGATGCAAAAGCATATCATTCCAACGCTTGTCTACAATTGACAAGTATTGTGAATGGGACCTAGGAGCTGCTTGTTTAATATCTTCCACCAATACTTGCATTGCATCATACAAGTAAGGCATTGTTGTGGCTTTGTCACCATCTACCGGCCTCAACACTTTGACAACATGTTCCATTATCCGCAACACCTTCATAACCTTATCCCTGAAAGCCCGACTGGCAATTAGTTCTTCAATCCTTCTGCCAACCGGGGTGTTGTGCTCCTTCATGGAGGTCCACTCCACACCATTGAAGAGCCTCCTAAGTCCATCTTTTTTGAACTTTATTGAATTCAAGGCCAAGTAATTCGTTGCAAATCTAGTCACCCCTGGTCTAACTAGATCGCCTCCACAGTACTTAGATCGCCTCATAGCATTTAACAAGAAGGAATGGTTGTAGATGAAACCCGTGATCAACCTACCATCAATTGTTACACTTTTGATGTAATCAATTGTGCCCATGTCCTTGAGAATTAGATCTATGCAATGGGCAACACATGGTGTCCACTGGACCGGATATTTTTTCATTGTACTTTTACCGGCCTTCTTGAAGTTAGAGCCATTGTCAGTCACCATTTGCACTACATTCCCAACCCCTACCCGCTTGATGTATTTCTTCATTAAATTCTTGATGTAATTGTAATTCCCGACTGCACCAGAAGCATCAACAGAGTCTAGAAAAACAGTTGATCCACGACAATGTATAAGAAAGTTAATAATTTGCTTTCTATTTCCAGATTTCCACCCATCACACATGAGTGTGACGCCATACTCATACCACAATTGTTTCTGCCTTTCAATCCATACCTGTAGATCTTTCTTCTCTTGGGGAAGATACTTGTTCATCAACTCATATGCAGTGGGGGCTTTGATACCCCTACCTGACTCCCCTATGACATCCACCATGTGCTGTAGATATGATTCGGTTGCAACATGTGCGGGTATACCATGAGCAAAAAAGAACTTACCCACTGCCTTGCCCACCTTCTCTTTCGCACCGGTAAACATTGCTTTTAGGGTTTTTTTGCCTAGCATCAGGCTTCCTTACCCCCTGGCTCATCAAAATGCTTCAATCTTGCACTAGTAGAACGGAAGAGTGTATCAACGGTGCCTTTCTTTCTTTTATATTGAGCATGCTGATCTTCATCATCATCATCTAAGTCAACAACAGGGACACGTGCAGCCCCACTACCTCCACCTGCACCAGATGGTCCATATCTCCTCATAAGCCGAGCTGCCTCCTCCCTATCCCACTCACTTTTGCAGGAGTCTCTGAGAGCACGCCTATACATATGACGTGTATAAGTAGTATCACACCCTGGAGGATATGCAATATCATCATCTGATTCAGCAGAAGAACCTGTGGCCCTAACATCAAAGAGTGTATCTGTGTAAGCCTTTTCAACCTGCTTCAACTTTTGTTGTTTTTGCCTCTTTGCACCCATCAGTTTCTTGAAGTCATCCCTAACACTTGGAGGGCACTTCTGGCACATTGCCACATTCTTGTCACCACCAGTAATGTGACGCTTGAATCTAGTAATTCCTCGACCACCAAGTGTTTTCTTACAGTAGTTGCAGACAATCTTTGCCCTATTCCCAGACCCAGGTACATGCTTGTAGTGACTCCATGCAAAATCCACATCTTTTGATGCAGCATGACCAGCCGCACCCTCAACGTCACTTGAAGACGAAGAAGACAAATGATATTAGTAACTTAGCATTTAATAAAAAAGTACTAGTAAGAAATGTACATTGTCGTATTAACTATTAAGTCTATTCTCTATTGACAATACTAATATCAAATAAAAATAAGCCATTAAGTGAACAAAATCGATTTCTTTTATGTAATATAGAATCAAAATCGATATTTTATAATGTACGATACTTGCTTGTAATTATAGAATCAAACACAAGATTTTTTAAGATTTTTCTTTTGAAGATAATTTTTTTAAAATATAAATAAAGTCTGAAATTAATTTTAAAATTATAAAACATGATATTTACTAATTAAAAAGACAAGTTATATATGCTTTCCACATGCTAGTTTCATCTTATACAACATTAACACACAATTCTAAAGAAAAAATAAATTTTTTTATTTTCAGCATTTTTATAAATAAAAAATACGAATTATTTAGATATTTTGGGTATATTTTTGTTTATATATGTTCATGTTAGTCTTTGATAGAACTTCTTCTATTAAACCTAAATTAAATACCTATTATTAATGGTACTAGTTGTATTATTACTATTAATTAGTGAAATTACATGTTAATGTTAATTATTAGTGAGGTAATTAGGTAGATCTAGTGATAAATCAGTAGGTCTATATAATATAATCATAGATCTAGTGATAAATAGCATCAATCATAAGTATTTTGGAGTAGATCTAGGATTTTAGGGGTATTTGGTGATTTTTTTAGGTGACAATAGAATTATAAGGAGAGAAGAGAGAGGGGAGAGGTTGGAAATGATGGGAAATTCAAGAAATTAAGTAAACATACCTTAATTAGGGCTGATTTGAGCTCCAATCTCGAAAATCGCCCAAAATCCCTAAGGTTCTCTTCAAACAACAACAGCAGAATGAGTCTCGCAAATATCGGTGTCTCGAGGGTATACCGCTCGTCCTGCCCTGTATCGGTGCTTAAGTGGTGCATTTTGCACCGACACCCTCGATATTTGGCGGTATTGGCGGTAAACCCACCGGTATGCCGATATATGCAATCCTAACGGCAGATTTGCATGTAACTGTACCAGTACCCGTCGATATCGGTATTTCGAGCGGTATACCGCCGATACTGACGAAATCTCATCCCTTGCTACATGGTGATCTACACGAAGAAGTGTACATGGAGCAACCTCATGAGTTTGTTGCTCAGTGGGAGTATCAGAAGGTGTGCAGACTGAAGGAAGCTATTTATGGGTTGAAACAATCTCCTCAAGCTTGGTTTGATAAATTCAGTGCTATTGTATTACATATGGGTTTCTCACGTTCTATGACTGATCACTCCTTGTTTTGCTCTAGTTCATCCACTAGATCCATCATTATTGCAGTATATGTTGATGATGTTGTTATCAATGATGCACACTTAATGATAAAAGAAGATATTGTTATCACTGGCAGTGATTCTGTAGGCATATCCAATGTGAAGAATGGATTGCAAAAGCACTTTCATACAAAGGATCTAGGCAAATTGAGATTTTTTTGGGAATTGAAGTACTTCACTCACATATAGGTACTAACTTGTCTCAGAGAAAATATGTGTTGGATCTACTTCATGAGACATGAATGAGTGAGTCCAAACTTGTGTCTACTCTAATGGATTATCACGTGAAGGTAAATGTTAATGATACTGACTATTTTGATCCAGAGTATTATAGGAAGATTGTTGGAAAATTGATATATTTGACAGTCACTCGCCCTGATATTTCTTTGTTGTAGGAGTAGTGAGTCAGCATATGAGTTTACCTAAACAATCACAAGGGACAAATGTTTGTTGCATTCTGAGGCATCTGAAAGGAGCTCGTGGAAAAGGAATTACATACTTTAGACCAGAGATTCCTAAATCTACCCTTGTTCTTACTGGCTATGCAGATGTTGACTAGGCTGGTAGTCAGAGTGATAGACGTCCACATCTGGATACTGCACCTTTTTGGAAAAAAATCTCATCACCTGGAAAAGCAAAAAGCAAAATGTTGTGGCTCGCTCTAGTCAGTGTTTTGAAAAGTGGTAATCGATGTACGGGCGGATGGGACACTGGATAGAATATATGCCGTATGCGGGAGGCTAATCGGTTTTGGATTTTTTTATTAAATTAATTATATATTTACATAAATTTATATATTGACCATTATTAATGTATAAAATCACATCAAACCAAACACACACAAGACCAGAAGATTGCAATAGTGTATGAGAGAACACATAGTAACACATTGTTCACATGACTGGTTGAACAAACAGTAACAACAAATATATGCTGACATAAAAGACAATTAAGTGACTTATTACTAATGACTTATGACATATATTAGCATATATATTGCTAATATGAAATTGCAACAATAGCATTTGAAATGGAGATGAATGAAAAATAGGGCAGGAATAAGGGACAAGGTCAATCTTAGATTAATAGTTGGCTTAAGGGGGAAATGGAGGAGTAATTAGAGTAGGAGGCATCCACTTGCATCGAATAAATAATTAGAAACAATGACTATATTTGAGAAGAGAAAATCAACAATAAGTAGCAATTCAATGAACATTAAACAATGTACTCATTGAGAAATTAGGGAGAGAAGACCAAATATGTAAAGGGGGGGAATGTAAATGTAATGATCAATAATAGGTTTAAATTTTTTTGTAAAAAAATTATGTAGCTATGGGATTTTTAAAAAGCGGCCGATTAATCGCGATTTTACTACTGATTGGCCGATTAATCGGTCCTGGACCGATTATAGGTCCGATTTGCTATATACGGGGCGGTAGGTACACCAAACCGATTATTCGGCCGATTAATCGAGACTGATTAGATCGATTTCCTGAACACTGGCTCTAGTAAAAGCTGAATATAGAGCAATGGCTCATGCTTGTTGTGAATTGCAATGGGTTCAATCTGTTCTTTCTGAATTAAAAATTCCTGTGATGTCCCCTGTAGAGCTCAGATAGAATAATCAAGCTGCTATCTATATTGCCAAGAATCCAATCTTTCATGAATGAACTAAACATATAGAAGTGGAATGTCATTTCATCATAGATCAAATCAAGACCGGGAAGGTCATGACTCCTCATGTCAAATCAGTAGACCAACATGCTGACATTCTTACCAAGCCATTGGGTCCAACTATTTTTCATAGTCTTAGCAACAAGCTCGACATACATGATGTGTTCGCTCCAATCTAAGGGGAGTGTTAATATAGTTGTTTTATATTCTTGCTATTTAAGAGGAAGCACCGTAATCAATGATCCATCTAGTATTTACATGTCTTGGCAAAGTGACTAGAAGACTAGAGTTCTTTTCTTGGAGTAGGTCCGAAGATGGGGAAGAGTTGAGAACAACAACTAATCGTTCTAGAAAAAGAATTGTGGTATCAACAAGGGGCACAATAACATTGTTGTTAATGGTGACGTAGTTGGGCCAGGCAGGACGCTTGGCCCATCCATGATTGCAATGCTTGGCCCAACAACAATCCTCATCACGATGTTGTTCCACATAAATTGCAGTGAGTAGTGACAATGTTTAGGGGTAATATTATGACCACGATTAGACTCACTAGGGAGCGACTGTGAACTCGTCTTCGACCATGGGGAACAACAAGAAGAGTAGCATAAATTGGAGCTAGGGGATTATCACCATGAGTTGAACGATGAAAGCATTTTAGGACTTCATCAAAATTTTGAAGGGGTCATTGTCAAGAATTTGATCTGCGGATTCCTGAGACATGATTTGGAATGTTGGACAGAAATTGAGCAAGTTGACGTTTATGACATTAGCTTTTTAACTTAAGTAATATCAGTGGAGAGAGGATCAAACATGTCTAGATCATCACACAGATTTGAAGTAGGCATATTGGTCTTCGATATCAGGGCTTGGGTTAGTGTCAGTTTAGTTACTTTGCGATAGATATCATGTACCTTCTTGGGATTCTACTTATGAGCATAAACTCGGGCAAGATGATCCCACATGTCCTTTGTAGAAGGAAGGCAGAGAAGAGAAACACTGATCCCTTGCTCGATGTTGTTGGTAATCTAGCTCATGACAAGAGAGTCATTCTTTTGCCATGTCGTAACGTCCTTGACTTCAGAGTCCTTGACTTTGGAGTCAACGACAACAATAGGGGTCGAATTAGTGAGATGTGTCCATAATTATCCAGACTCCCGCCTAGGCTCCACCTAGGTGTGCCTGCCCCCTCCTAGGCTTTTAGATAACTAAAGTGGATGTCCTAGGGCTTTTAGGTCCAAATTAAAACAGTCAAGACCAAATTAGCATGGATTTGACTTGATTAAATCAGATCAAATTTAGTTATTTTAGGGAAAAAGTAAATCTGATTTACACGAAATCTGGTCTAAATTAGGCATATTAGGTATGATTTGGGGAAATCATGTCTTATTTGGAGAATTAGGTCTGATTTCGCCAAATTGGGGCTCTCTTAGGTCAATGTAGGACAAATTAGGGGAAGTTACGTCTGATTAGGTCATGTTATGTCAAATTAGGTCTAACTTAGGCCAAATTAGGGCATACTAAGTTAAATTAGGTCCAATTTAGATCGTGATTAGTCAAATTAAGGCTGAATAGGTCCAACTTAGATAATGACATGTCTGATGTAGGTGAAGTTATGATTGATTAAGCTTCGGGATAACCAATACAAATATATATAGTCATGTATATATTTGAGTATAGCTAAAGGTATACACAAAATCATTTACATATATGTAAAATATAAACAAATATGAAGAACGCCAAGAAGCGCCTAGGCTCTTGTATAGGCGCCTAGGCTCTTGTATAGGCGCCTAACCCCCTAAGCTTCCCTTTATTTGAAGGACAGCCTAGCTGCCTCGACAAGTATGGACTTGTTGCATGGTAATGGTATTAAAAAACCCTCTGTGAGGCTCTTAAGGCTTATGCCTCAAGGTGAGGCTATCCCATTTGTGCCTTGAGGCTTACGCCTCGATGTCGCCTGGACTGAGGCTTATGCCTCACAATGTATGAGGCAAGGAAGAAAATGTCCGATTTCGACGCCGTTTCGGTAGCCACAGAAATAGAAATTTCGACAAATTTCGACGGAAATTTCGACAGATGCATTCCTGGCGTTTCGATGACCAAATGGTCGAATTATTTAGCGAAATTTTACCAGAACAATCTACTAGTGTAGATCTACTCAAATATGCAATAATATTTCATATTGGATATGTGAGGGGGTGGGGCTCCTCATGTGTGAGAGAAGGAAGCTGAACAATTTTGATGGCCATTTCGATGGAGATTTTGAGGTCAATTGAATGGCAAAATGAATGAATAGTCATCATAGTTTGCAAGCACAATATATAGGCTTAAAGACACAAATTTATGGAAACATAACATGATCTAGGATGGTAGGACCTCTCAGTAGGATGACAGGATGTAGTATATAAACAATGTCGCGGTGGTATGTGAGTACTGAGGTTTATGCATCTAGTTGAACCATGATGGTTGTCATCCTCCTTGTTAATTATACCTACATATTGGCTCATGTTTTTTTGTTTTATACAAGCATAGATATGTCTCACTGTTAATCTCCATATGCTTACAAGTGATAAAATACATATTAATGGATTAACTCAAGCTTTGTTCATCGTCGTGTGCTTTTGTAGAGAGAGCCTATAGGAGGCAACCATGTAGTTAGAGATGTGATTGATAATGGCATACATACAAAATATCTCGATAGTCATGCTAATTTTGCGCACTATAACATAAATCATGTGACCTCAAAATGAAAGTTAGTGGGTCATCATAGTCATAGATATCACTCCCACACACATTTTTAAATATTTCCTTTGTAGATCTTTATAGAAGTGAGAGAAATTGGAGAGAGGTAGAATTAGGTTAGGAAGAGAAGAAACATAACTTAGATTGCCCCTAACAGGCCCAAGGAATCACATAGTAAAATCTACAGACATTGTACCCCATTTCTCGAAATAATAGATGCATTTTTCGAAATTTCGTCGAAATGTGGACCAAATGGGCCTTTTTTTCATCGAAATTTACCTAATTTCGTCGAAATTCGAAATAATTGTCAAAATTTAAATTTTTTCTGGCGAAATTCCCTACGTATAGACATGTAAGGCCATTTCTATGTCCGATCGTTGGCGGCATCGAAATAATTAGCGAAATTTCGCCAATTTCGACGAAATTTTGAACATTGGTATGAGGCTTGCCTCAAAGCACTGAGGCTCCGAGCTGCAAGCATGGTTGTGAAAGTGTCTAGGCTGTGGGTTTAAGCTATATGCCTTACAATGTATGAGGCTTGCCTCAAAGCACTGAGGCTCTGAGCTGCAAGCATGGTTGTCAAGGCGTCTAGGCTGTGGGTTTACGCTAAGAGGCGCCTAGGTTTTTCTAGGCATTTTTTTTGTTGCTATTTTCCGTAACATATTTTAATGTTTGTACACATGATACTATATGATAATGTAATATTTATTCATTAAATGTTATTGGAAGTCTAATTTGAATTAATAACTATAAGAGAATCAGGAGCAAGAGAAATAACATGAGGAAAAAGAAACAATAGTACGAGGAAGATAAGTAGGAATGGAGAGAGAAAATGAGTTAAAAAGAAACATGCAAATGGTAGTTGTGCAGGAAGAAGTCAGAATACGACAAACACAAGGGCAGTAAAAGGGAGATTGAAAGAGGAAAAATTCAACAAAACAATAAAAACAGCAGTAGCAGGTGCTGAAATATAAAATATAGAGGAAGAATAGGTCAGTGAAAATAAATGAAAACATGCAAACAACAGTAGCTGTGAGAGGAGATTTAGGAGTAAGAAATCTGAAAAAGAAAAACAAATATATGCAAATAGTAGTAGTATGTTTGGTAGCAGGAGATATAGGACAAATTTGAAATAAGACATGCAAATAATCACAGTAGTAGGAGGGAATATAGAAGGAACAACTCACAAAAAAAATGCAGCAGCAATGGGATTCAGGAATAAAATGCAGGAGAAAGGATAAAAAAGAAAAGAAAAGAAGCAAGAACAACAAACATATGTGTAAGTAGAATTTTTTTAACAAACAACACTATGCTGGCTTACCAATTTGGCCCAAATCAGATCTCATTTCCCCAAATCAGACCTGTTTTCCCTGAGATCAGATCTATTTCAACCTTAAAATGACTCAAGATGATCTAATTTGACCCAATCTAGACTTGAAGCATGCTAATTCTGCCTTTAAATGGCTTAATTTGGGCCTAAAAGGCCTTCAACACCCATTTATTGCACTTAAATGGCTGAATGCCTAGTTTGAGGCGCCTAGGACGCCTTGATAACTAAGGGCAGAAGCCTCAATTTTGGATAATAAAGTATTATGTTAACCACAGAATTTTGATTAACAAGAATGTTACAAACATTTTATTCAGAAAATAATATATCGAGTTTTTGTAGTTTATTATAATTCTTTTATTATTGAAATTTTTAATTATCATTCTCTGAAGATTACCTGGGGTCTTATAGGGGCTGTTATGCACAGATCCTTTAACAGTATCCACACTACAGTTGGAATATTTACAAACGGCAAGTCTGTGCTTGGATTAAATGCTTAAATGGCTACAAATGGTGTCTTTTGTTCTTTACAATTAAATTCTTCATAGTCCGTACTTCCATCGTGTGTAACTGGTCCATATAGAGGTCGGTCTTACATGGTAAAGGAGATCTTCTGTTTTATGCTAAACTAAAAGAGGTTCTGAGGCTGAGGGAAACTTGTCAACAATTTTCTTAATTCTTCATCTTTCAGGACGTCAGAGCTTACCCAACGAATAATTCCAGAGATACACAACCTATTCTCGAAAGCATTCAAACCCTGCTGCAGAAATGGGCGGCCGGAGGCCTCTGCTATAAATCTATTCTGATCTTGGCGGATCCAATTAATATTTGGGGTTAATGTACAGGTCTAACAGGCTGTCTGGAAATTACAGCTTTCAGTGTTTTCTTTTTCTAATATGTAACAGGAAATGAGGGTAGTAGCTTTTAGCAATATATCGTTTTTCTCTATCGTAGTGTACGTGTGTTTTCTTCTTTATTTTGATTTTTTTTTCTTCTCAAACTAACATATGTTGTTATAATCACGGACCTGTTACATCCAAGTTAGCAGTAGCAGGATATATACTTGGGTAGCAAGCGTATAGCCCCTGCAATGCATACCAATTGTCTTTAGATATTTGACTGCCTAGTATAATTGGCTGATATACCGGCAAGAGTTCAACAATCCTTGGGGACATTTATTATTTAATTTAATATAATGACCACAGCAGCTATTAGTAATGCACGTGCACACATGCGCACGACTTGTATGGTACTAGTGATTGGACCGCAAGAGGTTTAGGTTTGAATGCTAATGGAGGAGAATATCTAGGGATATCTAAATAGTAATTTGACGTGCTTGCTTTAGGATGCTAGCTCTTGATGTAGCGACTCGTTTTTAATTGAGCTATTGTAGGTTGTGGCTCTTCGGGTAGGAAGTTCTTTTGTTTGAATTCTTAACATTGTGCGCCAATTCATATTAATGTATCACATTTTCACCTAAATGGTCGTCTGCATATGCATGAGCATGGGTACACCATTTATGAATATATTTGTGAAAGAGTAGAGATGGAGAATTCCTTTTGGCTCTCTGAACAGAGTCGGGTCGCACATTTGTATACAAAGTTTTATAGACTAGGTGTCTAGATTTCACATAACCGTAGATACTTCTTTTATATTATGATTCATCCTCAAGTTGGACCATGTATGTCATATGTGCCAACTTGGCATATAACAAATGAACCTAACAATTATCAAGGAGAGTTATTAATAATTTTGTTAACAAATATAGATTGAATAGGTGAATAACAAATTAAGTTATCTTGAATGTTTTTCATAGAAAATGACAATTAACTTTGATATACCTAGTTCTTTAATGAATGCTAGAATTGTGGATGGTTTCAATGACTATTTTACTACCACATTCAACAATTTGATTATCATGTTTAGAATCTATAGGGGACCCTTGTTTGAAGCCAAGATCCCAACGAGTCATGAAATCAAAGCAACTCATACGTGTGAGATTCATAACTCTTTACTTAGACCATATACTGGACTTAGTTGAACTAGTTTTCTTTGTGCTCTTCTAGGACAACTTTCTCCCACATTTACACAATACCTAGATATAGACCTATCAACACTAGACTACATCTTGTAAGCATTCGAAAAACCATCTCCACCACATGACCATGATTTTGGCATTGATAGCCCTTGTTAGGAGACTTCTTGAAATATATTTATGAAGAAACCTGTCATGACCTCTACATGATTCATGCATGGCTTCTTCTTGTATTGATTCACAAAAATATTTGTAATGTGATACAATCAGTAACAGTTAGAAGGCTAGGCTTTAAAACATGATGTCTATATCTTTGAGCATCATTAGATAACTACCCTTATTATGAGCCCCTATAAGTTATTGATATTTATATGAATATTTACACACACAAGTGTATATCTTGTAATCTATTTTAAATGTATAGTGCAATGACAAAGCTATCCATTGGAGTACTTTATACACAAATACTAATTTTGTTTTGGTTTTCATGGGGAGGTTGATGTTGGGGGACTGAGTTTGGTTAACAAACTTGGATTGGCTAACAATGACTATCCTTGTTTTGCCCCCTCACTCGCATTGGGCCTCCATATCTAGAATGAACTGAGGGGGTGAATCTTTTGGTCTTCCATGTATAGGTCTCAGTTTTGTGGATAGAGAATAATGTGATATATTCTTTTACTTGCAATCTTAGATCAATGCCATTTGTATGTATACATATGTATGCATGCAAAAGAGTTTTGCATGATTACATGAAACTTACGTGTGGCCACATTGTATTGATGTTTTTTTTATATTTGTTTAATAGGCAACCTAGCCATGCATGTTTGATGCCTCTTCCTTAGATTAGTCCCATTAAACATTATCTTAGTTGAACATTATCGACCCATCTATTTAAGCTGTATATCTTTCTAATAAAAATACATATATTAGAAATTATTTAGCAACCTTTATTTATTATGTTATATTATAATGTAATAACAAAATTTAGAAGATGGTTTGTCTTGTATGCTTATAGGCCCAACTTCAATAAAGCTTAAAATATGTATCCATTTAAGAATCCACCTTAAGAGGCATTTGTATGTTGCTTATTGTAAAATATCTTGGGTTAAGTGGCATTGCTTGAATGCCTACTTTCCTTATTTGGGTAGGGTCTTGATTGACTCTTGATCTGACTCTAAAGACATAGTACAAAGAGGGTGACTATGGGGCTTTTGATCTATATGATCAATGGTTTGAGGAAATCTCCAAAATAATAGGTATAGCTTCTTACTCCAGAACATGCTTGCTACTCAATAAATGCAAGGATTGCATTAGCAACACTAAACTTTAACTAACTTACCCCCATATGTAGGCTTGATATCAATGGTTTTTCAAATTTTGTCTCAAATATCTAGCTGTTCATATCTCATTAATCATTGATAATCATCTACATCTGTAGTGTGATAGACCTAGCTATGTCATTTCTTGTTAGTTAGTTCATTACCTTGCTATCTTTGTGTACAACCCTATTTCCTACCCTGACACCTTCCCTTTGCAATATGATTTTGTGATTTTAAACATGATATTTACTTGGAGTTCAATAGTTTCACTTGCAACTAAGCACCGTAACAAAGATACATATTTAGTGCAAAACAATGGTTTATTGTAAAGGGTCTTAAAATTCCTCACAATGCCTTCTTTACCCTTATAGCCATACACTATGTGTATCTCTATATTATGCTATTTGATATGTTTGTGTACTTGTGTATAGTCTAGATCTAACTTTCTAGTTTATGTTGTATGCACAATTTTATTCAATCCATCCATCATAGGTGTATAATTGGGTGCAATCATCCATTTCATACATCATTATCAAAGCTTGAAAGTTATGAGTAGCTAGTATTCCTTTACTGTATATCAAAAATGGGTGAGAATTATTGGAGTTGAAGAATGTTTTTGATAGGGTTGAAACAAATTTGTGACTTACTTATAGGGTACTTAGTATTGACGATCAAACATTTCAAATCTGATCTATTTGCCTCACATAGCTCATCATGGTTTATTGGAAGCCATAATAAGCTAAAGTGAGATGAATTAACCAAAATTGTACAACAGTCAAATTGAAGTTCATGTGTGTAATTTGAATATATTTTTTAATATAGAGAAATTGAGTTACATTGATGGGATTTGATACTATGTCAGATGAAGGTCGCTGGAGATATAGGCTGATTTATGGTAAATCTAGGCCACGATTAACATTATTAGGATGACTCAATGTTATCTAGATAGAAGATGCAGGAGAAAGTTATATTCCACTTTAAATTAGAGAAATTCTTATAATGTGGTCATCTAAAAACACCACTAGATGATAATGGCTCTAAAAAGTATTGTAATCAGACTTAGATACCTAATTTAATCTAAAACCCCATGTAGGCCCAATTTCAACTTCAATAAACCATTTAAATGTGATTGGTATAGTTGATAATTATACTTTACATTGGGATACTAAACTACAATAGAGTTGATTGGGATGTCATCAACAATGATGTAGATTTTCTAAAACAATTGAGATCATTATTAATTTTCCAAGTATTTAGAGAAAACCAATGTCATTTCTGAAAGCTAGAACGTTGAACAAATATATAAACCCAATTAAACTCTTACTTCTACTTAATATATAGAATATGTGAGATCTGAACAATAACTATCATACACCCTCTAATTCTACTAGATTGTTCATGGTTTCACTTCCACACAAATCAACTTGCACACTAAGCAACCCTACCAAAAACTCCATTGTCGTTTGAGGGGTTGATTTTAGATATTGCATTCATTCCTCATGTCAAAGGAGGTGGCTATGGCGTCCATGCTGGCACTAAAAGAGCAAGACACGGTGTGTCCTTAGAGATGAAGGATACAAATCTTACTAGTGTCATTTTCATTGTTGCTCTAGTCACTATATCTACATGCCATTGATGTTCATTAGAGCTTACATTGGTATTCATTGAATTTTCGTTTATTTTGTCACTGTGGTTGATGATAAGCTACACTCTACATTCATACCTCCTATTTTGATTTCTTGGTCAATTTTGCAGTACATGTCACTTCCATTTGTGGTTGTTCTTTGAATTAGCATGCTTGATCAACACCATTGAATATTGATTTTAAGTATAAACACTCGTCCCGGATTCACCCATTAGGAGTAAAATCTTTATAATCCCGTTGTATCACATATGACATATGTGTTATGTGCCTTTTGGTTTCAAGGAAATTTTG
Organism: Alisma plantago-aquatica; assembly: GCA_963693085.1. Lineage (NCBI taxonomy): Eukaryota > Viridiplantae > Streptophyta > Magnoliopsida > Alismatales > Alismataceae > Alisma > Alisma plantago-aquatica. The sequence goes on along the minus strand of OY856410.1, from coordinate 1,084,422,296 downwards.
GGTGGCCCTTTTTCTAATAGGAGCATACATATGGTAGTCTCATCCACATCAATTTACTTGGTGAATTTTGATTGTGTTTGTTTAGTTATGAGACAATGACTTAACATGATAATTCATATCAATGTTTGACTCGATGATATATGGATTTGGGTTGATGACCTAAGATAAGATTATATGCGTAGGTAGAATATATGTTCTTGTATAGTCCCTAACTAAATATTATTGTGAAAGGTTTAAGGACAATAATAATACATGAGAGTACTGTGTGTGTTGACTGATGACTTCATTTCACTAGTCATGATACTGCATATCAAGTCAGACACATATGTACCTCCTTGAGAATAAGAGTACCAGACATACCTAGACCTATCAAATTGGGTCAAAATTCGCAGGTGCCCACGGGTCGACCCGTTTAAGTAGGGTTTGGGTGAAGAAATTTTCCACCCGTTAAAAATCACCCAAACCCATACCCGCTCGTTTATATAGCGGTTTTCACGGGTGACCGCGGGCACCATAGATGACCCAGTTAAATGAAATTAATATATTTTACACACTTACACCTATTAAGAGATGCACACCAATTTTTTACAAGTAAAATCTTTATCATTAATTGCAGCAATTGTATTCTCTTTATGTTTGCAATAGACAACAACAATTAGTTGTAAAATTTAGAATGTGTAATGCTAAATGAAAAAAATAATTAGTTTTGCCTTTTGTGATACTTTATGTATGAAAATTACATTGGTCTTTCCTTAATTTACATAGAAATACAATAGCTAGTTGTTTTTCTTTCTTTTAGTTTGGTATAAACATAAGTCAACAACTAGCTGATTAGTTTGACATCAAACATAGTAGTTGATTGGTTGCTTCACACTATATTTGACATCCAAACATAGCTATGGGATGTTGTAATTGTTGTGTTTTGTGTTAAGGGAAGGAAGTAGCACTTATTTTTGATTGGACACATTTTATATGGGTACCCACGGGCAACTAGCAACCCGTTGGGTCAAGTTTGGATGTGCTTTTCTTTCTCCTGTTTAAAATTGTATCCTTTTGACCCGCACCCGCAACGACCCAATCCAAACCCACACATTTGACAGGTCTAGACATACCCACCTTGGGCACGATACATGGAGGCCATCCAATGGAAGTCCGAATCATATATCAATGTTGTAGCAGTGACTATGATTCTCATACATGAAGTCATTACAAAAATCGTATGCTGTTTGATGATCTTTAACACTACTGACATGACTTTAAACAAGGGTTATCATAAAGATAGTGATTGGGTGCGCCATTATAGATGTGGGCTATTGTAAGTGTTGTAGATGAAATTTGTCCTTGACATCTTGACAACTTGGTGAGACCATAAAATGCATGTCTTTGGTCATGTGTTTCAATATTGAATATTGAACTCAATATATCTCAATACTCTACACTAGGTCAAGAAACATATTGATAATTATGAGGATGATGATTCCATGCCTCAGATTCAGTCTGGATATCAGAGATAGTTATTATACAATAATGGCAACAATGGATAGGTTGAAGTTGTTGTCCAACTTATTCCAATTACATTTGTAGCAATCAATTGTTGCTAGATACCACTTATTGTTTGTGAGGTCAATGCCATCTCCGTGAACATAATGTAAAACCTACAAGGTTACACACATAGAATTCTCAAGGGAAAAATCTAACATAACAATTATAATTAGAATGGTTCTAGATTATAAATCAGCTGATCTTTGATCCAACTATTCAGTTGATATCTCACTCCTATGACTATGATTTGGTAAATCAACATGTTGATTGCCTGTCAACTGATCAGTTGATTGCCAATATGTAGAAGTACCAAACAATCCACTCAACACTTATTGATCACAGTGCACATGAATTAGGAGGCAAAGTATGAGACAATTTAATGAGATGTCAAATGATTGATTGACATGTGTAGACAAACTGTTGAGGTGTCAACTTGTTGACTAACATGTAATATGCACGTTACATAGTTGTTCATCTGATTGACTTAGGTTTGTGGAAACCCTAACCTATGTCTCTCCTCGGTGGCGTCCGGAGGATGAGATACACACGTGACCATGCGTTTCACCCTTTATATACAAGGAGAGAGAGAGATAAATTCTCGACAACCATGCTCCACGATAGGAGGATAGAGGGAAGAATTAGTACTAGCATGTCCGCATCCCAATTCTACTTCTCCTTGTTGTTGGCCAAACTTCGGATTGGGATTTGGAAGACCGATAATGACATCTTGATATCGTGTCTTGCTGTGTTACGACAAGAGCACACAAATGTATAATTAATAAACCTACCTTATAGTTATATATATTAATTTATGGCTATGATGGATCCAAGAAAAGGGTTTTATTGGAATTTTCATGTAATTTTCCATGCAACCTCGCCTTAAACCTATAAGTAGTTGGAAATATGTACAACTCCCTAGTTATTTGAAGTGTAATATGATTTAGTATAAACACAAATCCTAGAATTATCCACGAGCTGTATGCAATTTGGTTTTATGTCAATGAATTCTTACGTTGGTTTGGGGAGTAGTTGGCAAGATGATCAAGTGCTTCAGATCATATTATGGAGGTGATTATTGTATGCATCAATCCTTGAATTGTTGTCATAACAATTTTCATAATAAATTCTTCTGAACTATTCTATTTTAATTTATTCATATGCACACTCCACCAAGTAAGTTTTGAATCATCTTAGATACTTGTCACATATCTACTAGTTAAAAGAAAATACCATACAATCGACATGCAGGTTATTCATGAATACTTAAATCTTTCTTGGTTGTCAATATCTTATACATGTTTTGTATTCAAAAATTTTTTGGTACTTAAATCCTCACGTATCTTGTATACAAATTACTTAATGCTATTTAATTGCCTTGTGTCCTTTTGGTAGGCATGTAGGTAAGATTAATCATCCACACTAACGTGCTTTTAGAAATATAGGGAAACACTGCCAATATTTTCTTAAAATAAAAGTCAATCATGATTTTACTTATAAAAGCAAAATTTCAAAAATAGTTATTTTAGAGATAAATATCTAATAATAGAATGATATAAATTCATAAAATTTAGTTAACAATGTAATTTGTGTTTGTAATGATGATCTTCTACAGGTGAGTACTTAGTGATATGAGTGTATCCTTAATTATTTAAATTATTTTTGTTTCAGAACTACACCACAGTCCATTATGTGCAATTTAGGTTATGATAACACTTTTTATAGTTTTGGCTCATGATATACATGTGCTTATTGCTTTTAGCAATATTTAGATCTTACTTGTTGAAGTTATATATATTCAGAATAATTATAGAGCAATCTCTATTTGGTAGCCTGCATATCAATAAAAATTAAACCCATGAGCAATGGGATGTTCTCTATATTTATTGACCCCATTGCAAACTTACCCTTTGTAATAACTTCTAGAATTTGTGACTTCAGGAGTGCTTGTTTTAGGGTTCGTTACTGTGGATCCAGATGAACACGCAGATAAGGGGTCCACAAGTGAAGCTGGTGGTGAGTAAGTAGTAATGTTCTCTTAAAAACCATAGAGCCCACACTAATGGTCTTCTTATACAAATATAGGGAAGAAATGAAAATTTGCTAAATCTCATTCTAGCTTGGTGATATTGGCTAGACCAATAGGGGAGCTGTGAGAACCTTCAAACATTATAGGGGTTCTATGGAACACATCAAAGTGCCACTTGATATGAAATCTTGGCACTTGGACCTCACTAGTAAAGTGAGCATTTGGAAGGACAAGATTGTTAGTTAAATGTTGGTTGTATGCTTAGAGAGCCATCATGTGATGATTGTAATAGGGATACTTTGTACTTCATTTTATTATTAATAAAAGATAATTCCACATATTATGTTTGTTTTATATTGAGATAATTAACAAACCTAATAATGTCCTAATAATTTTTAATTGGATGACATATGGCTTGGATTGAGGACCTGAACATGAAATTATATGTTTAATTAGAGTACCCATTCTTGTTATGTATCAAGTCAGTCATTATTGTTGATAGTATAGGACAAAAACAATACACAAGACTAGTATGTACGGTGAGTGGTGACTATGTCTCTTTAGTCATGATGATGGATATCAAATCAGATGCATGTGTACTTGTTAGAGAACAATTTGTACTGGATAGACCCACCATTGAGATTGACACATGGAAGTCATGTGATGACATGTTAGATTCATATCTCAATGTGACTGTGGTGACTATAATCCTTAGACCTGAAGCTACTACGATAATCATAAGTAGTTTTGTGTTCTTTGACCACTAGCCCAATATACTCTGAATAAGAGTTGTCAAAAAGGTAGTGATTGAGTGCACTATGACACTTAGTGATGTCTGGGAGTGATGTAAGTGAAATTTATCCCTCATTTGCAGTGATATCCAAGCCACTTGATATACGAGACTATGAAATGCATGGCCATACTCATGCGAGTCAATATATGATATTGAGCTCACAATATCCCAGATAGTCTGCTCTAGTTCAAAAAATATAGATTGAATGTTAAGAGGATAACATTCCATGCCTTATTTTCATATGAATACCTATGATAAAGGAATTATATGATCATGGTAAGATTGTCCTGTTTAGAAGTTGTACTTGATCTCCAACTCATTCCTATTACTTGGGTGGAAATGATGTCTGGATAGACACATATTTTTCTTGTGTTGTTTGAACACCACTACCACTGTAATTAAGAACCTACTAAGTCACACACATAAGGGAATTGAAGTTCACAATCAAACAAATGATTAGAATAGTTTCAAATCATAAATATGCTATTTTCCTATCTAATTGAGTGACCATATTGGTTGGGTCAACAAATCATTTGATTGTCAATTGATCAACTACATTTATAACTAGACTGGCCCAGTCGTCCAGTCAGGAAACCTCGTCGGCTGATCGGAATCCAACGGGAAAGGTCTCAAATTGGAAAGTAATCATATTTGGATCTGAACTGAGCTGATCAGTCGATCAAACTGCTTTTTGGACCTTGACTGGCCGATCAACTTACTTGACCGACAGATCATAATTCTAGTATGAGTTTTCTAATATAAGCTATTTTTGGGATTGTGACTAGGAAATGGATTGGAATTAGCATTTTCCAAGTCCATAACTCTACTACACAAGGGGCACATCCCAAAGGGTTTGACACATTATTGTTACATCTTTGAGACAACTTGTGAGACAAGTTGGCTGACAAACATCTCTCTTGGAGAGAGGAAGAAACCCAAAGGAGTGTTGCCCGAGATAGTAGAAGAAAGTGAATTCTAGGATGACTAGCACGTCGACAACTCATGTTCTTCTTCAACTTGGTGGCCAAGGCGGTGCACCAAATTATCCCTCATCCACATGGACAAAGTAGAGGTTGAGGCACACACAGAGGATTGGAGAAGATATTCCACAAGACAAAAACAAGGTGCATGAATAAGACAATCATGCAACAACTTGGTGGCCAATCTTGATCTCTTATTGATCTATCCAGATCGCTTGGAAGCCAATCTAAATCTAGATCTAGAATATGGGGTTGTTCATTGACAAAATATGTAAAATTTTTTGGGCAACTATTGTGCGCAAAAGTATCATCTTTATCCCTGCTTATGTCTTTTGTTCATTGACATTTTATATCTATGATGGGTCTGGTGGCTAGGGTATAAAGGGAAGATTTTTATTATTATTATATAACCCCTCTTCCCTAAAACCCTATAGTGGCATTAGAGCTGACGTTATATGCTTTTAACTTTGGTTTAGGTTTTGAACCGTAAAATATTTCTTGAATGAATTATGTGCAAACTTGTATCCACGATAATCACTTAATATCATATATGATATGATGTATATAAGTATTAAATATACCTATGTGACACCTTGAAAATCCATTTGGTGGACGTGGATATGGAAATTAGATCTCCATGGTCTGAAATAAAAATGTAATATCACTGTTTTGATTTTGATGAAAAGATATGTAACATGTATATGTCTTGCATGACATGCCTCCTCTATTCATTCTCCATGTAAATTTTTACATTGCAATTATATGTTGACATCAGTGGTGGACTATGGTCGGGAGGAGACAATCAAAATCCCAAGATGAAGAGAATGGTCCTTGGAGGATTTGTGATCAAGAAGAGACAAATAAATCAACAACAACACAAGAACTTCCCAAAATCAGGGGCTTCTGATCAGCTGACTAGCTTGCCTGATTGGCCAACCAGAAACCCTAAAAGGGTTGTTTGAAATCTGTATTAGATGTGATTCTGTTGGTTGTTTTTCTAAAACACTTGTTGGCTGAAGTTGTTGTACTAGTTGTCATATCCTGTTTTATGGCATGTGGTGATTGTTTTAATATATAATATATATGAAATATATGTAATGGTGGTTGCATACATTTGGATATATATATATATATATATATATATATATATATATATATATATATATATATATAGTCAGACTAGATTACACTCGAGTGTATTCGGAGCAGAATCCACTCTACTAGTTTTTTATGATGCAATATTTTTTTCAAAAATATAATCCGTTGATATTCTTAAACATCTTGTTAATAGATCATATGCAAAATTTGAGCACATTTGGACATTTATAGGTTGTGTTATAAAGACTGCAAAAATTATGCATTTCAAATTAGTTCCACACGTCGATTTTTCCCCCCTTAGATGAGTGACTTACACTCATCCAAATGGGATCAAAATTTGTATGTAGCCTAGTTATAGTATGACAGTGAAGATCAATGCTTTACATTTTGCAAAAAATAGTCTTGATATGAAAACACACTTGAGTGTATTCATGCGATCTGTACACTCGAGTGTATTCTACCCTGACTCTCTCTCTCTCTCTCTATATATATACATATATATGTGTGTATGTATGTGTGTGTATCCCACAATATAATATGAACTTTGAAGATGAAATCTCTACAGGGGAGGGGGCGAATAGAGACAATTGTATTTTTATAACTTAAAGCACAAGGTTGGTTAATAACTTACTTGATAAGATATACCACCCAAAATAGTAAAGCAAGTAGTGGACAAAAATAGACAACCATAAGATAAAACAAGATGAAGAGTGGTTCCATCCTAAATGGCATCAATCCACTACCTAATTTTTTCCAACTAGAGTTTCCAACATGTATCTTATTCCCTTTTCTATACTGACACAGAAATACACGTATGTATATGTCTTTTGTGACTCAAGACTAACCTCCTTTTCTAGATGAAGGATAATTATAGTATTATTTTGAGATGTCAAAAGACCGCCCTCCTTGGCAAAGATTGCAATCTACCTTCACAACAATTCTCAAGAAGTAGATCCAAAGAAGCTCTGCTGTAACATTCTCGTAAGAAGTAGCACAAAGCACCAAATAAACAGTGAATAAGAAGGAAAGAAGGAAAGTTCAACTCTTTCTCAAAAGATATACAAATGAAGCACTATGAACAAGTAAATGATGATCAACTCCACAACGTTTAGGAAATGCTATATTTGGTGGAATATGACACTGACTTTTGATCTATAGATTGGACTAGCTGGAGATGAAAAATGGGTATTCTAAGCTTGATAACATGTAGATAGCTTTCTCAAGTATGCTCTAAGTATCCATATGACACTCATATACATAGAAAACACTTACGAATAGAAAATACAGTGGTTAGGAGTTTTTGACCGAATTTAGTGAACAACTAGCCATTATAGGATAGCTAGTGGGATTAAAACAACTAGCTCCACACTTGGGGAATTTTACTACATACACAAGTCGGTCAAAAAGAAGTTTAAACAAGATGCATCTTGGTCGAAAATAAGTTCAACCAAAACACTACCAAGCCATCCTTTAGTCTAACGATAATGTTTTCATCGATCTAAAGTTTGACTGGGATGCATTTCATTCAACAAGAAGTTCGATAAAAAACACTCTATCCCAATAAGTCTTAAATTTATAATCTGCATAACAATTTTGTAATGAGACCTACGTATCCTAAAGGGTGTATACAAGTATAAAACTAGATTTAGGATGGTTTTGAGCCAATAATAACTTATTCTTACATCATTCCTATTAAGTTGTCTAATTTTCACCTATACAAGACATCATCTAAGTACAACTTGATGTACAAGCATCCAAACACACATATAATTACACATTCTTTGTTTTTGGATATTGTATTCATTCCTTTATCACTTGAAAATATAATTCACACATTACTAACACAAATAGGAAACATTTGCATCATTAAAATGAGAGCGCGACATGCATAAAAATCCAACATAAGATGTCTTCCAAGTGCAATACACATGGAAACCTTGTCTGACTAAGTATCTGGGAACAACAAGCACAGTACACCGTATACCTTGGGGAAGTGTGACAATAAGTATGTGGGTCTTATCAACAAGGTGTATGTCTTATTGTATTAACCTTGGGTTGGCCTTGACTAGGTGATATGAATATGATTAAGAATCTAGGCATAAAGATGTCATATATTTCATATGATGATCTATTTGCATGGAGTTGGGAAAACATCTATTCAAGAATTATGTATGATGCAATGGGTAATTGTTACCTATCTTAATGATTAAGTGAGTGTCATGCATAGTTGACTCATGACTTAATATATTTTGGATCTTGGCTCACCAAAAGATTTTTTACTGTAATCTTCATAACTAATAGCGATTTCTATTAGTTTGAATAAATAATGGGAGCATATTTCATTAAATATTCCAAATTAATCTCATCAAATCATATTTTTGAAATAAAACTCGTTAGAATTATTATTATATAGTTTATTATGTCATATGAGCTTAATTGTCTTGGCCTATTAGGAGTGAATTCATTTCCCTTGTACTCGATTCCTTTCCTATGGATAGGAGAAGAATTTTCCATCTATCAATAAGAAAATATCTCATTACCTCCCATCTTAGATTTTACATGGTACCAGCTCATCTATCCTAACCTAGGGAGAAAAATAGAAAGTCTCCACCTCAGGCGACAACCATCTATTCTTGGATTGGCCTCCATCCATGCATCATCCGACCTCTATGGTCGTCTCTTTCCTTTGTCTAGTTTCATAAAATCCAAATCCTTTAGCCGGCTCTTGTCTTCCCAGTCAACACCACCATTATATGTCTCCTCTAAATCATGTCATATTGTCCCTTCCCCAAGTCGCTTTCATAGCCCCTAGAGAGACTACTCCACTAGCTACTATCACACCGCCCAACATAGATATTTATTTCATTATGCATTCTCCACCACTAGATAATTCTTCTCTACTATCAGTAGCAAAGGGTGTGCATGGATTCAACTTCTTTGCTGCATTGGATTCAATCTCAAAGCACTTGCTGATTTGATGCCACCCCGTTAACTTCTACTGACTCTTCATCTTCACAAGATACAACATGTGGATTGTTACATCTTTATCTTCAATTGTTTCTGTCAACATTATTTGCGGGTTAGGAAGTGGTTCTTTTCCCTTTCAACATCCCCCCTTAGGCATTTCAAGCATCCACACCGTCAAAAAATAGATGTTGCTTATAGGAATTAACCCACCGTTCTCCCACCCTACATGGAAGACTTGGATGTACTCTTCAATACTATGTTCTAGTTCTATGTAGGGAGCTTGATGCTGAGATGCAGGCCGTAACAAACTTGACAATGTTGATTTGCCTCATTTTCCGTCAAGTTTTGGCAATCAATGAGCTAGATCAATGATTAGCAAATCTCCTACGTTCACCGACGAGAAGCTTGATCTTAAGTATTTTACAATCAATGAAACATCCCCAACTTCTCTGCCTCAAAGGATCAGTCTCCTTTTTGGATTGCACAAAGATCCATTTATTTTTTATATGGATATATTTAGTTGGGTCATGTATCACATTGACTCGTGTTATCAATTCTATCTATGACATATTGTAAAACAAAAACCCCATATTGGTTTATAAAGCACCAAAATGGGGGGAACTTTTTCTTCTTCTTTCCTCCTCTCTTTTAACAATTTATCACCCCATCACCCATCATATGTGCATCAATTTCCACTTGTAGGGGTATTGCCTCTTTTCCACAATAACTAATCAATTATCTCATAAATGGTGTGCAAAGGGGGAGAGAGAATATAGGAGAGAGTGTATGAGGAGAAAGAGTATGAGAGATTAAATGTATAGGTCCAATCTATTTTGATCTTCATGGCGCTTCTTATTTCTCATCACATCCATCTTTTGCAATATCTTTATGGCACTTCATTCCCACTAAGCATCGTGCTTCTAGTGCATCATCGTGTCTCTTTCTCAATGACATTAGGCTTATTAGTGTCCGTGCCCCGATATGCATATAGGTTGGCTATCCACTCTTCCTTTTTACAATCATATACCATGTACTTGCATTGAAGGATCTCAATTGCAACATTGACACCAATATTTTCACGTCCTTATCACATTATGTACACTAGGACATAGCTTGTCATGCTTACTCCAGCCTCGTGTTTCCTCTGGGGTTAATGATGTTTTAGTTGACCATTCTCACTACATTCTTAAGAGATGGATGGTTGCTTATTCACATAGTACTTCTTATAATCTCATCAATTTGAAGCCTACAAATTCTAAATTGAAAAGGTTGATAATTCGTCCAGTTCAATATTCACCGAGCTATTTTGTTCATGTCTTCTCGAAGATGCATATGCCAAGATGATTCTTCTAGTGATCTAGTTAGGATTTCCTTGATGATGTCTCTCATTCCCATCAAACACCCGATACTCATGCTCTAGATGGATCTAGTTGCAGTCATCATGACCTCATCTAGTTTGTGTTTGTGCCACACTATGCATGCATGTGGTCTTTTATGCTAATTCCACTTGGATACACTTATCATAAGATTTGAAGATATCTCTATAGATATATCCACGTTGTACCTTCATATTCATACTACTTTATGTATGTGGGATGTGTTGACTAAACTTATACCACTTGCACATTCCTTTCAAGTAAAGATGGCATAGTTGTACTTCTTTTGATTGTCTGCTCCTGATTGATGATGATGTTCTTCATGCAGTTCAGAAGACCTTCTCCAAAGATCAAGTATTCCATCATGCATGAAATAACTTCATAGGCGGAGTCATCAAATATTTTATTTGTTGGAGAGTCATGTTTAAGGGGGAGAGAAAGTCTTGCATGGGGAGTGACATTTTTTATTTATTTTTCATGTCATCTAATTGAGTCTTGTAAGTCTTAGCTAGATATGTGTTTAACCCATACTCCAATATTTGAGGGGGATTGTTAGAATTATTTTTGTTTAGTTTATTATGTCATATGGGTCTAAATGTCTTGAAGCATTAGGGTTAAATTCACTTCCCTTGTACTTTCCTCCTTTCCTATATGTAGGAGAGGAGTTTGACATCTATTAATAAGAAAATATCTCAGTAGCCTTCCATCATATTTTCCACAAAAGTTAAATTTCAAATCTATGTACTGACTTGTATAAAATATCTTCTATGTAGATCAATGAAAAACATTAGATACTATGCATTTATTAGAATTGGTCTTGAGAGAGAGAAAATTAATAAGAAGAACTCTAACAATTGGTTCAGGATGCTGAGAATTGTTCTCACACATGAGCTTAAGCTCTATATGTAGACTCCAATACCCGATGAACCAACTATGAATACACCTAGATCAGAAAGGAAAGCTCACAAAAAGCATTCTGAGGATGCTATGGACATCAAATGCCTCATGTTATTCTCCATGAATCATGAGATTAAGAAGCAACATGAAAACATGGATGTTATTGTGATGATAACACATCTCAAGAACATGTATAAAAAATAAGCAAGGAAGATATGTATTATGTCTTTAAGATGTTGTTTAAGTACAAGATGGCAAAAGGTGATCCGGTTGGACCCCATGTACTCAAATTAATTGGGTATGTGGAAACTCTTGCAAGACTGGGGATTTCCTTTAGGTCAAAATTTGTCTACAGATGTAATCCTATAATTGTTACCCAATTCATTGAAAAAATGTGTTATAAAAACACGAACAACTTGATAAGCCAAAGACAAGCCCAATCCCATGTTAATGATCAACAAAAGAAAAGAAAATTCCAAGGGCAAAGGCAAATCTAAGAAAGGTTCTAAAGATAGAGAAAAATATTATGCCCTTAAGGAAATGGGAGGATTGGGCAAGGAAGGCAATCATCACCATTGTCACCAGACTGGACACAATTGCCCCCTCTACTTTGAGGAATTGAAGATTGAAAAGTAGGAAATAGAGATCTTCACTTCATGTATATGAAATAAACTTATCTACTTATTCATCTTAGGTGTTGGTTACCAAATGTGAATCTCACATATGCTCAAATATGCAGGATCTAAAAAGAAATAGACCCTTGAACAAAGGGGAAGTGGAACTATGCATTGCAAATGGAGCAAGAGTTGCTACCATTGATGTAGGAACCTAATGTTTATCTCTCCCCCTGGGCTTGTAATTGATTTAGAGAACTGCTATTATGTTCCTACCATAAATAGAAATATTTTTTTGATATCTTGTTTTGAAAAAGAATGGTTTTTAGTTTCTAATAAATAATGATCATATTTCCATTTTAAAAGATAAGATCTTTTATGGTAGTGCCCCAATGTGTTTTGGTCTTTATTTATTAGATCTTGAGGCACATGCATATAACATAAATACCAACATGTTAAAACTTGGTGAATCAAAATAAACTTATCTTTGGCACTATCATCTAGGGCACATAAATGAGAAGCAAATTTCTAGACTCCATAAAGATGGTTCTCTGGGCTCTTTTGATCTTGAATCAATAGAGATATGTGTGTCTTGTTTATGGGGAAAGATGAAAAAAAAACCTTTCACTAGAAACAATTATAGAGAGAGAGATTTATTAGGACTCATACATACTAATCTGTGTGGGCCTTTTAGCGTAAGTATTAGAAATGTGTATCAATACTTCATCACTTTATTGATGCCTTCAGTAGATTTGGATATGTGTATCTAATGAAACAAAAATTAGAAACCTTTACAGAATTTAAGGAGCTTATGAATAAAGTACAAAATCAACTTTGCAAATGACTAAAGCACTTTGATCAGATCGAGGTGGTGAATACTTAAGTGAAGTGTTTGAGGCCCTTTTAAGGGATTGTGGTACTATATCACAATGGACCCCATAGGGAACACCACAACATAATGACGTATCAGAAAGAAGGAATCACACCTTATTGGACATGATAGGACCAACGACAAGTTTAGCTAAATTTCCAATTTCCTTTTGGGGACATGCTCTTGATATTGTTGCATTTACACTTAACATGGTATCTTCCAAATACATTGAAAAGACACCATATGAGGTATGGAGTAAATGTCCCAATATGTCTTTCATGAAAGTTCTGGGATGTGAATTGTCAAGAAGCAATTCTGTGAAGAGGTTGGATCCAAATTGGATAAGTATACAATTTTTGGGTACCCTAAGGAAACTAAGGGTTACAAATTTTGTGTTCCATTTGACAAGTATGTGTTTTTTGCCAAAATTTATATAGTTCTCAAAAAAGAACTTATTTCCAAAGAAACCAATGGGAGGAAAATAGAACTTGGAGAAGTTCAAGACCAATAAGACAACATTGAACCCATAGAGGCAGATAAGAAATAAGAGGAACCACAAAATGTTGTGGAGCCTCAAGTCCCTATCATAATAAAAGAACCTCTAAGGTCTAATAGGGCATGTATTGAGCCAGAGAGATATGGATTTCTCGTGACTCAAGCAGACGATTGTTGGTAATTGATGATGACGAGACAACAACCTATAATGAGGCTATTGAGGGGCCATATTATGAGAAATCATTTGAATCCATGAAATCTGAGATGGACTTGATGTATACCAACAAGGTATGGACCTTGGTGAATCCACTTGAAGTGGTAAAACCCATAGGCACAAATGGGTCTTCAAGAAGAAGACCGACATGGATGGTAATATTCAAACCTACAAAGGTATATTGGTAGTAGAAGGTTTCAAACAAGTTTAATGTGTTGACTATGATGAACCTTTTTCACTAGTTGTCATGGTTAAAACCATCAAGATCATGCTTACCATTGCATCTTATCATGACGATGAAATTTGACAATGGATGTTAAAACTACTTTTGTTAACATGAATCTTCTAGAGAATGTGTACATGACACAACTTGAAGGTTTTCTCACTCAAAATGAAGCCAATAGAGTCCATAAGCTACAAAGGTCAATCTACAGATAACAAGTATCTTAGAGTTGGAAGATTCATTTTGATGAAATAATCAAACAATTTGGCTCTATTCAAAAGGAAGATGAACCTCATGTTTACAAGAAGATTAGTGGGAGCATGATTGCATTTCTCATATTGTATGTAGATGACATAATGTTGATGAGAAATGACATACCTACTATATAATTTGGTTAAGAACTAGTTGGGCGATACCTTCTCCATGAAGGACTTAGACAAAATTGTAGGAAAATAGGGCAACATAATAGGCAGCGGAAACAAATTTTTTATACCCATATTCCCCATAAACCAGCAGATCGCATCAACAACTAAAAAATGGAAAGGATGGTTTCAAGGATAAACTTGGTGTTGGAGAAAGTCCAACGACATACTCCTTGTCATTGTAGATGCGCATCTGTCTTCTAGTTGCACTGGGACTCGTCTGCGACTCCTCCATGGACAACAAAACCCAAACATCATCATTTGTAACAACTCCTATCGCCACGGACTGCTGGCTAACATTGTCCTCCTTAGCAACAAGAAAATGCCACCTCTCATCTAGAGAAGTCCATGCAGACCACCTAGAACTCCACGTTGCGCTACTAGAGCCAACATGAAGGAGTTGTCCCCTTTTGTCAGCATACTAGTCACCGACATGCACTCCCACAAATGTTCCTCATTTGTTTTCTCCCTCGCTATCCCTCACTTTAATGGATAGGACTTGCTTGGGATCTCTATTGGTTACCACAACCAGAGAGGACAACAATTGTCAGAGCAACTGATTCTCAATTGTATGTCTTGGGAAGCCCCAATACCCCTCTATTTATAGTAGAGGCCAGGGTCAGGGTTCCCAATTGGAGTGGGAGTATAAGGGTCCAAAATCATGAATGTTCTAGAACTTACACAATACAAAATGCTCATGTCGCACTCCCACATGGTTGTTTGGTGAGTGAAATGGTCATCTCACATAGAGAAACGATCGTTTCACAAATTTCCTCTTCTGAATCAAATTGGTATTCAATACCGAGCTAAACATGAAATCAACATCAATCCTTGTTCTAATCAAATTGGGAACTTAATTAAGTAACTAGGGAAATGAACCGATCATCTCACATAGTGAAACAATCATTTCATAATGTGAGACGTTTGTTTCACAAGTGAGATGGTCGTTTTACTTGTCTAGTTCAGGAAAAGTTCAACCAATATTGATTCCAATTGACCTGACACTCCAACTGATCATCTCAACACTTGAACCTATCATTATCTCAAGCTTACAGTTCTCATTTAATGTCAAACATAAATTTAGACTGCGATCATTAATTTGTCAGTTTGGAAGCTTGCATCGATGTAAATCTTTACACCCAACTCTCCCTTATTACCGTAACCAAGGAGCTGATCCTTTTAGTGCTTCACAAGAATCCAAGGATGTTCTTTATGGTAGTACAGTGACTCTCACTGGCATCTGACATATACCCTCTTGTCATGCCCAATATATATGGGATTTCTAGGTAGGTATGTCCTCTCATCATGTCCAATGCATATGAGATGGCTGGACATCCTCTCGTCATGTCCAATACATGCGAGATAACTAGATATCCTCTCTTCATGTCCAGTACATACAAGATAACAGGATAAGTACATAATATTGCATTCAAGATATATCCAATTGCGAATGCATATGGCATCTATTCCATGCGTTCCTATTCTTCATAAGAAATGGGATACTAGGCTTCGGAGAGACTAACTCCATGGAACATGGACAAGTTTTCTATGATTGAGTCTTGCATATTGAACCCTTCAACATCTTATCAATGTATGATCTCTTACTTAGGTTAAGAAACTTTCCAGATCTATCTCTATAGATCTTAATCCCTATCACATAGGATGTCTTGCCTAAAACCTTCATATAGAAGGTACTTTCCTTTCCAGGTTTTAACATATACATGATTAAGGATATTATTCACCATCATAATGAGGAATAAATATGCTCCCACTTAATATTTTATAATCACAAATTTCATCTTTATTTTGACTAAGTCAAACTCTTTGATTGTCTTGTCAAATAGAAGTTTCCAGCTCAGAGATTCTTGCTTCAATCCATAGATTGACCTTTATAGATTATAGACTTTATTTGCATTATTGGATCTATAAAATCTTTAGGTTGTGTCATATACATATCCTCATAATTATTCTAATTAAGGAATGCAATTTTAACATCCATATGCCAAATATCACGGTCATACTAAGCTGCAACAATAAGCATGATCTAGATGGATTTAATCATGGTAACGGGTGAAAGACTTCATCATGTTCAACACCTTGAACTAGTTTGAAACTCTTGGCAACCAATTTACCCTTACATGTTGGTCTTATTACAAAGACCCAAATGTACCCTATAAGTTTTACCCTTTCAGGTGGATCTAGCAAGGTCATACCTTGTTGGGGTACACAGAGTCCATCTTGGATCTCATGGCATCAAGCCATTTCTCATATTCTAGTCCCTCAATAGTTTCTAGGTAGGTTGTTAAATCATCATCTATTATCAACTTACCACCTTTCTGAGTTGTAAGACATCATCATCTTTCAAACTCAAGGTGTGTTCTACTAGAACTATGGGTTTTGTGTGTTACATAAGGAAGTTGAGATTCCATGCAAGCTTGTCATTCTCTTTGTTCCCAATGTACCTCTTTAGGTTATATATTTGTCTCAAACATTTCGAGTTCTACTTTTACTTCCACTGATTCTTTTGGAACTAAGTTCCTCACCAGGAATACAACCATCCAGATCAACAAACAACTTTGTTGTATGATTGGGATAAGAGTAGTACTTAATAAAAGAGCATTTATGTGATTTATGGACAAAGCCTTTTATGAATTTTTTTTTGTATATAGGTATTCATCCCTAATCACTATAAAAAACACATTGGGACACCTCCCATGCCATATATCATATGGTTCTTTTGAACCATTTTTGACGGTACATTGTTTTTAGTGTAAATCATGTGCCCAAAAAGAAATTGGAAGATCAACTAGATTTTATCCACCATGACAAGAAAGGTGTGATTCCTTCTTACTGATATACTATCATTTTGTTTTAGGTGGATTTCATCATGATACATTATCATAATTTCCTTAGAAGGTCCTAAAACTCTTGGTTTAAAATATTTCAACATCGATCACATCGAAGTATCGTAATAATTTTCCAAGTTAGTTACATACTTCACTTATGATCTCCTTGAACACTTCAAGGGATTCATACTTGTATTTCATTAAAAACAAATTTCCATATTTACTGATAACATCAGGAAATACAATGAGGTACTAGTAACTACCTTAAACATTTATTCTAAAAGGTCTGTATACATCAATATGTATGAGACCTAATAGAATAGTCACTCTCCCACTAGATCTAGTGAAGATGCTTTTGTCATATTACACAAAAAATAAAATATGCATGTCTCTATTGGTTCAGTAACCAAAAGAGTCTTGATATCCACCAAATAGATTCTAGAAATGCATTTCTTGTTTATGTGATCTAGATGACAATGCTATATATATTCAATGTTTGAGTCATCAATTCATTCAATACATGTGTCATACACATTTGTCTGTACAACTATCAGGTATAGTTTATAAGACATAGGGAATTTCCATGAAAGATCTCATCTTTTACATGAAACATCAATTTATTCTTGTCCATACAAGATACATGATGTTTTCATCAATTACAGTTACATAGTAGAAATTTACTAATTCTATTATATGCCCATGAATGATAGATTCCAACTATAGTGGAAACAACTCTTGCTCCTTACGGTTCTAGCTTATTTCTTATCAAATCATGAAGTAGAGATCTCATCTCTTTCTTCTTCCTTTGTTCCTTTAAGTGAAACAGACAAATTCCTTTTCACTCACCCTTCTCCATATATTGAGTGTAGAAGACTTGGACTTCAGCTTTGCCTTAGAACTCTTCTTGGCCTTGCCTTTTCCCTAGGACTCACTTCTGCTGATCTCCATCACGGATTTGTCCATCTTCATGCATGCTATGACATCAACATGCCAAGCATTTGATATACTAACTCTATGATTCACACAAAAAATTGGAGAATCATATCCATGGTCAAATCTTGACCTAAGAGAAATCCCAGTCACTCTACATGCCCAATAATATTGAGCACATGGGGCTCTAATGGAGATTCCTTTGTGAGTTTGCACTCAAATACCTCTTTGGAGACATTATACCTAGTTTTATTTAAATGATTATTAAGATGTGTTACCATCTCGAGAATGTCCATGTTTTCATGTTGTTCATACAACTCATAGTTTACGCACCATAGAATTATGTATTCAAATGTCAATCGCATCATTGGCATGCTTCCAGTAAGTGCCCATTTAGCCTTTAAGCACATTTAGAGTGGGTTGCTTTGGCTTTGGTATTTCAAGGATAGAGCTTTCACTCATGTTTGAGAAAACTTATCAAAGTCCTTAACCATATGTGGAAGTCAATCCCATTTGGTTTTCTCCTTCTTAAGGACTGATCACAACTAGAACGTGTTTGTGTTTGACATTTGATTCTACAAAGAAATATTGCAACTTTTAAAACATTTTTGATTTGTTTGATTTGTTAAGATGATGATATTAATTAGGTCTTTAATTAATTACCGCTCCCACTATTTTGTTCAAATAGATAACCATCATGTATCCATTTGGAAGATAGCAGTGTACAATCTTCTAGTGAGCCAAGATCCATATTTCATCAAATCATAACTCAGCTTTGGCTGATCACCCACAATTTGACTATTTAGGTAGGCACCATTTTCCAATTGCATCATATGCAATTCTTAGATGGATGATATGCACAACTCTTTGCCATAATCATCATCATGCCTCTGGGCTTAGAAGTTTTAGAATTAACAGTTAAGTCTAACCCAATAGACAACACGATAGACATGCACCCTGCTTTGGCAAAATCTACATGTCTACCATCACACTTCTACGAGATAGACACACCATGCTTTGGCATAACCTGCGCTTGGTCGATCAAGATTTTCATGTGTGCTGCTAATGGAAATCATATTAGACTTAATATTGTATTTGAGGGGTTTTGGATTTATAAATATGTATACTTTATCCAATCATCACATATGTAGTACATATCATATACATGCTATATCCCACAATAAAAACATGCAATAAGTAAAAAGTGATGGTTATGTTCAGCCTAATGTAATTCCTTAGAGCCACAAGGAATTAGCACAATCTAGGTCTACATCACATGCAAAAACCTATTGTTTATGAAGATCTATGCATGTCAATCTAGGTTGTTTAGCTCAACCTTGAAAATGACTGACTCACCTCTTGGCCAGTCGTTTGGTCATCTCATCGGTCGTCTGGTTCTTCTATTCACCATCTACTATCTCCTCCAATCAATTAGTTGGATCCACTAGCCGATTAGTTCATCTCGTCGATCTAATCCTCCTCGGTCCTCCATCCGATCGGCTCGTCATCAAGACAGTCGGTTGGCATTGTCAAAATTTCTTTCTTCTTTGTCATAACAGGAAAGTAAACTATCCTACTATTACATGTTTATAGAGAAACCTCAAATTACATTTGAGGGGACCAAGGATAGGAAAGAATTAACTTTGCATTGGGGATATACGATAGAGGCTCAGTACACAGACCGAGATAAAACAAGATTAACTAACCACACAACTATGCAGAGATAATAGGGGTTATTGGCCATAAACATGCTATACATCCACCATCAAAACTCACTTTTATGTCGATGCGTGTAAATTGCATATGTATATCATATATATATTAATTTGGGATTATCATGGTATTTGATTAGATAAGAACTTATTCGCATTGCATGCAATAATTAAACAATAAAACTAAAATCTGATCATATCGATTATCCCAAAATATAGTAGATTGGCGTGGCTCTGATACCACTGTAGGGAAATAGTGCGACAAAATAGGCAGCGGAACAAAAATTTTATATCCATATTTCCCATAAACTAGAAGATTGTGTCAACAATTATATAATGGAAATGATGGTTTTGAGGATAAACTTGGTCCTAGAGAAAGTCCATCGACACACTCCTCATCATTGTAGATGTGCATCTATCTTCTAGTTGCACTGGGACTCGTCTGCATCTCCTTCATGGACTGCAAACCCAAATATCATCGTCTGCAGGAGCTCCTCTTACCACGTACTACTAGATGATGTTGTCCTCCTTAACGATAGGTAAAATCCATCTCACATCTAGATAAGTCCACATGGACCACCTGGAACTCCACGTTGTGCTACCAGATCCAATGGGAAGGAATTTTCCCCTTCTTCCAGCGTATTAGTCACCGACATGCTCTCCCACAACTGATCCTCAGCTGTTATCTCCCTCACTATCCCTCCCTTTAATGGTAGGACTTTCTTGGGATCTCTATTGGTTACCACAACTAGAGAGGACAACATTTGTTAGAGAAATTGATTCTCAATTGTGTGTCTTGGGAAGCCCCAATACCCCTCTATTTATAGTAGAGGCTAGGGTCGGGGTTCCCAATTAGTGTGGTTGTAGAAGCCTCCAGGATCATGAATGTTCTAGAACTTGCACAAGACAAAACACTCATGTCACACTCCCAAGAAATCATTTGGTGAGTGAAATGATTGTCTCACATAGCGAAATAGTCATTTTCCAAGTTTTCTATTCTGAATCAAATTGGTATTCAATGCCCAATTAATGCTAAACATGACAACAACATCAATCCTTGTTCCAATCAAATTGGCAACTGAACTGGCCGACCCGGGAAATGAACTGGTTGTCATACATAGTGAAACGGTCATTTTACAATGTGAGAAGGTCATTTCACTAGTGAGATGGTCGTTTCACTTTTCCAGTTAAGGCAAAGTTCAACCAATATTGATTCCAATTGACCTGACACTCCAACCGATCATCTCAACACTTGAACCGGTCAGTTCAGAGTCCAGTCAATCAATTTTGAACCTGATTGTTTAAATAATACCTAAACACCTTTAGCATTCAATCCAAACATCATTAATGAATAAACTCCTTTAATCTAAGTGTATCCTATGTTTGTGACCCTATAGGTCCAGAATTACATTGGCAGTGAATGTCCATAACCATTTATGACATCACAAGCAAAGAGCGGTGCCTAGTCACACATCGTTCCTACCTAAGTAATTTGGAAAGTTGGAGAACAACTTCAACCTACAATCCATGATTAGTATTATAGTCATCATATAGTTCATTTGTCTCTAATATCCGGATTGAACTCAAGGCATGGAATCATCAACCGCTCAACATTCAATCCACGTTCCTTGAACTAGAGCTTACTGTATGAGATACATATGAGTTCATAGATCACATATTGAACCACATCAGTACATACGTACATTTCTCAGTCTCTCTCATAAAGAGGACTTCAATTTTGAACTCCTGTAGGAGAGAAAAATCCCATCTACATCACTCACGCTCACTCCCCATGTGTCATAGCTACCCAATCATCACCTTTATGACAATCCTTTTTCAGGGTTACATCTGATGATGTTAAAGTATACTAAACGACATGTGATGAATGCAGTGACTTCAGGTCTAAGAACCACAATCGCCACTATCACTATGAGCTACTGATTTTGACTACCATTCCATGGTCTCCATGTATCACTCTCATGGTGGGTCTGTCCGATACACTGTTCTCTAACATGTACCTATGTGTGTGACTTGATATCATATATCATGACTAATGAGACATTGTCATCACTCAACACACACTCTATTCTTATGTGTTACTGTCATCTATTTTGCTTCCACAGTAATATCCAATCAGGGACATAACAAGAATGTATGTACTCTTAGCATCCATATGATCTCATTGTTGAAGCCATATACTTGAAGACATATGTAATCGAGCAACATCATTCTTTAGACATCTAGTATGTATGTGTCATCATCTCATGACTGAGACAAACATAGTAGACAAAATTACCTTTATTATTATCAAATCAAGTATTTAATGCCACATCTTTATCATCATATGATTGTCTCTCTGGGCATACATACCAACAAAAGCAACCTATATATTAGGAGTCAAGATCTACAGAGATAGATCTAGTAGGCTTCTTGGCCTAAGACAAATCACATACATTGAAAAAGTGCTAAAGAGATTTAGCATGCAATATTCTAAGAGAGGAAACTTACCTATGTTACATGGAATAAGTCTCTCTACTAATGCCACATCTCTTTGGAAGAGCAGGCATACTTGAGTAAGAATACATATCCCTCAACAATTAGATCTATCATGCATGCTATAATACATACACATCCATATGTCTCATATACTTTGAGCATGACGAGCATGTAACATTCAAATCCTGGTGATGATCACTAGACAACAGTAAAGAACATCCTTAAGTACTTGAGAAGAACTAAGGAACAATTCCTAATTTATGTTGGTGAGGAAGAGTTGGTTGTAAAATATTTTGTTGACACAAGTTTCTATACCAACAAGGGTGATTATCCATCACAACCAGGGTTCCTATTTTACCTAAATGGCAGATCCATAAGATTGAAGGGTTCCAAGAAAGAGACAATAGCTGATTCTACAATAGAGGCTGAGTACATTGCTGACTCTAGTGCAACAAAGGAAGAAATATGAATCAAGAATTTCAAGTGTTACGCCATCTCATATTAGGATTTGTACAGAGTACCAACTGAAAACAACATTGCTGATATGTTGATGAAAGAACTTTCACAACAAAAGTGTGATGGTCATGTTAGATCAGTTGGTATTAGATTCATGACTGATCGAATCAAGTGCAAGTGGAAGAGTGTTGGTTCTATGCACTAAGAGTCATCATGTGATGATTGTAATAGTGATATTTGTACTTGATTTGATTATAAATAAAAGACAATTTCACTTGTTAAGTCTATTTATGTATTGAGATAATGAATAAACTAAATAATATCCTAAGAATGTTTTAACTCAATGATATATGGTTAATGTTCAGGACGTTGAATAGTGCTGGTATGTATATCCATAGAGAGAATCATATTATGACTATATTGGGGCATCATGTACTTGATTTGATAATGATAAAGGTAATTATGTCTATTATGTTTGTCTCAATCATGAGACGATGACACAAACATAATCGATGTCTAAAGAATGATGTTACTCAATGACATATGTCTTTAGATTTAGGACCTGAACAATGAGATCATATGTATGATAAGAGTACATACATTCTTGTTATGTCCCTAGTCGGATGTTACTATGGAAGAAAAAATAGACGATAATAATACATAAGACTAGAATGTGTATTGACTGATGACAAAGTCTCATTATTCATGATATTGGATATCAAGTCAAGAACATATGCACCTGTTATAGAATAGTGTACCTAACATACCCACCTTGAGAGTGATACATGGAAACCATGGGATGGTAGTCAAAATTAGCTATCAAAGAGATAGCGAGATTGTGGCTCTTAGACCGAAAGTCACTATACTGATCACATGTTGTTCGATGAACTTTGATACCATCCAACATGACCTTGAATAAGGGTCTCCATAAAGGTTATACTCATGTATGTTATGACAAATGGGGATCAACTATGAGTGACATAGATGGGATTCTTTCCTCCTACCAGAGTTGATATCCTGACCACTTGATAAGTAAGACTGAGAAACATATGGACATACTCATGTGACTCAACATGTGATATGTGAGATCAAATGCTTATTATAGTCTTCTCTAGCTCAAGGAACATAGATTGAAAATTAAGAGGATGAAGATTCCATGCCTCGTGTTCAATCTGGATATCAGATAGAAAGGAACTATATGATCACAATAACACTGATAACAAATTGTAGGTTGAAGTTGTTCTCCAACTTTTACATTAGTTGGGTAGTAATCATGTGTTTCTTGATACCTCTCTTTGCTTTTGATGTCATAACCTCATTATGGACATTCACTACCAACATAATATGGGACCTATAGGGTCACACACATAGTATGCACTTAGAATATGAGTTTACTCATGCATAAGATTTAACTTGGTTACTAAAAGTGTTTAGCTAATCAAATTAAACAACACTGGCTACAAGTTGACTGACTGGTGTGCCAATCGATCAAGTGGGATGTCCATTTGACTATATGGATGCAAAAAACTAGTTTTGACTGCATCAAATGATTAATTATATGCAATAACCATTGCATTGAAATTCAAGGTAATTGCACCATTGAATGCACGCTAGTCCATCGACTGGAGTGTCCAGTCGATCGACTGGGCATGCATAACAACCATCAAACTATGAGATCTATCTTTTCATATCCCCTGGGTTTTGGAAACCTTAGCCCATCAACTCCTATATAAGGAGGGGGTGGCCAAGACTCTAGACATACATTTTCTTGACATTGTGGTGACGCGAGAGCCTAAACACTATTATCCAAGAAGGGAGAGACAACAAGGGGAAAGGAAGTTGAAGCTAGCATGTTGAGGATGGAAGGACAACTCCTTCCCATTGACTTTGTAAGAACAATTTAGTTCTTGATGATCTGTGTGGACTACATAGAGGTGTGGAAGCCATTTATGCCACACTAGCTAGGAGGATGTCATCAACCACTATATGTGGTTGTTACACCAGGAGGACACCGTCAGCTACCCTCTTTGTACTACTTGCAAAGGAAGCACACTTCCACAATGATACTTAGTGGGCTTGATCTAGGACTAGGTACATACCTTGTACCATCCTTCCCATTTCATAATTGTTGACGTGATCTGCTAGTTATGGGGAATATTGCAAGATTTTTTTTGTTTCCTCTACCATATTTGTCGCCATATTTTCCTATAATGGTATCAGATACACGTCAAATTACCAAATTTTAGAATTTAATCGATATGATCGGATTTGATTTTATCATTTATTTTGTTGCATATGATGCAAATTTAAGTGATTAATGTGCACATCTAATTAAATACCACCTACACTAGGGAATTTCTCGTAGTTCCAATATATTATATTATATGATATATATACAATCCATATGCTTCACCCTAAAATTGTTTTGATAGTGGATGTATGCCTAATTATGGCCAAAACTCCTTGCATGGTTGAATGGTTTATTTCCTACCTTTTACATTTAGTTTGCATGTTGAGCCTTCCTCTTATTTCTCTATATGTAAATTAATGCTTTCCTCCCTATACTCCCTTCAAATGTAACTCGAGGTATTCTCTTTTCACAATGTAATATATAAATAGAATTACCATTAGTTTCCTTTAATGGAATGAAGAAGGAGTTCTGACTAGGCGAGTCGAATGACTGGGAGTAAAGTTGATTGACCATAGGAGGCAATCGATCAAGCAAAAAGGCCCAATCGATTGACTAGAGGAGTCTAGTCATGTGATTAAGCCAAGATCTATCCAACCAACCAATGTATAACCAATCAACCGACAAGTGGTCCAACCGATAGACTGGATCCAGTTGATCAACCGACCTATTCCCAGCATAATATTTTACCAATACAAGTTGCTACATGTGATGTATGACCTTAGGTGGCTAGCAATTCTTTGTGGCTCCAAAGAATTGCATTAGTGTGGCCATAACCAACTCTCATACAATTGTGATTATATGTTTTGTTTTTGGATATAGTATGCATATGATACATATTATAAGTATGTGGTGATTGGATATGTATATGTATGTATAAATAAAATCCCTCAATTAATATTAGGTCTTAGACACTTTCTGTAAGTAGCACACATGAAAAGCTTGATTGACCAAAATGTTATGCAAAAACGTGGTGCGCCGTCCATCTCATGGAAGTGTGATGATGGATATGTAGCATCTGCCAAAGCAGGGTGCATACTCTATCTTGATGGATTTTTGGGCCAGACTTAACTAAGTGACCTTGATGAGATAAAGTGCCTAAAACCATACAGATGGATATGTCAAAGGGTTGTGCATACCATCTATCCAAGAGTTGTATTGGATGTAATTGGCAAAAGTTGCCTTTCTAAATAGTCACATTGTGGGCGATCAACCAAAGCTAACTCATAACTTGATAATATATGGATCTTGGCCCACTCCAAAATGTACGATGCATGTTTGTGAATAAATAAAGAGAGTTATTTATGTGAAAAAAATAGTAGGAGTGATAATTAATTAAAGGACTAATTACTATCATCACTATTTTCAAATCAAATCAAAAATGTTTTGACAAATGCAAAATTTCTATTGCAGAAAGAAATGTAAACCACAAACATATTTTCATTGCGATCAGTCCTGGAGAAGGACAACTTGAAGGGAAATAACTTCCACAACTGGTTCAGGACATGAAGAATCGTTCTCACTCAAGAGCGTAAGCTCTATGTCTTGGAGACACCAGAGCCAGATGAAACTGATCCCACCATGCCTAAGACTAAAAGGGATGCATACAAGAAGCCTTCTGAGGATGTCGTAGATGTCAAATGCCTGATGATATGCTCAATGAACTATGAGTTGTAGAGACATCATGAAAATATGGAAGCCATTGAGATGGAAACACATCTGAAGATCATGTTTCAAGATCAGGGAAGATGAAACAAATATGATATCTCAAAAACTTTGTTCATATGAAATATGTAAGAGAGAGATCCAATGGAATGCCATGTGTAACGACCCACACTTTTGAGTGTTGAAAAGACCCAAAAGTCACAAATCGTTAATCATAAATTCTAGGACCAAATTCAAGAAATAATACAGGATAGTAAACAATTCCAATTAATGAACAAATACTTATATGTTTGCATAAAAAGCTCCTCTAAGGAGTTGCATACGTTTTATAAAGAGTTAACCTGTACATGTATGATGATATACCATTATATCTAAATCTTCATGAATAAATTTAGTATCTTCAACATCTTTAATCTGTAACCTCATGTCCATGAATCAAGTATACCTGATACCTAAAATGCCGACAAACAAATACACAATTAGTATATCTCTATACTGGTACGTGGGTTCAAACAATAATAACAAGTACACATATAAGCAAACATCTTTATCTTGCATATCAGAACATAAATTTGTTTTTATATTCTAACCCAAATCTGGTCTACTACCTCAGGTGTAATCACTATCCCTCCGAGGCTCATGTGCAGTACCCATAAGACCAGTCTAACCCAGGGTTCAAAATGTTGTTATTTACTTTACATGATACTCATAGGAACTTTATAATTTGTAAGAAGTAAATAAACAAGAAAGCAGTTTATCTTTCATTCAATCTCATCGAGAAACCTCGACAATCTTAGAATTCGATATAAGTATTCATAAGCGTAACCACGTACCTTATGCCATCACAGAAACCATGCAGAAAATATCACATGTACTTTAAGAGTGCATCCAAACATCCAAGCAATGAAGCATGGAATCAACATCATCTGAAACACGCATACTACGTAGGTGTCACCATGTATTCACATTACATTAATCAGATCTAGATTTCATCCTAAACTAGGGTTTAGGGTTATCTCATGTTTAGACTAGGGATAACGGTCACAAACCCTGATTTCCATGATTATTGAATCTATTTCACCATTAGATTATGATCACTTAGATTCATCTTAGTTCATTAACATCTTATCAAGATATGATCTTTAAACTTAATTTTCCATACATATGGTTATTCACATAAGAAACCCTAACTACTCATCATATACGTGATTATTCACTTAGAAACCTTGTTATCCAACATTATGATCATAATCATGTTTTGATCATTATTATAGTCCAAAATATTAGTTAATAGCATAAAAGAGAGGTTTTTATCATATTCGACATATTAATACCCAAATCTAGGATTTTTATGCATTAATCACCACTTTAGTACATATTGCACTACCTTTAGAATAAGAATAATTATCTCAATTATATTTTCTTTGTGTTCCTCTCGTTCTCCCAATCATTTTGATATATAATTTTAATATATTCTGACCTTCCAATTAATTTCTAGAATATTTACAAGATAATGTTATCCAAGGCAATGATATGTCGACACATCATCCTCCACTTTCCTTTTATCTATTTACTTGTTTCGGCCTATTAAAAAAAATAAAATACCCTTCTTCCCCACACACAATGGCTTAGACTACCACATGCCTAGGGGCAAATTTGTCCAAAGACACAATGCCGTATCCTTCCTCGCGGAAGGGCACACACGGAATCTTGGGGGTTCAAACGGGATCCTGACCCCCTTCCTCAAGACGCGGAATGACCACGAGGGCATATAGATGACTCTGCCTATCCCTTCTGGACTCAAGGACCATCTCAGTTCTGTCAGAGGGCGCGCAGGTATAGGGAGATAATCAGTGTTCATCTGCAAGTGTGTGAGTTGGAAAATGTGGTGGAAAAACAGAATGAGTTACCTTGGCATCATGGTACTGGAGGGGAGTACCTACGAACATTTGACGACCTTCCTCTATGTCTCGGGACCTTCATGGTTGGTTTTTGGAGCTAGAACTCATCTCAAGACTAGCTAATGTTGTTTGATGTCACCGTGCCCCTTACAACACCCAATCTGGCTCCCGCTCACCAGTTTTGCCTTTATACTCGCAGATCTCAGCTCTTCTTCCCTTCTGGTGGCACACTCTTCCCATAGTGTCACCCAACAAGGGCTAGACATAGTTTTCTCTTGGTTAGCACCGTCCTCCCTGGATGCCAGACTACACCAGGGTTCGATGCTGCTGCCCAGAACTCCGACCATACCAAGATGGAGGGGCCAAGTAGCCACCATCCAAGATCCTTCAGATTAACTTCGTCACCCCATAGCTTCCTAGGAGGGCTAGGGTTATAAGGAAAGATGATGTGGAGATAAGAGGAGAGAAGAAGATAGGCGGCAGTGCTGGACTGCACACCTGTTAGGAAGAGGAAAGAAGAAGGGTAGGAAACGAACATGGGGGAAAGGATACTCGATCCCCTTGTGTTTCCACTCTCATATATATATATATACATACTTACCCTCCGTAACCTCCTTTCTCATATATTTTTCTTCTCTCTTCCAAATAGGGCAACACATACATATTGGAAAGAATTAACTACATGCCTCCTATATTTTCTTGTGTTGTTGACTCTTAAGCCTTTTTATTCTATGAATCTCTCTTCCATGTGAATGAAATATCCATCTCCCATAAAACATGAATTAGGGAAAACAATTAATACTTTTCTAACTTATATTTGATCCTTGAGATTAATGGGAATCCTCTCCCTTTGATATATCATTTAAATATTCACATTGATTCCATCAAATATCATTCTTACCTTTATCAAATTATATTTAGTCTTTTGGGATTATTGAGATTTCTTTGACACACAAAATGTTCTCTTTTAACCATTATTGTAAACAATCCACTAACTCATCAATTATTCTTTCCTGCCAATTATCTAAAATCCTCTTCTATTTATTTATCTTGTGCCATGAGCACCCTTGATACCAAGGTGATTAACACTATTATTCCACCAATAATACTATTAGGGAAAAGACAAATCAATTCATTTATGTAATTCAATTTTACCAAAATTGAGGATATTACATTCACCCCTCCCTAAAAGGAATTTTGTCCCCAAAATTCAAACCTGATAAGCATACGTTCAATTATAACTCATCTTAGTTTCAAGTCTTATGGTTAACAACCCTTCTTACATATCTTTAACAACCTTTTGTTGATGTGCACATTTCACTTGGTGACACCTTTTCACTTTGGTTTTCAACCCATTGTTCATTTATTTCCACATAAGGGTGAGGTAACACCTCTAACCCTAGACCATGTCATCAAATTTTCAACTTAGGATATTCATTCTCATGCCTCAATTTTAAGCATAATACATGTCAACCCAATCTCTCCCCCTCATAATGAGATGAAATAAGCATTTGATTGTAGTCCAAATACAAAGTTCATCCCATTCCAAGAGGAGAGATGGTGTATCAACACACTATCTTAAAATTTCACATTTTAGGTTGAATCATTTTCAACATGACTCTAAATCATATGTATTTTTAATTCCACAACATTCTTATATTTAATAAATCCATAACTACTCAATCCTAACCTATCCAAGCCCCTGTGCTATCCCTATAGGGGATATGGATACTACCTCTCACATATGGTATATCCTCAATAGCTCTTATGGTCCTACCCCAATGGTAGACCAAGACTTAGAGCCATATAGTCGGATGATCCTACCTAAAGGTAGATCAAACATCGACTCATGATAACCCGATGATCCTACCACGAGGGTAGACCAATACCTAGGTCATCACATATACTTAAAGCTATAGAGGAGGACTAGGATCGGAGCTAGATAAGAACATGTTCTTAAATATCTAACAACCCCTGTCATTATTACATGACTTCTTTTTATCTTTTACATTTACACCTTAGGTGTTATGAGCCTTAGCCACTTCCTTGAGGTCTTCTAGGGGTACAAGTACTTTTAGAGTGATTTCATCGTTATGAATCAAGGGAGTGCCTTTCACATTAACCCATTAGGCTACATGATCCTCATGGTGGTAGCTAATTTCCTGAGTCATGTACCTTGGGTAAACCTAGCTGTTACCTCCCGAATACATGGT
This sequence comes from Alisma plantago-aquatica, assembly GCA_963693085.1. NCBI lineage: Eukaryota > Viridiplantae > Streptophyta > Magnoliopsida > Alismatales > Alismataceae > Alisma > Alisma plantago-aquatica. Next base: position 1,084,391,371 of record OY856410.1, on the reverse strand, counting down.
CATGTGCATTCAGGGCATATCAACTCTCGACCCATCGGTCCTATGTACCTCCAATACACCCTACTTGACCCTAGGATTGCATTAGGACTCTAACCTTCCTAAGGGTTTCTTTTGAGATGTCACATCTTTTTAAGAACATTATTATCTTATTTAATTCTTTAATTTGGATTGCCTTCATCTCTCTCTTTTGAGTACACATTGTGTAGTGTATTCCCAACATTGGGCTTAGGCCACCTTCCCTCCAGGGCTTGGTTCCATGTCGGTCTTCCCTCTTGGGCTTGACCTTCTGTGATCTTCCCCTCTAGCGGCTTGATCCTAAACATCAGCACTATGGACTTGGGCCACCTTCCCTCCTGGGCTTGGTGCCTTACTGGTCTTCCCTCCTGGGCTTGACCATTTCATGACCTCCCCTCTAGGGCTTGGTTGTCCACTTAGGCCATCTTCCCTCCTAAGCTTGGTGCCTTTCTGGTCTTCCCTCCTGGGCTTGACCAGTTGTGTCACTCAGAGATGGCATCCTTGGGTTCAAAGAATATATATGCTTTCATTTTTATATCTTTAGCTCTTCACCCCTCTAGGTGAGGATTAAGGTTATCTCAAAACTTAAATACGTTTATTCACTTACCTTTTAAGGGAGTGTCCTAGCCTAGGGTGACTTCTTGGCTCTTAGGAGGGGGTTAGCTCTCTAGCCACAACCTGATCCCAATATCTAAGTTTTTGCCTCCCTAATAGGTCATATTCCCACTCTTGGGTTGACCCACCCCAGGTTGGTACAATAACTGTAAAGGTTTCATATCTATCTTTTTTTCTCTTTCATCATTATGCATAAATTTTATCATTGTACCTTATCAACCCATGTTTTCTCAATCTCTGGACTACCACCTCATGGGTTCTGTCTATTCGATGAACTGGGGCCACCTTCCCCTCTAGGGACTTAGTGCCTACATCAGCCTTCCCCTCCAGGGGCTTGAACATAATCACCAAACTTCTAGAGACCGCATGAGGGGTTTGAGCAAGTTATATTCAAACTTTAATTTTCATATATAACTACTTGAGTTCAAATATTTCATTTCTTAAGTCCTCTTACATATGTGTTATGTTCCTCATGCACACATGCATGGGAGACCGGGTTACTCAACCCATCCCTTTATCTTTCTTACACCTGATTTCAAGTTTCACATGGGTGATGTCCCATACCACCACACCATGTTCATTATTTAAGATTAAGGTTTTAGGGTTAGGGTTAGGGAGTATACTCTACCTCTTCAAGTTTCCATATCCCTTGACCCACTAGAGTTTTCATATACTAAACCAAGTCTTTCCTCTAAGAAAGGGCTTACCCATACATGTATCTTTCTAGTGTCTACCCTCTCTAGAGGGACCTACACAAAAGGTTACATCTTTTCACATTTTACTTCTCTAATTAACGATTTCTTTTCAAGGCTTTTAAGTAAAGAGATGAGAAGTAGATGAAATGTGAGTTGAGAAACTTAAAAGATACATTATGCTTTACTAAATTTTCTCTTAAATTTCTAAGGATGATTTGAAATTATAAACTATTAAGTATTAGTCGTTGAATCTGTGCTCTGATACTAAATGTAACGACCCACACTTTTGAGTGTCAAAAAGACCTTAAAGTCGTAGATCGTTAATCATAAATTCCAGGATCAGATTCAAGAAATAATATAGAATAGTAAACAATTCCAGTTAATGAACAATTACTTATATTTTGCATAAAAAGTTACTCTAAGGAGTTACATAAATTTTAGAAAGAGTTAACCTGTACATGTATGATGATATACCATTATATCTAAATCTTCATAAATAAAATTAGTATCTTCAACATCTTTAATCTGTAACCTCATGTCCACAAATCAAGTATACCTGATACCTAAAATGTCGACAAACAAATACACGATCAGTTCATCTCTATACTGAAATGTGGGTTCAAACAATAATCACAAGTACACAAATACGAAAACATCTTTATCTTGCATATAAGAACATAAACTTGTTTTCATATTCATAAGTGTAACCACGTACCTTATTCCATCGCAGAAACCATGCAAAAAATATCACATGTACTTTAAAAGTGTATCCAAACATCCAAGCAACGAAGCATGCAATCAACATAATCTGAAACACGCATATTACGTAGGTGTCACCATATATTCACATTACATTAATCAGCTCTAGATTCACTCCTAAACTAGGGTTTAGGGTTATCTCATGTTTAGACTAGGGATAAGGGTCACAAACCCTAATTCCCATGATTATCTATTCTATTTCACCATTACATTATGATCACTTAGATTCATCTTAGTTCGTTAACATCTTATCAAGATATGATCTTTAAACTTAATTTTCCATACGTATGGTTATTCACATAAGAAACCCTAACTACTCATCATGTATGTGATTATTCACTTAGAAAACTTGTTATTCAACATTATGATCATAACCATGTTTTAATCATTATTATAGTCCAAAATATTAGTTAATAACATATAAGAGAGGTTTTTATCATATTTGACATATTAATACCCAAATCTAGGATTTTTATGCATTACTCACTACTTTAGTACATATTTCACTACCTTTAGAACAAGAAGCCTAATCATATCTCAATTATATTTTATTTATGTTCCTCTCATTCTCCTGATCATTTTGATATATAATTTTAATCTATTCTAACCTTCCAATTAATTTCTAGAATATTTGCAAGATAATGTTATCCCAGCCAATGATATGTTGACACGTCAGCCTCCACTTTCCTTTTATCTATTTACTTGTGTCGGCCTACTAAAAAAAATAAAAGACCCTTCTACCCCACGCACAATGGCTTAGACTACCACACACCTAGGGGAAAATTTTTCCAAAGACATGACACCGTCTCCTTCCTCACGGAAGGGCGCGCACAGAATCCTGGGAGTTCAACCGGGATCTCGAATCCCTTCCTCAGGACGCAGAATGACCACGAGGGCATTTAGATGACTCTGCCTATCCCTCTCAGACTCAAGGACCATATTAGTTCTGTCGGAGGGTGCACGGGTAGAGGGAGATATCCAATGTTCGTCTGTAGGTACGTGAGTTGGAAAACACAGTGGAAAGACAGAAAAAGTTACCTCGACATCAGATAGTGGAGGGGAGTGCCTGGAACATCCGACGACCTTCCTCTCTATCTTAGGACTTTCGTGGTTAGTTGTTGGAGCCCGAACTCATCTCAAGACTAGGTAATGTTGTTCGATGTCACTGTTCCCCTTGCAGCTCCCAATCTGGCTCCCACTCGTCAGTTTTGCCTTTATGCTCGCAGATCTCAACTCTTCTACCCTTCCATTGGCACACTTTGCCCATGGTGCCACCCAACAAGGGCTAGACATAGGTTTCTCTTGGTTAGCACCATCCTCCTTGGATGTCGACCTGCACCGGGGTGCGATGCTGCTGCCCAGAATCCAATCATAGGGAGGTGGAGGGGCCAAGTGGCCACCGTCCATGATCCTTCAGATCAACTTCGTCATCCCATCGCTTCCTAGGAGGGTTAGTGTTGACACCTCATTTTTGTCATCACCTATTTGACGAGATGATAGTGTCTGAATAACCACAAACTTCTTCTTTGTGCTTTATCGCCTTTACCCTGTCACATGACGACCTTAATCAGAATCACATGTATGATTTACACACTAACTTCAAAACAAGGGATGTAGAAACAATATTAATATAGAAGATTCAATCACGAACTTATGTCCTGAACAAAGTCAAGTAAATCTGACCCAAGGGTAATTAAATAAAATCAATGTAAAATGTGTAAGAACACATTTTGGGTCCTAAATCAGTCAACCTGAGAGATTATGACTACAAACAGACTTGACAGAATGTTTCTCACGTCTTTGTATACATGATTAATTTAGTTCTATTATTAATCTTGTCTTTATTATCTCAATTCCATCTCAATATGTGTGAATCTATCATATATCTTCAATTAAGCAATGAACCAACATTGTGATCCATTTTAGACATATATACTTGGGTTAATTTAATATTAATTTAATATCTCTTAGCTCATGACAACAAATCACTATGAGCTATTTAAAATATTATTTTGATATTATTTTGACGTCTCATAATATCAACTTTCTTTTTCACATGGTATCAAAGTAATATTATTTTAATATTTTAATCTTGATCATGAGTCATTATATCATGAACAATTTTAATAATATTAATTTAATATTACTTTGCTTTTATCGTGTTGCAATGTGACAATATTATTTTAATATTAAATTTTCTCACATTACATCATCCCTCATGAGAAGTTTAATATTATTTAACTCTATTTCACATATACATACACTTTTCTCACATTTGCACGCATATACTAAAAAGAGAGAATAGAATATCTTTTTTATTTTCAAAATTTGAGAGAACATGTTTTCTTACGAGACATCTTCTCTCGTGAAAAAGTGGCCTGACTCAGTCAAGGCTGTAACTGCCCAAGACGCGGTTACGATCACAAGACGTGCTCCCTTGTGCAGAGTGGGAGTCGGGAAAACCTCCCACATCTCCCTGGAGAGAGGGGAGAGCCCCCCTGATATCTGACGATACAGGTTCTCTCATGAAAAGAGAGGGGGTCAGTCAGAGAGAGACATACAGAGAGTAACAGAGAGACAATCAATCATGCAGTCCACTGAGATAGCAGCCAGAGCGAGCACATCCAGAGAGAAACTGAGAGTCAGAGTCTGCACAGAGGCTTTCACGAGAGAGCCTTTCTCGTGAAACCTCGAGGGCCTTCTTCCACCTTCCACCTCCGAATCCAACATCGATCTTTACCCTTTTGCACAAAGGAGGGCTAGTGGTGAAACCAGGCACAAATTCTCGTCAAGGTGAGAGCAACATATAAAAGGTTTCTTCACATCCTTTTCTGTCTTTTCTTTTAATCTCACGATGCCTCCCTTCTCGCATAATTTCTTCTTCTTGTTTTGACTCCAATCCACCGTAATACCATTTTTAACGGGCAGACCAGGCTACCGACTTCATAGCCCTTTCCCATTTCATAACTGAGCATGCCATTTTTAGATTTCTACCGCTTGATCAACGCCTTATCCAAAATGAATCATCTGAACATGGTTTTCCGGGTTTTACAGTTCAAAAAATACAATGGTGACTCCACAAACCTGTCTTTTTTCTGCATCCCATCTTCCATAGATGAAAACAAGATGGCGACTCCGCTGGGGACAAGTCGTGCTCAAGTTACATTGTGGTTTTGAGTTCATTTCAGAATTCACGAGCGCCCTTGTCTCGTGAGAATTTTTTTTATTATTTTCTTTTAGATCTGCATTTTAAGTATTGAGCGCTTTCCCGACAGAACCTGTCTCGTGAGATTTTTGTATTTTCTTTCTTTAGGTCTGTGTTTCCGGTGTTGATTGGATTCACGAGCGCCGTTGTCTCGTGAGATTTTTTTTAATTTTCTTTCTTCAGGCCAGTGTTTCCGGTGTCAATCGTTTTCACGACAGAACTTGTCTCGTGAGAAATTTTTTTATTTTCTTTCTTCAGGCCTATGTTTCCAGTGTCGAACAGATTCACGAGCATCGTTGTCTCATGAGATTTTTTTTTAATTTCTTGCTTCAGATCTGTGTTTCTAGTGTTGAGTGCTTTCAGGATAGAACCTGTCTCGTGAGATTTTTTTATTTTCTTTCTTCAGGTCTGTGTTTCCGGTGTCGATCGGATTCATGAGTGTCATTATCTCGTGAGATTTTTTTATATTTCTTGCTTCAATTATGTGTTTCCAGAGTTGAGCACTTTCACGATAGAACCTGTCTTGTGAGAATTGTTTTTAGTTTCCTTCTTCAGATCTGCATTTCCAGTGTTGAGTGCTTTCACGACAGGATCTGTCTCGTGAGAAATGTTTTCTTTTTCTTCTGTCTTCTTCTTCATGTTTGTGTTTTCACTATAGATTTTTCACGACAGAACCTATATCATAATTTTTTTGCAGATTATTTAGTCTTACATATTTCTTACAAGTCTTCATTTCTACGAGATATCATCTCTCGTGAAAATCTGATTAGATCTATGGTTGCCTTTCAGGAAAAGCCCTTATATTTGTTGTAATTAGTATTGCATATTTGTAATAAATTGTTAGGATTCGATGCTTTAGGGAGGGAATTATTGGTCTGAAAAGGGAGTTTTTTGTATGATTTGATGCGTGGTTCCCTTCTCAATACAAATCTTTCATGTATGCTAAAATAATTACTTGTTTGCTTATTTACTTCTGTTGGGAATTCTGAAAAATGAAAGATAAAACACTATGTATGCACGAGCACATGTCCTATCATCCTATTTGGTCATGAGTAGCAGATTATTGTCCTACACACTAACACTCTCAAAAAGACCTGGGGATAATTAGTACGGGTATCGCTGCTGCAATTGTGGATATGTGCCCAAATGCAATCTTGTCTGACGCCGGAAGGCTACCCAATTTCAATCAAAAATTGAACTAATTTCTCACAATCATGTCTGACGCTGGAAGGCTGCCCAATTTCAACCAAAAATTGAACCAATTTCTCACAATCTTGTCTGACACCGAAAGGCTGCCCAATTTCAACCAAAAATTGAACCAATTTCTCACAATCTTGTCTGACACCGAAAGGCTACCCGATTTCAACCAAAAATTGAACCAATTTCTCACGATCGTGTCTAATGTCGGAAGGCTACCCAATTTCAACCAAAAATTGAACCAATTTCTCACGATCTTGTCTGACGTCGAAAGGCTTCCCAATTTCAACAAAAAATTGAACAAATTTCTCACAATCATGTTTGACTGTCCAAATTGAATCAAAATTTGACATTTTTCTCCACAAATTTGACCTTTTTACAATCATGTGTGACAGGATGCCCTATTCCGGACTCAAAATGTAGTTTTCCAAAGATTGTCATCACATTATCTAAAACCAACAAAGGTCTTCCAATCCATATGGAATCTAAAACATTGACTTAATCTTCACATGCTACCTCTCAATGACAAATTCCTCCCAATGTTTCATCAAACCAGAAGGTTGTCTCACTTCTATATAGTTTGACTAATTTGAGATGTTCATCCTCTTATATGAATTATCAATTTCATCTACCTTACCCATTTCAATACATTTTCACCTTAAGCATGTCCAATCATGCCTACATGACCATTTGTTTCTATCATGGATCCTTATACATAGAGAAGCCTAAGATGCCTTTCTAGCCTCAACCAGCTAGCGGTCGGACAGTCTCCTTCTCAATGAAGGACATCCATACCCATTTGTTCTTCTTAAACAACAAATTTCTCATAATCTCTGGAGGTTCCTAGACCGACAAAATCATAACCTACTCTTCTACACCTATAACGGTTAGAGTTCAGATAGAACATCATTTCTTGGGGGTATCTTTCTTGAATTATGAGAGTTCTTTTTATTATAATGATTTTTTCCTCTTTCTCACTTCATTGACATTATGTGGTGATATCACACTTCATCCATCATCCATTGTCTATATTCATATAATAGATGAACGACCAACATGTTTCCCACTTACTAAGTAAGGGGAAATTTTTTCACTTCCATCATCATCTTGATTACACGTCATGGTTTATCTTACAAAACTCATCAAAGTTAGTGGGAAATGTGTAACACTTGGACAACCTTTCATCAACAAGATCAACTATGCCCCCTTGTTATGCAAGGGGCAAGACTTCCACTTTCATCACCATCTTGATTTATCTTACACGACTCATAAAAATCTTAGATTGTCACCCCTTGACATGCAAGGGGCAGATTATTCACACATGAAAAACCCATCATCATCAGGATCAATTGTGACCCCTTGTTATGCAGGGGGCAAATTCTTTTTCATTCTTAATTGGGTAAATTGTCATAGTCAAGGTTGATCACATCATCTCCAATTTGGACAACCTATACATTTCCAACATTGGTTACCTCCCCTTGCCCTTCAAGGGGAAAATTTATTCTATAACATGTCAGATTGTATTTGGACATCATCCACATTACTTGAAGAAATCTCACACAAATAAGGGTATTCTTGTATAAGCTAATATATACATGCATGTGTTTTAGGTCATTTGTCATGGAGACCACTTTAACAATTGTATCACATCGGCGTAGTCCTTATCTTCTCAGATCTAGGATGCGCCCATCTTCGATTTCATCGACAATGGAAAGGCATACAAATGTTCCCATCCAGCAAGACATTGATGAACCTATTATCCAGTTTGCCTATCCTGGTTGCCAACACCAAGAAGACATGGGGATGCAAGTCAATCATGGACCAATTTGTGATCAGTTGATAGCACAAGCACATGATCCTACTTTCAACGATGAACAAACTACAATGACATCTATTGAGGTCGAGAAGCACAAAGAGAGGCAAAAGCATAAATAAAAGATGGCTCCCACACCAGATACCTCTGATAGTTCTGATGAAGAAGAAGCTATTGAATATGCAACACATCCTCAAGTGAACCAAGGTCATCCGCAAATGACCATCTCCACCGGGTACTACCAACCACCACCATACACTCCTCAGATGTATCCATATGGTATGCCACCAATGTACCCACCTATGCAAGGACATGGTCCCGTTCAATTCTCCATGAACCCCCTCTTCATGGGTAATTATCGACAACCTCCCATAGTCTCACCTACCGCCCAAAAACCATCAATGATGCCTTTACACATTCTAGTTACCACTGAACCGTCTCCTAACCTTCTAAAAGTTCCTAAATCTTATACAAAGAATGAAACAAATGTTGAACCAGAGAAACAAAAGAAGAAGAAGAAGAATTCAATCCAGATGCCACAACAAGTGTAGAATTAGTTTGCACAGTGTCCACAAGTAGGTCCATATGGGTTCCATCCTTACATGTTATATGGCACTCAGTTCGGGCAATATCAACAACCTATGGCTGAACTTTGGAATCCGCTCCCCATAAAAGGTCACGTAGAGACTATCCCTACACCATCTACTGTGCTCAATTCGGATTCGTCTAACATTACATTGGAAGACTTGGCCAGGAAATTTAAGGAAATTCAAGGACAAAAGGTGGGATTAAAACAATTTGGTGACTTTTGCTACTTCCCTGAAGCACATTTTCCGAAGAGATTTGAGGTGCCTGAGTTTTCCAAGTACAATGGTAGAGGTGATCCAAATATACATATCCAAACCTATTGTTCTGACATGGTAGAGGTTCAAGACAATGACAAACTATTTATTTGCCTATTTCAACGTTCCCTGGAAGGATCGTCACTAGCTTGTTACAATTAATAAAATCCAAGAACATTCAACTCATGGGCTGAGCTAGACAATCGTTTCATTGAACAATATGCTTGGAATATTGACCAGATGCCTACACGAGATGATCTAGAAGTGCTAACACAGAAACCTAAGGAAACTTTCACCCAATTTGTTGTAAGATGGAGGGAACTAGATGCTCAGATTGAAAACAAACCGACAGATAAGGAGGGAATTCAAATGGTTATTCGGGCATCTTCACTAGCATTATCTACTATTCTCACTTTTCAATCATATCGGACATTTGTAGATCTCATCCAAGCAGGCGTTAGAATTGAAGCAGCCATAAACAAAGGGGTCTATAAGAATATTGGTCTCAATCTCACAACAACGCCCAGTTATAGACCCACATTTTGAGCTAGACCTGTTGGAACAAGTAAAGAGTCTATTGGTGCAATTTCTGTCTAGGGTTATACACCTCAGGTCCAAAATCCCTTTTCAAGCAACAAGAATGGATCCCAACACAATAATGATAGGGTGGTCACTCCTCAACATATAAACTATGCACAGTCAGTTGCTCCACAGTTCACGACTCCACCACAAGCAACAACAGGATATTATCCCCCGCCAGGATACCCCACATATGGAAAAAATCCAAGATATACACCTCAAATGTCATATTTCCAACCATTTCAACAGACGATACCACAACAAGAAATAGTTGTACCAACTACAACACCATAATTGATTCAACAAGCTGAAGCCACTCGACAACAACATGTGCCTACACAAAGCAACGAAAAGGGTGCACCAAGAAAGCCCCCTCGAAAGTTTACTCCACTAGCTTGCACTTATGCTTCTCTCTTTCCACAAATTGAGTCATATCTCAAGTTCCCGACTCAGAGGCCTCCACCAAACCCGCTTCCTCAGAATTATGAGGCTACCACATTTTGTAAGTTCCACCAAGCACCAGGTCATCTGATAGATAGTTGCAAAGCTTTCCAACATGCGGTTCAAGATCTGATTGATAATGGTACCTTAGATGTCATGTACAACCAGGAATCCACTTTAGCATCAGTCACAGTAATATTGGAAGAGTTTCATGAACTTGAACATGTCACCAGAGTGACTCATCAACTAGATAATTGGTCATTACAAGGGAATAATGATATACAAGCAACACCCAAAGTTGGTACAACCACTCCTTAAAGTAACAATGGCTTTTCAAGCAAAGCCACTCAGACTCCAACGGAAGCACCCTCGCAGACAATGTCCGAAAGCATCTTACACACTGTATGGCCAATACCAATACAACTAACATATGTTAATATTACACATCTTGTTAAACGTCTACAAATTTGACTTGGTCTACTTCATAGGGAACAACAACACAATGCAACCAAAGAAGCAACTTTTACACCTAAAGAATATGAAGCACCAAAGTTCGCCACCCCTGCACAATCTAGGAAGCCATATGCACCACAACGTCAGACCACACCTAAAACAACCCAGTGGGTTCAGAGACAATGCCAGTTTCAGAAGGATATGGAAGTTGAAGATATTAGACTACCGCTCAGTGACGTACTAGCACAGTTGTGGGAAGATCTAGAGTATCCTGAAATAAAGACGATGACATCAAAGCCCTCCAAAAATCATGATCCCATGAAGTCATGTGATTTCCACCGCTCATATGGACACGATACAAATGAGTGCAAGGCTCTCCGAAGGGATATCATTCAATTTCGAAAGGACAATCCTCATGCTTATGATTGGACTGAACAATTCTTGTTATCTCAAAGGCCAACATTTGTCAACACAATTGATGTTCTAAAGCCATCAATCTCAGTGCTAGGAATTGCACCTCAACCTATCAAGCATACAAACAGACCATCTAGGCCTACCATTACAGTTCTAGGGCTGACCTCAACACAACCCAAAATCTCAGTCCCATACATGCAACCACCATGCTTTACACCACATAAAGTTCTCCTCTAACCACTTCCATCACATCCGCGTGTAACTCCACATCTTCAAATACCCGGTCTACACCCTGTTATGCCAGTGGTGGTGCAAGGTGTTATTCCTCCAGCCCACGATCCCTTGCCACGGTCCAGCCTTGAACATGTAGGAAGTCCCGCACCTACCTTAATTATTCCACAAGCAGTTCCTTTGGTAGATACTGTGACAGGAGAAACTTCATGTCATGTGGAGAAGGGAAAGGAAAAAGTCACAACATATGTAGGAGAGGCCTCTACATCAAAAGGCCAGAGTACAAATTCATCCTCAATCCCTTCTTCGGCCATCATCACTGTCCTTGGATTGTGCAACATGACTAAGGTCCCTCCGCCATTCGAGTTGGTATGGTCTCATATCACAAAGCAAGGATGCATTTCTATTCTTTCAGCAAGTGATGGGGACAAACAGACATATTCTTATGATTTGGTAGAGCAAATGAAGAAAACACTTGCAGATATATCCATGTGGGACCTGATACAAAGCTCAACAGAACACTCATTAGCTATCTTAAAAAAATTGGAAGGAGCATTCATCCCAAATAACATTGAACCGGAGGCCTTAGTAAATACAATTGTACTAATTCTAAAACCCACAATTATCACTTTTGCATATGATGAGATTCCAATGGGCCTTGACTCAAACCCAACCCTCTATATCACAATAAAGTGCAATGATATGAAAGTTCCATTGGTTTTTGTTGACAATGGGGCTGGTCTCGATGTTTGTCCCTTGAAGATCTTCGTGACACTTGGGCGTGATACTATAGATATACGACCTACATCTATTACAGCCGCTGCATTTGATGGAATTCCAAAGGAAATCCTGGGTGAAATCATGTTAGAGATATAGGTTGAACCAAAGTTATGCCCATAAACTTTCATAGTGATGGAGATAAATGCATCTTTCAACTTGTTACTAGGAAGACCTTGGATTCACTAGTACAAGGTGTTACCTTCTTCTTTACATCAATGTATCAAGTTCCGAGATGCCAACTGTATCGTGGTTGTTTGCGATGATTCTATACCAAAAATAGTGGCTTCAATCAATACTGATGAACTGGCATTACTGTTTAACACATTGCATGTTGAAACTATCAATTATATTCCAGAATAGTTTTGAGTTTTCCCAAGAATCCATAAAGACCATGCTAAATACAATGACGCTCTAGCCAGAATGGGTCTCCAACTTGGTCAAGGATTAGGTCGCAGTCGATAGGGCATCACTTCCCCCATCACGCTACAAGGTAATAAAGATAAGAGGGGTCTAGGCTATCATGGTCCAACATATAAGAAGGACATGAAGTTGACCAAATGGGCGCAACATTGGCATCCATCTACACTGTGGCCAACTAAAAATGATATTCAAAAGAAGAACAATTTCCTGTCTAGAAAGAAGACCTTCTTTGAGTGCAAAAACCTCAAGGAACGCACCCAATGGAGGAACCAAGTTCGTGAATCATATCCTCTCTACACAAATGTGTCTTCCATATCTGACAATCCATGTGAGCACAAGTTGGAGGTGCCTTACTATTATGTGGAATTACAATCAAGCGATTAAGACTTAGATGCTTATAACCAAGTTGAAGATGGAGACATCATGATGATATCTAAATCTTGTGACAAGATGACATCTCCTGGAAGTATACATAGGCTTTTACCTGGAGAAACTATCAACAATTTAAATTATGAAGTACGAGCTTCCACCAAACTTGACATTTTTCTATGTGGTTCAAAAAACACCCAATAACTGATGAGGAGATTCCATCCTGGTTCTTCAACTAGGCTCCTCCTCAGAGATCAAAGCATCCTTCCATACACCATAGATACCAAACCATCATCAAGCCCAATACTCTTAAGTTGGCAATTCATCGTGAACGTCGCAAGAATAAGCAACAAGTTCTATAGGAAATTGCTGAGGTTTTTACAGATACATCTCCCAACAATGAGGATATCCAGATCCCAGAGTACATGTTGAAGGAACATCAACCATTCCATATTGCTGATGAAACATAAACTATAAATATTAGAAGTGGTCATATTGAATGCCATGTGAAGATCAGAGCAGCCTTACCTCCCTCTGTCAAGAAATCCCTCATAGATCTCCTTAAATGCAACATCGAAATCTTTGCCTGGAGTGATGCTGATATGCCGAGACTAGATGAATCCATCGCAGTCCATCATCTTCCAATAGTTCCAGACATGCATCCAATTAAACAGAAAGCTCGCCGCATTCAGCCTGAATGGGGTCTCAAAATTAGAGAGGAGGTACAAAAGTAGTATGACACATGGTTCATTCAACCAGTCTCCTACCTGACATGGTTAGCTAATATTGTCCAAGTTCCTAAGAAAGATGGTCGTGTTAGAATGTGTGTTGATTATAGAGATCTTAATAAAGCCACTCCAAAGGATGATTTTCTGCTACCCCACATCGACGTCTTGGTAGATAACACTGTTGGACATGGTCTTATCAGTTTTATGGATGGGTTTTACAACTACAATCAGATTAAGATGGCACCTTCCGACATGGAAAAAACATCTTTCACTACCGAGTGGGGAGTCTTTTGCTATCGAGTTATGCCTTTTGGTCTCAAGAATTCACGTGCTACATATCGACGAGACACGGTAGCTCTCTTTCATGACCTCATGCACAAAGAAATTGAAGTATATGTTGATGATATGATTGCCAAGTCAAAAGACCCTGAGTATCACATAACATGCTTGGAAAAACTCTTCACCATGCTTAAGTGCTTTTGACTTCGACTAAACCCAAACAAGTGCACACTTGGCGTTACTTCTGGAAATTTATTGGATACATTGTCAGTCAGTGCGGCATTGAAGTTGACCCACAGAAGGCTCAATCAATAATTGATCTTCCATGACCTCTCACTGAGAAGGAAATCCGGGGCCTACTGGGACGTCTCCAATATATTAGCAGATTCATTGCCAAGTTGACACCAGTATGTGAATCGATCTTTAAGTTGTTGAAGAAAAACTCCAATACAGGTTGGAATGATTAGTGTCAAGAAGCATTTGAGAGGATTAAGAAATACCTATCTAACCCTCTAGTTCTCAAACCACCTATTCTAGGATACACACTCACCGTACGATTATCTGTATCAGATGGAGCCATGGGTGGTGCTTAGACACAAAAGTTTGGGAATGAAGAGCATGCAATATACTACCTCTCAAAGAAATTCACAGATACAGAGGCAAAGTACACAGTCGTTGAAAAGTATTGCTTAGCTCTAATCCACGCCACTCATAAACTATGACACTATCTCATGTCATATCCAATATAACTAGTGGTGCGTCATGATCCATTATGCTACCTGTGTGATTGTCCTATTTTAGTGGGCAGATGTGCAAAATGGCAAGTACTTCTATCTGAATTTGACATCACATATGTCTCCATGAAAGCATTCAAAGCTCAAGCTCTTTCAGATCAACTAGCGGATGATCCTACAATGGAAGCCATAGAACAAGAATTTGATTTACTAGATGAAGACATCAGTATGATCAACAATTGTACTAGCGATTTTCCACCAGATTTTAAATCATGGACCTTGTTTTTTGACGGCGCAGTAAATCAACATGGAAAAGGAGTGTGTATTGTCTCATAGACCCTAAGGGAAATCACATTCCAGTGGCAAGAAGATTGGAGTTTGAAGCCACAAACAATGTCACTGAATATGAAGCATGCATACTAGGTCTTCAAGTTGCAAAAGATATGGGAGTTTGTCATCTCCAAGTCATCAGAGACTCACTCCTAATTGTTTCACAGATTAATGGTGAATGGAAGACTAAACAAGACCATCTTATCCTTTATCAAGAGTATCTTAGCAATCTTACCAAAGACTTTAAAGAAGTTAAATTCAACCATTTGAAAAGAGATCACAACACATACACTGACAACTTCGCCACACTTGCATCATGGGTGAAGATTGAAGGTTCAAAAAGCTTCTCTGTGGAGGTCCAGACTCTTTCTCACTATTGCATGTAGATTGAACAAACTAAAACTAATGATCATCAACCTTGGTTCTACGACATCAAGTGCTTCATAGAAGGTCATCCCTTTCCAGAAGGGTCTTCTAAACGAGATCAACAAACAATAAGACATATGGCTATGCAATATACCTTAGGGGGTGGAAAATTGTACAGATGTCCTTATAATTAGACACTTCTTCATTGTGTGAGTAAAGAAGAAGCTACAGAAATCATGAAGGAAGTTCATGCTGGAATATGTGGTTCGCACATGGGTGGTATAGCTCTTTCAAAGAAGATCCAATTACTAGGCTACTTTTGGAGCACGATGGAAATCGATTGTTTTCAGTTTGTTAGAAAGTGTCGAGTGTGCCAGCTACATGCCGATCATATTCATTTACCACCAAATCATCTCTATAATATGGCCATGCCTGGGCCATTTGCAGTTTGGGGAATTGATATGATTGGAAAGATCCACCCCAAAGCATCAAATGGTCATTGCTTCATTTTAATTGCAATTGATTATTTCACTAAGTGGGTGGAGTCTATATCTATGTTAGTTGCATCGTCATCACAAGTGATCAAATTTCTTTGGAATAACATCATTACCTGCTATAGAATTCCACATGAGATCATCTCGGACAATGGAACCAATTTTGTGGTTAAGTCTATAAAAGAATATCTTGATTCCTTTGGCATAAAGCAACATAATACTTCTCCATATCGACCATAGATGAACGGGGAGGTAGAAGCAACAAATAAGAATCTCCTAAAAATTCTCAAGAGAACCATCAAGTCATCTAGAGATTGGCATGAGCAACTGCCTTTATCCCTATGGGCATAGAGGACATCCATCCGGACTTCAATTGGAGCTACACCATATTCCCTGGTCTATGGAACAGAGGCAGTTTTACCTATTGAAATTGAGAAACCTTCTCTTCGCATCTTATAAGAGGCAGATATACTAGAAGTAGATTGGGTCCAAGATAGAATTTACACTCTCAATACTCTTGAGGAGCACAGACTACGGGCCCTACAACATGCTCAATGCTATCAATCCAAAATGAATCGAGCCTTTTCAAAAAGGGTTCACCCCAGATAGATTAACAAAGGTGATATTGTCCTTCACATGCTTATCAACCCCAACACATGCGTGAAGTTCAATCCAAGATGGGAAGGTCCTTATATCATCCATGATGTATATAGTAGAGGAGCTATGTGTCTGTAGAATATGGATGGGGATGTACATCTATCCTCCATCAACGCCAGCCATGTGAAGTTGTACTATTTCTAACCGATCATGATGGGAAATCACCTCCACACACATGCAATGAACTAATTCACCATAAACAACACATACACACAACCTTCCTCCATGCAATGTAGAACTAATTCCCAATAATTAATCCTCTATCAACTTTACAATTTTTTAAAACATTTATCATGAAACTAACAATGTTTTTTTGAACACACAAATGAAATCAATATTCCACTATCAATCACTCAGGTTCATTAGGATTAAATTAAAAATAATAATATAAAAAAGAAAATGAAAAAAAGAGAGAGAAAAATATACAAAACCAAAACAAAACAAAGCCTCTTTTAACAAGAGCAACATAAGAATCAACATTGGAATAACCAGTTCTGGATTTTTTGCCATGATAGGATCTTTGAGAGACAAGGATAAATTGGGTCCACTATTGAAGATCATTGGGCAGTGATGAGTTTATCCCTTCATGGTCGTTAGATATTTCAATTCTCAAAAAGGTTCACTCAAGCCAGCAAACTCAGTCAAACTTGGGTCCTTGTAAGGTCACATTATGCTTCCATAATCGCTTGCAAAACATCCCCACTACTTCACTCATATGACATACATGATACCTATTCGTAAATGTAAGCTAGATAATATCTCTTGTGGCATACTCCTGGGCTTTCATTGCTATCATAGGGGGTATGGAACCTCTTGGAAGAGTTCATTTTGGGTAACAAAAAAACCCCCGATTTTTAGGTTCTGAGCACCAATGTTCTACAATAAAGATACACCTTTTTGGGATATGTGCTTGTGACAAATTGCTTAACCGTGATAATACATCCAAACTTTTGATGATTATCACCCGTACAAAAAAAGTCAATAAAATGTGTAACCCAGAGCCAGAGGTGTCTCTGATGAAGGGATATCCCATCCTAAGATTTTGAGCACCAATGTCCCACTATTGCAAATTCAAACAAGGGATATGTACTTGTGGTGAATCGTTTGAGTTCCATGAGAAAATCCCTATTAGCATGATGTCTAGGACCAACAGGGTGGTAATCTCAATTCTCAATATTTTGTGAATATCCTGAGTGTTGTCCTGATTAAAGTCTCTTTGATGGTTAAATCCTCTTATTGATAGCTAGAAAGCCATGGATGTTGCTTAAAATTCTTGAGTTGTTATCTGACTCACTTAACCCATATTCACATATTATTTTTAGACACAATCTCCATCATCAAGCTTAACTCCTTTCCACTTGCATAATGTGACTAAAACGTGGTGCCTTATTTGACATCGAGTCTAAGGCAGCAGTGACCTTATATTTGACCTGGGTTCTGAGCCTAGATGCATAAAAAACGTGATATAGTCTTTCATTTGTCTTGATAAGCTGTCATTATCATGGCTATCATATTCATTTTGGTTTATTAAAAAAATAAAATTAATAATTTCATCAAACATCCTCTTAAAACACTCAAGAATAATGTTAAAATTTTCAATAGACCCACTCTTTAGTAAAACAACACAATGTTGAATTCAAAACACACTACTTCCATGACATAAAAATTTCAAAACAAATAATTCAATTCCCCTAACACAACTTACTTCATCCTAAAAAGAAAAAATAAAGATATAAAGGCATGGCTATAATTGGACTAATCACAAGGCTTTCCGTCAAGGTCACAAGAAATTAATACATGCTTGAAAGCTTAATGCTGAACTTGATACTCTGGTGTGCACTCCCATCCAGTTGGATACTCCTCCAAAGTCATCATTTTACGGTTCTTCCACATCCCTTCCAGCTTGGTTGTCATATGACGATCCCCTTCTTCAGTTGTCTACTGATAATAGCGAGGAAGCTGATCTAGCTCATACGCCACTTGATATCGCCCAAATTGATGCATCATTGTTATTGGATAATATGCTTGACAGCTACCAAAACCAGGAAGGATAATCAAATTTTGGAAGCCAGACATTGAGATTCCATATGTCGATGTGTCTATACCACGAGTCATCCATCTCCAACACACATAACTAAATTCAAGATTTGCAAGCCACATAGATATTTCACCCCTCTTTTGTAGTGGTGAGTTAATCATGTCATGACTCTTCAAATAACTCCATGGAAGGCTATGGTTGGGATTACAGTTGACTGCAAATGAAGAAGAACCGAGTCTCATGCCGAAGTAAACCTACAATACATGAAAAGGTCCAGACATGTGTCCTGTGTCCTTGGCTACATCAAGACAATGATAAAACTCACTCAATATCTATGGGATGATGGCCTCTCTCCTTTGTATGGCAGAAACCATAGCTACAACAATAGCATTGATGCATCCATTATCTTCATAGAAAAATAGTGTACCACACAAGACCACCAAAAATGCATGAAAGTGACCCTTGCCTCGCATGGGTTTGTCATATGGGGCTTTATGGTTAATGCTATCCCACAATGAGTCAATCTTTATTTTCTAACGATCAACATCCATAAACTTGTTGACAACCTTTTTCTTCACCTCCATAAGTCTACTAAGCTATGTGTGCCATTGGTAACGTTGAGTGATCTGCGACCAATGATCATTCAACTTCAATTGAGTAATCCATTCAACATCTTCAAGTGTAAGTGTAAGAACAACATTCTCAAACTGGAATGTGTGTGTATCCTTACTCCAGAATTGCATGACTGCAACCATCATCTCCTTTGCTACTGGAAGATACACTAGGTCAATCAAGGACTTTTGTATCCCAAAACTGTGCATGTTCATTAGTTCCTCTGGTTGCATGTCGACAATCCATCTACGGGAAATTGACAAGTTGCCCTTGCTATATTTCAGCTCTGGAATGTGATCCAAGATATCCATATGGAAGGAGAGATCAGTCGAACGCCGCTTGCCAGATGATGCCCATTTTCACGAGAGCACCTCCTTCGTGAAAAGTTGGACACTGAGATCAGTTGACGCCGCTTGCCAGATGCTGCCCCATTTTCACAAGAGCACCTTCTTCGTGAAAAATTATACACTGAGATCAGTTGATACTGCTTGCCAGATGCTATCGATTTTCACGAGAGAACCTCCTTTGTGAAAAGTTGGACACTGAGATCAGTTGACACCACTTGCCAGATGCTGCCCCATTTTCACGAGAGCACCTCCTTCATGAAAAGTTGTACACTGAGATCAGTTGATACTGCTTTCCAGATGCTGCCAGTTTTCACGAGAGAACCTCCTTCGTAAAAAGTTGGACACTGAGATCAGTTGACGTTGCTTGCCAGATGTTGTCCCATTTTCACGAGAGAACCTCCTTCGTGAAAAGATGGATGCTAAGATCAGTTGACGCTGCTTGCCAGAGGCTACCAATTTTCACGAGAGAACCTCCTTCATGAAAAGTAAGACACCGATTTCAATCGATGCCGCTTGCCAGACGATACCGATTTTCATGAGAAAACCTCCATTGTGAAAAGCAGAACACCAAATTCAGCCCCCGCCGCTCTCCATAGGATACCGATTTTCACGAAGGAACCTTCTTTGCCAAAAAAAGGGGATATGACCTAATGACCACTAATCATATACTATATATAACAAAAAAAGAATAAAACTTTTTTTTTTCACGAGACTCCCTCTCTTGTGAAAATGATGTGTACTGTCTCGAAGTCAGTGTAAATTTGAAAATGAAAAAAAAAATCCTTTTTCACGAGACCCCTTCTCTCGTGAAAACTTAAAAATGTGAAAAAAAACTTTCACATGACCCCTTCTCTCGTGCAAACTTAAAAAAATAAAAACAATTTCACGAGACTCCTTCTCTCGTGAAAGATTAATATTGAAAAAAACACCTTCACGGGACCCCTTCTCTCGTGAAAATTCGGAAAAAAACACTTTCACGAGACCCCTTCTCTCGTGCAAATTCGAAAATGAAAAAAAAAACTTTTTCATGAGACAACCTCTCTCGTGAAAATGTTGTGCTCTATCTCAAAGTCAGTGTAAATTCAAAATTTTTTTTACGATACAATCTCTCTCGTGAAAACACTGTGCACCATCTCGAAATCCATGCCAACTTGAAAAAGAAGCAACTTTTCACAAGTGAAAATGATTTACAAAAAAAATTACAAAAAAAAAATGTAGCTTTTTTCACGAGATTACCTATCTCGTTAAAAAAAAGTAGTTTTCATGAGACCTCTTGTCTCGTAAAAAAATGGCACCATCTTAAAAAAAAATCAAAAGACTTGGTGTCTTGTCAAAAACAAAAAGGTTTTCACGAGACCTCTTGTCTCGTTGTAAAAAAAACTAAAAACACGAAAATGCTATTATAAGGTGAAGCAATTATCCATTTTTTGCAAATAAGATATCATTGAGCTCGGTTTTTCACATAGAACCGAATCTGATAAAATTTAACTCAAAAATCTTTACCCATTCAAAGGAAATTTTGATATACCCTTTGGACAATGAGCTATCATCTTGTAAAATGAATATCTGAACCAGGTCAAAAGATGTAAATTTCAGATACGTCACTCATTGTGTATTATCACTGTTATGTCTTCTGGCCACATATTTTTGCTTTCAAGCCCTAAGTCTTTTAGGCAACCCCTGGCACTAACGGCAGATTGTACTCTAATTAATGAGTACTATCAGTTCCATCTACTTTGCCTAGATAAATTGTCATATCTGGGACTGCTCTATGACAAAAATGTGTGTCAGTCTTACTCAAGCCATCATCTCTCATCATGGGTGGATTCACCAACCATGTCTCGAGTCTCGTCTTGAGAGGGGAAAACTGTTGACACCTCATATTTTTCATCACCTAGTTGATGAGATGATAGTGTCTGGGTAACCACAAACTTCTTCTTTGTGTTTTCTCACCTTTACCCTATCACATGGCGACCTTAATCGGAACCACATGTCTAATTCACACACTAACTTCAAAACAAGGGATGTAGAACAAGTATTAATATAGCAGATTTAATCACAAACTTATGTCCTGAACAAAGTCATGTAAATATGACCCAAGGGTAATTAAATAAAATCAATGTAAAATGTGTAAGAACACATTTTGGGTCCTAAATCAGTCAACCTGAGGGATTATGACTACAAACAGACTTGACAAAATGTTTCTCACGTCTTTATATACATGATTAATTTAATTCTATTATTAATCTTGTCTTTATTATGTCAACTCCATCTCAATGTGTGTTAATCTATCCTATATCTTTGACTAAGCAATCAACTAACATTGTGATCTATTTTAGACATATATACTCCGATTAATTTAATATTTCTTAGCTCACGACAACGAATCACTATGAGCTATTTAAAATATTATTTTGATATTATTTTAACGTTTCATAATATCAACTTTCTTTTTCACATGGTATCAAAGTAATATTATTTTAATATTTTAATCTTGATCATGAGTCATTTTATCAGGAACGATTTTAATAATATTAATTTAATGTTATTTTGCTTGTATCATGTTGCAATGTGACAATATTATTTTAATATTAAATTTTCTCACAATACATCATCCCTCATGAGAAGTTTAATATTTTTTAACTCTATTTCACATATGCATACACTTGTGTCACATTTGCATGCACATACCAAAAAGAGAGAATAGAATATCTTTTTATGTTCAAAATTTGAGAGAACATGTTTTTCACGAGACATCTTCTCTCGTGAAAAAGCGGCCTGACTCAGTCAAGGCTGTAACTGCCCAAGATGTGGTCACTATCACAAGACACACTCCCTCATGTGGAGTGGGAGTCAAGAAAACCTTCCACGTCTCCCAGGAGAGAGGGTGGAGCTCCCTGATATCTGACGATACAAGTTCTCTCATAAAAAGGGAGGGGGTTAGTTAGAGAGAGACATATAGAGAGTAATAGAGAGGCAGTCAGTCCACAGTCCACCAAGATAGCAGCCAGAGCGAGCGCAACCAGAGAGAAACTGAGATCCAGAGTCTGCACAGAGGCTTTCAACAAAGAACCTTTCTTGTGAAACCTCGAGGGCCTTCTTCCACCTCCCACCTCTGAATCCAACACTAATCTTCACCCTTTTGCACAAAGGAGGGCTAGTGGTGAAACCAGGCATGAATTCTCGTCAAGGTGATAACAATATATCAAAGGTTGCTTCACATCCTTTTCTATCTTTTATTTTAATCTCACGATGCCTCCCCTCTCGCACGGTTTCTTCTTCTTGTTTTGACTCAAAACTACCGTAATAACATTTTTAACGGGCAGATTGGGGTACCAGCTTCATAGCCCTTTCCCGTTCCATAATCGAGCATGTTGTTCTCAGATTTCTACCACTTGATCAACACCTTATCCAAAACGAGTCATACGAACATGGTTTTACCGTTAAAAACACACGGTGTCGACTCCACGAATCCATCTTTTTTCGCATCCCGTTTTCCACAGATGAAAACAGTTAGGGTAATAAGGAAAGATGATGCAGAGATAAGAGGAGAGAAGAAGATAGGCGGCAGTGCTGGATTGCACATCTATTAGGAAAAGGAAAGAAGAAGGGCAAGAGACGACCATGGAGGAAAGGATACTCGATCCCATATATATATATATATATATATATATATATATATATATATATATATATACACATACATACATACTAACCCTCCTCAACCTCCTTTCTCGTATCCTTTTCTTCTCTCTTCCAAAAGGGGCAAGGCATACATATTGGAAAGAATTAACTATGTCTCCTATATTTTCTTGTGTTGTTGACTTTTAAGCCTTTTTATTCTATGAATCTCTCTGCCATGTGAATGAAATCTCCATCTCCCATAAAACATGAATCAGGGAAAATAATTAATACTTTTCTAACTTATATTTGATCCTTGAGATTTATGGGAATCCTCTCCCTTTAATATATCATTTAAATATTCACATTGATTCCATTGAATCTCATTCTTACCTTTCTCAAATTATATTTAGTCTTTTGGGATTATTGAGATTTCTTTAACACACAAAATTTTCTCTTTTAACCATTATTATAAACAATCCATTAACTCATCAATTATTCTTTTCTGCCAATTTTCTAAAATCCTCTTCTATTTATTTATCTTGTGCCATGAGCACCCTTGATACAAGGTGATTAACACTAATATTCCACCAATAATACTATTAGGTAAATGACAAATCAATTCATTTATATAATTCAATTTTACCAATATTGAGGATATGATATTCACCCCCCCTTTAAATGATTTTTGTCCCCAAAATTCAAACCTGATAAGCATACGGTGAATTATAACTCATCTTAGTTTCAAGTCTTAGGGTCAACAACTCTTCTTACATATCTTTAACAACCTTTTGTTGATGTGCAAATTTCACTTGGTGACACCTTTTCACTTAGGTTTTCAACCGATTGTTCATTTATTTCCACATAAGGGTGAGGTAACACCTATAACCCTAGATCATGTCATCAAAATTTCAGCTTATGGTATTCATTATCATGCCTCAATTTTAAGCATAATTCATGTCTATCCAATCTCTCTCCCTCATAATGAGATGAAATAAGCATTTGACTGCAGTCCAAATACAAAGTTCATCCCATTCCAAGAGCAGAGATGGTGTATCCACACACTATCTTAAAATTTCACATTTAGGTTGAATCATTATTAACAATACTCTAAACCATACATGTTTCAAATTCCGTTATATTCTTATATTTCATAAAGCGATAACTACTCAATCCTGACCTATCCAAGCTTCTGTGCTGTCCTTGTAGGGGACATGGATACTACCTCTCGCATATGGTAGATCCTCAATAGACCTTATGGACCTACCCCAATGGTAGACCAATACTTAGAGCCATATAGTCAGATGATCCAACCTAAAGGTAGATCAAACATCGACTCATGATAACCTGATGATCCTACAACGAGGGTAGACCAATACCTAGGTCATCACATGTACTCAAATCTATAGAGGAGGACTAGGATCTAAGCTAGATAGGAAAATATTCTTGAATATCTAACAACCCCTGTCATTATTACATGACTTCTTTTTATCTTTTACATTTACACCACAGGTGTTATGAGCCTTATACACTTCCTTGAGGTCTTATAGGGGTATAAGTACTTTTAGAGTGATTTCATCCTTATGCATCAAGGGACTGCCTTTCACATTCACCCATTAGGCTACATGATCCTCATGGTGGTAGCTAATTTCCTGAGTCATGTAACTTGGGTAAACCTAGCTGTTACCTCCCGACCACATGGTCATGTGCATTCAAGGCATAACAACTCCTGACCTATCAGTCCTATGTACCTCCAATACACCCTACTTGATCCTAGAATTGCATTATGATTCTAACCTTCCTAAGCGTTTCTTTTGAGATGCTACATCTTTTAAGAACATTATTCTCTTATTTAATTCTTTAACTCAGATTGCCTTCATCTCTCTCTTTTGAGTACACATTATGCAGTGTAGTCCCAACATTGGGCTCGGGCCACCTTCCCTCCAGGGCTTGGTGCCATGTTGGTCTTCCCTCTTGGGCTTGACCTTCTGTGATCTTCCCCTCCGGGGACTTGATCCTAAACATCTGCACTGTGGACTTGGGTCACCATCCCTCTTGGGCTTGGTGCCTTACTGGTCTTCCCTCCTGGGCTTGACCATTTCATGACCTTACCTCCTGGGCTTGTTCATCCACTTAGGCCACCTTGCCTCCTGGGCTTGATGCCTTTCTAGTCTTCCCTCCTGGACTTGACTAGTTGTGTCACTCAGAGATGTCATCATTGGGTTCAAAGAATATAAGTGCTTTCATTTTTATATCTTTAACTCTTCACCTCTCTAGGTGAGGATTAAGGTTATATCAAAACTTCAATATGTTTATTCACTTACCTTTTGAGGGAGTGTCCTAGCCTAGGGTGCTTTCTTGGCTCTTAGGGGGGGGGGTTAGCTCTCTAGCCACAACCTAATCCCAAGATCTAAGGTTTTGCCTCCCTCATAGGTCATCTTCCCACTCTTGGGTTGACCCACCCTAGGTTGGTACACTAACCCTAAAGGTTTCATATCTATATTTTTTTCTCTTTCATAATTATGCATAAATTTTATCATTGTACCTTATCAACCCATGTTTTCTCAATCTATGGACTACCACCTCATGGGTTCTGTCTATTCGATATGAACTGGGACCACCTTCCCCTCCAAGGACTTGGTGCCTACCTCGGCCATCCCCTCCAGGGGCTTGACCATCATCACCAAACTTCTAGAGACCGCATGAGGGGTTTGAGCAAGTTATATTCAAACTTTCATTTTCATATATAACTACTTGAGTTCAAATATTCTTAAGACATCTTACATACATGTTATGCTCCTCGTGCACATATGTATGGGAGACTGGGTTACCTCAACCCATCCCTTTATCTTTCTTATTCTTGATTTCAAGTTTCACATGGGTGGTGTCCCATACCATCACACCATGTTCATTATTTAAGATTAAGGTTTTAGGGTTAGGGTTAGGTACTATACTCTACCTCTCCAAGTATCCATATCCCTTAACCCACTAGAGTGTTCATATACTAAACCAATTCTTTCCACTAAGAAACGGTTTATCCATACATGTATCTTTCTAGTGTCTATCCTCTCTAGATGGACCTACACAAAAGGTTACATCTTTTCACATTTTACTTCTCTAATTAACAATTTCTTTTAAAAGATTTTAAGCAAAGAGATGAGAAGTAGACAAAATGTGAGATAAGAAACCTAAAAGATACATTATGCTTTACTAATTTTTCTCTTAAATTTCTAAGTATGATTTGAAATTATAAACTATTAAGTATTAGTTGATGAATCTGTGCTCTGAATCCAAATGTAACGACCCACACTTTTAAGTGTCAAAAAGACATTAAAGTCGCAGATCATTAATCATAAATTCCAAGATCAGATTCAAGAAATAATATAGAATAGTAAACAATTCCAATTAATGAACAAATACTTATATGTTTGCATAAAAAGCTCCTCTAAGGAGTTATATAAATTTTATAAAGAGTTAACGTGTACATGTATGATGATATACCATTATATCTAAACCTTCATGAATAACTTTAGTATCTTCAACATCTTTAATCTGTAACCTTATATCCATGAATCAAGTATACCTGATACCTAAAATGCTGACAAATAAATACACGATCAATATATCTCTATACTGGTACGTGGGTTCAAACAATAATCACAAGTACACACATAAGCAAACATCTTTATCTTGCATATAAGAACATAAACTTGTTTTTATATTCTAACCCATATCTGGTCTACTACCTCAGATGTAATCACTGTCCCTTCGGGGCTCATGCCATTACTCTTAAGATCAGTCTAACCTAGGGTTCATAATATTTTTATTTACTTTACATGATACTCATAGGAACTTTATAATTTGCAAGAAGTAAATAAACAAGCAAGACATTTATCTTTTGTTCAATCTCATCGAGAAACCTCAGCAATTTTAGAATTTGAGACATGTATTCATAAGCGTAACCATGTATCTTATGCCATCACATAAACCATGTAGAAAATATCACATGCACTTTAAGAGTGCATCAAAGCAACAAAACATGCAATCAACATAATCTGAAGCACGCATACTACGCAGGTGTCGTCACCATGTATTCACATTACATTAATCAGATCTAGATTCACTCCTAAACTAGGGTTTAGGGTTATCTCACGTTTAGACTAGGGATAAGGGTCACAAACCCTAATTCCCATGATTATCGAATTTATTTCACCATTACATTATGATAACTTAGATTCATCTTAGTTCATTAACATCTTATCAAGATACGATCTTTAAACTTAATTTTCCATATGTATGCTTATTCACATAAGAAACCCTAACTACTCATCATGTATGTAATTATTCACTTAGAAACCTTGTTATTCAACATTATGATCATAATCATGTTTTGATCATTATTGTAGTCCAAAATATTAGTTAATAGCATAAAAGAGAGGTTTTTATCATATTCGACATATTAATACCCAAATCTAGATTTTTTATGCATTAATCACCACTTTAGTACATATTGCACTACCTTTAGAACAAGAAGCCTAATTAGATCTCAATTATATTTTATTTGTGTTCCTCTCGTTCTCCTGATCATTTTGATATATAATTTTAATATATTCTGACATTCCAATTAATTTCTAGAATATTTGCAAGATAATGTTATCCAAGCCAATGATATGTCGACACGTCAACCTCCACTTTCCTTTTATCTATTTACTTGTGTCAGCCTATTAAAAAAAAGAAAATACCCTTATGCCCCATGCACAATGTCTTAGACTACCACACACCCATGGGAAAATTTATCCAAAGACACGACGTCGTCTCCTTCCTCACGAAAGGGCGCACACGAAATCCTGGGGGTTCAACCAGGATCTCGACTCCCTTCCTCAGGACGCAGAATGACCATGAGGGTGTCCCGATACTATGCCTATCCCTCTATGACATAAGGACCATCTCAGTTCTGTCAGAGGGCATGCAGGTAGAGGGTGATATCTAGTGTTTGTTTGCAGGTGTGCGAGTTGGAAAACATTGTGGAAAGACATATGAGTTACCTATGCATCACGGTAGTGGTGGGAAGTACCTGGGAACATCCGACAACCTTCCTCTTTGTCTCAGGACCTTCGTGGTTGGTTGTTGGATCCAAAACTCATCTCAAGACTAGATAATGTTTTTCAATGTCACTGTGCCCCTTGTAGTGCCCAGTCTGGCTCCCGCTCGTCAGTTTTTCCTTTATGCTAGCAGATCACGGCTCTTCTTCCCTTTCGGTTGCACACTCTACCCATGGTGCCACCCAATAAGGGCTAGACATAGGTTTCTCTTAGTTAGCACCATCCTCCCTAGATGTCGGCCTACATCAGGGTGCAATGCTGCTGCCCAGAACTCCGGTCATAGAGAGGTGGAGGGGCCAAGTAGCCATCGTCCATGATCCTTCAAATCAACTTCATCATCCCATAGCTTCCTAGGAGGGTTAGGGTTATAAGGAAAGATGATGCAGAGATAAGAGGAGAGAAGAAGATAGGCGGCAGTGCTGGATTGCACACCTATTAGGAAGAGGAAAGGAGAAGGGAAGGAGATGACTATGGGGGAAAGGATACTCGGTATCCTTGTATTTCCACTATCATATATATATATATATATATATATATATATATATTACTTACCCTCCTCAACCTCCTTTCTCATATCCTTTTCTTCTCTCTTCCAAAAGGGGCAAGACATACATATTGGAAAGAGTTAACTACATGCCTCCTATATTTTCTTATGTTGTTGATTATTAAGCCTTTTTATTCTATGAATCTCTCTGAAATGTGAATGAACTCTCCGTCGCCCATAAAACATGAATCAGGTAAAACAATTAATACTTTTCTAACTTATATTTGATCCTTGAGATTTATGGGAATCCTCTCCCTTTGATATATCATTTAAATATTCACATTGATTTCATCAAATCTCATTCTTACGTTTATCAAATTATATTTAGTCTTTTGGGATTATTGAGATTTCTTTGACACACAAAATTTTCTCTTTTAACCATTATTGTAAACAATCCATTACCTCATCAATTATTCTTTTCCGCCAATTTTCTAAAATCCTCTTCTATTTTTTTATCTTGTGCCATGAGCACCCTTGATACCAAGGTGATTAACACTATTATTCCACCAATAATACTATTAGGGAAAATACAAATCAATTAGTTTATATAATTCAATTTTACCAAAATTGAGGATATTACACCATGTGTACAAGTTGATTGGGTATGTACATAACCTAACAAGACGAGGATTTCCCTTAGGCCAAGAGTTGGCCACGGACGTGATTCTGTAATTGTTTCCTAAATCATATAATAAATTTATCACAAACTACAACATGAAGAATTTTGACAAACCGATGTCTGAGTTGGTTGGAATGTTGAAGTGTCAAAGCACAAATAAAGAAGGACAATCTTGAACCTATGATGATAATCGACAAAGGAAAAGGAAATTCCAAGGGCAAAGGAAAGACCAAGAAGAGTTCTAAGGCCAACTAGCACTCTAAGTCTTCAACACTTAAAGATAAGGGAGGAGTGAGTAAGGAAGGGAAGTGCCACTACTGTCACCATCCTAGACACTAAGAGGAACTATCCTCTTTATGTAGAGTAACTCAAAAAGAAGAAGCATGAGATAGAGATCTCCACTTCATGTATATATGTTATTGAGATAAAGACATTTACTTAATCATTTTGGTATTTGATACCAGATGATGATATCAGATAGACATACTATGATGTGCATGATTCAAGAATAAGTAAGTAAGACAAGGTGGAACTACGCACAAAATAGTTGCTTCCACTGCAGTTGGAACCTGACATTTATCTAAGCTAGTAGACTTGTAATAGAATTAGTGAATTTCTATTATGTATCTTCAATTAAACATCATCACTATATCTTGTTTGGATAAGAGATGGATTCAAGTAACATAAAATGAAAGGTTGATGTTTTATTTCAAAGATAAGATCTTTTATGGCACTGTCCCAAATGTCTCATAGTCTATACTTGATAGTTCTAGAGACAAGTATATATAATGTAAATACTGAATGACTCGTATGACTCAACATACCTATAGAATTATCAACTAATGCAAAAAAATGAGAAACACATCTCTAATATTCCATAAAGATGGTTATCTATACTCTTTTGGTTTTGAACCGATAGAGACACGTCAGTCTTGTTTATCGGGAAAAAGACAAAAGCATCTTTCACTAGAAATAGTGGGAGGACAAGTGATCTATTGGGACTCATGCATACTGATGTAAATGGACCTTTTAGAACAACTTCTTAATTTGGGTACTAATATTAAAACACTTTGATATGATGTGAAGAATACGTAGAGTTTGAGGACCTTTTATGAGACCGTGATATTATATCACAGTAGACTCCATCTGAAACATAATGATGTATCATATGAAAGATGATTAGTGATGAATCTGGCTGATATTTTGATTTTCTCCTAGGGAATATAATATTAGAAACCATATCATCTACACTAAATGGCATGCCATCTAAATTAGTTCAAAAGACACCATATGAGATATGGCATGGGAATGGTCTAGATATGTCTTTTATGCATACTTGGGAATGGATTGAGGCCATGAGATCTAAGATGGACTCCATGTATATGTGCCTTCATGAATCCACCTAAAGAGGTAAAGCTGAAAGGGTGCAAGTGGGTCTTCAAGAAGAAGACCTACATGGAAGGTCAATTGGATGCAAAATATTTCAAACAAGCTCAAGGTGTTGAACATGATGAAATATTTGCAGTAGTTGCCATGGTTAAACCCATCATAATCATGCTTGCCATTATAGTTTGACTGTAATGGTGAATCCATGGATTGAAGCAAGCATCTTGGAGCTAAAATAATTTGACAAGGCAGACAAAGAGTTTGACTTTAGTCAAGATAAAGTGAAACCGATTTCTACAAGAAGGTTAGTGGGAGCACAATTGTATTCCACATGATGATGGGAAATAACATCCCTACTCTACACGTGGCAAATACTTGTCTAGAAATACCTTCTCCATGAAGGATTTGGATAAATCATCCTATGTCTTAGGAATTTTAAGATATAAAGATAAATCTGAAAGGATTCTTAGCCTAAACAAGAGTACATACATTGACAAGGTGTTGAAGATGTTCAACATGTAGGACTCAAGGAGAGGAATTTTGACCATGTCCCATGGAATAAGTCTTTCTAGAGATCAATGTCCCAATTCTTGTGAAGAATGAGAATGCATGAATAAGATGCCATATGCATTTACAATTGGATCTACCATGTATGCAATATAATGCACTCATTGTGTTATCTCATATGTTTTGTACACTTGACAAACACTAAGGATCAGTTTATTATTTATGGTAATAAGGAAGAATTGGGTGTAAAGGTTTACAT
This sequence comes from Alisma plantago-aquatica, assembly GCA_963693085.1. Lineage (NCBI taxonomy): Eukaryota > Viridiplantae > Streptophyta > Magnoliopsida > Alismatales > Alismataceae > Alisma > Alisma plantago-aquatica. The sequence continues at coordinate 1,084,359,920 of OY856410.1, read as the reverse complement.
AGATGCAAGCTTCCAAATTGGAAAAGATGATTAGCAATCACAATAGAATTTATATTTTGTCTGAAAATAGAACTATAAGTTGGAAAAGTTCCAAGAAAGAGACAATTGCTAATTTTCTTCTTTGGAACACATCATAGGATACTATACGGATCACAAAGTCCATTGGATGAAATTAGGTTAGTTCCAGTCATTGGTGATGCAATAGAAATACAATGACAACAATGGAGCTATTGCATATGCTAAGGAGCCTAGATAGCGTACTATGACATTTCTATCTCATACGAGAGATCATAGTGAGGAGATGTGAAGATTTGCAAAGTATCGACTAGAAGCAAATTTTGTTGACCCACTGACAAAATAACTTGCACAGTAAAAATATGATGGTCATGTTATATCACTTGGAATTGAATTCATGGGTGATAGGCTCTAAGTGCAAGTGGGAGTCTGTTGATATGTATGCCCATAAAATGAATCATATGATGACTATATTGGGGCATCATGTACTTGATTTGATCATGATAAAGGTAATTCCATCCATTATATTTGTCTGAGTCATGAGATGATGATAAAAACGTGATATATGTCTAAAGAAAGAAGTTAGTCAATGACATACATCTTTAGGTTTAGGACCTGAATAATGAGATCATATGTATGTTAAGAGCACATACATTCTTATTATGTCCCTAGTCAGATGATGTTATGGAAGCAAAAAAGGATGATAGTAATACATAAGAATAGAATATGTATTGACTGATGACAGAGCCCCATTAGTCATGATGTTGTATATCAAGTCAAGCACATAGGTACTTGTTATAGAACAATGTACTAGACAGACCCACTTTGAGAGTGATACATGTTAACCTTGGAATGATAATCAAACTCAACTCTCAAAGTGATAGTGGTGATTGTGGATCTTAGACCTAAAGTCACTATACTCATCACATGTTGTTTGATGAACTTGGACACCATTCAACTTGAACTTGAATAAGGGTTTCCATAAAGGTGGTGCTCGGGTACGCTATAACACATGGCGATCAATTGTTAGTGACGTAGATGGGATTTTCCCCTCCTATCAAAGTTGATATCCTGGCCACTTGATAAGAAAGACTAAGAAACATATGACTATACTCATGTGACTCAATATGTGATATGTGAGCTCACAAGAATCTCGTATAGTCTACTCTAGTTCAAGGAACATAGATCAATAATTAAGAGGATGACGATTCCATGCCACATGTTTAATCTAGATGTCTGAGACAAAGGAACTACACAATCACAGTAACACTGATCACAAATTGTAGATTGAAGTTGTTCTCCAACTTTCCAATTACTTGGGTAGCAATGATGTGTTACTAGATACCATTCATTACTTGTGATGTCATAATCTAGTTATAGGCATTCACTACCAACGTGATCTGGGACCTATACAGTCACACACATAGGATGCATTTGGAATAGGAGTTTACTCATGTATAAGATTTAACTTGGTTACTAAAGTGTTTAGGTAATCAAATTAAGCAACACTGGCTACAAGTCGACCAACTAGAAAATTAGTCGACTGTTTGGATACAAAACGACCAGTTTTGACTAGGTCAAATGATTAGTTATATGAATTAATCATCACATTGAAAGCCAATGTAATTGCACCACTGACCGCACACCAATCAATCGGTTGGAGTGTCCAATCGACCGAATGGACACCACACAACAACCATTAAACCATGAATCTGACTTTTAATATTACTTGGTTTTGGAAACCCTAGCCCATACACTCCTATATAAGGAGTGGGTGGACAAGGATCCAAACATACCTTTTCTCAATGTTGTGGCAATGTGAGATCTTAAGTAGTCTTACCCGAGAAAGGGAGAGATATCAAGGAGAAAGGACGTCGATGCTAGCACATTGACAATGGAAGGACAAACACTTCCCGTTGGCTTGAAGAGCAAAACTTGGAGTTCTTGATGGTCTGCATAGACTATGTAGAGGCATGGAAGCTGTTGGTGCCACACTAGGAGGATAATATCAACCATCATCCATGGTTGTTACACTAGGAGGACTTCATCGACTACCATCTTTGAGTTGCTTGCAAAGGAAGCACATATCTACAAGGATTGTCGCTGGACTTTCTCTAGGACCAGTTACATGCCTTGCACCATCCTTCTCATTTTATAATTGTTGATACAATCCACTAGTTATGGGGAATATGGAAATAATTTTTTTGTTTCCGCTTCCATATCTATCGCCATATTTTCCTACAAACATGATATCACATGCATAATAAAATCACTCATTCTTTTTATGTCCCTAGTTTATAATTATTGTAGAGTGCATGACATGAATAATGCACAAGACTAACATGTATGGTGAGTGATGGCTACGTCTCTTTAGTCATGATATTGGATATCGACTTAGATGCATGGGTACTTGTTAGAGAACAAATTATACATGATAAACCCACCATTGAGATTGGCACATGGAAGTCATGTAATGATATTTCAGAGTCATATCTCAATGTGATAGTGGTGGAAGTGATCCTTAGGCCTGAAGTCACTACAATAATAAAAAGTCATTTTGTGTGCTTTAACCACTAGACCAACGTGCTCTGAATAAGAGTTGCCAAAAAGGTAGTGATTAGGTGCACTTTGACACATGGGGATAACTGGGAGTGATGTAGATGGAATTTGTCCTCCTGTGGAGTGATATCCCAACCACTTGATAAGAGAGACTATGGAATTCATGCCCATACTCATGTGAGTCTATATATGATATTTATCTCACAATATCTTGAGTAGTCTAATCTAGTTCAAGGACATAGATTGAATGTTAAGAGGATGGTATTCCATGACTCAATTTCAATTTGGATATTTATAGGTTGTGGTTTCTCTACAGCCCATTCTTATTATTTGGGTTGCAATGATGTGTGACCAAACACCACTCTTTGCTTACATTTTTTTGAAGATCACTGCCAACTTATAAGGAACCTATCTGGTCACACACATAAAAATTAATAAGGAAATTGAAGTTTGCAATCAAATAAATGATTAGAATAGTTCTCATAAACATGATGATTTCCTATCTAATAGGGTGACAAAAATGTCTTGTCGGCCGATCATATTAGCTGAGTCAATGGATTAATTGATTGCCAATTGGTGGATTGAGTTTTCCAATGGACTAGCCCAGTTGGCCGATCGAGAAACCAAGTCGACCAATTGAAATCCAACATGAAAGGTATAAAATTAGAAATAAAATTGGATCTGGATCTAAGCCAACTTAATCAGAAGATAGTCGTCCGATTGAATTCCTTTTGAACCTTGACTGACCAATCAGGTAACTTGATCGACCAAACCGAATTCTAGTGTGAGTTATTCAGTATTGGATTGTTTTTAGAATTGCGAGGATTGGAATTAGGATTTTACAAGACCATGACTCTACTATGAGCACAATCCAAAGGGTTTGACACAACATTGTTACATTTTTGGGACTACTTCTAAGGAAAGTTGTTCGTCAAACTTCTCTTTTGGAGAGAGGAAGAAACCCAAACTACTACTATTTGAGAGAGGGATAGAGAGAGCTTCAAGATGACTAGCACATCAAAAGATCCTATTCCTCTTCGACTTGGTGGCCAAGGTGGTGCACCACATTCCCCCCATATGTGTGGATGAAGTAGAGGCCTAGGCACGCATGCAGAGGTTTGGAGAAGCTATTCCATAAGATGACAATAAGGTATTGATGAAGATAACCATGCAATAACTTGGTGGCCAATATGGATATCTTCTTAATCTATCCAAATCATGTTCTTCATCGAGAAAAGGCATGTCTAGTTGTTGGAAAACTAGTGTGCGTAGAGGTATAATATTTGTCCATTCTTATGTCTTTTATTCACAAATATTTTATAGCTATGATAGATCCGATGGGTATGGGAAAAATGAACATTTTTATTGTTATTCCATTACAACCCCTTTTCAAAATCCCCACATGAAATTCTTCTTGTTGCCTATTTATTGATATTATTTTTTAATATCTATAAGATTTATTTGTTAAACATTGGGAGATATTTATACTAAATTAATTTGAAGCATCATAAATGGATTGTGGCTGAACGTGGTCTGAGGTTGAGAGCATATTAAAACAATCTCACTAGAGAAACTTTATACTGGAATGTAAAGTAAGTATCATTTCAGTCATGAAAATTATGTTGATAGAGAAACAAACAAAATGTTTGTGTATTGACACTGCTCGAAGGAGTTCAAGGTAATATATATAACCATAAACATTGAGTTTGTGTCATTCATATTATTTTCTAACACATTATCTTTCTTTTTCTAGTTGATGTGTAACATGTAGCCAGACATGTGTGTAAAGAATATGCACTACCAAAAGCTTGATTCTAATGTTTATACTTAAAGAAAAGCATAAAATGGAACTAAATATACATGTCAAGTTGTGTACTAGAAACCACTTCATACATTATATTTTTGTACCATATTGAGTATTAGCTTTAATGACGAAACAATGAACTTCACTAAAATCCCGATTTTGGAAGTATCACAAAATATGGCACCATTCATCCATCTTTGTTGCATGCTCGTTATATTGTTTGTTTTTGTGAACCACAATTAAAAAGGACATATTATGGTGGATAATTGATATATTCCCCATGAACCAAGGAGCGTCCTAAAAAAATTAGCGAGCTTGCAAAGGAGTGGTTCTAAAGTCTTACTTTGAGTCCTCCTAGTGCCATCATCAATTAGGATACTCATATGATGCATGAGAAACTGAAACATTGACCCAAAGAATGATGGATGAAACATGAGATCAATTGGATATCTCATACATTAATCGATCCAGAAGATGTTTCTCAGCATGGTCCCCTTTCCTTCAAGGGCTATACAACCACCACTCATTCCATTGAGGGCATGTTTAATACTTGAATTGAGATATACAAACAACAAGGAGTAGGTCAAATAAAACACCATTCAACTTCCCAAGTGACATAAATGATGATGCAATTTTTAACACCACCAAGGTCCTCCTATGTTGTCTATTAATTATATGAGGTGGTCACTTTAAGACTCTTCATTTATTGTCTAGTTTTGGCATGCATGTGATCAATTCAAATATGTGGTAGATCATCCAAGTATGTCGTCGTGGCAGTAGGAATTGTATACAACATATATCCCAATCTACATGAAATACCATTATGCAATGGTCTCCTCTATGCCAACACAAGTGTAGTCTAGGATCTTGAGGGTGAGACACCACTAGACTTTCCCACTTCAGAGTTCGATATAGTTCAACTTATAGTTGATGGTATGGTGGACTGGCCTAAACATTTATTTACTTTGGTGAGGTTGAATCTATTTTTTGAGATGGTAAATGATTGAGTTTATTGGTCATCTTATTTATCAATTTCACCTTACCACCTTCCCCTCAATTCCCACACTTCCTCCACTATTTGTTGACTTTATGTCCAATCACATTAGAGATGGTCCCATCAAGCCTTCTCGTCACTAGCAAGAGCTTAGGGGGTTTGTACCCAAGATCAAGTTTGGACGGTGAAGAAAGGGAGAATGGCATAGAGACTCAATCTTTCTCTAAAACATATCCATCTTTAAGAAAGAAACCCTCAGTGGTAGTAGGTACAAGCCAGTCAACCCAATGCCTCTTACTTTACTTTATGTTGATCACATTACTTGCATCGAGAACATTGTTGAGTTGACATGGCAATGGCATAGGCATGAGAGGCCATACTATTTACTGAAAGGAGTAGAAAATGAGGTTGGATCTAAATCTAGGCAACTATATTTTGACTAGTGTCCAAGAAATTAATATATGCAACCACTTCTGCATATGCAGGTACAACCCAAACATTTGGCATATACAAGCACATATGCCAGTTATATGTGGACGGTTTTGTATATATATGTATGCCTATATATAAAGGATATTATATTGGAATTTACTCTACAATATATTATCCGTTCTTATTATCATTCAATATAATTGAAAGAATTTGCATTTTTCTAAATAATAACAATATTTAGCCTAATATGTTTGCGGCATAAGTATCGAGTACTGAATGTTCTGGACATAATGCTAGTAGTTGCAAAATTTTCACGCATGATTATTTGTGCCAATAATATGTTTGATTGAAACTTGAAGACACTTTAAGGTCATGCTTGGGGCTCACATGTTAGGATGAGAGAAGGAAACTAAAAAATATTGTAAATGATTAGCCATAGAAAAAAAACCATAATTTGATCTCATAGCAAGCTTGTTTCAATGATCATGAATGGCTAAGAAACCAGTGGCGAGAGATGAGAATGAAGGTACATTGACGTGAAAGATGTTGCTGGACATGTGCACAAAGAATGTGCACTGTCACAAGCTAGGTCCCAATGTTTAGACATTGCCAGAAAGAAAAACACAAATAAGGAACATAATGAGCATGTCATGTTGTGTATCAGCAACCACTTCGTACATTCTATTTTTGTACCATATTGAGGATTAACTTTAGTGAAAAAATAGTAAAATTCAGTAAAATCCAAATTTTGGAAGTATCACAAAATATGGTGGCACACTATTTGATTCATCAATTTTTATTACTTGCTCATTACATTGTTAGTTTTTGTGAGCCACAATAAAAAATGACATCTTATGGTGGATGAATCCATTGATGTCCCATGAACCAAGGAGTGTCCTGGAAAAATTAGTGAGTTGGCAAAGGAGTGGGTCTAAATCCATACTTTAAGTCCTTCTAATGCCAACATCAATTAGGGTACCCATATGAAACATGAGCAACTAGAAGCTGTGACCCAAAGAATCGTGGATGAAACATGAGATCAATTGGACATCACAAGCAATAAATGATCTAGAAGACATTTATTAGCATGGGAATATGACCCCCTCCTTCCGCCAAGGGCTATAAAACTGTAGCATTAAACTCACAAAAACAAAATTAACTGAGCGGAAGTGAATCATTTGCAACAGATTACTGAAAATCACTAAAAATTAAAACTTTTTGCAAAGAGATCCACACATAGGAAATCTTTTTCATCAAGAACCAAAATATAATATTTACATTCTGTTCCATAAGTACACAACCTGTACTGTCTCTTCTCGAGGATTACAACATCAACTATTCTATTCATCATTATGTACATACAACATACAACCTCGAGGCATCAAGTCAAAATCTCAAGTCGATGATAAAAGCACTATCTATAAATCCCAAGGACCTGTGAGTATAGAGACGACACATAGGACTACTATCTATACAACTAGACAGGAAGTATCTCCACCTGAGATATTACTGCTGTCCTCGATGCTGCTGCTGTTCCTACTCAGCCAAAGGTTTCTTGCCTCTTTGTCCGCATCCACCTAAAACATTGGATCCCACGGGGGTGAGACAATTGTAAATTTCCCCAGTGGGAGATATAACTCTCCGCCAAAACATTGTATTGCAATTAAAGATATGAAACTGAGCAGAGGTTAAGCAGTTTAAAGCATTCTCAACTTTGTAAGCATTGCAACTATTTATGATAGAGCAATATATAATCTATTCTTTTAATAAGGAATAGGAAGAACATGTATATCATTTATCCTCCATATTATACCATCATGCCAAAATTCTCTTGTGACACTCATTGTCTTGATGTGTCACCCATGAGACATTCTTGTTTCAACTTATTGGCCTTAGCCAATCTGCTAAACAAACTTTGGTTATATTGGACATCAGAGTGTGCATCATCATGTCTTATTCAGGCATTGGTCTATACCAATCCTATATAAATATTCCAGGCATTGTATTACACCAATCATGTGCAACTAGTACACGCATTAGACTTATATTATTCATGTGTATCCATTCCAAGTATTGAACTATGTCAATCTTGTGCAACTATTCCAGGTATTGATCTATGTCAATCCTGTGCAACTATTCCAGGTATTGATCTATGTCAATCCTGTGCAACTATTCCATGTATTGATCTATGTCAATACTGTACAACTATTCCAGGTATTGATCTATGTCAATCCTGTGCAACTATTCCAGGTATTGATCTATGTCAATCCTGTGCAACTATTCCAGGTATTGGGTTATTACCAATCCTGTGTTATTATTCCAGGTATTGGGAGTTAGCCAATCATGTGCATTCCAGGTATTGGGAGTTAGCCAATCTTGTATTATTATTCCAGGTATTGGGAGTTAGCCAATCCTATGTTATTATTCCAGGTATTGGGAGTTAGCCAATCCTGTGTTATTATTCCAGGTATTGGGAGTTAGCCAATCCTGTGTTATTATTCCAGGTATTGGGAGTTATCCAATCCTGTGTTATTATTCCAGGTATTGGGAGTTAGCCAATCCTGTGTTATTATTCCAGGTATTGGGAGTTAGCCAATCCTGTGTTATTATTCCAGGTATTGGGAGTTAGCCAATCCTGTGTTATTATTCCAGGTATTGGGAGTTAGCCAATCCTGTGTTATTATTCCAGGTATTGGGAGTTAGCCAATCCTGTGCATTCCAGGTATTAGACTATGCTAATCCTGTGGTTTATAGGCTTCATGCCTCTTCCAGGTATTGGATTTTAACCAATCCTGATTACACAACCAGACAGTGGACTCTAACCACTCCTGATTACAGGCTTCATGCCTCTGCCAGGTATTGGACTTTAACCAATCCTGATTACACAGCCAGACAGTAGACTCTAACCACTCCTGATTACACAGATCATGGGATATAAATTCCTTTAACTCATCATTGATCATCACATCCTTCTCTAGGCTCTGAACCCTGAGGTTAGCCTTCATAGCTTTTCACATTATTTATTGAATACAATTGTTCCTTTTATTAAGTTTATTAAAACGTTATCATTTCTTACAACAAACTTTTATAATCATCTTGGTACCTTTCACTATGCAACAATTTTTCTCATGGCTCATAAGGCCCATAAATATCTTGTCACCTCTCACTAGGAAACATCTAATCATATGGCTCACAAGGCCATTACACATCTTGTCACCTCTCACTAGGCAACAATAACATATCACCTCATGTAATACAATAGTAATACCACTATTCCCTCAATAGGGTTAGGGCTTACTATTCATATCATATTATGATTTCTCATGTCCCATTACCCAATTTAGGGTTAAGGTTTCCCATCTCATATTAGGATTTCATATTTATCAAATTATATCAACTTTGAGATGCGAACTATGAAGTCTTTCATATCTTGATGTATCACTTACCTCATTACTTTCAACTTTCTTGAGTTATCAACTTATCTTGGATTAAGGTATTTCCCATCTTAATCCTTTCATCCACTAACCTATCACTTTTATCATGAAGTGCATAGGTCACGCATAAGAATAGTCCAACTGTCTTTAATGATATGGACTCATCTCAGGTTAAAGCATTGCTTGCTATAAGGGTATCTAAAATCAATCACTTTAGGTATTTCCCCCATCAATGTATTGGTTACCATTCCATTATTCGAATTAGGGTTTCCCATATCATTACTCTTTAATAGGGTTTAGGGTTTCACATACTATCATACTTCATTAGGGTGAGGATTGCATATAACATTACCCTTCATTAGGCTTTCACATCTTATTTCCTAAAATTAGGGTTTACTATTCATCCCAACAAGAGTTTCTCATAGCATCACCCTCAATTAGGGTTTCTCATGGAATCAACCTCAAATAGGGTTTCACATTGAATCAACCTCAATTAGGGATTCACATTGAATCAACCTCAATTAGGGATTCACATGGAATCAACCTCAATTAGGGATTCACATTGAATCAACCTCAATTAGGGATTCACATTGAATTAACCTAAATTAGGGATTCACATGGAATCAACCTCAATTAGGGATTCACATTGAATCAACCTCAATTAGGGATTCACATGGAATCAACCTCAATTAGGGATTCACATTGAATCAACCTCAATTAGGGATTCACATTGAATCAACCTCAATTAGGGATTGGGGTTCAACAACCTTCTTAATTAGGGTTTCATGATCTCTTTATTATGGATCATACCCTATTCATCACATGATCACTACTCATGTATGAATTCCTTTCTATCATCCTCTCAACTTGATTAGGTTACATTAACCCTTCAACCAAGTACATACAATTATGATTAACATAATGTACCAAATCATTGTTCTTATAGGCAATTAGGGTTTATCCCTTAATTGGCACTAATCACTTAGGTACTATTAGGGATTAAACCTTTGTACCTTCATTGATTATCATTACTAATCATCATTGGATCAATGGATCATTCATCATCTTAATTCTCAAGAGATTCGATTACATTGGACCTCCATTTAATAAGGTATCCAATTGAATTGACCAATTGAATCTTCAATTACAAAAGGTGTCCAAGTGGATTAACCAATTGATTCCTCAATTAATTTTGACTACTTGAGCCCCAAACGATATGAATCATTCAAAGTTCAAACGGTTTGAAACCATTTGGTAAAAGTGGTGCTTGAGACTGTTTGCTAAAGCAAATACTTGAAACAGTTTGCTAAAGCACCTTTTGAAACCGCATGGGCTCAACCAGTTTGGGATCGTTTGGTCCCAAAAGGACTTGATAACATTTGGACTCAAACGGTCTTGAGACCGTTTGGTCCAAACCTCCTCAAAACTGCATGAACCAAAGATGGTCTCAGCCTATCAAGTCGATTTGGGGTTCTCAATGTTGATTCCTTCAATCATTGAATTCATGTAACCAATCTTCAATTGGACCCATAACCATACTTCAATTGAGTTAATTAAGTCATCTTTCAACTTATTTGACCCTCAATTAACCCTCAATTGATCATCAATTAGGGTTTGAATCAATTGGATTAGGGTTTGGAATCAATGATCCTTCAACATTAACCAATGTGAAACTAGTTACTTTAAAACTATTGGACCATCATCCAAATTGGGCATGACCTGACCCCAAACGGTCTTGAGGTCGTTTGGATGACCTACAAATGGTCTTGAGACCGTTTTACCATGTCAACATCAAAATCCAAGTCAATCAATCAAAGTTTGGATCATTGGATTAATCAATAAGTCAACATTTGATTGCACTTCGACTTAGTACCTTTAGATCTTTAAACACCTAACCATAGTCAACCCTGGACCTCCAAACGGTCTTGGGTGGCCCCCAAATGGTCTTGGGATCGTTTTATGACCTCCGAATGGTCTTGAGACCGTTTTCCCATCATATCATCATTAACCATATCATTCAGTTAGGGTTTGAATCCTAGGATTGGTCACCAAATCAGCACTTAATTGTATTTCAATTTGGTATCTTTGGACCTTCAAACACTTGACCAAACTTAACACTAGACCTCCAAACAGTCTTGGGTGACCCCCAAATGGTCTTGAGACCGTTTGGGTGATCCCCAAACGGTTTTGAAACCGTTTCGGTCAATCAACCCAAAGCATCAACTCATCCAATTGCAAAATCAGCACTTAGCCGATTAGGGTTTATACCATGTGTTGGAATCGTCAAATACCTAACAATACTCAACCCTATACCTCCAAACGGTCTTGGTTGACCTCCAAACGGTCTTGAGACCGTTTGGGTGATTCCCAAACAGTTTTGAAACCGTTTTGGTCAATCAACCCAAGTTTCAAACTCAATCACTCATGAAATCAGCACTCAAACCGATTAGGGTTTAGGTGATTAATGGACCTTCAACTCATGAACCGATTGGAGTTAATCAATAATAATTGGTGGGTCTTTAACCTAGTTCATTATGAACAAGTCCCCAAACGTTAAACCCTGGTCAACATCACCAAACGGTCTGAAACCGTTTGGTCTCATGCGGTTTGGTGAAACCGTTTGCTACTAAACAGTTTTGAAACCGTTTGCTTCCATAACACAAACCGTTTGGACATTTGATTGAAACCGTTTGGTCTAGATATTTTGGGAGGTATGTGCTTATGATGATTTCATCATCATCAAGCTCTAGATCCACGAAACCTTCTATGATTTCCATGGAGATTGCATCAATCAACCAAATCAATAATTGTAAATAGAGAAATGATCATTATTTGATGGGGAATTGAATGCAATAACAAAGTTAGGGTTTCAAGTTATAAAACCCACCTCCAATTGAGCTCCAAAGCTCCATGTCCATGGTAAAAATTGTGGATGAAACTCCTTTCACCATTCCAAGGCTCGTCCTCAAGGTTTGAGTGAAAAGGAATGGTTAGAATTGAAGAGGAGATCGAAATAAGAAGAAATCCATAATTTATTTTCAATTTCCACCATGGAATCAAGGTGAAATGGATCAAGAACCTTACCAACAGGTTGAGGGTCGTCCTATTGACCCTAAAAAGCTCCCTTGGTCGTTTCCCAATCAAGGAGAAGAAGTGGGGTCGAAAAAGCCTTCCATTTGGCTGGTAAAAGGTTCTTTTATAAAAATTCAATGAGAGAGAATATGCTTTGCAAAAATCCATTTAATCCCAAAAATGTGGCCGCCTCTTCCCCCTAATCTTCCTTAGGGATGAGGCTATCCTGTTTGACTCTTATTCCTCTCAATTATCCATGATTTAAAGAAAAGCAAATTAAGCACCTCAATTCATATTATATTAATATCCATATGTGAGTGGATATTTCTTTTTCTTATAAAATTGTGTGTGAGTTATCCACTCCCTTGGATATTTTCGTGGTCCTTGCAAGGCTCAAGGACGTCACACAAACATATGAATCTAGCCATTTTAATTTTGGTTGAAGGCCCTTTAATTAATACATTTATTTTTGCCCTAAATCAAATTTGGGTTTCAATTAGGATTAAATCTCGATTATTTTAATATCAAGATTCTCTCTCCTCCAACTTAATTCAGATGAGGCACATCTCTCATTTTATTTTCTCTTCATGGTGCCAAGAAACATTAGGGACCTTATGGAAGTGGTAATTTGCATATGAACCCTAGGTTTTAGGTAAATTGCACTTTACACCAAAACTAGGTTTTAATGCATAAACATTGCTTTATCGACTCTTCCTTGGTACTCAGGCTACCACAAGCCATACCTTTGCACCATATACATTATCATGATGCTTCAACACATGAGTAACATCTTATCATGCAACATTTGCAATTTAACCCCTCAACTTGGGTAATTTGCACTTTAGTCCAAAATAAGCAAACATTGCTTCAACATTGTTTAAACAGGACTAGAATTGCAACATATGTTCCTCTTAAGGCCAAATTACTTTTCACAGGATGAGATTAAGCATTTAATCACCTTTCTTAATCAAAACACCTAGGGTTAAAGTATAACCCAGGTCAGGGATGTTACAAATTATAAACCCCTAACAAGGATTTCATCCTCGAAATCCAGATAAAGGAAGACAGATGTATTTTATTCATCATACTATCTAGTCTTCACATATCATCTCCTTATTATAGAAACACCATAAATCTTTGATCATCACAAAGTGTTTCCATACAAGATTCTCATAGAATCAACACATAAGGCACATGCCCCATTGTCCCTCATCATTGACTATAGAGTCAACTTTGTGTCAAATAACACTTTTCTTATTCAGAGAAGCATCATACATTCTTTATTAATATCATGTTTATGCAGAGCATAAACCCCTAACATATGATGTTCATATTATTATAATCAGACTAATTTCACAGTTGACCACTCCAGGTAGCCAACCTAACCCATCTGATAACTCTCAGATACCAGAATCTTTCACCTTGGTATATATCACATGTGTTGGAAACACATCATATATATCTCTTCCTTTCATCTTGGAACATTAATTGTCTGATATGTCCTCATCTTGGGACCAAAGTACAAGATAACTAATACTTTTCTAAGTATCCATCACATGAACACATTTATCTTATGCACATCAAGTGTCCTAAGACCCACTTGATTGCCATGTCCCTGAAAGGAAAGAAAACAAGGATTCATATTCCTCTTATTAATTCATGTATTTTCAACTATTCATGAACCATTTACTCTTTATATCATCCTAGGTTCCTTGTCTTTAGCATTGGAATTTGTAAGGATGATTGCATGTCATTATCCCTTTCTTTATTATTATCTAGCATGTTTATGATTATCTCATGATCTCATCACATTTCCCATTTCCTCATTATGGGAAAGATCTTTATTATGCTGGCAGCATTATTGAACAGGGTTCATCTCCCTCATTCTTATTCTTATCTTATGAGGAGTACACTTTTAGTTCCTCATACAACATGCTCATATGAGATTATCTCATACTTCTCTTTCTTATGCATGGGATATGACACATTTATTCATTCCATATTTGTGATTTCATGATACTCATTAGATTGTCTCAGAATGACAACTTGATAAGAGCAATAAAAAAGACAACAATCTAAGAGTTTCCATACCCACTTTATCATCAATAGTTGTATACATGGCCAGGGTATATAAATACTAAGATTAAGTGGTATGCACTTTGTATACTATCATATTCCTTCTTTTCATATTATCACAAGCATAAGGCTTAACATCCCTGGATTTTGTCCAGGCACCTCTTATATACATCATCTTTTCTTATAGATGTAAGGACAACATAAAATTTTTTAATGTTTTACCATGCAAAACATAAGTCCTGATAGGACTAATCAAGGAGAGTTCAATCATTTCCTTTCTCAATTAATCCATGAATTCATAAAATGACATATTTGAATGACATTATCTTGTCTAACTTGTCATAATTCATGAATTATTCACTGCCTCAGGCTAACTCTGTCTCAAAGATTGATTCAACAGGCTAAGGTTGAGCACAGACTCAATTTAAGTCTGGAAATTCATCATTTCCTTTTGCTTCAACCTGCAAATGCTGATTACAAATCATGTTGATATCTAAAACATCATCATTGGGGTTGGTAATCTAGGTTACACTGCCAATGCTTGATCCACTATATACATTACTGTTGCCCTAAATTCTCCAACAATAATACTTAAAGAAAGATTTTCTTATCATAGATGGATCTGCTAGGGGATTCTCAGGCAATTGTCTCTCTCTTGCCTGCTCCCATGCACCTCTTCTTGGTGCAACATTGTTGCTCTCAGCAGCAACCTCCTCATGTGACCCACTCATCTTTAAGTTCTTCTTCTCTTATATGAGCAGAAGACACTATTAGATACACTGGATGACACCAGAACATACTCTACTACCTTAGTCCTATGTCTCTGTAGACTCAGCAAACCTAGATCTCTGATACCAATAAATTGTAGCATCCAACTCGCAAAAATAAAATTAACTGAGCGGAAGCGAATCATTTGCAGCGGATTACTGAAAATTATTAAAAATTAAAACTTTTTGCAAAGAGATCCACACATAGGAAATCTTTTTCATCAAGAACCAAAATATAATATTTACATTCTGTTCCATAAGTACACAACCTATATTGTCTCTTCTCGAGGATTACAACACCAACTGTTCTATTCATCATTATGTACAGACAACTTAAAACCTCGAGGCATCAAGTCAAAATCTCAAGTCGATGATAAAAGCACTATCTATAAATCCCAAGGACCTGAGAGTACAAAGACGACACATAGGACTACTATATATACAACTGGACAGGCAGTATCTCCACCTGAGATATTACTGCTGTCCTCGATGCTGCTGCTGTTCCTACTCAGCCAAATGTTTCTTGCCTCTTTTGTCCACGTCCACCTAAAAACATTGGATCCCACGGGGGTGAGACAATTGTAAATTGCCCCAGTGGGAGATATAACTCTCTGCCAAAACATTGTATTGCAATTAAAGATATGAAACTGAGCAGAGGTTAAGCAGTTTAAAGCATTCTCAACTTTGTAAGCATTGAAACTATTTATGATAGAGTAATATATCATCTATTCTTTTAATAAGGAATAGGAAGAACATGTATATCATTTATCCTCCATATTATACCATCATGTCAAACTTCTCTTGTGACACTCATTGTCTTGATGTGTCACCCAGGAGACATTCTTGTTTCAAATTATTGGCCTTAGCCAATCTACTAAACAGACTTTGGTTATATTGGACATCAGAGTGTGCATCATCATGTCTTATTAAGGCATTGATCTATACCAATCCTATATAAATATTCCAGGCATTGTATTACACCAATCCTGTGCAACTAGTACAAGCATTAGACTTATATTATTCCTGTGTATCCATTCCAAGTATTGAACTATGTCAATCTTGTGCAAATATTCCAGGTATTGATCTATGTCAATCCTGTGCAACTATTCTAGGTATTGATCTATGTCAATCCTGTGCAACTATTCCAGGTATTGATCTATGTCAATCCTGTGCAACTATTCCAGGTATTGATCTATGTTGATCCTGTACAACTATTCCAGGTATTGATCTATGTCAATCTTGTGCAACTATTCCATGTATTGATCTATGTCAATCATGTGCAACTATTCCAGGTATTGGGTTATTACCAATCCTGTGTTATTATTCCAGGTATTGGGAGTTAGCCAATCCTGTGCATTCTAGGTATTGGGAGTTAGCCAATCCTGTATTATTATTCCAGGTATTGGGAGTTAGCCAATCCTATGTTATTATTCCAGGTATTGGGAGTTAGCCAATCCTATGTTATTATTCCAGGTATTGGGAGTTAGCCAATCCTGTGTTATTATTCCAGGTATTGGGTGTTAGCCAATCCTGTGTTATTATTCTAGGTATTGGGAGTTAGCCAATCCTGTGTTATTATTCTAGGTATTTGGAGTTAGCCAATCATGTGTTATTATTCTAGGTATTGGGAGTTAGCCAATCCTGTGTTATTATTCCAGGTATTGGGAGTTAGCCAATCCTGTGTTATTATTCCAGGTATTGGGAGTTAGCCAATCCTGTGTTATTATTCCAGGTATTGGGAGTTAGCCAATCCTATGTTATTATTTCAGGTATTGGGAGTTAGCCAATCCTGTGCATTCCAGGTATTAGACTATGCTAATCCTGTGGTTTATAGGCTTCATGCCTCTTCCAGGTATTGGATTTTAACCAATCCCGATTACACAACCAGGAAGTGGACTCTAACCACTCCTGATTACAGGCTTCATGCCTCTGCCAGGTATTGGACTTTAACCAATCCTGATTACATAGCCAGGCAGTAGACTCTAACCACTTCTGATTACACAGATCATGGGATATAAATTCCTTTAACTCATCATTGATCATCACATCCTTCTCTAGGCTCTGAACCCTGAGGTTAGCCTTCATAGCTTTTCACATTATTTATTTAATACAATTGTTCCTTTTATTAAGTTTATTAAAACGTTATCATTTCTTACAATAAACTTATATAATCATCTGGGTACCTTTCACTATGCCACAATTTTTCTCATGGCTCATAAGGCCCATAAATAACTTGTCACCTCTCACTAGGCAACATCTAATCATATGGCTCACAAGGCCATTACACATCTTGTCACCTCTCACTAGGTAACAATAACATATCACCTCATGTAATACAATAGTAACACCACTATTCCCTCAATAGGGTTAGGGCTTACTATTCATATCATATTATGATTTCTCATGTCCCATTACCCAATTTAGGGTTAAGGTTTCCCATCTCATATTAGGATTTCATAGTTATCAAAGTATATCAACTTTGAGATGCGAACTATGAAATCTTTCATATCTTGATGTATCACTTACCTCATTACTTTCAACTTTCTTGAGTTATCAACTTATCTTGGATTAAGGTATTTCCCATCTTAATCCTTCCATCCACTAACCTATCACTTTTATCATGAAGTGCATAGGTCACACATAAGAATAGTCCAACTGTCTTTAATGATATGGACTCATCTTAGGTTAAAGCATTGCTTGCTATAAGGGTATCTACAATCAATCACTTTAGGTATTTCCCCCATCAATGTATTGGTTACCATTCCATTATTCGAATTAGGGTTTCCCATATCATTACTCTTTAATAGGGTTTAGGGTTTCACATACTATCATACTTCATTAGGGCGAGGATTGCATATAACATTACCCTTCATTAGGCTTTCACATCTTATTTCCTAAAATTAGGGTTTACTATTCATCCCAACAAGAGTTTCTCATAGCATCACCCTCAATTAGGGTTTCTCATGGAATCAACCTCAAATAGGGTTTCACATTGAATCAACCTCAATTAGGGATTCACATTGAATCAACCTCAATTAGGGATTCACATGGAATCAACCTCAATCAAGGATTCACATTGAATCAACCTCAATTAGGGATTCACATTGAATTAACCTCAATTAGGGATTCACATGGAATCAACCTCAATTAGGGATTCACATTGAATCAACCTCAATTAGGGATTCACATGGAATCAACCTCAATTAGGGATTCACATTGAATCAACCTCAATTAGGGATTCACATTGACTCAACCTGAATTAGGGATTGTGGTTCAACAACCGTCTTGATTAGGGTTTCATGATCTCTTTATTATGGATCATACCCTATTCATCACATGATCACTACTCATGTATGAATTCCTTTCTATCATCCTCTCAACTTGATTAGGTTACATTAACCCTTCAATCAAGTACATACAATTATGATTAACATAATGTACCAAATCATTGTTCTTATAGGCAATTAGGGTTTATCCCTTAATTGGCACTAATCACTTAGGTACTATTAGGGATTCAACCTTTGTACCTTCATTGATTATCATTACTAATCATCATTGGATCAATGGATCATTCATCATCTTAATTCTCAAGAGATTCGATTACATTGGACCTCCATTTCATAAGGTATCCAATTGAATCGACCAATTGAATCTTCAATTACAAAAGGGTTCCAAGTGGATTAACCAATTGAGTCCTCAATTAATTTTGACTACTTGAGCCCCAAATGGTCTTAATCATTCAAAGTTCAAACGGTTTGAAATCGTTTGGTAAAGGTGGTGCTTGAGACCGTTTGCTAAAGCAAGTACTTGAAATCGTTTGCTAAAGCACCTTTTAAAACCACATGGGCTCAACCGGTTTGGGATCGTTTGGTCCCAAACGGTCTTGAGACCATTTGATCCAAACCTCCTCAAAACCGCATGGACCAAAGATGGTCTCAGCCTATCAAGTCAATTTGGGGTTCTCAATGTTGATTCCTTCAATCATTGAATTCATGTAACCAATCTTCAATTGGACCCATCACCATACTTCAATTGAGTTAATTAAGTCATCTTTCAACTGATTTGACCCTCAATTAACCCTCAATTGATCATCAGTTAGGGTTTGAATCAATTGGATTAGAGTTTGGAATCAATGATCCTTCAACATTAACCAATGTGAAACTAGTTACTTTAAAACTATTGGACCATCATCCAAATTGGGCATGACCTGACCCCAAACGGTCTTGAGGTCGTTTGGATGACCTACAAATTGTCTTGAGACCGTTTTACAATGTCAACATAAAAATCCAAGTCAATCAATCAAAGTTTGGATCATTGGATTGATCAATAAGTCAGCATTTGATTGCACTTCGACTTAGTACCTTTAGATCTTTAAACACCTAACCATAGTCAACCCTGGACCTCCAAACGGTCTTGGGTGACCCCAAAACGGTCTTGGGATCATTTGGATGACCTCCAAACAGTCTTGAGACCGTTTTCCCATCATATCATCATTAACCATATCATTCAGTTAGGGTTTGAATCCTAGGATTGGTCACCAAATCATCACTTAATTGTATTTCAATTTGGTATCTTTGGACCTTCAAACACTTGAGCAAACTTAACCCTAGACCTCCAAATGGTCTTGGGTGACCCCCAAACGGTATTGAGACCGTTTGGGTGATCCTCAAACGGTTTTGAAACTGTTTGGGTCAAGCAACCCAAAGCATCAACTCATCCAATTGCAAAATCAACACTTAGCCGATTAGGGTTTATACCATGTGTTTGAATCTTCAAATACCTAACAATACTCAACACTAGACCTCCAAACGGTCTTGGTTGACCTAAAAATGGTCTCAAGACCGTTTGGGTGATTCCCAAATTGTTTTGAAACTTTTTGGGTCAATCAACCCAAGTTTAAACTCAATCACTCATGAAATCAACACTCAACCCGATTAGAGTTTAGGTGATTGATGGACCTTCAACTCATGAACCGATTGGAGTTAATCAATAATAATTGGTGGGTCTTTAACCTAGTTCGTTATGAACAAGTCCCCAACCGGTCAACCCTGGTCAACATCACCAAACGGTCTGAAACCGTTTGGTCTCATGCGGTTTGGTGAAACTGTTTGCTACTAAACGGTTTTGAAACCATTTGCTTCCAAAACACAAACCGTTTGGACATTTGATTGAAACCATTTGGTATAGATATTTTGGGAGGTGTGTGCTTATGATGATGTCATAACCATCAAGCTCTAGACCCACGAAACCTGCTGTGATTTCTATGGAGATTGCATCAATCAACCAAATCAATAATTGTAAATAGAGAAATGATCATTATTTGACGGGGAATTGAATGCAATAACAAAGTTAGGGTTTCAAGTTATAAAACCCGCCTCCAATTGATCTCCAAAGCTCCATGTCCACGGAAAAAATGGTGGATGCAACTCCTTTCACCATTCCAAGGCTCGTCCTCAAGTTTGAGTGAAAATGAATGGTTAGAATTGAAGAGGAGATCGAAATGAGAAGAAATCCATAATTTATTTTCAATTTCCACCATGGAATCAAGGTGAAATGGATCAAGAACCTTACCAACATGTTAGGGGTCGTCCTCTTGACCCTCCCAATCTCCCTTGGTCGTTTCCCAAGCAAGGAGAAGAAGTGGGATCGAAAAAGCCTTCCATTTGGCTTGTAAAAGGTTCTTTTATAAAAATTCAATGAGAGAGAATATGCTTTGCAAAAATCCATTTAGTCCCAAAAATGTGGCCGCCTCTTCCCCCTCATCTTCCTTAGGGACGAGGCTATCTTGTTTGCCTCTTATTCCTCTCAATTATCCATGATTTAAAGAAAAACAAATTAAGCACCTCAATTCATATTATATTAATATCTATATGTGAGTGGATATTTCTTTTTCTTATAAAATTGTGTGTGAGTTATCCACTCCCTTGGATATTTTCGTGGTCCTTGCAAGGCTCAAGGACGTCACACACACATCTGAATCCAACCATTTTAATTTTGGTTGAAGGCCCTTTAATTAATACATTTATTTTTGTCCTAAATCAAATTAGGATTTCAATTAGGATTAAATCTTGATTATTTTAATATCAAGATTCTCTCTCCTCCAACTTAATTCAGATGAGGCGCCCCTCTCATTTTCTTTGCTCTTCATGGTTCCAAGAAACATTAGGGACCTTATTGAAGTGGTAATTTGCATATTGAACCCTAGGTTTTAGGTAAATTGCACTTTACACCAAAACTAGGTTTTAATGCATAAACATTACTTTATAAGCTCTTCCTTGGTACTCAGGCTACCACAAGCCATGCCTTTTCATCAGCTACATTCTCATGATGCTTCAACAAATGAGGAACATCTTATCATGCAACATTTGCAATTTAACCCCTCAACTTGGGTAATTTGCACTTTAGTCCAAAATAAGAAACATTGCTTCAACATTGTTTAAACAGGACTAGAATTGCAACATAAGTTCCTCTTAAGGCCTAATTACTTTTCACAGGATTAGATTAAGAATTTAATCACCTTTCTTAATCAAAACACCTAGGGTTAAAGTATAACCTAGGTCAGGGATGTTACAAAAACCACCACTCTTTCCACTGAGGGCATGTGTAATACTTCAATTAAGATACACAATGAACAAGGAGTAAGCCAAAAAAACACCATTCAACTTCCCAAGTGAAATAAAGGATGGCACAAGTTTGATAATATCACCAAGGTCCCCCTATATTGTCTATACATTATATGAGGTGGTAACTTTAAGACTTTTACTTATTGTCTAGTTTTGGCATACATGTGATCAATACAAACATGTGGTAGATCGTTCAAGTATGCCATCATGGTATAATGTGTTGTGTCAACATATATGCCACTCTATACAAAATACAATTAAGCAATGATCTCCTCTATGTTAGCACAAGTGTCGTCTGGGATCTTGAGGGTGAGACACAACTATATTTTGCTACTTCAGAGTTCAATATAGTATAACCTGTACTTGATAACATGCTGGACTCGACTAAACATTTATTCACTTTGTGAGGTTGAATCTATTGTCTGAGATGGTCAATGATTGGGTGTTATGGTTTCACCTCACTGCATTCCCCTCATTTCACACACTTGCTCCACTATTTGTTGACTTTATGTCCAATCACATTAGAAATGGTCCCATTAAGCCTTTCGTCACTAGCAGGAGCTTAAGGGGTTTGCACCCAAAAGCAAGTTTGGATGGTGAAGAAAGGGAGAATGGCTTAGAGACTCCATCTTTCTCTCGTCACTAGCAAGAGCTTAGGGGGTTTGCACCCAAAAGCAAGTTTGGATGGTTAAGAAAGGGATAATGGCTCAGAGGCTCCATCTTTCATAGTAACCTATCCCTCTTTGAGAAAGAAACCCTTAGTGGTAGTAGGTACAAAGTCAACCCAATGCTTCTTACTTGACTTTATGTTGATCGCATTACTTGTACTAGGAACATGGTTGGGTTGACATGGCAGGGGAATAGGCATGAGAGGCCATACTATTTAGTGAGAGGAGTAGGAGACAAGGTGGATCTAAAGCTAGACAACTATGTTTTGACTAGTGTCCAGGAAATCAATCTATGCAACCACTGATGCATATGCATGTACAACCCAAACATTTCACATATGCAAGCACATGTACCAGTTGTTTGTGGCTGCTTTTATATATATATGTATGCCTATGTATAAAGGATATTAAACTGGAAGCTACTCTACAATATATTCTCCATTCTGATTATTGTTCAATATTATAATAATAATTTGCATATGTTCCAAATAATTAATGGTATTTAGCCTAATATGGTCTGGACATAAGTATCCAATTATTGAGTGTTCTGGACATGATGTTAATAGTTATAAATTTTTTATGCATGATTATTTCATCCAACCGTATGTTTGATCGAAATTTGAAGACACTTTAAGGTCACGTTTGGCTCACGGTTTAGGATGAGAGAAGGAAACTAAAAAAAAGGGTAAATGATTAGCTTTAGAAAAAAACATGTAATTTGATCGCATATCAAGTTTGTTTCAGCCATCTTGGATGGAGATACAATCGAAGTAAGTTGGTAATTTGTTAACAAATCAGTAACGAGAAATGAGGATCAAGGTACATTGATTAAGGGGTGTGCTACGTGCACCAAGAACTAAACACAAAGCTAGACTTTTTTTTGTCTTTATACGTATATAAAGAAAAACGAGGAGTGGAGTAACAAATGAATCCCACATCCTTTTGTCTTTATGTATGCATAAAGACAAAAAAATTCTAACTTTGTTTTTAATTTTCAGTTCATATAGCATAATTTATTGATTAACGAGCGTAGTGGGGTGAGAAAAGTGAACACGGGCGCATTGACTACGGCATGGGATGTGAGATCCCTTAGGCCTTATGGACTTAACTTTTATATCCCGCCTATGTAGCATTGAATTCCGTTGCAGCATCTCAATCCCAGAGATTTCGATATCCCCAAACATCTGACGAGATTACAACGAGAGAAATGGTATCCTATCCCTAACAGCCAAACCCATACATTATTTTGGACCAAACCATTTTACGACCAGTAGCTTCAGCGGTCTTATCCATGTAGAAGCAGTTCGGCTATTGCTGTCAGCCACGTCGACAACTAGCCCAGTTGCGGTCAGTCATGGTGCTGTAATAGAAGATATTTTGTTTTGCTGATTATTTTGGCGGAAATCTTACGTTGACGCGTCCCAAGCTTGACACGTTCTTAAGCGCGGGCTGCAAAATAATTTTCCGCTTGGACTAGAGATGATTTCTCCGACCGGGTCCCATTTTATTTTTTTGCCTGGTGGCATAGCTGCACACAAAAGAGTAAAAAAATAAAAAATATGAATAACTTTTGATCCGTAATGGATTTTTTGACGAAATAAAAATTATTGGACTCGTTACGAAAATCCAATCTAACGAAACTAATATTGATATATTTTGAAAAAGAATGATATGCACATTTTTTTTACAAATATTAGGCACATTATGTTAAGATGTGTGCTAATTTGTTATTTATGCACAACATCTAAAAAGTAGGCGCATTCAAGTAAAAATTCAGGGTGATAGTGTTAATTAGGGCACATTGAGGCACTAGTTGACACATTCAATCAAAAGTGGGCACATTCAATCAAAAGGGGGCACATTCAAGATGATAGTGTGCACATTCAATTAATCTGGATGCATTGAAGCACTAGTGGGCACATTCAAATAAAAGTGGACACATTCAATTAAAAGTGGGCGCATTCAATCAAAAGTGGGCGCATTCATGGTGGTAGTGTGCACATTCAATTAATTTGAGTGCAATGAGGTACTAGTGGACACATTCAATCAAAAGTGGGCGTATTCAATAAAAAATGGGCGCATTCAGGGTAATCACGTGCACATTCATTTAATTTGGGTGCATTGAGACACTAGTGGACACATTCAATCAAAAGTGGGTGCATTCAATCAAAATTGGGTTCGGGGTGATAGTGTGCACATTCAATTAATTTGGGCGCATTGAGGCACTAGTGTGCACATTCAATCAAAAGAGGTGCATTTAAGTCGATTGTGTGCACATTCAATTAATATTAGGCGTATTGAGAGCACTAGTAAGCACATTCAATCAAAAGTGGGCGCATTGACGACATTACTAGGCACATTCAATCAAAAGTGGGTGCATTCAGGGTGATAGTGTGCACATTCAATTAATTTGGGCACATTGATGCACTAGTGGACACATTCAATCAAAAGTTGGCACATTCAGGGCATTGCTAGGCGCATTCAATCAAAAGTGTGCATATTTAGGGCGATAGTGTGCACATTCAGTTAATATTGAGCGCATTGAGGTACTAGTGGGCACATTCAATAAAAAATGGGCACATTCAGGACATTGCTAGGCACATTCAATCAAAAGTGGGTGCATTTAGGGTAATAGTGTGAACATTCAATTAATTTGGGAGCATTGATGCACTAGTGAGGGCATTCAATCAAAAGTGGGCGCATTCAGGGGCGATAATGTGCACATTCTTAATATTGGGTGCATTGGGGTCACTAGTAGGCACATTCAATTAAAACGGGATGCATTGAGGGCATTACTAGGCACATTCAATCAAAAGTATGCACATTATAGTGTGCGCATTCATTTAATATTAGGTGCATTGAGGGCACTAGTAGGTGTATTCAATCAAAAGTGGGCGCATTAAGAGCATTACGAGGTACATTTAATTAAAAGTGGGTGCATACATGACGATAGTGTGCACATTCAATTAATATTGGGCACATCTAGGTACTAGTGGGCACATTCAATCAAAAGTGGGCACATTGAGGGCATTACTAGGCACATTCAATCAAAAGTGGACACATTCAGGACGATAATATGCACATTCAATTATTATTGAGCACATTTAGGTACTAGTGGACATATTCAATCAAAAGTGGCCGCATTGAGAGCATTACTAGGCGCATTCAATCAAAAGTGGGCGCATTGAGGGCATTACTAGACACATTCAATCAAAAGTGGACACATTCAATTAAAAGTGGACGCATTCAGGGTGATAGTGTGTACATTCAATTAATACTGGACACATAGTGGGCACTAGTAGGAAAGTGGACGTATTTAAGACATTAACATTCACATTATGCTAAATTTGTGCTAATTTGTTATTTATGAACATACTCTAAGAAATATACACATTCACACCATAATTGAGTACTTTTCTACAAGTATTAGTCATATTATGTTAAGATTTGTGCTAATTTTCTATTTATGCTTGTACTCTAAGAAGTACGTGCATTCACACCATAGGCGCAATTACACTATAATTGAGTATTTTTCTATAAATATTGGACGTGTTATGTTAGGATTTGTGCTAATTTACTATTCATGCACATACTCTAAGAAATGTGCATCATTCACACTATAATTGGATGTATTAGCACCATAATTAGGTATTTTTTTTACAAATAGCGCATTATGTTAAGATTTGTATTAAATTGCTATTTATGCGCATGCTCAGTCCTTAATTTTTTCTTTAAAAAATGTGCAAATACGACTTATTTATTGTTTGATTTAAAAAAAATGTCAATATTGGTCGTGTTCAAATGTATTTTTTGTAACGAATCCGGTGGATTTTATTTTGTCAAAAAATTCATTACGGAGTAAAAGTTATAAAAAAATAATGAATTCTCCTCTTTTATTTTCCCCCAAAAAAATCAAAAGAAATAAAAAAAAAAGTAAATGCGGGGCTCGCGCTGGGAGGAACGGTTTTGCAGCAACAAAATATGGTGTCCCCTGGTTGGTTTAGTGTGAATGCTGGTTTTTGGAGAAACGCCGGTAGAGAGAAGGGATATTAGGATTTGAGGGATACATCTTTTCTCTATGCTCACTAGAATTAAACTGTTTAGGACAAATAGTCTCCTGCGGAAGAGAAGATGCATTATTGATGAGATTCCCACATTAAGACACGGCTGTAATTTTATTGTCATCCTCAAGTCCCGTCCATAAGGAAGCATCACAGCTGCGAGGCTACATATAATGGTTGTACTAGCTTTCATTTTGCTTTGTCTACTCCCTCGCTCATTATGTTCCTTCTCTGGGAATATTTGTGTATGCAATGTTGTTAAGATCAACAACTGCTTGTTGAACTAATTATACTAATAAATCTACCAATGGTGATACACGTACTTTAAAATACACCTTGAAACAGGCACGACAGTCCACTAACGGGACAAACATTTTTTCAATTTATGTTTGTAGCGGACGGTTCTTGTATTATCCACGAAAACTGAAAAAATTATATGATTTTTCATTGTATTTTTTTACTTTCATTTTGTGTACGTTTTATTTATACTATTGTATAATGAGTGAATGTTTCTCATTAATTACAACTATACCACTAACCAATCAAATAGTATTATTTCCAAATAATGCGCTTTCCTTGACTTTATCTTTCTTTTTCTTCTTTTCAAGAATTTTG
Source organism: Alisma plantago-aquatica (assembly GCA_963693085.1). Classification (NCBI taxonomy): domain Eukaryota; kingdom Viridiplantae; phylum Streptophyta; class Magnoliopsida; order Alismatales; family Alismataceae; genus Alisma; species Alisma plantago-aquatica. Next base: position 1,084,332,800 of record OY856410.1, on the reverse strand, counting down.
TTTTGTTCATGATCCTTTTTTCTCCAAAGCCACAATTTCCATAACCACTCTCCATCCAATTCTCCCAATGAAGGCGTTCCTTGACTCTCTCCCACTTCCCAATAAAGAACAACTTGTTCCCATATGGTATTGACATACGACTCTCCTAATAAATCATCTCAATTCTCAATAGCCTCTCGTTTCATCTCCCCCTAATATCTCACCCCTCAACTTAACAAGAAGCATCCACAAACGCTTTCTCACCATTTCTTTTGGTCTCCTCCTTTAACTTATTAATTCTCTTAGTTATCACATTTTCCCTTTATTTGTTGTTCTCTTTTTTTTTTCTCTAAGGACATCGCTTATGTAGTCAAACTTGAATTCAAAATTAGATCATGTTTGTTTCTATCTCACAAGATGAGTTGTATAAAACAAAATATGATTTCTTGCCACACTTCATGTGATTATTGTTGTTCTAATTTGATTGTTGCATTAACTTCAACTAAAATAGGGAGGAGAGATGAAAGAAGTAGTGGGAGAAGAGAGAGAGAGATAAATAAGAGGGAAGAAGAGGAGGGAAGTACTATGTGACAGAGGAGTAAAAATAAGAGTAAGGAGGGTAGTAGTAGGAAGAGAGAAACAAAAATAAGAAAGGGAGGGAAGTATTGGAAAAACGTTAAATATATTATAGCTCATATGAACATAAATGGATAAGGGAAGTAGTGGGAAAACACAGATAAAATTAGGAGGTAGGAGGGAAGTAATGGCGATAATTTTTTTTAGTTTGTAATCTATTTGAAATATCTGGTCCAATATCTTGCTATGTGGTTTTGTGTCTTGTTTGCCCCTCCTCATTTCACTACTCACCTCCCTCGTTTTGTATTTTCTCTCTCCAAAATTAGTATTCGAGTGGAAAATAACTCATTTATATGTGACTGAAAGACAGTATAACACACATGAACATAAATAGAGGAGAGTAAACATTAATATCTGAAAGATAACAAAGTATAACACACATGAACATAAATGAAGGATGAAAGTAGTGAGAAGAGATAGAGATAAATAATAGCGGAGGAAAGTAGTGGGAAATAACACATTAATATACAATAGAAGATACATTATAACACAAGAACACAAATGTAGGAGGGGAGTAATGGGAAAAGACAGAAAGACAAATAGGGGGAGGAGGATAATAGTGACAATTATTTGTAATCATCTCTAATCAATTTATTATCTCTTATTTTGTTTCTTTTTTAACTTTGGCCCAACATTTTTCTATCCTCCTCATTTCACTCCTCCCATCTATCTTGTATTTGTGAGAGAAAATACATTAACATTTGGCTAAAATATTAATAAGGTTCATGTGTTATAATGTGTTTCCCATAAAATAGTAACATGTTATCTATAAAATTTTGAGAGAAAAATTCAAGAAGAGGGAAGTGAGGAGTGGAATGAGGAGGAGAGAGAGGAAAGAAAAATGTTGGACCAAAGATAACAAGACACCAAACTAGAGATAACAAATCAATTACATACATAAATAAATTACTTCCACTACTTCCCTCGTCCCTTCTATTCTCTCTCTCTCAACTACTTCCATCCTTGATTTGTGTTCATATATGTTATACTATGTTGTGTGTCATATATTAATGTGTTATTTCCCACTACTCCCCTCCATCCTATTTTATATCTCTCTTACCACTACTTTCCTCATTCATTTGTGTTTATATATGTTATAGTTTGTTATATGTCACATACTAATGTGTTACTTCCCTCTTCCATTTGTGTTCATGTGTGTAATAATGTGTTTTTGGTCACATATTAATGTTTTGTTTCCCACTAAAATACTAATTTTAGAGATAGAAAATACAAGAGGATAGAAGATGATGAGTGAAATGAGGATGAGAGAGGAAAACAAGATACTAGACCAAAGATAACAAGACACTAAACCAGAAATAGCATATCAATAACAGATGATAACAAAGTATTAACCACAACTTTCCACTCAAACACTAATGTGGGAGAGAGAAAATACAAGTGAAGGGAAGTGCAGAATGAAATGAGAAGGAGAGAGAAAAAGAAAATACTAAACCAAAGATAACAAGACATTAGACCAGAGACATTGACTACAAATGATAAAAATATATTTCCTAGTACTTCCCTCCTCTCTCCTTTCTTTCTATTTCTATCTCTCCCCACTACTTTAATCCTCTATTTATATTCAATTGTGTTATAATGTGTTTCTCTGGCATATTAATGTGTTATTTCCTGATATTTCCCTCCTCCGTCCTATTTTTCTCTTTATCTCTCTTTCCACTAGTTCCCCCACTTGCGAAATAAAGAGAGGGAAAAATAAGATACTAGGTCAGATATAAGATGACACCGGACCAGAGATACCTCATTGATTGTAGGCAAAAACACATAAATGTATACTACTTCTCTCCTACCTCCTATTTTTCTTTATCTGTCTTTACACTACTTCCCTCCTCGATTTGTGTTCACATGTTATAGTGTTTTCTTTCACATATTGATTAATTTAGTTCATCCCCATCTTCCCCATCTCTCATTTCACATTGATTCTCTCCTCCCACCTTTTTCTCTCTCTTTCCACTATTCCCTCCTCTCCAATTGTTAATTTGTACTCGCATGTGGAAAGTGTATTTTATATCACATATTAATGTATTATTTCCAACTACTTCCTTCCTCACTCTTTTTTGTCTTCCTCTCCCATCTCACCACTTTCCTCCTCCTCACTTGTATATCTTCTTTCTCTTACTTCCCTTCTCCCTCCATTATTATTTTTATCTTTCTCTCTCATCCCACTACTTACCTCTTCCTCCCTCATATTTTTCTCTCTTCACATTACTTTCCTCCTTCATATTTTTATCTCTCTCTCACACACTATTTCCATTCCCCTTCCTTCGATTTTTATTTCTCTCTCCTCATGTTACTTCTCTCAATTCTCCTAAATTTTATGGTTACCATTACACAACAGTCTAATCAGAACAACAATAATCCTATTAGAGTGTCACCAATATCTTATTCTTGTCTTATATAGTTTGTCTCATGGGATAGAACTTTAGGTTTAGTTTTGACTACACATAGTATTTTCCTTTTTCTAAAGCCACAAAGGTTTTTCTCAATTAGTTTCACAGTGAGACCACATAGAGCACACACACTGTGGAGACTCCTAACATACCCCTAACTTAAGCCCACCACCACCATTACTTGGTCAACATAGAGAGAGAGAATATATAAATGGACTCCCTGTAATGACCCATTTTCAAATTGGCCATCTAATCATGATTTACTTGGATGATTGTATGCTTAACTACATTGATCATTGTTTAAAGCTTGATTAATGATGATATTTTAATTATGATGTTTTAAACCTAATGAATCTATATTCATTCTTATATTTCACATAATTAGGGTTTGAGAATTGAAAACCCTAATCAACCAAAATTAGAGTTTTGGTAGCATATGAATGCAGAATTTGATAAGTATAGTGGTGTACTAAACGATTTTAAGTATTTTATATAAAACTCTTATTTAGTTAAAATTTGGATATGGTTTAGATAACTCAAATTTAAGCACTCTTGAAAAATATTTGAGTTTTTGAATAATTCGGTGACCTGTTTGTCAGCCAAGTTTCCTCAGGATAAACTCAACCGACCATGTATTCAGATTGAAATATAGCAGTATGGTTTTGAATTTTATATTTTTATTGGTATATTAAATTGATCCAAAACTTTAATTGTTGTTTCGAAACTCCATTATAGATATTTTTCTTAAATTTTCATAATTTTTTATGTTTTATCTCTATAGAGAAGGGTTTCGGTTAAGTTTCCTCAAGATAAACTCGGCCGACCATGCTTTTTGGCTGAAAATAGCAATCTAGTATTTAATTTTTATTGATTTATTAGTAACTCTGATTGATCTAAAATTTTAAGTGGAGCTATGAAATTCTATCTAACATAACTTTCTAGATTTTCATAATTTTTGGAGGAGGTTTGGTCTATTCAGTAGACAATTTTCAATAACATATTTTATGATAGAAAAATCTGTTGACATAAAAGAAAGTGTAAGTTGGGTTGGTTTGCAATTGACCCAAGCATCTTAATTGATCTATATGAGAAAACTAACACCCAAGGATATATTATATTTTTTGATCCATTCCAAAGAAACGAAATCCTATAGAGAGAGGAGAGCTAGGGCTTTGAGAGGAGAAAGTGGTGGAGATGCTGACCTAGGGTTTTATTATCTGAGATATGATGAAATCAAGTAAGTTTAGCTTTTTTGCATGACCTTTCATGGAGAATCTTCTCTCACATGTCAAGATTCTGTAATCTCTTCTAATTTGATTTTAATTGATATCAAATCTCCCTATTTTTACACTCTTTCTCTCCTTATCTCCATTTCTAGGGTTTCCGAGTTGAGAGGAGGAAGAAATGGATGCAGTTTCCAGAGTTTGATTAGATTTTTAGAAATTCAAAGTTTGACCTATGTTCACAAGATATTGTCACATTAGGTGAGTGTTTATCTCCCTATTAAGATCTGTATTCATGTTGAAAGCCTAATTCTATCTAACTAATATAGTCAAAATTCTTTCTTGTATTTGTATGTAATTGGGTATTTATTTGGAAACATATTTGATAATCAAATTCTACATATTTTGATTATTCCTCATTGAATGGAACTGGCTAAGTTCTTGATATATTGATTTATATTCCATGGAGAATTCTATGGATATATGACTATGTTATTTCACATGAATATTGCCTAAAAATCATCCCAGTGGCCAATATGTTAGAGAATTGAATTGACATGTATAGAATCATATTTGAATTGTATTGGAATGGATTAAACAGTTTTTTGTTGAGTCTTACTGAAATTAAATATGACACATGCATAAGGTATGTATGAGGTGACTATATTCCTTGTTTAGGGTTTTTGTTGCGAGATTGATTCAAATGAGTCAATTAATCAATGTATACTTATGATTGATGAATAAGATATGTGAAAATGGAAATTAGGGTTTGCATGTGTGTGCATAGCCCTGATGAACCCTTGTGTACCATGATGATATTACTGAATGATATGATTCTTAAGATGTGTTGATCTAAGGATGAATTCTTGAAAACCCTAGAAGTTTGGTATTAAGACGAGTATGAGTGATAAAGCTAGAACTTGTATATAATGTTGTAAACATGATGAAATGCTAAAGTGTAAGTATTAATACTTCAATTAAAGATGATGAGTCTTACTAATATGATCTAATCCTAATACATCTATTTTAGTATAATTTATGGAATAGAGTATCCCTCACATGAATGTGGGTCCTTTTATACAAGTTACATAACAATGAATTGTGAAGGATGATTAGATATTACAATGGAACAAGATGTAACCCAATTCATTCTTTTTATCTAAAGTGAGTAGTATAATAAGGAATGGTTAATTTTTGTTATGGGAATGCAATTAGAAGTCAATTCCATGCACCCTTATCTAAATATAAGAAACAATATGAAAAAATCTATTAAATGGTGATAGCAAGTTAAAGATGAAACTAATGAAGTTATTATGATGAAGTCTTTAATCTTTTATTTTTAATTACATATGGTTTAACCCAAAATGTATGAAATCTACTAAAATTGAACTTTGATGGATGTAAATTTGAAGAGAAGCATTGTGTATCAAGTGAATTGAGAATGGTTGGTTCCAATATTGTAATGAACATGAAATGAAAGAAGTTGCGACTAACAAATATAAAATGAAGGAAAAAGATGGGAATTAGTAGATGAATCTAAGAACCTAACTCTAACCCTAAAATGATGAGTTAGATGATGATAATGAGTAATGATCTCACATGAGGGATTAAGTAATGCACATAACTGTAGTTGAATTCAATTAAAAGATGAGGTTCAACCATTTGAATTGATTTACAAGAATGTGTTCTTGGATTGTGATTGTTTGATAGAATACTTGTACTATGAGGATGGAATACTTGATGGACTCCTAATGATATTCAAAATGTGTTGATTATTAACCCTAACTAAATAATGCATAATAAAATAAGAGGATAACTAAGTGTGTTATGCATGTTTTTGTATGGAATTGATTTGCATCTATTGAAATTGGATGGAATAATTATATGTTATATGACAAATCTATTTTGAGTATGATAAATGATACAAGATATCTATATGCCTTTACTATTTTTTGTTCAAATGTCTTCGTGAATATTTGTTGAGAATTGTGATATTGAATGAATTGATAAGAAATATGTTGAGATTGGATTTAACATGCATTGATTACATTTGAGAAACCTTGATGAAGGTAAATACTAGACAATGAGATTATGTCTCAGGATAAAAGCCCACTGGTGATGATAAAACCCTGATAGGGTAAATGCTAGATAATGAGATTATGGCTTGAGATGAAAGGCCATTGATGATGAATTCTATAAGATGATGTATCAAATGGAAAGAATCATATGTGTTGCAAAATATAGATTTTTTGTGCTTCTTGCTTTAATAATTGTCTTTTTGTTAAGCCTAATTTGTTTCATGTTATTCTAGTTACCTGAGAATACACACATATCATATATGATGATTGCATTCTTTTAAGACGAGTAAAAGAGACTAATAATAAGTGGAACGATTAAACATCTAGTTAGGTGTCCTGAACACCGTGAGTTTCTCCTGAGGACCACACTAGGGAAACAAAACAAATATCCTTATAGTAATCGATGAATTATGAGAAGGATTTTTAGAGTATGGATTGAGACCTTAAAGGTTAGATGACTAAGATTTAGGAGTGAGTCATATGGAGTGGCTCTGGCCCTAAATCCTTGCTATGAAAGTCTATGTACATGGAATAGACTCTAATGAAATGAAATATGTGAAATATGAAAATATGAGAAATGTTGTAATATGTGATATATTGTTTTGCTGGTTCCTATCTCATGTACGCGAGACGAGGATGTGAGCCTCTTTAAGAAACCATGAGGTGTCCATGGTCTGTTGTTGATATCTTAGGGTGGACAACTAAACCCTAAGATAGTGACGGTGAGTTGTTGACACGAGAATCAGGTGCGGTGAATTCTACTTGGTGAGGTACACGCCAAGTAGTTTCTAGGCAAATGAATAAAAGATAACAAGACGTGTAGAATACGATCTGAATGTTTGTTACATTCCTTGTAAAAATAGGTGATAATTTCCCATCGTTGATTATGTTTCTTATTGTGGAAAATAATCATCCTTTTATAGAGATTGTCTATTTTTTATTCTGATTTATCTTGTGGACAAGTAGTAAATGTTGGGATTTATATCCACTTTGAATATGATTTGGATTACTTGTCATTTAATAATATTATTTGATACACATGTCTTATGTGTAATTCAGATTCAGGACTCCATGATGTGTTCTTGATCCTTCTTATGGAGTGTCACAAAGATGATGTTGTTGTCATGTATTGATTCTAAGTCCTTAGATCTTGACTTGTTACACATATAGAAGGATGTTAATCTGAACTAAGAAGTGTCTACTAACTTGTTCATAAACATGCTCTAAGATATGTTTATGAAGTTATTTGGTTAAAGTGATTACCTTATCTATTTGATTAGGTTACCATTGTAAACTAGATTTTACTAGATGCTAGAACTATCTGCTAGACTTTTCAATATATACATGTTTCTTTTAAGTCCATTATACTTTTCAATATATGCATGTACCTATCTTTAGTGGGAGGTATCCATTCATTGGGGCTCTATATGAGTCTGATGAGGTTGTTTCCAATGTTTTTAGGTATAATGCTATTCACCGGATAGGTCATGACAAAGAAGATATAAATAGCATAATATCGATAGATTAAATTATCCATGTAAACTCTCCTTCTCGGGATGGGTAGTATACTGATTTTGTTGTTTCATGTGCATGTAATTGATGTAAACTGAACTACATGTGGGAAGTAAGATTTGATTTTGGATTTGATAGAACTGAATATTATTTGTGATATCTTAATGTGGTGTCTGTGATGTGACATTGTTTTAGAAGGTTTTAATGAGAAAGAAAAAGGGAAAAAATATGTGATTTTCATAAATTGTTTTAATCACCTCTGTTGAGAATTCATTATTTTGTTTCATAATCAGGGATTAGGTTTAGGGTTTCTCTCTAATGGTTGGCATTTATGCTGATCAAAAGAGAGGTCCCCACACTCCTACTCCCACAACCACACTCATCTAGTCCCCTCAACAAAACCTCACTACCTCCATTTGCTAATTCCCTTGCACTCAAAATTTTATTTCTATCTCTATTTTCTTAACCACTCTTTCTATTCTTGCAGACCATCTTCTCTCTAGGTTTTTGTGTGAGGGAGAAATACTTTGTTGCATGTTTGGAGCTTATAAGTGGTATTAGTTTCTCAATATTGTCTCCATTCCTTATGGTTCATCCATGAACTTATCTTTTGTTCAAGAAATTCGTCCATGAAATTCTCTTATGTTTCAAAAATATATACTTACGAAAAGTGATAGTATCTACTTGTAGAAGCATGCTAGTAAATTACATAACAAACTCTATAGATTGTAAGGTTGAAAGGAAGCACAAGATCATTTATGCAAATTCATCTAGACAAGTTGGTTCTTTGGACTGCTGAGATGGCCAGTGTCAACATGTTAAACAACTAAAGCACTATGAGATATAAGTTGTATTTAAAAACTTTTAAAAATGATACTAAGTCAAGGACCAATATTTGTGCTGATTGATGTTTAAGCATAAAAACCCTATCTATGTTGATAATATGCATATTGAAAATGAAATTGGAGCATATATCTGATTGCCATAAGACTCAAGCATGTGATATGGATGACATGAGATCATGAATGTCCCAATAAAGCATGTAAAGTCACATTTGTTGCTTCCACAAGCAGCAAAATCTAGACTCTCTTCCATTTGAAGTCACAAACAAAGCGTCTACATTGTTGAGCATGTCCAAGTAAGTAGTTTTTCATGCAAAGAGCTTACATTCATTGAGGCATAAGTTTATTTGGATCTTGCATTAATAATTGATGTAAGAAAATGAGGAGAAATTGAGGTATACACTATCAGAATGTACCCAGAACTTGAATGACAAAATGACTGAGGGAAAGGTGAGGGAGGGTGACACAAGTAAGATGCAAATGTCAGTTCTAAAAGAAAAAATGCTAAAATTTCATAGAACTTGATGCCTAAACTAATTCAATTGTTAGGCAACACATTTTTATGGGTATGGGAACTAGGATTCAACAAGAATGTAGGATGTCTTGTATCCATAACTTGTAAATCTACATCCTCTATCCATGCATTGAACCTGCACATGTTTTTATGTGTTTAATATAAAATAAAAGATTGGTTTGGTGGGACATAGAGATATTAAACCATTTTCCATATGCCTTCTAAAACACTAATTTTACAAGTATTGATACATATCATATGCATTTTGCGGTTTTCAAACAACCATTTCTCTACCATTGATTTTTTGCTGACTCAATTCAGTCTGAATCAATGTTTTTCTTTAATTGAATAGAACCAAGAGAGAGTGGTTGAGATAAAAATAAATTCTACAATTAAACTAAGAGAGGAGAAAACAAATTCTCTGATCACAACTATGTCGTTTCTCTAAAAATTCTTACCCATTCAAACATAACATTTTCCAACTAGACATGTTATTCTCAAAATAACATTTCATCTTGTTTTTTAAATATTTTAACTTTAACTTATGCATTCATGTTTTCAAAGAACCAAATACCCAATAAATCTTAACGATGATAACTAACTCTTTCTACTCCCTTAGAAAAACTAACAAAAAATACCTCCTACCTTTCCTCCCACATAATCTTAGTCTACTCTCTGAAAATTTCATCCAATTGTAACATCCCTCTCTAATCATCTTTACATTGTATTGTATTTACCCCCATCAAGAAAAACTCCACTCTTCATATCTTCTCATCTCAAAAACAAATTATCTATCTTTTTATTCATAAATAATTAAACACAAGAAGGAAATACACCAATACAAACATTACAACAAAAGGATAAATCTAATTCATCAATCGTAACTATTTCATTTTTTGAAATGATCTTAGCCATTCAACCACAATGTTTTCAAGATTTTTTTGTTATTTTTAAAATAGAATATTCCTCTTAATATTTTTACCTTTTCACTTTAACTTAAATCCATGTGATTTATCCAAGATGAATCTCCACTAAATATTCTATAACATACCAAATTCTGGATATCCTGACTTTCAAAAACCCTAATTCCTACAACAAGAGATTAGCTTGATCTTTAGATTTTACCAAAAAATGATAGATTTATACCTTAATATACATGTGTGTACCCGGATGGAGATATAAAGTGCAAATAATGAATAATTCACATGTTTGCAACCTAATGTGTAGTTAATGGCTAACCCTAATATATGTGTCTTTGATGATATTCATGATACATTATGTGACTTTGAGTTATGTGATCACATGACCTATCATGATACACTCATAGTTGTCTAATGACCTAACCATGACTTATTATGAGAATGAGTTATTTAATACATGCCACATTGTTTAGTAATGCAAATAATGACATAAATATGATTAATGAGGTCTAGATGTGTAAAAACATGCATAAATGATGGGGATGATATCTAATGTGTTTAATATGTGTAACATGACTAGAATTAGGCTTTTAATGTAAGTAGAGATGATTAGTTTTCCATTAAGTTAAATGCAACATTAATGAACATCATTAGGAATTGAATAAAATAACCTATCTCATGCAAATTAATCTAATATAACCTTGATGGTGATAATAAGAGGGCATTAGAACTCTAAATGTTGAATATTGAGGATAATGGTAATATATGATAACATATATTGAGACGATTGACTTAAACCCTAATTTAACTAAAACTCATACTGGATAACGTTAAAATCGAAAGCTTATCCCAAAATTGGAAGTCTAGGTGTCAATTTTCCACGTAATTGGACAATCTTAGATGTCTAAATATAAGTGGAGAAGAAATTATCTAATTATCAATCCCAATATGAGATGGACTATGGTTTATTTGACTTATATCAGAATTCAATGTCACATATGTCACTCCTTGATTTTTTGCTTTTCACCTAAATTACCTCAGTCACCCGATCTCTGTGATTTTTTCTCCTAATATCACCTTTGGATATGGGATCAGTCAAATCGGGGCTTCTCTTCTACCTGGAGTATGCACCTTTCTGGAATCAACACTATCACAACAACCTTCACCATCTCCCCTCTCATGTGAACTCTCCCTTATCTCAGTCTCACCCCTTGAGACACTCTCTTTTGTGTTCCTCTCATCATTCCAAACTCAAAGAGCCTAGTTCGGATGGGATTTCATCTCCCAAACTTCCAGCCGACAAAGGAGTTCAAGATTCCGTTGCTTTTGACTCTAGTTGGGACTACCACCTCCCTTGGTCTCTACAACTATAAATACCAATCGCTCTCACCATCTCCTATTACCCAAAAGTCTTTGGCCTTTTTCTGTCCCTCGTTCCTCCCCACACTGGTCTCTCCAACTCCTCATTGTTGAGTAACCCTTGGTTGAGGTTTCCTGAGAAGCTCAGACCGTCGTGGGTCTGGAGTGCCTTCTAAAACCTCCATGAGGGTCCTTGCCTGAGAATCTTAGAATGGCGTGGGGTCTGGAGTGCCTTCCAAAACCTCTGTGAGGTCTGGTGGGGCTCATAATGCCACCCTTCTCTGCAAAGTTGAGGTATTGCTTATTTCCCTCTTTTTCTTTTGTTCTCAGTGGACATCATGTGAGATAAAAAATTTTGTCACCCAAAGTCTATCATCTGATAGTGTTGGTTTTTGTGTTAGAGTAGGGACACAAGAAGCAGATGTCTGCCGTTACTTTCCCTGGTTTACTTCCTTATGTGCGTTTCCATGACTTGTTTGCTGACTAGTCATGGCGACTAGTATCCCCAGAGCTTCCATCCATCTCACAACCACTTCTCTGGCTTGTTGAGATGGGTGCGTAGTGGGATACTCCACTGAGTCTTTAGAGGCTAGGGCCAGTGTTTTGATTCTAATAATTCGGTGTAGGGTGTTGTTTGTAATGAACTAAAACCGAGCCTCTTGACCATGATCTTATTCTCTAGAGGATAGAAAGTTTGACTCTTTGGACTTAGTCAAACAAAGATGAAGATGTACATAAATGCAGTTAATTGTAACCATAATATGTTAATGAATGAATAAATAAACCAAATGTATATGCATGAAAACAATTATGACCTAATGCTCTCATAATAATCTATAGACCAATAAAATATGTCACGTGTGATAATGTTGATTATGGTATGAGGTTAAGAGAAATAATGTGCATAGAAGGATTATGTGTCCATAATTGAGAATATTGATACATAATTAAATTAAATAAGGAATTGACGAATTTAATGAGTTAAATAATAAACATAAAGAATTTTGTGCACAATAATAATGTATAATCTTTTTGGTTGTAATGTGAAGATACATGACACAATTGGAAGAATGATAATAATAATGACAAAATAATATGTTAAATAAAACAATAATGGGCCACAAATGTTAATTATGTAAAACTCATAAAAGGAAGACTAATTGGTTAAAGATAACTTTAGATTCGTTTTCTTTGGGTTTGGTTTGGTTTGGAGGTCGAGTTTCATAATTTTGGGATAATAATAATAACTAAATCTATTTCATTTAGAAAATAAAGAGTGATTTTCCTACAAAATATGATATAAAACATTTAATGACTCCAAAATAAAAAAACTAATCTTATATTCGAAATCTACATGTTAAAATAAGGCTGTGTAAATTAATGGAAAAATCGTGTTTCACAAATTTAAGGTTGCTTGTGGGTGAAGTTTCACATTAATTGTTAGTTTCTAGATGTCTCTAAATCAGGAGGAAAGAGAAAATATGATTTTTCTTTAAAAGAATTAATTAATATAACAAAAGTCTCCAAATGTAAAAACTAAGGCTAAAATCATATTTCACATGTTTTCCAAATTTCATATTAATTGTATAATGTTTGGACCCTCAAATGAAGAGAAGGAGTAGGAAATAATGTTAATGATTGACTTTATTTTAATTTGATTTGGATGATTTTCCAATTTGATGTGTCACAATATGGTTTCCTATTTCTGGAATTTGATTTATCACACGCCTCTTGTAGAGGGCATGGAGGTCATCTCTTACCTTGGGTTGGAGTCCGATTCGCCATGAACAATACATGAAAATTTCTCACTAGCCCCTCCCTCCTCGGTCCACCATTCCTTTCAATTTTTCATGCATTGGGTTTGTGAGAGAATTCTAAATTGAGTAAGGCAATACATTGAGCCCGAGTTTCCTAAAATGAGAAAATGCCCAAAAGTGGCATCGACCACCAGATTTGTAGGCACAATTAGACATATAAAAACCCCTACCTATCCACTCTGAAACCATCTCCAACACCCCTACAACTCTCCTCCCTCATAAATTTCATCTCAAGTTCCCTGAGTTGCCTCAATGAGTTCCTTCTTCCCCATCGACAACCTCACCTCCTTTAGGGTATCTGTGGCCATGAGGACCCAATTAAATTGGTGGTAAGATTCCCAAACCCATATTCTTTCTTTCTACATCCTCAACTATTTATGCGATTATGTCTTCCCACTCGACTAGCCACCAAAGTTTCCCTGTTTGCACATTGTCAACGATGAATTCTGTTACCTCGCTGGACTTCTAACAATGTCATTTCAACCCTATAGCCTTTGTGCGTTCATCCCTTCCTGCTTTTCTCCCTATTTTCTCATAGGTTTTGTAGTTCTTTTTTTCTCCAATTTTTCCCTGTGTGGATCCCATGGCCGACGCATTGTTTTTAGTTTCGACGACCTCGTAGCTTTGGGTGAAGGTTTCTCGACTCTTCCTAAGGCCATAGTAATCTTCTGGGAAAGTCCTAGAGTGTTCCTTGGTTGGAGGTTCCCTCTGACACCTTGGCTTGATACTGCTTGCAGCCACGGGGTCAAGCAGGTATCGAGGGTTGATTCCCCACTACCGAATACCCCTTTTCCCCCTTGTTTTCTCTTATGTTTTTGTTTTTCTTTAGGGGAAAAGGCATCTTTTCACAGCCCTATCTTTTTCTTTGAACACACTTTTCTATCCATTAACCACATGACTTGGCCACCCCTGATTGGTCAAAGTCAGCATGTCGACCTCACTCTCTCTTCCTCTCTCACAAATATTCTTTGCTGACATGGCTTTTTGGAAATTTCTGATTAGTTAAAATTTGTAAATATCATATCTTTTGATCTTTTGATCCAAAAATTAGTAAAAATATGTTTTGGAATCGAAAAAATATGATATTTTTAATAAAAATAGTTTGGGAGTCTGATTTCCATGTTTTCGAAGGTTGATTTTTGAGGATCTATTAAATCATATAAAAAACCCTAAAATTATAACTTTGTCATATAAACTCCAAATTTGACAAATAAATATGTTTTCTCGATAAAAAAAAAAAGGAATCATTTGGTTTGGGTTTTTTAAACCAAAATCTAAGGTTTTCCAAAAAGGTTTAAAATTAGGGTTTCTTTACACATTATACTTTATAAAACCCTAATACACGTGAAGAAATTGTAATTAGACAAGGTGATCTTAGAAATAGCTAGATTGGTAAGGAGTGTTTCTAGGACTCTAGATTAAGGTATGTTGCATCCCCTATTATTCCTTTGAGCAATCAACCTATTTTTATATCTCTCTTGGTCCTATGGATAATAACCTACACAATATCTCTTTCTTTTGAGAACATGATTTCATGTGAAATATTTACATTTAATCTGATCTTATTATCATCCTATTTTGTTGGAATTTCTTTGGAATCTAATTTATACTTTATTCCGAAAGATACTCTAATTTTTCCACTTGTGTGGCCGATGCTTATTTTGTCCATTTATGAGATGTCAACTTGTTAATCTGACTATTCTTTATACTTGCTTCTACATTGAGCATGTTATGTGATTCAGTAGCCCTACAGTAGTGTAATTGCATTGTTTTTTTGGTTTATGGTCTCTTATTGTATTTTTGCAATGGAGGTTATATGCCCCATACCTGGTTTTTGTGCCCACACTTTATATATTGGGGAGTTTGGTTATGTGTCAATCTCTATCAAGTTTTAGGTTTATGAGGCTTGGCTGCCATTGTCTTTATATTGTTCTAGTGTTATGCTTATCTAACATGCATGTAGGTTGATGCTATTATTGAAGGGTTATGTGTCCTAATTCTTGATATGTGCTTGTGTGGCACAACTTTATTGTTTTATTAATGGAAAGTATTCTCTTGACTATCAGTTTTTGAAATCCATATTCTTTTATACTCGATCAGGTAGTTCTTTCCTTTTATATGGGAAGCCTTTTATTTTGACATCCTTTATTACATATATTTCTCAATTCCATTTTAGTATGCACATACCGACTTGTTGCTGATGTCTTCTACTTTTTCTCCTCTTGTTGGGGTATTCTTCCAACCCCAGGTGTAGGACATGGAGGACATGACATGCTGACATGGACCTAGATTAAGGAGTTAATGCTTGGAGACAAACTTGATATGGTTTAGATTTCCCTCTACTAGGTCCTTATGATGTAATATCCATGTAAACCCTATATGGGAGATGATGATGTACTTTTATAAAATCGATTATAGTCATGTTTTATACTCCGTTGTTATACTTTGATCTTTTATATTCCATAATTTGAGATTTGAAAAATGTACACATATTCCAGCATAACTTTTAAGTGTGTTTGAAATGGATATTTTATTATTTAAATTTAGTAGGGAGTGGATCCATTCTAGGTCCCACTCTTTACATCATAGTATTAGAGCCCATGATAGTCGGAATTTGACTATTTCAATTCTGTCTCCCTGATTAGAACCCTACCTTAGATAGTTGCCCTGTAGGTGAGATGTTCACCTAGAATTGATCTACGATTTTCATGAGATGAGTTTCACATTAGAACCATGTTTAGAAAACCCTAACGTGATAAGGTTTTAGATGATCTTACCCTACCATATAGGTTAATGGTGTATCTTTGTATGTTATTAGGTTCTTGAGTATAGAGTCATGTTATGAGGATGAGGTACTGGTAAGGTAGGGAGATCTTATTATGGAAAAATTGTGGCTTGGGTTCCACATTAGTCTTTGGCAAACATCTTTCTTTTACCTCGCTATGTACAACCAAAATTATTTTTATTATACTACTATATGTACAAAAATTTTCTATGATTTTGTTGATGTTTTCTTGAGCCAAGTCACAATAAAGAGATATGTGAATTTTAGTGTAGAAACCCTAGATTTAGTTATAGTGGATATCTTAAACCCTAGTTTTGGCTATGTGGTGGCTAGGAATATGTGGAATAACATGAAGGTGTAGTGGGCCTACCCTTGTACCCTATGAAGTTTTGGTTGATAATGTGAACCTTAGGGTTGTTAGGTTATAGAAACAAGGACCTATAGCATAACCCTAGGCTTATATGATATGTTAGTTAGATGCTTGACCAAAGAACAGCACAAATGTATTCACAACTAAAAGATATTCATATGAAACCCTGATATATTTAAGAGTTGTTTAGTTTGACTAATTAGGTAAAACCTTTTAAGGGGTGGAGTAGTTGGTTTATGAAGTATGGATGTTTAGATTTTGAGGACGACATTCCTTTAAGGGGTGGAGTGCTGTAACAAACCGCAACCTAGCCTCTTGACCCTAATCTTATGATCTGGAGGATAGAAAATTTGACTCTTTAGAATTAGCCAAACAAGGATGAAAATTTACATAAATGTAGTTAATTGTAACCCTAATATGATGTTAATGCTTGAATAAATCACCCTAACATATATGCATGAAAACAATTATGAAGTAATGCTATCATAATAATCTATAATATAATACAATATGTCACATGTGATAATGTTGATTATGGTATGAATTAAGAGAAATAATGTGCATATAAATACTAGGTGTCCATAATTGAGAATATTGATACATAATTCAAATAAATAAGGAATTGATGAATTTTATGACTTAAATAATGAACATAAAGAATTTCATGCACAATAATAGTATATAATCCTTTTGGCTGTAAAGTGAAGATATGAGACACAATTGGAAGAATGATAATAGTAATGATGAAATAATATGTTAACTAAAATGATAATGGGCCACAAATGTTAATTACATAAAACTCATAAAAGGAAGAATAATTGGTTAAAGATAATTTCAGATACATTTTCTTTGGGTTTGGTTTAGCTTGGAGGTCAAGTTTCATAATTCTGGGATAATAATAACTATATCTATTTTATTTAGAAAAGAAAGGTGGTTTATATCAAATAAAACTTTTAATGACTCCAAAATAGAAAATTAATATTAGATTCGAAATATACTTGTTAAAATAAGGCTATGTGTAAATTTTCAACTAATTTGAACAATCTTTAATGTTCTAATGTGTTTAGGAGAGGATATCAAATAATGTACCAAATAACTTAAGAGGATAAAATTAATGGCAAATTTATGGTTCACAAGTTTAAGGTTGCTTGTGGGTGAAGTTTCACATTAATTTTTGATTTCTAGATGTCTCTAAATCAGGAGGAAAGAGAAAGTATGATTTTACTTTAAAATAATTAAATCATATAGAAAAAGTCTTCAAATGTGAAAAGTAATGCTAAAATCATATTCTACATGCCTTAATCGGTCTAGTTGCCAATAATCATATTAATTGGATAATATTTGGACCCTCCATTGAAGAGAGACAGAAGGAAATAATGTAAATGATTGAATTTATATTAGTTTGATTTGATTTTTCCGATTTGATGTGTCACAGTATGGTTTGATATTTTTGGAATTTGATTTAAAACACACCTCTTGTTGATCTGACGGTGTGGAGGTCTTCTCCTACCTTGGGTAGGAGTTTCACTCACCATGAACAGTACATGCAATTTTCTCACTAACCTTCCTCCCTCCTCAGTCCGCCGTTCCTTTTGATTTTGTGTGTGTTGGGTTCATGAGAGAATTCCAAATTGAGTAAGCCATATCTTGAGCCCTAGTTTCCTAAAATGATAAAATGCCCAAAAGTGGCATTGACCACCGAATTCACAGGAACATGCTAACCTATAAACTCCCCTACCTATCCACTCACAAACCATCACTAGCACCCCTACAACTCTCCTCCTCATCAATTTCATCTCAAGTTCCGTGAGTTTCCTCTATGAGTTCCTTCTTCCCCATCGACCACCTCTCCTCCTTTAGGGTATCTGTTGCCACGTCGACCCAATTAAATTAGTGGTAATCTTCATCAACCCATATTCTTTCTTTCTGCATCCTCAGTTGTTCGTGCAATTATGTCTTCTTCCCAATCAACTAGCCATTGGAGTTTCCCTATTTGTGCATTGTCGACGATGACTTCTGTTACCTCGCTGGACTTCTAACCATGTAGTTTGAATCCTGTAGATTTTGTGCGTTCATCCCGTCTTGCTTTTTCTCCCCATTTTCTCATTGATTTGGTTGTTCTTTCTTCTCTCATTTTACCCTGTGTGGACCCATGGCCGGCGTAATGTTTTCAATTCTGACAACCTCATAGCTTTGGGTGAAGGTTTCTCGACTCTGCCTAAGGCCATATTAATCCTCTGTGCAATTTTTGGAGTGTTGCTTAGTTGGGGGTTCCCTCTGACACCTTGGCTTGATACTGCCCGCAACCATGGTGTAAAGAAGGTATCGGGGGAAGAATCCCCTCTACCAAATACCCCCTTTTCCCCCTTGTTTTCTCTTATGGTTTTGTTTTTCTTTAGGGGCAAAAGCATCTTTACCCCTATCTTTTTCTTTGAGCACACTTTGCTAGCTGTTGACCACAAGACTTGGCCGCACCTGATTGGGCTATGTCAGCGGATCAGCCCCACTCTCTCTTCCTCTCTCGCAAGTATTATATGTTGACATGGATTTTTGGTAATTTGTGATTGGTCGGAATTTGTAAATATCATATCTTTTGATCTGTTGATCCAAAAATTAAGTAAAAATATATTTTGGAATAAAAAATTTGAACTTTCTAATAAAAATAGTTTAGGAGTTTGATTTACATGTTTTCTAAGGTTGATTTTTGAGGATCTCATAAATCATATAAAAAGCCCTAAAAATTGCAACTTTGTCATATAATTTGCAAATTTGACAAATAAATATGTTTTCTTGATCAGAAAAAACATAAGGAATCATTCGGTCTAGGTTTTTTAACCAAAGTATGAAGATTTCCAAAAAGGTCTAAAATTAGGGTTTCTTTACGCATTATACTTTATAAAACCCTAATACATGTGAATAAATTGTAATTAGGAAAAGGAGATCTTAGAAATAACTAGATTGGCAATGAGTGTTTCTAGGACTCTATATTAAGGTATGTTTGCACCCCCTATTATTGCTTTGAACAATCAACCTATTTTTTTATCTTTCTCTTGATCCTATGGACAATAGCCTACGTAATACCTGTTTCTTTTGAGAACATGATTTCATGTGAAATATTAATGTTTACTCTGACCTTATTATCATCCTATTTTGTTGGACTTTCTTTTGACTCTAACTTATACTTTGTTCTTGAGGAAACTCTAATTTTTCCACTTATGTGGTTGATGCTTATTTTGTCCATTTATGAGATAGAAATCTTGTTAATCTAACTATACTTTATAATTGCCTCTTCATTAAGTATGTGATGTGATTCAGTATCCCTACATTAGTGTAGTTACACTGTTTTTTTTGTTATGTGCCCTTATTATATTTTTGGGATGGAGGTATGTGCCCCATAACCGGGTTTTGTGTCCACACTTTATATATTTGGGAGTTTGGTTATGTTCCATTCTCTATCAGGTTTCAAGTTTATGAGGCTTGACCTCCATTGTCTTTATATTTTTCTAGTGCTATGCTTATCTCACATGCATGCAGTTGGTGTTATTATTGAAGGGTTGTGTGCCCTAATTCTTGATATGTGCTTGTGTGACACAACTTTATTATTTTATTAATGGCAAGTATTCTCTTGGCTATCAATTTTTGAAATCCATATTCTTTTATGCCCAATTGGATAGTTCTTTCCTTTTCTATGGGAAGTCTTTTATTTTGACATCCTTTATTCCATATATTTCTCAATTCTAGTTTAGTATGCACATACTGACTTTTTGCTGATGTCTTCTACTTTTTATCCTCTTTTTGGGGTATGCTTCCGACCCTAGGTGTAGGACATGGAGGACATGGCATGCTGACATGGACCTATATTAAGGAGTTGATGCTGGGAGACAAACTTGATATGGTTTAGATTTCCCTCTACTAGATCCTTATCATGTAATATCCATGTAAACCCTATAGGGAGATGATGCTGTACTTCTATAAAATTGATGATAGTCATGTTTTATATTCCGCTGCTATACCTTCGGTCTTTTGTATACCATCATTTGAGATTTGAAAATTTTACACCTATTCCAGCATACCTTTTGAGTGTGTTTGGAATGGGTGTTTTATTCCTCAAATTTTTGTAGGAAGTGGATCCCCTATGGGTCCCACTCTTTACATTGTTCATTGCAAATTACTTGACAAAGAAGTTGATCTATTTGATTTTCATGATGTCGTCCTTGTATGCATTTGATGTCGTCACACTAATCATAGGTTTTACAGTCTTTTTATCTTTTTTTTTTAATTTCATTGGCTAAATTTTGTATAGTAGTCAGGTTTACTTACTTACCATATCATGCATTAATTTTCTAATGCGTGATGTGAGGGTATATTTGTCTTTTGATTTTTTTTATTTCTCAATAATTTCAATAAATATTTTTATCTAAGATAATTCATAACTAATGATCTGGTTATTGAACTCTTTTCAAAAATTATATTCCAAAATAAAAAAAATACGATCCGTCTGGTGTCATTTTTGTCACTTAAATCAATTTGCAGTAAAAGTTGATATTTTAGGATGTATAATACACACTCTAATTTATAAATTATGTACCTCATGTGTTATTAGGTGAAAGTGCATAATCTGGATCTAGGGTTTGGACCTTGGCCTTTTACACACATCATTGAGGTATGTTGCATTTCCTTGAGTCTAAGTTGAGCAATTGTTTTATTTCCTCTCTCTTTTGACATAATATCTCATTTGAGATCTATTTGAAATCTTTTGAGTCTCAAATATTGAAATCAATTATATATTGACACTGCTCAGTTGATATCTCATTTTGGCATCTAAGATTTATAATCTGGTTCATGCTATCTCTGGTTGAACTCTAATTGGTGTAGTTTATCTATATTTTTCTATTTGTACACAAAAACCCTAATTTTCTCGTGATGGATTTCTGTGGTCTGATGTTCCGCTTTTAGATGGAAAATATTGTTTAATACCATGGCTAAACTTTGCTTGCCTCTACATTGCATGCTTGTTGATTCAGTAGTACTAGGGTTTTATAATATGCTTTGGTTTTTGGGTTATGTGCCTTTTATGTTTTTGGGATGGAGAACATGAGACCCATACCCGAGTTTGATTCCCACTTTTATATATTTGGGAGTTTGGTCACATGACATGCTTCATCAGGTTTAGGGTTATGTGCTCTAGCTATCATTGTCTTATTATAGTTCACTAGTACTATGCTTATCTCACCTGAATGTTGATTATTTCATTAATATTGATGGGTCATGCACCCTAATTGCTCTCTGTATGTCCTTGAGCTATAATTTATGTTAAATTCATGGCAAGTACATGTGTTTATTTTCATCTTACTAAAATATTTTCTTTTTATATCAACTTAGATGGTTCTTTTCCCTCTTTTTCTGGGAAGCCTTGTAAATTTTTTGTTCTTTTCTTATATTGTTTTTTTTGGAAAAATACCCTTCAACTATTTCATCCAAAGGAACTTACAAAGAACAAGCTAAGGCGGCAATAATAAAACATGGTATTATCAATACCATTACAATAATTATTATCTTCTAATCTAATGATAGCCTTTTGGTCTATCAGTCTCCTAGAAATCTGAGAGATAGGGTTTGTTTTAGGGTGATGATTAACCAAGCTCCTTTGAACTTGGATGGCTTCACATGCCGATTGAGTCTGCAATGGCATGAAAGGCATAAAAAACTGAATCAACAATCTATATGGTCTAATATAGTCCTTAAACTGCATTAGTTGCAATTTGATCCTCTTGGTTAAATCTGTAACCGTGTCGTTCAGGTCTGCCTTTGTGTGGTTGAACCTGGATCCACTTCAGAGGTCATTGCTAGACTCCGATAATCCTCAATCTCTTCTCATAAGGCTACATTTTCCAGTCTCGGGCTTCGCCTGCCACACCTCTTCATCCTTGTGCCACTGCCTTTAATTTGCCTACCTCCTGATTGCTTTGGTGTGACATCCATATTGGCTACCTTGCTTTCGTTTACTGCAGAATCTTGGACTAAATGCTTGTGTATGTGTGAAATATCTTCCTCTGCATTAGCCTGGATAATTTCTACTTCTATAACTTCATCCACGTCCGGGTAGACTACTGTGTGATTTCTGGATTTATCCACTAGCATGGCATTGTCTCCCTGTGTAGCAGCTTTCTTTTTCCTCCATTCTTTGGTGCTGCGTCTAGTGCTTTGGCTACTTCCAGCCGTTGGTTCTATGTTGCTCTCCTTCAGATATGATTCCTTGTTGTTTAATTTTCCCATATTATTTCTCAATCTCTATTATATGCACATTATAGAAACTTATGTTGACAACATCCACTATGTCTTCTCTTCTAGGGTATGGTTCCAACCCCTTAGGTAGAGAGAAAGAAGGAGTTGACCAAAGTTGACTAGGACATATCCAAGAGTTAGTTGATCTTTCTTGGGAGGTACATTGAAGTAGTGATTTACCCTCTAAGGCTTATTTCTTATAGTTTTCCATTATGTACACACCGCGTAGTGGAGAACAATAATAGACATCAACATTATAGATTTTATCTCTCACTGGTACACTTATGGTGATTGATACATTACATACTCGAGTTATAGTATAACATCCTTCACGAAAATATTATCATCAAATTTGGACTTGGATAGTTTTCTATTATTTCATATCAAGTGAGTGAGTGGCTCCCCACTCAGGTCCCACTCCATACAAGTAGGGTATTAGAGCTAGTGCATTCAGTTGATCTAACTATTCCTATAATATCTCCCTTAAGTTGTTTACCATTTCACATAGGTTGCTTGTATTCTATCCCCTTGCCTTGTGCAAGCACACATAGATGTCTGGAGACAAATCATCTGTTGATAACCTATATGTATTTGAGACAACCTAGAATCTAAAGTCTTGGATGTTGAGGATAGATCCTCCTTTTACTCCAGCATCTCAAGCTTCCCCGACCACTGGTGGTCAACATGTGGTGAGCTAACCTACCCTACATCCAAATATGACCCGTTCGAGTTTGGGAATCTCTCATGAGAAAGTGTTGTCTTTTCTATGACAATTATTTTCCTCAACCCTAGAAGGGAAGGCCAACCTGGGTTACACTCTAGAGAATCCCAAAGAGTACTCTCTTACAGAGTTCATGATGATGCATCCCACATATTTCAAAGGTGAGAGCAGGCTCAATATGGTGGATAAAGTTGATGACTGGTTTCTTGCCATGGAGCATACTTTTCATGGTATGGTATGCACTAAGCACCATAAGGTTATGTTTGCCACCCACATACTTAACAGACCGACTCTCCATTGGTGGAACATTGTTTCAAGGACCCAAGACGTCTCCTATATGTTTTGGATGCAAATCCTATTGATTTTTTATGAGAAGTACATCTCATGTACAACACTATAGAAGAAGGAAGCAGAGTATTACAACCCAAAGCAACACTCCATGTCTATAATGGAGTAAATGCAGAAGTTCATTTTGTTAGAAAGGTACGCCAAGGGTTTGGTAGAAGAGAAGTGTTCTAACATGTTCCATGAAGGACTCACTACAACATTGGTTGTGACATGGTGCCTCAATATCCATTGTTGTTTAAGAATTTGGTTGAAAAAATTATAGAGATTAAGGCTTACACTGGTTATCAACCCTAAGATCATAACAAAAAGGGAAGTTCTTGAGTGAAGAGAAAACGTTGGACAAGTGTGCCAGGTGTCATGGACATACTCCTCCTAGGAAGTGTCCCTCTACATGGTATCCAATTGCTCCAAATTCATACTTCCAAGTTATATGCCATCAGTGTGGAGAGCCCAGACATATCCAACCTAAATGCCTTAAGCTTCGTGATGGATGTACAACAACCCAACAACAACAACCTTGAGCTCCTCCAACAAACGATGGCCACAATAATAATGGAGGAAAGTCTGCTCAGAAGCATGTAGGGCATTTCTTTGCTTTATATGGACATGAAGTACACGAGGAAGAACATTTTGAAGGTAACCCTTATTATATTTTTTATCTTGCCTATATAGTAACCTTTTTACCTTCACATGGTATCATTGAGATAGACTAGTCTTTGTGCCTTGGTCTTGTATGACTTATTAGTGTAAGACACCTGACAAAGCTTAATGCTTGATTGTGTTTTTTTTCCTTAATAAGATGCTTGAACCTTAAACTAGTCCCTGGAGATGCCTTAATAACATGTGACAATATTATGTTTTTGGTTTGGTCATGTGTTGTTGATGTTTGAGCTATGTATACTTGTTTTGGACCAACTTGCAATTTTACCATGTGGAGGGTCTATCTTGCAATTAGTCACATGTAGGTTGTGCATCTTGTGCCTTAGCATCATGAGATAGAATATGATGATATGGGGTGCCTTGTTTGGGCCTGGGTGGATGAGATGACATCTTGAGGTTATATTAGGGTTTGCTTGAGTTGCATGGTTGGTGATGTTGACGATGTGTGTTCTTGATCTTGATGATGTGTTTTGGTAGTGCTTCGACCACTACACCATGTCTTGGATGATTTTCTTTGACCTAATGCCTCAGGCATGTGTTTTGGTCACTAGGGTTTTGCCTTGATGAGGTGTTGCAACCGCAAAACTTTTGGTTTTCTTTTGTTATGGTCAATACACAGATCTTTAGATGTGTTAAGACTGCTACCATGTGTTGTTCTT
Source organism: Alisma plantago-aquatica (assembly GCA_963693085.1). Lineage (NCBI taxonomy): Eukaryota > Viridiplantae > Streptophyta > Magnoliopsida > Alismatales > Alismataceae > Alisma > Alisma plantago-aquatica. The sequence continues at coordinate 1,084,307,684 of OY856410.1, read as the reverse complement.
AGATCATGTTTGAGTTTGGGAACCAAGTGGTTGCTAAACCACTTTGTTTTTAACATTTTTATTGCATGTGTGCATGCATGGTCGATCTTTTGTGGGACAAGTGTCCTTGTGACACTCTTATGTCTTGACACCTCATATCTTTACCTCCCTCATAACCTTGAGCATATAAGCTCTCTTTTACATGCAATAAATCCTTTTAGCTCTCTTTTCTTCCTCTCTTCTCCATGTGTTCGGCCTTGGAGCTTGGTGGAGCTAGAGAAGACTGATCTTGGAGCTTTGGTGGCTGATCACCCTTGCATGTGGTGATCTTGAGCTTTATCATATTCTTGGTGGTGATTTTTGGTGATCTTTCTTCTTGGTAAGTGGTTCTTCACCTTTGATCATGTTTTCCTTTAAAACCCTACCTTCCTTCTTCCTTTCTTGGCCACGAGACTATGATGAAACCGTAGTGTCTATTCTTTGAGGATCTTCTTTTCACTAAGGTCGGAGACTATGGATTGACCATGATAGTACCTATGTGAGAATAATCTCTCCTATTTATTCTCTCTTATTCGGACTAGGGTTGAGTTTTCTTCACCTTCAGCTATCCTTTGACCTTGGTATGTTTTTTCTGTTGGATTTAGGGCTCTAGAGACAGGGGTAAATAGAGCTTCAAAACTTGCACAATAATAGTTAGATCTTCAAATTATATCAATTGAAACCAGATGCTAAAACTGAATTTGAAGTCCTATCTAAACAAGCATAGAAAGGATGAGAGAGATTGAAACAAACACTTGTACGAGGTGTTCAGAGTGGTTTCAATCTCCAAACTAGGATCCCGTCAATCCACTACCTAGATAGGTCAACCTCTAGGACTTTGTGACACATGTATACTTATATTATATTACAAGAGATACAAGAAGACCACCTTGAATCCAAGGGATTACCTATCCAAGATCTAGTTTTCTACCTCACATAAGGTCTTACCCACTCTTTCAAGCAGTTCAATTCCTTCTCCTAGGATATCTCCTGCTTTCAACAAGTCTTCAGCCTCGAGGATTTACCCATGAAGCTCCTCGAATCTTCCACCTTGTCCTTCTCCTTCACTTGGAGAAGATCTTCACACCTTCTTCAACCTTGAAGATGAACAACAACTCCTCCTTCATTCAGAGAAGATCACTTCAGCCTTTTCTCTTTGAGAAAGGGGATTGGAAAGATGGAAACATGGAGAGCTTTACAAGGTAACAATGACGTAGCTCTCGTACAACATGCCGAACTCACTCATAATCACAAAATGATTTGTAAATGAGAGAGATCAAGGGGCTCAAAGGGTTGTAACACACTCAACTATAGCAAGGACCAAGTGTAGCATGAATGAGCAACCTTAAAATAAACTTCAAGAGGTCTTATTTATAACTGGGGGTGTTCCTTTGAGTGTGGATCACTTAAGAATAAAAAACAACCATTTTACAACTCACAACAGATCTATTTCATTTCTAATAACTCTCGAACAATTGGAATCACTTTTTCTACATTTTTCGTACAATGCATTTGGTCGAGTTTCAATGAAGGTAACTCGATCGATCCACTATTTGACAAAGCCAATTTTCAAACTATCGATCGAGTTTGTCCTGGGGTAACCCGACCAATAAGATAAAATCAACTTTGGTCACAAAGTTGGTCGGTCGAGTTCTGTGAGTGTACAACTTGACCGATACAATTATTTCCAAAAATCTATCACAGATCAACCAAGATTCAAACTAGACCAATTAAAGTGCCGTGATAAATTTTCCAAAATGAATTTTAAAGTGATCAAATGATGGAATTAAGTTTCCATGATTTTTTCTCATCTTAACAAGTCATATCATCAACACAAATGATTACAAAAATATTCTTAGGTGATTTGGAGTGATTTCCCAAAATTGCACATTTGCATTGCTTTTGACTTGAACTTGGACAAGCTAGGGCTTGGTGAATTTGATCCTTTTCATGTACCTAATGCCTGAAATCAATCTTAAACAAACATATTAGATAAATTTGAATGGAATGGTTAAGTCATTATCAAAATATGGACAATGTATAACTCTCAAGTCAACATTCTCCCCCTTTTGACAATGACAAACCATTCCTAACATATTGAAAAGGATATTTCAGTTATACCTTAGCCTTGTGAATTGCAAGGAAATTCATAATTTGAACAATGTGAATTACTCCCCCTCAATCTATGCTCACTCTTACCTGTATGGTTAGTCTTTCTATACAAAGCTATATAACATATATACTACATGATCCTTTAGCAAGTCACATGATAAAACATATACTTAGACAAGAAAAGGATCACATAGATAGTAAAATGAATATGATTGAGCTTTAAAAGATCGAACTTCTCTCCCCCTTTTGGCATTATCAAAAAGTAAGGTGGGTAGAAAAGAATAAAAATAAGTCTTCTCCAAGCACAACCAAAAACATCCAACCTCAAGAACATGCAACCACACAACACACATCAAACAAATATGAGAGAGAAACATGAAACTAGTATCATAATCAAAATATGGAAAACATACCAATAACTCACACAATAGAACATTCATAGAGTTATGATACAAAGGATTAAGATTACAACACAAGCATGTTCTTAAAGCGACTACATGCCAAAATGATGAAAACAACAAGATGATAGAAATAATACAACTCATATAATGTGCCTAGATGTATTAAGTACAAAATAATCTAGAATGATGTATATGATCAACATCTAAAGACTAAAAAACTAAAACATCTAAAGTCTATGCTATAGAAGTCCAAAGGGTCATTATCGACATTATCATCAGAAGCTTCAGGCTCATAGTCCTCATCTCCATATGAAGGTGCAACAATGGCAACAACTTCACCTTCATCACCAGAGGAATCAACAAAGCCATCATCATCAGAACCATCCTCATGGCCATCACCCTCAAATGCCTCCTCCTTATCAACACCATCTTCCTCATCAACCTGGTCAGGCATCTCCTCATCGACATAAGGATCGAAACCATGACCGGGCCACATGGCCTTCTGCTCATCCTAAGTCATGCCAGGAGCTCCTTGGGCTCAGGGAAAGTGGGAGAAGAAGTGCCAAGGCCTGCAAGCAGGGTAGCTATAGGCCAGTAGGAAGAGGTAGAACTCTAGGGTTAGGTGCATGGTAGGTCCACCAACAACATAGGGTGTAGCAACAGAAGCAACATGTGGAGGTGCTGGGTAGAAGTGATTATATGCATAGTAAGCATAATCACCACTTGGGTAGGGTTGGTACTCAGGGTAGGGATGGGCACATGATAGGTTCATGGTGGACATGATATGGCAAAGATCCCGATGTAGGGTGCTCCTGAACCTGTAGGATGTACTCCTGCTGATGCACCATGTAACCCATAAGGGATTCATTGGATACATGAAAAGAGGCATAGGCAGGTCGGAAGGGTGGTGGAGGTGGAGGTACCTGGGTGGAGGTAGAGGCTTCAAGTGTGGTAGAAGAAGATGTAGGTAAAAAGTTTTTCTTGATAGTGGTCTCGCTAATGAAGACTCCTTTTCTAGATGGTTTGTAATGAAAATCATGAAAAAGAGACTTCTCTGTTGCAAAGGTGAAGAGACCATGCTGGGTAGGGTAGGTGGGTGCCACATGTATTCTTCTTGGAGTCAAAGTAGGTCATGTGGTGAAGAATGTATCTAGAACACTTGACTTCTATGTTATTCAAAAGATAAAACATAATTACTGCCATATTCTCTGCAATTTCAGTTTGATTCTTCTTGGGGTGAATATTGTAGTTGATTACCAGAGCAAGTATGCAATTTTTGAGACTTAAGGAAGAGGATGGGATGGTGGATTTCTTCCTATAGGGTGTCTGAGGCTTCTTCAAGAACTTATGAATGTCAGGAAGAGTAATATCATATTTCTTGTAGAAGGCCTCAGGGTCAAGTAGCTTAAAATACTCAGTATGGTCTTTCCTCCATCTGTTGGTTCATTCAGTACCATTGAAAAACATATTCAAGGTATCTTTTGAGATTGTGAATTTCTTACCGAAAATCATGGAAGTGATAATCACTTGAGTATTAGGAGGGGGTACACGAGTGTCATAATTCCATGATAGATTTTCATAGAATTCATGAACTGCCTGTTGGGTTTTAGGGGAGACAGAGAAGGCAGCGGAAACAAAAAATTCTCCCCAACCCATACTGAGGAAACGCGTCAACGTCTATATAATAGGAAAGGATGGTTTGCGGAATCATACCTTGTCCCGAGGCTTGCTCGGCGACAATACCTCGCACAATGCGCGGTCTTCAACTCCGGACTTCGACGGTGTCTGTGCAGCTCCTGGTCGCACCGGGACTGACAACTCCTACTCGAACCGGACTGTCGGATGACAGTTGTCCTCCTAAGCGGCAGTGTCCTCCCGCCTCTGTAGTAGTCCACACGGACCACATGGAACTCCACTCTCCTTGTCCCACAAGGAAGTGGAAGGAGTCGCACCCTCCTGTTGACGTACTAGTCGCCAACACGCTCTCCTACCTCCTGTTGCAACTGCAGTTGTCCTTCCCTTGCTGCACCTCCCTTTTGTGGGAAGCACTTGCTCGGGCTCTCTCACGGTTACCAAAACCAGAGAGAACGACAACTTGTAGAGCAACTGGTTGCACTGAGCTGTACTTTGAGAAGCCCCCAATACCCCTATATATAGGAGAGTCATGGGACAGGGTTCTCCATCCCGGGCAATGCGGGACTAATGCAGGAGTAGAAGGGTTCGAGAATTTTCCACAAAAAGCAACCATCTCGCAACTTGAAATGATCGGTTCACAACTGAACCGATCAGTTCGGCCATTGAGCCGATCGGTTGGACCTGAGCCGATCGTTTGGGGCACTCCAACCGATCGGTTGGTGCCCTGAACCGATCGGTTCATGGTCCTAATCCGGATCAAAAAGACTTTCCTTGTTTCTTTCCCAATTGGTATCGAATACCAATATTATTCCCAATTGAATTGGGCAATTTGAAACGAAAGGAAAATCCTTGCCGACATGACTTTCCCAACTGGTCGGTTGCACCAGTTGAGCTGATCGGTTCAACCCTTGAACCGGTCGTTTCAACCTGGGCATGAGCCGATCGGCCTGGACACTCCAGCCGACCGGTTCAGCACCTCAGCCGACCGGTTCATCACATGAACCGATCGGTTGGGAGCACAGGTTGGGCAAAATCTGTCAATTGCGATTTCAATCAATCTGATACTCCAATCAATGCGTCCAACACCTTGAACCATACGATATTGAGCTATCGACTGATTGAGTGTTTAATTGAACTACTAAACTCCTTTAGTAATCAATCTAAACATTGCTTTGTGGACAAAACTCCTCTTCCAGGTTAAATCCTATGTGTGTGACCCTGCAGGTCCATTTCACGTTGGCAGTGAAAGTCCATAACACTTATGACTACACAAGCAAAGAGCGGTGCCTAGTCACACATCAGTGCTACCCAAGTGAAAGTAGAAAGTTGGAGAACAACTTTCATCCTACAATCCGTGAATGGTGTTATAACGAATGTATAATTCCTTTGGCACTGATATCCCGAATGAACTCGAGGCATGGAACAGTCATCCTGTCAACGTTCATTCACTTTCTTGATCTCAGAGCAGATTGGAAGAGATATGTATGACATCAGTATCACATACTAATTCACACATGCGTGCACGCCTTTCTCAATCCTACTCATCAAGTGGCCATGGATATCAAACTCCCTCAGGAGGGACAAATCCCATATCTATCACTCGCCCCTCAAAAGCCCCATGTGTCAAAGCCACCCAATCATCACCTTTATAACAACCCATGTTTCAGGACTGCGTTTGATGATGTCAAAGTGTGCCCAACGACATGTGTTGAGTGCAGTGATTTCAGGTCTAAGAATCACACTCACCACCATCACTGTGAGTACTGACTGTGACTACCATGTCATGGTTCCATGTGTCAAACTCACGGTGGGTCTGTCCGGTACCTTGTTCTCTAACAAGTACCTATGTGTTTGGTTTGATATCTCTATATCATGACTAATGAGATTCTGTAATCAACCAACACCACAATCTAGTCTTGTGTGTCATTGCTGTCTATCTACCTTCCACAATGACATCCGACTAGGGACATAACAAGAATGTACAAACTCTTAGCATCCGTATGATCTCATCGTTCAGGTCATGAACCTGAAGACATACGTCATTGAGTACTGTCATTCTCTAGACATTCAATCTGTTCTATCACTATCTCATATGACTGAACCAGAAAGAGTTGGAAGCTCGCCTTTTATGTTTATCAAATCAATCTTAATGTATCCCACCAATCATCACATGATTGGCTCTCAGGGCATACATACCAACAGACTCCCACTTGCACTGCGAGCCAATCACCCATGAATCATATTCATAGTGATTTTCAAACATGTCCCACATGTTACTGTGCTGTAGTGTCAACATAGTGAGTAATGGCAACACCTTGCCAAAGTCTGTATAAATTGCATGTCTCTCATCTCTTCGCTGTACGTCACACGTATGAGATGGAGTTGCCGTAATATGTGATCTTGTATTCCATTTGCTAACCTTTAGCCATATTGCATGATCAAGGATTCCAAACTTGTCATCAATGAGTGGAATATAAGTTCATCTCATGAACTTTCAGATCCATATAGTATCCACTTTTGTTCACTAACACATAGATACTCGGCTTTTCCCTTTTTCAAATGGCTTTATTGGAACACTTCCAATTATCAACAAACATTCTCTTTTATACGTCTTATGTATATTTTGCGATTAATTTTCTGTCCTTTCAGAAGTACGCATCAATGTAACTCTTTACATCGAACTCTTCCTTATCTCCATAGAACTAGTACTTCACAAGCACTTATCAAGTTCTCATGGTATTCCAGTAACCCTTACTGGAAGCAGACAGACATCCACTCGTCATGTCCCACATACGAGTTATCAGGATGAGCACATCATATTGCAATCTCCTACATACAAGATGATGAATGCATTTTATTTTTGCCATGTCATACATGCAAGATAATGGGATGATTACATACATGATAGATCCATATCTATTCTTAGTATTCCCATTCTTCATAAGAATTGGACACTTGGCCTTGGGATACTTATATCCATATAACATGGACAAGTTTTCTCCCACTGAATCTGTGCATACTGAACACTTCAGTACAGATTGCCAATGTATACTCTCTCTTTCCAGGTCAAGAGATTTTCGAGAACTATCTCTATAGATCTCTATTCCTATCACATAGGAAACATCTCTATCTTCCTTAAAGATAATTTCCACATTCGGATTTCCAATCTAGAACATTTCCATTTCACATCAATATGTGGAATGTGAATACGCTCCCACTAAATCACAGATCCCTTCTTTATCTTTGACATATCAGTCAAACCCTTTGACTATATCATCAAAGTAAAGATCCAATTTTGAGTTGCTTGTACTCAATCAATCACATTGATTAGTCCATTGTAACTTATAGACTTTATTTGCATTAGTGGATTCATAAACCTTATAGGCTGTGTCACGTACACATCCTGTTTTTATTCCTCATAGGAATGCGGTTTTAGTATCCATATGCCAAATGTCTTAGTCATTAAGTTGCAATCAACAAGCATCATCCTTGTCAAAATGTTATCCATGTGTCTTAACACTTAAGACTTATTTGCACTTATGGATATGATCCAATGAGTGCTACCATCAAGGTCATACCTTATGGTTCACATGGAAGTCATATAGGATGTAATGGTTTTAAACCATAACTCAAGATTCGGTTCCTCATATTCATCTTGATAGTTGACTCATCACATGAACAACTCATCACATAGATAATTGAGGTGTATCTGTTAAAGATATAAGAACTCACAACCCTTGTGATTCTTAATTTCTTTTATTAGTGTGGGGTATTCTTTTATTAAGAAGAATTCAGTTATTTGATAATCATTCTCTAACTCCTTAGAGTATGATTCCTTCTTGATTCAGACATCACCATGCCTTAATCATGAGTTCACTATGATACAATATCATAATCACTCATAAGGATCTCAAACATTTGGTCCAAGTATTTCATTCATTGATCTCATCAAGAATTAATACTTTACCAAAATTGTACTTCATTTATGATAATCTTGAACATTTCAAGACATTCATATTGGTATTTCTCTAAACACCATTTGAAGTATTAGCATTTATTCCAATAGGTATGTAAATACATCACATGTATTATACCTAATAGGATAATCACTCTCCCACTACATTAGTGAAGATTGATTAATCATGTCCAAGATATTCGTGTCTCTTACTGGTCCTATAACCAAAAGAGTCTAGATTTATCCATCACATGGAAACTAGAAATGAATTTCTCATGATTAATGCTAATTAAATTGTTTGAGTTATCTATAACTTTTAGGTATCGTCTTATCTTATGTATATCAAATATCACAAGATAAATAAGGCATTGCCACAAAGATCACATCTTTATAAATTGAAACATCTCTTTATTAATTGCCATCATTGTCATACAATATGCAAAATAAAGTGTTTCTATCTATTGGCAAGTTTGAAATAACAGTTCATAACTGCATTACATGCCTTATTGGCTGAAAATAAACTAAAGTATTCCTATCTATAAAGGCAACACTTGCCCCAAGTAAGAATGCTTTACACTTTACATCTTGATATCATATATCTCAAAAAGTGTTACAAGTTTATTTACATGACACCTTCAAGTAGAGGCTTCAGTCGCCTACTTCTTCTTTTGTTCTTCCAGGTAGATAGGACAATTCCTTTTCCAATGTCCTGGCTTTTGACAATGGTGGCAATTTCCTTTCTTGGTCACGCCTCCCTTGGCCTTGAGAGCTGAAGATGGCTTGGACTCCTGGCTAGCTTCAGAACCTTTCTTAGCTTTGCCCTTGCCCTTGCGCTTGGACTTGCCTTTCTTGCTCGTGATCACCGTTACGGACTTAGGCTTGTCCTTCTTCATCTGTAACTCGGCTGTCCTCAACATGCCCAACAACTCTGATAGTGGCCTATCAAAATTGTTCATGTTGTAGTTCATCACAAACTGACTGTAAGATTCTGGAAACGATTACAGTATCACGTCAGTAGCCAACTCTTGGCTCAGTGGAAATCTCAGTCTCTGCAGGTTCTCCACATACCCAATCATCTTGAGTGTGTGAGGACCAACTGGATCTCCTTCTGTCATGACGCACTTGAACAATGCCCTAGAAACATTGTACCTCTCTTGCCGTGCCTGATCTTCATACATGTTCCTGAGATGCAGAATCATCTCTATGACACCCATGTTCTCATGTTGCCTCTGCAACTCATGGTTCATTGAACATATCATCAAGCACTTTGCATCAATGGCATCATCAGAATGCTTCTTGTAAGCATCCCTTTCTGCCTTTGGTGCATTAGGAGCGGGTTCCTCTGGAATTGGAGTATCCAGGACATAGAGCTTACGCTCTTGAGTGAGAACAATTCTCAATGTCCGATACCAGTCGTGGAAGTTTGTCCCATTTAACTTGTCCTTGTCAAGGACCGATCGCAAAGAAAAGTTGTTGTTGTTTGTTGCCATTTGAACTACAAAAGGAAAATATGCAATTTTAGTCCAAAACTCATTTTTGACTTATTTGATTGATTTGAAAATTTGACGATATAATTAGGCCTTTAATTAATTATCGCTCCCACTATTTTACTTCAAATCGATAGCCCTCACCATCAATTCGGAAGATTGCAGCGTACAACCTTCTAGTGGGCAAGATCCTGAAATCCTCTAAGCCATGGACTAGCTAGGGCTGTCACCCACAACATAGATCTCTCAGGTAGGCAACTTTTTCCAATTGCATCATATGCAACTCTTGATAAGATGTCATATACAACTCTTTGCAATGATCATCTCCATGCCTCAAGGTACTAGATCCCATCTAGATCACCTTGTTAAGTCCGACCCAAAGCAAACACGATGAACATGCACCCTGCTAGGGCAGACCCACACATTCATCCTTCACGCTTCCACGAGGTAGACGGTGCACCACGCTAGGGCATGCCCACACTTGGTCGAACAAGCTTTTTACGTGTGTCGCATTTGGAAGGCATCTAAAACTTAATATTTTAATGAGGGATTTGGTTTTATATACATATACATATCCAATCACCACAATACATAGTATGTATCATATACATGCTATATCCCACAGAAAACATGCATAAAACGATAAAAGCGATGATTATGGCCATCCTAATGTGATTCCTCGAGCCAAGAGGAATCACGGTCATCTAGGTCAACATCACATGCAACCTGTACAAGATGAACATCTGTGCCTTGCCATCCGAGTTGATCAACTCATCACATGAATGATCTGTACTCTCCAGCCGGTCGTCTGGGTGCCACCAGCCGATCGGTTGGCTCCTCCAACCGATCGGTTCGCCTGGTCGTCATGCATCTCGTCATGTCCGCCACCCGCTCGTCTCACTCCTCGAACCGGTCATCAACCGATCAGTTCACTCCTTGAACCGACCGTCTGGAAGGTCAACCGATCGGTTCACTCCTTGAACCGACCGTCTGAGCAGTCGTCTTGATGTCCGCCGGTCTTTGACATAACAGGAAATAAAATCTATCCTATTTATTACATTGCTTTAAAAAAAAAGAGAAACCCCGAGTTACATTCGGGGGGAGCAAAGGTAGAAAAGAATCTCGAATTATTTTGAGTTACATCAGGAATAAGAGAGGGAAGATCGGTGCGCAGACCGAGATGCAAGCAACTACAAACAACCACACAGATAGGGGTTTATAGGCCATAATCATGCTACACACATCCACCACAAAACTCGTTTAAGGGCGACGCGTATCAAGTGCATTAATAATACATATCATATATGTATTTTGGGATTTGTGGATTTAGGATTGGACATGCATAAAGCCAATATTATTCGCATCGCATGCAATAAATAAAGGCGACAAACCAAAATTGATCATATCGATATTCCTAAAATATAGAACAGCTGACGTGGCTCTGATACCACTGTTGGGTTTTAGGGGAGACAGAGAAGGCAGCGGAAACAAAAAATTCTCCCCCAACCCATACCGAGGAAACACGTCAACGTCTATATAATAGGAAAGGATGGTTTGCGGAATCATACCTTGTCCCGAGGCTTGCTCGGCGACAATACCTCGCGCAATGCGCGGTCTTCAACTCCGGACTTCGACGGTGTCTGTGCAGCTCCTGGTCGCACCGGGACTGACAACTCCTACTCGAACCGGACTGTCGAATGACAGTTGTCCTCCTAAGCGGCAGTGTCCTCCCGCCTCTGTAGTAGTCCACACGGACCACATGGAACTCCACTCTCCTTGTCCCACAAGGAAGTGGAAGGAGTCACACCCTCCTGTTGACGTACTAGTCGCCAACACGCTCTCCTGCCTCCTGTTGCAACTGCAGTTGTCCTTCCCTTGCTGCACCTCCCTTTTGCGGGAAGCACTTGCTCGGGCTCTCTCACGGTTACCAAAACCAGAGAGAACGACAACTTGCAGAGCAACTGGTTGCACTGAGCTGTACTTTGAGAAGCCCCCAATACCCCTATATATATAGGAGAGTCATGGGACATGGTTCTCCATCCCGGGCAATGCGGGACTAATGCAGGAGTAGAAGGGTTCGAGAATTTTCCACAAAAAGCAACCATCTCGCAACTTGAAATGATCGGTTCACAACTGAACCGATCGGTTCGGCCATTGAGCCGATCGGTTGGACCTGAGCCGATCGTTTGGGGCACTCCAACCGATCGGTTGGTGCCCTGAACCGATCGGTTCATGGTCCTAATCCGGCTCAAAAAGACTTTCCTTGTTTCTTTCCCAATTGGTATCGAATACCAATATTATTCCCAATCGAATTGGGCAATTTGAAACGAAAGGAAAATCCTTGCCGACATGACTTTCCCAACTGGTCGGTTGCACCAGTTGAGCCGATCGGTTCAACCCTTGAACCGGTCGTTTCAACCTGGGCATGAGCCGATCGGCCTGGACACTCCAGCCGACCGGTTCAGCACCTCAGCCGACCGGTTCATCACATGAACCGATCGGTTGGGAGCACAGGTTGGGAAAAATCAGTCAATTGCGATTTCAATCAATCCGATACTCCAATCAATGCATCCAACACCTTGAACCATACGATATTGAGCTATCAACTGATTGAGTGTTTAATTGAACTACTAAACTCCTTTAGTAATCAATCTAAACATTGCTTTGTGGACAAAACTCCTCTTCCAGGTTAAATCCTATGTGTGTGACCCTGCAGGTCCATTTCACGTTGGCAGTGAAAGTCCATAACACTTATGACTTCACAAGCAAAGAGTGGTGCCTAGTCACACATCAGTGCTACCCAAGTGAAAGTAGAAAGTTGGAGAACAACTTTCATCCTACAATCCGTGAATGGTGTTATAGAGAATGTATAATTCCTTTGGCACTGATATCCCAAATGAACTCGAGGCATGGAACAGTCATCCTGTCAACGTTCATTCGCTTTCTTGATCTCAGAGCAGATTGGAAGAGATATGTATGGCATCAGTATCACATACTGATTCACACATGCGTGCACACCTTTCTCAATCCTACTCATCAAGTGGCCATGGATATCAAACTCCCTCAGGAGGGACAAATCCCATATCTATCACTCGCCCCTCAAAAGCCCCATGTGTCAAAGCCATCCAATCATCACCTTTATAACAACCCATGTTTCAGGACTGCGTTTGATGATGTCAAAGTGTGCCCAACGACATGTGTTGAGTGCAGTGATTTCAGGTCTAAGAATCACACTCACCACCATCACTGTGAGTACTGACTGTGACTACCATGTCATGGTTCCATGTGTCAAACTCACGGTGGGTCTGTCCTGTACCTTCTTCTCTAACAAGTACCTATGTGTTTGGTTTGATATCTCTATATCATGACTAATGAGATTCTGTCATCAACCAACACCACAATCTAGTCTTGTGTGTCACTGCTGTCTATCTACCTTCCACAATGACATCCGACTAGGGACATAACAAGAATGTACAAACTCTTAGAATCCGTATGATCTCATCGTTCAGGTCATTAACCTGAAGACATACGTCATTGAGTACTGTCATTCTCTAGACATTCAATCTGTTCTATCACTATCTCATATGACTGAACCAGAAAGAGTTGGAAGCTCGCCTTTTATGTTTATCAAATCAATCTTAATGTATCCCACCAATCATCACATGATTGGCTCTCAGGGCATACATACCAACACTGCCTTAGTGTTCATTATGGAATTGTGGAAGCATCGACATTCAACACTTAGGGTTGCAAGGTGATGGTCATAAAACAACTCGGCAACCTCATCTATAACCTCTTGTTTACATGGACGAGGCTCAGATAAGGCATGAAAAGGGAAATGATTCATAGGAAGGAGCTCCTTGTACCTATTTAGAGCTCCACTAGAGACAAAGAAGGTGTCATTGAAGGGAATGAGACAAGAGTTGGAAGAAGATGATGGTGCTCCGAAAGGGGCGGCTCTCTTTCTCCTATTTGAAGACATGGAGGTCAAATGAAGAGGATTGAGAGAGAACGCAAGAGAAAAACAACCCAAAGACATCTAATCACCTAGGGAAGATAGGAAAAGGAGCTAGGAAGGTCAAATGAGGGCTAGCTAGGGCTAAGAGTGGGAAGGTTGGGGCTAGGGTTGAGAGCTTGAGAGAGCTGGAGGGAGGATCAGTCAACTTTTCTCTAGTTGAGAGGGAGAAAAGTAAGTCAAAACCTTCTTAAGATTTTTTCCAACCCGACCATCGGTTGAGATATATGAGAATGAAACTCGACCGAATGGCTTTTTACAAAAACCCTGAGCCACCAATCGGTCGAGTTGGCAACTCAACCGATAGAAGTTCTGTCCCAACATTAGAAGTTCTAGTTTCTAGACATTTGATTGCTAATTTAATTTATTTTTCTAGTCCATTTTGCATCTTAGACATGCTTAGACACATATCACTCATCGTTGAGTACTATTTAGTGATAAAATCATCATTTGCGAAAAATACCCAAAACAAGTGAAAAAACAAAGCAAAAGAACATGAAAATTTTAGCATTTTAGCAAGCAAGGGTGATCAAAACATGAGCAAAGCATATAGGATAGATAATAACTAACTATAAGGCATATCGAATTCATCCAAAGCAGTTATGAGCAATTTAGATCTAATAAAATTAAATTCCTCTCTAGCTAGATGTTTAGCAAAAATGTCTGGCAACTGATTTTTCGTGTCTGCATGCATGATATAAATATCCTTCTTGGCAATGTGATCATGAATAAAATGATGAAGAACCTCTATATGATTGGATCTAATATGCAATATAGGATTGTAGGATAAATTAATTACACTAGTATTGTCTAAAAAAATAAAAAAAATGTTAAAGTCTTGGAGCATTTGCTTCATCCATAGCACCTGGGCACAACAACTCCTAGCTGCAATGTATTCAACCTCGATAGTTGATACAACCACTATGCTATGTTCCTTGGAAAACCAAGACACCAAGCATGGTCCTAGGAGGAAGAAAGTGCCACTTGTGAACTTTCTATCAATCAAATATCATGTGTAATCAACATCACTATAAGCAGTAAGAGTAAAGTCCCTTGAATTAGTATACCATAGTCCAAAATTTTGGGTCTAGGCTAAGTACCTTAAAATACTCTTAACAACCATAATATGCCAACGCGAAACATTATGTCAGGTCTAGAGGTAGTTAAATAAAGTAAACTTCCAATCATACCTCTATAGAGCTTCTCATCCACTTTCTCGCCTTCTTCATCTTTGTCAAGTTTGGCGGTGTTTGACATGGGGGTGTCCATCAGCTTGGTGTTCTCCATCCCAAAGTGCTAGAGTAGCTCACTTGTGTACTTGCCTTGGTTGATGAAGATAATAGGCTTATCTTGAACTCACTCTGCATATTATCACTAAACTCCTTACAAAGATCAAAATTAGTTCCGCCAAAATGATATCATCAACATAGATTTGAATGATAAGAAAACTGTTAGAAGCGTGTTTGAGAAACAAGGTAGAATCTACTTTGCCCATGATATAGACATGATCTAACAAAAAGTTCTTTAGTTTTTCGTACCAAGATTGAGGTGCTTGTTTGAGACCATAGAGAGATTTTTACAATAGATAAACATGGTTAGGAAAACTATCATGTTCAAATACCAGAGGTTGTGCAACATACACTTCCTCCTCAATTGTACCATTCAAAAATGCACTTTTAACATCCATTTGATATAGAAGGAAATTCTTGTAACTAGCAAAAGCAAGCGACATTCTAATGGACTTAATTCTAGCTACATGTGCTTATGTTTCATCAAAATCTATACCTTCCTGTTGATTGTAGCCTTGAACCACTAACCTTGCTTTGTTTCTTACCACCTTGCCTCTTTCATCTAGATTGTTGTTGTAGACCCACTTGGTGTTGATGATCTTTCTATCACATGGTCTTGGAACTAGAGTCCACACATTGTTCTTCTCGAATTGCTCTAGTTCTTCCTATATGTCTAGGATCCACTCATCATCCCCAAGAACTTCTTTGACATTCTTTGGCTCGAGTTGTGAGATGAAGGCGACGTTGGCTTGTTCTTTATTGTAGGCATCCCGCATCTTCACTCTTTCAAAGGGGTCACCTATAATTATCTCTTTAAGATGATTCTTGGCAAAGAGGGGGGTTGGATCCTTCTTTTCTTCATCTATCTCTTCTTCTTGAGTGGCCACCTCTTTTCCTTTTTGGATGATGTTGAGTTCTTTCAAGATAGGAATTACCTCATCCTCACAATATCCTTGGAAATAAAGGGGTTAGTCTCAATAGATCTAACATTAATAGATTCTTCTACTTTAGATAGATCAACATTATACACTCTATAAGCCTTGTTGGTAGTGCTACAATCAAGAAAGAAAGCCTTGTATGATTTCATATCAAACTTGTCAAGAGAATCTTTCGTGTTCAAAACAAAACAAGGACACCCAAAAATATGAAAATACTCAATAGAAGGCTTCCTACCACATCATATCTCATAGGGATTTTTCTTCAAAGAGGGATGTGTGAAACCCTGGTTTTGCACAAAACATGAGGTACTAATATTTTTGGTCTAAAACATCTTTGGAGTGTCATACTCTAAAAGCATGGTCCTTGCCATTTCCTATAGTGACATGTTCTTGCTCTCTACAACCCCATTTTGTTGAGGTGTTCAAGGTGAATAAAAGTTATGTGTATATCTAGAATCTTCACAAAATGTTCAAAAAGATCATTTTCAAATTCTCCCCCATGATCACTACGGATGGAAACAATCAGGCAAGAAGCTTCATTTTCAACTTGTTTGTAAAATCTAGAGAAAACATCAAGAGTACAACTCTTAGAAAGGATAAATAAGGTCCAATTATATCGAGAGAAGTCATCGACAATAACAAGACAATACTTGGAGCCACAAAGAGATTGAGTTCTCATAGGTACAAATAAATCAATATGGAGAAGTGCAAGAGCTCTATTGGTACTAAGGTATCCTTTGGATTTGAAGGAGGACTTGGTTTACTTTCCTTGGGTACAAGGTTGGCATTCCTCATCCTTTTCAAAATCCAATTTGGGAAGTCCAATGACCAAGTCCTTTTTTCTCAACTTCTTTAATTGATGCATATTTACATGACCTAGACCGTGTTGTGGGTGTTACATGGCTAACCCTAACCACCCTTGGTTGTTATTCCTTGTGCCCTTGTTGGTCTCTCCACCTTTGAGTTTGTTTCGGTTGATACGCCTTGATCTTGGGTGATGATCGTTAAGCTTGGCCTTTTGTTTTGGTTGAAACACATGATCTTTTTGTAGCGGGTCGCTACACTTGTGATATTCTGGTTGCAACACCTGTTTTGGCTTTGGTTGGTTGCTACTCATTCTATTGGTTTTGGTTGCAACATGAGCCTTGGTTTGATTTTGGTTAAGGCATGTATGGCAATGTGTAAGAATTTTCTACACATGGGTGACATCTTTTCTAGCGGTCGCTACCTTGACCTTTGCTTACAGTCTCTACACCTGAGATATCCTTGATGGTCATTACACATATGTTAATCATGTTGGGACTTACATCCAATCCATGATTGGTGGATACTTAGTGCTATGGAGTGATTGATTGAATAATCATAACTATGATGTTAAACCCTAATGTGTTCCAAGATCATGGGATATAATGTATCTATAGTTTAATGGTGACTATTGTATTGAAACCCTAATAGGCTATATGAGAAATCATAATCCTAATTTCAAGTGTAGGATATACTTGTTGATCTTGCTTGATCTAATAGATTGAGATGATATTTTGTCCCTCCTACTTGTGTAACTCTAACCTTGCATGTGGAACTGAATAACATAGATAGTGAATGCTATGGTGTGATTTATGTGACATAGGGTGAATGATTAAGAGTCTTGATAAGGCATGATGAGATGATAATGATGTGTTTTGGGTCTTATGACCTGGAAGAGGCTTTATGCATAATGTGAGGTGATAACCTCTAGTTATTAGAGGAGGGATTGTTATCCCCTAATGATGTGATGATGTTGGTGGCCTTGTATGGCAATGGTATCAATTGATGATGTGATAAGTTTATACATCATATGTTTTATATCTTCTGGAGTTGTAGTATACCCTTATCTTTGTAGAGTTTATTTAGGGTTTTTATGTTGTAACTTGATTGATGGTAAAATACACTCAATTAGATTACTAATCAAGTTAAACCCTAATCATGTAGTTGCCATGTGCCATAGATCCATCTTCAACATTAGTACTTGTTGGATGGTGAAATGGGTTCTCCCTTAGTGGAAGCTCAAAGACGTATACTACTGAGTATATGCATTTCACAGGATTGACTGCGGTCATACCATGGTATAAGAATGGTCGAGGTTGTATCTCAGTGATGCGATTCAGTATATGTATATGATATAATTTGAGGATGGCTGTGGTCATACCACAGTAGGAGTGTGGATGCGGTCGTAACTCAGGTTTTACTAGTGTTGTGCCTATATACCATGGAAAACTAGGCTGTTTGTAGTTGGACTTTATATGTCACTGCAGTGGACTTAGATTGACTAAGGGTGTGGGAGATCATAGGAGTCTGGCTCCTCCTAGATCTTGTATGGCACAGACTTCTACTTTGTAGTGGTCGGTTGGAGCATGAGTGATATACCTCATCTCCTCAGGGCATAATAATAGATGTAATACAAACATGTAGTACACTTACTTAGGGTTAAACACGACTCACATTAAATGATTTTTGACTTATCTCTAGTACTAATTTATTGAATTATAATGTGGTAAGATAAATCAATTGTTATACATGTTCTTAATATTCCTTCCCAAAATATAATATGTTCTACTGTTCACTTGTAGATGCATGAGTTCCTTAAATAATGGTAACTGCTTTACTCATATCATTTAGCTGAATCAACTCATCTCGATAATATGTGCTATCTTGCCATTTTTATCTATCTGTTCTTATAATATACATTGCCAGAGAGTTCTATCTCTCATTGGGAAGTTGGTGTCACTCTGTAGGTTTCCACATCTTTTAGGTGGTCATGCATGATGAGGTAGAGATCGTGTAGTTGAGGTTGAGTAGCAAGAGGAGAAGTAGTTGTAAAAGGTTGGACATGCTGCTAGTATTTTGCAATAAAGTCCTATGTGCCATCTCTATACTCTTAGGTCCTTAGGGGTGTTTTGTAGATGTTAAATATTGATACGAGCTTATGGTAGTAGGCCATGGTTTTACAGATTTGGATTTTATATGTGAACATGTTATATGCAACAATTTTTTGGCATGATGGCCACTGAACAACGATGTATACATATTTATGACATGTTATGTAATACAAGTGGCAATGTATGGACTTAGATGTGATATGTTTCAGCTTGAGATGTTGTGATGTGATCGGTTTAATTTACCATGTTTTTTGGTAATCTAGATTATTAGTGTTAGTTCCATGCTTTCTTTTGAGTTATCTCACCTTGTGTGATGATGGACGTTACAAGTTAAGTTGGTATCAGACTACTAGGTTTGCTGAGTTTACAAGGACATATGACTAGGATTTGTGTCTATTTTAGTATACTCCAACATATTTAATGGTAACTTCTTATGCAAAAGAAGAAAAAGAGAAGAAATGATATGTCCGGAGAATACAAAGATGATGTTGAGAGCAATGTTGCTATATGAGGAGGTGGTGCCAAGAGACATGCAAGGATTGATGGAATGCCTGAAGATCCTCGGTTCGACCCAACAATTGTGTCCAATCCCACTTTCTAGTCCATGATTGGACAGTTCATGGCCACGATGACACATATGGCGGATAGACTGCTCGTACCCCATGCTAGAGTGGTAGTCCCCAGTGTGGAATCCCAAGGTTCTGGGAAGACCTTTGAGAGGTTGAGGCGTGTGGGGGCGTTGGAGTATGTCAGTACGGCAAGTGCTGAAATGTGGTTGACTGAGTTGGAGAAGGCCTTCAAGATCCTCAATATCCCTGAGGAGAATAAGGTGAAACACACTGTGTACCTGTTGAAAGGGAGTGCTGGCCATTGGTGGTCCATCAAGAAGGAGAAGAGGCCTGGTGTTGTGATAAATTGGGAGGAGTTTTGGCTAGAGTTTGTTGATAATTCCCAGAGACATACCTTGATGAGAAGATCACACAGTTTGAGAAGATTTGGTTGGGATCTATGACGATCAATGATTACGAAGTCAAGTTTATGGAGCTTCTAAGGTTCTGCTAGCATATGGCTGCTACATATAAGGAGAGGATTAAATGCTTTGAGAAGGGTTTAGGTTCCTAGTTGACAATACCAATGCCATCTCTATAGAATAAAGAGAGGTTTGCCACATTCGTGGAGTCTGTTAAGAGGATGGAACAATCAGTTGTGGAGAAGTAAGAGGCAAATACCAAGAAGATACCTACACAGTATCAGGGACAGTCATCTGGAGGCTTCAAGAAGCCTAGGTTTTCAACACCTCAGTCATAGTAGAGGTCGGCAGTCCAGTCCCAATGGTCACCAAGTAAGGGCAGAGATCATACCTTTCTGGTGGCAGGAGCTCACAGTACAATGTTAGTATCAATGACGGGGCCGTATAGGCCACAGTACAAGACCGGGACTTTCCACAAGTGTGGGAAAGTAGGACATATAAAGTGGGCATGTCCTGTGAAGGATTAAGAGGTGATGCAACAATCAAAATAGAATCAACAAGGGTCATAGAAGCGAAATTGCATCAGTGGTGGAGGCTGAGGACATGGTCAGGCATCACATGCTAGTTTGTATAGGAAAGCGAATAGAGGAAGGGGGTGATAATAGGAAACTACTCAATTCTATGCAATGAGTAAGCCAGAAGTAGTCAACCCAAGGGTCATGACAGGTCATATGGATTCATTTCATTCTGATTTGTATTCTTCCTATTTTATATCTATTTTGGGTGGCCCGGGTGCGACACACTCTTTTGTCACTAGAGAATTGATTACTATATGTTCTTTTCCTGTAAGGACATATTTGGTTTTCTGGATTTTTCCATATTATATTGTATTTTGGCATCCATGTGCAAAAAGTTTATGTTTGGTTTACAAGATTCAAGAAACGAGGCTAATCCCAGGAGTTCCAGACATAATAGGAATATCACATTTTGGTTTCCATCAAAATTCTCTCGAATGACAAAATTTAGCTGTAGCTGGCCCGTGGACCCAAAAAAAATTAAATCATGTATTTTACAAATCTAGGAAACCAAACATAAAAATTGGACCGTCATGTATTTTGACAATCCAGCAAACCAAATGTGCCCTTAGTCATAGACGTGATAGTCTTTGTTTAGAAACCCCTTTGGTTGGTTCTATCGAGTTGTAGGAGGTGTGTCCATCATGCAAACTTTCTTTCTTGGGATGTAACATTCAAGTAGATCTCATA
This sequence comes from Alisma plantago-aquatica, assembly GCA_963693085.1. NCBI lineage: Eukaryota > Viridiplantae > Streptophyta > Magnoliopsida > Alismatales > Alismataceae > Alisma > Alisma plantago-aquatica. The sequence goes on along the minus strand of OY856410.1, from coordinate 1,084,286,684 downwards.
CCACTTGACATGCATGTATTCAATGTAATCCTTGGAATCGATACCATGGAGAAGTATTGGGTGGTCCTGGAATTTAGTGCCAAGGTGGTGACATTTGTCGACGATGATGTTTTGTGGATCTTCCAAGGTGATAGGAATATTATTCTGATGTGTCTGGTGTCGACTATGACAGCAGAGAGGTTGATGAGACAAGGTTGTGAGGCATTCTTAGCACATGGTGGATACTAAGGTGAGGAGTCCTAGTATTCAAGAAGTTCTAGTTGTTTGTTAGTTTGAGTATGTATTTCCCGATGAGTTTCCAGGTGTTCCCCCAACCTGAGATATTGAATTTGAGATCAATCTGGTCCTAGTACACAACCAATAGCACATACACTGTATAGGATGCCTCCAGCTGAAGAAATAGTTGCAAGAACTGCTTGAGAAAGGCTTTCTCAGACCGAGCACATCTCCTTGGGGTGCTCCCATCTTATTTGTAAAGAAGAAGGATAGATCCATTAGGTTGTGCATTGATTATCGACAGCTGAACAAGGTGACAATCAAGAACAAGTATCCTTTGTCATGGATAGATGATTTATTTGATCAATTGAGGGGTGTTGCAGTCTTCTTGAGGATAGAAATGAGATCAGGATATCACTAGTTGCGGATTAAGGTGGATGGCATACCCAAGTCAACTTTTAGGACCCGACATAGTCACTATGAGTTTGTGGTTATGCCGTTTGGGCTAACCAATGCACTGGGGGTATTCATGGACCTGATGAACATAGTGTTCAAACCTTTTTATGACTAGCTCATGGTAGTATTCATTGACAACATCTTGATCCATTCCCGTGACATCCAACAGCATGAGCAACATCTACGACATGCGTTGACCTTGTTGAGACAGCACAAGTTATACACTAAGTTCAACAAGTGTGAGTTTTGGCTGAAGGAGGTGTCATGGGCATGTGATATCTACTGAAGGTGTACGTGTGGATCCCAACAAGGTTTAGTCTATGTTAGAATGGGAGAAGTCAAAGACGCTGACAGAGGTTCACAATTTCCTTAGTTTGGTAGGCTACTATAGAATTTTTATCAAGAACTTTAGTGTAGTGGTGTTACCCCTAACAAAGTTGACAAGGAAGGATGTGTCATTTGTCTGGGATGACAAGTGCCAATGTTCTTTCAAGATGTTGAAGGAGAAGCTGACCAGTGTACCAATGTTAATATTACTTGAGCAAGGGAAAGGATATATTATCTTCTATGATGCATTGAAGAATGGTTTGGGTTTTGTATTAATACAAGATAAGAATGTGATTTTTTTTACTTCATGAAAGCTTAAGAAACATGAGGAGAGCTACCTGACGCATGATTTGGAGCTTGCAGTGGTGGTCCATGCCTTTAAAATATGGATACACTACCTTTATGGTGAGAAGTGACAGATCTTCACCGACCACAAGAGCCTTAAGTACATCTTTTCACAGCAAGAGTTGAACATGTGGCAGAGACACTGGATGGAACTGATCAAAGACTATGACTAAACCATAGACTACCATCCAGGGAAGGCGAACGTAGTGATAGATGCTTTGAGTAGAAAGTCTTCTTTGTCATTATCAGTAGATAAGGCACAATTGTGTTCTTTGGTATGCCATAAGAGAGACATGTTGGCCTCCTTGTGTTAGATGAATGTAAAGTTGGAGGTGTCCTTGTCATCATGACTATTGGCCTAGTTAGATGTGAATCTTGCATTGAGGAAGCAGATCTGAGATGCACAACGTGATGATACTACGATACAAAAAATTCAAGCAGAGTTTGGCAGCGTGAAGCGTGATGGCTTTCATGAGTTAGATGACATGATAGTATGTTACCACAGTAGGGTAGTGTTACCTGATGTTGATAACCTGAGGAAGTTGGTTCTTAAAGGGGCTCACTCTTCAATGTACTCTATGCATCCAAGCAGTACCAAGATGTACTAAAATCTAAAAGACTTGTATTGGTGGCCTGGTTTGAAGTGTGATGTAGCTAATGTTTGTGGCTAAGTGTACAATGTGTCAGCAGGTTAAAGTAGAGGATCAGAAACCTACATGAACTTTGTAACAATTGCCTATACCATAGTGGACATGGGATCATATCATGATGGACTTTGTGGTTGGGCTTCCTAGGACAACCAAAGGTCATGATTCTGTATGGGTGATCATGACTAAGTTAATGCACTTCCTTCTTGTGAAGGCAACATATACAAATGAGAAGTTGGTACAAGTCTATGTTGATGAGATAGTACACTTGTATTGTATCTCAACTACCATTATGTTAGATAGAGGTCCTCAGTTTACTAGTCACTTTTGAGAGCGTATGCATACAACCATGGGTACGCAGTTGAATTTTAGTGTAGCATTTCACCCACAAATAGATGGACAGTCTGAGAGGACTATATAGACTTTAGAAGATCTGTTAAGAGCATGTGTCTTGTAGTTTTTGGGCATTTGGGATATACATCTCACTTTGATATAGTTTGCATATAACAACAGCTACTAGAGGAGTATTGATATGGAACCATACGAGGCTTTGTATGGGAGATGTTGTAGATCTCCATTTTGTTGGCATGACACTGGAAAATATCAACTTTTGGGTCTTGAGCTTGTGTAGTAGACTATACAGAAGATTAAGATGATTCAACAATAGTTGAAGGCAACCCAAGACAAACAGAAGTCATATGCTGATAATTGTCATAGGCCTCTAGATTCCAAGTGGGGGACAGAGCGTACCTCAAGGTCTCTCCTTGGAAAGGCATGCTGAGGTTTGAGAAGAAGGGTAAGTTGGCTCCCAGGTATATGGAACCTTATCTTGTGGTGGCACATGTTGGGAAGGTGGCTTATAAGTTGGAGTTTCCACCTGAGTTGCACATGTTGTATTCAATGTTTAACATTTCGATGTTGAGGAAGTGTCACCCCGACACTGAGTTAATTTTGCAGCCCGTAGAGGTTGAGGTGGATGAGGATGTGTCGTATGTGGAGGGTCCTGTGTTGATCCTAGATAGAAGGATCAAGAAGTTTAAGAACAAGGATATCATTTTGGTTAAGATTTTATGGCATCACCGTGGCATGGAGGAAGCCATGTGGGAGCTTGAGGAAGAGATGTGTAGGAAGTATCTGTCTCTTTTCGCATAGGATTTTGGGGGTAAAATCCTTGTTAGGGGTTTATGGTTGTAAGACCCCTGACCTAGCTTAATCCCTTATTGTGTTTGCTTTTCTTAATAAGATGCTTGAACCTTAACCAAATCCCTTGAAATGCCTTAATAACATGTGACAATATTATGTTTTCAGTTTGGTCCCGTGTTGTTGATGTTTGAGCTATGTATGCTTGTTTTGGACCAAGTTGCAATTTTATCATGTTGAAGGTCTATGTAAAGACTCAATCTTTATGGTCGAATATTAAAAAAACAATATCAAAAATATTAAAAATCCTTTATTACAATCATGCTTTTACATCAGAGTCACAAAATCTTTAAATGTAAGACTATAAGATTGACAATAAGAATGTATTCCTATTTAGTCTTCAATAGAGGACAACCCTTGCACATCTCTTCTTGTCCTTCTTTTTCTTGTCCTCTTTTGTATCGCCTTTCCATGAGTTCCCCATGAGTTTGTGCAGGAACAAAATAAAACACATGAACCCCATTCAAGGGAAAAGTAAAGGTCAGCTAGGCTGGTACTAAATTCAATTATTGAGCTATTTAAATAAAGAATTATGAGATCAAATATAGGTAAGATTTCTTGTTGGACTATAGTTTTTATAAGAGAATAGTCTAGCTACCATGAAAATTTCAAAAAGGTGCAATAATTCAAAGTGGCAACTAGAAAACAATAAAGAGATTCTCAAAATAATATCACGATTTCAAAATGGAACAATTTTTCTCAAAACTAATATCAAGATATCAAATATACAAAATAAAGTGATTTATCTTTTGGAACAATCAATCTAATATTTTGTCTTTGCCCATGACTAGGTGCCTAGCGTTCTCCCCTCTATGAGAGAACAACACTTAGCCTGTGGGGGTAACCAGTACTAGGAGACCTCTAATTGTCCATTATCCACTGCACAATGTTGGGGGTCGTGACCTGCCGAATCTATTGAGCCAAAGTTCTTAGCCAATATTTCAAATTTTTGTGCCAATATCAAAATCTAACTGTATTCCAGTTTCTCAACAATGATCAATAATCAAAATTTTAGTCGTGGTGAAATACAACAAGAGGGAAATGCTAACAATGATATTTTCACCACTTTACAAAATTATATATATGAAACTCAAGAGAAGAGAAATAATTCAATTAAAGAATAGATAATTTATTACCTCGAATCAAAGGAAAGAAAGTCCAAGTATTACAAGTATGGGATTCCAAGAATCAATCATAAGGAATCTATAATGTAGAGTAAGAAGGATTACTATTGTCTCAGAATCACTTGTTAGCTATCATTAGATGAATTTTAATTACCATTTCCTTTATTTATATCGTAGGTTGTCACATTGCCTTGTGGTTGTCCTTAAGTTCATATATGTTAATCTTATAAGAGTGGTAATATATATTATGTACTAGATAATCCCATAATACTCCCAAATAATTAGGTGACTATGGGTTTTATTTATACTAAGATAATGCAACTTGTTGGGACCTATGTCAAAATATGAATATGAACATTATATCTAGGATTTAGTTGGAAATATTATTAACACAATTCTTGATATTTAATAGAACTAAACTAACATGTTTATATGTTACATTATGTATGATGTATCAACCAAGTTAAGTTGTATCAATTAGTTTGTTTTTCCATTAATATCTTTAGATATATATGCATTATCATTATGAATTACTACAAGCTAATAAAATGTCAACTTATTACTAATTGCTATTAGTACATACATACATGTATTTCTAAGATTCATATATTTTGTGTGCAAGTATGATAATACATATAATAATAGGGTGACGTTATGTATGATTGTTTGAGTTAATGTCAATACCAATAATATTTCTAAACTTAATTGACTAAATGGAACTTGAATACTGATTTACAGGACTATATCTATCTATATACTAGTACTCAATCATATGATAAATATGGTCAAACATAGCTTAGCTAGCTTGCAAGATTAGGTTTTCAAACTGGATTATCACCTAAAGCTAGGTTAGTACATTTATTAGTGCTAATGATTGGGTTGTAAATTTGAAACTACAAAAAACAATTGAATATAGAGATGAGGGACACTGACCTACAGAGTCATCAATTTGTGCTAGGACTTTAATGGTTGGCTCCAAATTCAACATACCATGACTGAGGCCAATCAACTTGATTCTTAGTATTCATGAGAACTGAACTGGAGATAGTCTCTTGGGCATTGAGGGTTTTCAAGTTGGTGATGGATCTCTCATAGACATACTTATCAGAGTTACAGGTCATGGCTTTGGCCGACCGGAGGAGGAGTTTGGATATGGGAGGTATCCTTGTAGCTGGAGGCAAGGCCGTGGTCATGGTCTTATAGACCATCCCTAGCCATATGAGGAGGAGATGTGTCATCATCAATGGTTGGGATTGAATTTATCCTCTTGTGTTGACTGATGTGTGGTTGATTCAGTAATCACATGGAGGTTGTAAAGAAGAGTGAGACTGATGAAGGGGTAGGCGTGGGTAGTGTCGTGGATCAATGGATGAGGACAAATGTTATCGGGGTGGTGTGATCTCTAGTGATGGAGGCGAGGACTGATCGTCTGGCTAGGGTCTGGTTTGTAGGGCTTCGGTTGATGGGCGACACCATGGTGTTAGATGAAGATCAACACAGGCCGTTAGTGCATCAGGTGTTGGGAGGAGAAGACATGGAAGTAGGGGGTGAAGGATGGAGTGTTGATTGGACTAATGGCGTAGGCCACACTAGTGTGGTGGGGTGACTAGCTGAAGTCAGTGGAGATTGTAGGAGCATGTGTGGTGGTTATACTGTAGGCCGGAAGAGAGAGGATGATGGAGGGATGGTGTTATGTTTGTAGGCTATTGGTGATGGGTGCATAGTCTGTAGACGTTGCTAGCAATACCCAGTGATGGCCTAGCGGTACAAGAGATCTGAACATGTGGGTTGTGTTGTAGGTCCACAACCTACGATCGGGTTGAGCGATGCCATGACGGCTAGGGTTATCCTGATTCAGGGTGGTTCTGTAGGCGCATTGGTTGCAACAAGAGGATGAGGTTTTAATATGGGGTCGTGTTCATCTAGGGTTTTGATGGGCCATTACTGAGGAGGAGAAGCGAGATAATACTAACTAGTGTTACATCCATTTTGGAGTATCCTGACATGATGACTAATGTCGTTTGCAGATGAGGATGATGGTGTGGTGCCATTCGGTGGTTTGCTGGTGATTTCAATCGGTTGTAATTGTTTAAACTATAGTGGGGAGGGAGGCTTGCCATCTCCTATCTGTAATGGAATGTCGTTGAGTAAGGGCATTAGGTTTTTAGGGTAAGTGGGGTTGGTGTTGGTCAACCATTGGTTTGGCCTTGCCATTTAAATGGATTTCAATTCATACTTGCTCTTTAATTTCCTTAATTTCAAGTATTTATAACCTTAGGTTATATGTCATATTGACCCACAATTTTAACCAACATGTTAATGTGCATCAGTATATATTTTGAAAATACTAATTATCTATTTATGATGATGAGGTTACTAACAACTTTACTCTCTTAATTATACAATAATAACTATCAAGTTATATTGTTTTGTGAATCCAATGACAATAGTCCCTAATTAGTTAAGATATGCAATCGTGGTTCCTGAGTGAGATGAAAAGGAGGGAAATTGTAATTTGGTCCTCACATCTTAAGGGAATTCAATGAAATGTACGTATTAATTTTAAATTAGAGAGGATCATGTAAAATAGCTCAAAATTGAAGTCTAGTACAAAAAATCGGTATATTACAGTCTATCTTGCAATTTGTCACATGTAGGTTGTGCATCTTTTGCCTTAGCTTCATGAAAGAGAAGATGATTCTATGGGGTTCCTTGTTTGGGCCTTGGTGGATGAGGTGACATCTTGAGGTGATATTAGGGTTTGCTTGAGTTGCATGGTTGGTGATGTTGACTATGTGTGTTCTTGAGTGTAATGATCATTGTTGCGACCTTGATTATGTGTGTTGGTAGTGCTTTGACCACTACATCATGTCTTGGATTGGTTTTCTTTGACCTAGTGCCTTGGGCATGTGTGTTAGTTGCTAGGGTTTTGCCTTGATGAGGTGTTGCGACAGCAACACTTTTGGTTTTTTTTTTGTTGCGGTCAATACAAGGGTCTTGAGATGTGTTACGATCGCTACCATATATTGTGCTTCGACCATGTTTGATTTTTGGGAGCCAAGTGGTCACTACACCACTATGGTTTTAACATTTTTCTTGCATGTGTGCATGCATGGCCGGTCCTTTATGGCACAGGTGTCCTTGTGATGCTCTTATGTCTTGACACCTCATATCTTTACCTCCCTCATAACCTTGAGTATATAAGCTCTCTCTTCTACATGCAAGAAATCCTTTTAACACTTATTTCTTCCTCTCTTCTCCTTGTGTTCGGCCTTGGAGCTTGGTTGGTCTAGAGAAGGTTGATCTTGGAGCTTTTGTGGTAGATCATCCTTGCATGCGGTGATCTTGAGCTTGATCATCTTCTTGGTGATCTTTCTTCTTGGTAAGTGGTTCTTCACCTTTGATCATGTTTTCCTTTAAAACCCTACCTTCCTTCTTCCTTTCTTGGTCGTGGGACTATGGTGTAACCATGGTGGCTATTCTTTGAGGATCTTCTTTTCACTAAGGTCGGAGACTATGGATTGAACTTGGTAGTACCTATGTGAGAAGAAGCTCTCCTCTTTCTTCTCTCTTGTTCAGCCTAGGGTTGAGTTTTCTTCAACTTCAACTATCCTTTGAACTTGGTATGTTTCTCCTTCTTGAGGTGACCTTGTGGCCGTGGAGTTGATCCAAGTTGGAGTTTCTCTTCTCTCTTAGAGCTTGATCTTCTTCATAAGGCCGGTTATATAACTTTCCCCTCTTCTATTATTGCACTATATTCTTGTGTGCATGTTGCTGATTTCATTTCTAAATCGTGAATTAAAGATGCTAGATGAACCTATCATGATCTAGGGTTTATGATTTTGTAGTATCCTATTATGGATTACTCTCTCTCCTAAACCCTAATTTTCATGCAACTGATTTGTTAGTGATGGAGGAATTGATGATTCTTACATGCATATGATCTTTGGGTGTTATCGCCATGTTAAGTGGTGTTGGAAGTTTTGATTTTTTATTACATGAGTTTGATTATTGGTCTTCCTCCTATATTGAAATGCCTTATGTCCTTTGGTGACATTTGGTTTTAGGGTTTTGATGTCCAATTTCACATGGAGTTCCCCCCCCCCTTATGACACATGGTTTCTTGATGTTCATCATCCATTTTGATCAAGGTTTAGTTTTGTTTGGTGTTGGTCATGTGTTGTTGGTTGTAGCTTGAATTTGATGGTCACTACACTTATCTTGAAGCTTGTGGTTGCTACATGTTTATGGGTGTTGCGGTTGTTACATGGATAACCCTAATCACCCTTAGCCATTATGCCTTGTGCCCTTGTTGGCCTCTACACCTTTGAGTTTGTTTTGGTTGATACACCTTGATCTTAGTTGATAAACATTAAGATTGGTCTTTTGTTTTGGTTGAAACACATGGTCTTTATTGTAGCGGGTCACTACACTTGTGATATGCTACTTGCAATGCCTATTTCGGCTTTGGTTGGTCACTACTCTTTGTGTTGGTTTCAGTCACAACATGAGCCTTGGTTTGATTTTAATTAAAGCATGTATGGTGATGTGTAGTAGGTATCTACACATGAGTGACACCTTTGCTAGCGGTCGCTAACCTAACCTTTTCTTACAGTTGCTACACCTGAGATATCCTTGATGGTCATACACATATGTTAATAATGTTGGTCCTTACATATTAATCTATGGTTGGTGGATACTTAGTGCTATGGAGTGATTGATTGAATAATCATAAATATGATGTTAAACCCTAATATGTTCCAAGATACTGGGATATATGTATCTAGGGTTTAATGGTGATTATTGTATTGAAACCCTAATTGGATATATGAGAAACCCTAACCCTAATTTTGAATGTAGGATATACTTGTTAAGCTTGCTTGATCTAATAGATCGAGATGATGTTTTCTCCTCCTACTTGTGTAACTCTAACCTTGCAGATGGAACTGAATAACATATCTAGTGAATGCTATGATGTGATTGATGTGACACATGGTGAATGATTACAAGCCTTGATAAGGCATGATGAGATTGTAATGATGTGTTTTGGGTCTTATGACCTGGAAGAGGCTTTATGCCTAATGTCAGGTGGTAACCTCTAGTTATGAGATGAGGGGATGTTATCCCCTAATGATGTGATGATGTTGGTGGCCTTGTATGGCAGTGGTATCAAGTGATGGTGTGATTAGTTTATACTTCATATGTTTTATATCTTTTAGAATTTTAAAAAATTCTTATCTTTGTAGAGTTTGTTTATGGTGTATACATTGCAACTTAATTGATGCTAAAAGACACTCAATTGGCTTAACTATCAAGTGAAACTGTAACCATGTAGTTTCCTTATGCCATAGATCCATCTTCAACATCATTACTTGCTGAATGGTGAAATAATTTCTCCCTTAGTGGAAGCTCGAAGACATATACTGTTGAGTATATGCATTTCATAGAATTGGCTGTGGTCATACCCTGGCAAGAGAACTGTCGAGGCCATATATCATTGATGTGATTCAATATATGTATATGATATAATTTGAGGATGGATGTGGCCATACCTCGATAGCAGTGGGGCTGCGGTCGTAACTTAGTTTTCACTAGTGTTAGGCCTATATACCATGGCAGACTAGGCTGTTTTGCAGTTGGACTTTATATGTCACTATGGAGGACTCAGACTAACTGAGGGTATGGGAGAGCATAGGAGTCTGGATCCTCCTATATCTTGTATGGCACTGATTTTGAATTCACAATGGTCAGTTGGAGAATGAGTGGTAAATCTCATCTCCTCAGGGCATAATAGAAGACGTAATACAGTCGTGTAGTACACTTGCTTAGTGTTAAACACGAATAACATTGGATGACCCTTTTCCTTATCTCATGTACAAATTTATTGAATTATAATGTGGTAAGAGAAATCAATTGTTATACATGTTCTTCATATTGCTTCCTAAAGTATAAGATGTTCTACTGCTCAGTTGTAGATTCCTGAATTGTTTAAACAATGGTAACTGCTTTACTCATATCGTTAAGTTGAATCTGCTCATCTTGATAATATATGCTATCTAGTTGTTTTTATCTATCAGTGCTTATAGTAGATGTTGGAAGAGAGTTGTATCTCTCACTGGGACATTGGTCTCACTATGTGGGTTTCCACATCTTTTAGATGGTCGTGCACGATGAGGTAGAGATCGTGCAGTTGAGGCTGAGTAGCAATAGCTGTAAAAGGTTGGACATGTTGCTAGTGTTTTTTAATAGAGTCCTATGTGTTGTCCTTATACTCTTAGGTCATTGCGGGTGTTTTGTAGATGTTACATATTTATACAAGGTTTTGGCAATAGGCCATGGTTGTACATATGTGGCTTGTATATGTGAACATGTTCTTATATAACATGTTTGTAGCATGATGGCCACTGAACAGTGATGTGTATATCTTTGTGACATGTTATGTAATACATGTGGCAATGTTATGGACTTAGATATGATATGTTTTAGCTTGATATTTGTGATGTTATCGATTTTAATTTACCTTGTTTTCTGGTAATCTGGATTATTAGTGTTATTTCCTCGCTTGGTTTTATCTCACCTTGTGTGACAATGGGCGTCACAATAGGTTAAACATTTTAAGGGGTGGAGTGGAGTAGTTTTCTAGTCCATGGATATGTTGCTTTCAAGGACAAAATTCTTTTAAGGGTTGGAGTCATGTAACGTATCAAATTTTGGATATCTTGACTTTTAGAAACTCTAATTCCTTGAACATGATATAAGTATGCTTGATCTTTTGATTTTACTAAACAAGGATATAGTTATACCTTAATATGCATGTGTGTACTTGGATGAACATATAGATTGCACATAATGAATAATTCACATGTTTGTACCCTCATGAATAGTTGATGGAAACACTAATATATGTGTCTTTGATGATATTCCTGATATATCAAGTGACTTTAGGTTATGTAATCACATCATGTATCATGATACACTCATAGTTGTCCAATAATCTAACCATGAATTAATATGAGAATGAGTTAGTACATGTCACATTGTTCACTAATACACATGTAACGACATGAATATGCCTAATGAGGTTTGTATGTGTATAAATGTGCATAAATGATGGGGGTGGTATATAATGTGCTTAGTATATATAATGGAATTAGACTTTTCATGTAAATAGAAATTATTTGTCTTCCATTATTTAAGTTAAATGTGACATTAATGAATTTAATGAGAAATTGAATAAGAAAGCCTATATCATTTGAGATAATATAATACAACTATGATGGTGATAATAAGAGGGCATTAGAACTCTAAATCCTAAATATTGAGGATAATGGTAGTATATAATAGATAACGAGATAATTGACTGAAATCATAATTGGAATAAAACTCATACTGGATAACCTCAAAACCTAAATCTAATCCCAAAATCAGATTCCTTAGGTCTTAATTAATCTAGGTTTTAGTTTTCAACTTAATTGGATTATCGTAGACATTTCAAATTAAGCAGAGAATAAATTATCTAGTTATCAATATCAATATGAATCAGACTATGGTTTATTCAATTTATATCAAAATTTGATGTCAGACATGTCAATCCTTGAATTTTTCTCTTTTTACCTAAATTGACTATTCACACGATCTATGATTTTGGCTCCGAATATAACCTTTTGATTTGTGATCCAATAGATCGAGGCTTCACTTTAACTTGGAGTTTGCACCCTTTTGGGCTCAACACTTTCCCATCAACCTACACCATATCCCCTCTGGCATGATCTCTCTCTCATCTCAATCTCACTCCTTGTACCTCTCTCTTATGTGTTCCTCTCATCATTTCAAACTCAAAAAGCCTAATTTGAGTGGGATTTCATAGACCAAAATTCTAGTTGATAAAGGAGTTCGAGTTTCTCCTACTTTTGACTCCATTTAGGACTTCTGCCTTCCCTGGTCTCTACAACTATAAATATAGATCCCTCTCACCATCTCAAATCACCCACAAGTCTTTTATCCATTGTCTATTTTCCTTGTTCCTCCCCGAACTTGTCCATCCAACTCAATCGTGCTGGCCAACCCTTAGTCAAGGTTGCCTGAGAAGCTTAGGCCCCTATTTGGTTCGGGACTGGGATTTTGTAGTTTGGACTGGGTTAGTCAGGGTTAGTCAGTAGATCTGGATTGGGTTAGTTTGGATCCAATCTGATTCTGTTTGGCAACCCAATCTGATTATGGTCAGCTGGTCAGGATTGAGTCTGATTCTGTTTGGTTATTAGTTAGGATTCAATCTTATCATGTTTGGCAACATAGTCAGGATCTGGATATTCTGTCTTGTTCTAAGAGAACAATTTTAACACTTTAAAACTATGATCATGTAATTATGTCGCCACTGTAATGAAAGATAAAAATATATAATAAATATATAATTGTATACATGATCTGCGTGATTCTGCTTGTTATTTTTTGTTATTAATATGTGTTGAGTGTGATTATTTTTATATATACATTTAAAATAAATAATGTTGTACAATTGTCTTGCATGACGTCTGTCTCGTTGAAAATACTATTGAAATAAGGATGCAATGGTAATATGATCGTTCCTTTACCAATATCAATCTCTCCAATAACCACCAAAGAAAAAAGTAGTATAAATACCACAAGAGAAAATACCGCTAAAAGGGGGAGGGGGAGATCATTATGTACAAAATGAGGAGGAATTGAATTGGCAACCTGGGATCCCTGACTATCTTCTTGTAGGCCTTGTCCAGTGTTTCAAAGAAACCAAGTTAATTTTACAATTAGGCAGCAAGCGTAAGCTTGAGATAAAAGTCTATATACAAGATATTTGATGTTAGACGTAAGAGAACTGAAGACATTTACAAAGCAATCCTTGTACTTGGGTATGCAAATGGATTTATTACCTTTCAACTTTTCAAGAAAATATAGTAACGACAATAGACTTCATCAGTACCAAAATTGTATGTTGACAACTACCAGCCGACCTCAACATTTTATCAAACATATGCAATGCCTACCAGCAAGTCGGTGTTGAACTGAACACCCAATAGAACTTCACCAAATGCTTCTGCATTCTCAAGCGTGTGATCGAACTGAGAAGAAGCCCAGAGTCGACTTGTCCAAGGGTCTGTTTCGGATCGCCGACCACACAACCACCAAGCTGAGACCCTATGCCATGCATCTACTGACGGAACTGGAACCGCTGTACAACATGTACATCTACACCATGGGCAACTGGTCATACGTTTCAGACATGGCCACGCTGCTCGACCCCAACGGTCAGTTTTCAAGAACAAGGTCATCTGTCACAAGGACCCCACCGTGTACTGGACCAAGGTGTTGGACATGGTCCTCACCCCTACCGAGGCAGTTGTGATCGTCAACGACACCAAGCTGGTGTGGAGGAGGGGGAGGGACAGATCCCGAATCATCAACGTAAAAAGGTTCTAGTATGTCGGGTTCAGTAGCGCCGGTAGGTAGCTAAATGCATGAAGGAGACTCCCTCGTCTCCTTCGTAGGAGAGAGGTGAAGAGGGAAGTCAGAGAGGGAGGTCAAGTTTATCGAGGAATGAGTCATGGGAGGAGAGAAGGGAGCCTCTAACTGGACTAGGATTGTAATCCCGCTCAAAGTAGGACTGACTTTGTCTGGATTTGGAGGTTACAGAACCCAAAATAGAGGTCGTTATCCTATTGTCAACCAAATACCAAATTCACTCAATCCAGATTAGATTAAGCTGACATGGCACAAAAAGACAATGCTTAATCCGGACTCAATCCGAAACCAAACAGGGGATAGATGATCATGGGGTCTGGAGTGCCTTACAAAACCTCTTTGAGGGTTCAACTAAGCTCGTCACACCACCCTTTTCTCCAAAGTTGTGGTATTGGTTATTTTCCCTACTTTTCTTTCATGCTATGGTGGACATTGGTGAGATAGTTTTCTACCTCCTAGAGTCTATCATCTGATAGTGTTGGTTTCAATGTCAGAGTAGGGGCACAAGAAGCATATCTTTCTTGCCACTTTTCCTGGTTTACTTCCCTATGTGTGCTTCCATGACTTCTCTGTTGATCAATCATGGAAGCCAACATCTCCAGAGCTTCCCTCCACCTCATAGTCGCTTCTATAGATTGCTAAGATTGGTGCATAGCAGGGGAAGAAGTGGGATGCTCCAGTGAGTCTCTACAAACAAGGCCTAGTGTTTTGATCCTCAAGAATCTTGTGTAGGGTTTTGTTCATCATGAATTACTTGACAAAGAAGACAATCGATTGGCATTTTACAATGTTATCCTTGTATGCATTTGTTGTCATGCCAACCATAGGTTTTGCAATCTTTTTATCTTATTAGGCACAATAGTCAGATTTCCTCAATTTATCATATAACGCGTCAAGCTTCTGATGCGTGATGTGAGGGGATAATTATCTTTTGAATTTATTTATTTCTCTAGAATTTAGTGAATAGTTTTATCATATATAATTCATAAATAATGCTCTGGTTATCAAAAAATTATGTAAAAGTATGTTATAAAACCAAAAGAATAAGATCTATCCAATGGTGTCATTTTTATTGCCTAAGTCAACTCATCTCAAAAGCTGACATTTTAGGATGTATAGTACATACTGTAATTAATAAATTATATACATAATGTGTTATTAGGTGACATGCATAGTCTGGATTTAGGGTTTGACCATGACCTTTTGACCTTTTACACGTGTCATTTAGGTATATTTCGTTCCTTTTGAGTCTAAGTTGAGAAATTGACTTATTTCCTCTCTCTTTTGTCCAAATTGAAGGATATAGGTGAAATCTCTCCTTTGAAATCTATTTGAATTCTTTTGAGTCTCAATATTGAATTCAAGTATACATTGACACTGCTTAATTGATAGTTCACTTTGTCATCTAAGATTTAAAACCTTGTTCATATTGTCTCTAGTTGAACCCTAATCGGTGGAATTGATCTATATTGTGCTATTTGTGAATGGAAACTCTAATTTGCTCATGATGGATTTCTATGGTCACATGTTCCACATTTAGTTGGAAAATATTATTCAGTGCCATGTCTAAACTCTACCTCTATAGTGCATGCTTTTTGATTCAATAGTACTAGGGTTTTATAATATTCTTTGGTTTTTTGGTTATGTGGCTTTATGTTTTTGGGATGGAATTCATGTTCCCTATACCCAAGTTTTGTTCCCACTTTTACATATTTGGGAGTTTTTTCATGTTCCATTCTCTGTCAGGTTAGGGTTATGTGCTCTGACTGCATTGTTTTATTACAATTCACTAGTAACATGCTTATCTTACATGCATGTCAATTGTTTTATTAATGTTGATGGGTCATATGCCTTAATTGTGGTCTGTGTATGCCCTTGAGGTATAATTTATTTTAGCTTGATGCCAAGTACATCTATTTTCTTTCATCTTATTGAAATGTTTTCTTTTGATATCCACTTAAATTGTTCTTTTCACTCACTATTTGGGAAGCCATGTTAAATTTGTTATCCTTTTTCCCATAAAGGTGCTCAATTTCTATTATATGCACATACCGGCAATTTATGTTGACAACATCCACTTTGTCTTCTCTTATCGGGTATGCTTCCAACCCCTTAAGTAGAGAGTAAGGAGGAGTTTACCAAATTTGACCAGGACATATTCAAGAGTTATCTTATCTTTCTTGGAAGGTAGATTGAAGTAGTTGATTTACCCTTTGTGACTTATTTCTTATAGTTTTCATTTATGTACACACTACATGATGGAGAAAAATGATAGACGCCAATATCATAATTTTTAGATTTTTATCTTCTTCTGCTACACTTTCAGTGATTGATACATTACATACTTGAATTATATCATATCATCCTTTGTGAAAAAAATATCATTAAATTTGGCATTGGATGGTCTTCTATTTTTCATATCAAGTAAGTGAGTGGCTCCCCTCTTAGGTCCCACTCCCTAAATATTCAATATGATAAATACCTCTTTCTACTAGTCTCTCATGGAAACTAAAAAGAAAAAAGAAATCCCCACCTTTCCTCCCACATAATCTCATTCTATTATCCCAAAATGTCTTCCCAATCTAACATCCCTCTCTAATCATGTTTACATCATACTACTTTCTCCCCATCAAACAAATGTCTACTCCTCTTCTCTCTCTTCTCAATCATTTCCTTTTATCTGCCCTTTTTTATTCATAAAGAATGTAACTAATCAAGGAAATACATCAATATGAATTTTACAATATAAGAAGAAAATCAGATTCGTTAATCACAACTATGTCATTTCTCCAAAAAATCTTATCTGTTCAGCCACAATGTTGGAAAATAGTCGTGTCACTTCAAAAATAATAATTTCCTCAATTTTATCATTCCACTTTAACATAATTTTTTTTTCTGCAAAACAAGTTCTTGCTAGATCTTCATGATGATAACTACCTCTTCTACTTTCTTAGGAAAATAAAGGAAAAAACACCTTTCCTCTAACGTAGTCTCTTTCTACTCTCCCAAAAAACATTTTGCCTTCACATCTCCCATGCTAGCCTCCCTCTCTAATCTAGTTTACATGGTATCTTTGTTCCCCTATGATACACACATCTAAACCTCTCTTGTCTATTCTCTCCTTAACCAATATCTTTTATATGTATTATTTATTCATAAAGAATGAAACAAATCAAGGAAATATATCAGAACATGTATCATTACAGATTAGTAAATCATAATTAATAACCACAAATATGTTGTTTTTCTATAAAAAAATTAAACATTCAAATTCAATGTTTTCAAAATAGTCATGTCATTCTTGAAATCACATTTGTTCCTATTTTGTTTCCTTTTGATTTTAACTTAAATGTATGTATTTTTCTGTGAATTAACTCACCACTATATAAATATCAAACTGTGAGAAAGTGTTCCCATTTTTCAAACACTAGTAGCTCATATGTACCCCCCATGTATCCCTTACACATCTTCTTCGTTAAAACACCTACCCTATCTCACAGGCCCATACCATTATGGACATGTTCAAGTGCACATTATTGTATCTTCCCCTATGTGTTTGCCTAACCCATTTACCTTCTTTATTTTGTTCTATGGCTTATGTGCAACAAGTTTTTTCTAAGCCATCACACTGCCTATTTTTTAACCTTCTTCAACTAGCATGCCACATGTGTGGTCGAGTCATGTAATGCAGTTGTTTGGTGCTCCATCTCAAAATCCAGTTGGAAGAAAGGAAAGTCTTTGGTGCTACATACGGGCTTCCAATAGTGTCGAGATATATTAGATCTTTCCTACATTGTGACTTTCCTTGCAGATCTTCCCATTGCATTATTTGGTCACTGGAAGCTACTTTTGAGACCTCTGAGGTTTTCTTTTACATGTTCTTCTCTATCTTTTTGTCTTTCCTAAAAATTGATTTTTTTTAAAATTGAGCAAACCTAATACAATTGTGAAAGCATTTTACTTTTATGGAATATTCAAGAAAAATATTATTATATACATATGTGAGATGTGTGAACACATCAAACTAGAGGACCAAAACATCCTAGGTTGATAACAAAAATGGACACATCCCTTTTCGTGCACTCCCTGTTGCTAGTTATATCCCTTTCTTTCTCAACTTGTGAATCATAATTTTCTCTGAGAGACATAAATGTTCTATCTATATATTTTTTTAATTGTAGCATCATCCAATCCTTTTCATCACATTTATATTTCACAATATTTATATTCTAAAAATATGTTGGTTCATCTCTTCTATGCTATTTACTATTTCTTGATCTACTCTATGCTTTAAATATATAATGATATTTCATTTGTGCAAGGATTGATCTTGTAAACTCATGGTTGTGAAGCATCGATTAAACCAATCGGGTGCAATTGATTTGGTTGATATAGTTAATTTCTTCCCTTGTCTTATGGAGAATTCGGCCTCCACTCCGAAAATATAATATTTCTTTGGCATTTTGTACATGATATAATTTATCTTCGTATAGATTTCGTAGAAGAGAAAGGATAAATGTGATATTTCCATCACTACTTAGTCAAGTTTTAGTTATAGGACTAAGACATCATTATTTTATATACAAAACACTGTAAAGAAATTGCTTGGTGAAAGTAAGTTGTCTAATCAAGAAAAACTTCATATAAAATGAGTCAATATTTTCTATATATGACTAGTATCTACTTTTAAACTCTATTGACAATTTCTTTATTTTTATATATGTTTATATTTTGTATTTTATATTTTATATTTGTCTAAGTCAATTTAAGATTAGTATTATGACGCACGTGCAGTGTACGCTTACTAATAGTGTAAACTAGGTGCAGAAAAAGTGTTGTGTCACATTAAAGCGGCGAGGGAACAATAGTTGCGTGTGAGGAGCTTTAATACTAGAATTAAAATGGGTGAGTAGTATGTACGGTTGGTTGCTTGGACGTACATATTTGTTACCAGGTGTTGTTAGTTATTGCATAGTAAACATGTATATCAAATTAGTAAATGCACGTGCTATGCACGTGACTTATATAAAAACATTCTAATAAAGTAAAGAAGATCTTATAAAGAATGCCACTATAACACGGAAAACTTTGTGTAATTGGCATAAGCAACGCAATTATTAGAATTATTTTTTTTATCAAACAACAATGATAGATTCAAAAATGAGTGGAAAAAACATTATAATGATCCCTCGATGTGAGGTGATCCCTTGTTGATTTTCAAACCGTTAACTGAAAATAAATGAGAAATTATCATTAAAAGTTAATATCCTTTGTGTAAAACATTCATTATTCGTATGTTCGCTGGAAACAAGGTTCTTTGAAAAAGTTTTTAATTTGTTTTTAAATATTAGTAAATGAATTTGTACATTACAAATATATATTAATGTCCCATCTGCAATAACCAAGGGATTACCATCAATACACAAACACATATACAACGTTTGGCAACGCGTTTGGTGTGCCACCGCTTTGGTGCGTTGAGATGAACCACCGTAATATTTTTGTCCGGTAAAAAAAAGTTACTAGTGAACGCTAATCAATGCTAAAAATAATACAAATTCAAAATGGTGGGTGATCTTGTGTTTGGTAACAACGATTATGAGCGATTATAACATGCCCGACCTTGCCCAATCACTGCCCGGGCAATCACACCGCTTTACCAAACGGAGCAATAGTCTGCTTATTATGTGTATTGCTACACTTTTGATTGTTAAGTTTGTTCCATTTCTGTCAACAATGATTTGAGTTTAATTTTTGAACGTATAAAAGAACATATATTAGTTCAAGTTAGAAGTTGGGATAATGGTAGTGATAGTCATTGAATTATTTTTTCTCGTATGTTTTCCTTGCAAAATTATGCGGGGGTTGAGGAGAAATCCACTAATACATCTTTCTTTTCTGAACAACATGTTCAATATTTTTTCTTCTTCTTTTGTTGTCTTATAATAAAAGAGAGTTTGTGATTGAGATATGGGAGAATGGTCATATATTTTGAAATATATTTACAATATAACTCTTGGTCCTAGAATGTTTGCGTAATTGATCACAAGGACATAAATCCGTTCATCAAATTTTCTTTGAAATAGAAATTTGTTCATCAATACTTTACGTAACTTTGAATATTGTTCTATGTATTTATAGTGTAACCACTTATTCTTCAATTTTGTGTACTTTTGATGCCTTTCTCATTACATTATGTAACACTGAAGTACTAAAAATAGTACAAAAGGTCTTATGCAATGTACTTATCATTATTGTCATTTTTTCTCTATGCACAATTAAAAATTGATTACTTTGAAACCCTCCCAAATGAAATCTTTTTTGAATTAGTAATCTACAAAATATTTCATTCATTTCAATAAAAACAACTATTAAACAAAGAAACCTCCACATCCACTCTCTCTAGTAAGTATAACTTGATACACATGAAATGTTGTTATATTTTCAAATTTATGAAGTTTGAAATATTTCCAAAACAATTAGAAATGACAAAAGGTTTTATCAGAAAATATGTTCGTAGAAACCACTTATTTTATTCAACAATTTTCATCTTCATCATCTTAATTTTTTAAAAGAACAATCCAACCAAATTTGCAAGTTTCAATATTGAATCTATTCATGACTCATATCCATGTCAAAGAACATGTCCAATCACCATTAAATGCAAGTACATCATGCAATACTCATCCACGTATGTACCTTCTTTGAGTATGACATATAAAAGTTTGGGGAAGCCTTACATTAGGGCTATCAATATTTTGTGTGGGCTTCTATTGGGGTTGGAATCCATGTTATAGTTTAGTTTATATGATTATTATTTTAAACATATATGACTTATATTTCAATGAAAGGTACTTTATTAGATATATAAAAATATAATGAAGCTACTTAAACTACAAAATACGTATGTTTTCTCCATTTTTATATGACAAATATTAAATAATGTGATTCAAGTTAGAATCAGGTTAATGAAAGAAAATTAAAGAACAAGGTCGGGTCTGGGTTAAAATTTGGATTTAAAATGCTATAAAGTGAGGTATTTGACGTGATATAAATTTTTTATTTGAAATTATTGAGATCAACTTTCTTTCACATATTCAATTTCCAAGTCAGGTCCAGACCGGGTATGGATTGAAAGATATTTAAAAAAGTATACCTTACATTAATGAAATATTAATGTATAGTACAATAATCTTCATAACGGATGGATATATATTCAAATTAAAATGAATTATTGTACTTTAAAAGATTATGTGGAATTAGTGATAGAAAAATATTCAATTCCATAATTCACCAAGGTTTTATATGAAAGTGTCAAACTCTTAAATTGTGGGAAATAAGTTTGATACCAGTATCTATAGATAGATGAAAAAATGATTGCAACATGTAACCATCTAGAAATTCTTTACTATACTTCTCCTAACTTAAATTTCATAATTCGGAAGATTTGTTTTAGTTTCCTTTCATGTTCGTTTCTTGAATACACATCACTAACACCTAAACGTTGGAAAAAAGTTTCTAAATTGGAACAATAGTTCTATATCACAAAAGAATATATAAAAAAGTAATAAGACATGTTTTCCTATTTATAGAATGATCACCACCATTTCCCATCAACATGTAGCACAAATACAATATGGTACATATATTTTTCATGTTTAGTAAGTAAAATAAAGACAAGTTTACATATTCAAACATACAATTCAAATTATATCATTTAGAACTTTTAAAAGTGTAGGGACTTTTCCAAATAATATTATAACATAATCAACACAAATTAATGGATGAAGATCAAAATATCATGAGAAGTAACCACATATTAATTTATCACAATCTTTAACTACGGTCGTATTTGGTTCACCTATGCATATTATTCTTTTGACTTCTACTCTATTTCGGGTAACTTTCTTATTGTGATATAGTTATTCCAAATAAATCATTCATATCATTATTTTGAAGTTAAGTTAATTATTTCACCTTCTCTTCATTTTATAATATAAAACTCCAGATGTAACACATCTACAACAATTTGACTATAATTTCTTCTCTTCTAGTCTTATATTCTATGCACAAATATATATATGAAAACTTGTGAAATAGAAAGATATATGGAATTTGATAGTGGATTGTTGGTCTTATATCATATTTTATGCAAGAAACTAATTCCTTCAATGTTTCAATGATATCTCAGACGGTTAATCATTAGAGTGGTTGAATATATCATGGACTTCGTGTCATGATTGGAATTATGATCAAAGTATAATTAACAATCAATTGTCCGTCCAAAATACATGGATTTTTTTTCATTAAAGATATTCATTCTAAAGGTATTTAACTCAAAGTGTAATTAGTAATGAAATCATGGATCTGAAATTCTTTTTCAGGCACAGTAAAATCCATATCAATCAATTTAACAACTATATACTTGGTTCGGAAAATTACATATTTTCCATAAATAAGATGAAAAGAAAAGTAACTATTACTTTAATTCATTTTATTATAATGAACTTGGGTTATATTACTCATTTCAAATGCAGATTTATTAATGATTGAATGAATATAGATTAACCCTCATTTTCTTTCCATATCGTCAATCTAATTTTCTTGTAACAAATTTATATCACCATAAAAATAAAAGTTATACATCATCTAAATTATCTAGAATATTTGTTCCTTTCTTGTATCTAATGCTTTTTCAAGATTTAAAAACATAAGTGTCCACTTTATAAATTTATTTAAAAGTTGAGGTTTACTTGAAAATTGTAACAAGATTCTAGAAGGCAATTTAGCATTGTAGGTGAAACAACATGAATATAAGTATAAGATACGAAATTTTGAGGTAAGTTTTAGTTATATCATGTTGTGGGAGAATCAAAGAACATTTAGGCATTTCAAATATCACAAACAAAATAATTTCTATAGTCAATTTAGTTTGTTACTTTTAATAATCATGGTGGCATTGTCAACTCAAGCAAAGATAAGAACAAATCATCACATTATAAGGGTCGAATATTGGTAGTGGTGATGATTGGACCATTGACTTCCTATCTGGTGCATCACAAAACTATCCTCGGAAGAGAAAATATTCAAGTTGAAGGTAGAACCTATTTAGTGTTGATATATATAAACAAGTTATCACAATATGTGAAATTACAATACACAAGATGTATAAAGAAGATATATAATTATATAAGGTTATTCCTATCATTGAGGACAAAACTTTGTATTGATTTAGATCCAAAGAAATGAAATATAAGGATGGATCGAGTCTAGATATTCCATTTATCACTGAGTGAAATCACCATCATTTGCTTGATATTATTATCATCAAAGTAAATGTAAATGAAATAACTATCTAGTTTCTTCAGAGGAGACATACACTTTTTATTTAAAGGAATGTTTACAAAAATAATTACCTTATAAGAGTATTTATCGGTGAATCGATGTTGTTCTCCAAATATACACACATAAAGACTCTATATTAGGTCAAATGAAAATAACATGAGGATAAAAACAATTTTATCCTCATTCAATAAGTTGATTGTACCAAATTTCTTCTCTTTTACATTCAGTTTTGTTTCTAATATATGGAGTATCCTCTAAAAGGTCAAAAATAGTTCATCAATAGATTTTAACCATAATATCTATGGAAAGGTAATGCATGTTACAGAAATTGAATGATGACCATCCATATTTTCTTAAACATGCCAGATTTATGAGTTTTTATAATTATATATGTGTGTACCCTTGTAAAAAATTACGAAACAATATTCTCCCTCACAAAAATTGGTTTTACAACCAGAAAAGGAAGGATGTGTTATAAACTAATGAAATTCAAACTTTTGTTCATAGTTGTAACAAATGAAAACACATTTTGATTCAAGTTTTCCACGGGGAAAACACACTTAGATATATGATCAAGTTGTTATTGTTAAGTAAATAAAAGGGAACTCATATAAGGATAATAATAAATACTTATTTATATACAAAGAGAAAAAAAAATGATGTCATAAATTTCAACATGTAAAGGCAAATATTTGAAGACAAACAACCTTAGAAGATAGCAAATAAATATATTTATTGCACAAATGATTGATTTTAGTGGCGTGAACTTCACATGAATATATAGTTACACCACCATTCTAATTACATTTTGTGAACTCAATATAAACGAAAATTTTATGGTAACAAAAATACATTGCAATACCATGCAGCCTCAATTATATGAGACTCTAAAGTTAAATAGAAGACAAAGAAAGTGAAAAAATAAACAATAAGGATTGATTTGGTTGGGTAGTTGGGTGTAATTATGCGAGTCATTATGTAAAAATACACATCTAATTCATACCTTTTCATCCAGGTACCCCCTATAGAAGTCTAAAATATTGTACATATTGTCTGTGATATTGATAGAAAAATAGTGTTGGTTGTTACATATTTGATTTCTTTCATAAGATAATCCTCATTAAATATCATCTATTTCATCTACATAATATTATTTTATTAAAACTATATATGGAATGTTAGTTTATTTTTGTTTGAGTTTTAAAAAGGGAATTTATTATAGTTAGCTACAAGTGGACACCATTATGTTGATATATGACTTATCCATAGGCTTTTTTTGTAATATATAAAAGGTGACAAAATTCACTGTTTAGGATTTACGATTCAGACGATGTTTCCATTAAGTTGTGCTATAAAAATATCCCATTAGTTTTTTTAAAGGTGGATTTATGAGATATATGTATGGTTAAGATTGGCTGGAAGTGAGGTGAATGAGAATCCGATAATAAATTGATACATGTCTTACCCTAAGTAGGCCCCGCTGTTGTTGTAGACGTCCCCAGGAGTTGGCCGGCAGTCGATTGTGGGCTCACATTCTCTGTACATCCGAATCCTATACTTTGTCATGAGACCCACAATACGCTCTTCCTATCAGTATAAGATGAAATTGTCAGCACATTCAGATTATCTTTGACAAAATGCCTGGGCGCGCAACTTGGATTTTCCACACGATGGACGGCGTTCCAATGTCCCCCTTTGACTTCAAATCCTCACTATAGAGCGTGACACAAATTATAGCCACTTTGGTTCATGAAGACGATTGTACCCCCGGCCAACACTGCTAGGCGATAGTGTCCATTTGACCTTGTACAAATTCTCAGCCATTAGCAAAATCCCGGAGTTCCTGCACCGCCCATAAACTTCTAATGATTCAAGAAGATAGCATTGTACCACTCGTCATCAACAATGGTATGATCATAGTCAGCAGCATATGCAGTATTAGCCACTATCCACATATGGTACGTTGTATGCATAGTCTAAGCACGCTTAGGCACATTGAGAAACATGGCGATGACTCTGGTATCGGTCTTAATCCCTGTTATGTTGTTGTAGGCGAAGAAGCACCCTATCTTGGGCCTGAAGCAAACTTCGGCGCCGAGGTAGCGGAGATATCTTCAACTTGTCCTGTGGAAAGGTCAAGCACTATTGGATCAATCAATGCCACCGGAATAGGAAGGTTGGATTGGAGGCCAAGGAAGACAATCAAACTCTCAGGATTCCCGATGCAAAAAGTGGAGGAGGGAGGCAGTTGAAAATGCAGGAGGGAGGCAGTTGAAAATGCAGGGTAGGCATCGTCGCCATCCCAAAGATCTCCAGTAGCGGCTTGACTGCAGCAGTGCAGCCAGAGCCCCAGATGAGGAGGGTGTGGATGGCTCCCCCTACCAAACTTCTTACAATAACCACCTAGTTTATCTCCATGAAGAACTCCCTGGTTTGACGGTGCATGCACTATTCGATCCACCAGTTTTGAATATCTTACAGATCTGCAGTGACGGTGCATGCAAGATCCATGATTTCGAATAGCATGATTATCATAACCTGCAGGTTTTTCATATAACTATGAGAACCAAAGCGAGCGGAGCATATACATGAATATCATGACAAACCTGGTTTTTCTGAGAAATGTGCGGACGGAAATAAGAGTAATAGATTCGAAGTCTACACTAAAGTCTGAACCTTTATTATGTGGATAACAAGCAGAGTCGACATATATAGGTACCGAGAACATTTATCCCAACCATGGTGATAAAGCTATCATGCTCGACGAATTGGTGGAATGACCAGGCCATTATGATCGATATTGGTTGCTTGAGAAGGTTGGCTTCTCAGTTTGAATGTGCTTGATGGTTGGCTTGTGGTGAATGGATGGCGGGCGACTTGTCCTGCCATTGTTTTAAACCTCCGTGCTCACCATCAAGGATGATATAAGGAAGACAGCTGGTGCGGCAACTTTGATTTTGGATGCGGAGTGCGCGGCAGGCATACATTTTAGGGTTCGGTACATGAGTCATGTTCATTGCTGGATGGTGAAGGAGTCCGGGAGGAGAGAGGACCAGAATTGAGCACAATGTATCAATATGCCTCATGTGGTAAACGCATGATAGGACCGAGATGAGTCTTGGTGTTAGTAGGGTAAGAGAGACCGGAGAATTGAGGAAAAGTAGTGGACGGAAACGAGTCGTGACGTTTAGATTGATTTTTTAGAGTAAAAGGCATGGCATATATTAAATAACACATCGAAGCAAGCAAACACACAGTTCCGTACAAGATGTTAAAAATAACTTAAACTGAAATAAAAGTTAACGTTTGTGCCTAATTGAGATAAAGCAAAGTTATGATGAAGTGGGGGAGGCACCCCTTAACAAGCCTCTAGAATAATTTTAAGCTGAAGATCCCAAGTTGTTGAAAAAGCATCCTCTCGGAAGTGTAATCAAAGTTGTTGCTGGACTATTGACTCCTGTTTCATCATCAACCATAGCTTTGAGATCGCACAAAAATTTTGCTTCTGATTCACCTTCATCAGATTCATCATGACTTCCTTCAACTTGGCTACCTACATTTTGTTAGAATGTGAAGATCTGCATCTATCTGTGATATAATATTTTGTTTCAATTTTTTGTTGTTATTGAAGATTTTGTTGTTTCTTTCTTTCCAAAGATTCCAACGGATAGTGGTGAAAATGTCACTGCTTTTGAAGTTTTTGAAGTGTCTTTTTGGTGTGATTTGTGATGGAAAAGTTGCATCCTTGAGTTCAGGAATGTATTTTCGTGTGTAGTGTGAGAAGATGTTTTGTGAAAAGATACACTTGAAGAAGATGTGATCAACTGAATCTATGCTTTTTTCGCAAAGCGAGCATCTGAAAGGACCAATGAAGCCCTTTTTTGTAAGGTTTTCACATGTGAGCAATTTGTCATGTAGTAAAAGCCAAAGGAATGTTTTTAATTTTTGTGGCCATTTCTGTTTCCAGATTTTTGTGGTGGGTGGGACAAAACCTATGTAGGAAAGGTAGGTGTAGGCTTGCTTAACCGAGTATATGCCACCCCATTTCTATGTTATGTTGTTTGAGGTATTATTTTCCAAGGAGAATTTTAGATTTTGGATTTCATCTTGACTATGCATGTGAATGCATCTATCAAGATAATTTGATCTGTTACTGGTGATAAGGAGGAGAGCTTTGTCAATTTTCATGTTGAGCAGTCTATTTGGGATAGTCCAGGTTGGTCTAAGATTGATGACAGAGTTGTTTTCAAACCAAGGATCGAACCATAAAGAGATATTTAGGTGAGAGTGTGGGGGAGTGTTAATGATTTGTGTGATTTTTTGGATATTTTTGTTGATGTATTTCCAAAGAGGGGAAGCAGATTTTTTGGGATAGGATGTCAGGGAGGGGAATGTTGGTAGTATTTGTATTTGATGAGATGTGTCCATATTTTTGGTTTGTTTTGTAACAGACTATTGATGATTTTTGTAATGAGACAGAAGGCGTGAGTTTTAATATTTATGATGCCCCAACCTCCCTGATCAAGAGGAGCAGATATAATTTTCCAATTGACAAGGTGATAGTGCTTCCCGAGTTTATCCGAATTGTGGAAGTTATTCCAAAGAAAGTTTCTCCTGATTTTGTCTAGAATAGTTTTTGTTTTTTAGGGAAGAGGGATGCAGCTCAGGAAGTGCGTAGTAATAGGAGTGATGACACTGTTTAGCAGTGTGAGTCTTCCAGAAAGATTTAGGAAGTTATTTGTCCAATTTGAGAGTTTTGAGTTTATTTTTGAAATAATCGGGGTCCAGATAGCATTTGTTATGTTGTATGGTGTAATAGGGAGACCAAGGTACTTGATTGGAAAATCTTCAGTCTTACATCTTAAGAGGTCTCTATAACGCTCCAAAGAAGGTTGATTTATGTGAACCCCAAAAATGAAAGATTTATGCAGATTTATTTTGAGGCCAGAGATATATGAAAAAATACTGAGGATTCTGAAAATATTCAGAATTGATGAGTCATCTGGAGAGGAGAAGATAATAGTTTCATCAGCAAATTGAATGATATTTTCCTTGCAATCCCCAGGAGAGCTGATAAGACCATTTTGTTTACCCAGTTGAATCATGCGGGAAAGAATAGTTGTGATGATGATGAAAAGATAAGGGGAGAGTGGGTCACCTTGTCTGAGTCCATTTGTTTTGTGGAAATAACCAAAGGGGACACTATTTATGATAGTTGAAAAATGGTTAGTGGAAATGCAAGCATGGATCCAGCTAACCCATTTGTCAGGAAAACCAAAACCCGTGAGTGTTTTCATTAAGCAATTCCAATTGACAAAATTAAAAGCTTTTTCAAAATCTAATTTGATTGCCAGAAGGGGAGTTTTGTTTTTGTGGCATAGATGTATAGTTTCGTTAACCATCAAATAGGCATCTTGGATACTTCTATTTTTTAGGAAGGCAGATTGGTTGAGAGGGATATTCTCATCCAAGTGTGGTTTGATCCTGTTTGCTAGTGTTTTTGCAATTATTTTGTATGAGGTGTTTATAAGGCTGATGGGTCGGAAAACGGATATGTGGTCAGGTTGACTCGTCTTTTTTATTAGAGTTATAAAAGTTTTGTTTATGAATTTGATGATATTTTGAGGGTTTGAACTAGCATGGAAGGAAGTCAGAAAGGCAAAGAAGTCTTTTTTGTAGTGTTCCTAGTTTGCCAGGTAGAATTCAGTGTTGAGTCCATCTGGTCTGGGAGATTTGTTGAGACCTAAGTCAGAAATGGCTGCATCCAATTCTACAAGGGAAAAGGATTTTATAAGATCTTGTGGGTTTTTTATGTTTTTTTGACAAATAGTGGTCCAAGATAAGTCATTTAGGCAGGAGGGGTTGTGGTTGTTATTGAAGATATTTTTGAAATGGTTTGTTATGTGAGTAGAGATTGATAGTTTGTGAGAGGTGTGTCTTCCGTTTATTGTTAGATGGGTTATGGCATTTTGTCGAAAATTTTGGTTACAAAATTTATGAAAGAATTTTGTGTTTTTGTCTCCTTCCTTAGCCCAAGAAATTTTGGCCCTTTGTCTCCATATTGTGTCAATACAATTATTTATGTGGTCCAGTTCAGCTTTTATGGAAAGTACAAGGGCTGGGTCGGCAG
This sequence comes from Alisma plantago-aquatica, assembly GCA_963693085.1. Lineage (NCBI taxonomy): Eukaryota > Viridiplantae > Streptophyta > Magnoliopsida > Alismatales > Alismataceae > Alisma > Alisma plantago-aquatica. The sequence continues at coordinate 1,084,257,399 of OY856410.1, read as the reverse complement.
TTGGGTCCTTATCCACAAAAAGGCACTGTTCTTCAAGATTTTTTTGTGATTCAAATAATTTTTTTGGATTTTGAAGTTTCCATTTTTTGATGTGTTTTAATGTTTTTGGTGTTATTTAGGATGTGTAATCCTAAGTTTTCTGTTTGAGAGTCAGCAAGATTCCAATGTTCTAAACAGGAGCTGGTGAAGTTGTTTATAGAGAGCCAGCTGTTTTCAAATTTGAAAGGCCTCTTACCCCATGAGATAGATTTTGTGTCAAGGATAAGAGGGAAGTGATCCGAAATGGTTCTTTGGGAGATATGAACCGATGAGAGAGGGTGTTTGTATTCCCATATGTTTGAGCAAATGAAGTGGTCGAGTCTGGCATAAGTCTGGTTTCTAGACCAGGTGAAGGATGCATTTGATGGTTTGATATCGATTAAAGAATGGTTAGTAAGCATCTTCCTAAAATTTTTATCAGCGGCAGACATAGTTTGAGGGGAAGGGGTGGAGTTGAGTCTATCTGAGATTTGAGTGACCAAGTTTAAATCTCCACCCAAAACCCAGGATGACGAGTAATGTTTTGTAATGAGATGGTTTAGTTCAGCTAAATAGGTGGATTTGTCATGACCTAGTTCCCCATACACTCTAGAGAAAGACCAGAGATATCCATCGGAAATATTTTTGAAATAAATGGTAATTGAAAAATCAAGGATGGAAGTGTTTTGTGAAGCTAGACATTGATTGTTGAAACCAACTAAGAGGCCACCTTTGAAGCCCTCAGGAGGTAATTGGACCCAGTCAGTGATTCTATTACCCCCTATTGTTTTGAGAGAAAAAGGTGACAGACATGTTTTTGTTTCTTGGATAGTAATCAGGTCGATTTTATATTTGTAGATGTGTGCATGGATTTTTTTGCATCTATTGAGGTTTGCAGCTCCACAGACGTTCCAAGATGAGATAATCATTTTATCGTGAAATCCAGACAGAGAGAAGGATAAACTTGGGTGAGTAGAATCTAAAAAATTTAGAAGGTCAAAGATATAGTCTCGGAGGGAATGACCCTTCTATTTGACCAACCCATAAAGGTTTCTATGTTATCAAGTGTTTTATGTACTTTTTCTTCATCTTCCAGTTGGATGCCTATTTTGTTTGCAAATGAAGTAAAGTTGTTTATGTTCGACCATGAGGCTAGATCTTCAATTGAATCGAATTCTTTATTTTTGTCCTTTGATGGGGGAGTAGATGATAAAGAATGAGTAGATGTAAAGTCACTATGTGAACAGGAAGAAAAGTTTGCAGAAATACCTGGCTTATTCCTATTGACGATGATATTATTTTTTGAATCTTTGTGATTTGGCTTCATGATCTTCTGGAGGTAGCTGGAAGTAGGCCTTTGTTGAGGGCTCTCCTTTTCCAAACTCTGCAAAGAATTACCATCCTTATGCTGAGATGGGTTTTGGTCTATAATTGCTAGATGTTTTTGGTTTTGTGAGGGGTAACTCTCCTTTGTCGAGGTAGGAGAAGGGAAGGTGGAACCTCTAGGTATGTATGTGTTTTCATGCAGAGAAGGTTCAGATGATCTGGTTCTTTTTTTTCTTGTGTGGAGGTATGGGCTGTCGGAAGGGGTGGAGTTTTTTTGGATCCAAACATGGTTTCGATCGCTCGATGTCCTGAAATGCACGATAGACATTTTTTCTTTATTTGGGCTGAGCCAAGAGGGAGGATGTTTTGAGAGGTCAGAGAAGGCAATGCAGTTTTCGGATGGATGTTCAGCTGATAGTTTGATGTTATAGATGGATTCGCCAATTCTAATGTTGATGGCAGGGGGTAATGAGATAGAAGCTTTTACGGAAAAGAGACAAAAAGCTTTGATATATTGTGAGGGGTGTAAGGTTTGAGGGCTGATATATTGAAGTGTTGCCCCAATAGAATGGGCTATCCCTCTGAAGATCTCAATTTCCCAAAGGTGGGGAGGAAGATTTGTAATGGCGACCCAGTCGGAACCACCTGCGGGTGCTGGGAAAGCACCTAAGTCAGCAGACCATTTTGATAGTCTGGTTGTGATGAAACTCGAACCATAGGGGATGGTGAGAACTTGATTGAAAAGGTGGTTTATCTTTGTTCCTTCTGGGACAGTGTAGATGAGTTGGGTAGGAGAGAAAATTTTTGGTTTTAAAATGGTTTGACTGGGAATGAGAAGTGCTAAGGCACGCGTGATGTCTAAGACATTGATGGGGTTGTTGTCAAGGTTGTTTTCAATTGATATGAGAATGCTTCTTAGGGTGAGAACCTTCAGAAGGCGCATAGAGTTTGTAGGGAGGTCGAGAGCAATCACATATTCCAGGTGGTCTGGTGTTTTCATGTTTGGTGCAGCAGATGGGTTGTTTGTGATATGAGATGGATATGGGTTTGAAAGGAGAGGGTTTTTGTGATGTGGTCTGGGAGTTGGGGCTGAATGGTTCTTCGGTTTGAGGTATGATTTTGAAATAGGTAGAGTCCTGGGGTTTGAGATCTGGGAGCGTGAAGGGGTAGTGTCTGCATGTTCAGGCGGGAGATTTGCGAGGCATGAAAATGTGTTTTTTTGACAGGAAATGATGTGGAGGGGTTTATTTTATGCGCCTGTGATCTGAAAAGGACTTTTTTGGGACAAAGAAGGTTTTGTGAAAAGGCAAAAATCTATCTGAGAGAGAATGCATGGAGGAGGAAGCTGGGTCTGCATGGGATCTGCTCTGGTTTGGGGGAAGGTGGACCTTGCAGAATCTTTTTATGTGGCCTTTTTGTTGACATCTAAAGCAGTAGAGGCGGGAAAAACATCTAGCAGTCGAGTGGTTGTTTCTGAGGAAAAGAGAACAGTGCAGTGCCCGAAAAGGTTTTTTGGGGGGGACCAATGTCCAGGTTTGGGCGGTGGGATTTTTTTCAAGGAGTTTGTTTATGAGGAGTGACGATTTTGCTTGACCTAAAACTGAAAAGGCAGTGTTTAGGTGATCCAAGTCTTTGGGGATGATATCCTCTACCAGGAAGGGTCGGGGTTTTAGGGTTTTATGAAGGGAAGACAAATGTGGCCGATTTTTATCCTTAACCGAAGGGGAAGGGAAAAGCGTGTACCTTTCTGCGATGGAATTTTGTTGTTTTCGCATTGTGGATGTGACAGCATCATCTTCCTCCTCAGAACCTGAAGAGACGGAGATGGGCCATGATCTTGAACCCAATGGGGGTTGGTGTTTGTCCCGAACGAAGAGTTGGTCCGCCGAGTTTGATGATGAAGAACTAGCTTGGTCGTGTCTTTTGTAAAGATATGCTAGCTCAGGAGGCGTGTCGTTGATGAAATCACGCACCCAAGCATGAAAAGTATGATTTTCAATCGGTTTGATGAAAATCGACCACTCTGGTTTGAGTTTCAGCTCAGCAAGCAAGTCGCTCCAGCCCTCAAAAATGAGAAGAATGGGGGTTTTTTTCCCAGGGTTGTTCGGAGGGGAGGGACCAAGTGACCGTCACCTGGAAGGAGCGGTGACCAATGTTGATCATGCAGATTCCCAGTGAGATATCGAACTTGTGGTAGATCCAAGCTCGAGGTAAGGGAATACTAGAAGAAAAGGCGGGGTTTGAGAGAGGGATTTCCAAGAAGGAGAATCGGGAGTTCATATCGGCGTGAGCGGCAGGAGAACTAGTGTCTCCGGCAGTCGTCGGGTTTTTTTTTCCTTAATGCATGGCGGAAGGCAGAAGGTTTACCGCATCTAGGCATGCAAGGTGTTTTTATGCATGAGGCAAGGGTGAGCACGCCTCATGTTCGCATGGTATTATCAGATCAGTTGAAGGATCTTAAATGATATTCTCTGAACCAATAAATGTTCTGAATTGATCTAACAGCCGAGAAAAGCTTGGGAAAGAGAACAGGAGCCGGAAAAAAGCATGAATCTTTGAGAAAAAAAATTTGGCGAGATTTTTGCTTGCAAATAGTCGTTGTAAATTTTTGGTGAGAAGTAAGAGAATAAACCCAGCCTCAGGAGATGTGGTAGGCTTATTCAAGTAAAATCATGCATGATTCTAAAAAACCTTTGGTGAAGCCCATGAAAAGTCTCGAAGGATGTTAAAACCTCAGAATTTATTGCAGAGGGATGAGAAGGAAGGAGGAGTAATAAGGGTAAAACATGTATATTTTAAGAAAAGTATAACGCCGCATCAACAGATATTTGAAGGTGAGGAGGAATCGGTACAAATTGAAACTGGAAAAGAAAACACTTGACAGGGGTTCACAGTAAGGTCAAATCTAGTTGCTGCGGAGGCGATTTTTCGCTGTCATATTGGTGAATCCCTTGTGCATGTTGGAGATCACAGAAGCCAGATTATGATGAAGCACCCTGGAGGGGGAAATCTGATCACAGAGATGGAATTAGGACACCACTGCCAATTGAGTTGAGTGATAGGCAGGGGGCGTAGAGGGGTTTGATGAACCCCTGAAAGAAGCTGTAAGACTCCGGAAAGGGGGAAGTCGAACACTGACGGATGCAGCGAGGAGGATTGTCACCAACAATGATCGGAGCAAGGCTAAGCGGCGAAGAACGGGAGAAAACTCACCAGGAGGAGGCTGATGGCACCGAGCAAGGAGAGACCGAGGAGTTGTTTCTAGAGAGAAGTTGGAGCTTTTTCTCACTTACCTACCATTGGCCTAGATAAGTACGATATACGTGTTTGGATTTCTTATACGAGTATTTGAGCCCTCCGGTTTGGATTTAGAGTATCCCATGCCTAATCCACATTAAGATACTGGATTAAAATTGTGACACAGCCCGCCTATGCAAATTTATTGGGTCAGAAATTGGTCAGGACATGGGTATCCGTATCCTAAGTATGTGTTATGTTCATGATGAATCGTATGGAGGGGAATGACAGGAAAATAAAACATATTGTTTGGTTAGCAGTGTGATGGGGAAGGGAATATTTTCTAACGTAAATCTGTGAAAAAAAAATTTGGTCTATTTTTATCCTCATAGAAAAACATAGTAAATGATGATGAAAAAAATATTATTTTTAAAAAAGCTAAATCTCAACTAAATAATTAGACACATGCGCAAAATTTTCTTTGATATTTTTCTTCTCTAAAATGAATGTTTTCCTCCACAATTGTTTCACAAACAAATTATAGCTTTCCAGTAGAAAATATTTCCTTCTAAGTACTACTTAACTATCTTACTTTCCTCCAATTTAACTTTTTCTCTATATATTATTTTTGTTTTGTTAAGACAACCATTCTTAACTAAAAATATTTCTTCATGTTAAAATATATTTCTCAAGAATTAATTCACTTCAGTTAGCATTTTGTACAGATTTTCCCCCTCTATGGATGTCATTCCCTCCGAGTAAAAAACCGCCTCCAAATATATTTTTGCCAAAAGTTGATATCTAAAAATTATTTCTATTAAAAATATTTTCTCTAAGAATTATTTCTCTTTGAGAATTAATTCAATAACAAAAAGTGTTTGATTGTAACAAATAAGTTTTCACCAAAACGTATTTTCTTTAAGACAAAGTTATCCAACGAATTGTCCATATAAAAATCAAGTAATGGACTAAATCTGTGTCAATTTATATTCCCCTACTTCAAATATTATAGAGATATCAAAAATTGGTTCCTCTCAACTAAATATGTGTGAAGATATTTTCCCTCCAAGAAAAATCTTTCCGTTAAAATTATCTTTGTCTAAGTAGTGACACATTTGTATACAAACATCTACGACGAACCAAATCTATATCCATATCTTTTCATTGGTTGATAATATTTTGGATATGTTAAAAATCCCTTCAATGTCATAGTTAACATGATTGTGAAAGATCGATCATGTTTTATTTATCTATAAAATGATTATGATGAAAAAAATTATTTCTCATTTATTGACGGTGTACTTATTTTGAATTATTGTTAATAAATTGAAGCAACATGTAAAAAATTCTCGTTTATATTTTATAATAATTTTAAGATTTTATACTCATGTTAAATTTGATAAGACATTTTTCATTGTTTATGCTCGAAATAGTATTATTTGAGTTTATCTCATATTTACGAATAGAATTTAACTTGCATGGGGTGTTTTTAGTAAAAAAAAAATTCATCTCCCCATCCCCATGTAACAAACAAGACATTTTCAATATTTTCATTACTTTCTTCTTCGACATGCGGATGTTACCAAAACCACAATTTTTAACAATATCCATTTTCACATCCCTATCTATTTTGTCACAACATTCCAAACACAACCTAAGTGGTTGTTTAGTGTATGTTTTTCCTCTACGAGTGTTTCTCCAAGTCAAACATATGTCAGATTTCTTAGTCATCTCTTGGGTGTGTGTGTGTGTAGTCGATATACTAGATTTGAAGGTGAACTTTTGGTGGGAATGCATGAATAGGGATACGGAAGAATATGTTTCTAAGCGTCTCACATCCTGACGCGTAACGGCAAAGCACCCAATGGTCATATTTAGCTTATGGATATCCTAAGTGAAAGTGGGAGAAGAGTATATCCTTGAGTACATGTGGAAGAAGATTAAGATGGAATTCGTGATAGGTTTTCCCATGCCACAGAAGGGCATTGATTTTTCTTTTTTGATAAGTAGTTCATGTATAGATAAAAAAAAGTGCTTGCAAACAGTAACATCTGCAACCATGGGATAACAAGATGTTTCTACAGGAGCACACCATCACCGGTATGAACCCGTATCCAGATGATGACAACAAAAACAAGTAGTTGTGGAAAAAAATAGAAAAAGAAACTAGTGTTTATGGGGAGGCACCCCTTAACAATAGACCTCATGAAAATGATGAAGTGAAAACATAAACTCTAGGCATGTTGTATTTAAGTCCGCTGAGATAGTCTAAGATCTGGATCAGAACCCTGTATCATCTGCTATGATGTCTTCCAAGAAAAAGTACCCTCCACCATTGTGGTCTCCAAACATATTATCCTAATCTTCTTCTGCTCCCATCACCTGTGTTGATGTTGAAGTCAGTCCTGCAATACAAATTTATGCCCAAGGAATGTTCAATGTCAGTTAGTAGAATATGAGTTGGCCAGAATGTGTTTTTAAAATTTTTGTTGTTCTTTCTAGCTAGATGTGCCAGAAGGTGCTAATAACCAGATGTGTAAGGAGATAGTGCTTATGTTGTGTCACTGGTGATAATAATGTGATACAGTATGGCAGGAGAAGGTTGCTAGAAATATTGTATGGTGGAGAGAATTTATGCAGGAAGTGTAGTGTGATGGGGTAGCTAGTGAAGAGGTGCTACATTGTTTCTTTATTGGTTTGACAGAGGTAGCATCTTGTAGGCCCCTGGAAGCCTCTTCTGGTGATGAGATGGTAGGTAGGGATCCTGTTATTTGAGAGGAGTTAGAAGAAGATTTTGAATTGTAATGGCCATTTCATCTTCCATATACTTTATATTATGATGTGTGTCCTCCTTAAGTTGAGTGCAGGTAAGCAGCTTTTGAAGAATATGTCTGCCCCCAAATCCAAGATATGTAGTTGTCGATGTTATTTTCCAACTCATGGATGATGTCTAGAAAAGTACTCTCATGAAGGTGGTTTGGGAGGCAGATCTTGAGAGCATTTTGTCGATTGTTGGTAAGGAGTTTCAAAGCTTTGGGTATATTGAGATTTTTCAAGAATGATGGAATATGGAAATTGCAATTCAAGTTTTGAATGGTGTTATTATGGAACCATGGTTCTTTCCAGAAATTGATGTTAAAGAAGGCGTGTGGGGGGAATTGATGAGATGGGTAATGATGTCCAAATTTTTATTTATAAACTTCAATAGTGGACAAGATTTACCTTTGTTGATATTGTACCGGGGTGGTTTGTTTTTGTAGTATTTGTCTAGGATAAAAAAATTCTAATTTTTTGTGTATTTGTGGAGAGGGTATTGATGATCTTGGTGATGAGGCAAATGGTGTGAATGTTGATGTTTATGATGCCCCAACCTCCATATTCAGCAGGTGTTGTAATAGAGTTCCAGTTCACTAAGTGGATTTTTATTTTTGGATGCTCTTCATTGTTATGACCGCATCTGAGCTTAATTAGTAAACTAGGGTTTACTTGGATGATTGTATGCTTAACTAAGTTGATCATTTTTAAAGCTTGATTAGTGATGGTTGTTAAGTTTTTATGTTTTAAATATAATGATAAGATTTAATCATACTTTGATTCACATAATTAGGGTTTAAAATTTGGAAACCCTAATCGGACCAAATTAGGGTTTTGATGACATATGAATACAGAATTTGATAAGTATAGTGTCTCACTAAATGATTTTTAGTATTTTATTTGTAACTCTGATTGGATTCAAATTTGGATATAATATTTATAACTCAATCTTGCATTTTAGTGAAAAATTTAAGAATATTTGGATGTTCTTTGAAAGTCATTCTCGGTCGACATATACTTCAACCAACCATGCTGATAGAATGTTGTTTAGCAGTATATTGTTTTATTTTTATTTATTTATTGGTAACTCTAAATGATCTAAAAATATTATTGGTGCTCTGAAAGTGCATTTTAGACATCATGATAAATTTTTATAATTTTTGGATGCGTTTTGACCTTATCAGTAGATGAATTATAGTAACAATTTTATAACATAAATTTTCAGCTGAAATAAGAGAAAGTATAGTGAGGGATTAATGTGCAATTGACCCAAGCATCTCCATTGATCTATATAGTCAACCTAACACACAAGGAGCTCTCATAATTTTTTATTCAATCTAGAGAAATAAAATCCTAGAGAGAGAGAGGGAGAGTTAGGGTTTGAGAGGAGAAAGTGATGGTGATGTTAATCTAGAGTTTTACAATCTGAGGAATGATGAAATCATGTAAGTTTAGCTTCTTTGGATATAGTTTCATGGTGAATCTTCTCTTAGATGTCAAGATTCCGTCCCTCCCCTGATTAGATTTGAAATCATATCATATCAATTCCTTTTCTCACTCTTTCTTCTTAATCCCTCATTTCTAGGGTTTCCGAGTTGAAAGGAAGAAGAATCGGGTGAATTGCTAGGGATTTGATATGAGATTGATATTTTTAGATATGGGATACGTTTTTAAGGTGTTTTCACACCTTAGGGTGAGTGGTAACTTCCTTTAAATAGTATATTGCATGAAAATTGGTTAAATCATCCATAATCCTTAATTGCTTAGTATGTGACTACAAACCCTGAATTGTCTGTTTGATCTAAGTTGTTGTAAAATAATAAGAAATGGAATCGTCCTCTATTTCGATGAATTTCAGATGATAAAATCATATTAGAAATGTATACAATATATCCTAATGAGAATTCCCTAAGTATTCGCAAAGGTTATAAGAGTAAACTGAAATATAGATAATTTGTCTATGATTGAAATTGTTGTATAATTAAATAGACAAATTTGTTTATCTGGATCCCCTTGGTTATGAAAGATTTTTTATCTGATTCATAGTACACATATGTCATATACTACCTTGGATTTCATTTAATGTGAATAGTGTTTGTTTGATATCTCAGTAAAGAGGGTGAAACCCTAGATGCGAGGAAAGTTGGATATTTACAAATAGATATCGTGAAATCCATTTGAAGGGATTTTCTTGAAATGATAAACTTTATTTATTCAATTTTATTCTTGATGCATAATATCTCAGGGAATGGCATGGAAATCTAAATTCATCTCAGTTTCAAGGTTTCATACATATATTGATTGTATATGATTTGTTGAAAGCAGTCTTTATTCAATGAATGTTTATGTCGTATGAAATCCTTATGAGAGCCATGTGATAAATGAATGAAGTAATGAAACCCTAAGGATAGGGTGTTCAATGAATCAATTATTGTGATATTAATGTTCTCAGTATGAGATGTGGTGATGCTTAACAGTTCAATTGCATGATTCTAGTGTATAAAGTGCCAATTGACATGTATTCTGTTTATTTAAGAATTTTAGTCTGCCTGTATGTATAGTATGATGATTACTCAGAATATTACTGTGTTTTGAGTATACTACTCTTCCAAGTTTAGAATGATATACATGTTGTATTATAAATTTCAAATAAATAGGCGTGGTACCATTGAGATACTAGAGTCAAGTATAAGTAAGGAAAAGATACAATATAGTAAGAGCTTTCCAAGAATAATAAAATAATAGACTTAGGGGCCCTGAACACCGTAGAACCCCTATGAGAGGTATGCGCATTAGGGGTGAAACGACCTAACCCTGACAGTGTCCAGTATACGGGGGTCGGAACGTACTAACAGGTGGTACGGGGGATGAAGCCCTAGTGGAAGTCTCCTTAAATTATAGAATGTAGTGTCCAACATCAACCAGAGATCCCGGTGGCACTAGAGTACAGAAAAGCCAATAGGTGGCTTGACTCTCCACCTGTGTGCTCAAGTTAGAGGAGGAGTCTAGTTTTATGGCCCATAGGTGTGTCGAGGCCAGAGTGCCATTTTTCATGTTGCAGACCAGTGACGTGTTAGGCTTAGCAATCTTGGGGTGTCAGCTAAGTCTTGTACGGTGAGATCGTAGTTCACTACGAGTCTTCATATGTAGAGTACACTGCATATGATCAGGGAATAAGCTAAAATATGTTCATATAGGTTTAAAGAGTTTCTTATAATTAAAAATAGTTAAAAAATATTTGAGTACAGTTTCGTAGTAGTAGTTCTTTAAATGTAATATTTACATTCCATGTTATTTTAACTGTATTATTCTAGATCTGCTCAATGTAGTAATTACTGTATTTTATTCCAGTTTAATGAATTATCTAGAGTATCCTGCCATAATTATGATTGTCAATGATTAGACTCTTTAAATATTATTGTTGTTATAATTGATATCAGTTGCTCAAAGGTATATTTATAATTATATCAGTTCTTTAGACTATTTCTATGAAGTACTCATTCACTGAGCGAGTAGGCTCACCCCTCTATACAAAAATTTTTAGGGAAACCGTGGGGATTGAAGATATCATTGCATCAGAGTAGATCTACCACAAGAGTTAAGTTTGAGTATAGTTAAGTTCAGTCGGTCCTTGTCACTCTAGGTCCTTGTATAGAAGTGAGAGAGTTGTAAATGATGTTTGTATGTTTGTTTCCTTAACAAGAGAGAATACAAATGATTGTCATGTTGTATGTACATGAAAGTGTGAGAAAGATAATGAATGTATGGATGTGTATCATTAATGTTGAGATCATATTGGAGTAATAAAAGTTTAGATTTTCTTGTAAAGTTAGTTTATGTGATTGCATGTGAGAAACAAAATGAAGAAAGAAAGAAAAAAAGTTAAGGGTGGTCTTTGTATTACGTTCAATCCTCAATTTATGCCCTAATCTCATGATTAGTGGTAATTGTGAGATCGGGGTGTAACAATTTGGTAATAGAGCTTAGGCTGAGTTGTCAGGGACCATTAAGTTAGTAAGTTAGAGTCATAAGTGTGGCAGATAGGAGATATTATGATGTTAGCTCTGGGGATTTGAGTATTTGGATATCCTAGCCCGGTATCTAAGTACTTGGATCAACCAGTAGCAAGCTACTCTGTCTATTCATTCATGTATATCCTGGCCAAGTATACTGTGGAAGGATGGGATAGAGAGGAACCCAAGAAATATTAGGGTTAGCAACAAGATAAGTAACATGAATTAAGAGCATAAATATAAAATGAGATAGAACTTTCATTTCATATTATTGTTTTATTGGAGATCAATAGAAATGCTCTTATATGTATGAGTTCATATTATTAGTTTATAGAATATATATGGTTCTTTTATATGGTTGTCTATCATGAAGTGATTCAGTTATTGTTTATATTCTTTGTATCAAGTAGACCAGAAGTTATGTTTAAATGAGTTTGCCCTAAGTGGATATTCTTTCCACATGTTTGAGATTAATAGGAGTTGGTTAATCTTGAGTAGCGCTTGGCTTCAGGACTGTAGGTTCATCCTGGTCCTACTGGTAGGATGCATTATTGGGATCTAATGACTCATATTAACAATATAATAAGAGTAGACTCTGGATAAATTAGACCCACATAATAGTGAGAATGTACATACACTAAGATGTTGAAACATATGGGAAAGATTAGAATAGCTAAGAATCAGTTGGAACTGACATTTGAGATCCAATTTTGGGGCCTCATATGAGAAACCCTTAATTGGGAATAAAAGAACATGACATAAGGTTCAGATTAAGTTTAATGATTGGTATTATATAAACTTTAAATATGAAATAGGGAAAAAATATATGAGAAAAGTATGTAAGGGCCAAGATAGTAAGAATCAATCATGAGGAATGGACTATATAATCAAGTACAATGTTTTTATGTACTCCAAAGCAAAGGGAAAATAGAAGAAAAGAGTTAAGTAGACAATAAGTAAATATAAGTGAAGAGTCTTCAGAAGAGTTAAAGTAAAGAGAATTAGATGAACATGTAAATCATAAGACTAGGATAAGAAACTTAGTTGAAACGAAGAGAAATGTTAGAAATAGTGAGCTTGATTAAGGAATGAGGATCATGATATAATTGAGAACATGGAATGTATATCTTTATTATGAAGTTTAATACATTCATCCTTACTACCTTTGAATTCCAAGTCTCTATAGAACAACAAAATAATTTCTAAAAGAAGAAAAAAAGTGTAGCTTAACAAATGAATAAGTCATACAAAGGTAGACTATATTCAAGAAGGAAAAACTTGATTGAAAGAGAATCTAATTTTGACCCATGCATGAGCCGTTTGATTTAAAATGAAGGATATGTAATGTATTAAACATGAGGTGAAACTAGTAAAGAGATTATTGATTTAGAGTTTCAACTTCACATTAGTAGAAGGAGAAAAAAAATGTGCAACATGGTATACATGATCATACACATGAATAAGTAACATGATCATAAGAGAAAATTAGAAGTTAAAGATGATAGGTGGAAGAGTACTATATGGTAAGAGGATTATGGAAAGTAAGGAAAGGTTTGAAACATGATGGAGTAATATATATTATAATAGAAAGAGGTTGTGAGATTCAAGCAAGTGCTAACTAGTTAAGTATTCTTGTTGATAACTAATTAAACCTACATATGACAAATGTATTAAGGGAATGTTTGAAGATAAGAATTCTAAGTCTCAGAATCATCTTCTCTTTCATATCTTCCTTAATTAGAGCAATGTGGGAATGAAGTGTTAAGAAAATGAATCATATATGATGCATAACCACCATGGTAGAGACATCTAGTGAATGTAATAATGACATACAATATGATGATGAAACCCTATCAGGGTAATTGAGAATGTAATCTATCTGAATGGCCAAGTAAGAGAAAGGAAATTCAAGTGATAAGATAAGGAAGACTTTAGTAAAACTTGTGAGATCCAAAGATTGAATTTCAAACTAAAAGAGTAAAGTCACACCACAATAACGTCATGCTACTGATAAGGACCAAACCATAGAATGTTTAGAGTTGTAGTAGTTCAAGGGATGTCACTAATGATTTGACCTTGAATACTAGCATCTCTATAAAATAAGATCATGAGATTTGCACTATGGAAAGTAAACTAGCACTAATAGTAATCCAGGGTTTAAAGGTGGCTAATCTGAAAGGTAGATAAACAATATGGAAATGATTCAGAGCAAAGGATAAGAAATAGATTTGAAATATAAGAGTTGTGTTTTGAACAAAAGGAGAAATACAATATGAGTGAAGTGTGATATGAAATAAATTCTTGCAGTGATAGCAAGAATGATGAATAATCTATTTGTACCTTGTATGTTTCAATTTTAGGGATGTTTAATCTACATGATTAAAATGAGAAGGATAAGTAGAAAAAAGTAAGTAGTAATGAATGAGGAGAGAGATAAGAGAAAACAATGGCTTTTAGTAATATGTGAATTTGTTTTTAGAAGTGTAATTTGTTGAAGGTAAATTAAGGGATGTAAATTTGTTTTACATATGATTTCAGTTGTACATGTGCAAGAAATATGTTAATTAAAGGTGTATGATAGTTGTAGCCATTCATACCAATAATCCATCTTAGTATTTTACAATTGTGGTATGGTGATATGGGTTAAATGATGATGGAAAAAATGGAGGGTTACCCTGAATACGATAGTCTTACCTATTCACTCATATGGATAGAAGGGACGATAATCATATTATATTGATATGTAACTCTAATGAGGTATAGATTGTTATATGTGGGCTCTGATCTCCAAACCATGACATAAACACGATTAAAACTTAGCGGAAGCGAATCGGTAATCAGCGGAAGACAAAAATCACGGGAAATTAAATCTTTTCGTGACAAGAGCTTGAATCCATAAAAGCTTCTTTCATAAAGTGAGGTAAACTGTTTACATCTCCGGATAATTACTTCTTGAGTAATTATATACATCAAGATACAAAATCTCAAGATCACTATACAAAAGACTCCAAGACCTGAGAGTACAGAGGACACATAGGACTGACTCTAACTGCACCATATGGCAGGACAATCTCCACCTGAGATTACTGTTGCCCCTGATGCTGCTGCTGAGACTGATCACATGTAGGCTGGTTCCTTTGTCTCCGACGTCCACCTAAAAAGTTGAAGCTTACGGGGTGAGACAATTATACATAATTGTCCCAGCGAGAGTTATAACTCTTCGCCAGAAGCTTTATTATAACATCAAAGAATATTTTAAGCAGTAAAGCCTTCAAAGTATTCTATAACAGTTGCAGGTATAACAAGATCTCTATAATTTAGGAGATGTGGAGAATATAAACATTATTGTAAGGTAACATCAATCAACTAACTTGGAGTCATCTCTAACAAGTTATACTACATGGTTGATTATGTTTTACAAACAACATTATGCCCTGTGGAGATGAGGCTTACCACTCATACTCCAACTGATCGCTGAGAAGCCGCATCAGTATCATACATAGGTCATTAAGAGAGCCGGATTCTCATGACCTTCACCTTCCTCAGTCAGTAAGAGGATCACTTGTAGGACATCTCGTGTCTCTACTTAATATATCTCACCAGGGTAAACTGGTCCTTCACTATTCTAGAGTCACAGTGGCGTTCTGTACTCCCTTCGTCATCAGGAGGTTTCATATTTACCTACCACTGATACGGATATCTGTGCTTTCTTCGTCATCAGGAGGTTTCATGTTTACCTACCACTGATACGGTATGAAAATATAGTGAAGGATGGATGGATTCCACATCTACATCACTTTCCTACACTAGGATGTAAGGTTCTACACATCCATGTACCCCACATACTCAAAAGTATGTGCTCCAGGAGTTCCCTGAGGAAAACCTGTTTCACCATCACTTAATCTCTGACAATGATGGATCTATGATCAGGGCTCTACATTATACTTGATTAGTTAGGTACATTCAGTATTCTTTAACAGCATACATTGTTCTTCAAACAATAACAGTAGCATAGCAGTTATAAAAGAAGAATACTAAATGTAACAGGCCTAACTCATATCAGTCATCATTTCTCATTATCCTCATCTCAAGTCATCTCTAAGGCATGACTTTGATGGTATTCATGGCTCTCACAGCCCATTATCAGTATAGGATGCCACTGACAAGACATCAGATTACTTTACTTATTCATAAGGCTAACAACATGCCTTCAATGAATATAACATCATCATCCATACCTGGATATGATTACCTTCATATCAGAACCTGCATGGTTAATACAACTGATAAAGGTAATACAAAAATGAGGAATATCCTTCCTACTCTTGTCATAAGAGTTTAAATCTCTAATTCTTATCAAATAGAGTTTAATATTCAAAAGCATGCCATTACCCTTGAATTAGGGTTTACTATTCACATTACATGTCATCACCCTTGAATTAGGGTTTACTATTCACATTAAGGTGAATTGAACTCATAACATCATCATGTATGAGTAACATCTTCATTGATGATCTTAGATTAGTTAAAAGTTCATCATTTATCATAATTAGGGTTTCTATGATCTCACACAGGTGGATCATACCCTAATTATGCTCATTTCTGTGTATTGGGGATGCTTCAATTGAGTTTCCACTTAAAAAGGGTACTTTCTCTCTCTAGAAGTACTTTCTCTCTCTAGAAGTACTTTCTCTCTCATCATAAGGTTAGGTGATGTCAACATCACCCTAGATCAGGTCGGATTAAGTCATCATAGGCTAACATGGCTAAAACATCATCATCATGTGATTAGGGTTTGAATTGAGCAAGATATAACTCAATTGGCCCTTCAGGGGTATTTTGGTAATTCACCCCATTGATCATCATCATGGTCAAAACCTTAGTCCATTGACCCCTTAATATCCTAGGTTGTCATTAGGGTTTAATTATGGCAACATTGGACCATTTATATCATCAATTGATTGAATGAAGTCAACCTTGAATCACATTGATTGATTTCAATTAGCAACCTTCAATCGAATTGAGATCGTTTGAAAGTGTTGACCGTTTGCCCACTTTGACTTTCCAAGACCGTGAGCCCTCTTCTATCTTCAAGACCACGAGCCTCCTTAGGCTTCAAGACCGCGAAGCCCTTCAAGTGGTTCAAGACCGCGAAGCCCTTCAAGTGGTTCAGGACCGCGAAGATCGAATTGAAGTTGAGACCGCGAAGAGATGTTGACCGTTTGCCCACTTTGACCTCGGGACCGCGAGGCCCCTCGTGGTCTTGAGACCGTGAGCCCCCTCACGGTCTTGAGAATGTGAGCCCTCTCACGACCTTGAGACCGCGAGCCTCCTCACGACCTTGAGTCCGCGAGCTCACATTGTCTTAACCATTTAGACCATCAACGGGATTTGATGATACAACCGATAATTTCAACTCATGTTGAAGCCCTCAAAAGGTCAGAGCCATGTTGACCACTTATGGACTGGGTTAACTTAGATTATGCTTGACCACTTAGTCATTCAATTGACCCTTAATGGTTGACCAATTAGGGTTGAAGTCGATTCAATTAGGGTCTATCAATGTTCACCCATCAACACTCAACAATGTGACTCAACACAAGGTTGAACCTTTCAATTGAGCTCCAATTGGGCCCAAACTTGGCCCAAACGGTCTTGAGGTCATGTGGGTGGACCCCACGTGGTCTTGAGACCGTTTTCCCAAGATTTCATCAAAGTACAAGGTGATTTGATAGGGGTTGAACCATGATTGACCCACAAACAGAATTTTGGTTAAAATTGACAACTTATTTGCAATTAGGTCCTCAATTGGTCAAATTACTTAACCCTAGACCTTCAAACGGTCTTGGTTGATTGCCCTCACGGGCTTGAGACCATTTGGATGACCCCCAAACGGTCTTGAGACCGTTTAGGTCAATCAACCCTAAAAACCCTAATTAGGTCACCATAATTTCAGTACTAATTTCATCTAGGGTTAGCCCTAGTATTCACCCTTCAACTCTTAGCCCGTTTGGAATTAGACCATGAAACTTGGTGAGTTGTTAATTAACATTATTTTGAACAGTAATCGCATACGGTCAACGCTTAGTCAACGACCTTACACGGTTTTGAGACCGTTTGCCCAAAAAGGCAAATTCAGACCGTTTGAAAATCAGGAATAAATTCAAATAAAGTTGTTACTTAAAAAGGTCATATATCCCGATTCCCTTGGAGTTAGCCTCCCAAATTTTGAGGGAAATTAGCCTATATAATTAGGAACAAATTCCTTATACAGTCCACGCTCGGTCAACGGGGCCAAACGGTCTTGGAAACCGTTTGCCCTGTTGCGGTCTCGAGACCATTTTCTCACCTCGCGGTCTTGAGACCGAGAGAGAAAACTGGTGAGACCGTTTAAGGAAGTGAAAAGCGGTGGATTTTTCTTGTAAATCATGCCTTCATCTCCTAGCTCAAGAAAAGTACGAATATCCCATGGATTTGCTTGCAAAATAGCAGGGAAAAGTAGGGAAACACTAAGAGCTATCATTCAACCGCATATAAAGATGCACATAGTAAAGCATGGGTTTAGAGTTATAAAACCCGCCTAAAGCTTGCTTCTTGAGCTCCAAGCTTTCAAGCTCCAAGCTCTAATGGCGTCCTTGAGTTCCCACAGGTTGGCCAAGGTGAAAACTCCAAGGAAGGATGAAAAGAGACGGCTAGAAAGGTAGGGTTTCAAAAGTTAGCCATGAAGATGACCTTGAATTCGAGTTCTAGCCATGGAATTAGGCAAGAAGAGGGGTCCCAAACCTACCTTGTTTCCCTTGGTCGTCCTCCTTAGCTCCAAGGCAGTCTTTGGTCGTCTTTGGTGAAATGAAACAGTAAGGTAACGAAGGGTAAGTTCCCTTGCAACTAAGGGAAGGATAGCTTATATACATGGGGTAGGATTTTCAACATTAGTTCATAAGTTGTCCATAATTCCAACTAGGTCCCTCCTTCTTTACTTGATCGTCCCTTCCTATTTATTCTAAGGACAAACCTTCTCTTAAGGTCTTAGAAAAGAAGGTAAAGGAGAGCAATTTAATACTAAAGTACATACATAAAGAGATATTGCACATATACCCTGATTATTCAATCACAAGGCATATTTCATAACTTGATAACTCAATTGAGGTGACTTCCTCATCATTTCTTCTCTTAATGATGGCAAAAGTCTAAAAAGATACATTAGATGACATATTTCACAATTTGTATCCCTTAATTTGGGTAAATTGCATTTTACCCCAAACTAGGGTTTCAAGCACCGGGATTGCTTCCACAGCTGCACCTTGGTGCCCTAGCTTGGGAAATCCCTAAAACTTTACCAAAAAGATTCTCATGATGTCTCAACATCAGAGGAACATATCAACATGTGCAAATTGCAAGCTAACCCTTTTAACTGGGTAAATTGCACATAGGTCCCTGTATATCAAAACAATGCTACAACTTTAAATAAAAAGGAGCAAATACTGAAATATACGTTTCTGAGAAACTTAATTACATGCTCAGAGTTAATCACAAAGATTTAATTACATATTTAGGCAAAACACCTAGGGTTAACTCATAACCCAGGTCAGGGATGTTACAAATTATCCACCCCTTACAAGGATTTCGTCCCCGAAATCGATAAAACATACTATGAGAAAAGGGCAGGATACTTCCTTCTCATCTCATCCTCTAACTCCCAAGTGGCTTCTTCAATACCACGATGGTTCCAGAGGACTTTCACAAGACTTATATCTTTCTTATTTAACTTTTTAATTCGTTTATCAAGGATTGACATTGGTCCCTCCTCATAGGATATGTCATCATTCAGTTCTACCTCCATAGGTTGTAGAACTGACTCGGTGTCTGGGTGACATTTCTTCAACATAGAAATGTGAAACACAGGGTGTAACCTCTGTAACTCTGGGGGCAGCTCTAGTTTATATGCTACCTTTCCAATCCGTTCAATGATTGGATAAGGCCCCATATATCTAGGAGCTAACTTCCCTTTCCTTCCAAAACGAAGGACCCCTTTCCAAGGTGAGACCTTAAGATACACTCTGTCTCCAACCTGGAACTCTAAGGGTCTACGACATTTGTCAGCATAAGATTTCTGCCTATCCTGAGCAGTCTTAATCTTATGTTGTATAACTTTAATCTTTTCCGTGGTTTGCTGCACCAGGTCAGGACCTAACAACTGGTGCTCACCAGTCTCAAACCAACACAAGGGTGATCTACAACGTCTACCATTAAAGCCTTCATAAGGTGCCATATCAATACTACGCTGATAGCTATTGTTATAGAAAAACTCTATCAAGCTTAGGTGTAGATTCCAACTTCTGGTGAACTGGAGAACACATGCTCGCAACAGGTCTTCTAAGGTTTGTATGGTCCTTTCTGACTGTCCATCAGTCTGTGGATGAAAGGCCGTACTAAGCCTCAGCTTAGTGCCTAAGGCTTTGTGCAACTGTTCCCAAAAACGACTGGTAAACTGAGGACCTCTTTCAGAAACTATTGTGATAGGAACTCCGTGCAAACGCACTATCTCTTGAACATACAACTCTGATAACCTTTCAGCAGAATAGGTTGTTTTGACAGGTAAGAAATGTGATGTCTTAGTCAACCTATCAACAATTACCCAAATGGAATCATGTCCTTTGCTTGTCCTGGGTAGGCCAACAACAAAGTCCATGGTCACATGGTCCCACTTCCACTGTGATATGGGTAAAGGTTGCATTGTTCCTGCAGGCTTCTGGTGTTCAGCTTTAACTTGCTGACACACAGGGCACCTCAGAACAAACTCTGCAACGTCCTTCTTCATCCCAGGCCACCAATACAGATCTTTCAAATTCCGATACATCTTGGTGCTCCCTGGATGCATAGCATACATGGAAGAATGGGCTTCTTCTAGGACTAACTTTCTCAAGTTGTCCACATCTGGCACTATCATTCTTCCATTATAACAAGCTACTTGATCTTCTGAGTCATGAAAACCATCTTGCTTCTCATTTCCATACTCAGATCTTATATGTTGAACTGCAGCATTACCTAGCTGTGCCTCTTTAATCTGCTCCCTTAGAGTAGGTTTAATATGCATCTCAGCTAACAAACCGGTTAACAATGACACCTTCAACTGTACATTGTCTTGCCTTAAAGAGATAAGCATATCTCTTCTAGAGCATACTAAAGAGTTTAGTTGTGCTCTATTCATGGTTGATGTTGCTGATTTCCTACTCAAGGCATCTGCAACAACATTGGCCTTGCCTGGATGGTAATCAATTGTACAGTCGTAGTCCTTGATTAATTCCATCCAGCGACGTTGCCTCATGTTGAGCTCATGCTGAGAGAAGATATACTTAAGGTTTTTGTGGTCTGTGAAGATCTGGAATGTTTCTCCGTAGAGATAGTGCCTCTAGATCTTCAAAGCATGAACCACAGCAGCTAACTCCAGATCGTGTGTTGGATAATTCTCCTCGTGTTTCTTAAGCTGTCGGGAAGCAAAAGAAATCACTTTTTTATCCTGCATCAACACACATCCTAGTCCATTCTTGGAAGCATCACAGAAAACTACATATCCTTTTCCTTGTTCAGGTAGCACTAGCACAGGTGCACTTGTCAACCTCTCCTTCAGCAACTGGAAAGATTGTTGACACTTATCACTCCAAGAAAAAGGAACATCTTTCCGGGTTAACTTGGTCAAGGGTAAAGCTATAGAACTAAAGTTCTTAATGAACCTTCGATAATAGCCAGCTAACCCCAAGAAACTTCGAATTTCCATCGGTGTCTTTGGTTTTTCCCATTGTAGAACAGATTCTACCTTTGTAGGGTCAACACAAATTCCCGAGGCGGATATTACATGTCCAAGAAAAGATACCTCCGGCAGCCAGAACTCACATTTGCTAAACTTAGCGTACAGCTTATGTTCTCTTAGCAAGGTCAAAGCTTGGTGAAGATGCTGCTCATGCTGTTGAGCATCCTTACTATAAATCAGAATGTCATCTATGAAGACGACAACACACTGATCAAGGAAAGGTCGAAAAACTCTATTCATGAGTTCCATAAATGCAGCTGGTGCATTGGTTAGTCCAAACGACATAACCGTGAACTCATAGTGACCATATCTTGTTCTAAAGGCAGACTTGGATATGTCACTATCCTTAATACGGAGTTGGTGATATCCAGGCCTCAAGTCTATCTTTGAAAAGACTGTTGCACCACGCAACTGGTCAAAGAGATCATCAATCCTTGGTAGAGGATACTTATTCTTTATTGTTACTTTATTGAGTTGTCTGTAGTCAATGCACAACCGCATTGACCCATCTTTCTTTTTAACAAACAAGACCGGAGCACCCCAAGGTGAAGTACTCGGTCGGATAAAACCTCTCTCAAGTAGCTCTTGAAGCTGTTTCTTGAGTTCTGCCATCTCGGCAGGCGCCATCCTATACGGAGTTTGAGCTATGGGTTTCGTGTCTGGGATCAGATTAATTTCAAAATCAATCTCCCGAGGTGGTGGTATACCAGGAAGTTCTTCAGGAAACACATCTTCGAATTCCCTGACTATAGGAACTTCGGCAGAATTGGAACTTTCCTTGGTAACATCTACCACATGGGCTAAGAATGCATAACATCCTTGCCTCAACAACTTATCAGCAACCATAGCTGACACAAGACAGGTGGGCAGAATCTTTCTTTCACCTTGAAAGATCCATGTGCTGCTTTTATCAGCAAACACAGCCAGCTTGGACTCACAATCCAAGACAACTCTATACCTTTCTAAGGTATCCATCCCAAGGATTATATCAAATCCCTGCATATCAAGTGGTATAAGATCCACTTGAATGCGATGGTCAGAAAAGAAAAGGATGCAGGAAGAACATACCTCCTGCAAAATGGCAGACCCACTCAACGGAGTCTCTAACAACAAACTATCTGCTCTATGACTAACAGTCACATTGCAGTTACGAATCATTTCACGAGTGATGAAAGAGTGTGTAGCACCTGGATCAATCAGAACGGATACAACACAGGATGTAGACATATCAGAATATAAAAATTTCATCTGACCTGCTACTACCCGTGGATTGACCACTGCCTCAGGTGGGTTCATAGCATAGAACCTCGCAGTCGCCTGGTGTTGAGGTGGTGCTGATGATCCAGCTTGAGACGCTTGTCCACGTCCTCGAGCTGCTCCTTGATGTTGTCTATTCTGAGATCCCTGTTGATTCTATCTCGGGGTTTGTTGTGTCACACCGACAGCCTAGAACGGCAATCCTTCATCAAGTGTCCCACCTTACCACAGTTGTAGCAACTCCTCTCCTGTTGTTGTGGTCTGGGTGGTCCAGTGACTGACTCAGATGCAGAACTGTGCGTCCCTTGAAGTGGTTGACTCCGTCCTCTACCTCTGCTTGGTGTCCATTGAGTTTGAAAACTCGATCTGGGTGGTGGGGGGTTAGGTGCAGAGAATATAGGTTTCTTGGAATCCCTAGATGAAGAACCCTGGAACTGTGGATATCTTTTATGGGTTTGTCTTTTCTCAACCACAGATCTCTCTATCCTTCGGACTGACTCAACGAAGGTAGAGAATCTCTCTCTATTTTCTAAGGCAGACACAGGGGTTGACATATCAGAATTCAAACCCTTTTCGAATCTTCTGATTCTTTCCTCGTCCGTAGCAGCCATGTGCGGACAGAACTGCAACAACTGCATGAACTTAGCTTCATACTCACTAATGTTCATCATACCCTGCCTTAGTTTCTCAAACTGAGAGATATTCTCATCTAGGAAGGTCTTTGGAAAATATCTATTGATAAATTCCCGACGAAACTCTTCCCATGAGAACTCTACTCCAGGTCTCTTCTACTCTTCCATGTTCCACCAGTGACCAGCACTGCCTTTGAGAAGATAGACAACATGTCTAACCTTCTCAGCTTCCGGAATCATAAGAATCCTGAAAGCCTTCTCCAACTCTGTCAACCATAAGTCAGCATCTACAGGGTCGGCAGTTCCGAAGTACTCGGTAGCTCCGACACGACGAAGTCATTCGAATGTCTTACCAATACCTTGTGCTTCAGGCTGGACAGGTGCCCTGGGTGTAGGAATGGGCATCCTATCGGTTATATGTGTCATGGCAGTCATGAACTGCCCGAACATCGTCTGTACAGCTGGATCACTCATGTCAGCTGGGTCAAACTAGGGTGGCTCTCTTGGCGACTCAGGTGCAGGTTGTTCTATTCTCGGAACTCTTGCACCGCCTCGAGGTGCACTAGCACTACTCTCTGCCACGTGCTCATCACGATGTTCTGACATTCTTATGTATCTTCTTCTCCTGAGGAGCAGAAGATTCTATTAGATGAGGAAGGAGTACTAAAGGTAGACTCGACATCCTAAGTCCTATGCTTCTGTAGACTCAACTGAACCTGGAGCTCTGATACCACTAATTGTGGGCTCTGATCTCCAAACCATGACATAAACACGATTAAAACTTAGCGAAAGCGAATCGGTAATCAGTGGAAGACAAAAATCACGGGAAATTAAAACTTTTCGTGACAAGAGCTTGAATCCATAAAAGCTTCTTTCGTAAAGTGAGGTAAACTGTTTACATCTCAGGATAATTACTTCTTGAGTAATTATATACATCAAGATAAAAAAATCTCAAGATCACTATACAAAAGACTCCAAGACCTGAGAGTACAGAGGACACATAGGACTGACTCTAACTGCACCATATGGAAGGACAATCTCCACCTGAGATTACTGCTGCCCCTGATGCTGCTGCTGAGACTGATCACCTGTAGGCTGGTTCCTTTGTCTCCGACGT
This sequence comes from Alisma plantago-aquatica, assembly GCA_963693085.1. Classification (NCBI taxonomy): domain Eukaryota; kingdom Viridiplantae; phylum Streptophyta; class Magnoliopsida; order Alismatales; family Alismataceae; genus Alisma; species Alisma plantago-aquatica. The sequence goes on along the minus strand of OY856410.1, from coordinate 1,084,233,177 downwards.
CCACCTAAAAAGTTGAAGCTTACGGGGTGAGACAATTATACATAATTGTCCCAGTGAGAGTTATAACTCTTCGCCAGAAGCTTTATTATAACATCAAAGAATATTTTAAGCAGTAAAGCCTTCAAAGTATTCTATAACAGTTGCAGGTATAACAAGATCTCTATAATTTAGGAGATGTGGAGAATATAAACATTATTGTAAGGTAACATCAATCAACTAACTTGGAGTCATCTCTAACAAGTTATACTACATGGTTGATTATGTTTTACAAACAACATTATGCCCTGTGGAGATGAGGCTTACCACTCATACTCCAACTGATCGCTGAGAAGCCGCATCAGTATCATACATAGGTCATTAAGAGAGCCGGATTCTCATGACCTTCACCTTCCTCAGTCAGTAAGAGGATCGCTTGTAGGACATCTCGTGTCTCTACTTAATATATCTCACCAGGGTAAACTGGTCCTTCGCTATTCTAGAGTCACAGTGGCGTTCTGTACTCCCTTCGTCATCAGGAGGTTTCATATTTACCTACCACTGATACAGATATCTGTGCTTTCTTCGTCATCAGGAGGTTTCATGTTTACCTACCACTGATACGGTATGAAAATATAGTGAAGGATGGATGGATTCCACATCTACATCACTTTCCTATACTAGGATGTAAGGTTCTACACATCCATGTACCCCACATACTCAAAAGTATGTGCTCCAGGAGTTCCCTGAGGAAAACCTGTTTCACCATCACTTAATCTCTGACAATGATGGATCTATGATCAGGGCTCTACATTATACTTAATTAGTTAGGTACATTCAGTATTCTTTAACAGCATACATTGTTCTTCAAACAATAACAGTAGCATAGCAGTTATAAAAGAAGAATACTAAATGTAACAGGCCTAACTCATATCAGTCATCATTTCTCATTATCCTCTTCTCAAGTCATCTCTAAGGCATGACTTTGATGGTATTCATGGCTGTCACAGCCCATTATCAGTATAGGATGCCACTGACAAGACATCAGATTACTTTACTTATTCATAAGGCTAACAACATGCCTTCAATGAATATAACATCATCATCCATACCTGGATATGATTACCTTCATATCAGAACCTGCATGGTTAATACAACTGATAAAGGTAATACAAAAATGAGGAATATCCTTCCTACTCTTGTCATAAGAGTTTAAATCTCTAATTCTTATCAAATAGAGTTTAATATTCAAAAGCATGCCATTACCCTTGAATTAGGGTTTACTATTCACATTACATGTCATCACCCTTGAATTAGGGTTTACTATTCACATTAAGGTGAATTGAACTCATAACATCATCATGTATGAGTAACATCTTCATTGATGATCTTAGATTAGTTAAAAGTTCATCATTTATCATAATTAGGGTTTCTATGATCTCACACAGGTGGATCATACCCTAATTATGCTCATTTCTGTGTATTGGGGATGCTTCAATTGAGTTTCCACTTAAAAAGGGTACTTTCTCTCTCTAGAAGTACTTTCTCTCTCATCATAAGGTTAGGTGATGTAAACATCACCCTAGATCAGGTCGGATTAAGTCATCATAGGCTAACATGGCTAAAACATCATCATCATGTGATTAGGGTTTGAATTGAGCAAGATATAACTCAATTGGCCCTTCAGGGGTATTTTGGTAATTCACCCCATTGATCATCATCATGGTCAAAACCTTAGTCCATTGACCCCTTAATATCCTAGGTTGTCATTAGGGTTGAATTATGGCAACATTGGACCATTTATATCATCAATTGATTGAATGAAGTCAACCTTGAATCACATTGATTGATTTCAATTATCAACCTTCAATCAAATTGAGATCGTTTGAAAGTGTTGACCGTTTGCCCACTTTGACTTTCCAAGACCGTGAGCCCTCTTCTATCTTCAAGACCGCGAGCCTCCTTAGGCTTCAAGACCGCAAATCCCTTCAAGTGGTTCAAGACCGCGAAGCCCTTCAAGTGGTTCAGGACCGCGAAGATCGAATTGAAGTTGAGACCACGAAGAGATGTTGACTGTTTGCCCACTTTGACCTCAGGACCACGAGGCCCCTCGTGGTCTTGAGACTGTGAGCCCCCTCACGGTCTTGAGACCGTGAGCCCTCTCATGACCTTGAGACCACGAGCCTCCTCACGACCTTGAGTCCGCGAGCTCACATGGTCTTAACCATTTAGACCATCAACAAGATTCGATGATAAAACCGATAATGTCAACTCATGTTGAAGCCCTCAAAAGGTCAGATCCATGTTGACCACTTATGGATTGGGTTAACTTATATTATGTTTGACCACTTAGTCATTCAATTGACCCTTAATGGTTGACCAATTAGGGTTGAAGTCGATTCAATTAGGGTCTATCAATGTTCACCCATCAACACTCAACAATGTGACTCAACACAAGGTTGAACCTTTCAATTGATCTCCAATTGGGCCCAAACTTGGCCCAAACGGTCTTGAGGTCATGTGGGTGGACCCCACATGGTCTTGAGACCGTTTTCCCAAGATTTCATCAAAGTCCAAGGTGATTTGATAGGGGTTGAACCATGATTGACCCACAAACAGAATTTTGGTTAAAATTGACAACTTATTTGCAATTAGGTCCTCAATTGGTCAAATTACTTAACCCTAGACCTTCAAACGGTCTTGGTTGATTGCCCTCGCGGTCTTGAGACCGTTTGGATGACCCCCAAACGGTCTTGAGACCGTTTAGGTCAATCAACCCTAAAAACCCTAATTAGGTCACCATAATTTCAGTACTAATTTCATCTAGGGTTAGCCCTAGTATTCACCCTTCAACTCTTAGCCCGTTTGGAATTAGACCATCAAACTTGGTGAATTGTTAATTAACATTATTTTGAACAGTAATCTCATACGGTCAACGCTTAGTCAACGACCTTACATGGTCTTGAGACCGTTTTCCCAAAAAGGCAAATTCAGACCGTTTGAAAATCAGGAATAAATTCAAATAAAGTTGTTACTTAAAAAGGTCATATCTCCCGATTCCCTTGGAGTTAGCCTCCCAAATGTTGAGGGTCATTATCCTATATAATTAGGAACAAATTCCTTATACGGTCCACGCTCGGTCAACGGGGCCAAACGGTCTTGGAGACCGTTTTCCCTGTCGCGGTCTCGAGACCGTTTGCTCACCTCGCGGTCTTGAGACCGAGAGAGCAAACTGGTGAGACCGTTTAAGGAAGTGAAAAGCGGTGGATTTTTCTTGGAAATCACGCCTTCATCTCCTAGTTCAAGAAAAGTACGAATATCCCATGGATTTTCTTGCAAAATAGCAGGGAAAAGTAGGGAAACACTAAGAGCTATCATTCAACCGCATATAAAGATGCACATAGTAAAGCACGGGTTTAGAGTTATAAAACCCGCCTAAAGCTTGCTTCTTGAGCTCCAAGCTTTCAAGCTCCAAGCTCTAATGGCGTCCTTGAGTTCCCACAGGTTGTCCAAGGTGAAAACTCCAAGGAAGGATGAAAAGAGACGGCTAGAAAGGTAGGGTTTCAAAAGTTAGCCATGAAGATGACCTTGAATTCGAGTTCTAGCCATGGAATTAGGCAAGAAGAGGGGTCCCAAACCTACCTTGTTTCCCTTGGTCGTCCTCCTTAGCTCCAAGTCAGTCTTTGGTCGTCTTTGGTGAAATGAAACAGTTAGGGAACGAAGGGAAAGTTCCCTTGCAACTAAGGGAAGGAGAGCTTATATACATGGGGTAGGATTTTCAACATTAGTTCATAAGTTGTCCATAATTCCAACTAGGTCCCTCCTTCTTTACTTGATCGTCCCTTCCTCTTTATTCTAAGGACAAACCTTCTCTTAAGGTCTTAGAAAAGAAGGTAAAGGAGAGCAATTTAATACTAAAGTACATACATAAAGAGATATTGCACATATACCCTGATTATTCAATCACAAGGCATATTTCATAACTTGATAACTCAATTGAGGTGACTTCCTCATCATTTCTTCTCTTAATGATGGCAAGAGTCTAAAAAGATACATTAGATGACATATTTCACAATTTGTATCCCTTAATTTGGGTAAATTGCATTTTACCCCAAACTAGGGTTTCAAGCACCGGGATTGCTTCCACAGCTGCACCTTGGTGCCCTAGCTTGGGAAATCCCTCAAACTTTACCAAAAAGATTCTCATGATGTCTCAACATCAGAGGAACATCTCAACATGTGAAAATTGAAAGCTAACCCTTTTAACTGGGTAAATTGCACATAGGTCCTTGTATATCAAAACAATGCTACAACTTTAAATAAAAAGGAGCAAATACTGAAATATACGTTTCTGAGAAACTTAATTACATGCTCAGAGTTAATCACAAAGATTTAATTACATATTTAGGCAAAACACCTAGGGTTAACTCATAACCCAGGTCAGGGATGTTACATTATACCTAGCTTTAATATAACTAAGTGATGGTAATTGGGTATGAATAGTCCTTGAATGACTAATACAATCATGGAGTACTCTGTTACTATTGTTGAAACCCTGGTATGCTATAACATGATGGTTACACCTTGAATTATGTGTGGGTTCATACTTGAGAATAATATGGAATGTGATGGTGATGCTTCACCTTATGCATCCATGATCCAATAGGGATGTCGTGAGTAGTATTGTACAATTGTTGTTGAATCTAGTCTTCCAACTCAAGACTATTTTTCTATTTGAGTAGCACAATAGTAAAATTCAAAACAACATGGTGAACTCTCTTTTGTGACTTAGAGGTAATACATAACAATAGTACATATTGAGTCGTATGAATTCAAATAGTTGGATAAGATTATCAATGTTGAGGTAACACCTCAAGAGTATGAAAATTTTGAAATGGTTGTTTCTCTCTCTATCCTATGATTGATTGTGGCATAGAGAATCTGTTGGATAACATTGGGAACTATTTCAGACATGTTGTGATTAGAAAAGAAATAAAGGACTTAATGTTGAAAGATATATTCAAGTATGAAATATAAGAATATAATGACATCTAAGATATCAAAAGCTTAAAATAAACCTTGAAAGTACTTTGCTTGCATATTTATATTTCGGGGACGAAACCTTTTTAGGGGGGGAATTGTTATGACCGCATCTGAGCTTAATTGGTAAACTAGGGTTTACTTGGATGATTGTATGCTTAACTAAGTTGATCATTTTTAAAGCTTGATTAGTGATAGTCGTTAAGTTTTGATGTTTTAAATATAATGATAAGATTTAATCATACTTTGATTCACATAATTAGGGTTTAAGATTTGGAAACCCTAATCGGCCCAAATTAGGGTTTTGATGACATATGAATACAACATTTGATAAGTATAGTGTCTCACTAAATGATTTTTAGTATTTTATGTGTAACTCTAACTGGATTCAAATTTGGATATAATATGTATAACTCAATCTTGCATTTTAGTGAAAAAATTTAGAATATTCGAATGCTCTTTGAAAGTCATTCTTAGTCGAGATATACTTCAACTGTCCATGATGATAGATTATTGTTCAGCAGTATATTGTTTGATTTTTAATTATTTATTGGTAACTCTGAATGATCTGAAAATTTTACTAGAGCTCTAAAAGTGCATTTCAGATATCTTGATAAATTTTCATAATTTTTGGATATGTTTAGCCCTTATCCGTAAATGAATTACTGTAACATTTTTATAATAGAAATTTTCAGTTGAAATAAGAGAAATTATAGTGAGGGGTCAATGTGCAATTGTCCAAAGAAGCTCAATTGCTCTATATGGTCAACCTAACACACAAGGAGCTCTCATAATTCGTGATTCAATCCAAATAAATGAAATCCTAGAGAGAGAGGGATTGTTAGGGTTTGAGAGGAGAAAGTGATGGAGATGCTGATCTAGGGTTTTACAGTCTGAGGAATGATGAAATCATGTAAGTTTAGCTTCTTTGGATATAGTTTCATGGTGAATCTTCTCTCAGATGTCAAGATTTTGTATGTCCCCTGATTGGATTCAAAATCATATCAAATCAAGTCCTTTTCTCACTCTTTCTTCATAATCCCTCATTTCTAGGGTTTCCAAGATTAAAGGAAGAATAATCAAGTGAATTGTTAGGGATTTGATATGAGATCGGGATTTTCAGATATGGGATACATTTTTCAGGTGTTTTCACACCTTAGGGTGAGTGGGAACTTCCTTTAAACAATATATTGCATGAAAATTGGTTAAATCATTCATAATCCTTAATTGCTTAGTATGTGACTACAAACCCTGAATTGTCAGTTTGATCTAAGTTGTTGCAAAATAATAAGAAATGGAATCGTCCTCTATTTGGATGAATTTCAGATGATAAAATCATATTAGAAATGTATACAATATATCCTAATGAGAATTCCCTAAGTATTCGCAAAGGTTATAAGAGTAAACTGAAATATAGAGAATTTGTCTATGATTGAAATTGTTGTATAATTAAATAGAGAAATTTGTTTATCTGGATCCCCTTGGTTATGAATGATTGTTTATCTGATTCATAGTACACATATGGCATATACTACCTTGGATTTCATTTAATGTGAATAGTGTTTGTTTGATATCTCAGTAAAGAGGGTGAAACCCTAGATGCGAGTAAAGTTGGATTTTTATGAATAGATATCGTGAAATCCATATGAAGGGATTTTCTTGACATGATAGACTTTATTTATTCAATTTTATTCTTAATGCATGATATCTCAGTGAATGGCATGGAAACCTAAATTCAGCTCAGTTCCAAGGTTTCATACATATATTGATTGTATATGATTTGTTGAAAGCAGTCTTTATTCAGTGAATGTTTATGTCATATGAAATCCTTATGAGAACCATGTGATAAGTGAATGAAGTAAATAAAACCCTAAGGATAGTGTGTTCAATGAATCAAGTATTGTGATATCAATGTTCTCAATATGAGATGTGGTGATGCTTAACAGTTCAATTGCATGATTCTAGTGTATAAAGTGCCAATTGACATGTATTATGTTTATTTAAGAATTTTAGTCTGCTTGTATGTATAGTATGATGATTACTCAGAATATTATAGTGTTTTGAATATACTGATTTGCCAAGTTTAGAATGATATATAAGTTGTATTATAAACTTCAAATAAATAGACGTGGTACCTTAGAGATACCAGAGTCAAGTATAAGTAAGGAAAAGATACAATATAGTAAGAGCTTTCCAAGAATAATAAAATAATAGACTTAGGGGCCCTGAACACTGTAGAACCCCTATGAGAGGTCTGCACCTTAGGGGTGAAACGACCTAACCCTGACAGTGTCCAGTATACAGGGGTCAGAACGTACTAACAGGTGGTACAGGGGATGAAGCCCTAGTGGAAGTCTTCTTAAATTACAGAATGTAGTGTCCAACATCAACCAGATATCCTGGTGGCACTAGAGTACAAAAAAGCAAATAGGTGGCTTGACTCTCTGCATGTGTGCTCAAGTTAGAGGAGGAGTCCAGTTTTATAGCCCATAGGTGTGTCGAGGCCAGAGTGCCATTTTGCCTGTTGCAGACCAGTGACGTGTCAGGCTTAGCAATCCCAGGGTGACAGTTAAGTCTTGTACGGTGAGATCATAGTTCACTACGAGTCTTCATATGTAGAGTACAGTACATATGATCAGGGTATAAGCTAAAATATGTTCATATAGGTTTAAAGAGTTTATTATAAGTAAAAAGAGTTAAGAAAGATTTGAGTACAGTTTCGTAGTAGTCGTTCTTTAAATGTAATATTTGAATTCCTTATTATTTTAACTGTATAGTTCTGGATATGCTCAGTGTAGTAATTATTGTATTTTATTCCAATTTAATAAATTATCTAGAGTATCCTGCAATAATTATGATTGTCAGTGATTAGACTCTTTAAATATTATTGTTTTTATAATTTATATAAGTTGATCAAAGGTATATCTATAATTATATCAGTGCTTTAGACTGTTTCTATGAAGTACTCATTCACTGAGCAAGTAGGCTCACCCCTCTACTAAAAAAAAAATTAGGGAAACCGTGGGGATTGAAGATATCATTGCATCAGAGTAGATCTTCCACAAGGGTGAAGTTTGAGTATAGTTAAGTTTAGTCGGTCCTTGTCACTCTAGGTCCTTGAATAAATGTGAGAGAGTTGTAAATGATGTTTGTATGTTTGTTTCCTTAATAAGAGAGAATGCAAATGATTGTCATGTTGTATGTACATGAAAGTGTGAGAAATATAATGAATGTATGGATGTGTATCATTAATGTTGAGATCATATTGGAGTAATAAAAGTTTAGATTTTATTGTAAATTTAGTTTATGTGATTGCATGTGAGAAATAAAAGGAAAGAAAGAAAGAAAAAGTTAAGGGTGATCTTTGTATTACGTTAAATCCTCAATTTATGGCCTAATATCATGATTAGTGGTAATTGTGAGATCGAGGTGTAACATTCGTGTAAGTGACTGTAGAGAAATATTTTCCTAATGGTGTCGATGATCTTATGGGTTTTACTAGGTAGGGGAATGCAGTTGAGGCAGTGTATTATTATTGGTGTAATGACATTATTGAGGAGAGTGAGACGTCCTGCAAGGTTGTGAAAATGGTTAGTCTAAGAGGAGAGCTTTAGCTTGGTTTTGTCAATGATGGGGTTCTAAAGGGAGTGTGTAATAGGGTGTGGCATTATGGGAAGGCCAAGGTAGGTTAGCGGGAAATCTTCAATCTTGCACTTAAGGAGAGTTTTGTATCTCTCAATGAGGTTAGTAGAGGTGCCAATTATGGATGATTTTGAGAGGTTTATTTTGAGTCCCGAGATGTACGAGAAAAGTCCAATGATGTCAATGGTATTTATGATGGTGTTTTCTTATGGTTTAACCAGAATAATGCATCCGCAAATTGGATAATATTCTTGTAGCATTCTAAAGGTGAGGTGATGATGCCTTGTGTAGTGCCAAGCTTGATCATATTAGTAAGAATGGAGGTGGAAATGATGAAGAGGTATGGGGAGAGTGGGTCTCCCTGTCTAAGTCCATTTGTGTTGTGGAAGTGGACAAAAGGGGTTTCGTTGATGATGGTGGAGAACAAGTTTGTAAAGATGCAAACATGTATTCAATTATTCCAACTGTTTAGAAACCCATATCTAGACATGATATGAAGGAGGCAATCCCACTTTATGTAATCAAAAACTTCCTCAAAGTCTACTTGATAGAAATGACTGGGGTTTTGCTTTTGTAGTAAAGGTGGAGAGTTCCATTTACCATGATGTAGGCATCATGTATGCTATAATTTTTTAGCAAGGCATTCTGGTTGTGAGTGATGTTCTCTAGCTGTGGCTTGATGTGATTGCTAAGAACCTTTACAATTATCTTGTATGAGGTGTTGATGAGGTTGATTGGTCTGAATTGTGTGATATGGTCAGGGTGATTGACCTTCTTGATGAGACCTATATTAGTATGATTGATAGTTTTGATATGTCTTTTCACGTTGTTGTTGTTGTGGATGGCTCTGAGAAGTTTTATGAAATCTTTCTTGATGTGGTTCCAATTGGCAAGGTAGAATTCAGAGTCGAGTTCATCAGGTCTAGGGGATTTGTTTTTTCCAAGTTAAGTAATAGCGTCATTTAATTCCTCATGGTTGAATTCTCTGATGGTGTGTTGTGGTATGTGATAGTTCTACAAAAAATATGTTTCCTATTTATTGAGTTAAGGTAGGAGGGCTTATGGTCAGTATTAAATATGTGCTCAAAGTGTTGGACGATGTGTCTGGTAATCGTGTGCTTGTTGGATGTGATGTTGCCATTAATGCACAATCTAGAAATGATGTTTTTTGGGCAATATTGTTACATATTTTGTGAAAGAATTTTGTATTCTTGTCTCCCTCCCTGGCCCATCTGATTTTTGCATGTTGTTTCCATATGGTATCTATGCAATATTTGACGTGTTCTAGTTAATCTTTGATGGTGAGGGAAAGGGTTGGGTCTGTAGTAGGATCACTGTCAACATAAATATGTTGTTATTTAAGATCAACTAATTTTTGCATTAGGTTTCCATATTTTTGTTTTTGCCAAATTCTCAAACTTTTCCTGATGTTCTTGGTGTTCTTGTGTATGTGATATCCTGGTTCTATGGTATGGTTATGGGAAGAAATCTATGTGTTTCTGCAAAGTTCCAAATAGTTTGGGTTGGATAACCCAAAAATTTCAAATCAAAAAGGTTTGTGTCCCCATGTATCCAGTTTAGTATCAATTATGATGGGGAAGTGATCTGAGATTGGTCGTTATGCAACTATAACAAAGGAGTGTGGGTATATATCTTCCCATAGTGTAGTACAGATAAAGTGGTGAAGCTTAGCCCAAGATTCATTTCGGTGCCAAGTGAAGCATGCATTTGTAGGTGGAATATTGATCAGATGGTGTTGTGTGATGAGATGTTTGAAAGTTTTGTTAGCAGGATGCATGAGTCCTCCATGTTGTGAGAGGCTAAATATGTCTGATGGTTGTGTGATAAGGTTGATGTCTCCTCCAATGATCCAGAGTGTTTCATAGAATTTATCAATAATGTATTTGATCTCAAAAGTGTATTCAATTTTGTTTGAGTTGGGTTCACCATAGATCCCCGTAAAGACCCAGCTATTTGCATCAAAGTTGTTTGTGATGTGGAGGGTAATGGAGAATTTCAAAAACTCTACATGTGTGATTGTGAACAGACTATTGTTTATTCGTAATATTAGGCCACCTTTTAATCCAACTGGGGGAATGTGGTGTTAAGAATTTATCTGTTTGCCCCCATGGTCTTAAGTGCAAAAGGAGAGAGAGTGGATTTTGTTTCCTAGATTGTGATAATGTTTATGTTGTTTTTGTAGATGTGTTTTCTGATTTCTTTTCTTCTATAAACATTCCAGGATGTGATCTTCATATTGGCATGTGGCACAAAAGGGCATTGATGTTGTATGAGTCATCGTGGAATGTTTGACCAAGATTGTACACTTTCTTGCCTTCAAGATGACAACTATAGTTCTTCATATGACCGAGTTATATATTTGAGTAATAATACATCTTTTGACACTTAATTTTATGTTTTGTCCAATTAAATAACATTTGTGTTGATTGACAAATGGACTAAATTTGTATGCTTTACAGAACAATTATCAAATATATGATTATAAATGTTACGATTGACAATGACCATTATCCCATGATTTCATTAAGTAATTCCTATGCTTAAGGTCGCACTCGTGAACTCAAAGTAGCTCCCACAATGGGAAGGCTGCCAAACAAAATTGATATCCAGATGTTGGATAATTTTTTGGATACTAGTTTTCTTATACATCACTGTTGGAGAATTGTGGGAGTCTACCTCAAATCCTAACACAACCATTTCACCAAAATGCACCTCAATCACCTAGCAAACGCACAAAAGTTTGTTCACACAAATCTCATGCATTTTTATTGACTTAAGTAACCCATAGGACACCCATCCATCCACACCAAACTGCATGACACAGATATATCAGATTGAGATAAAATCTAACCTTTAAGGTGGGGCACCTACTTTATCTATCATAAAAAAAATCATATTGTGAAATCATGATTTCTTTGAAGAGTCTTGAATACTAAGGTCAAGCCAATTAAGTGGCACCCTAGTGGTAAAAGTGATGATGTAAGACCAAGAGGTCATGAGTTCAAACCCAGGCGATAGGATGAATGAATCGCCATTTTTTTAAATACTAAGGTCAAGTCGGGTGCCTTCCAAGTGTGTGACCATTGTGAATATTCCATTGAATTACCATGCCTTTGACTCATACTAGAAGAGGGGAACTGACCAAGCATGTGACCCACTTCCCATCTTTTAAAATGGTTAACAAGTCACACTTAAAACCCTTCCAAAGGACCCCGAAAGTGGGGCATGGGCCAGGAATGTACCCCACCTTCCCCCCTTCGAAATGGTCATTAAGTCACCAGTAAAAGCACTCTAGAAGACCCAATAATCTAGACGCAGACTAGAAACACACCCCAATTCCTCTCTTTGAATAGTCAATGTGTTCTTATAAAAATATTAAAAAGTATCAAAATATATGGTGTGTAAAAGTGTGCTCCCCCTATTTTTACATATTTCTCATGACTTAATTATGGGTTTTAGCTCAATCCTAACCCTAAGTGATCCCCTAACCTCTATATAAAAAACTTCATGATAGATTTTTGAAGTAACTGAAAACTATTTATCTGGGTTACGACTTGGTCAGTGCCTAGTTAGAAATGAGAGGGTAGATTTCCCTCCTAGGCATAAGGCATTTCATATTCAATCTCTAAAAATCCTAGAAAGGAACAACTTTGGAGGTCGTAATCTATTTACTTTGGTGGAGAAATAAGAAAAACAAAACCCTCACTCACTACCTACAACATTCATGAAAGATATATTAGGTCTAGACACGGTGTTGACCTCCTTCCTCCCCCTTTTGTAATCCCAAAATAGTTTGTTGATACAAATCACATTTGACGATCTTGCATAAGTTATTATTGTTCCAAATCTCTTTTTTAATGTCAATATCATGTATGTAGATTTATTTTATTTCTTTATGTGCTTTTTTATTCTATGTAAGCCTAATTACATAAATCAAAATCTCATTTTTACCTCTCTAGGATTAGCTATACTTAATTCAGTCATAGTGGGAGTGCCTAATACCTTCTTCACATCTAACCATGTTCCTTCTTTTGATATTTTGTTGATTTCCCATGCCTAATCCACCCAATTTCTGAATGTTTTCAAGGTTTTCCTCATAAGTGTGATGGAGACTCTTTTTTCAAACTAATTACTAATTGAGTTTTTGCTACATATCGAATTGGAAGTGGAAAACCTATTGGGGACTAGAACTGAAGTTGTTGATGATCCCAGAGAGGTTGAGATTTTTTATTTTATGGGCCTTCTATCTAAGACACCATCCATATGTGTGCCCCACCTATCTGTCCTTTTGTGGTGGCCCCAGTTTCTCATTCCTCATCGTCTTCATGATTTTGAGGCTCTAGATATTAAGCTCCGTACATCTATATGACACATTAGGTCAACACTTTCCTAAAGACTCGAACCATGCCTTTCTCGCCAACCTCAAAATTTCCAAGGACGGTAATATCAAGCACCCATCCATCTGAGTGACCCCATTAAGTAATCATCTTCCAAGAAACTTTGGCAGCTTGTTTTCCTTTAGCTTCACAATATCCCAATTCTAGAAACATGATGCAGAGGCCATGTTTACACCATACATGTTAGGAACTTTTTTGAAAAATCTAATTACCTATCATCTGTAGTATGTGATCATCAAGATTTTAATTAGTGGGGTGCCTCCTAGATACACACCATGTTTCTTAACTATATCTATTATTATTACTATTTTACACAAGTTGATCAAACATTGACTCGCTTTTTGTTTTTTGGTTCACAAGGGTGTCCTCCTCATGCACACTCTCTTTGAACAACATATATGACCTCAGGAAGTGAGAAGACATTATAGACGTATGATTGAAACTGTTACTTGGTAGCATTAGGTCTAATAATGGGGATAATTGTATGTCAACATATTCAAAGGGGTTTCCAACCTTAAGTGTCGCCGATAATGTTTTTTGACAACTATGAGAAGGTATATGAACTAAGATGATTAGCTATCTTAGCAATAGGGGTGAGTCTTCAGACACACCTTTCTAAAAGTCGTGGTGGTCATTCTTAGATAAGACATCTCCTCATTACATGTACTTCACATTGCCTTCAAACATTATTATTACAATTTCTTATCATTTGATCTTCTTTATTTTCCTATATTTTTAAAAAGTTCTTTCTTATTCTTACTATATGAAAGAAAATATAGAGAAATATTAGGAGAGGTGTACACCTCAAGATACATCCCTTCCATTTTTGTTTTCCCTCATCAATGAATGCCCTATAAGAAAGAAAAATAACAAAAAGCATTGGTTCCTACGTAAGATGTGCCCCATTTATGGTGGATTTTCATTGCATCTCTTAATTGATGGTGAATGTGCTTTTTTTAAAAAAACATTTCATGAGGAACCTTTCATGAATGTCCCTCGATGAATTAATAATTTATGAAAAAAAATGTTGCTTAACTCAATGTACATAAAATACATGATGTTTAATTTATTCTTTTTTGGTTCAATATCCTACAATTTTATATGCCCCCTCAAATCTCCATATGGTAAAAATATGAGTTCTGGGTTTTTAATTCAATAATTTGCACTAATTCAATAACTTTCACTTCAAACACTCCACCTATGGAATACCCAATCCAAAAGACCTTAGGAAATGAGTTGTCATAAAGAACCTATTCAAGCAGTACATTCTTAGCCCTGAATATGTTGACTCCCTTGAAGTGGGCACCTCTCTAAATAAGCATGTAGTCAAGGATGGTCACCCTTGAAGGTTAAGCATGCTCAGTCCAAAGTAGTACTAGGATGGGTGACCATCCTTGACTACATGCTCAGTCACCCATCTTAGTACTACTTTGGACTGAGCATGCTTAACCAAAGTGTTCTTTGTAATGGCCTCCCTAAAAAGGAGGTGTCCTTGGTGATATGGGTAGTCCAATCATTCCTTTCAAGATCATTTTAGTTGAGGTTTCAAATCCTATGATGTTACAATCTCCACCACTTACAATATTAACATCCTCATCAAGGCTCAATTATATGGCCTCATAATATTTCTCCATTTTAGTGCAGACCCATAGTGGCCCATGGACACCCAGCTCTCGATCACGACTACTACTACAAGGGTGGCTACATCACAATGGAATGCCCTCTTTGACATGCCTAAACCATGCAGCTCAAGACTAGAATGCCACATACCCATGTGGGCCCTACCTATTCGAGGTTTTATGTCTTTGATACCATTTGTAACACCCAAACCCACTACCCAATGCACTAGTAGTGTTTTAGGACACAGACCACCAATGGCTTTGATTGCATGCTTTGTCCTCACTCATGCGCAAGTCGAGATGGTCTTCCCAAGTGGTCACCCATCCTAGTACTACTTTGGGTTGAGCACGTTTAACCACAAAGTTATAGTAATGGGCTCCCTGGAAAGGAGGTGCATCGTGGTGATATGGGTAATCTAATCATTCCTTTTAAGATCATTTTATCTGAGGCGTCAGATCCTGGGATGTTAAAGATATATGTGATAACTCATGTGGCAAAAATGGATGATGTTTTTCAATGCGTAAACAAAATCCACATTCTCTCCTTTCAAAACCTAATATAGTGACAAAATGATGTCAAACTTTTGAATCTTTAGTTAATTCTTATTTTCTCAAAATCTAAGATAATGTCAAAATGTTGTCATATTATTGACTCCTTAGTAAATCCAATTTTTTGAAACCCAGACAACGTCAAAATGCTATCAAACTTTTGAATCAGTTGTACATCCTTCTTTTTTTCAAAACTCAAGATAGATTTGAAATGTTGCTAAACTTTGACTCCTTAGTATGTCCACTTTGTACAAAGAACCCATGATAGCAAGAAAATCCTTCTAGACTATCAACTCCTTTGTAATCACCTTTTCAAGATCTAGGATAGAATCAGAATGCTATCATACATCTATAGCTTGGTAATCCACTTTTTTAAAACCCAAGATTGCATCAAAATATTGTTAAATATTTCAACTTGTTGTTAAAACCTTCTTTTTGCAAAATACTATATAGAACTAGAACGATGTCAAACTTTTGACTCCTTGGTGAAAACTTTTTCAGCAAATACATAACATTGTGTAGAATACTATCAAAACTTTGGCTCCTTGGTAAATACTAAATCTCCCATAACTTAAGATAGGGTAAAAATGATACTAAATTTTTGACTCCTTGGCCCATCCCTGAAGCTTCATAACCCAAAATGGCATCAAAGTGCGCTCAAAATTTTGACTTTTTATTAATATTATTAAAACTCTAAGCTAGTTAAAATTTTAGATTATTTCTAATCCTTAGTATGTGCTCTATGATATCCACGATTGCTAAGAGTAAATCCTATGTAAAACCCTATATCTTGCTAGTAATATTGATCATAAACCTCAAATAGAATTTGAGTACAAGCTGATATGATAAAAGTCTGACTTCAAATAAAGAATAAGAGATAAAACATTACTTGGGTGTTCTCAAATCAAATCTATTTTCATCTTTCTTCCAAATGAATATGAAGGAAGATTATACAATCCTAAATTTGAACCATCAATAACTCCCACATGTGGCCCTAGAGAAATAGGTAGGATATGTGATTCAACATTAATAACACTGGAAAAAAATAGAGCATATTTGATTCCTTGAATGGGGACCTTACCTCACATTTAAGTTTCCAACATATGGCATATCATGTGACTAAACCATGTAGGCTTCCAATCATGAAAGGATGACTACACCCTGCTAATTATGCATAAGGATAAGGAGACATATGTAATGAACACCCATGGGGAGGCATATTAGGGGGTTTTTTATTCATCATTGAGATGCATTTCCTCGACAATAATGAATCAAACAAAGACCATTATATGAAACAACTCCATATGCATCAGTCCCTTATGAAACAACTGGCGTATTTTTAATTTTTTATCTCTTTTTTGGGCACTTCAATATTATTCCCCCTTTCCTCACAAGGGAAAAACTTTTTTTGAAAAAAAATTGTACTTAGTTTTAAAGCCCCTTGCCACATAAGTGGGCAGTTTTTACATACAAAACAATATTTATATCACCTATCGGTATGGTGTCTAGCTTAAAACATGTAAACATTGATGCTTATGTATAGAGTTTACAAATACTTCCATCATGGGAATGCATCTAGTAGTAAGACACACCAATTAAATCCTTATCTCCTCCAATTATGCATAGATCTAGTGTCAAGACATCAATAAATGGAGGAAATCCTTCCCGAAACAGTTGTTCCAAACTTTAGTGGACCTATAATTCAATTTACATGTCTTAGATGCCAAATCTAGGAAGACATTGTTTAACAGTCAACCATGCACCCACTATGAGATGCTTAGCATTGAGCATCATCATCCACTACCAATCTAAGGCTCCTACAGACCAAGGCATGCATAAATTGCTTTCCATATTGGCATAAACCACACACCTATGATCTAAAACACACTTGGCCTCTAAAGACTCAAATATGACACCAAAAAATACCTTTAATCTAGAATTTTAGTGTCCAAAATCAATTCAAAATTTGCATGGGTTCAAACTCTAGATCACACCAAAATTATACCTAGGATTAAACCTACTAAAATCATCCTTGGTCCAAAACACTACCTAGGTTAAACTCGATAAACCCCTTCAAACCCATCCTACAACAACTTTAATAAAAGTTCAACTCGATGAATATCCTCCATCTACAAACATAAACTACCTTATACTTGAGTTTGACCAAACAAGAAAATTCCTTGTTCAATGCCCCAAAATGTGGTCATCATGCTTAATGGCATCATCGAGATGTGTAATGTCCTCTCTTTAGTAGTATTTGCATAAAATTACTATGAGTTTGAAAATAATAAAATTATGGTTAGTTAAATTATTTGTTAGTAAATGGACATTCAAGAATGAATCATGATGGCATTTTGGAAGTACTTGAAACAAAATTTGAGGAAAGAAAAGCTTTATATATGTTATGTGGTTTCCATGTGTATATATAAGATAATTAATAGTTCGTACTTTTGTGGTCAATAATCATTTATTAGGAAAGAGAACTTGTCTAGATGGTTCTAGCAGATATTTTTGTCTCCATGGATTATTTGATTTGTTTGATGAGTTTGATGAGATTATCAGTTTCATATATATATATATATATATATATATATATATATATATATATATATATTCATTTTTATAATATTAGATGGACAATTAAATCTTGTCTTTTTGGTACCTAGTAAGGAATCTTGCTTCAAAAAAAAATTATCTCTTAGATTATTGGCTTGAGATTTGTTTTTTGGATGAGTAAGTTTAGTATTGAGAACTAATTGATTGGATACGTGATGATATGAAACATTATATCTAATTGATTATCAGTCTTGAAGTCATACAAGACCATGTAATCTTCCATTTACTTTGTTATTTGTTGACCATGGTAGAAAGGGAAGGGACATTACTAAAATGCAATAATATCTAGATCAAACAACCTGAAAATCATTTTCTCTTGTGATTCAATATTTTTGTTTGTTCTTTTCTCTTATAGGCGTTCTATATAGAAAATATTGTAGGAAGATCAATTGTCTCACTTGATCATCTACTCATTGCTTCTTAAAGTGAAAATTAATTGCCTTTGGGTGAGGAGAAGAGAGAGGAGAGGGTTTTGGGAGAGAGAGGTGTGAGAATATGAGTCATGGGACAAAGGATCCTTGTGATGGATTGGATGGGGGAGACAACTTGGACCTTATCACCCTTTCCATTATGTTTAGGTGGTGCCCAATGTATGTAGTCTCTCCCATCCAACAGTCAGGAAATCCTTAAAAGGGGGTGAGATACATGTGGGGTGCACATGAGACTCAACCAACTTTTGGATGTCTTCTACCTTCCCTTCCATGCCCCTTCTAACAAAAACAACCTCTGGTGGAGGCTACGTCCATGCATGCTATTCTTATGTGAGATTAGGGGAGCCGACATCAGCATCATGTGGTAAAAGTGAGGAAGGTGGGTGAGGGATCAGATCGGGTGAGAAAGAAAGAGGATCAAGCCTTCTGTAGTGTGACAGGCCCATGAGAAGTGTAACATCCACAATCTCAACACAAGGGACGCGCCCATACCAGAATCCATAGAACAATTTCCCAGGGCATGTACTGATTAATCCTAATGTTACTTATATTTTGCAAATAATAACACTTTCTAGGATAATTGGATTAAGACAAATCTTAAATGCTTTGATCACAAAAATGAGAGGAACATATTAGCCATATTTTTATGACTTAGATCAAATTCCTACTCCACTATAAGATCAAAGTATTTGCTTTTGAGTATTGTCAAATAGGAAAAAGTTTTATTGCAAATCTTGGTCAAATCTGACCTAAACCCTAATTAGGTCAAGGTTAGGAAATATTTCAGTAGACCTTATGTCCCTATCTTTCTCATTATAGTTATATTAATGATGGTGAAAATACAACTCAAATATTAATGATTCCAAAACTTAGGATTTTTGATGAAGATAGGATTTTTCTCAAAATAAGGGATCTAACACGTATGAACCTTACTTTACATATAAACTTAATCCAATCATAGATCTAAAATCCAAAACCCTTTCTAAAACTCTAGCCAAGGATCTTAGGAGATTTAATAACAATTTAAGTGTTAAAAGACTATCTCTTAGAAGGGTTTGGATGGTTTGGATTAGTTGAAGATATATTTTGATCTTCAAACAATTTTGTGGGATTTTTCTATGATTAATCGATTTCATCATGCTTTGACTTTTGATGTTTTTAAAAGTTGTTCATTTTGGAAGAAAAATTTGTATTGTCTACTTTTTTCTTGTATAAGATTGAAATACAATGTGTATCATTAACATCAAGAATAACCACTAGGATCTCATAAAATTATAATCACTAAGAAGGTGAATGCATACCAGTAAACACTAGGAAGTCACCAGAAAAAAGAGTCCAATGTCAAAATGTAACTTAGATTCCACTATTGGGACATAATACAAAGTCCATGGTTGAAATCATGAGATATAATTTGATAATACTCTATTTGACATCCCTTATTTATGGATTAGAATTATGAATGAGAATGTGTGGTTCATTACTTGTAAGAAAACAAATTATTTTAATGAAATATACATTGTTATTGTTATATCCACACTTTTGTTACATCCACTTCCATGACATATCAATATGTTGACATGTGTTTTGTTAGAATTCAGGTTAACCTTAGGTTTCAAATGTGAATCAAAGGCTTATTCAACTTAATAAAAATAATGAATTTTTAATGCAACTATGAATGATTACATAATAGCTATCCCATTTTGTTATTTATTAGAGTAAGGTTTTAAATTCTGGTTTCCCAGTTTTCCAGTTATGTACTTACTTTTGGAATCTTGTTGAACATCATGATTATCTCTTGAGTGAATTTGTTAATTATTTCTACTTATTTTTGAGAATATGGTCTTAGATAGATTGGTTAAATTTATTTACTTTTATGGTCCTCTTTACAGGAATAACAGAAAGGAGGGGGTTGTTACAATTGATAACAGAGCCATGTTCTCTTAAGTAACTTTAAATAATTAACAAGTTTCAAAACTCTATAGAAACACAACGGTAATTATTAGATGAATTCCAGAAGTAATGGTGTCTAGGATTTGGACGCAACAAGTAGCTGAAGATATTTTCCTTTACACTACTAGTTGGTTAATGAGGACTCCAGGGACACTTGAATAACCTTTCTGACCAAAGCCTCATGATTTTCCTCAAAATAATATACTTCTGGGCTTTGTCATCTATAATCTTTTCTCGATTGCCCGATTTTGTAAACCTTAAGAACCCAATACACACTTAAGTTTTGAATTAGGATTACCTGACAGCTTAAGGCATCCTCTGCCAACTAAAGCATATGAATTGCCAGTTTAAAATTTTAGAAAATAAAAAATATGTTTTTCTAATGTATGCTTCTCTTATCATGAGAAACCTTAGATACTTTTAAGAACTTGAGTAGGAACATTAGTAACTCCTGGCCGCTTTGTCCCCTAGGGTTACAACTCCAGGCGACGGGTGATTCTAGGATTTTCTCTCCTCGGCACCGAGGCGACACCCTTTGTTCATCTTGCAGGTACCCTCCATCATCATGACAGACGATCTGGTGAAACGCTATGTAGCACTTAGGGTTAGGGAGGAGGAGTCAGATGTGTTGGACTTTAAGGTGGCAGAAATCAAAACTGGAGGGGAACACTTAGAACTAGCCATTGTTGGGAGGTTGGCAATGTAGAGGCCCTACAACTTCCAGGTGTTGAAGTGAACCCTAACCAATGCCTGGTCCTTGAAGATGGAGGCTAGCTTCTATTAGATCACAAGCAATCTGTTCGTCATTCAATTCTTACACTGGCGAGACAAAGAGAAGGTGCTCAATGAAGGTCCATGGAACTTTGATAATTGTCTCCTTGTTACGAGAAGCATCAGGGAAGAGGACACACCGAAAATCGTTGAACTGAATCGCAGTGCGTTCTGGGTTAGGCAGTACAATATGCCGCTGGGATACTGAACTAAAGAGGCGATCATAGTAGTGGTGAGTAAAATTGGTGAGGTTATCATAGTAGATCGCAAAGATTTGGGTTGGGACACCTCATGCAGAGTTTGAGTGGAGATAGATATCACCAAACCGATTCAAAAAAAGCAAAAGATCAAGTATATCAAGGGGAACATCATCTCCATTGAGCTTCGATATGAGCGTTTACCAAGTTTTTGATATCTATGTGGCACTATCGGCCACCTGGACAAGGATTGCATGGAGGATGATGAGGATGAGGATGAGAAGCAACAACGCCTATGGGGTCTGTGGGTGAAGGCATCATCAGTTAAGAGATGGGCGATCCCAATCAAGGAAGAACTCTTTGGTCAAGATAGCGGTAAGAGGGAGTTAAACTTCACTGTCAAACTGAAACCTAGTGCACCGAGAATGGGTAGGGAAGGAGCACCAAGTCAGAGCGATGGCTCGCAGTGGACGGGACCTTGCAGACAGGATCCATGACAGGGGGAGGAAGAGGAGATGGAATCAAGCATCCATCTACTGCACCATGACCTAGAGGATGTGTTCCCAAAGACACGCAATGAGAAGGTGCAGGGGACGAGATGGCTGATACATGTGATAGCTTGGAGAGGTTGAATGGACCAAGGGATAATCTGGAAACTATCAACTTGCTACCTATGGAGATAGAGAAGGCTAAGGCGGGAGAGATGACAAGGAAAGGCACTGCAACCAGGGTAGGGGAAAGCACCGTGTTTACTGCACTGGGAAGGGAAGGCAAGACATCATCATAGCAATGGTAGGATGACAATGTGGATAGAGATACTAGAGATACAAATAGGAATGGTGTTGAGATATCCATAAGCATTGGGGAACATAGGGTTGACAATTTGCATGAGGCACTCAACCATCCCGATACTGAGATACCTAGGCAGTTGCAAGACCCAACCAAGATAGAACAACTGGCCATCAAGCCTTGAATGAAAGGGAAAGGGAGGAGGTTTACTCATAGGGGCGATAGGCAGGGAGGGTTCAGGACAATGGCGCACATACTTGAGGGGGGACTAATCTGAAATGAGGACGATGGGGGGAAGAAGACACAACACTAGAAGTTGAGGGGATAGGACAAAGTAGTGGCAAATGATCCAGGACAACTGAGGACATGGCGGTTGTAGAGTGCAAGCAAGTAGCGGGTTCTGGGGTGTCCCAAACATGTGAACAACAATGAAAACCCTAGTTTGGAATGTCCAAGGTTTGGGCCGCCCTGGGATGGTGAACTCTCTCAGAAGAAGATGTTGGGGAGAGATGTCCGACATAGTTTTCGTTATGGAAACTATGTGCAAGAGCTCAGCACAAGAGTGGGTCAGAAGAGGTTGTGGTTTTGACAGCGGTTTTTGTGTTGATAGTAGGGGAAGATCAGGTGGGTTGGGCCTGTGGTGGAGAGGAGATAGAGTGACTATCAAATCCTTCTCAGATCATCATATTTGTGCGGACATTGAAGAGAATATACCAGAAAATAATTATTGCTTTGTGGGGTTGTACATATGGGCGGCATTGCAAGACAAAACTCGGACTTGGGCTCTCATGGGGAACTGCATAGGGCCTCACCTAGGCCAATGGTATTCGGATGCAACTTCAACAAGATCACAACAACACATGAAAAATAAGGGGGCAGCCGCACAATGAATGACAAATGAGGAATTTTCGAGAGGCAATTGACAGCTGTCAGCTAATAGATTTGGGGTCCATGGGAAGCAAGTTCACATGGAAAAGAGGTCTCTAAGCAGATAATCTCATTTGGGAAAGGTTGGATCGGTTCCTGGTAGATAGGAATTGGTGTGACATCTTTAATGTGAGGAAAGTTAAAAATTATCCTATTTGTAACTCTGATCATGGCTAGGTTCTTCTTTGGGCAGAAAGGCATAGGCAGGTGGAGGATAGGGGAAAAAGTTTTAGATTTGAAATTCTATGGTTATCGTCACCTGGATGTAAGTTGGTTGTGGAACATGCATGGAATGAAAACCTGGGGCGTGGCCTTCTATCACAGACTAGGGAGTGCGTGGAAAGGTTGAGTTCTTGGGCAGGGAAAATTTGGGAACATCAAGAGGCGGATCCATAGAATTGAAAAGGAACTTATACGGGCATAGAACCGACCCCCTTCACATGACATGGTTCATGAATGCTCTCAATTAGCGAAAGAACTTTAGGAGATGCGGTGCTTGGAGGAGAGTTTCTGGCATGCCCGAGCACGCATTAATGAGATGAGAGACGGTGACAAAAATACTCAGTAATTCCATCATAAAGCGAGCCAAAGGAAAAGAAGGAACACCATTGACAACATTTTCAAGGAGGACGGCAACTGGCAGACAGACTCAGACAAGATAGAGGGGGTGAAATTGTCTTTCTTTACCTCTCTTTTCTCTACAGCACATCCGGAAGGGGTGGAGGAATTTCTGGAGGGTATGCATAGGGTTTTTCAGGAGAGTGACATTGCACTCATGGAACAGACTCCCACAGAAGGCAAAATCTGGTAGGAAATTCAGTAAATGCACCCTAACAAAGCCCCTGGACCCGATGGCATGAAAGTTATTTTCTATCAAAAAATTTGGGGAATCATGAAGAAGAGTTTAATTGACTTTATTGCAGGTTGGTGGAGAGGAGAGTTCAATTTGAATGAAATAAATGAGACAGATATTGTGCTTATCCCAAAGACAAAGACATTGGTTCATATTTCTGATTACCGTCCTATCAGCATGTACAATGTTTCTTATAAAATCATTACAAAATTTCTGGCCAATAGATTAAAACCACTGTTGAACAACATTATTTCTGAAAATCAGAGCACTTTTATTAGAGGTAGGATGTTAACTGATAATACCCTAGTGGCGTATGAGCTTTTCCATACTATGAAGCACAGGAAGAGGGGAAAAGAGGGACTGTTGGCACTCAAGCTTGATATGAGTAAAGCCTATGACATAGTAGAATGGACCTTTTTGGGGAGGGTGATGGAGAAGATGGGGTTTCCTTACAGGTGGCAGACTAAAGTTTATGAGTGCATGTCCATCATTTCACACAGATTCGTCATTAATGGAAAAAGGAGGGGATCTACAAGACCTACTAGAGGGTTGCGCCAAGGTGATCCTATATCCCCCTATCTTTTTCTTTTTTGCATTGAAGCTCTTTCTTTATCTCTTATTAAAGCAGCATAGGCAAAGTGGATCCACGACATCAAAGCATGTCGGACGAATCTATGAGTATCACATATTTTCTTCATTGATGATAGCATTGTGTTCACTTGAGATACCTCAGAAGAATGCCCTGTTTAGCTGAAATTTTTAGCCAATACCAGAGGACATCCGGACAAAAAAATTAACATTGGCAAGATAGAGGTTTCCTTTAGTGGGAATGTAAAGGCGAAAAGAAGGGACACTATCAAAGGCATGCTTAGGGTCAGAGAGGTGGATAGACATGAGAAGTATCTGGGACTCCCAATTGCAGTGGGGCGGTCCAAGAAGGTGGTCTTTGATGTGATTAAAGATAGAGTATGGAAAAAGCTATAGGGATGTAAGGAACAACTGTTGTCTAGGCCGGGGAAATAGGTTCTCATTAAAGTAGTAATCCAGGCCATACCTACATATCTTATGAGCATCTTTAAGCTCCCGGAGGGACTAATTGATGAGATACACTCGATGATGGCATAGTTTTGGTGAGGAGCAAAGGAGGGAGAAAGAAAGATTCATTGGCTGAGTTGGGCGAGACTTTGCAGACCCAAGGAGTTCGGCAGGATGGGTTTTCGGGATTTTATGGCTTTCAATCAGGCATTACTAGCAAAGCAAGGGTGGCGTCTGGCTACCAATGAGAGGTCATTGATCAGTTGTGTCCTGAAGGAGAAATACTATCAACATACCGTGGTTATTCATGCAGTAGTGGGAGGAGCACCTAGCTATATGTGGAGGAGCATTTGGGGAGCCGTGCAGCTGTCTAGGCCTGGGTTTCTGTGGCGAGTGGGTAACGGGAGGAAGATTGATATCTACAAGGATAGCTAGATCCCACAGCTGAGTGGGACAGTACAACACTACCTTATGCAGGGGCCAGTCACATATACCTTAGTTGTCAGATTGATTGATGAGGATACGGGACAGTGGGATGAGATGGCGTTGACAAATGTTTTCCCTCCCCATATATGTTCTATGATCTGTGCCATACCATTGAGATGCAGGGAGGATACTGACACACTCTGTTGGGACAGAAATAATAGAGGGGAATGCATAGTACATCATACATATAGACTTATGCGGATAGGGGAGGATCTATTGGATGATTTAGAAGAAGAAGACTGGAAAAGAGTGTGGATGCAGCGTTGGCCTCCAAATCTTAAGAATTTCATCTGGCGGGTGCTTAGTGGCATCTTACCGACTAAGATGGCTCTCTTTAGGAAGCATGCAGTTCAGGACGAGCTTTTCCAACACTGCAACACACATAGGGAGGATGTTTCACATGCTCTACTGCACTGTGTTTCTACGGTTCCCATTTGGGTGACGGGTCAGCTATGTTGGCCAGACCAAACGGGAATGGATGTAAGGGAGTTTTTTAGGGAGCTACTATGAGATGATGACCTGAGAAGAAGGGATGAAGGTGTGACTCTACTTTGGGTAGCCTGGACAGCAAGGAACAAACATATCTTTGAGCCACACATGCCATACATTACAGCACTCACGGCCAGTTTCCTCACGCTGATAGCGGACTATGGACGATACTCGTCAGCGTTGCACACCAACGAACAACGGGAGGATAGCCTTGACATGTGGAGTTGGAAACCTCTGCCACCGGGGTGTTTCAAACTCAATGCGGATGCGAGTGTTTGACCTGGTGGCCGTGTGGGTATTTGAGTTGTCATCAGGGACAACCTGGGTAACATCAAGGCCACTTGTCAATGTCATTTGTACCATGCATTTTCAATGCTTAGTGCGGAGGGAATTGTAGTCCTACATGGGATTTGACTAACCTAGGACCTGGGTTTGAATGACCTAATTGTGGAGACGGACAGTGTCATACTCGTACAAGAAGTGAAGGCGGGTGGATGGGGAAGAGGGTATGAGGACAATGTTGTCTCAGATATCTATCGTCTGTCTTTGGGTCTCTTTTCTTTTCATTGTCTTTTTGTATGGAGGCAAGGTAGTGGGGTTGTCCATGCTTTGGCCTCTCATGCTTGTTGCTTAGAAGATCCTCAAACGTTGCTAGAGGATTTTGATGCAAACATTGTAGCTCTTTCTCTTGTTGATTTGAATCAATAAAAGCGACAGGAGCCCTTTATCAAAAAAACTTGAGTAGGATAGAGGTAAGAGAAAATCTTATGGCAAGAAAGTTAATCTATAAACCCTAATAAAAAATAATTGTCTTGGGTAAACATTATTAATGAACAAAAATGACACTCAAATATGTGTAAAAACTAGAACTGGGTAAAAATGTAAGAAAAAAAACTTGTGAGAAGGAAATTTATGTTTGAACCTTGATCAAAAATCATAATCCATGGGAAAAAATAATAACGTAAGGAGATACAAAAATATATGCAAACCTTAGCAGTGAGTGAAGATGGTTGTGATGTTTATAGGTATACCACCTTGTGTCCCAGGAACACGATCCATGATCCTTGAGTTTGACAAAACTTAGACTAATACCTCTCATGTTTTGGATCCTATCCATATAAATACTTTGTGATCCCTGAGACTCCCAAGTACAAGGAAGTGATATGTGCCACCTACATGCTAAAAGGAATAGGCTTTGATGAGAGAATAATTATGTTGGAAAGAACATACTTCTAAAACCTACCCCTTTTTGGGTGGATTTGAGGGCATAACCATGTACACATATATGGCCCACCTGAGTGAGAAAAAACAAAAGGTAGTTCAATAAAATCTAGCATCAGCTATGAGTACATGGGAGTCTAGGTGCACAAGTGTAAACCTACAAAAAAGTTCTTATACCCTAAAGAAAA
This sequence comes from Alisma plantago-aquatica, assembly GCA_963693085.1. Lineage (NCBI taxonomy): Eukaryota > Viridiplantae > Streptophyta > Magnoliopsida > Alismatales > Alismataceae > Alisma > Alisma plantago-aquatica. Next base: position 1,084,205,980 of record OY856410.1, on the reverse strand, counting down.
AAAAAGTAGAATTCCTTACACCATCTCTCTACGACCCTTAAGCCCCTAGTTGTGACAACTTCACCTCACATTTGTTATAAGGATGTTAACTTGTCACTATAGTAGAACACATACAATAGGGTTACCAAGGAAATGTGATGGTCTGTTTAGGGTTTTTTGGTGGCTTGATAAGGTAGAACAAGTTCAAGGAGTTCAGCAATATACAAGGTCAAATCAAGGAAAATAGAACCCTCTCAATAGAAGAAACAATGAAATAAAAAATAGTATATACCAAAGTTCAAGAACTATCAATGCCATCCTAGTGAAGAAAGGGTAATATGAAAAACCAGTGTGTTATAACTTTAGAAGGATAATATGTTATGGAAATTGCCCTAAGTTTTAAATATAAGTATGAGTAGAAGTACTTACTTTAAAAGAAAAATCACATTTCTTCCCATAACCTATATAGTACCTTGTAGGGTGTATGTATGGGAGTTTCCATAATGACCTTGTGATCTGTATGGTTAAGATAGATGTGCCTATTTTATGGATGCCTAGAGTCATAATGAAGGATAATCTTAGGGAGAACATAGGCAAGAACCAATAGTGATAATCTAAGCATGTTTTCTTTACCCAAGCCTAGATGGATGAAACTTCGTTAGCATGTGATGAATATCTTGGTAAGTGGACCCCAAGGAAAAAATACTAGCATGAGGTAAACCCATAAATTTGAGATAGCATGATTTAGTTACCAATACTATGTACTAAAAATAGATTTGCATGCATGCAATAAGTGAATGGTCAAACAAGTATTGAACATACAAGTGAGTGGTCATGCAAGTAAGCTACAAGTTACTAGTCATGCAAGTACATAAGGTACAAATAATTTTCCATGTAAGCATGTGAAACATGACCAATCAATTATTATATAAGGATATATGCAAGAAACAAACTCTCTTTCAAAGTTTGGTGTGTAGCAATGTTGTGGATCATCCCAACTAAAGAGAAAGACCTTAACGAGGAACACAAATTTGAACTTTTTGGCACCATGACATGTGGTTAGAGAGCCTAACCTCCTAATTCTTATGAAAAGTAAGAGAATACCTTAGACTAGATGACTACTATGAAGGTGATTAGAACTACCTCTTTTTATTTTAATTTTGAGATAGATCTAGATGTCCTTAAGTGATATAACCCTAAAAAGGTGACATATGTTATGATCTAATGGTATGGAGGTAGTATATGAGGCATGAAAGCCCTTACAACTACTTAGTAAAAATATTAGAATTAAGTGTTCTATTCTGGTGTTTTAAATAGTGCCATTGTTATTATTATTATTATTATTATTATTATTATTATTATTATTATTATTATTATTATTATTATTATTATTATATATGTGTGTGTGAATATTTGATGGATGAATTCAGTTATGTAAATTTAACAAATTAAAAGAAGTCATGCAACAAAATATGTAAGTCTAAGTGTATCTTGTTCATGATGAGTCAACGTGACAAAGAATCCTAACAGTTTTAGATGCCCTTACTTTGAAATAAGCATACATGATGATAGAGACAAATTAAAATTTGACTTCTCAAATAGCGTTATGGGATGTAGAGCCTTAATTCAATCTTAGGTTAAAATAGAGAAGCTATATAAGTACGTGAGACCTGTGGTGTCGAGATAAAATCACTCCATAAGTACCTATATCCATAGAGACCCTAAGGTGATGGCTAAAGGCCAATGAAATAATATAAAACTATGGAGAATGGAAACACTTATGTAATGATGGTTTATAAAAGTGAAAACTATTGCTTTTATAAACTAGAGGTACGACTTTGGATTGTATTGAAAGTAAATAGTCCCTTGACTCTAGTATGGCCTAGTTAAAGTGTCTAGAGCTTGAAAATATCACTCTAGATATAACTTGTGAAAAAATGAAACCCTAAGGGGTTTTGTGCACAAACTCAAGGTCTCTAAGGAAAGAACTATTAAGAATATTTAAGAACTCATTGGATTTAGAAAAATATTCCATCTATGTAGAGTCACTCATTGAGCAAGACTCAACCTAACTGTGGAACTATAAGATGGGATGTGGATTCACCCTCCCTACAACTGATTGAAATGAACTTTGTTTTAGACTAAAATTACATATTTATTTAATCTTAGTGCATGTGATAGAGGTATTATCCACCTTTAATTCACATGAGTTGTATATGAGATGAAAATCATGAGCCTAACTTTATAGAAATCCTCATATCATTAGAGATGTGATCAAGAAATATACATGAACTACCTTAACATCTTATGAATATATATAGGTGGTAGTTCATGTACATGAATAGGATCTATTTGAATATATGATCATCAAGTTGTAGAATAATACAATGTATAAGTATGGTTAACTATAGTTAGAATAGTCTTGGCTCCAACCTCAGTTTGTTATATTATGATCACCTAAATAAAGGTGGATGGAATATATATAATCTTTCTAAGGTGGAGTGTTAGCCTTAGTAGTACTTATCAATACCCCTTGTACTTTTGACATCATAGTATAGAAGAGAAATATGTGTCATACAATCTTTAGGAAATGGCCTCAGTAGTAAAGTAGTCTTCCATTCAATGCCTATAAACTTGAACATATATCAACTTATAGGGTTAGGTGATATGTAAAGACCAACATGGGATATGAACTCTCTAATAACAAGGTCAAGTAATGTTAGGACTTTTTGTTAGTCATCACTAGTGAGTGATAGACAAGGAAAACTCCAAGCCCATGATCTAGGCTAGAGGTTGTGGCTAAAGATCCCAACCTCAAATTATAATGTGATATATATTGAAATTCCTAAGCTAATATCATCATAAATAGAAGAATTACACCAACTCATGTTTGATCATGATGATGATGGTAACTCTAGATGCCCTAAAGGTACCTAACTACTATAGATGTGTGTTTATAGGAATTTTATGGTATCTATGTATAATGAACACTATATCTAGGTGAGGGAAAAGTCCCAAGACCCTAGAGGAGTCATATAAAATGATCATTACATCTAGGTAAGGGAAGAGTCCCAAGACCCTGGTGAAGGTATGTTGATAAGGTCTTACGCTTGGGTTATTGGTATCTAATATAGGAATGTAGTGGTTGAACCTAAGAGAGTTGGGTAATATATGGCCATGGATAGAGAACATGTACATGATGTCTTGACTTGGGTAGATCCTAGCTTGAGTGACTTGAACCTCAAGATCTCATTATAAGATGCTTGTCAGGTCATCCTTAGAATGATTTATGTTGAACAAGGATTATGTTACTTTTTAATGATGATGATGATGATGACATATCGAGCTCACTTGGTATCTGATTATGAGAATGGTGTGACATGATGCATAAATCTACTAGACATAGTTTTACCCTATAATACTATATGATTATAAGTTGATATCATGAACTTTAATGGGTGATATATATTAATAAATCATAGAATTTATATGTAGGATATTAGGTGCTATATCTTTCTTACTCTTCTAGATCTAGTTAACCCTAGATATGGGTTACACATGATGTTAGAATATTGACCATGTGTTGGTATCACCTTGAGCTAGTAAATTTATATGATGATGAGATATGGTTGATGATAACCATGAGAATAAGTTTGAATTTAGAGGACAAAGTTTCTTTGAAGGAGGGGTAAATGTATTATCCTGACTCTTTTGAGTCTTTTAAAAGAATACCTTGAATTAGAAAATAATAAAATTATGTACAATAAAATTATTAGATACTAAATATATATCTTTTTTGACGAAATAGGCATACAATGATTATGGAATCTTGGAAATACTTTGAGAAGAATTCAACAAAAATGATTTTTTTTATATTATATGGTTTCAATGTGTAAATTTGGTATAACTAATAGTTGGTATGTTGGTGGATAATGATTATTTATTAGGAAAGATAAGTTATCTAAATGATTTTAGATGATATTTTTGTTTATGTGGATAGGTATTCATTTCATTGATGAGTTTTATGATGATTATGGGTTATATATATGGTTTTACGCGGGAGTAGGCTAAGGTTAATTATATACATAGGGCCATATTAGCCTTCTTGCTTTAGCCGTACCAACCCCTCGGGAGCAAAAGGGGGGAATATCATATCTCTGGGCTTGACCTTCCTAGAGCAGAGAAAACTATATATATATATATATATATATATATATATTTATTTATTTATTTATTTATATATATATATATTGATATATATATATTCATTTTTATGGTAGTAGTTGGAAATTAAATCTTGCTTTTTTGGTCTGGTTCTTGTTCATGGAGTTTTTTACCTAGTAAGGAAGTTTGGGTCATGTCTATTGGATTACTGCCTTGGTGTTTGTGAATTATAAATGAGACAGTTTTGCATTGGAAAATAACTTATTAGCAAATGGACGATTTAGAACTTATTTTTCTAATTTATTATCATTTATGAAGTCACACTAGACTAGTCAATTTTCCACCTCATGTATTCTCTATTGACTATAGTATAAAGGGAAGAGGCATTAGTTAAATGTGATAGAAGGGATCAATCAATGTATAAACTAATTTGACGTGTGATTTGAGAGCTTTATTCATTACTTTTTCCCTAATATGTTCTATATAGAAACAATTATAGGGAGATTTGTTTGTCTCGTTTTCTCCTCTACTCATCACTTCTCAAAGTGCAAAGCAATTACCTTTTGTGAGGAGAAGCATGAGGAGAGGTTTGGGGAAGAGAGGTTGTGAAAAGGTGAGTCTTGGGTCACAAGAGCCTTGTAATGGGTTGGTAGGGGAACTTGGACCTTCTATCCTTTTTCATGTTTCTTTAGAGGTGTTTGGTGGTTGTGGGGATCACCCACCTGGTAGTCAATAAATCCTTGGTGTGCATAAGGATGGGTAAATTTTAGTGTAAAACCCTCTAATGAGTCTAGGAGCTACACTTTCCTCTATAGATAAATCCTGCATGAACCATATTTTAGGATGAGAATAGGGGAATCAAGATTGGCATAGTGTCTTTAGCAAGGAAGGTAGACGGGGGACCGGGTGAGATGAGAAAAAAGAGAGGATCAAGGTTTCTATGATGCGGAAGACTAGTGAACTATGAATGGATCACATGCTCAGAGCATGGACTGTGCCAAATCTAGACCATATGGCCCAATTTTGATGGCCTAATGTATATAGTCAATTAAACACTAATGTTGGTTATATCTTGCAAAAAAACTAGAACTTTCTAGGATGACTATATTAAGACAAGCCTTAAATGATTTTTTATCATAAAAATGGAAGGAACATGTCAAAAATATTTTCATGATTGGATCTAATTCCTACTCCATTGTGGTCTCAATGTATGCTCTTTTTAGTATTGGAAAATTGGAAAATACTTTTATTATAAATCTTTTTCAATTTTACCTAAACCCTAATTAGGTTGAAGTCTGGAAATCTTTTATAAACATTGGATGTGTATCTTTACCATGATAGTTGCATGAATTATAGTGATAATACAACTCTAATTTTAATGATGATGAAACTTAGGGTTTTTGAAGCAGATAGGGTTTTTCCCCAAAATAAGGGGTTTGGTCCATGTGAATCCTAGTTTCCATAAAACTATCATAGATAAAAATCCCTAAAACCATTGTAAAAACTATAGATGAGAATTTTTGAAGATTTAGTAACATAATAAATGTTCAAATTACTATCTTGATATTAGGGATTGGATGATTTTGTTTTAGTTGAATTTGGACATCTTCTATTCTTCAAAATAAGTAAGTAGGTTATTTATGATTAATAAACATATATGCTTTGATTTATAATGGTTTTTGAAGTTTGTTCATTTATTTATAAAGTAGAAATATATTTGAGTTTTCAAAACAAATCAATGAAATGGAAATATTTTTTGTTCATTTTTATAAATGAAAAAAATCATATTGTATGATTTATTGCTTGCACAAGATAGAAACTTGTGTATCATTAAGATCAAGAATAATTGATGGATCTGACAACATTATCTCATTAAAGTATGATCACTAACAATGTGAATACAGACCAATATATACTGGGAAATCACTAGAAAATGAGTCCAATGTTAAAAGTAATTAAGATTTCATTGTTGAAACATAATACAAAGTCCATGGTTGAAATATTGTTATAGAATTTGATGGTACACTATACTATACCCCTTATATATAGATAATAGTTATGATAGAAAATGTTTGTTTCATTACTTGAGAGAAAATAGTTTATGGTAGCACCCACTGTTGGGAGTTTTACAAAAAGAGATATCAACTCACTCATTACCCGCAAGTGTACAGGGTCAGCGTAGTCGAGTGTCAAACACAAGGAACTAGGCTAGTTAGGCACAAATTTGTTAACTTTTGTTAATCCAAGTCTGGTTACAAAGTTTGGGTTGTTTACATATATAGAAGGCTAGCAAAAGAAAAAGCTCAAAGTTAAAGGGTTGGAATAGCAATTAAAGGCTTGGATATTAGATTTCACAACCATTCCATCATATCATATGAAATATGAAATCAGGATTATTATTAATAAGTAGGGAGGTTATCATCGTCGTGCATTTCCCAATGTCATGAGATGGTTCTCCACTTGATATAACGCTCCCGCATTTATGCTAAGTATAAAACATGTATGAAAAGTGGCCATCCAAACATACAAGCAAGAAACAACATGGGCATCCATGGAAGAGCAAAATTAATTAGAAATAACCATAGATTTCAAGTTCACTTGAACAATGGCATGGGAGTTACTCTCCCATGCCCAAGAAAAAAGTTCTACTCGTCCATAATGTAAATGTACAGACACAATGCAGAAATTTCAGAGTTTTACATGCTTAAGAGAAGAAAAAGCTAAAGGAACCAAAGATGTAGACAAAGGGAAGTAAAACTCTGCCTAGAGGATGAAATTCCACCCTTAGAACTATCCAACTCAGGCAATCTTCCCTCTCGGAAATATTGAGTGAGAGGAGTAAGCCATGATGCACCTTCGAGGAAGAAATGGAGAAGAAATAAAGCAGAATGGAGGTTCTTTGTCAAGAAACCACCTTCTTCTACCCCAAAATCACCCTCCTTAGCTGTAGAACTTCTCTTGGATGAAAAACACTTTCAAAATGATGAGACATAACCTCCTGTTGGGTTGCATTGGTCTTTAAAAATGAGGAGTGGTTGCTCTCATTTCTACAGAAACTGATAGTGACATGGTGTGTCTGTTAGAGGACACGTTGTGTCCCTTTGTGTAGCTTCACTGGGTCTTATTACTGCTTTGAAGTACACGACATGTCTCAAATAAGACACAACATGTAACTTTCTTCTGTAGTTGTTTCAGGCAAAGGGCACACGACATGTTCAAATTAACACACGTCATGTGCATCGGTAGCAAGTTGTAGTCGGTCTTCTGGTATTGTGGACACGTCGTGTCCTAATTCAGACACGATGTGTTTGCATTCTTCTACATTTTGGCATTGGGTCTGCTAGAGACTCACATGTCATGTATTAAATACCACATGGCATGTTCTTCATCTTGTGAAGATATCTAGGAAAGGACACATCGTGTCTTAAATAAGACACACTGTTTGCAATGTTGTTTCTACAAAAATAAACTCTGAATCAACTGCAAGTGGGGAAGAAGTCCATTTAGGATCATATTTGAGTTGAACTATCTCCAATTTGGCACTTTAAGTGTGTATTTGCAATCAACATCATGTGATAAGCAAAAATAACTAAAATGTGGCAAGATAAATATGAAATTTGTAGTGTCTTCATTGTAGCAATCAAACTCAAAGAAAATACAACTAGATACCTATCATGGAATGGCATCAGTAGGAGGGGCCAACACCACGTGACCAATAGGAAAATACTGGCTGACAAGATCATCATCGTCCATAGGTTGTGGGGCATACTCGAGTTGTGGCGGTTGAGATGCAGGGTGGTGTTGTTGAGGCATTGGATAGAGGATCTGAGAGATGTGTCACATATCCATGCGTTGGACCATGTCATTCATAACAGAATATTTCTAACCCATGAGGTCCAGGCGCATGTCAATGTGGTCAAATCTCTATTGCACGTACCTATAAAGATGCCTGACATTAGGTATCACCCAAGAATACTCAATACTTAGTCTAAGTGTCTGTGGAGGGAGGTGGTGGATCTGTAGAGGGGTGCCTCAATAGCTGGTGGCCCTTCAGGGGCTTCTGCATCATCTTGTCTAGTAAGAATTATCTTTCAATTGTCTTTGTTTGTCAATGTGATGTTTTCCAAGCCCGGAATGTCGATGTACTGGTCATCATCAAAGAATTGTCAGAACTTTGTATCATCATTGGGAACTCTAGAGATCAGTCCTACAGATAGAAGGTATAGAATATCTACTAGGTTCCTACCTAGTATAGCTTCTAGACCTGTCACGTCCACCTCAAGCTTGTTGGCAATAAGAGTGATCAAGCCTCCACTCATGATATCCCCAGATTCTCTCTTTTTTATTTTCAAAATATCTAGGAACCTGGTAAGAATGTAATAACCTGCATTGGTCTTATAGTCACTCACCATGCCCCACAGAAAGCATAAGTCTTATTTCCCGCAGACTCCCTGAGTTTCTTTCTTTACAAAAAAACCTTGTGCTTAGAAGGCGGTGGACATATCTGAAGATGGGGTTGTGAATAGCAGACGCCCTAGCCTTTTTGGTGTCATGAGGTCTTCATCAGTGATCTCAAACCAGAATTCATCAGTTCAAAAGCTGGTGGGAAGCTTAGTGCCCCTTCGTAATGGAACTCCAAAACCTCACAGAAACATCTAAAGGTGAGCTTGAAGCCTCAGCCCAGTAAATAGAAATGGATGATTACATATGGTTCAACTTCTTCTGAGGGTCATTCTCAATGGTAAGAGTAGGTAGAAACTTGTATACACAGTGGGGGTAAGTGTTCATTACTTAGAAACAAAGGTAGTGGAATCGGAGTGCCTTTAGATGCTCGATGACTTCATCTTTGAATCCCAAGGTGTTCAGTGTTTGCATACACACAAAATGTGAAGGTATCACCCTCCTTGAGATGAGGAATTGATAAGTAGGGTCCTCCTCAGCTGCGACCCTAAACTGGGTCATAGAGATGTATGATGGGGCTGAGAAAGAGATTGCTCCATACTTGCAGTTGGGAGTTTGCCTCACATGTTCCATTGGTGTTGAATCTTGCTAAAAAAACATTTGACACGTCGTCTTTACTTTATGACATGTCATGTGATGAGATAGAAATACGGGCAGAACCTAGTGCGGACATGTCGTGTGTATTTTGTGACACGTCATGTACCTGGAGTAGGGCGGCGACTGGAGGAGTGACATTTTGATGGACACGGCAGCTACACACGGTCTTTGGCTCAAACACGATGGATGATTTTGCCATGTCTTTGGTGGGGGATGAAGGAGGAAGTGAAAATGATGGCGGAGACAGAGATCTAACTTGCTCTCCCTAGAGATGAGCTTGCCGGTAGTGGAAATCGGCGGGGGCTTGCTTAAAGTGTTCTATTTCTTAGAAGGAGAGGGAGAGAGAGCTTCACGAGGTAGAAACAGCTATGGCCATGGCAAAACTTGGTCGAAGGAGATGATGGAGAGGCATCTTCACGCAGCAGACACGGCTTCTCAGCTGGAACACGGCGGCTGCACACGGCTCTTCTAGATTTTGAGTGTTGTGAGAGTGAAAGAGATGGGTTGGGATTAGGGTTAAAAAACCCCTTTCTCATCAAAGGACATGACGTGTCTCTTTTAGGACATGTCGTGTCTTCTTGCATAAATGGTCGTCCCCTTTTAGCAAAGCTTGCCTTGAAAAGTACACGGTGTGTGCCTTTTAACACACTTCGTGTGTGATTACAGAAGCCAAAGTATAGATTTCTCCACTGATAAAGACATGACGTGTGCGAATTAGGACACGGTGTGTTTGATTCTAGAAACTTGATGCCCATTTTTGCGAATGAAGAACATGGCGTGTTCTAAATTGCATATGATGTGTAATGTTCCAGATAATAATAGTGCATTTTCTAACTGACAACAACATGATGTGTCGTTGAGAGTTTTTGATAATTTTCACAAATTGTTCCTTCTATGAATTCCGACACGGCGTGTCAAATAAATACATGTCATGTTTGTATGAATTTCTATAGAAATTGTGTTTTGATCAGCACCTACAGAAGTGATGAGATGCAAATATAAGTGTCTAAATTATTACATTCATCCATGACAAGTTTATTTTGGGAAATTAAAGATTGTCCTTGACTCAAACTATTTTTAAAAAAAATCTATCCTAATGTGGGGTCAACTCCCACGAGTTCCTCCGTTTAAAGTCTGGAGTAAGACTCTTTGACTTGCCGATTAAACATCTTGGAGGGAGCAAGAGGCTCCCTTATCAATTTCTTCTCTGGCGGTGTTTAGCTTGCATCTTTGTCCATTGACTTTGAAGGTTGATTGCTTCCCTTACAGCTCCAATGTCCCATATGGATATACTTGTAAGACTAAGAATGGCCTGGACCACTTGGAACTTAATTTTCTTGGAAAGAACTTGAGTTTGGAGTTGAACAACATAACTTGGTCTCCTTCTTTGAAATCTTTGACCTTGATTATTTTGTCATGCCATCTTTTAGTCTTTTCCTTGTGAATCTTAGCATTCTCATAAGCATCCATTCTTAGTTCCTCTAACTCTTGGAGTTGCAACAATATTTTCTCTCCTGCCTTCTTGAGGTCATAATTTAGGAATTTGATTGCCCATAGTGCCTTGTGCTCCAATTCCACAGGTAATGACATGATTTGTCATAAACAAGTTTGAAAGGAGTTGTTCTAATAGGAGTTTTAAAAGATGTCTTGTAATCCCATAATGCATTGTCTAACTTCAATGCTCAATCCTTCCTTGAACTGGAGACCGTCTTTTTTAGGATGGCCTTTAATTGCCTATTTGAGATTTCCACTTGATCTAAGGTTTGAGGATGATAAGGTGTAGACACCTTATGTTTCACTCCATACTTGGTAAGTAGGTTGTTGAAATTCCTTTCATTAAAATGGCTGCCACCATACGATATTATTGCTCTTGGAACTCCAAATTTGGGGAAGATGATTTTCTAGAATAGTTTTATGAGTGATTCTGCATCTGGAGCTTGAGTGGGGATTGCCTCTACCCATCTAGAAACATAATCCTAGACCACTAAGATAAACTTGTAGTTGTAAGAGGATGGAAAAGGGCCCATATAATCTATGCCCCACACATCAAAGACTTCTATTTCCAAAATTGAGTTCAATGGAATTTCATATCTCTTTGAGATTCCTCCAGCCATTGGAAATTGTCCCAAGCATTGATAAATGTGTGTACATCACGGAATAAACTTAGCCAATAAAAACTGGATAGAAGGATCTTGGTTGTAGTTTTGTTTCCTCCAAAATGTCCACCGTAGGAAGAGGAATGGTAGTATGAAATCACACTAGAAATTTCTCCATTTGGGATACATCTCCTGATGAGTCCATTTGTGCATTGCTTAAACAAAAGAGGGTCATCCAATAATAAAATATAACATCATGAAGGAACTTCGTATTTTATTGGTAAGTGAGATCGGGTGGAAGACCTCGTATAGAAAGGTAGTTTCCAAAATCGGCAAACCATGGAAAAATAAGAGAGTTTACTACATAAAGCTTCTCAATGGGCAACTTGTCATCAATAGGAACTTTGTCTTTGACACTAGTAGAAAGGCGTGATAGATTGGTAGCTACACTATTCTCGATTCCCTTCTTGTCTTTGATTTCTAAGTCAAACACCTGAAGTAACAATATCCAGCGGATGAGGCCTTTCTTGCTCATTATTGTAACATGGTCCATATACACAATGACCTTAGAGCCCACTAGATACTGTCTAAATTTCTCAAATGCATAAACAATGGCAAGCATCTCCTTCTCTATAGTAGCATAGTTGATTTGTGCTTCATCAAGGGTCTTACTTGTGTAGTTTATAGCATGGAGTTTGTTTTCTTTTCTTTTTCCTAAGACTACTCCTATGGCATAGTCACTAGAATCACACATCACTTCAAAGGGAACACTCCAATCTGGTGGTTGGATAATTGGAACTAAAACTAGAGCATCTTTTAACTTCCAGAAGGCAGTTTGGCAATCATCATTGAAGACAAATAAGCATCTTTTACTAACAAGGAACATAGAGGCTTAGTAATCTTTTAAAAATCCTTCATAAATCTCCTGTAGAATCTTGCATGGCCCGAAAATTTGTGAATTTCCTTCACATTGGTTGGAGCCGACATATTTCAATAGCCTCCATTTTAGCTTTATCCACTTCAATTCTTTTATTCGACATAACTTGTCCTAGAATGACATCGGTCTGCACCATAAAGTGGCTTTCTCCCAATTGATCACGAGGTTGACTTGTTGGTATCTCTGCAAAACCTTAGTTAGATTTAACAAACAATCATCAAATGAATTGTCATAGACACTAAGGTCATCCATAAATATTTCCATGATCCTTTCAATGTAATCAGAAAAATGGCCATCATACACCTTTGAAAAGTAGTGGGAGCATTATAGAGCCTAAAGGGCATCCGCCTATATGCATAAGTTCCATAGGTGCAAGTAAATGTGGTCTTTTCTTGATCAGGTTGATAGATGGGAATCTAAAAAAATCCGCTATACCCGTCAAGGTAGCAAAAATAGGAGTCGTAAGCAAGTCTTTCTAGCATCGAATCAATAAAAGGTAAAGGGAAATGATCTTTTCTGGTGGCTTTGTTCAATTTTCTATAATCAATGTACATTCGCCACCTGGTGACAATTCTTATTTGCATTAATTCATCATTTTATCCTTAAATTATAGTTGTTCCTCCTTTCTTAGGCACAACATGTATAGGACTCACCCAAGGACTGTCACTTATTGGATAAATGATTATGGCATCTATAAGTTTTAAGATTTCCTTTTTTACCACTTCCATTATGTTTTGGTTAAGTCTCCTTTGGGGGTCTATGCATGGTTTGGCGTTCTCTTCCAAAGCTATCCTATGCATACAAATGGATGGGTTAATTCCTTTGAGGTCGTCAATGGAATAACCTATCACATATTTGTAGCTTCTAATCTCATTTAAAAGTTTTTCTTCTTCATCATTGTTCAATTCAACATTTATAATGATAGGAGAGGAAGAGTTTGGGCCTAAGAAAGCACATCTTAATCTTGGTGGGAGGGGTTTTAGTTCTACCTATTTTCTTGGAGTTGTAATGTTGCTTCCTTCATTTTCCTTTAAGTCTTCTTCACTAGGTGGAGTCTCTAAAGTTGTAGGGATCTCCTCATTGAGAATGTTACTTGCATCATCTTCTTCAAAATCATCTAAGGTAGTTTCAACATAATTATTTTCCTCTTCAAGCAACGTATTGATGGTATCAATGAGACAAAGGTACTCTTTGGAGCTGGGTGTCTTCATAGCATCATAGACTGAAAATACTAGTTCCTCATCTCCCACCCTGACGGTGAGCTTTCCTTCCCTAACATCGACTAAATAGCATGTAGTGCGTCAGAAAGGTCTACTGAAAAGGATCGGATTGGTTGGGTCTTCATGCATGTCTAAGACCACAAAATCACATGGAATAAAGAACTTTCCTATCTGAATAGGGACATCCTCAATCACTCCCCTTAGATGTTTAATTGGGAGGTTGGCTAGCTGAATTGTTATAGATGTATGCTTCAAATCTCCCAAATCTAGCTTATCCCATAAAGAGACAGGGATCAAGCGGATGCTAGCCCCAAGGTCAACAAGGCCTTTATCAAAGGTGGAGTCTCCTATCTTGCAAGGGAGAGTAAAGGCTCCTTGATCATCTAATTTCTCTGGCATACAGTTCTGGATAATGGAATTTAGCCTTTCAGAAAGAATAACAGTTTCTACCTATCCAGATCTCCTCTTCTTTGTTAGGATATCCATTAAGAACTTGTCCTAGGAGGGAATTTTGGCTATGACTCAACTAGGGGCAGATTTGCATACATTTTTTTAGAATGTCCATAAATTTGTTGAACTTCACGTCATCTTTGGTTTTAGCAAACCTATGGGGAAAAGGGGCAGTTGGCTTGCTAGAAGAATCACCTTGCTGTATATTTCTAGCAGAATTCTTCCTTTGATTTTCAGCAATATCTTCAACAAAGTGTCAGCAATCTCTACAGATTTCCTCTTGGATGGAGGTGCAGATCCTCCTATGACTGCTCCGCTTCTCAAGGTCATAGATTTACAAATCTCCTTTGGGTTCATAACAGGCTGATTGGGTAAAGACCCTGAAGATGTTCCTTGGTTGGCTAATGTTTGTTGAGCAATCTGATTCTCCAACATTTTGGTGTGAGTAAGAATTCCATCTACCTTAGAGGATAGTTGTGTGATAGCATCTTTTAGTATGTTTCCATCTGCTCGGAACTCGTCATTTTGCTGGATTTGTATCGTGACAAAGGTCTCAAGGAGGCTTTCCAAGCTTGATTTTTGTGGTGGATGAGTCACTTGTTGAAATTGATTGAGGTTCCTACCACTATTAGAATTTTACCTTGGTGGTTGTTGGTGGTTGGCATTCATCGGTTGGCGACTTCTCATAGGTTGTTGACCTTGAGCTTGTCCTTGATGTTGGTTCTGTGAATTGTTGTTTCTGTAAGAGAAATTAGGATGGTCTCTCCATCCTGGGTTATAGGTTTCAAAAAAGGGATTCTAAGCCCTTCTGTTATTAAAATTTCCTATTGCATTGACTTGTTCTGGTGCTTCGGTGTCATTCAACTGTGGTGTAAAACAAGAAGTAGAGTTATGCCCAGATGTTCAACAAGCCTCACATACTTTCTCGACTTCTTGGACTGAGTGAGTAGGAAGCCTTTGAAATTTCTTGGTTAAGGCGTCAAGCTTAGCTATAATCAAATCTACGACATCTACAGTATGTTTCCCGCTGGACTTCTCACTTGAACTAGAGGAAGATAATGGCTGATTCGTCATTTCTAAACTCCATTGGTTGTGATTAAGAGCCATGTCTTCAATAATGGCATAGGCCTCACTATACTACTTGTTCATCAAGGCTCCATTTGCAGCAGCATCAATGGTCATACGAGTATTGTAGAACAACCTAGTGTAGAAAGTTTGTAGAAGCAGCCATTTATCAAACCATGATGAGGGCATAGGTGTTGGAGGTCCTTAAACCTCTCCCATGTCTCATAAAGAATCTACCCCTCTTGTTGCTTGAAGTTTGTAATTTGATTCCTCAGTTGGGTCGTCTTACTAGGAGGAAAGTATTTAGCCAGAAAAGCATTCAGTGGATCATCTGAGGTCTTGATAGAACATTTAGGCAGTGAGTAGAGACACGCCTTGGCTTGATCTCACAAAGTGAATGGGAACAAGATTAGGCACATTCCCTCGGCTGGAACACCATTAATCTTAAAAGTGTTCATGTATTGTAGAAACTCCGCTATGTGAAGATTTGGATCTTCCATAGGAGCTCCCTCGAAATGGTTTTGTTGGATCATCGGCATGATTGTAGGGTTGATGGAGAAGTTATTGGCCTCTATTGTAGGATGATCGATGGCCCCACATATATGGATGGAGGTCATCACAATAGAGTTTGTAAGAGGACGGTTGTCCTCCATATCTGATTCTTGAAAAGGACCAGGTGAAGGCGGTGGTGAAGGTGAAGATTGCACTGATGAAGGATGTGATTCTCCCATATTTAAAGAATATTCACTCCTCCTTGCTATTCTACAACTACTAAAAGTTTGTTCTATCTCAGGGTCCAGAAATATGGACGTCTATAGACCCCTCTTAGAGTGACGCATACACCCTGAAAAGCAAAAATTGAGTAATATTTGAAAAAGAGCTCAGAGTTGCCATGATAAGAAATGCAGAAACATTGACTTAGTCTCAATTACTAGTTAACTCATCTACTCTAAGTAGAAATCATAGTAGCTCCCGACAACAGTTCCAAAAACTTGTTGGAAGTTTTACAAAAAGAGATCTCAACTCACTAATTACTCGCAAGTGTACGGGGTCAGTGTAGTCAAGTGTCGAACACAAGGAGTTGGGCTAGTTAGGTGCAAATATTTTAACTTCCGTTAATCCAAGTCCGGTTACAAAGTTTGGGTTGTTTACATATATATAAGGCTAGAAAAAGAAAAAGCTCAAAGTTATAGTGTTGGAATAGAAATTAAAGGATTGGATATAAGATTTCACTACCATACCATCATATCATATAGACTATAAAATCAAGATTACTTAACAAGCAGTGAGGTTGTCATCGTTATGCATTTCCCAATGTCACGAGATGGTTCTCCACTTGACATAACACTCCCGTGTCTATGCTTAGTAATTAATACAACTGTACCATCAATATTCTCAAGCCACTCCCGTGGTCAAGAGCATACTGCCATGGATTCTACTCCTTACTTCCTCATACATTCTCCCGAATCACAAGGTAAGCATAAAATATGTATGAAAAGTGGCTAGCCAAACATACAAGCAAGAACCACCATAGGCATCCATGGCAAAGCAAAATTAACTAGAAATAACCATAGATTTTGAGTTTGCATGAACAATGGCATGGGAGTTACTCACCCATGCCCAAGAAAAAAGTTCTACTTGTCCATAATGTAAATGTACAGACACAATGCAGAAAGTTTAGAGTTTGTCATGCTTAAGAGAAGAAAAGATAAAGGAACCAAATATGTAGCCAAAGGGAAGTAGAAATTTTGCTAGATGATGAAATTTCACCCTTAGAAGTGCTCCAACTCAAACAATCTTCCCTCCCGAAAGATCAAGTGAGAGGAGTAAGCTCTACTGCACCTTCGAGGAAGAAATGGAGAAGAAATGAAGCAAAATGGAGGTTCATTGCCAAGAAACCAACTTCTTCTACCCCAAAATCACCCTCCTTAGCTCTGGAACTTCTCTTGGAAGAAAAATACTTTCAAAATGACGAGAGATAATCACCCATTGGGTTCCATTGGTATTTAAAAATCAGGAGTGGTTTCTCTCATTTCTGTAGAAACTGATAGTGACACGTTGTGTCTGTTAGAGGACATGTCGTGTCCCATTTTGTAGTTTTGTTGGGTCTTGTTGCTATTTTGAAGTACACGATGTGTCTTAAATAAAACATGACATGTAACTTTCTTCTATAGTCATTTTAGGTGAAAGGCACACAGCGTGTTCGAATTAACACATGTCGTGTGCATTGGCAGCAAGTTGTAGTCGGCCTTCTAGTCTTGTGGACACATTGTGTCGTAATTCGGGCATGATGTGTTTGCGTTCTTCTACATTTTGGCATTGGGGCCGCTGGAGACTCACACGTCATGTGTTAAATACCACACTGCATGTTCTTCATCTTGTGAATATTTTTGGGAAAGGACACGTCGTGTCTTAAATAAGGCACGTTGTGTGCAATGCTGATTATGTAGGAATAAACACTGTATCAGCTGCAAGTCGAGGAGAAGTCCATTTAGGATCATATTTGAGTTGAACTATCTCCAATTTGGCACTTTAAGTGTGTATCTACAATCAACGTCATGTGATAAGCAAAAATAAATAAAATGTGGCAAGATAAATATAAATAGAGGCTAAAGGAATGCAAAATGAACTGAATTTGTATGTGAGATTGTAGAAAACGTCGATATGAAATGCACACATCACCCACATACATAGCATGCCAATATGCTTACCTATGTTTTGTTGGTGCTTTAGGTTAAGCTCAAGGTTCAAATGTGAAACTTAGGATGATTCAACGCAAGAAAAAGATGAAGCTTTAGTGCAACCACAATTGCATTCCTTTTTCATTTATGTAGAATGTTCATGTTTAAAATTCTAGTTTCTTAGTCATATGCCTCCTCTTAGAGCACTATCTTATTGAATATCATGATTATCTCTTAAATGTAATTGTTAATAATTTTTTTAATATGGTCTTAGAAATATTGGTTAATTGTCCTATCTTATCTAGTTCTCTTTATGGGGATAGTGGGAGGAGGGGTCGTTACAAGATGTCTCTTGTCAAACACATCACACCAGCAGTCCTTCACCATATTCTTTTGGCAGGACTATGATCTTTATCTTCTAATAGTGTCTCTCCATTTGAAGCCAATTTCAGGCCCCTACATAGAAAGATCCATGCTTCCATGTCACTGAAAAGGGATGGAAGAAGATGAGATCCAATTCCTTGAAAAGATACTCTCCTTCCATTAAGATTAAATAATAACAAGTTTATTCTACCCTTATAGGTTCATATACCAAAGGAAAACACCATTCTATCCCGTGCAATAACTATGGTTGGATGTAGAATTTTCTTTGGGTTAAATAGGAGGATGGGACATAGAGGACTTTACATGATGGCATTTTTTCCACTATTTAATAAAAATTAAGTAGACAATGAAACATCTATGATTGGTCATTTTATTATGTCCATCCATCATCCCTTTGCTATAAGAGGTCACATTTTGGAAGATGTCTTGATAGACACCACACAATCCACTGTTATAGATGAAGAAAACAATTTTTTTTCACTACTCAAGTATGAGCATCACCAAATCCCTATTTACATGCAAGGGGAACATATTTCTTTCCTCTTATCATGTTTTTTTATCTTTCAAGACCCCTTTTCAAGCAAGGGGTAGTTCATTTTCAACAATATATACACATTTTTTGTAGATGTCTGGATTGAATGTTTAATTCTTGAATCTTACATGGGTCCATCCAATGATAAATAGGTATCTCAACAATTTTCAACTCAGTAAAACGTCTCTATTTTTTAATATAGTAAAGGTGGGTATTTGACAAGACAATTCTTGATATGGTCATACACCTATCAACACCCAACAAAATCCTCAACAACTACCATGAAATTTTGAGCCAACATGTTCTCTCAGACATCCCAACTATCAAAAAATAAAAAATGACCAGAGAGGAGGTCCCATCCTAGCTCTTTTTCTGGACTCCTTAGGTCCCACGACAAACCTACTATCATTATTTTATAAACTCTCACTTAACTCCTAGCATGCTAAAGTTGGCAATCTTTCATCATTAACTAATAGTTCGACAAAGACTATTAGAAAACATGGAAATTATCCTCAAATAGGAACCTTCCAAAAACACAATCATTCTTGAATATGTGATTAACAAATGCCATCCATTACACATTAACAATCAACTTTGGGACATGCTCACTCCCTTGTATTGTGATTATTGGCACCACTTTTCCGTCATTAGTCAAGTTATCCTTGATTGAAATCCTCTATTAATACACTAAAGTCTTCTCATGTCGCTATGTTAGCATGTTGGGGGTTGATGATTCAGTTGTTGTACATCAACTCCAAACTATATTGGGAATGTGACCCACCAAAACAAAATCCAGACGCATCAAACTTAAATGGGGATTAAATATTTGTTAAGAAGTTTATAAGCAGTTTGATGTGGGCCTCATACAACCTATATTATATTTGACCATGATGGAAAACATTGTGACAATCCCAAAGAAATATGGATGTGTCTACATGAGCATCGACTACATAGACCTCAACACAACCATCCTAAAGTAATATTTTCTTCTACCTCACATAAATGTTCTAGTGGACATTATAACTGAACACGAACTCCTCAAATTCAAGGATGGGTTCCCAAAATACAACTAGATAAATATGTCATGTCAGACATGCACATAACATATTTTACAAAATTGGGTTGTTTTCTACTATAAAAATTATATCATTTTGGGCCTAAGAACACATACAAAACCTACCAAGGATCCATGGTATCTCTCTTCTATGACCTCATGTGCAATGAAAACAAAATCTACATAAATGACATGGTCATCTAGTCAAAGCAAGAAAAAAGAAACATAGAATATTTGGAGAACTCTTGCCAAAGACTATGATGACTCCATATGTTAGTGTATTGCCCTAGAAACAATCATTGGGTGATGGATGCAGGAATATTTTGTACTTTTGATTTGATTAAATACACATGTAATTATTGTGTTATTAATGTACAAAATAAATGTCCTTAGAATGATTAGTTCAAATTCATGGGACTTCAAGTACGTAACAAAACATTAGATCCTAATGAATGTGAGACTCATACATGTGTGGATTGGACAACAATAATGCATGTGAGACTCATACATGTGGTGACTAATGACCATGACTTATGGTTCATAGGAGTTGGATACCAAGTCATACACATAGGTACTTATTAGAGAACAAGTTTACTAGACACACCTTGAGAGTGATGCATGAACCATTACATGATAGTCATAATCAACTCTCAAATGTGACAATGGTATTGTGGTCCTTTGACCTAAATTCACGACAGTGGTGATATGATAATCGTCATGCTTTGACACTATCCAACGTGATCTTGAAGAAGGTTGACATTTTTCCCTCCCATATAACAAGAGTGATATCCAAGGCCTCTTGATAAGGGAGATTAGAGACATGCATGTCCATGCTCATTTGATTCATTATATGATATTAAGATCCTATATATCTTGCTAGTCTACTTGGTGATCAAGGAACTTTGATTGAATGTGATGAGGATGGTGTGCCCAACTGCCCATTGCTCTAGTTGAATACGGATGTCTTGACAAAAGGATTATACAACATGGTAACAATCGTCGTTGATGGTTTAGTCTTATCCAACTAATCTTGCTACTTGGGTAGCAATGATTTGTGGCTAGAAATTGCTCATTGATAATGGTTTGTAATATTGATTAGTGAATTCCCTGTCAATGTAGTATGGTTGCTAAATGGTCACACACATAGAGATAGCTTGAAGAAGGTTGAATTGGACCTTATTATTATTGTTACAACAAATACAGGGACCTAAAATTAAGTTTTTAGACCTGAATAAATACAGATCCAGACTTAAGAAATAAGTTTCCATAAGTCAAGGACCCATTCCTCATAAAAGAGGGAAGTCTATACATACTAGGTCTAGTACAAAATTGCATGTCGTGAACCCAATGAGTGCCAGAATCCCTCATTTCATGAGGAGTCTATAGCATGTCCAAACATGGTTTTGTTAAACTCTAACCTTGCCACTCACTATATATATGATATAAGAGGAGGTGGTCAAGGCACACACTCATATCTTATCATTGTTTCCTTCAAGGTTTGAGAAATCCTAATAGCAACTTAGAGAGAAAAAGAGAGGGGAAGAGACTAGAAATGGCATGCCATCTTCAATCTCTCACATGGATACCATGGAGATGTGTTCATACAAAAAATTTATTTAGAATGGGTAGATTCACTGACGGCATGCAAATTGAGGAGAAGGTCTCCGTGATAGAACAATGTTTTGTGCCATATGTGTCCATCATGGAATGGTGTGATCTGCTAGAGATGACTTTAGGGTCACATCTAGGGTCCATAGATCCAACTATGTGACTTTGGGATGTGTGACAATTTGTGGTGGAATTTGATAATCAGTCGCAACAGTCAACTGCGTATTCATGTGATGCGCTGCTGAAGAACTAGGTTTTTGCACACATTCCAACATGATTTTTAGAGTGCTACGGACACCAAAAAATGAATTCCTATTTCTCATCTAGTGAAATTAGAAAGAAACATAGATTGGAGGGTCCAGATCTATATCAAGCATTAGAAGTTAAATTGTTGAAACCTCTTCCATGATAAAGTATAAACATGTAAATCCTAATATGGTTTTGTTGAACTAGACAGATCCTCCTTGAAGGATTTTTTGGAAAACATTTATCTTTTTGTATTTTTTTCTCTTGAAACTCCAACACCACCTTCAATTCAAACCAACAACATGTACTTTTTATGTCACTTCCAACATCCTACTAGGTCAATCATTATTCAATGAGGAATGGAAGTTGATTCATGGAAAGCTCAAGCAATCATATAGTTACCCACTCCTTGTTCAATGAAAGAGATCATAGATCTATTAGGAAGACTTGGTACATAAATAGATTCATTAGGAAGATGACATTGGTTTTATCAACTAACTTTAAAATCAATATGCAAGAATTTTAGCAGCAATTGGAATGATCAATGTCAAGTTGTAGTTGACAAACTGAAGCAATACTTGTCCAACCCAGTAGTCCTCATGATGTCAGCTAAAGGTCGTCTATTTATCATGATATTGTCAGTCACTCACAAATCTATGGGAGGACACACAAAAATTTAATTATGGAAAATATGTCATCTCTTACATGTCCAACAAGTTTACATATGCAAAATTCATATTCAACTTCATCAAAAAGCATTTTGGTTGTCTTGTTCACACAACTAAGAAGTTGTGCTATTGCTTAATGTTCTATCTAGTGATGTTGATAGCACTTCATGACCTCTTGTGTTATTATGTGAATGTACAACATTAATTTGATGATTTGTTGGTAGTTCATGTTCTCTGAATTCAACATTACTTGTGTCCCCTGTAGGTTGTCAAGGCTTTTCCTATTGCTAATCATCTGTAGGATTCCTTGTGGATTCTCCAGTGGACAAATATTTTGACTTCCTTTAAGGATGCATAGGGATGATTGACACCTTGATTGTTACTATGTTTAGTTCTTATGATACTTATACCATGTTCTTTGATGGTTCCTTGAACCAGCATGGTTATGTAATAGGTGTAGTTATCATCAATCCAGTCAAATAATACATTCCCAATTCTCAACACCTACATCTTGAACCCACTAACAACTTCATTAAATACAAATCCTATTCTACTAACCTTCAAGAGACCAAAAAGATAGGAGTTCAAGATATTGAGGTCATGACTGACTCCTTACTCATTGTGTCATAAATCAATTGAGAACAGAAAATGAAGTAGGGAGATCTTATTACATACTAGGAATTCCACTCCTATCTAGCCAAAGAGTTTTATGACAAGTTCATTCACTACAAGAGAGAGATGAATACTTGTGGCAATGCATTGTCAGTACTAGATTCATGTTCCAGTATTCAAAACACATATAACTTCATGACGTAGGTCTAAATGTTACCCCAACTGCATATTTCATGAAAATCAAACCATCCCCTTCAACAAATAACAAGCACTGGTACTATTACACAAAATGGTTTTTAGAAGGTAATACATTCCCCAAAAGAACCTACATACATGACCAACAAATGATATAGTGTATGGTGATCAATTATGTCCTAGGAGATGGTACACTTACCAACACTTTGTTAATCAAATTCTTTTGTAGTGCCTATAGATGAAATAGAAGCAAAACATGAAATGCAAGAGATCTATGAAGGCACCTATGGTAGTTACATGAAAATAATAACCCTCACAGAGTGCATCCAACTCCTTGGATATTATTAGAGCATGATGGAATTAAACTATATGAATAGCTTACAAATGTCCAATTTTCTAGTTCCGCACTAACCTCGTCCTCTCACCTTCAACACATATGTACAACATGGCCATGTTCTGGCCATTTGTAGTTGGGGAAGTTAGCATAATTTCCAATGTTTGCTGCTTTATATTAGTTGTCTTGAATGAATCCTCTGAGTGAGTAGAAGGGGCCTCAATATCTATTGCAATAGATTTGCATGTAATCAAATTCCTTTATAACAATACCACTGCCCATTATGGTTCCCAACAAATTCATCTTCGAAAAAGGCACCAATTTCATCGCAAAATTGATACACAAATACCTTGAGTTGTTTGGCACAAGTACCACTAGAGTTATCCAATATGCCTCAAATGAATGGAGTAGTCAACCAATCAACAAGAATCTCACTTAGACACCCAAGAAGAGCATCGAGTGCACTCAATACTATCATGAATGACTTGTCAGTGGCATGCCCTTAGATACACTCATACAATGATTTTTATCATATCCTTTGTACTTTATTTTACTAATAGTAAAGTCATTTGTGTTTGATATGATTACTTTAGTATGGGATAATGATGAAAAATCATAATGTCCTGGGAATGTATGACCCAGTGGTATGTTATTTTGGGTTGAGTACCCAAACATGAGACCATCTATATTCTAAGAGTATGCACTCTTGTCTTGACCCTAGTTTGAAATTATTTTGGATATAAGGATGACATCAATATTATATATGGGTGTCTAGTGATGACTATGACCCATTAGTCATGAGATTTTATATAGGTTCAAACACATAGGTACATAATAATGAATAAGTTTACTAGACAAACTCATTTTGAGTATGATACATGGAAGCCATAAATGGTAGTCAGAATCATATCTCAATGAGATAGGGGTGACTGTGGTCCTCATACAGGTACTCAATACAATGATCACATGTTTTTCAATCCAAGTTAAAACTACTCAATGTTACCTTGAAAAGGGGTTTGAACAAAAATTGATTGGATGCACTATGACATATTTGGATTAATGTGAGTGATGTAGGTGAAAGTTTTCCTTATATTGGAGTCACATCTTGGACACTTGATGAGTGAGACTATGATATGAATTACCATGTTCATATGAGCCCATATTTCATATTTAGATCATGTATATCTCAACAATCTATAGTTCATGGTGATCTGTGTGGACTACATAGAGATGTAGGCCAAGTGATTACATTAGAAGAATGCAATTAACCATCATCCATACATTACCACAAGAGATTCACATGACTACGTGAAGACATCATAAAATGTACTCTAGGACAAGGTATATTTTGCATCTATTCTTCCTCATTCATTATTTTTTATTAGATTTGCACATGGGTTCATGGACAAAATTTCTTGTTGCTTTTGTTGTGTTGGTCACCATGACTTCCTTTGGGTGGATAGGATGTTTATCCATACTTCAAAGTTGTGACACTAGACTCCCTTGTAAATGGGCTTGAAGTCATTTCATTGATGGAGATCAAGGTCCTGACCTTGTGCATACTTTAAAAAGCTTACATCTCCAAAATAGATTGGGTTCAAGATTGCATATACATGTTCAATGCAATTTAGAAACAAATGGTCCACACACTAAACCATACATAGTGTTACCAAGCAAGGATGACCCAATCGTTTTCCAAGAACTTGCACCCTTTCCAATCACAAAAAGGTTACATCACGTCACGTCATGCATTTACATCAACTCGGATACTCATACAAAGTTTAACCCAAAATAAGAGGGGTTGTACATTGTCCACAAAGTTTGTATCAGTGTTTCCATGCGACTACAAGACATTGATAGTGACATCCACCTAATGTTAATCAATGTCAGTCAGGTTAAGAGGTATGCTACTAATGACAAGTCAGGTGCATCTGAACATGTTTTGAAATAACATTATAAACCCATTCTTGACTAAAATGAAGACAATCATGGACCAGTAGATAAGATGAGGGTTAAGTAACCATCTCTTAGAGGCTAAGATGGGACATCTTGTGGTCGTCGTTCTCATCTCCATCACTTTAAAAATTAAAATTGACAAAAATCATCTACTAAATTAATATATCGTAATAACAACACTACTTTGATATTCTTGTGGATAGGTGTGATTTTCGATATGCATACATATGAAGGTGGTCCATTTATTACTATTCATATGGGATATTATGATTCTACTCCACTTACATATAAAAGTGTTATATGTAACCTTCACCCAAGCTAGATCAACGTGTCACCTCTTCCAACACCTGGAGGTTCCAAGGAAATGATTGAGTTATACAACCATTTCCCTTAAGTAAGTGATGGTAGGATCAATATACCCTTCACCTCAAGATTGCCAATCATATTAAGTTCAAATTTGCTAAATCCCCATGTGTTATGCATGTTGAGGCTCTAAGCACCACTATCCAACAACGGTACCAACACCAGTAGGTATGTGCTCATGAAAACACACATTACCAATTATAAATATAAGATTTATCATTCAACGCATTGTCAATGACAAGTAAGGAACCAACATCCATCCTGGTTTTTAAATTGTTGATGTCAAGTTCTTAGTGTGACTAACATATTTCGTACAAAATGTATTTTTGATAAGAGTGTTACCCCTATAAAAGAGTATCACATAGTTCAACCCTACGTGAAAACCATCATCTAGATCCAAAAGGAGACTGAATACTCTCTCTTACATATATGAATGTCCATCATGTGGCAATTTTGGGTTACTTGGGAACATTGGCATTGCCTCTACCCACCATGTATATGGGACATTGGTTCTGTGACTAACTGAGGAAATTAGGTGGAACTACCTCTTCTACATCATCATTACATACCATACCCTCATTGGTTTCCTTGCTCAGGAAAATAGTTGTTAGTACCTTAATCATGAGTTATATGCCCTACATATATAATCATACTATGGATTGTAAGATAGCATGTAAAAGATGTCACATCAAATGAAATAAAGTAGAACTTTATATAACGTATTTTGAAATACAACTTGATAACAAAATCTAAATGATAAAGAACAAAGGATATGCTTCTTAGTGCAAGTTACCTTAATTTGTACATTCTCCTTTATATGTGACCACTTTATATGATGTAGTTCATACTCCTCACTGATTCTATAGACCTTTGGAACCACCTCTATGATGAACATTTTCAAAAAATTCCATCAATGCCACGAATATTATAGGGCAAATTATATAATAGAATAGAAATATCAGATATAAAACTTCTTTTAAGAGAAGATATAATCAGAGTCTTATTTATAGGATTGAAAGGATAACATTATTTTCAATGATCAGGTGTAGCTAACATCATAGGCATAACTATCATCATGAACCTGACTTAATATCATAAACATAATTAACGTCATATGCATGGCTAACAGTATAAGCATGGTTAACTGCATAATCTTATCAAACATCATAAGCATAACCAATAGTATATGCATTTCTAACATTATAAGCATGTCTAGCAGAGTAAACATTACTAACAACATAAGCATACCTACTTTCTTTTATTGCATTAACTTCATCCATATGTGAAAAGAGCAAACAAGGGTTATCATCCAATGTGAAGCATTGTATAACCCTAAAAGATATGTTACACTGTTAGATTACATCTTTTATTAATCCCTAAAGAGTTTGAGGTATACCACTCAAACTCCAGCTGACCACTGCGAAGTGCTATTCATCTCTGTACAATAACTAGGAGAGTCAAAATCCTAAGATCTCATTTGCCCTTCATCAGTACGAGTCCTCCACAGCGACACATAAGGTCAAGTTGCAAACAACCTAGTTCACCCTTGGTATATGGGTCACATGACTAGTAACCATGGTATTCAAAACCCTATCATTCGAGGTACAAACACAATTGTCCTCAATCACATCACATATACAAATATCTGATAAACGACCTCAACCACTCTCGATTCAAGGCATGACCATAGACATCCTCCAAACCTTTGGATCAGGATGACAAGGACACATAGACTCATGCACCAGCACATACTAAATAGTTATGTATGCAACGCCAAGCTTCCCTAAGGAATACTCATTTCCCCATCTAGAAAATCCTGACACTGGAATGGTTCTACGACACAAGGCTTTACTTGATTAGGGTTTCACTTGATTAGTTAATGTCGATTGGGTGAGTTAAGATTGCATTAAACAAGTTGACATAAAAACCCTAATGCATTTCTAGAAAGCATTAATATATTACAACTCTAAAAGATACAAATCATAGGAAATATATTCCTCATTTCAACATCATAGGGTACTATTTCATTTCCATCCATGAGACTATACTTGTCATTACGGCACCACATGATATAAATCCATATCACATTATCCCAGAGTACCAACCCTTGTCAAGATAAAGATAAATACATATCCATAAGGGCTCAAGATAGGCCCAAAGGTCATTAAGACCATTTGCATAATTCCCTTCCAAATCATCATTGTCTTTCAACACCTTAAAGAAGGTTCAGCATTCATCGTCATACTTGTAGTACACCGGTTTAGCATAAGAAATCATCAATCACAAGGGCTATTATATACACCAAGTAACATATTAGGTATCCCACTTAACATTTAGACGAAATCCTTCCATCATATCATACAAGAAACTAAGTATGATTAACCATGATCCCTTAATTGCATTAAGTTTTGTTCAACAAGATAGGTGGAAGTGATGTTACAATTCAGCACCTCAAATTAACCATAGGTTCATACACTTACTTAGATAAATCACATCCTTCACACATAGCATCAACATCAGATCATGGATGTACACAAGATAAAGCACTACCATTGAATGCCATACTATACTCAAGTATGGACTCATACATAACACAAGGTGTAACCATGTAATTATAGCACTAAACCAACACCATCAAAACTTAGGGCTCAAAAAACCATCAGTTCACATAAAAGAAAAACCATTGAATCATGCACATAGGAAAGCCATTGAATCATGACCTATAAGGGACATTGAATGTCAACACAAAACCACCATCAGTTGTGAACATCAGAACCACTATCAGGTGTAACCATTAGATCCACCATTGGTTGTATCCATCAGAGCCACCATCAGTTGTGAACATCAGAACCATAGAATCATGGATCCAGGCACACCATCGGATGTGGACCAGAAGAACCATCATTTGTGAACCCATAAGTACCATCAAATATTAACCCTAAAACATTGTTGGTTGTCAACAATAGGTGGAAAAATAGATTTAAAACTCCAAGTAAAACCATCATTGATAGAGGAAGGAAAACCATAGATTGAAACCACTAAATGTGAGCATCAAGACCATCGTTTGTAGAGAATCCAAACCATCAGTTATGAGGGAAGCATAGACATCATTTTCTAGAACAAGAGAACAAAATCAATTCAAGCACCCAAGGAAAGGCCATCTATTCACACCATAAGGACACCATCAATTCATGAACATACAAGGCCTAGAGATCCCACTTTCAAGGAGGAAACGTGCACATGGTCTAGAGGTACATCAACGAATACTATCTCCCCAAGATCTACCATATAATCTCAAACCCTAGGCAAAGATAGCATCTTTCTACTCAGAACTACATTTTTAGAGCAAGATTTATAGATGCAAGTTAAGAGTAAGTAATAAATGTGAAGAAAGTAATATAACTCACCTCAAGGTAGAAGATGAAGGTCCAAACAGCAAGGTAGCTCAAAGAGAGAATAAAGAAATCCTAGCTTGAGCTCTCCACATGTCCAAGCTAGCTCTTTTCTCTAAGAACTAGCAAAACCCTAGGTCAAAGAAGAAGAAATAACGTGTTCTTCAACCTCTAGAAAATGCTCCATCATGAACACCATGGATCTAACAAATAAGGAAGAGAGAAGAAAGTAGGGTAGCAAGGAAAACAAGGAGAGAGATGGTGATCTTACTCACCTAATCTAAGAACAGAGGCAAGGAAGCACCAAACAACCTCAACAAAGGATCCAAACCCTAGGTGCACATGCATGCAAGATCGACCAAGCTTCTTCTTCGTTGAGCTCCTTCTCCACCACCAAATAAGAGGGACGAGCTCCAAGTAGCTAGGAGAAGAAAGGAGTGTCTAAAGAGATCATTTGCATGGAAGGAGGGAGGTATTTGCTAGGGGTGAGAGAGAAAGGAAGGAAGAGGTGACAATCCAAGCATGCCATGCATCCAAGGTCAAAATATCTCATCCATGAAAAACCAGGTTGACCATCAATTGTGGTAACCAAGGGAACCATTAGATGTCAACCCCATATGAGCCATTGACCTCCAACAAAAGGTGGTTCATAAGATCTCCCTTTTACTGGGCCATAAAACAAACCCTAGTATCACCATCAGTTGTTGCACCTCACTTGGTGAATCATCGACCCAGGAGCCTCAAAGAAAAACCATCTACCTTCAAGCCACTCAAGAGAACCATCTGATCCCACCACCTATAGGTGGACCATCAGATCCCAACATCCAAAGGGGTAAGACTTGTGACCTAGATTTTTGGTTGATCATGCTTGCTTATCATAATTGGATACTTAAAACCTTAATCAAACACTAATATATGCTTTGATATCATGTGACAAAGCTAAATTTCAAGTTTGGTCCAGTTTGGACATTGTTTGAGCAAGTTTTTCTATATATGTGCCATTTACCCATATATGGGGTTTTTCTTATAATTTTCCACATGCATGTTGTTCCTTATAAGTTTTCATATCATGTTTTATATAGATGTACGTTGGGGCACCTTGTTGCACCTTTGGTTTAGTGGTGACATCTAACCTAGGGTTGATGGCTAGGGTTTCTCGCCTAGATGCCCTAGTTCGATGGTTTTCCCTTGATTGTTGGGATCTGATGGTCCACATCAGGTGGTGGGATCTGATGGTTTCCTTTTAGTGGCTTGAGGGTCTTTGGTTTCTCCTCTTGAGGCACCAAGGTTGATGGTTCACTAAGTGAGGTACAACAACCGATGGTGACTCTAAGGTTTCCTTTTGTGGCTAAGTTATGGCAAAAACCGATGGGCCACCTACTGTTATCAGTTGATATCTCATCTGGGGTTGACATTCAATAGTCCCCTTGGCTGCCACAATTGATGGTCAACCTATATGTGCATGGTTGAGAAGTTTTGACCTTGGACACATGGCATGCATGGCTAGACACCTCTACCTTTCTCTTTAAGCCCAAGCTTTATATACCTCCTCCTTCCATGCAAACAAGCTCTTTAGACACCCTCTCTTCTTCTTGTTGTTTATACCCCTCTTGTTTGGAAGAGAAGAAGGATATGAAGGAAGAATAAGCTTGGTTGATCATGATTGCATGTGTACCTAGGGTTTGGATCTACCCTTTTTGAGGTCGTTTGGTGCTTCCTTGCCTTGCTTCTTGGATTAGGTGAGTAAGATCACAATCTCCATCTTTGTTGTCCTTGATTCCCTACCTTCTTATCTCTTATTTCTTGGTCGGATACATGGTGCTCAAGGTGGGGCTTGTGCTTGAGGTTGAGAACACCTTATTTCTTGCCTCTTGGACCTAGGGTTTGCTTGTTCTTGGAGAAAGGAGCTATCTTGGACATGTGGAGTGCTCAAGCTAGGGTTTCTTCTCTCTCTCTCTCTTTGAGCTACCTTGCTATCTAGACCTTCTTCATCATCTTTGAGATGATTTACATAACTTTATCCATGTTTATTGCTTACTCTTAGCTTACATGTATAGATCTTGATCTAAAAACATAGTTCCAAGTAGAAAGGTGCTATCTTTGCCCATGGTTTGAGCCTATGTGGTAGTTTTTGAGTAGATAATATTCTTGGATGAACCTCTTGACCTTGTGCACGATCCTTTCTTGGAAGTGGGAGCTTTAGATCTTGCATTTCCATCAAACGATGGCTATTTCTTGTGCTTTGAGATGATTTCCTCTCGTGTTGAGATTTGATGTTTGACTTATGTGTCAACCAATGACTTGTGTTTAGTTATTGTTTTAGACTTTATCTTGTGCTTGAAACTGATTGCTATGCTTACCTCATGATCGATGGCTTGGTTTCTCTAGAAGCGATGGTCTTGAGGCTCACATTTAGTGGTTTCAATTGATGGTTTTCCTTCCTCCATCAAATGATAGTTTTGATTGGAGTTTTAGATCTATTTTTTCACATGTTCTTGACAACCAATGGTGGGTCTTGGTCAACACTTGGGTGCTTCTAGGTTCACAAATGATGGTTCTTCTGGTCCACATTTTATGGTGTGCCTAGCTCCATGATTCGATGGTTTGGATGTTCACAACCAATGGTGGCTCTGTTGTTCACAACTGATGGTATCTCTATTGTTCAGACTCAACGGTGGTTGTATTGTTCACAACCAATGGTGCTCCTAGTATTGACATTTGATGGCATACCTTTCTCTGAATTCAATGTCTTTTTGATTTATAATCCAGTTGGTGTATATATCCTAATCCGATGGTTTTATCTATGTAACCTCCAATGGTTTGAGTTTGGAGCATGGGATGTGATGATAGTGTTTGTCTTGAATACATACATGACCCAATGGAAATGTTAAGTGCAAAGGCATGTGATTTGACCTAACTATGTGTATGAAACAATGGGTTAGTTTGAATGCTATTTGTAACACTAATTCAACTTATTTTGTTGAATCTAACCTAATGCAATTAATGAATGATGGTTAACCATACTTAGCTTCCTTGTGTGATATGATGAAGGAGTATTCTATCTAATGTTTGTGGTAACCCTAATATGTTACTTGGTGAATACCATACCTTAGGATTGATGCATTCTTATGCTCCACCTGTGTACTACAAGTATGAGGATGAATGTTGAACCTTCTTCAAGGTGTTGCACTACTACAGAAACGGCCTTTGGCATCGGTCGTTTAACCCCATTTGGCGTCGGTTTCCGACCGACGCCTATGTGGGCGCCGCTAAAGGTCGAACACTTCGGCGTCGGTTTTTTAACCGACGCCTATTTGTCCTATAGGCGTCGGTTGTTTAGTAAATAACCGACGCCAAAAGTGTTCGCGCCACAGAAAATGGCGTCATCTAGGGCACTTTGTGCGTCGGTTATTTACTACACAACCGACGCCTATATAGAATATAGCGTCGGTGTTTTAGTAGATAATCGACACATAAAGTGCCCTAGATGACGCCATTTTCTGTGGCGTGAACACTTTTGGCGTCGGTTATATACTAAACCACCGACGCCTGTACTTCAAGACGACACGGCCGTGCTTCCCTGCACGGCCATGTTAGTACTATTGGCGTCGGTTTTATATGAATAACCGACGCCATTTACACCACGGCCATGCTATCCTGCACGGTCGGGTTGTTTGTACTATTAGGCGGCGGTTTTATCAAATAACCAATGCTGTATGTCTTTGCTGACGGTTTTCTATAAATAACCGACGCCTATTTATATTTTTTTTTCATCAGTTTGCAGGCCTGCTGTGGCTGGTCAGCAGGATGAGAACCTGCAGTTCAGTTTTCTGAACTGCAGGTTTACGACATCCTTATCAGCCTACAAACAGGCCGCAAACCTGCAAAAGTCACAAGCAAAATTCTACACAAGTACATACATTCAGACATCAATTCAATTCTCACATTCACACATATAGAAACATTCAAAAACATGTATTAACATTCAGAAATATTTATTTACAAAGTATCATTCATTATCGCTATCAACATCCCAATTATATCTTACAGTTGCCACTACTTGTATGGCTTTTGCCCATTCTTCTCTTACTTCATTTAATGCTTCCATCGTATATGGAGCATGTATATTTTTTAAGCGTTTACCTGTAGTGTTGTCAGTTTTAAACACCTGCAAAGAGAATGATGTATATATAAGTAATAATATAAAAAATAAGATAAGATTGATATATTTCATACTAACTAATGAGACTATATATAATACCTCATGTATGGTATCGATGTCCAATGCGGCATATTTGATAATCATCTGCATAAATCGCATCACATAGTATGCGCATGCCCATCCATTGTCTTGTGTAGCACACTATAAATTGAAACATACAAAATAATACAACTAAGCACAATTCACATCAATAATATATATATTCGAATCGGGAACTTACTTGTACGTTCTGCCAATTTATTGGCTGGTTCTTTTTCCTTGGGACCGTTCCTCCAGCCTTTTTGAATGCATCTAAACCCCTACATGTTAATATAACACAATAAATTGCATAAGTAAATAGTAATGTAATAAAAGATGTTAACGGATATAAAAATGAAATATTTCTCACCAGAATAATGGCATTCTCATTACGTGTCCAATTTTAGTGTTCAATGTACTCCCCGCAGGATCTAGATAATAAACAGTGAATGTCCCGGGGACAATAACTAGTAACTCCCAATGTCTACCGCTAGAAGTAAGAAGTTAACAATTAATAACTCAAAATGCAAAATAAAAATGGAATTTTCTTAAGTCCAAATTATAAATAAAGTAAACTTACTTGACATTGAATGGAGCTATTATTATCGTCTTCTTTTGCTGACCAAAAATTGTAAAAGCATCTATACAGTATTGTTGAACATTATCAGGGTCTTTAGCTACCAAACTAATCAATGATGGAATCAAAAATCCCACATGATCAAATGCAAATTGTTTGCAATGATCTTCGACTAGGTAGCTGCAAAACATATAGGCGTATGCATTAATATATAAGAAATCAGATCACCGGATCTTACACAAGGTATATGGATGTATAAACAAGATCTCACCTTATCCATGTCTCTATCATTGATGTATTCAGCCAATCATACATAAACAGCTCAATAATATCTTGTATAAATAAAGAGCTATCGTATGATTGACCTGCATAATCTGCATCTAAAGAAA
Organism: Alisma plantago-aquatica; assembly: GCA_963693085.1. Lineage (NCBI taxonomy): Eukaryota > Viridiplantae > Streptophyta > Magnoliopsida > Alismatales > Alismataceae > Alisma > Alisma plantago-aquatica. Next base: position 1,084,171,780 of record OY856410.1, on the reverse strand, counting down.
TAATTATAGGGCAATGTACATTATGTGCCCGTAGCCAACATGCCATTCCCCTACAAGCAGGACCTAACGGGTATGTTAGGTCAGATGGAACCCAATCGGGTAATGCGGGAAGTGGAAGTGGAGGCCTAGGTGCTCCTGGTGTCTTCTTTTTAACTTGTACATATAATTTCAGATCATTTGACATCATATATACACATTAACAGTCTAAATCAATGTAAATTTATCTTACAATTTCAGTCATGTAGACGACATCTGCTTTGGGCCACAATATCACCCCGCCTTCTGCCTCACCAAGTGTATCAATATCTGGGTGGGCATATGGCAACGCAACTTCCCTCCAATCGGGTAACACACGTAATGGGCCCACACGAACATAGCCCTGTGGCATTGGAGTCCCTTGAAACCTTTCCCCAGGAAGGGACGGGTAAGCTTGCGCCTCTGCAACAATGTAGTCTTGCATTCTTAAGCGGCATGGCTTCAATGCCTACAAATTTACGTAAAGAATATTATACATATATACATATCATCTTGAAAACATAACAACTTGAAAAGACTAACTACAATGCCATAAACAATACTTACAGCAGACGTGTTAGGCGATGGGTCTCCAGGATTACTCGCAGTCTGTGCATCAGGAGAAGAGTGGGTCGCCATAGGCGTATTGGAAGCCTGAGATGCCTGCCACCGCAGCAATTCTTCCTTGACCTTCTCAGCAACTACATCGTTGATCTTCTTAGCAACTAAATCCTCAACTCTCTTATTCTCCTATACATGGATAAAAGAAACATTAGCTTCTTATTAATGAATTTCCTTTTGCAGTAACATTCTAAAAAAAGAATAGGTTACCTCTTCTTGAGAAAGTCCCGCTCTAGGTTTGCGCTGGGATGGCCCAAAGAATGCTTTGATGCCAACACCAGCGCCGGCACCTCTAACACGTCCAGGATGCTCTGGGTTACCCAGAGCAACTATCAATTCATCCCTTGTTCCCTGAGGGATGAACGTGCCTTGTTTCCTCTGCTCGTGCAGCTCCCGCTAATCACCATAAACAGAAATTGGTAAGTTAACACCACAAATAATCAATATTCAAACGATTTCTCTAAAAGTGTTATTTTACCATTTTTGCAGCCGCCTCAGCAGTTACAGGCTTCTTTATTTCACCCTTCTTGTTTTGCCTGCCAGCTATCCAGATATCATGGCGAGGCATGGGTGTGGCAGACTCCTGAGTAGGAGCAGACTCCTGAGTAGCCGCAGACTCCGCCTGTAGTCTTTGGCGAACGCTTGCATAGCCTTTTGGACCCATAGTGTGGTCATGCACATTCAGTGCACGCCTTGCTTTTTGTGCGTCACTGAGGGCCTAGTTAGTATGCACATTAATGATTTGGTTAGTAGCACTAAATGCTAATCTTGAATAGGTGAATACAATGTATATTAATTAAATTGGGAGTGACGCCTAATACCTTGAATTCTTCAGATTTTCTTGAAGCAACAAAATTGTCCCAATCTTCTTTGTCCAAGAAGTTCCATTGTTCAAGGGCTGACTTCTTCTTATCACCCTCTTTTATGTATTATCTGTTCAGATTTGTCCTATAATTCCTAAGCATCTTTCCAGCGCGTTGCATCACATTTTTACGATGCAACTTCTCATCCAATGCAAACATATTCTGTAAAATAGAAATGTTATTAACTAGTATCCAAAATAGAATTGCAAATAATAGAATTTGTAATCTACAAAATAGAATTGCAAATAATAATAACTCACGCATAAATCCTTCCATATCAAGTCTTTTTTCCCTTGAGGAACTTTATGCCAATTGTCATACTTAACACCACAATGGCTCCGAGTGGTACACCCAAGATAGTTCACAAAATTATTGCGGTTCACTCCAATTGGATTTCCTCCATTATCAAACTCCACCACCAATTTGGATCCACTACCACTTAGCGCTAATAACTTCTTCAACAGAGTGATGCCCCTTTTCTTATTAAGTGTTTGGTGTTGCGCATCAAGTTGCTCCAGTGCTTCAGTGGGTACAGGTGCATCAATCTAAAATTTGACAAAAATAAAACACACTAAATTAGCCCAATATAGAAATATAGGATATATGACATAACTAGAAGATAATGAATTTTATAGAAATACAGGATATGTTTTTAGAACTTACATTAGTATCCTCGCCATGCTCGTCATGGACAGAATGCTCATCATGGACTTCATGCTCATCATGGACATCATGCTCATCATGGTCAGCCATCTGAAAATGTCATTAAAAAGGCAAACATTTAGCATTTCTATTAACTAGAAAAAGGCAAACATTTAGCATTTGTATTAACTAGAAAAAGGCAAACATTTAGCATTTGTATTAACTAGAAAAAGGCAAACATTTAGCATTTGTATAAACATACATGTCTCTAAAATTGTGATCTTTTATCAATTAACAATCCTTCATTGTGATCTCCGCGCACATATAAGTCATCATTAGCTTCAATATTTTGTGGAGTTGGCAACCCAACTGAGAATGGACTGGAGTCATCATACTTATCATAGTACTCTTCTTCATCTATAGGATCATCAACTGAGAATGGACTGGATGCCAATATGAATGGTTCACCCTTCTCGCCAATCTTTTCAAAGTTCACCAAAGTGAAACCCAATTCATCCACTATAACTCCTTTGGTGTTATCAACCCAATTACATTTAAAGAGCAGAATTTTGAAATCTATGTAGTCAAACTTCCAAATGTCCTCAATGACACCGTAATATGACATTTTAGCTTCACGTGGACTCTTATCCTTTGCACTTGCAAAGTACATAGTCGACACTTGAAGAGTGACCCCACTATTTTGGACGACACTCTTATCATCTTGGCGCTTTGTGTAATATGTGAATCCATTAATGTCAAACCCTTCATAAGACATAACATTCGGTTTTGGTTTAAAAGCGAGGCATTTGATAGTTTCTGTAATATCATTTGGTGTTTGAGATAGTTGATGTAAGACTTTATCTTCAAACCACTTAGTAAAAGTCTTATTATGCTCTCTAGCAAGCCACATTGAACTTGCTCGAGGATGTTGTCTCTTTATGAAATTGGTATGTTCCTCGATATAAACACTCACTTCGTCCATATTGTGTAAAATATACAAGTGAGCTTGTTCCAACTGCTCACGGTTGATTACTTTCACCCGTGATCCCAAAATTCCTTTGCCCTCCTCAATATTCTTGTCATTATCAGGAGTGTCATTACCACTGAGAAAGTCATTGCAAAAATCCATAACCTCTCGCGCCACATAACCTTCAATAATACTCCCTTCAGGCCGATAACGGTTTCGAACATCACCTTTAAAAACGCTCATGTATCGTTCAAAGGGATACATCCAATGCAAGAAAACGGGTCCCAACATTTTCACTTCCCTAGTCAAGTGGACAACAAGATGTACCATGATATCAAAGAACGAAGGAGGGAAATACATCTCAAGCTGACATAGGGTAACAACCACTTCTCTTTGCAAATTATCGAGAGTATCAGGGTCAATAACTTTGCTGCATAGAGTGTTGAAAAAGAAACAAAGTCTGGTAATTGCAAACCTTACATGCTTCGGCAATATAGATCGAATTGCCACGGGAAATATTTGTTGCATTAGAGTGTGACAATCATGAGATTTAAGACCTATCAACTTCAGATCTTTCATTGATACCAATCTACGGATGTTGGATGAGTAACCATGTGGCACCTTAACATTTACCAAGCATTCACAAAAAGTTTTCTTCTCCTTTCTAGACAACGTGTAACAAGCGGGAGGTAAGTATGTTCTTTTATTACCCATTTCACGTAATTCTGTTAATTCTGACCTTATTCCCATTTCACGTAGGTCCAGTCTGGATTTTATCCCATCTTTAGTCTTACCTGGTATATTTAATAGAGTACCAATGATGCTATCACAGAAATTTTTCTCAACGTGCATTACATCGATACAATGCCTGACTGTCAAAGAACTCCAATAAGGAAGATCCCAAAATATTGACTTCTTCTTGAATGAAGAATTGTCACTCTGTGTGGCCATACTACATTGTGATTTCTTACCAAATTCATTGACAATGTCTTTTACTCTTTCATAAACAACATCCCCTGGTATAGGTTTAGGTGCACTCCGTTCATCATTCCATCCATTGAATGCTTTGCGCTTCCTACGATACGGATGGAATTTTGAAAGAAACCTTCGATGACCAAGATATACAGTCTTGCCGCCATGTTTTAGTCTTATTGAATCAGTGTTTTCTTCACATATAGGACACGCTTTAGCTCCTTTGACACTATATCCAGACAAATTCCCATATGCTGGAAAGTCATTAATAGTGCAAAACAACATAGCGTGCAAACGAAATGTCTCTCTTGTTGAAGCATCATAGGTCATCACACCTTCAGCCCAAAGTTTCTTTAAGTCATCAATCAAAGGTTCAAGATAAACATCGATATCATTTTCGGGTTGTTTAGGGCCCGATATCAACAATGACAACATAACGTACTTATTTTTCATACACATCCAGGGAGGAAGATTGTATATAACAAGCATGACTGGCCAAGTGCTATGTTGGCTGTTCAATGTCCCGTACGGATTCATCCCATCTGTACAAAGCCCAAGTCTTAGATTCCTATCTTCTTCACCAAATTTAGGGTACAATAGATCAATCTTCTTCCACTGTGGGGAATCAGACGCATGTCGTAGGATCCCATCATTATTTTTCTTAACATCTGCATGCCACCTCAAATTCTTCGCATCTTTCAGATTTGCAAACAAGCGTTGAAACCGTGATATTATAGGTAGATACCACAACACCTTGGCAGGAGAACCAGTTTTGGACTCCCCCGAAGTCATCAATTTATACCGTGACGCACCACATTTTGGACAATCTTTCAAATCTACAAAGTCCTTTTGAAATAATACACAATCATTCGGGCATGCGTGTATCTTCTTGGCCTCCATTCCCATTGGGCACAACATTTTCTTTACCTGGTATGTTGAGATTGGAAGCTCTTTTCCTTCAGGAAGCATTTCTTTCAACAAAGTCAACAATGAAGTGAAGCTTTTGTCACTCCATCTATTGTTAGCTTTCAACTTATACAATCTCAACACAGCGCTAAGCTTCGTAAACTTAGCAGAGCCTGTGTATAACGGTATCTCAGCATCATGCACAATGTTTGTAAAGATAGGAGGTGGATCGGTGTGCTCTACCCTACAACTATCCAGCATCGCATCAACGATGTCTGCTGGAACTGGTTCGTTCACATTTACGTCATCGGAGGCAATTTCTTCTTCCACCCAAGCACTGCTATCGACATCTACTGGTTTCGATTTTGAAATCTCTCCATGCCAGTGCCATTCTGTATAGCCTTGTACAATCCCGTTGCACATGACATGACTTTTGATTTCCTCACCAGTGTTGACTTTCAAGTTGTTACCGCAATGCCTACATGGACAGTAGAACCTATCTGTAGGTTTTTTCCTATGTTCTTCGGCAAATCTAATAAACTGATCAAGACCAGATATAAACTCTGGGGTGCAACGATTACGAATGGCCATCCATGATCTATCCATTCTATGATCAGAGAAAACAAGTATATATTAGGAAAACAAGTGATTGTTCATTCTAATGATTGTTCACATTCTAGGCCTACAAACACATTTGATGTCATTCTTATATATAATAAATGTGTACCACCTATCCCATACTTGAACACCTAATCTCACTAGTAAGTGTATAATGTGTATTGGGTTTTCAAGAAAATTTCGGCAGCATTTCCCCGCTGTTCTCTAAGTACATATGTACTTAGAGAACAAACGGGGAAATGCTACCAAAATTTTCTCGAAAACTCAATACACATTATACACTTACATCCTAAGTGAGATTAGGTGTTCAAGAACAGTCCCAAACCGGGGACTATCCAAGATTTACTCCTAATGAGTCAATCTTGGACGGGTTTCTAGGCCAACAAACACAATAATAGATATCTACAATGAAGTCGGACTCCATACAAACAGTATATAATTTAGTGATTGTTCATTCTAATTTATACCAATGTACAAGTAATATAAAAAACAATGATTGTTCACATTCTAGGCCAACAAACACATGTGATGTCATTCTTATATATAATAAATGTGTACCACCTATCCCATCCTTGAACACCTAATCTCACTAGTAAGTGTATAATGTGTATTGGGTTTTCAAGAAAATTTCGGCAGCATTTCCCCGCTGTTCTCTAAGTACATATGTACTTAGAGAACAAACGGGGAAATGCTACCAAAATTTTCTCGAAAACTCAATACACATTATACACTTACATCCTAAGTGAGATTAGGTGTTCAAGAACAGTCCCAAACCGGGGACTATCCAAGATTTACTCCTAATGAGTCAATCTTGGACGGGTTTCTAGGCCAACAAACACTCTAGGATTTAGGGTCATAGGTACCATCATAGAACAAAAGGGGTACACTCTAGGATTTAAGATCACACTACATCATGTATTTTATACAAAATTACATGTATGTGTATATAAAAAATATATTTATAAGGAACTTCTATACATATCTAATCAACAAATCAGTAATTAAGTAAGTATTCATCAATACTTACTATTAATCAGTATCTCTAATCATTAAAATCGGCAAGCAGATCAGTTATTGTAAAGATACAATTTACAGCACATCAAAATTTCTAGCACAAATGAGCACATAGTCAGAGATAAAGATGACATAGTTCTTTTTTTATAATTGTCTAAGAACAGTTATCAATTTGTCTGTGGACTGACTCCAGAAATTATTATCTATAGCAAAATAAACCTCATCAGTAAGTGACCAGCTCCATGAAGGATCGGAAGCTTACATTGTATAAAATGCCTCACCTCACAAAATAATCCGCGCAGTAAATGAGAAATAGGTAGAGGAAAGGAAAAGACACTGGCGCATACCAGATCTGTTGGCACCGATAAGGAGGCAGCGGGAGCCAGGTGGAAGCTGCAGGTTGAACTTGACGGCGTGGCGGCGGCGCAGCGGATGGAGCAGCAGGGCGGGCAACAGGTGGCTGCAGCAGGGCGCGGCGGCGAGCTCCAGGCGTCAGGCAGGCAGACCAAGGACCAGCGGCGTCGGCGGCAACGATCTCCAGGTGTCCGGAGAAGGGGGCACGGTCCAGAAGGGGGTGCAGCAGCAGTGGCGGCGGAGAAGGGGGCACCGGAGTAGCAGTGGCGGCACGACGGCGCTGTCGTGGAGAACAAGGAGCAGAGAAATCGATGGCGACAGCGTGGGAAATCGACGGAGAAGCAGAAAAAAGGGCTCGCAATGAAACAGAAGAAAGGGGAAGAGTCGGGCATCGTGGGTTATAAAGTCCCAAATAGCGTCGGTTTTTTACAACAACCGACGCCTAAACATCTTTAGCGTCGGTTGTTTGAAAAAACCGACGTCCAATTGGACGATATTTTCATGAAATTGTTTGGCGGGAACCACCTTCAGCGTCGGTTATCCTTTAATAACTGACGCTGAAGGTGACACTTTTTGCGCAAATTTTCATCGCACATAGGCGTCGGTTTCTACCTAAATAACCGACGCTGAAAAGGACACTATTTTTTTTGATCAAAAAATGGATTTCGTGGGCGACTTTACGCGTCGGTTTGTTATAAACAACCGACGCTGAAGACAAAGCGGTACCCGTGTCTGGCTGGTCTTCGAATATAGACGTCGGTTTTCGTAAACAACCGATGCCTAACATAGAAGGTGTCGGTTTTCCTTAATAACCGACGCCCAGAAAAGTGTCACTGAATGCTATTTCTATAGTAGTGTTGAAAGATAATGATGATCTTGTAGGGAATTATTTTAATGGTAGTAATGACCTTTAGGCATGTCTTGAGCCCTAAAGGAGGTATAATCCTCTTCATGATGTGATAAGGATTGAAATATTATGATGATGTTATAAGGAATATGTCTCACGTGTTTCATATCTTCTGGAGTTGTTATATACCATGTTTTTGTATAACTCTTTTAGGGTTTGTATGTAACTTGATTGATGCAGCCTTAACTCACCCAATTGGTATTAACTAATCAAGTGAAACCCTAATCATGTCGTGCCCTATGCCATAGAACCATTCCAATGTCAGGACTTTCCGGATGGTGAAATGGGTGCTCCATAAGGGAAGCTCAAAGTCATATACTATTGAGTATATGCAGGTGCATGAGGCTATGTGTCCTTATCATCTTGATTCTAAGGTTTGGAGGATGGTTGTGGTCATGCCTTGTATTGAGAGTTTTCAAGGTTGTGTCTCAGATATTTTTATGTGATGTGATTGAGAACAAATTTGGTTGTACCTTAGATGATAGGGTTTTGTATATCTTGGTTTTTAGTGTCGTGACCTATATACCAAGGGCAGACTAAGTGTTAGAAGCTTGACTTTATGTCGTTGCAGGTAGCTTAACTAATATGTCACTGAATTTTACTCATACTGACTGAGGATCTGAGATCTTAGAATTATGTCTCTCCTAGATCTTTTATAGAACTAAATAGCACTTCACAGTGGTCAGTTGAAGTATGAGTGGTATACCTCAAACTCCCCAGGGCTTAATAAAAGATGTAATGTAGCTGTGTAGTATATCTGCTAGGGTTAAATGCACTTCATATTAGTTGATAACACTTACCTTGTTTCTTATAATTCTTAGTTGGTGTATAATGTGGTAAGAGAAATCAACTGTTTAGATGATGATAGATTTACTTGTTCTAGTAATATCATGTTACTCATGCTAGTTATATCTTTAACTATTAAACCTAGTTAATCTGCTTAATAACATAATCTATTATAATCAATAACCACTGTAGAGAGTTATATCTCTCATTGGTACATGGTTCTCACCTCATGGACACCACATCTCTTTTAGTTTATCATAAGCGACGTCATCAGGTTTGAGGTGGTGAGGAAGTTCAGCTTGGAGATTAGTAGGAGAAGAAGGTTGGCTAGTAGTTAGTATGTCCTAGAGTCGTCTATTTACTCTCAAGTCCAGGGAGGGGTTGTTTTGTAGATGATATGTATATGGACTCTAGATTTTGGCAGTACTCTGATGATGTATATGTCATGTATATGTGGAATGTCACTTTTTGTATAGATATTGTGGTTGAGCCCACTGGACAGATATGTAAATACCTAATATGGCATGTGTTATTATGCAGATTGTTGGACCTTTATGTAAATGTTTTTAAACAAGTTGGTGATGGTTATTTCAGTATAGTTATCTCATTTTTCTATTGTGTGGTTAATTAAAATGATCAATTACATTTTCTATTTTGAGTAATCTCGTTTAGCATGATGGGTTGGCGCAACATGATTGCAAAGCATGTCCTCGTGTCACTAAGAAAATTTGCATCTAGCATTGATCAGTGGTGTTGATGTTGGTACTAAACCACCACCCTCTTTGACTAAGAATTATAACTAATTCCTCTCTACAACATGATGAGAGTTATCGATCAGACTACCAATATATATGTATGGTATACTACAACAATTACACAACATGAACAGACATGCATTCCACAATTCCACTGGCATGCCAACAAGCAACAACAAATAAAGATGGTTCGACATTCTAAAACTGTGAAGCATGAGTAGAAAAGATGAATCATAACCAAAAAGAACATGTAGATGTTCCAACATGACCAAGAGTGGACAAGCATTCTACAAATCCCACAAAAACAAGAAAATGCTCTACATGCTATAGGCATGCCAACATGCCAAAACAAGAAAGAAAATACAAACATTATACTATAGTGTCAATGACAGGAGTGGGTAGACATTCTATAAATTCCAACTATACAGGAAGAGGTGGATGTTCAACATATATACCTCAATATCAATGTGTCAAAATAAGCATGAGCAGAAAGATGCTCTACTATAACAAATGTGATGAGAACGGACAAACTTTATACTAGGACAAGTAGAATGAAACGGCATTCAATATATATGTAGTGACACAGACACACATAACAAGAATAGAACACTCAGACATTGTAGATATCTGTAGGAATTCCCGTATGCCAAATCAAGAAAGAATGGGTAGACATTTAGGAAAGAAAATAGGATTGGTAGATAGTTTACCTATGTATCAACCTATCCAAATGGCAAAACAAGTATATGTTCTATCGACTAACTACAAATAAAAATGAAATAGCAACTAACACATGTTCTTTATGCTTCCCACAAATTTGACGCAAAATGGAGTGCAAAAAACTTTCTAATTATCTCAAGGATTACTACAATGCAAACTTAAAACAAATAAATAAATATTGCATAGACCAAAAAAGGATGGGCACATGTTCGATACAAGAATTATAAAATTCCTCACAATATAAGAACAAACACATGTTCCATGTAGTAAAAAATGATGGGAATACATTTGATACAAGCATATTAAGATGCCACACAATGCAAGAACAAACAATTGTTCCAAGGATAGAAAAAGATGCAAAGAAAACAATATATACATTTCAAACTATCACAATAAGAAAGAACAAATAGATGTTCAAATTATATCAAACTAGATGTCATACGTTCTATCAAGATATCAGCTAAATATCAGAACAAATAGATTGGGCCTACACATATAAGAACGAGCTGATGTCCTCAATGCTTGCTACAAATCCAAAATGAAATAGAATGGATAGACATCATACAAGGTTGATTCAAATAAGAATGGTTAGGAATTCTTTAGGCCTACTATGGAGCAAAACGAAACCAAAAAAATGTTGATGTTCTGTTAAATAGGCCCAAAAAGGATTGGGTGAACGTATTTAGGCCAAAAAATTAAGACTTAATGGTCATATTTACTACAAATAAACTACAAGGTCAGAGCAAACTTAAATAAGAAGACATACTTTAGGTCTACTATGAATAATGAGATGGAGTGGACATGTGATCTATACTACATGAAGTACCATAACTTCTATGGCATACAACTCATAAAAACATAATTAACTAATGTGGAAGCGTTCACTAAGCAGCGGATTACCAAATTCACTAAAAATTAAAACCTTTTTATCAAAAGATCCATCAAAGGAAAACTTTATCACATAGAACCAAAATAACATAACTACATTCTTGTTCATAGGTACATATTTTGTATCATCTCCTTTTGAGAATTACAAGCATTAACTGTCATGTCAATCTAAACACAGGCAGTATAAAATCTCGAGGCACTGAACCAAAATCTCAAAAGCACTAACTACTACTCTGAGGACCTGAGAGTACAGAGACGACACATAGGACTCTATCTACATCTATACAAGGCATAACAGCCAGTGTCTCCACCTGAGACTTCACTGATGTCCCTGCTGTTGTTGTTGTTGTCCTTCTCCTATTGAAGGATTTCTGCCTCCTCATCCGCGTCCACCTAAAAATGTAGTTCCCACGGGGGTGAGACAATTGTAAATTGCCCCAGTGAGAGATATAACTCTCTTCCAGAAACATTATTATTGCAACTTAAGAAGATAAAATATACACAAAGGAATCATATTTGTTTGGCAGTAGTTAATTCAATGTTTAACAGATTAGAACATCATTCTTATCAAAAGCATTGCATCTATAACTTGATAGAACAACATGTCACTTATCCTTTAAGGAAGATGAAGAACATGTATATCATTTATTCACTATAGAATCATTACCACAACACTAACTCTCTTTAGGCTTAGATCATATATCTAATGCCTGGCATTGTCATTGTGGAGTCATGGCATGTAGCCATACTCTTTTCACAAAGTGTTGGGATCTTAGTCCCTCAACTCACCAAGAAAAATTCCATTTCTTAACAGGTTCACCATCACAATTATAACATCTGGGTATTTGAACCCAGAACTCACCATAGGATACTTATTATCACTTATTAGGTAACTTAATACCTTCAGATCATCTAACCAAGGACATCATGATTCTTGCTACATAATTTATTGCACATAGTACACAAAGTTCAATGATTCTTACTATACAAAGCATATGAAGGCTTATAAAGCCTATAAAACATTCTCAATAACAAAGCATCATAGCCCATACCTGGTTATGCTCATCTTCTCAACATATATGCATGATTAGTAATCATGACACAATTACATATCAATATCATGCAATATGAGGGTTATCTTATTAAATCTGTAACCCATTAGTCTTTATTTGAGCTTCACATAGGATTACCTTGTGTTAGAATTTCACACAGTAATACCATGTATTAGGGTTCACATAGCATTGACTTGTAATAGAGTTTCACATAGCATTACTCTGTATCAGGGTTCACATAGCAAGGAATCAATATGGATAATCATAAGTATTCAATCATACTCTTTATTCTCATCATTCATCATTAAATGAATTATTAACACTCAACATGAGTTTCTCTCTCATCTTTGCCAGAATATGATTACATCATAGTTTATAGGTTTGGATTAACCTTTTCATAAGGCATGTTAGCCTACATTCAACAGAGTGCATTACATCTCAATGTAACCATTGACATGACACATCTCATGTGTCATTCATCCAATTGCATTGGACTTATAACACATCAAGTATACCAGTATTGGGGTGTTGGATGTGATATCTATCATATCTTGATGTATCACTTCCCTCAACACCTTTATCTTACTTGAGTTCATACACTTAGCTTGTATTAGGGTATTCCCATCCTAATACTTTATGCATCAGTTCATCACATTTATCATGTAAAGTAGTAGTCATTAATCACTCACTTAGAATATACAACCATTGCCAATACTATGGACTCATCCTTGAGTTAGGAACTATTAATATAAGGATATTCATTATCAACCTCTCTAAGTGTTACATTTGTCATAACATTAATCATTGTTCCATTATTAGGAATAGTATTCTCCATATTTATAATTTGAGGATTCACATAGAATATTCCATACATTTATGGATTTCACATAGTATTATTCTTAAATAGAGTTTCATATAATCATCCTTCTATATCAGGGTTTCACCTAGTATTATGTGAAATTAAGATTTCACAATACATCACCCAGTGCTAGGTCTTCACATAGGATTAGTGGCACTACCCTATATTAGGATTTCATGCACCTTACCCCATTTTAGGGATTAAGGTTTTATATTCACATCCAAGTAAGGTTTCTCTTACCTCATACCCAAATTAGGATTAGGATATACAATTCCCATTAAATTAGGGTTTCCTTCATTGTTACACTAAGTTAGGATTATATCATCACCCTGGATTTATGATAACACTCAGCTTTGCCCTAGATTAAGGTTTCACACATAGCTTTGTTCTAATTAGAGTCTCACACATAGCATTTCTCTAATTAGGGTTTCACACATAGAATTGCTCTAATTAGGGTTTCACACATAGCATTGCTCTAATTAGGGTTTCACACATAGCATTGCTCTAATTAGGGTTTCACACATAGCATTGCTCTAATTATGGTTTCATGATCTCATTATTATGGATAGACCCTTATCACATAGTTTACTCATAATGAGAGGATTAGTGCTTAATTATATAAGCATTCATCTCTCTCATTCTCTCTCTCATCCTCTTTAGGATGTTAACTACTCCAAGATTAATCTAGGTCAACTCTTCACTTGAGTACACATAGCTAGGGTTAACCTTCACTATCATCATGGGTCTACATCTTTAATAATCACATAGTTGATTGACCTTTGATCATATTAGATGTCCAAATGGTCTAATCAATTAAACCATCAATTATATAAAGAATTCAAAAGAATTGACCAGTTAAACTTTCAATCCCACAAAGTGATCAATTTGGGTTAACCATTGAAATCTTCAAATGCATTAAGTATCTAAATAGGTTCAGCATATTGGACCTTCAATTACATGAGATATTCAAAAGGATTAACCATGTTGATCTTCACAAAGGATGTGAACTGACTGGTTTGTGATTCGTAGCAGCCATAAATAAGTGAAATTTTGTCTCTTTGATTCTCAATTGATCAGGGAACCTTTCCCATGACCCTCCTATAAATAGAGGGGTAGTCAAGGCTTTCATAATACATAAAAACAAGCTCTGACAATTGTTGTCCTCTCACAGTTGTGGTAACGTGAGACCCTAAGCAAGTATCAAAGGAGAGACATCAATGGAGAGACAATAAGGGAGATCAAATCAATGCTAGAACGTTGATGTTCGAAGGGAAAACTTCTTCCCATTGTCTCTGGTAGCAAAACTTGGAGTTTCTAATGGTCTACGTGTACTATGTAGAGGTGTGGAGGCCATTATCACCACTCTAGAAGGGCAACAACCATTGCCATCCATGGTACTACACCAAGAGGTCGTCACCAGTTGTCCTTGTGCATATTGCAAGTAGTGCACATCATCGTGCAACATTTTTCATTGGACTCGCTCCAGGACCAGGTGTATCTCTTGCTACCTTCTTTCCTAGCTACATCGTTTTGATGTGATTTCTCTACAAAGGAGTAGGGGGGGTTTTGTTTCTGCTGCCATTGTTTGTCATCTCAATTCCCCAACAGTGGTATCATAGACACATCAATTTACGATGTATCTGGATTTAAATCAATACGATCGGATTTATTTTATTGCATATGATGTGAATATAAAAAGTTAGTAATGTGCATATCCAATAAAATAGCATATACAATCTCAATATATATGAAATGATATATATATGCAATATGTACATGTCGTCCTAAAAGCATTTTGATGGTGGAAGTAAGTGTGGTTATGGCCAAAGCCCATGTGGATGTATGAGCATGGTTGTTTGGTTTTCTTTCTTGTTGTTACTCGGATTGCATATTGAGCCTCTCCACTCCTTTCCAAATGCAAATTAATGCTCTTCTTTCTATATTTCCCTCGAATGTAACTTGAGGCTTTACCTTTTACCATGTAATATGGAATAGGATAGTTTAATTTAAGTTTCATCATGAGAAGATGTTCTGCACTTGATGAGTCAACTGACTGTGAGTCGAGCCAATAAATTGGAGAATCAGGGAGACCAACAGATAGGAGGATCCAACCGATCAACCTGAAGGCAAACTGATCGACTGAAGGGTTCATATGACCGACCCAGCCATAACAAGTCTTCATTATAGGTTGATACATATGGTGTGGACCTCAGTTGGTAGCAATTCTTTGTGACTCCAAAGAATTGTATTGGTATAGACATAACCATTGCTTATATATTTCTTATTGCATGTTTTTCATTTTTTGATATAGCATTGTATGATATGTGCTATAAGTATGTGGTGATTGGATGTGTATATGTATTTATATAAAAATCCCTTAATAAATATTAAGTCTTAGATGTTTTCCATAAATAGCACACATGAAAAGCTTGATCGACCAAACATGGACACACCAACCATGGTGCACCATCTATCTCGTGGAAGTGTGATGATAGTTATGTGGGCATGCTAAGAAAGGTGTATTACTATCGCGTTAACTTATGGGTTAGGATTGACTAGGTGACCTTAATGAGATTGAGTGCCTAGAAGTATATAGATGGATCTTGACAAGGAGTTGTGCACACCATCTATCCAAGATTTACATGAGATGCAATTGGAAAATTTTGTCAGCCTTAATAATTGGTTATGGACGTCAGCATTGGCAGGGTAATAAATTAATTATTTTAGATATTGGCTCGCTAGAAGATTGTATGCTGCAATCTCCTAAATTGGTAGTGACGACTATCAATTTGAAAAAAATAGTGGGTGTGATAATTAATCAAAAGCCTAATTAATACTGTCAATATTATCAAATCAAATCAAAAAGTGTTCTGAAAAAAAAAATTGCAAATTTTGTAGAATATAATGCCAAACAAACAAAAAAAATCTTTATGATCGATTCTTGAGAAGGACAAGCTGAACGAGAATAACTTCCACAACTGGTTTAGGATGTTGAGAATCGTCCTCACTCAAGAGTGCAAGCTCTATGTCCTAGAGACACCAAAGCCAGATGTACTCACTCCCACTATGCCTAAGGCTGACAAGGATGTTTATAAGAAGCACTCTAATGAGACCATGAATGTCAAGTGTCTGATATTGTGCTCAATGAACTGTTAGTTGCAGAGACAACATGAGAACATGGATGTTGTTGAGATAGTAACACATATTAAGAACATGTACTGTAACATCCCTGACCTGGGTTATGTACTAACCCTAGGTGTTTTGTTTAATAAAGATGATTAGATTCTTGATCTTATCTTTTGAAAAGTAATTAAGATTTTTGAGGAACTTATATTTCAATTCCAGTCCTTTTTGAATGATGTTGAAACATTGTTTTGTTAATTTTGGACTAAAGTGCAAATTACCCAAGTTGAGGGGTTAACTTGCAAATTGCACATGATAAGATGTTCCTCTGATGTTGAGACATCATAAGAATGAATATGATGTATTGGTATGGTTTCCACAAGCTTGGGCATCAAGATAAAGCTTGTCGAGCAATCCTTATGCATTAAAACCTAGTTTTGGTGTAATGTGCAATTTACCCAAAACCTAGGGTTCAATACGCAAAATACCACCTCTAGAGGGTCTCTCATGTTTCTTGGCATCAAGTAGAGAAAAGAAAATGAGAGGGGAACCTCATTTGAGTTATCTTGGAGGAGAGAGAATCTTGACATTAAAATAATCAAGATTTAAGCATATATGGAACTTTAATTTAATTTAATGCAAAAAGAAATAAATTTATTAAGGATCCCTTCAACCAAAAGTTGAAGGATGTGTTTGCAATATATTTGTACGAGATTGTGCCTTTCTATGGCACAAAAATATCTTGGTTGAGTGGAAGCCACTCACATTAAGATAATAAAAAGTAATATCCACTAAAAAGTTGGATATTAATATAAAACTCTTTAAGCTGCTTAGTTCCTTTTCCATTAATTCTTGGATAATGATGGATTTTTTCAAGAAAATGAAGATGGCTTCGTGGCCAAGAAATGGAGGGGAGTTTGATGGAAATTATTTTGGGATTTAAGGAAAATAACCCATTTCTCTTTCCTTGAAAATCCCTTTATGTATATCTTTTTCCAATACACTTAAGGACTTTTCCTTAGTTTCCTCTTCCCATCTTTGCTTTGGCCGACCAAGGAAGAGCTCAGGAGAAGGAGAAATACTAACACAACCTTTTGGTAAGGTTTTGATCATCTTCTACCTCGGATTCATGGTGGAAACCCTAAATCAATACTTGAATATTGGTTTTCTTCACCCGATTTCCAATTCTAGCCATCTTTTTCATCCAATAGCTCAAGAACGGACCTTGGGCAGTTTCTGGAACTCCATCCACCATTATAGCCGTGGAGCTTGGAGCTTGGAGATCAGATTTGAGGCGGGTTTTATAACTTTAACCCTTAAACATTGATATTGCATCAAGTTCTCTATGATTTGTTGGTTATTTTCTTCTATTTTGAACTCTTTTGGTTCATTGCTGAAATTCCCATGAAAAATGGTTGCTGTTCTTGGTTGTTCTAAGGAGTACGATGATGAAATCATCTTAGATGTTTATCCAAGAAAAATCCCAGGTCAAACGGTCTCCTAAGTTGCTCAAACGATTTCCCAAACCGTTTGGGAGCAAACAGTTTCAAACTGTTTGAGATGAAACGGTTTCACCAAACCGCATAAGGGCAAACGGTTTCAGACCGTTTGGAGGTGTTGACCAGGGTTGACCATTTGGGAATTTGTTGCTAATAATGTTGGTTATTGATCCACTAAATATAATTTATTAACTCTAAGTGGTTCATGAGTTGAAGGTCCAACAATCACCAAAACCCTAATCAGGTTAAGTGCTGATTTCATAAGTGTTTGAGTTTGAAACTTGGGTTGATTGACCCAAACGGTTTCAAAACCGTTTGTGGATCACCCAAAAGGTCTCAAGACCGTTTGGGGGTCACCCAAGACCGTTTGTAGGTCTAGGGTTGGATATGGTTAAGTGTTTGAAGATCCAAAGATATGGTATTAACCCTAATCGGCTAAGTGTTGATTTTGCATTGGAATGAGTTGATGTTTTGGGTTGATTGACCCAAACGGTTTCAAAACCGTTTGGGGATCACCCAAATGGTCTCAAGACCGTTTGGTGATCACCCAAGACCGTTTCGAGGTCTAGGGTTAAGTATGGTTGAGAAATTGAAGGTCCAAAGATATTAAGTTGAAATACAATCAAGTGTTGATTTGGTGACCAATCCTAGGATCCAAACTTTAATTGAATGATATGGTTGATGATGATGTGATGGGAAAACGGTCTCAAGACCGTTTGGAGGTCATCCAAACAATCCCAAGACCATTTGTAGGTCTAGGGTTGACTATGGTGAGGTGTTTGGAGATCTAAAGGTATTAAGCTGAAGAGTAATCAATTGCTGATTTGGTGAGCAATCCAATGAACCAAACCCTAATTGGTTGACTTGTATTTTGATATGGACATGGGAAAATGGTATCAAGACCGTTTGGAGGTCATCCAAACGACCTCAAGACCGTTTGGGGTCAGCTCATGTTCAATTTGGATGAAGGTTCAATGGTTTCAAAATTATCAAACTCACATTGATTAATGTTGAAGGATCATCGATTCCAAACCCTAATCCAATTGATTCAAACCCTAATCAATGATTAATTGAGGGTCAATTGAGGGTCCAATCAGTTGAAGGTTGACCTATTTAAATCAATTGAAGTATGGTTATAGGCCAATTAATGATTGGTTACATGTATTCAATGGTTGAAGGAACCAACATTGGAAACCCTAATTCATTTTGACTTGTTGAGTCTATTTTTGGTCCTTGCGGTTTTGAGGGGGTTTGGGACCAAACGATCCCAAACCATTTAGGTTCATGTGGTTTCCAAACCAATTGAGTTCATGTGGTTTCAAAAGTCAACTTTGGGCAAACGGTCTTCACCACCTACTTTACTAAACGGTTTCAATGTGGTACTTTAGCAAACGGTTTCCTTAGTTGCTCAAGACCGTTTGAGGTCTGAATTGGTCAAGACCATTTAGAGTCTATAAGTCCAAAACCATTTGATGGATAATTAACCAAAACTGCATGGGTACTTAAAGTGGTTAAAGGACAAAGTGATTAGTTGACTAATACATGATGTAATCAAAGATGATTATAGTAATTACATCTTAATGGGATGAGGTGATTAGTACCCTTTGAATAATTAAGCCTTAATGGTCATGGTGACAATGACATAACCCATGATGTCAATTCTTCTTCAAGATTGAGTTGACTTAGCCTAATCAAGGTTGATGCAAACATCATCTTATAGAAGATGAGAGAGAAGACTTCCTATATGAATGATAACCATATAATGGCTAAGTCTTAACACTTTTAGTATGAATGAATGTCTAATTATGGTATGATCCTTCATAGTAGGATCATGAAACCCTAATTATGATGGATGATGAATCATAACCCTAACTGAGGACATTTTTAGGTGAAATCCTAATACATGATGATGGCATGAACTTAATTCATAGTGATGACATGATAAACCTTAACTCAAGGCACTTTGATACTCACTCCTACTTGGGGTGAATAGCAAACCCTAATCAAGGGTGATGTAATGTGAGTAGTAAACCCTAATTGTGAGTTATTGAACTTAAACCCTAATCAAGGGTGATGCAATGTGAATAGTAAACCCTAATTGTGAGTTATTGAACTTAAACCCTAATCAAGGGTGATGTGATGTAAATAGTAAACCCTAATTCCAAATAAGGTAAATGGAAGTGTGAAACCCTAATTCTGGGTTATACTTCATACTAATAAGCTCTAAGGTTGGATAATGAAATGATGAGTCATTTATCCTATTTGAGCTAAAGGGGATGATTAACCCTAATTGAATTAAAAAGGGAAACCCTAACCCTAGCAAGGGCATAGTGGTATAACCCTTGAATAATGATGTCATAGTTGTTTTACATTGTGCTGATAGGAAATTGATGTATCTATTATCATCTGTACTAATCATGCAGGTCTTATGAGATATTGAACATAGCCAGATATGAGCTATGATTCTTTGGTTATTGAAAGTACTTTATGAGCTTTGTAAGCAATGATATGCTATGTTACCTAGTGAAAGGTAACAAAAGAGATTGATAGGCTGTAAGAGCCATGTGAAATACCTGCATTGCAATTATCATGTTTACACTATCAAATGACTTGTTAGCATTATGTTACCTGTTAAAGTGGTAACAAGTATTTTAATGATATCAGGTTTGAACACCCATATTCTTGAATCATGATGATGGGATGATAAGGGATTGAGATCCCAATGATTAATAAAGCTGTGAAATGAACTTGATAGAAATAGTACTCATTCTTTATAGCAATTGTTATAATGTTTTATGTTTGAAAACATGCCTGCTGCTAAAAGAATGTTGTAATGTACTTAATTAATCAAGCGAAATGATATCATGTAGAGCCATGACCATAGATCCATCATCGTCAGCAGTTAGGTGATGGTGAAATAGGTTTTCCTAAGGGAACTCCTGGAGAGCATACTTTTGAGTATGTGGGGGTAATGGGCGCGAATATCCTTACACCCTAATGGAGGAATTGATGTGAGAATAATATTAAATCTCTCAATCCTTCATTATATGTATCACTAATCTCTTGATGATGATGTTAATTCCAAATCAATGTGAGATAAACAAGAAATCCCTCGATTGCGAAGAGAGTATAGCATGCCACTGTAACTCTAATAGCGAAGTTGCCAGTATACCCTGGAAAGCTATATTTATAGAAGAGACACGAGATGTCCTGCATGTTGTTCCTCACACTAACTGAGGAAGATGAGGTCATAGAAATCCATCTCTTCTGATGACCTATGTATGGTACCGATTTCGATTTCGCAATGGTCGGTTGGAGTATGAGCGGTATACCTCATCTCCTCAGGGCATAAATATGATTGTAAAATGTAATCACCCGTGTAGCATATTTGCTTAGGGTTGAATTACGAGAATCAATGTTTGATGATACATTGTTTATTATATCTTTGAAAGATAAAGGATATACATGTTCTTCATATTCCTTATTAAATAAATGACTTGTTGCTTAATCAAGTTATAATTGAAATGATTGCACAGAGAATACTGCTCTACTTAGCTCAATCAATGATTTATCTGCTGTTGAATATTTATAATTCCACTACTCATTGTTATTCTATTACCAGCAATAACAATGTTTCTGGTAGAGAATTATATCTCTCGCTGGGACAATTTTCAATTGTCTCACCCCCGTGGGTTTCAACTTTTTAGGTAGACGTCGAGGAAGAAGAAACCCTTTAGTGGGTGAGCAGCAACAGCAAGGACAGCAGTGATCCACAGGTGGAGACACTATTTGTCAAGTCTTGTATATAGAGAGAGTCATATGTGTCGTCTTTGTACTCTCAGGTCCTAGGAGTCAGTAGATGGTTCGATATAGATCTGAGATTTTTGGCGTGATGCCTCGAGATTTTATATACTGCTCATGTATAGTTTAACTGAGCAGTCAATGTTATGACTCTCGAGATGAGATGATACAGAGATGTACTGATGAATCAGAATGTAAATAACTTACTTTGGTTCTTTATGATAGAGTTTTACCATTTGTGTATTTCTTTACAAAAAAGTTTTAAATTTTTAGTGATTTTCAGTAATTCCGCTGCTAATAATTCGCTTCCGCATTAATTAATCTTGTTTTCACGAGAGGGACATCACAATCAAGTGGTATCAGAGCTCTAGGTTCGCTGAGTCTATAGAGACATAGGACTAGGGTTGTTAAGTCTGTTCTAGTGTCTTCCAGTCTATCTAATAGTGTCTTCTGCTCATATAGGAGGAGAAGAGAAAACTAAAGATGTCTGGATCACATGATGAACATGTTGCAGAAAGTAGTGTCGCTGCACACGGAGGAGGTGCAAGAGACCAAGAAAGGGAGGAACATGTGCCTGAACCACCCCAGTTCAATCAAGCTGACATGGGGAATCCCGCCTTCCAGGCTATGTTTGGGCAGTTCATGACTGCCATGACACACATGACTGATAGAATGCCCATACCTGCACCTAGGGCACCTACCCACCCTGAAGGACATGGAGCCGGCAAGATGTTTGAACGACTATGTAGGGTTGGAGCCACAGAATATGATGGGACAGCTGACCCAACAGATGCTAACATGTGGCTAACAGAGTTAGAGAAGGCCTTTAGAATCCTGAACATCCCAAAAGCTGAGAAGGTTATACATGTTGTGTACCTTCTCAAAGGGAGTGTTGGTCACTGGTGGACCATAGAGGAGGGGAAAAGGCCAGGTGTGGAGATCGAATGGGAAGTATTTCGATGAGAATTTCTCAACAGATACTTTCCTAAGATGTTTCTGGATGAGAAAATCTCTCAGTTTGAGAGGTTAAGGCAAGGACAAATGAACATTAGTGAGTATGAGGCTAAGTTCATGGAGCTTTTGTAGTTCTGTCCGCATATGGAAACCAAAGATGAAGAGCAGATTCTGCATTTTGAGAAAGGATTAAACGTTGAGTTGACTACCTTTGTGTCTGCTCTGGAGAACAGGGAAAGATTTTCTACTTTTGTGGAGTCTGTCAGAAGGATAGAGAGGTCTATGACTGAGAAAAGACAGACCAAGAACAAGAAGGTGTACCCTCAGTTCCAAGGATCCTCATCTAAAGGTTTCAAGAAACCAAGGTTTTTCGTGCCTACACCACCACCTAGATTCAGTACCCAGACGCAGTGGACGTCAAATAGGGGTAGAGGACGAAGTTTACCACCAGAAGGAGCTCTTAGCTCAGCATCTGTGTCTGTTATAGGGCCATCTAGACCACAGCAGGGGATCAGAAGTTGTTACATATGTGGAAAAGTAGGGCATCTGATGAAGGATTGTAGAGACCGAGAGGCAAGCGTGACTCAACCTCAAAGGCAGAGTCAGCAAGGTTCCCAAAGGAGACAGTTTCCAGGTGGCGCTAGAGGACGTGGACAAGTGTCCCAAGCTGGATCATCGGCACCTAGTCATCGAGCACCGAATCAACCTCAGGCAACGGCGAGATTCTATGCGATGAATCCACCTGATGTAGTGATCAACCATCGGGTTGTGACAGGTCAGATGAAATTGTTTTATTCTTATATGTCTACATCCTGCATCGTATCTATTTTAATTGATCCAGGTGCTACACATTCCTTTATCACTCGAAGAGTGATTCTTGACTACAACATGACTATCAGTCATAGAGCAGATAGTCTGTTGTTAGAAACTCCTTTGATGGGATATGCTGTGTTGCGGGAGGTGTGTTCTCCCTGCATTCTTTTCTTTTCTGAACATTGCATTGAAGTGGATCTTATACCACTTGAAATGCATGGGTTTGATATAATCCTTGGGATGGATACCTTAGAAAGGTATAAGGTTGTCTTAGATTGTGAGTCCAAGCAAGATGTTTTCACAGATGATAATGACACATGGATCTTTTAGGGAGACAGAAAGATCCTTCCAACCTGTCTTGTGTCAGCTATGGTAGCTGAGAAGCTGATGAGGCAAGGATGTTGTGCATTCTTGGCCCATGTGGTAGATACCACTATGGAGAGTTCTAATCCTGCCGAAGTTCCTATAGTCAGGGAATTTGAAGATGTATTTCCTGAAGAACTTCCAGGTGTACCTCTGTCCCGAGAGATTGATTTTGAAATTAATCTAATCCCGAGCACGCAACCAATAGCACAAACACCGTATAGGATGGTGCCTTCTGAGATGGCAGAACTCAAGAAACAATTGCAAGAGTTGCTTGAGAAGGATTTCATCCAACCAAGCACTTCACCCTGGGGTGCTCCGGTCCTCTTTGTTAAAAAGAAGGATGGGTCAATGCGATTGTGCATTGATTACCAACAATTAAATAAAGTAACAATAAAGAATAAGTATCATTTGCCTAGGATTGATGATCTCTTTGACCAGTTGTGTGGTGCAACCGTCTTCTCAAAGATAGATTTGAGGTCAGGATATCATCAGTTGCGTATTAAGGAGGGTGACATACCTAAGTCTGCCTTCAGGACAAGGTATGGTCACTATGAGTTCACAGTTATGTCGTTTGGACTAACTAATGCACCAGCTGCATTTATGGAACTCATGAATAGAATCTTTCGACCTTTTCTCGATTAGTGTGTAGTCGTCTTTATAGATGACATACTGATCTACAGTAGAGATGCTCAACATCATGAGCAGCATCTTTGTCAGGCTCTAACTTTGCTAAGAGAGCATAAGTTATATGCTAAGTTTAGCAAGTGTGAGTTTTGGTTACCATAATTTTTTTTCTTGGACACGTAATATCTACTTCAGGTATTCGTGTTGACCCTAAAAAGGTAGAATATGTCCTGCAATGGGAACATCCGAAGACACCGATGGAGATTCGCAGTTTCTTAGGTTTAGCAGGCTATTACAGGAAGTTCATTAAGAACTTCAGTTCTATAGCCTTACCCTTAACCAAGTTGACCAGGAAGGATGTTCCTTTTGCCTGGAATGACAAGTGTCAGCAATCATTCCAGCTGTTGAAAGAGAGGTTGACTAGTGCACCAGTGCTGGTATTACCTGAGCAAGGGAAAGGGTATATAGTTTTCTGTGATGCCTCTAAGAATGGACTAGGATGTGTGTTAATGTAGGATAAACAAGTGATTTCTTTTGCTTCTCGACAGCTTAAGAAATATGAGGAGAATTATCTGACACATGATCTAGAACTAGCTGTTGTAGTCCATGCCTTGAATATTTGGATACATTATCTCTATGGAGAGACATTCTAGATTTTCACAGACCACAAAAACCTAAAGTATATCTTCTCTAAACATGAGCTTAACATGAGGCAATGTCGTTGGATGGAGTTAATCAAGGATTAGGATTGTACGATTGATTATCATCCAGGGAAGGCCAATGTGGTTGTTGATGCTTTGAGTAGGAAATCAGCAACACCAGCCTTAGATAGAGCACAGTTAAATTCTTTGGTGTGTTCTAGGAGGGATATGCTTATCTCTTTAAGGCAAAACAATGTACAATTAAAAGTAACATTGTTATCTGGATTGCTAGCTGAGATGCACATAAACCTACTTTGAGAAAGCAGATTAAGGAGGCACAGCAAGCGGATGTTGTAGTTCAGCAGATTAGATCAGAGTATGGTAGTGAGAAACGAGAAGGTTTCCATGATTCAGATAATCAGGTAGCCTGCTATCATGGTAGAATGATAGTACCTGATGTTGATAACTTAAGGAAGTTAGTCCTGGAAGAAGCTCATTCTTCAATGTATGCTATGCATCCAAGAAATACCAAGATGTATCATAACTTGAAAGATATGTATTGGTGGCCTGGTTTGAAGAAGGATGTTGCTGAGTTCGTTATGTGGTGTCCGGTGTGTCAGCAAGTTAAAGCTGAACACCAGAAGCCTGTAGGAACACTGCAACCTTTACCCATACCACAGTGGAAGTGAGATCATGTAACCATAGATTTTGTGGTTGGTCTGCCCAGAATAGCCAAAGGTCATGATTCCATCTGGGTAATAGTTGATAGGTTGACAAATACAACACATTTCTTACCTATCAAAACAACCTATTCTGCTGAGAATCTGGCACAGTTATATGTGGATGACATAGTGCGGCTGCATGGGGTCCCAGTTACCATTGTTTCTGACAGAGGTCCCCAGTTTACGAGTCATTTTTGGGAACAACTTCATAAAGCTTTAGGCACACAGTTAAGGTTTAGTACAGCCTTTCATCCTCAGACTGATGGACAATCAGAAAGGACTATACAGACCTTGGAGGACTTGCTTAGGGCATGTGTCCTTAAGTTTATAGGAAGTTGGGATCTACATCTAAGCTTGATAGAGTTTGCCTACAATAACAGCTATCAACACAGTATAGACATGGCACCTTATGAAGCTTTGTATGGTAGACGTTGTAGATCTCCCCTATGTTGGTATGAAGCTGGTGAACATCAACTTTTGGGTCCTGATCTTGTGCAGCAGACCACTGAGAAGATTAAAATAATACAACAACAGTTAAAGACTACACAGGATAGGCAAAAATCTTATGTGGATAAGCATCGTAGACCTTTAGAATTCTAGGTTGGAGACAGAGTGTACCTCAAGGTCTCACCTTGGAAGGGAGTTCTTAGGTTTGGAAGGAAAGGAAAGTTAGCTCCTAGATTTATGGGGCCTTATCGAATCATTGAACGGATTGGAAAGGTAGCTTATAAGCTGGAGTTACCACCTGAGCTGCAAAAGTTACACCCAGTGTTCCACATTTCCATGCTAAGGAAATGTCATCCTGAGACAGAATCAGTTCTGCATCCTATGGAAGTAGAATTGAACGATGATATATCCTATGTTGAAGGACCTATGTTGATTCTCGATAGAAGAATCAAGAAGTTGAAGAAGAAACACATTAGTCTTGTAAAAGTCCTCTGGAATCATCGTGGCGTTGAAGAAGCTACATTGGAACTAGAGGAAGAAATGAGGATGAAATACCCTACTCTTTTCTCTTAAAATGATTTGTTTATGATTTCGGGGACGAAGTCCTTGTAAGGGGTGGATAATTTGTAACATCCCTGACCTGGGTTATGAACTAACCCTAGGTGTTTTGTTTAATAAAGATTATTAGATGCTTTCTCTTATCTTTTGAAAAGTAATTAAGGTTTTTGAGGAACTTATATTTCAATTTCAGTCCTTTTTGAATGATGTTGAAACATTATTTTATTAATTTTGGACTAAAGTGCAAATTACCCAAGTTGAGGGGTTCACTTGCAAATTGCACATGATAAGATGTTCCTCTGATGTTGAGACATCATAAGAATGAATATTATGTAGTGATATGGTTTCCACAAGCTTGGGCATCAAGATAAAGCTTGTAGAGCAATCCTTATGCATTAAAACCTAGTTTTGGTGTAATGTGTAATTTACCCAAAATGTAGGGTTCAATATGCAAAATACCACCTCTAGAGGGTCTCTCATGTTTCTTGGCATAAAGTAGAGCAAATAAAATGAGAGGGGTGCCTCATTTGAGTTATCTTGGAGGAGAGAGAATCTTGACATTAAAATAATCAAGATTTAAGCATATATGGAACTTTAATTTAATTAAATGCAAAAAGAAATAAATTTATTAAGGATCCCTTCAACCAAAAGTTGAAGGATGTGTTTGCAATAGATTTGGATGAGCTTTTTCCTTTCTATGGCACAAAAAGATCTTGGTTGAGTGGAATCCACTCACATTAAGATAATAAAAAGTAATATCCACTAAAAAGTTGGATATTAATATAAAACTCTTTAAGCTGCTTAGTTCCTTTTCCATTAATTCTTGGATAATGATGGAGTTTTTCAAGAAAATGAAGATGGATTAGTGTCCAAGAAATGGAGGGGAGTTTGATGGAAATTATTTTGGGATTTAAGGAAAATAATCCATTTTCTCTTTCCTTGAAAATCCCTTTATGTATATCTTTTTCCAATACACTTAAGGACTTTTCCTTAGTTTCCTCTTCCCATCTTTGCTTTGGCCGACCAAGGAAGAGCTCTGGAGCAGGAGAAATACGAACACAACCTGTTGGTAAGGTTTTGATCATCTTCTACCTCGAATACATGGTGGAAACCCTAAATCAATACTTGAATATTGGTTTTCTTCACCCGATTTCCAATTCTAGCCATCTTTTTCATCCAATAGCTCAAGAAAGGACCTTGGGCAGTTGCTGGAACTCCATCCACCATTAGATAACTGGATCTTAGAACTTGTATATCAGATTTGAGGCGGGTTTTATAACTTTAACCCTTAAACATTGATATTGCATCAAGTTCTCTATGATTTGTTGGTTATTTTCTTCTATTTCAAACTCTTTTGGTTCATTGCTGAAATTCCCATGAAAAATGGTTGCTGTTCTTGGTTGTTCTAAGGATTACGATTATGACATCATCTTAGATGTTTATCCAAGAAAAATCCCAGGTCAAACGGTCTCCTAAGTTGCTCAAACGATTTCCCAAACCGTTTGGGAGCAAACGGTTTCAAACCGTTTGAGATGAAACGGTTTCACCAAACCGCATAAGGGCAAACGGTTTCAGACCGTTTGGAGGTGTTGACCAGGGTTGAGTATTTGGGAATTTGTTGATAATAATGTTGTTTATCGATCCACTAAATATAATTGATTAACTCTAAGTGGTTCATGAGTTGAAGGTCCAACAATCACCAAAACCCTAATCGGGTTGAGTGCTGATTTCATAAGTGTTTGAGTTTGAAACTTGGGTTGATTGACCCAAACGGTTTCAAAACCATTTGGGGATCACCCAAACGGTCTCAAGACCGTTTGGGGGTCACCCAAGACCGTTTGGAGGTCTAGGGTTGGATATGTTTAAGTATTTTAAGATCCAAAGATATGGTATTAACCCTAATCGGCTAAGTGCTGATTTTGCATTGGAATGAGTTGATGTTTTGGGTTGATTGACCCAAACGGTTTCAAAACCGTTTGGGGATCACCCAAACGGTCTCAAGACCGTTTGGTGATCACCCAAGACCGTTTCTAGGTCTAGGGTTAAGTATGGTTGAGCAATTGAAGGTCCAAATATATTAAGTTGAAGTACAATCAAGTGCTAATTTGGTGACCAATCCTAGGATCCAAACTTTAATTGAGTGATATGGTTGATGATGATGTGATGGTAAAACGGTCTCAAGACCATTTGGTGGTCACCCAAATGATCCCAAGACCGTTTGGAGGTCTAGGGTTGACTATGGTGAGGTTTTTGGAGATCTAAAGGTATTGAGTTGAAGAGTAATCAATTGCTGATTTGGTGAGCAATCCAATGAACCAAACCCTAATTGATTGACTTGTATTTTGATGTGGACATGGGAAAACGGTCTCAAGACCATTTGGAGGTCATCCAAACGACCTCAATACCGTTTTGGGTCAGGTCATGTTCAATTTGGATGAAGGTTCAATGGTTTCAAAGTTATCAATCTCACATTGATTAATGTTGAAGGATCATCGATTCCAAACCCTAATCCAATTGATTCAAAGCCTAATTGATGATTAATTGAGGGTCAATTGAGGGTCCAGTCAGTTGAAGGTTGACCTATTTAACTCAATTGAAGTATGTTTATAGGCCAATTGATGATTGGTTACATGTATTCAATGGTTGAAGGAACCAACATTGGAAACCCTAATTCATTTTGACTTGTTGAGTCTATTTTTGGTCCTTGCGGTTTTGAGGGGGTTTGGACCAAACGGTCTCAAGACCGTTTGAATCCAAACGGTCTCAAGACCATTTGGGACCAAACTATCCCAAACCGTTTAGGTTCATGCAGTTTCCAAACCGATTGAGTTCATGCGGTTTCAAAAGTCAACTTTGGGCAAACGGTCTTCACCACCTACTTTACTAAACAGTTTCAAGGTGGTACTTTAGCAAACGGTTTCCTTAGTTTCTCAAGACCGTTTGAGGTCTGAATTGGTCAAGACCGTTTAGAGTCTATAAGGCAAAAACCGTTTGATGGTTAATTAACCAAAACTGCATGGGTACTTAAAGTGGTTAAAGGACAAAGTGATTAGTTGACTAATACATGATGTAATCAAAGATGATTATAGTAATTACATCTTAATGGGATGAGGTGATTAGTACCCTTTGAATAATTAAGCCTTAATGGTCATGGTGACAATGACATAACCCATGATGTCAATTCTTCTTCAAGATTGAGTTGACTTAGCCTAATCAAGGCTGATGCAAACATCATCTTATAGAAGATGAGAGAGAAGACTTCCTATATGAATGATAACCATATAATGGCTAAGTCTTAACACTTTTAGTATGAATGAATGTCTAATTAGGGTATGATCCTTCATAGTAGGATCATGAAACCCTAATTATGATGGATGATGAATCATAACCCTAACTGAGGACATTAATAGGTGAAATCCTAATACATGATGATGGTATGAACGTAATTCATAGTGATGACATGATAAACCTTAACTCAAGGCACTTTGATACTCACTCCTACTTGGGGTGAATAGCAAACCCTAATCAAGGGTGATGCAATGTGAATAGTAAACCCTAATTGTGAGTTATTAAACTTAAACCCTAATCAAGGGTGATGCAATGTGAATAGTAAACCCTAATTGTGAGTTATTGAACTTAAACCCTAATCAAGGGTGATGTTATGTAAATAGTAAACCCTAATTCCAAATAAGGTAAATGGAAGTGTGAAACCCTAATTCTGGGTTATACTTCATACTAAGAAGCTCTAAGTTTGGATAATGAAATGATGAGTCATTTATCCTATTTGAGCTAAAGGGGATGATTAACCCTAATTGAATTAAAAAGGGAAACCCTAACCCTAGCAAGGTCATAGTGGTATAACCCTTGAATAATGATGTCATAATTGTTTTACATTGTGCTGATAGGAAATTGATGTATCTATTATCATCTGTACTAATCATGCAGGTCTTATGAGATATTGAACATAGCCAGGTATGAGCTATGATGCTTTGGTTATTGAAAGTACTTTATGAGCTTTGTAAGCAATGATATGCTATGTTACCTAGTGAAAGGTAACAAAAGAGATTGATAGGTTGTAAGATCCATGTGAAATACCTGCATTGCAATTATCATGTTTACACTATCAAATGACTTGTTAGCATTATGTTACCTGTTAAAGTGGTAACAAGTATTTTAATGATCTCAGGGTTTGAACACCCATATTCTTGAATCATGATGATGGGATGATAAGGGATTGAGATCCCAATGATTAATAAAGCTGTGAAATGAACTTGATAGAAATAGTACTCATTCTTTATAGCAATTGTTATAATGTTTTATGTTTGAAAACATGCCTGATGCTAAAAGAATGTTGTAATGTACTTAATTAATCAAGTGAAATGATATCATGTAGAGCCCTGACCATAGATCCATCATCGTCAGCAGTTAGGTGATGGTGAAATAGGTTTTCCTAAGGGAACTCCTGGAGAGCATACTTTTGAGTATGTGGGGATAATGGGCGTGAATATCCTTACGCCCTAATGGAGGAATTGATGTGAGAATAATATTAAATCTCTCAATCCTTCATTATATGTATCACTAATCTCCCGATGATGATGTTAATGCCGAATCGATGTGAGATAAACAAGAAATCCCTCGATTGTGAAGAGAGTACATCATGCCACTGTAACTCTAATAGCGAAGTTGCTAGTATACCCTGGAAAGCTATATTTATAGTAGAGACACGAGATGTCCTGCATGTTGTTCCTCACACTGACTGAGGAAGATGAGGTCATAGAAATCCGGCTCTTTTGATGACATTTGTATGGTACCGATTTTGATTTCGCAATGGTCGGTTGGAGTATGAGCGGTATACCTCATCTCCTCAGGGCATAAATATGATTGTAAAATGTAATCAGCCGTGTAGCATATTTGCTTAGGGTTGAATTACGAGAATTAATGTTTGATGATACATTGTTTATTATATCTTAGAAAGATAAAGGATATACATGTTCTTCATATTCCTTATTAAATAAATGACTTGTTTCTTAATCAAGTTATAATTGAAATGATTGCACAGAGAATATTGCTCTACTTAGCTCAATTAATGATTTATCTGCTGTTGAATATTGATAATTCTACTGCTCAGTGTTATTCTATTACCAGCAATAACAATGTTTCTGGCAGAGAGTTATATCTCTCACTGGGATAATTTTCAATTGTCTCACCCCCGTGGGATTCAACTTTTTAGGTAGACGTCGAGGAAGAAGAAACCCTTCAGTGGGTGAGCAGCAACAGCAGCAGCAACAGCAAGGACAGCAGTGATCCACAAGTGGAGACACGATTTGTCAAGTCTTGTATATAGAGAGAGTCCTATGTGTCGTTTCTGTACTCTCAAGTCCTAGGAGTCAGTAGATGGTTCGATATAGATCTGAGATTTTTAGCTTGATGCCTCGAGATTTTGTATACTGCTCATGTATAGTTTAACTGGGCAGTCAATGTTATGACTCTCGAGATGAGATGATACAGAGATGTACTGATGAATCAAAATGTAAATAACTTACTTTGGTTCTTTATGATAGAGTTTTACCGTTTGTGGATTTGTTTACAAAAAGTTTTAAATTTTTAGTGATTTTCAGTAATTCCACTGCTAATAATTCACTTCCGCATTAATTAATCATGTTTTCATGAGAGGGACGTCACATGTACTAAGAACATGCAAGACGAGAGAGATAGGATGTCTCAAAGGCATTGTTCAAGTGCAATATTGCTGAAGGAGATCCAGTAGGTCTCCATACACTCAAGCTGATTGGGTATGTGGTGAACCTTGGTAGACTGAGATTTCCCTTTGGCCAAGAGTTAACCATAGATGTGATATGTAGTCACTAATGAAATCATACAGCCAGTTTGTCATAAACTACAACTTGAACCATTTTGTTAGGTTGTTGTCAGAATTACTTGGCGTGTTGAGGACAGATGAAGCACATATGAAGAAGGAAAAACCCAAATCTATGATGATGAGCAGTTGGGGAAACTCCAACGGCAAAGGCAAAGCTAAGAAGAGTTCCAAAACTAGCCAAAAACCAAAGTCTTCTGCATTGAAAACTAAGGGAGGACTAAATAAGGAAGGAAAGTGCCACCACTGTCACTAGCCTGGACAATGAAAAAGGAACTACCCTCTTTATATAGAGGAACTTGAGAAGAATAAGGAGATAGAGATCTTCACTTAAGGACCTGAGAAGAAGTAAGCTAGAACTATGTGGAGCAAGAGTTGTTGTCACTACATTTGGAATTTGTCATTCAGTTTGATGGGCATGTAATAGAATTAGTGAATTGATTATGTGTATCTTCTATTGATGAAAACATTATGTATCTTGTATGGACAATAATATTATGAATAAATTGATGTTTCATTTTAAAAGATAAGATCTTATATGGCATGGCCTATGTCTCATAGTTTATACTTGATAGTTCTAAATACAAATATGTATAACACATTTACTGAATGACTTGATAACTCAAACAATGAATACCTATAGCATTGTCATCCAGAGTAGATAAATAAGAAATTCATTTCTAGAATCCATAATGATTGTTGTCTAGACTCTTTTGGTTATGGAACCAATCAAGACATGTGGATCTCATTTTTTGAGCAATATGAAAAAAGTTCCTTTCACTAGAAATAGTGGGAGAGCGAGTATTCTATTAGGGCACGTACATATTGATGTACGCAGACCTTTTAGAATAAATTCTAGAGGTGGTTACTAGTACCTCATTATGTGTATTGATAATATCATTAGATATGGTAGTATGTAATTAATGAAATATAAGTCTGAATCTCTTGAAGTGTTCTAGGAGATCATGAATGAAGTACATAACCAGCTTGGTAAAAGTATTATAACACATCAATATGATCGATGTGGAAATATTTTGAATCAAGGGTTTGAAGACCTTCTGGGAGACCTTGATAGTGTATCACAATAAACTCAATCTAAAGCATAATGATGCACAGAAAGAAGGAATCACACCATGTTAAGTTATGGTGTAATTATCAATAAATCTAATAAGTATTAGGGTTGAAAGCTTGTCTAAGAAAATAGTTTCT
Source organism: Alisma plantago-aquatica (assembly GCA_963693085.1). Lineage (NCBI taxonomy): Eukaryota > Viridiplantae > Streptophyta > Magnoliopsida > Alismatales > Alismataceae > Alisma > Alisma plantago-aquatica. Next base: position 1,084,138,212 of record OY856410.1, on the reverse strand, counting down.
TGAACAATTTTGTCCACATATCACATAAATTATATTTTATTGAATACTACTTTTATATTCCAATCTGATGACAAAAGTGTTTGTTGCCATGATGGAAAAATCCCTATAGCAGAATTTAATTCCAAAAGAATCAGTGGGATAACAGTAGAACTCAAAAAGTTAGAGACCAATAAGAAAACATTGAAACTAAAGAGGTACAGTGGGAACAATGAGAATCACAAATTGTTGTGGAATCTCAAGTTCCTTATGTAACACAAAACCTCATAGACCCAATAGAACAAGCCTCGAGTATGAAAGATTTTAATATCTTATAACTCAGGAAGGAAATGTATTGGTCATAGACGATAAGCCAACAACCTACCTAGAAGCTATTAAGGAACCAGAGTTTGAGAAATGGATCGAAGCCATTGTATCTAAGATGGACTCCATCTACACCAACAAGGTATGACCTTGGTGGATCCACCTGAAAGGGTAAAACCCATAGTGTGCAATTGGGTCTTCAAGAAGAAGACCAACATGGATGGTAATGTACAAACCTATGAGGACATATTGGTCGCAAAGGTTTTCAAACAAGTTCAAGGAGTTGAAGTTGATGAAATCTTTTTTCTAGTTATCATGGTTAAATCCATCGAGTAGTAATTTTTGTTACATATTATTATGACTATAAGATTTGGCATATGGATGTTAAAACTGCATTCCTTAATGGGAATCATTATGAGGATGTATTTGTAATAAAGCCCAAAGGTTTTATAAATCCAGATATAGCATATAAAGTCTATAAGCTACAAAGGTCAATCTATGGATTGAAACAAGCATCTCAGAGCTAGAATCTTTGATTTGATAAGATATTCAAACAATTTGACTTTAATCAAAATGAAGATAAAATTTGTGATCATAAAAGCTGAGTGGGGTATGCTTATATTCCACATAATGATAGGGAATAACATCCTTATACTACAAATGTAAAAACCTAGATGGGAAGTACCTTCTCTATGAAGGAATTAGTCAAAGCATTCTATGTCTTAGGAATCAAGATCTACAGAGATAGATCATGAAAGCTTATTGACATAAATAAGAGCACATACATTGGCGAGATGGTGAAAGGGTTTAGAATACATGACTCGGTGAGAGAAAAATTGTCCATGGTCCATGGGTTTAGTCTCTCAGAGCCTAGTGCCCCAGTTCTTTGAAGAATGAAAAAACATGAATAAGATTACATATGCATTCATAATTGGATATATCATGAATGCAATGTTATGTAATCATCATGTCATCTTGTATGTATTGGAAATGATGAGTGGATATTTGTTAGATTCCAATGAAGGTCATTGGGATTCCATAAAGAACATCCTTAAGTACTTGAGAAGAACTAAGGATTAGTTCCTTATTTATTGTAATAAGGAAGAGTTGGGTGTAAAGGGTTAAATTTAGAAAGCTTCAAAAGTGAAAAAGATCGCAATCTAAATTTGTGTTTGACCTTAAAATAGAACTGTAAGCTGGAAAAGATTCAAGAAAGAGATAGTTGCTAATTCTATAATAGAAGCCAAGTATCCTAGTGTTATGAACACAACAAAGGATATTGTATGGATCAAGAAGTTCATTTGGATGAACTTTTGGGAAGTTCCAACCGTTAACAACACTATAGAAATATTGTAATAATAAAGGAGCTACTGGATAGACTGGGAATCCCAAATAGCATACTACAGCATTTCCATCTCATACGAAAGATCATACAGTGAGGAGATGTGAATACTTGCAAAGTAGTGACTTGAAGCAGTTATTTCTAACCTGTTACATAAATACTTGTTCAACGGAAACATGATGGACATGTTAAGATCACTTAGAATAAGATTTGTGGGTGATTGGCTCTAAGTGAAAGTGGGAGTCTATTGGTATGTATGCCCAGAGAGCCAATCATATGATGATTGTAATGGGGCATTAGATACCTAGTTTGATAATGATAAAGGTAATTGTGTCAATTATGTTTGTATCAATCATGAGATGATGAAACAGACATAGTAGATGTCTAAGGAATGATGTTACTTGATAACATGGGTCTTCACGTTCAGTACCTGAACAATGAGATCATATGGAAAATAAGAGTACATACATTCTTATTATGTCCCTAGTCGGATATCACTATGGAAGCAAAATAGAGAAAAATAATACATAAGACTAGAGTGTGTGTTGACTGATGACAGAGTCTCATTAGTCATGATACAAGATATCATGTCAAACACATAGATACATGTTTGATAACAGTGCACCGGAAAGACCCACCTTGATATTGATACATGGACACCATGGAATCGTAGAAAGAATCAGATCTCATAGTGATAGTGGTGATTTTGGCTCTTAGACATGCACTAAACTCATCACATATATTTTGATGTATGTTGGCATGATCCAACATGACCTTGAATAAGGTTTTTCATAAAGGAGATGCTCGAGTGCATTATGACACATGAGGATTGAGTGTTAGTGATGTAGATGAGATTTTTTCCTCCTAGAGGAGATTGATATCCTAGCCACTTGATAAGAGAGACTTAGAAACATATGGTCATACTCATGTGACTCGATATGTTATATGTGAGCTCACTTGCATCTCATACACTCTTATTTAGTTCAAGGAACATGGATTGAACATTGAGAGGATGATGATTCCATACCTTGAGTTCAATCTAGATATTAGAGACAAAGGAACTATACAATCACTATAACACTAACCATGGATTGTAGGTTGAAGTTGTTCTCCATCTTTCCAATTACTTGGGTAGTAATGATGTGTTGATAGATATCGCTCATTGCTTGTGATGTCATAAATTGGTTATGGACATTCACTGCCAACATAACTTGGGACCTATAGGGTCACACGCATAACATGCACCTAGAAAAGGAGTTTTCTCATGAACATGGTTTAACTTGATTATGAAAGTGTTTAAGTATTCAATTTAAACAACATTGGTTGTACATTGACTGAACTAGAATTTGAAATGCTTGGTTTAGAAAATGAATTTATCAGTTCAAAAGTGAATCGACTGGTTCAAAATGTGAAAGGAACGGTTCAGATTGTGAAATGACCGGTTCAGATTGTGAAATGACATGTTTAATGATCAATAAAATTGGATCAAGGATTGATTTTGACATCATGTTGTGCATAAATCTTCAATAGAAATCCAATATGTTTGTAAATAGGAAATATAGTGAACCAACCAATTCAAGTGTTGAATCCATCTTTTCACATATGAACTGGCTAGTTCAGAAGTGAATCGTCCGGTTCATGATGTGAACTGACCAGTTTAGAGGTGAATCGATCAGTTTGTGATTGTGGTAGCCAGAAATTTGTGAACATCTATCTCTCCAACTCTTGATTGATCTGGGAACCTTGCCCATGACCCTCCTATAAATATAGGGGTAGTCAAGGCTTTCATAAGACACAACAATAATCTATGGAAATTCTTGTCCTCTCACATGTGTGGTAACATAAGTGCCCAAGCAAGTCTTACCCATAAAAAGGAGAGACCACAAGGGAGAGACATTAAGGGAGAGATAACAAGGGAGAGCAAGTCGACACTAGCACGTTGATGTTCAAAGGGACAACTTCTTCTCGTTGGATTTGGTAGAGCAACATGAAGTTCAAGGTGGTCCGCGTGGACTATGTAGAGGCGTGGAGGTTGTTGCTGCCATGCTAGGAGGAAAACAACCATCATCATTCATGGTGTTGTACCAGCAGGTCGTCACTAGTTGTTTGTGTGTCTTGCGAAGATTGCACATCATTGTACAAGACTTGTCGCTTGACTTTCTCAAGGACTAAGTATATATCTTGTTACCTTCTTTCCTGGATACATCATTATTGATGTGATCTCTCTAAAAAGGAATAGGGGCAAAAGTTTTTGTTTCCACTGCCTTATATGTCATCCCTATTCCCCAACACAACCATGGTGGATTTATCCAAAGAGGTGTGTGGAACATTATTATAAAGGCATAGGAAACTCAATGATAAGCTTCAGCTAATTTAGGAAGCTCAAATTCAGCAAGGATTTGATTGTGCACTCCTTCATATTTATTGTAGAGACCATCTATAAATTTGATTATTGTCATATGATATCTCTATTTTTGGAGTTGTTTAAGGTCTAGAATCAATGGAAGTAAAGAATGAAGATCATCAATGACTAGAGCTACTTCCCCAAAATATGGGATAGAGACTTATCATCATGTTGAAGATTATACATCTCCATAATCATCTCATTCATACATGAGATATTAGATTCATACATGAGATTAAGATGATCCCAGATATCCTTGCATCTCTCAAAGTGGCTGATGAGATCAGAAACATGAAATTCAATAGAATTCCACAAAATATATAGAAGATTTGCATTGGTTTGCTCCCATCGATCTAAAGTATCATCTTTAGGAGGACCCTCCTTGAGATGTTTATACTTCCCTTGTCTTTTGAACCAAATCTTGACTGAGAGACTCCATTGAGTGAAGTTCTTGTCATTGAGTTTTTGAGTAGTGATAACTTGATCACGAACAAGGAGAAGGGAAATTGATACCTTCACGGCTTCTTTAGACATGATGACAACATATTGTTTTCACAACAGACTATCTTTGGGAGAAATGTCTAGAAACTTTCTTCTCAAAATAAACCTCCTTGATATAGATTTAGAAGAGGAGAGGGGAAATATGATCTGAATAAGATAGATAGAAATCTTGGTGATGGCGATGACTTGCACCACAAAAGAGATGGTGATCCAAATCTAATTCAGATGATGGAGATGACTTTCATCACAATAGAGATGACAATCCATATTTGGGTGATTCGGGTGATGGAGATGATTTCAACCACTATAAGGAGGACAATGATGGTGGAGTTGACTTCCACTATGAAGAAGATTTAATGACGATGGAGATGACTTCCATTATAGAAACAAAGAGAAGATGGTGATGGATGTGAAGATAACTCCTTGAGGATGGCAACCGTCATGTGACTTTCTCTTGGGAATTAGGGCAATGCCTACTTTGATACCATGTAAATAGAAATATGAGGCGGAGAAACATGTGTTCTTTTGTATTCACAAGGCACGTCTATATATATGGACTTGGACGGTGACCAATAACCTAATTACACAATGTCAGACGAATCTCGTATATAGAACATAATAGAATAATAGATAATAGATAATAAATGTTTCTAATCTAAGATCACATTCACTACTATTCTTGGAATCAATAATTCTAAATTTCCTTAATGCATAAAGCTTCTCGCTCATCGAAATCCTTCATAATTTGATTTTAGTGTATTTCATTCAATTTAGGTCAACCCAAATATATTTTTAGAAGATAGATAATATACTTCTACATACTCCTTTCCTTAATATTTCATTCATTACTTATGAACACAATTCATTTCACCCTTGTCCATTTCTTCTATTGCATTTAGATACATGTACCATGTCATTTGACTTCTAGTGGCATTTTGGTAACTAAAAAAATCCCCCAATATCTTATAAACTCTTGGTTTAGGAAGTACCATGGATTAGAGTTACCTCTTCTCACTCCTTAATCTTTTGTCATCTTCTCAATCCATACTTTTGCGACTTGTATAAAAGACTAGCACTCATGTGGGTTGTACTTATTTTTCCTTATATTATGCTAGAGTAGATGCATTAGATTTAGATCATCCTAGTCATACTAATCACCTTCAATTGAAGTGATAATACCTACAATTTAGCATATCTTCACATTTACAAAGTTATATACAAGTCCTAGATTTATCCCTCATGCTCATCTTAATACTGAATTTATAGGGTCTTCAAGAAGTTAGCTTAGTTCAATACATCATAATAACCTTACCATTCATTAGTCTTACTAGGATGTGTAGGGTTTCATTATGTCTATTCATACACATAGAAACTCTAGTTTCCATTCAACATAATCCATTCATCAATTATATGTATGCATGGATTCATTACCTCATATGAGTCTATCCCTCGACAGTAACCTAGACATGGAATACCTCCATCTAAAACCTCATATTGATTCTCATCTACATCACATATGCAATTCTGGAAAAGATCTGAAAATACAATTGAGAACTGATTCTTGTTATGTTCAAACATGATTATATATATGTTAACACAAAATTATTAAGCATAGCATTCATTAGGTTGATTGTAAACAAAATATTTTTAAAACATCATAGTTCTCTATCCATAGGATCCTTCATATATCTTGAATCGATAGATCAAAAACTATACAAATACAAATCAATGATAAGGAAACTAAATCAATAGACATTAGTTCCCCAAAATCTTCCCAAATAATTACCCAATTGCACACAAGTACAAACAATGATCTTGTCTATTTTAGTCTAATGTAATTAGGATTTCAACATGATAACAAAGCTTAATAAGAATATAAACACATGCCTCTACTTCCAAGTGCCTTAAAAACATAGCCTATAATCTGAACTCTATAAATCCATCAAGGTTCTAGCCACCAACTACTTTTCTTCCTCCTTTCAACTTAGAAACCCTATAAAAGGAGAATATGAGAGAAAGAAAGGGAAAATAGGTTATTTTATATCCTTTTACATTCAAATCAAAGGAGAGATAGATTTTAGACATTCAAATAAGATTCATCATGAAATCGTATATTAATATGATCAACTTGTTTGAATTCATCCAATCTAGGAAGATAAAACCCTAGATTAGCATCTCTAATGCTTTCTCTTTCCAAACCCTAACTCTCTCTCAAGAATTTTGTATCTTGGAGAGGAATGATGGGTTATGGGATCTACTAGGGTGTTAGGTTACTAATATAAATCATTTGAGGTGCTCGAACAATTAGAAACTAGTGCTTCATTGCATTTTTTATTTCAACTGAGTTTGTGGTCGGCTGAATTGTTCTTGGTAAAGATTTCTACTAATGAAGGGGTCAAAAATACTCCAAAATTATGAAAAATAAGAGATTATCTAAAATTTTGTTTCCAGGATATAGTCAACATTTTATACCAAAAGTATAAATCAATAAGTAGATAAAATCAAACTTCATATTGTTATATATCAGTTTGAATGCAAGGTCGGCCGAGCTTATCCTGGGTGGAATATAAGTTGACTAACATATACAACCAACACTCAAAATTCTACAACTTTTCAAAAACACTCAAATTTAAATTATCCAATATATATCCAAATTTCAATGAAATCAGAGTTAGAGGTAAAATACTAAGAATTATATACTACACCATTGTATTTATCAAATCTTGTGTATACATGCTGCCAAAATCTTAACTTTTTGCCGACTAGGATTTACACTTCTCAAAACCTTATTCAAAATAAAAGCATGTTGGAGTTTATCATTAGGTTCAAAACATAATAATTAGACTATCATCATTGATCAAGCTCAAATAATGATCATCTAGTTAAGCATGTAATCATCCAAATAAACCATGATTACATGACTAAGATGAAAATGGGTCATTGTCCAAAGTGCATTGGGCAAATGCCACTTATTAAACACAAAAGAATACAAACTAGGTGCAATCGGTAAATTGAGGCGCTAAATAGATAAAATGCAAGCGCTATATGGCAGAGAAAAAATAGGCATTGATCAATTACATTAGGCGATAAAGGAGGCACAAATGAGCAGAATTTGTTGATAGGAGCCAAAATTTTGAGGGATAATATTGAAAATGGCATATATAAAAATTGTCAACAAAATATTATAGTCAACTAATTTAGAAAATATTACATTCTAACAACGCAGTCATACACATACTACAAGATGACCATTGAATGTTGTCCTTGTTGAGCACATCACCTTTTTTCTTTCAAGGTCTGGAGCGCATATGTCCCTTTCAACAAATGGATTAATTCACTTGCAATTCAATCACCTACAACGTCATATTCATAAATAGGTTTTTTACCCAATGCAACACAAAAAAAAATTTGTCATTGATCTCAAGTGGTTTTTGTGGACAATTCATACAGTTACCACCTTTCATTCCTTGATGTCATGCTCCAAAAGGGTGTGGAAGAAATTGTTTCAAATCATGCAAGTAAATGTAAAGGTAACAAATGTACACTCACTCTTATAAATGTAGATTCTAAATGACAGCTTACATTTTCTTACTATTTGAGCTATGAGATTCTCATGCAGGTTCTTTGTCGGATATGGTCTTTGGTCCTTTTTAGCATTCTAGTAGACTCTATTGTTGTAGTAATTCACTATCTTTGTGTTGATGTAAATATCTAGAAAATGCAGTGTTCCTACATATGCACTTTTTAAGCACATGTCTCCTTTTTTCTTGAGCACATGAATGTTGTCCTTGTTGAGAACATGTCTCCTTTTTTCTTGAGCACATGATTTTTTTTTTGCTTTCAATTCATGTAATCATTGTGTCAAGTACTTTTTATGTACTTTTTGCTACCGTGTACTATTGATCAACATGTATTGACATGAAACTCCACTAACATTGGGCGATCATGTGTTTGTATGTGGTTTTCCCTATAAATCTGGATATAGACTCTATATTATTTTGCATAGATAAAATGATTTGTAATTAGTAATGTTCATTTTTAGTGTAATATAAACGCTTGCATGGTTAATTTCCTACCTTTTTAGAGACAAAATTCTAATATACTATGATTGGAAACAAGTCATTCCCCTATATGTACCTCCACATGTCCACATATTTTCCCCCTTGGATTTTTTGTACATACCCACATGAAAAAGGTTTGAGATTTCTCCTTAAGATGGTGCACAATAATTTTGTCAATCTTGAACCTAACAATAGTTTTTGGCCTCACCTTCACATAAATAGTACATTTTAGTTGTTAGCAAATGTAAAATAATCATATGGAGTATAGTAAATATGAAAATGAGACAAAAATAGCATGAAAAGATATGGATTCCACACAAAAAAGCATGGGTAATCATAATAAGGCAATGAATTAGCTAAATTAGTACCACATGCATGTACATTAGGAGGTTCAATTAGGACAATTGATGTCTTTGTTAAATCCTCTTGTTGTGTGATGTGTTGAAGGAAGTATGGCAAGCGATGACCTCGATTGTGCTTTAAGTGTGTGGAGTTTGTGGTTTGGACATCACATGAGGAGTACAACTTAGTTGTTAGAAAAAGAAAAATAATAATACTAACTTATGTAAATATGCACAAATTATTTAAAAGAGGTGTGGATTCAGCAAAGTGGAATAATCATATTGAGGCACCAAATTCCCAAAATTAATACCACATACATGTAAATTGGGGGATTCAATTAGGACAATTGATGTTCGCATTAAATCCTCATGTTGATTGTTTCATTGATGGAAGTTTTGCAAGAGGTTGACCCCCATTGTACTTGAGGGAGAGTTAAGTTGTGGTGGTTGTTGGTATGTCAAAACCCACAATATTAGCCACAAAAATATTACTATTAGATAACACTTATATTACCCAATTACCTTTGTTTTTAGCTTGTGATCGTGTTGGTTGTTGAGTCTTTTCATTTAAGCCCCTACATTTTGTTTCACAACCTTCACACAAAATGAAAAAGGCACACTAAGCCCAAAAAGAATAAAGACGCCCTAGGCAAAGAGAGCAAACACTAAGGTGAAGGGGCCAAGGTGAAGGGAAGGATGTGCATTGAGAGATGAAAACACAAGAAAAAGATGTGCAAAGACAAGGGAAGTATGCACGAAGATAAGGAAAGTATGCACCTAGGCAAAGAGAAGTAGGCGCCAAGGAAAAAAGGAAGCACATTGAGAGTAGAAAATACAAGCAAAGTAGGTGTGTTGAGTATGACAGTAAAAGTAAAAATAATAAACATGCATCTTGAGTATATAATAGGAGGCATCATGAAAAATAAAGTATGTGCATGGGCGAAGAGAAGTACACACCATGGCAAAGAAAAGTGTAGGAGAAGTAGGTACTATGGAGGAGAGAAGAGGATCGTTGAGAAAAAATGTAAGAGAAGTAGGTATAAAATGGGAAAAACATATATTTGTTGTAAGTTAAAATGATTACAATGCACTCTCTTTTATAGGAAGGGAGATACAGAATTTGCCAATATGGGATAAAGGGAGACCTAAAGACAAGGACAACTCTAGAGCATAAAACACAACAGACAACACAGGATAACACATAACAAAACAAACAACACACGGTCACACATAAAGCGTATATACTAATACTCCCCCTCAAGCTGGAGCATAGATGTCAAACATGCCCAGCTTGTCCACCAGTGTAGCAAAGTGTGTCTTGGGAAGTATCTTAGTGAATATATTAGTAACTTGATCCTTTATCCTGAGATAAGGAATGCATATGCGTCCAAAGAGAATAGCTTTCTGTATGAAGTGGAAATCCACTTCGATGTGTTTTGTGTACTCATGGAAAGTGGGATTGCTAGCAATAAAAGTAGAAGCTTTATTATCACAATGCATAGGAATAGGATCAGAGTCTAAAAACTCAAATTCCTTGAGGAGTCCTTAAACCCACATCAGTTTACAGGCAATATGGGCCATTTCCCTGTATTCAGCTTCAGCACTCGACTGGGCAACCACGGTCTGCTTTTTACTACACCAGGTGACCAGGTTTCCTCCAACAAAGGAGTAGTAACCAAAAGTAGATTTTGTGTCACAATGACTACCAGCATAATTAGAGTCTGAATATCCAGTAAGTTTACAGTGCCCATGTCAGTGACATAGTAAACCTTTTCCTGGAGAATATTTCAAATATTTAAGAATGTGACACACAACATCCTAATGTCATTGTCGAGGTTTATCCATATACCTACTGACAAGTCCAACAATAGCAGTTATATCAGCTCTTTTCACAGTGAGATAGATAAGTTTACCAATTGTTTATTTGTATTGATGGTTATCAGGGAATGGAGGAGAAGATTCATCATCCCAATTGGTGTTGGGATCGAGAGGAGTACTAGTAGGTTTAGAAACAAGCATACTTGCTTTTGTCAGAAGGTTCAACACATATTTCTACTGTGAGAGGCAGACTCCAGCAGACGATCATGAAACTTTAATTCCCAAGAAGAAATTGAGTTTACCCAGATATTTAGCAAACAAATGTTGTTTGATATATAATTTGGTATCCACAATACCATCAAAATCATCACCAGACAAAATAATATCATCCACATAAAAAATAAGTACAACAAGTTTAGAGTTGGTTTTTTGAATAAAAATAGAATGATCAGAATGGGAGCACTAAAAATGGAACTTCAAAAGTATATGGCTTAAATTATCAAGACACACCTGTGGGCTAGGCATGGAAAAAAATCCACCCAAACCAAATCCAAAATGATCCAATCCGGATTGACCCGCAGATATTGAATTTTAGAGTTTTATTTGGTTTTAAATTCGGTTCGGGTGAGAGACTGAAATACGGTGATCTATTTCAGTTCGGTTCAGGTGAGAGATTGAAATATGGTGATCTAATTTGGTTCATATTTGCAAACCGTGTGGTTAAGGCCCGAACCTGAACAACATCTTGTTTGCTTCTTTTCCATTACTCGGGTAGTCTACCCTGTACGCTGCACACACTCACAGTGGTTGTTGAGCGACCACTCACCCCTCCGAAAACCCTAGCCACAACTGAGTCTCATGCAGTCACGCTCTCCAGTTCCAATCGTCCCCTCTTAAAACCCTAGTTGTTGCACCCGATACCATTTCCCGCGCTCTTCATCTTCTCAACCATCTCTTGATTAGAGAAGTTTCTGCCTGTGACATAAATAAATCTTGAAATATAGTTTAATAATCTCGTTCTTATAGGCCTTTATTTAATCATGCTTTAAAATACAATAGTATCAATTGGAAGCATATATGATGGGGTAATTATAAATATTTTGTATATGAGGAAACAACCAAATAAACCCAATAGTAAGGTTGAAAGTGAAAATACACAAATTATTAGTATTCAAATCATATTTGATAGTCTAAAATAATCCTATGAAGGGAGATAAGAGAAATTGGATGAATACTTAATAATGTATCATTGTTCGTTTAAAATGGATAAAAAAATAATAAATGTATAATTGTCACCTACTAGAGATATAAATACCAAATGACCTCAAAAGAAGAAATTGATCATAAAATTAGATACATTTCATCTCAATTAGCTTATATGACAAATTTCATGTGATTAGGATATTGTTTTCTCCCTCCAATTGACTTGAAATAAAAAGACCTTTATCAACCTTGAATTAATTAAGATAGGCTTTAATTATTGACATTTAATAAAGTTGTGCCCTCCTTCTCACACGTTGGGTTTCCTTCCCTCACGATGGTTCTCTCAACCGTAGGCCTTCCTTGTGCGTCTTCTCGGCGGCCTCCGAAAACAAAATCACCATCATTTCTACTGTAACTGATAGTCATCTCGTCCTCCTCTTCTCTTATTCTCTTCCTTATATCCCCCTAGTTTCTCCTCACCTCTTCCTCACCCCAAAACCCTAGCCGCTAGTGGCTGACAGCAAGATGGTTTTCGTTGCTCCTCCCTTCCTTTTCTCATTATTTCTACCCATGAAACCCTAGCCTCCATGCCCTACTATTGCATAGCCACCCTAGCTACAGGAAACCACCTCTGTCCTTTCTCTTTCATTTGGTAACATAGTGCCACCACCCTGCTCCCCCCCCCTCCTTTGATCATCTGCAACTGGAGCCAGTATGTTGACAGCTCAACCACGATAGCTGCAATCTGGGGAACCCAGCCGATACCCAATTCCCCGACTGACGGAAGACCATCATGATCTCCATAGCCACCACCATCGTTGGTCACCTCAACACCAAAAAGATTCTCAACATCATCTCAAATCTTCCTTCTAGACACACCAGGTCACAAACACCCCTCCTCCTTCATCTGTGTGATGAATAGACATGTAATAAACACCATTGTGCCCGCGACACTGCCGTCTGCAACCTCAATAGTAAGGAACCAAACTAACCATAGGGTCTCCCTACTTTTCTACCCCCCACATATCTATCACCACCAGACTTGCAACATCAGGGACCATCATCTCCAGTCCACTGATATGTTCTCATACCTGAACCACCTATAACAATCAGAGGCCATCAGAATGCTACCCTTACATCTCCTCACCACCATGGCAACCAACAGCCTAGAACAACTTCTACGGCCAGTTGTGGCCCCTGTGACGACGCCCAGCTATGTAACGCCCTTCCCCTTCACACTTTAACCTAGCTAACATCATGACAAACTGGTGCAGTTTGCAAGCTCTTCCTTTGCCTCGTGGTGTCTACTGTTGTACCTCGAGGACCTACAACCATGAATATTCAAGGATGCTACAACTCACAACCACCATCACTCTGCAATGCAGATAATCCATCCTCATTGCTCCTTCCACCTACCTTCACAGTGATCTAGTGTTGCCTCCACATGTGATGAGGTTGTCAAGCCAACATCTATAGCTTCATCAACCAAGCCTGTTACACCTAAGTCTAAAGGTCAACGTCTTCACCTATTTAATATGTAATTGGTAACACCAACTAATGACGATCCTTAGTTACTAATTAATGTTATTACTAGACATCATTATGTATAGAACTTAATTATATGAATACCAAATAATTTTGACCCATTACTATACATGATAGCTTGCATATATGTTGGTGTATGGGTAGTACAAGCATATATCTTAGTAGATTAATTTCATGTAACCCTAATACTATCCACTTAATTAGTATTATACTAAAGAACGGATCTGAGTATAATCATATGGATGCAAGATATAATACTTAGGTATGACAATGACTTATATCTAATTATAATTAGAAACACAATAAGAAATATGTAGGTAATCACATGTGAGTGTATGTAGGACTTAAATATTGTATATTCCTAATAAGGGTATTTTGATCCAATGAAATCTCATGTAATGCATGTCCCTAGCCTAGTTGACCATTTGAGCTATATGATATTGAGGGGGAGAATGGTATTAAAAGACCTAAAATTGGGATAATGTGTATTATTACTCACTTACATATGTAACCTCAACACACTTCAACTTATGTGGTTGAAACTTGATGTTATAACTAAAATACATATCAAAGGAATCACATGTACAACTAATGAGGTTAAAAATCCTAATATGCCACTATATGATCAAAACTAGGATATAAATCAGTAACAGAAATGCATACACATGTTCACTTTGGTTTGCCTAACATACATAATGTGTTTTTAGGATGATTACTCAACTTTGGAGATCAATTATGCCTATTGAACTAACCATTAACCATGAAGATAAGGTATGTACTCCTCCCTATTTATAACTGGGCATTTATATGACTAAATTTACCCATAATGAGGCAGCTTTTGAAATACTTGCTCTTGTTCCATTTGTTGGACAAATCATATGATGTCAATTGGACTTATTGTTATTCTTCTAAAATTACTATTATCATGTTAAATTGGGTCAATGACCCCACCTACTATTGTCATTAAATCATGCCACATATGTTTGTGAAAGGTGTATCTTGCCAATCTATATATGCATGCTAGATAATTTGACTGATTCAACTATCGTAGATGCTTATGTGTAATCATTATGGCACGTTATTTCCACCCGGGTATGCTACTTCCACCTTGATATATACAGAGGCACACTATTTTTTCCTAGGGTGTGCTATTTCCACCCATTTTACTTAGGCCAATGACCCAATGGTGTCATGGACCTACTATAGTCATTTTAGTCAAAGATATCAGCATGCAAATATTTATGTGATTGGATTGTTGATAATGGTAAGAGTTGGAATTTTAAATGTTTAAGTATATTGCCTCCATTCTTTTGGAAATTCCTTCTTTTGTTGATTCTCATTAAAACTTACCTAGATTTAATGAGCCCTTTTGATGGGAACATGTTACTTTACTTTTGAAGCAAAGAGTGCCCTGGTTAATCCTCTAATGTACATACTCAACTTTTGCTGATATGTAACTTCTTTTCCTATTTTTTGAGTGTTCCCTCCATCCAGGTATAGATGCTTTATAGGGAAGAGATGCAAGATGATCGTGAGCTCATTGGTGAATATAAGGATAGCTTGAGGCAGCCTTATTACCCTCTACATATGGGCTTATGTGTATATAGATGTAACATTTTCATTTTATGTACCACCCTTAGGGTGAGAAAGTTATGTACATGGAAACATTTTGTAACTTTGTAAATAATTATGTTTTCCGCTCCTTAATCATTCATGGCTCTCATCTTATACCATTTGAGTTGGCCCACTATTGGCTCCCACTCTTTACATCATGGTATCAGAGCCAGAGCAGTCGGTAAATTGACTATTTCAAGTTATATATACTAGATTGTTCCTTAGTAGGTAGGTGAGGGTTTATAGGTTGTCATACCTAAACCTAAATCATGGTTACCAATTAGAGTGTCACCATCCATATAATTTTTTGGTATATATATCCCAAACTAAGTATGTGGATGACCTTGTTTTGGGTAAACTCTTATCAATCCTACCCTCTCTTTATAGGTATATCTTTCTATATGTAAAGGTTGACTCTCCTAGGAAGTAGCCTCTACTTCTCATCTTAGGGGAGGACAATTCATCTGCTATAGAGAGTAGGTTGACTTGATCTTACATAATTGAGCATAACCCTAGTACAAGTCATTAAACCTTTTTCTTTTGTAGTTTCTAGCATGCCTATGATACGCGCATTATGTGGACTGAGCATGCATGGACACAAACTTAGAATATTTTCATGATTTTTTGGATTTTGAGATTTTCTATGATAGAACGTGGTGATATGAACTAGATCCTTTAAGTTTAGGCTTGTTCCGCCTGTAACATGGAGTTATCGCAATGTAGTTTTGCTTGAGACTCGCCATCATCCTAGCTAAACTTCCAATATCTCATAAATGAGGGTTTGTTGAAGGAAGATATAGGTTTTAAGTAAATATCCTTGAGATTTTATCACTCACATACCCATAAGGTAGGGATGATTCTATCTCCCTTTCCCTATAAAGGGATGATCATGTAGTCGGATCACACAATACAACTTTGTACCATGTTATTTTACCAGAGGACATATGTAGGCACAACCACATTTGGAAGCTATAGTGGATACTCTTTTTCTTGAAACTTTTGATGTACACATACGCCAAAGTTATGTGAGGTGAGTACATCTAGGGTTGATCATTAAAGAGTTGACCACTCCCTCATCGCTATCGTGTAATTAGTTTAGCTAATGTGTGAGATGGGGAGTAGTTTGACTATGCATCTCATATGGGTTTGTAATGACACCATGTATGTAAACCACTAGGGAAGTAGAAACCTTAATCTGTTCTTATTATGGTTACATGATCTTATAAATAAAGGATGTTTTGGGATGTGATGGCCTAAGTCTTGACTAAGATAATGGTGGAATAATGGAGGTCGTGACTAGTAGGACCTACTAGAAATTAATTATATGTTAGGAGAACCTTGTATCCCCTCCTCATCTAGAATTTGGATATGCTTATTGTATTCCTTGATGATGTGCATAAAGAATTCTCTTTTGTTAAGATTAAGTAATGTTAGGATGATAGTATATGTTGTATATGGTACTTAGTAGTTGGCTTGGTTCCTGGATCGATTTTGGTGCCATCTTTGTAACTTTATCGTAATGTTTTCATCGTAAAACATATTTTCATCGAAAAAATATATGTATATTAAAAAAACTTTCATATTTTTATCGATGGTTTTGAAACCAAGTCACAACCACAAGAAAGTCAAAGTCGTAGAGAAAACATTTAGCAATGAAACCTTTGACTGGCATTCTCTACCCTAAGACCCTTTAATTAAGTTTGATATAGCAGTTAAAAAGAAGAACTTTAGAGGTGTACATAGCTATGATCTAGTTGTTTACCCTTGTTGACTCTATATGGTTACATATGTATAGAGAAATTCTTTTAAGGAGTGGAGCCTTTTAGCCTTAGGTCTTTAACTTAATTTTATAAATAGTTGAAATCAATGGTTATTAGAATAGGAAACTCATGGGTAGCACCTGGTATTTATGTTAAACAAATGTAGATACCACCTAATAAAGGTTTGTGTGTTAGCCTTGCTGACTCTACTACTATGAATGTTACTTCAATAATTAAAATAATCTTAAACCTTAGCTTCACTGTTCACAAATGAAGAACTTAGATTAGGTAATGTATTAAGTTAGGTTGAAAAGGCAAAATAAAGAATTATCAACTCTTAAAAAGTCAAAACTTAACCAAACTACTAGTAGTTAAACGGTAAGGGAAACTCCATGGTAAGAGCTTCACCAAACATACTGATGATGTTCAAGTTTATGAATGGGCATCTTTCAATTATACCTTAATCTTAACCTTGTAGGTTAATGATCATGCTAATATGTGAATGACTAATTCAATATTTTTTATACAACACATAATAATGATCAAATGTGAATGGTAATCATGATTGCAAACCAAATCCTAACGAATCATAATCTGTGTAATAGTCTATATGAAATACTTGACCGTGAAGATTTTGGGAATAAATAATCCTTAGTAAAATTCAAATTTAAGATTCAAATTTCCAAACAAAAAGAAGATATATACAAATGTCACCCTAAAAGTACATGTATGCTTTATATGTAATAACTAAATCAATATAATAGTTGTACTCAATGTAAGATAAGTCTCTATATGGGAGAGCATTATTGGTCGATGATGGTCATAATGGTGCTTTAGGACATGACTTGATGGATTCAGGGAAGAAATCCCTTTTAAGGGTGGAATGTTGTAACATACTCAAATCTCAAACTATAGGTTAAAAATCCCCTTCTTCTAAGACTTTATTCAATTGTGCTTTAAAGTATAATAGTAGCAATTGAAAGCAAATATTATGAGGTAAATATGAATATTTTTATATGAGGAAACAACCAAATAAACCCAATAGTAAGGTTCAAAGTGCAAATACACAAATTATTAGTATTCAGCTCCTATTTGACAGTTTAGAATACTCCTATGAAGGGAGATAAGAGAAATTGGATGAATACTTAATAATGTATTGTTGTTGGTTTAAAATGGATAAAAGCACAATAAATGTATAATTGTCACCTACTAGAGATATAAATACTAAATGACCTCAAAAGAAGAAATTGATCATAAAATCAGATACCTTGTATCTCAATTAGCTTATATGACAAATTTCATGTGGTTAGGATATTGCTTGCTCCCTCAAATTGATTAAAAATGTAAAGACCCTTAATTACCTTGAATTAAATAAGGTAGGCTTTAATTACTAGAGTTTAATAAAGTTGCACCCTCCTTCACATGCATTGGGGTTTCCTTTCCCCATGATGGTGCTCAAAACTACATGCCTTCCTTGAGCGTCTTCTCGGTGGCCTCCAAAATAGAAATCACCATCATTTCTACTGTAACTGATAGTCATCCCATCCTCCTCTTCTCTTATTATCTTCCTTATATCCCCCTAGTTTCTTCTCACCTCTTCCTCACCCCAAAACCCTAGCCACCAACGGCCGACGGAAAGATGGTTGTCACTGCTCCTCCCTTCCTCTCCTCCTCATTATTTCTACCCATGAAACCCTAGCCTCCATGTCCCACTATCGCCAGCCACCCTAGATACAGGAAACCACCATTGTACTCTATCTTTCATCCGACAACATGGCACCACCACCCTACTCTCCCCCTCCTTTGATCATCAACAACCGGTGCCAGTATAATGATAGCTCAGCTACAATGGTTGCAATCCAGGAACCCGGATGATACCCAGTTCCCCGACCGATAGTTGACTACCGTGATCTCCATAGCCACCACCATCCCTATGGTCGCCTCAACACCACATATGTTCTCGACCTAATCCCAACACTTCCTGCTAACAACACCAGGTCACAAACGCCCCTCCTCCTTCATCTACGTGATGGATAGACCTATAATAAAACACCATGACGCTAGCGACATTGCTGTCTACAACCTCAACCATAAGGGAACCCAACCAACCATAGGCCCTCCCTACTACTACTCTACCCATAGATCTATCACCACTAGACATGCAACATCAGGAACATCATCTCCAGTCCACTGATATGTTCTCAAACTTGAACCACCTGCCACAATTGGAGGTTGTCAGAATGATACCCTTACTTCTCCTCGCCACCATGGAAACAAACGGCCTACAACAATTGCTACGGTCAGTTGTGGCCCCTACGACGACATCCAGCTATGTAATGCCCTCGCCCTTCATGCTTAACCAAACTGACATCACGACAACTAGCTACAGTTTGCAAGCTCTTCATTTTCCTCGTAGCATCTACTGTTGGACCTCAAGGACCTGCAATCATGAAGATTTAAGGATTCTACTACTCACGACCACCATCGCTATGCAATGTAGATAAGACATCCTCATTGCTCCTTCCACCTAGCTTCACAGTGATCTAGTGTTGTCTTCAAATGCGACAAGGTTGTCAAGCCAAGATATGTAGCTTCATTAGCCAAGCTTGTTACACCGAAGTCTAAAGGCCAGTGTCTTCACCTCTTTCAGATGTAATTGGTAATACTAGCTAATGATGATCCTTAGTTAATAATTAATGTTACTACTAGGCATAATTATATATAGAACTTAATTATAGAAATACTAAAGAATGTTGACCCATTAATGTACACGATAGCATGCATATATGTTGGTGTATGGGTAGTACAAGCATATATCTTAGTAGATTCGTTTCATATGTAACCTCAACACACTTAGACTTATGTGATTGAAACTTGATGTTAGAAATAAAATACATATCAAAGGAATCACATGTACAACTAATGAGGTTAAAAATCCTAATATGCCACTAGATGATCAAAACTACAATTAGAAAGACATAAATCAGTAATAGAAATACATACACATGTTCACTTTGGTTTGCCTAAAATACATAATGTGCTTTTAGGATGATTACTCAACTTTAGAGATCAATTATGCATATTAAACTAACCATTAACCATGAAGATAAGGTATGTACTCCTCCCTATTTATAACTGGGCATTTATATGACCACATTTTTCCATAATGAGGGAGCTTTTGAAATACTTGTTCTCATTCCATTTGTTGACAAATCGTATACTCTCAATTGGACTTATTATTATTCTTCTGAAATTATTATTATCATGTTGAATTGGGTCAATGACCAAACTTGCTGTTCTGCTTAAATCATGCCACATATGTTTGTGAAAGGTGTATCTTGCCACTCTATTTATGCATATTAGATAATTTAAATAATTTAACTATCATATATGCTTATGCGTAACCATTAGGGCATACTATTTCCGCCCAGGGTGTGCTACTTCCACCTTGATATATACATAGGTGCGTTATTTTCATCTAGGGTGCGCTATTTCCACCCATATTACTTAGGTCAATGACCCACTGGTGTCATGGCCCTACTATAGTCACTTTAGCCAAATATGTCGGCATGCAAATATTTATCTAATCGGATTGTTGATAATGGCAAGAGTTGTGATTTTTTAATTATATTGCCTCATTCTTTTGGAAACTCCTTCTTTTGTTGATTCTAATTGAAACTTACCTATATTTTAATGGCCCCCTTTATGGGAACATCTTACTTTACTTTTGAAGTAAATAATGCCCTAGTTAATCCTCTAATGTAAATACTCAAATTTTTTTGATACATATCTTATTTTCCTATTTTCTAAGTGTTCCCTCCACTCAAGTGTAAGTGATTTATCAGGCAGACACGCAGGATGATCGTGAGCTCATTGGTGAACATAAGGATATCTTGAGATAGTCTTTTTACCCTTTGCATATGGGCTTATGTGTATATGGATGTAACATTTTCATTTTATGTACTAGCCTTAGGGTGAGAAAGTTATTTACATGGAAACATTTTGTAACTTTAAAATAGTTATGTTTTCTACTGCTTAATCATTTATGGCTCTTGTCTTATACCATTTGAGTGGGCCCACTATCGAGTCCCACTCTTTAAACCTCCATACCCACTTGGTGGATCTGTGATCTCGCCACTTGTATCCCTTCTCGGTCTGTGAAGGCTTCATTCCGTTTATGCTCAAAGAGAAGCTCCAAATGGTGAAGCATATCCAGGCTTCGTTCTATTCAATAGAGAAGCAGCTCTAGATGGCAAAGCAACTCCATACGGTGAAGAGCAGCTCCTGGCTTCATTCTGTTTGGTCGTCCTCCTCAGTCCCTTTTAAGTTAATTGTTGAAGCAGCAAAGTTGGTGCAAACACCATTGTCGGGCCTTCTATTATAGTTCAACATGTGCCAAGGTAAGGTATTCTCAGTTTACGTATATGCCTAAAATCTGAATATCCCCTCACCCTTGTTATCCCTGATCTGAGATCATTGATTCCCCCTACCTAATGAATAGGTGGTTCACAACTTGAGATTATTTAATCCCTTCTTAGCTATCATTGATAGTCATCACCAGTTGTTTATCCCTATAGCACTACGAGAGGAACCTTTTTATTCTTTAATCTCCTATTGTTTCTCTCTTTCCTCCTCCTAATCATAGTGCCACATCTAATCCTGACATTCTCCTCCAACTAAAGTCCTCCCTCACCGACCCACAAGTTACACTCACAACCTGGTCCCCTGCTTCGACATCTACCTTCTGCATCACTTAGGAATCTCCTAGATATATAGAATCTCATGTTTGCATCACTTAGGACTATATTCACATTGTTCTAATTTGGTATTGTTGTTACAATTTAGTGCATGGTATTACAACCTCGCACATGGTAGTGTATAATTTGGTATTTTGTGTCTAGTTCTTTTCTGAAAATTTTGTGGCATTTGACATGTTAGGTGATTCAATTAGTCAACTGGGTAATATAATGAGTAGTTAAAAGTCTTTTTATTATTTAATCAATATTTTCAAGGACATGTTGCTTTTTTTTGTTATGACACAACCAAACCCACATGTAATGCATCTCTTATTTGTCTCTAGCTTGGATCTTGAATGGTTAAGGTTGGATATAGCTTCTTGTATGTGTTGTTTAAAGGCAAGAACTAGTAACTGGTAAGTTTCTCTTGAACAAATATTTATTTAACATGTGAACACACTTAGGTAGTGAGTGTATACTTGGTTCTTAGTTCTAAAAAGATCTAGTAGCATTCTCATTAATATTCACTGGATACATATGTATAATTATTCATGAAAAATCGGACTATCAGTCATCAAGAATGAAATTGAAAAGATTTGTGATGGTGTGTCTTTCTGGACAGCTACTCCTAAAAAGATTGAAAATTTTCGTGATAATGCAAAGCAGTTGAGAGTCTCCACAACAACAACCCTAGTTCTTGAGTGTGCCATACGGTGGAATTCAACTCTTCTAATGCTCACTATTTCCTTTTCATATAAAAATGTATTTAGTAGAGTGAGCCAGAGAGAATTGAGTTATGATTCGCCCCCTTCAGAACATAGTGGCATTTTGCTTCTGAAATACGGATAAGCTCGATATTTTTATTGATTGCTACTAAGGAGTTATCTGAAAGAAGGTAACCTACTTCAAGTCTATGTTTTGACCTTATATGTGACATCAAATAGAACTTGATTGCATGGACAAAGACGGATAGAGATGTCATAAAGAAAATGGTGGAGTGTATGTATGAAAAAAATTAGAAGTATTGGGATGAAATTCATATCTTGATGGGAATTTCAGCTATCTTAGATCCAAGGCTCAAAATGGTTCTGGTTAGGTTTTATTACATTGAATTGTATGGGACCAAATCTCAAACTCATATTAACAAAGTGCAAAAGGCATGCAGTGATTTATTAGCTGAGAATCAAGCAAGAAGAAGTACAAGTGGTTATACTTCTTCCAGCCAGTTGTGTCTTCTTAATCCCCAGAAGTGATTGTAGATCAAAGGTCCATCAATATATTTTATTCTTATGTCATACAACACAAAAAGGGTCAGAAATTCTGTCAAAACTAAGTTAGACATATATCTAGAGGAGGATGTTATTTCTAGAAAAGGCAATCTCGATATCATATCATGATGGAACACTCAAGGGTAGAATTACCCCACTTTGAGAGAGATGGCAAGAGACCTTTTAGCTATACTGGCATCTACAGTGGCCTTAGAATCAGCTTTTAGCACAGGAGGTCGACTGATTAATCCCCATCGTAGTCGGCTTCTTTCTGAGACCACGGAGACACTAATGTGTCTTCAAAGTTGGTATTCAAATGTTGAGGGTAATGATAACTTTGACTTAAATATTTATTAAATTCAAAATCTTTTAATTATATCTACTTATATATTTCTTTGTGTGTGACAGATTCCAAGGTGTCCAAAAACATTACAAATTTTCTCAAAGATGTCGATTTCGATGTTGATATTATTATAAATTATTTACTTATGTGGATGTTGATA
Organism: Alisma plantago-aquatica; assembly: GCA_963693085.1. Taxonomy (NCBI): domain Eukaryota; kingdom Viridiplantae; phylum Streptophyta; class Magnoliopsida; order Alismatales; family Alismataceae; genus Alisma; species Alisma plantago-aquatica. The sequence continues at coordinate 1,084,114,816 of OY856410.1, read as the reverse complement.
TATCTCCACTTTTATGTCCCAATTGATTTTGAACCTTATTTTTCTTCTTCCTTGAGCAGAATCAGCTACTGTTGATGCTTGATTTGATTCATTATCATAGGGAGCTAAGGTTATCTTCTTTCATCTTATACATCAAAACCTTTACTAATGCATGATGGGTCTCTTTTCTTAGTCCAAAGTAATTACTACTTCTGTTTTGTCTCCCTTCCACAAATGGATTTCAGACATGTTCATGTATTTAATTACAACAATTTCTAATTACAGGCTCATGCTCCGGTTGGATTGTAGTTCTGCTCCTAAACCTATGAAACCCACTCATGCAAGTTATTCTCAAGTCCAACACAAATGTATCCACAGCATGCGCAGTTATTCTCAAGTCCAAAAAAAATGTATATGCAACATGCACAGTTGTTAAGGGGTATTTTCTACCCTGGTATGTGGCATTCCAATGACCACTTACCCTGTTTGGGAAATTTTTTTGATACACTTTCGATTCTACGAACTGCACTTTATCAATACTACTACAATGCTTCAATTTCACTTTGTTTGTGAATGTTAGTTCTACTTGTTGAGACTTTCCTATAATGAGCTTTCACTATAAGATCGTTACATGATGCAAGGTTCAATAGCCCGATATTTAGTTTCTTAGTTACATTTCTATCTATTGAATGACATGTTTCCTTGAATAGTAGAAAACCAGCTTCTACGGTGGGATAGAGATGAGAGATGGCTACAGCTCATGGAGAACAGATACAAGGACTTCTTTGACCACTTTGACGAGTCAGATAAGGCATTAGATGCACTGAGCAACATTTGTAAATGATTAGCATAGTAAGCTTGTAATCTTGAATTCTGAATTGAGGAACATGGACTTTTCTACTACAAAATTTACTCCAAATCTCTCCAATTATATAAGCTGGAAATATGAATGTTGATGAACTGAGTGACATTTTTAAATATTTACCTTAGTAAGCTTGTAACCATGAATCTTGAATTGAAAAATGGGAGATTTTCTGTTGCAAAATCTATTTTCAGTTCTCTCTTATTATGTAAGTTGGAATGTTGGATCTAAATCCCAAATGGTGGATTTAATTGCATTTGTGAATTTGACGGGGTTGCTTCTAAAATTTTGAACACTTTGAATTGTTGGTTGCGGTGATTTGAATGTATGAAATATAATGTTGATATGAAATGAATGTATGAACATAATGATAATACGAATGGTTTTATTTGTATTCGTGCAGTTCGATTTGGGTTCAGTTTTTGGGAACAGGTTCGTGTATGTATGGATTCGGGTTCACTTGGCTTTTTTATATATTAATTTTTGTTTGGTTTGGTTCAGATTTTGATGGTCTCAGTTTGGGTCGGTTTCGGTTGGTTTGAGTAAAAACTGGCCCATTGTCATCTCTACTGTGGGCTTTGTTTTAGATTATATATTGCTTTCTTGAGCCTATATAGATTGGAAAATCCCCCCTGACTAGAAAAACTGGGTGTTTTCTCTGTACAAACTTCCTCATGTAGGTCACCATATAGGAAGGTTTTTCAAATCAAGTTGATAAAGATGCCAATCTTTGTTGACAGATATAGAGATAAGAATTCGCACAGAGTTGAGACGGGCCACAAGAGAGAAAGTTTCAAAGTAGTCCATGTCATAGGTTTGAGTGTAGCATTTGGCTACAAGTCTAGCCTTCAATCATTCAATAAAACCATCTAGTTGATATTTAATAGTAAAAATCCTACGACAGTCAACCATTGGATAGCTTGCAAGACAATCAATAAGATCTCAGGTTTTGCTATCTCGCAGGGCAGTCATTTCAGCTTTTATAGCTTGACGCCAAGAAGGATGTTGAAGAGCTTGTGTAGAATTCTTGGGCACAGAAATAGCAGATAAAGAAATGGTAAAGTATTCAAAGCTAGTACCAATATTAATTGAAGAGAAATAATTACTAATCGGATGTTGAGCACATGAACAAACACGTTTCCTTAGGATGATAGGAAGATGTAGGTCAGTGACTACCTGAGGGGTGTTATGACCTGTCGACGAGGGAGGAATTGATTGTTGATGAGACAGATGGGGGATTGTAACAGTGGGTCTTCTCATCGACACTTCTTTAGCTTCATCAATTTGACCATATTCTACTACCTCGCGCAGAGGAGTAGGATCCAGTAGATTACCAGATAAGGCAGCCCCTTCGTCATATTAGTACGGCATGTTTTCAAAAAATGCAATATATGCCCTCACAAACCTTTGTCGATTGACAAGATCATAACATTGATAACCTTTCTAAGTTCGAGAATAACCCAGAAAAACACACTTAATGGAGTGGGGTCAAGTTTAGATATACCAGGGCAAAGATTGTTAACAAAACATGTGTTGCCAAAGATGCACGGTGGAATGGAAAAGATGGGTGCATCGGGATAAAGAAGAGAGACACGGAACTGATTATGTAACACGGAAGATGACATACAGTTGATTCAGTAGCATGCTATATAAACATCTTCAAGCCAGAAATGTTTAGGAACATGATAATGAAGGAGAAATGTGTGTGCTACTTCAAGTAGATGATGATTCTTCCTTTCTGCCACACCATTTTGTTGTGGTGTGTAAGAGCAGGAAGTCTGATTATTGGTACCCCGAGAACTACAAAGAAGATCGACAGATTTTTGCATAAATTTTAAGGCATTATCTATTGACAATATTTTAAGAGGGGTTTTGAATTGGGTTTGGATCTCAGTAAAAGGTTGGTGATAGTTTGAAAATTAGTATATGATCCTTTGTCAGAACCAACTAAGTTTCCCTGGAATAGTCATCAATAAAGGTCATAAAATAATGATATCTAGACAAGCTAGAAATAGAACATGGACCCCAAATATCAACATGAACAAAGTCAAACAGATTTTTAGAACTAATATCTTGCTTTTTATGAAAAAAAAACTTGAGTTTTTTTGCCAAATTGGCATGATTCACATAAAAATTGTTTTATAGAAATGCTTGGAAATCAACAACGCAATTTTGTAGCAAAAGAATGCCCAAGGTGATGGTGCCATTACAGACTCGTCACAAAAGTAGATAGCATAGTTGTAGCATATTTCAGCACATCCAGCTAGTACAGTCCATCTGGTCCCTCATGGCCCGAACTAATCCTCTTCCTCATACAGAGATCCTGAAAAACACAACCCTCAAGATAAAAAATAATGGAGCGTTGAAGGCTATTAACAGTTTTACTAACATATAGCAAATTAAGAGGAAAGTGTGGAACATATAAGACGAATTTTAGGGGCAAATTTTTGGCAGGAGATATAGGTCCAACACCATAGACAATAAACTGAGTCCCATCCACAATAGTAATAGGAGGACACGTGTAGTTTTAAATAACGCAGTGAAAAACTTGGAGCAGTCAAAAATATGGGCAGTTGCACTAGAACCGATTAGCCATTTATTTTTAGTGTAAGTAGCAGGAGATGCAAGTAGAGTAGACGAACCCCCTTTGATAGTATATTTTGGCGAGGATAGGCAAGCCTAGAGGAGTTTTTCAAACTTTACACAAATCCACTCAACTCTGGGCTAAGTAGAACTTGAGGCGGCAGCACTTGAGTCGTTACAGACATCTGAGGAGACCTGATTCGCCCAGTAGAACTTGAGGCAGTAGCAGTGGAGTCGTTACAGACATCCAAGGAGACTTAATTTGCCAAGGCGGGTTTAACATATTTTTCCCACAACGGTTTTCAGTGAGGTTCATGTATCCACAAAAGTTGCAGAAGAGAATGGCAGTAGTAGGTTGAGGTTGACTGCATCCATTAGGAGATCCTCATCCAGGAGTATGTGCATCGTAGCTGCGACCACGTCCATGTCCTTGACCAGAATTAGAGGAGTGAACCACAAGTGTCGAGTGAACAGTAGTAGTAGCAGTCAGAGAACGAAGGTGTCGAACACGCTTGAGAACATCCTTTAGCATAGGCAAGGGATCACTGGATAAAATTTGGTCTATGACACCTGTAAAGGAATTAGGTAAACTAGCCAGAAATTGAATGAGATGAAGTTTTGTGTTGTCGTTAAACTTCTTTGATATCAGTAGAGAGTGGATGATATACTTCAAATTTAGTCCAAAGTGTTGAGCGTTGGTTGTAATATTCTTCAATGGAGTTTTCAGTGGAATACTCCTTTTTAGCCAAGCTTTTGAAGATCTCAAAGACCTTCTTAGAGTTTTGTTGAGTGAGTACACATGGGATAGTTGATCTCACACGGATTTGGCATTAGGTATGCAAAGAAGAGACTGACTGATCTTCGGTTCAGCACTATTCACCATCCATGTCATGACACTGGAATCCTCTTTGGCCTAGTAGTCATAGGCTTGTTTGACTTTATCATCGGCCAAGTTAATAGGAGAATCCTTAGCAGCAGAAGAGATATGAGAGTAGTTCCCTTGGGTTTTGATATAGAGTATGAACGAATCCACCCACATATGGTAGTTAGATCCATCAAGCCTCACGGTCATAACACACAAGGTCTGTGAAGGATCTGTAGTAGCCATGGAAGCGATAAGAAGTAGAAGTAGATCAGGATCTGGATGACCACATTGGAAAGAAAACTCATAGTTGCAATAGCAACAGGCAGTAGCAACAGAAATCAGTAGAAAATAAGTAGATCTTAGATAACCTGTATAGGGGCAGAGACAGCAGCAGACAGATCTAAAGAGATCCAAAGAACCCGCATAGGGGCAATAGATAGCAGCAACATATCAGATTTAACATATTTGAGAAACCCTCATAGGGGTAGCAGGAAGAAGAGAAGACCTACCCGCCACAGTAAGAGAGTCACTCCACCATGTAGCGTAGGTAGGAGAAGAGGTGATCCCTTTAGGGTGTCAACATGCTATTGTGGAATTTCCAGAAGAGGGGTCGATGGCTGAGGTCGATGGGTGGGGTCAACAAGTGAGGTCGATGGATGGTGGCTGACAATGGGTGGTCAAAGGGTGGTGGTCGATGGGTGGTGGTCAATATTTTGTGGTATAGGGATGGTGATCGATGGGTGGTGTTCGACGAGTGGTGGTCGATGGGTGTAAAATGTAGGGATGATCAGTGATTGGAGGTCGACGGGTGGTGGTTAATGGGTGGTGTTCGATGGGCTGGTGGTCGATGGAGTGGAGGATGATGGGGTGGTGGTCAATAGGTGGAAGATGAAGGCATGATCGATGGGTGGAGATCGATAGGCGGTGTTCGATGGGGCAGTGGTCGATGGGGTGATGGTTGATAGGATGGTGATCGATGGGGTGGTCGATAGGTGGAGGGTGGTGGTCGATGGAAGGAGGGTGGTAGTGATGAAGGTGATGGAGGTAATGGTGGAGATGGTGAGACAAAAATGGAGGAAGTGGTGGTCGATGGTAGGAGGGGGGTTGACGGTGGGGATGGTTTAGGGAGGATCAAACACGTATGATACCATATAAAATGGGAAAACCTTTATTTGTTTTAAGTTAAAATGAGTACAATGGACTCTCTTTTATAGGATAAGAGATGAAGGGAGATACAAAAGGAAATATGGGATAAAGGAAGAGTTAAATACAAGGGCAGGTCTAAAGCATAAAACACAACACACAACATAGGATAACACATAACAAAATAAACAACACATGGTAATGCATAAAGTGTATATGTTGGATCCTAGATGGGTGATTGGATGCTCTAGAGGGGGGTGAATAGAGTTGAATGCACTTAAAAAAAATTCATTAGACCTTCAAGATATATCATAAGATAAGGTTTCTAAATATCAAGTTTGACATTAGACAAGCTATTTAGAGTGGTTCCACACTTCAAACTAAAAGTGAGTCAGTCCACTACCTAGAGAGGTCAGCCTTTAGGATTTCTTAGCCATTGTACTCTTATATTTATTCATAAGACTTACAATACATGACCAACCAAAGGACTTACCTATCCAATACAAAGAGTCTTCAACCTTACCAAGGACTTACCCACTTTACAATGAGTCATCGGCCTTCACCAAGGACTTACCCACTCTTGCACAAGTCTGTAGCCTTGCAGGGATTACCCACTCTTCTTGGATCTTCAACCTTTAACTTCACCTTCACTCGGAGAAGCTTCCACAACGACTTACCCACTTGATCAAGGAGTCGTATGCCTTCACCAAGGGCTTACCCACTCTTACTCCAAGTCTTCATCCTTGATCTTCATCAAGGGACGCCTTCCCTTGTTCGTCTTCACCTCTCTTAGCCAAGAGAGAGAACCTTCATCTCCATGGTTGAAAATAGAGATAAGGAGGTAGTGGAAGTGAGAGCCTCACAAGATATACATGTAGGACTATCTCTCTTACAGATTTCCTACTCACTCTAACGAATGTAGCAAGTGATTAATCTTAGAGAGAGAGATGAGGCTGTAGGAAGCACTCAACTATAGAATATGAACCTCACATAGAGTTTTACATTGAATGCTCAAAATTGGAATGAAGCCCAAGGGGTCCTATTTATAGCTGGGGATGCCTCTTAGCCTTTGAGAACACTTAAGAATGAAAACTAGCCATTTTGTGGCTTGCAATGGATATATTTTCACTTGTTGCAACTCCACAACGGCTAGAAACATTTTTTGCACTTTTCTTTATAGTGCAATCGGTCGAGTTTCTATAATGGTAACTTGACCGATCCCACTAAAAGACGACCAATTTAGGTCATCGGTCGAGTTTCTCCTGGGATAACTCGACCGATTCACTTAAATCAGTTTTGGTCAGTAGAGGGATCGGTCGAGTTTTGTGAAGTATAAACTCGACCGATCAAAAGTCATTTTCAAGATCCAATCAGGATCGGTCAAGTTTGCAACTCGACCGATGAACAGCCTGATGTAAATTTTGAAAAATGGCATTTTAGTGCTTAAACATTCGATCTAAGTGCTCCTAATTTTTTCTAAGCTTAATTACAATTCATATAATCATTACAAGTGATTTACAACATGTTTCTAATGGATTTACATCATATTACAAAAATGTGCACTTGTATTGACTTTGACTTGTCTTTTCTCCAAGTTGAGATGTGCAAGTTAGGGCATTTGGAGTGTGTCTAAACCTAATCTGAAATCACTCAAGTAGAGACATTAGACACAATTAATTGGAATGGTTTAGTCATCATCAATATAAGGGTTTAGTCAATTTAGACCTTGAGTCAACAGTATATACTAATAGTTGGCACCAGTGTGGAGAGAAGTAGGCGTCAGAGCAAAGAGAAGAGGCTCATTAAGAATAAAAATGATGCACTAAGGAAAAGAGGAGGCATGAAGGCCTAAAAAGGATGCCCAAACAAATAAAGAATAGTCGCAAACACAAGAATTGTATGCGCAAACACAAGAAAAGAAGGTGCTAAGAGAAGAGAAATAATAAAGGGACACTAATTCAAAAGGCTAGTATGAAATAGAAGAAAAGAAGGCACATATTTGAGAAAAAGAGGTGCAAATATAGACAAGTAGGAAATAAGGTGCCAAGGTGTATAGAAAGAGGTGTGTACATAAGACAAATAAGTGCAAAGTGAAGAAAGGTACCTTCTTTTGTAGGTGGTGATTGTGGGCATTGTTGGGCCTCTTCACATAGTGTCACCTCCTCTTCATGCAGTGTTGCCTCCTCTCCAATTGAAGAGTTTGTTGCTTGTTGTTCTAGTGGGGACTTTGAGGACCAAAAATCTCCTCACAATTCCCAAGTTCTTCTTGGGACTTCCACTAGTGTTATGAGGAGTCTTCATTCCATCATAAACTTGCGACATATTTTTCCCAGAATGCATCGCTTAATGATCAAAAAATGGTTGTGAGAAATTGATAATCTTTGAGAGTCGTCGTTGTAGGGCCATGTTGTCATTATGCAATGTGTCACAGTAGTTGTGTACCTCATCTAGATCATTCTACATCTAATGGAATCTTTTGTTGTATTGTTTGCCCATCATTTCTATTATTCTCTTCTTCAAAAATAGTTCCTTATTCAACAATTTATTCTCATATTATTGGATTTGGAGTTGACTATTTTTCTCTTCACCTAATGGCTCTAGAAGTCAAATATTTCTACATGGAGGTGGCTTGCCTCCTTTATGTAGTGGTGGATGGCTTCTAAGTTTAATGTCCAGTCTTGCAAGTAGTATATATAATGTTATCTTATGTTTGCAAAGTTGAGATGTCAATTTGGTCTTGTAAAACCATTTGTTGATGAATTGGTCTTCTTTGGGGTAGTCTGTCAAAATGAAGGGCACCCTCTGCAATAACCAAGGTTGTTGAAATGCATCAAATCAAAACAATGATATCAAAATAGTCATTTTCATTCATATGAACTTCATAATTGAACATCTATTACCATTAAAAATAGTTTACAACCTTTTATGTATCCACTTCCCTCTTTCTGGTCTTTCACTGTCTCAAAATCTTAAGCAAGTTGTTCATGAAACGCAACAGCCCAGTCGTAAATGTTGATGTTTTATAAATTCTCAGCATAAGGATACAGAGAGTGTATCAGACGGCATGAGCCATTGGGGAACAAGAAATGCACAAAAAATGTAACCAGTGGTATCTTCACTTTATCCCTTTACAACTTGTCGGTAGTTGTTGGGGAAAGAGCATGGTTCTTCTCAACAATTGGTAGCAGTATTAAGCCTTCACCAAGAAAATACTTGCAATATATGTATGACTTTGTCCCTGGCGTTGTATAGTTTAACCTCCCATCGCATAAAAACCCAAGTAAAAAATAAGGCACAAAGATAGAAGAGAAGGCACAATTAGAAGAAGATAGCCAAATTCACAATAAAAGGAGGCATCCAAATAAGTTTGCATATGCCAAATGAATATATAATATTCAATGTTGACAGGAGAAACATGTGAATTTCCCTACGAAGGCATCCAAAGTAGGCGCAAACAAATGAAAGAAAGTTAGGCACACAGATTTGGAAAGTAGGTAACCTAATCAAAAAATGTGCATTGGGATGAGAACAATATGCCATAGCTATAAAGAGGAAGAGTTATGAAAAGATAAAAGGTGAAGGAGAGCACTAAAATGAAGAGAAATCAAGGAGGTACAAGGAGTACAAAAGGAGCCACATTTAAAAAATAGTGAGATGCAATGACGGCAAAAGGGTGCACAAAAGGTTCAAAAAAAGTATACTAGTTGTAGAAGTATGTGCATAATTTCCAAAAAGAGGCACATTTAGAAGAGAACAATGTGCCAGATCTAAGGTCTTGAGTGAAAATAAAAGAAGGTGTGGAGAATAGAATGCAGGAAAATGAAGTAGAGAAGGAGGGCCAAAGTGAGGAAAAGATTAGGCATGGGGTGTAGAAGGAGGTGTAACGGTGAAGAGAATGGTGTAGATTGATGACCCTAAAAGAAACGTAAAAGCCTTAAAATTAGGTGAAAAAGGAGTATAAGAAAGCTCAAAAGATTCTAAAGGAGGTGTGAGAGTGAAGAATGGGATGTTCCAAACAATACAAAAGTAGGTGTATTGTAACATCCCAGGATTTGAGGCCTCGGATAAAATGATCTTATAAGGAAAGATTGGACTACCCATATCACCAAGGTGCACCTCCTATTCCGGGAGCCCATCACTAAAGAACTCCATAGTTAAGCGTGCTTAACTTGGAGTAGTACTAGGATGGGTGACCAGTCGTGAAGTTGATCCTGGCTTGCACATCAGTGTGGACAAAGCGTGCAGTTAAGGATAGTGGTGATCTGTGGGGCTAGTCATCATTTCTAAAACTCTACTAGAGCCTAGGGCAGTGAGCTCGGGCGTTACAAATGGTATCAGAGCCAATGCCTCTCTAGTAGGTGGGGCCCACATGGTCATGTGGCATGCCAGTCTTGAGTCGTGTGGTCCAGGCATGTTGGAAAGGGTTTTCCATGGTGATGTAGCCACCCTTGCGCTGGTATTTTGTGATCGGGAGCTGGTTGTCCATGGGCCATTCTGGGTCTGCACTGAAATGGAGAAATATTGTGAGGCCATATAATTAAGCCTTGACGAGGACGTCAAGAGTCTAAGTGGGGGAGATTGTAACATCCCAAGATTTGAGGTCTCGGCTAAAATGATCTTAGAAGGAAAGATTGGACTACCCATATCACCAAGGTGCACCTCCTATTCCGGGAGCCCATCACTAAAGAACTCCATAGTTAAGCGTGCTAAACTTATAGTAGTACTAGGATGGGTGACCAGTCGGGAAGTTGATCCTGGCTTGCACATCAGTGTGGACAAAACGTGTAGTTAAGGCTAGTGGTGATCTGTGGGGCCAGTCATCATTCCTAAAACTCTACTAGAGCCTAGGGCAGTGAGCCCGGGCGTTACATGTATTCAGTGTACAAAAAAGCACATTGAACAAAAATATAGTGTAGCCATTGAGTGTATAAGGAGGTGCATTCAACACAACCATGTGTTGGAAAGGAGTTGCATAGGTTGCAGAAGCATGCATGAAAGCTTCAAAAATAGGCACATTGGCTGCATAAGGATGCATGGAATCTCAAAAACTCTAAAAGGATGTGCATTGCGAGGAGAATGATGTGCCAAATCAAAGGTATTAAGAGAAGCAAAAAATAGGAGATGCATTGAGCACAACAGTGAGCCATAAAGTTGAAGATTAAGAGGTGCTTTTGTCGTAGAAGGATGTGTAAAAGCTTCAAAAGGAGGTGCAACCAAAGAAAAAGGAAGAGAATGAAGTAACAATATGAGATGTAGTGAGTAAAAAAAGTAGGCATGTGAGCCATACAAGGGGAAGCAAACAAATGAAAATTAGGTGCATTGACTCTAAAACTAGGCGTGATGAAATTACAACCCATTGAGTATTAGGTATTACCTCTAACCAATGGAGGAAGGAACTCCCTGGCTTGTGTTGTAGTGAAGTCAACCATCATAGTTCCAAATTTGGAACTTCCATCAATTTCATTGTAACACGACATGGGGTACTGAATCAGCTTTGTATCATGTGCAACAGTCATTTGGATCTAAAGTAGGTAGTAAAATTGCATACATGCAAAGATAGCTTGCACCTCTGTCATAGTATTTTGTAATTGTTGTGGAAGAGCTTCCACAAATACCTTGACTTTAGGAGCTTTGGCTTTTATGTATCAGATATTTCCTCCTCTATGTTTGAATCATGTTCCATGGCCACCTTCTGCATTAGATACTGCCTACAAACACCTTCACTTTAGGATCTTTGGCTTTCTATATCAAAATTTGCCTCTTTTTATGTCTAAATCATGTTTTGAGACCACCTTTTGCATCTCCTTGGGACTCTTGCTTGGCCTCTTAATCTTATCTTCATCTTCACTCCCTTTCTACGTGGTCGTGACAGCGGATGTCATATTCTTTGCCATTTTGCAGTTGTTCATAGGGGAGTTTGATTTTTTGAGCTCTAATGACCTCGCTTCCTAGTAGTGGCAACCGCTAGCTTGTCCAGTCTAGTCATCCTTGTCTTAGGCCAGTCTAGTCCTCCTTATCTTGGTATTCTTTGATGTTAGGACCTTATACAATGACCATTCGAGGATATCCTAAAAGTCATTGTTTGAGGTCATGCCTCCACTCGTATCTTTGAGGAAGGGAGGAGAGTCGATGCAAAGAAGGGGGAGAACTGACATTAGTGAGGATAGAGGTGGTCACGGGGTGAACAAATCATGCATTGGGGATGGGAGATAGGGCAACAATGAGATAAGAGAAGGCACAAAGACTAAAGTAAGGGTCAGTGATAGGAGAGGTGACGCAAGGGGGGAGGAAGGGGTAGGAGAATGGAGAATTCATGTGGGGAGGAGAAAACTGGCGCCCAGAGAAAGTATATGGGCATCAAGAGGTTGAGGATGATCTAGAGTGCTAGGCATCGAGGTTTGTTTCAAGAGAAGTGTCAATTTTGGGGAGAATGAAACAGCAGTTTAAAAGAAGAAGAAAAAAACTCCTGAATTCCCCTCCCCAACTTCATACAAATCTTATCGGGCATGAGCTGGAACAGCAGGTCCCCGTATATTTTGAGCTCCGAGATGTATGAGAAGATCCCTATAATGTGAATGGTGTTAATGATAGTGGTGTCCTCATGCTTGACTAGGATGATGGTGTCATCTACAAATTGAATGATGTTTTCCTGACATTCATGTGGGGAGGCTATGGGACCATGAGAGGTGGTAAGTTTAATCATGTTTGTGAGTAGAGATGTTACAATGATGAAGAGATAAGGGGAGAGGGGGTCACCTTGTCTAAGCCCATTTGTGTTGTGGAAGAAACCGAATGGTGATCCATTGATAATGGTGGAGAAGTAGTTTGTGGAAATACAGGCGTGGATCCAGTTGTTCCAAATTTCGGGAAAGCCATATCCTGCCATGGCTTTGATGAGGCAGTCCCAGTTTGTGTAGTCAAAGGACTATTCAAAGTCTAGTTTGATAGCTAGAAGATGTATTTTGTCTTTATGATAGAGGTGTAGAGTTTCATTAACCATGATAAAGGCATCATGGATGCTTTTGTTTTTTAGGAAAGCATTTTGGTTATGTGGGATGATGTTTTCCAGATGGGGTTTTATGCGGTTTGCAAGAACTTTTGCAAAGATTTTATAAAACGTGTTTATGAGACCGATAGGTCTGAATTGTGAAATATGATCCGGGTGAGTAACTTTTTTATGAGAGAAATGTTGGTGTGGTTAAGGTGTTTCATGATGTTGTGGGTGTTTGTGTTGTGATGTATGTCTCTAAGGAGTTTCACAAAGTCTACCTTGATGTGACTCCAATTTGCAAGATAGAATTCAGTATTGAAACCGTCGGGACCAGGTGATTTGTTTTTTCCAAGAGAGTGGACCGCCAAGTCAAGTTCCTCAGAAGTGAAGGGGTTGGTGATGGTCTGTGGAGCCGTGATGATTCTTCCACATAAGTTCTTCCAGTGACTGTGATTGTTGAGGGTAGGCTTGTGGTTGGTGTTAAAGATTTTGTAGAAATGTTGAACTATATGTGTTGTAATGATATGTTTGTTTAAAGTGATAGTTCCATTTATGTTGAGCTTTGCTATAATGTTTTTTCGAGCGTTGTTGGTGCAAGTTGTGTGGAAGTATTTTGTGTTTTTATCTCCTTCCTTTGCACATTTAATTTTTGCTCGTTGTCTCCAAATTGTGTCAAGGAAGTGTTTGATGTGGTCTGACTCGGCTCTAACTGTGAGAACAAGGGATGGGTCCGCAGAGGGGTCACTATCTACAAATAGATGTTGTTGTTCAAGATTAGCAAGTTTTTTAGAGAGGTTTCCAATGGTTTCCTTTTGCCAGCTTTTAAGTTTGTTTCTCACAGTCTTGGTCTTGTTGTGAATGTGAAGGCCTATATTTCTGGTATGAGTGTCAGCAATGATCCAGTTCCTCTAGCAGAGGTTTAGACATGTGGGTCAGTGGTCCAAAAGTTTTCAAAAAGGAAAGGTTGATGTCCCCATTTATCTTGTTTGGCATTTATGAAGATGGGGAAGTGGTCTGAGATAGGTCGATGGGTTACAGAAACAAAGGATATGGGGTATTGATCTTCCCATTTGTTGGAGCAGATGAAATGGTCAAGTCTGACCCAGGATTGTTGGCGGGTCCAAGTGTAGTAGACATTTGTAGGTGGGATATCTATCAGGTTATGGTTTTGTAACATATTTAAAAAGGATTTATCAGAGGTAGTCATGTATCCAGTTAAAGATGTGTTGTTGATTCTCTCAGAATTTCTAGTAGTGAGGTTGAGATCACCCCCTAAAATCCATGGTTTGTTGTGGCAAGTACTAATGATGTGCATCATTTCAGCCATGTATTCAATTTTATTTGAGCCAGGTTCTCCATAGATCCCCATAAAGATCCAACTGAAGTTGTCAGCTAAGTTTGTGATGTGGAGAGTGATGGAGAAAGTATGTGTTTCAGAGTGGGGATGTCAAAAAGGTTGTTGTTTAATCCAATAAGAAGTCAACCCTTAAATCCATGAGGTGCAATTTGATGCCAGGAGTTTATGTGCTTCCCTCCTATGGTCTTGAGAGAAAAAGGTGACAAGGTTGTTTTTGTTTCCTGGATAATAATTATATTAATGTTGTTGTTGTAAATGTGTCACATATTTCTTTTCTTCTGTTTAAGCTAGTAGCCCCACAAAAGTTCCAAGATGAAATTCTCATTGAATTTTTATATATCTATGTGTCAAGATGGATATGTGAAGGCCAGTATATTCATATGTGCAGATTTCCTAACTGTGTTTAAGTGTCATGGATATTTCTATGGTTTTTCCAATTCATAAATTGTTCGATAATGTCTAGGGTCTGACGTAGTGATGTTTCATCATCAAACGTAATACCAAATTTATTAGTGAAAGTTGTAAAGGATTGAAAATCAGGCCAAGAGGCTATATCTTCTATATTGTCGATATTATTGTCTTCTAAATCAGATGGTATAGTAGCAGAAAGTGAAGATGTTTCAAATGAAGTATCAGTTAAGGATGAAGTACCTGGTTCTTCTGAAGGAAAATAATTCCTTCTAGTTAATCCTTTCGGGGTGTTGGAGATGTTGTTGATGGACTGAATGACTCCTGCAGTCTTTCCTTTGCTTTTCTGCTTTGGACTCTGTGACGAGTGGATTTCATCAATAATAGCAGTCTTTAAATTTTTTAACTATCTCAGAGTCGAAATTCAGAGTGGAGCCTGCATCATTGCTATGGAAAGGGAAGGGTTTGAAAGAGTTCATGAGGATGTTGTTGGTGCTGTCAGCCGAGGGTGGGGGGGGGTTCTAGACCATTTATTATTAACTGATCGGTTTGTCTCTTCCGTAGATTTTGTTGTGATACTCTTTCGTTCCGAAATGAGGTTTCTCTCATTTGGTTTTCTTATGTTGGTGAAAGGCTTTTTTGTATTTGCTGGACAAAACCATGAGGGGGTGGACACTTATGTCAGAATAGGTTGTCTTAATGGCAGAAGGGTTTTCAGCAGAGAGTTTGATTCTGTAAATCTTTTCTCCCAAACAGATTTTGAGTGAAGCTGGGAGAGTGATAGCATGTTTAGCAGAGAACACACAGAAAGCTTTGATATATTGGGTTGGTTGAAGAGTATCTTGGCTGACAAATTGTAGAGTAGCACCCACAGAGTGTGTTATAGATCTAAAGACGTCGACTTCCCAGAGATGTGGAGGTAGGTCAGTGATTTCCACCCATCCAGATCCTCCTGATCTAACTAGGGAAGAGCCTTGCTCAGGCGTCCATCTTGAGATGTTGGCTTGAACAAAGCTAGAACCACATGGGATTGTCATCACTTAACCAAAGAGATGGTCGAGTTTTGTACCTTCTGGAACATATAATAAGAGTTTAGATGGGGAAAGAATGTTAGGTTTCAAAATAGTGTGATCTAGGAGAAGAAGGGCAATAACCCTAGTGACGTCATAGATATTGACAGTGTTATTGTCAATATTATTCGAGATGGAGACAAGAATGCTTCCGTTGGTAAAGACTTTCAGAATTCTCATAGAGTTAGTAGGTAAGTCAAAAGGGAATTCTTTTTCCAAGTGCAGAGATGGAGCCATCTGGAATGGAGAAGGTCTGACCGTTGGTGCAGCAGTATGGGTCTTAGGAGGAACACAAGAGTGAGCAGATTTCTTTAGAGCAATTAAGGGTGGTTGAAGGCAATTTGGAGATTTTATAGAGGGTTTTGAAATGTTATGAACGTCTGCATGTGAAGAGAGTGGGGGGTTGACAGAGAACGTAGTGGGAACGAGATAAGCAAAAGAGTTAGAAGTGCTAATTGCTTTTCCATTGGGTTTTAGTCCGCTATGATCTATTGGGAAGTGTAGAATTTGTATGAGATGATACCTTCTTCCAGGAAAAGTATCTACTATGATCTGGGGAAGAGGTGTTGTGATATAAGCATTTGTGCGCAAAGTGGCCATGTTTATGGCAGAAATGGCAATGTCTGACCGCCTTGCATTGGGACCAAGAATGATTACTACTGAGGCATCTAGAGTAGCGCAGCGAACGAAAGTGGCATTTTGGTGGGGCTTGTTGCCATGCAGAGAGTTTTGTAGTGTTGTTGAAAGTCTGAAAAGCGAGATCAGTGGTTGTTTGTTGTCTAAGCGGTGGGAAGTTTAAATCATACTTACAATGAGGGTTTGGTGGGGATGAAGTCAAGCGTAAAGAAGATTTATGAGATATTTTCAGACCATATGGAGATGTGGGGGAAGGCTCAAGTGAAGAATCATTGGTGTTAACACACATCAAAATATCTTGCATAGATATAAAGATCTTCTCAAATGCAAAATAGAAAATTTTCCCTTCAACTACCTTGGGCTACCTATCACGCCACACCCAATAACACATTCAAATTGAAGCTCCATCATTGACAAAATCCAAAACAAACTAAACTCTTGGACAAACAAATTCCTTAATCTAGCGGGCAGACTTACCCTCATCAAAAGTGTTATAACACCCATCACAACTCACTTCCTTAGTTGCATCCCTCTGCCCACCAAAACCCACAACATGATTGAAAAAATTAGAAGAAATTTTCTCTAGAACAACCATGCACCAAATACCCTCCACAAACATATCCATTTGGTCAATTGGGTTACAATAACATCACCTATAAAATATGGGGGTGGGGCATCATTTACATCAAAACGCATGTTATCTGTCTTGTCACAAAAATTATATGCATCCTGATAAACAACACAAACAAAATTTGGAAAAAACTTATCCTTCAGAAATATTACAAAAACAAATCACCTTGGCATAAAACCGCACATAGCATCTCTTCCCCTCTCTGAAAATTCATTAACAAAAACCTAGACACAGTTAAAAACCTCATTTGTACCCCCCCACATGCACACCAGAATATCAGTTTTTGGGAGGACCCTTGGTTCCATCACAACACCATCAAAAATCTTAGATTGCACATGCAAATCCCACCACCTCTGAAAAACCTCAGCATCGCCAAAACACTCAAATACCTTACCAGTACCAGGCAAAACTCACTCAAAAGATATCTTCAAAACCAAGTTGACAACAATTCTATCAGAGAGATTATTCATGAACTTGAATATAACATCAATAATAAAATTTCCTAGAGTTGGGGTCCACATTACACTCCCAAAGTAGCATATACTCATCTCACTTATAGAGGCCATATATCAAACATGATGCACTACTGGAAAATAAAATGGCCACAAAAACTTTAAAATTTCTTTTGGCTGCTCACTAGCAATAAAATTCTCACTGACCATAACCTCACCCGTAGATGTTTCAAGGGACCAACTAGATGTTATCTCTGCAAAAAAGATGAAGAAACTACTCTTCATCTCTTCACAAAATGCTTAGTCATAATGCACATTCTGCTTTCTTTCTTCCCAGTTTCAGAAAACCTTAAAAATATTCTTGAACCTATGGTTATACCTAGATTAACATCACTTCCACAACACTCAAGCTTTCGTCCTGAGGACTTGATGATTCATACCCTCTGGACCATTTGGATTGAAAGAAATAATAGGAAATTCAAAAACAACTATAAGCACGTTTAAATCTTGATAAATGATATTAACCACATATTAGCTATATAAAATACTCTGCAGGACAGGCCTCAACTTCAACCCAGGTGATTCCTGCTAAAGCTAATCAGGATTATTTCTTTGGAGATCAAACTGGTGGTGGATGCTACTCTCTGGAGGACATCATTGCAGATGACACGGGTTTCTGAAGATCCGCTCCAAATGAAGTTGATTGCTTACTTCTCAGTTATTTATTTTCATCTACTCTCAGCACTTTGATTAGAAGCAATGTTTAAAGGGTGCCTCCCCCACTAAACAATACATTTTGATCCACTCCACCCCGCTATTTTTTTCATCACTAGTTGTACCTGTCTGTGAGGCCTCATCACAACGGATGGCCTTTTCTATCTTCAGTTCAACTTGCATATGTTTTTTTTATCAGTAAGCGTGAGACTATATTGCTTTAAAAGAAAGAGTGTTATCATGTACAAGTAATGGAGCCAGTCAAAAGCCCCAAGAAATGAAAATTATGCAGACATATAGCTAACAGTACAATGAGTAAAGCTAACTATGCAGATGAAATCATTTTGAATGCGTCTCCAAGCACCATTTGTGGATGGTTCAGCATTTTCAAAAATGGAAGTATTTCTTTGGTACCAAATGTGGTACAAAGCGAGGATGGCAAGCAGTCTCTCCTTACTGCCAGTGATGAGAATCAAGTCTTCACGGCTGTTGGGGATAATGCCAGTCCATCTGTGCATTTTATACCAGATCGCCAAAGAGAAACTACACGTCCATAGCAGGTGATCTGTGGTCTCACTGCATACTTTGCAAAGGGAGCATCGAGATGCAAGTGAAACTCCTCTGTTCTGCATGAAAGTTTCAGTGACTAGATTACCATGTAGCAGCTTCCAACAGCTGACCTTAATTCTCGGTGGTGCTTTGCTCTTCCAAAGCCAAGATGCCCAATTTACTGCCTCATGAGCAGTCCTGCAGAGATGTCAAGCATCCTTTAGTTTGAACTTGCAGATGTTATGTGTCTGCAAGCTCTGCATCCTGGTTTCTTTTTCATTAATGCATGGACTTTTATCCCCAAAAAAAAAATAGTGGGTCCTGGGACACTAGTCCCGACACGAAGGAGAGAGGAGTGGTTACCCCACCCCACCCCCCACCCCCCCCCCACACACACACACTTTGACGAAGTTTAAACTCTAGTTATATGTCATACCCCTCCCCCCTCCCTATAGAGTTCAACGCATCCTTTTGGTAGCCATAAGGACGAGCATAGCAACAATGAGGTTCCGCGCAACTAAACCCAACACCACATGCACATGCATTGCCAACGTTGCAGTTTTATTTATTTTCCCAAGAGGGGTCAACACAACTGTTGATTTTCCCAAGAGGGGTCAGCACAACTGTTGTTGAGAAAGCAATTGTTGTCAAAATTCGAATGTTGCAGGAAACGGATACAAAACCAGTCTAAGAGACATAGACCTGACACGGAGTTAATAGAGTTTATCTTCGTTTGTTTTGCACAAATTAAAATAATGCAAACGTTCATATACCTAACATGTAACTAATACATGGTGAGATGGTGTCCCCAGTGATGAGCCTTTGACACTTAATTGCCATGGCCACAAATTTAAATTTTATAAATCTCAGGGTTGGAAGTCAAAATTGCCTTAAGCCCCAAGGGGTCCGAGTTAAGACTATCAATGGGTAAGAGTAGACGCATTCGTACTATCAATGGGTAAGAGTAGACGCATTCGTACAGTAAGAACAAGGGTAAGCACACACAAAATTACGCTTTGCGCATAACATTTTAACCCACTACTCGTCAATATTTAAAAATAATATATTCGTTTTTTTTAGTGTACGGACCATTCAATATTAGGTGGCCATAATTTGATACAATACAAGGTGTTGTTCTCTACTTCTGTAGGGCTGATTACGTCTAGAAAACAAGAGAGCATAGTTCATGCACCTTTTAATACTTTTTATAGTGTACTCAGCTCCTTTTAGGGCTGAGTTGATCACGTATGTAAAATCATTTGAAATCGTAGGACATATATAATAACAAGATTGTATCGTTGATGTACCATTTCATAAAAATCTGTTGTGATGTTATCCACTTCACTTTTCCAAAAATGTTTGTATATACAACCAAATATTGTAGGATATAAAGTATATGCATTTGGAATCATACTCTTCTGTGATGTGTCAATTTCTACAATTCGATGCAAACTTTCTACTTCTTTGGAGGCCAATTTGGTCATCCATACAACAAAATTTGGAGTACTGCTATTTGCTTATGCAACAACATTACCTTAATATTCTATTTTCAATATAACAAAAGGGGATTTATACATATAACAAAGATTTATCATGATCATTCTGAATTTGGTAAAGTCATTCTATAGTATTTTGTTTTTGTTTACATGTATATATGTGTCATACAAGCCATTCTTCTTGATATTAACATTGATTTTCAATAGACATTCCCATTTCACCCGTATATGCTTTGTTTGCCCTACGAGAAAAAGAACAAGGGGAAGATAAGGATATTTGTAGAGTGGCATATTACTCATACTCCTACCCACCACACATGGTGGGAAAGGGCAAGGGTAGCTTCACCCTCCCCATACCCTTCCCCAATGAAAAGCATAGTCCAAGTAATTAAAATATCCTTAAGGTGGAGCCACGCTTAGAAGCTTTAAGCAACCAATGCCATGCCGAGAACTATTCCACTGTGGATTACCCTAATCCTAACTTCTATTACCGTGCTCTATAATGTTTTATATGATAAGATATGATATTAAAATAATAAAGTACCAATTCATCTTTTGTTAGCAAACAACACCGTGGCAGCTTTAATGTGTTAGAATTAATAATATAAAATACGTGGTTTGAAGTAACGCAAATAGAAACATAACAAACTGTCAACAAACCAGGACCATCTCGATTGAGTTTGGGCATGGTTATTGAAGTACTGCATGTCGTTGACAACATCCAAATCAACGCCATTTTTTTTTGGACGAGTCTTACATGACCAAGTATCGATTTGGAAATCCTTACATAAGAGGTTTAAAACTATACCAGACCTCTTATAGCCTGCGGGTAATCCCAAAAGAAATCTGAGAAGGTAACGCCCATGCTAACAAGCCAGTTTCTTGCTCGGCATTAGATAGGATCCAAGTTTTAATATACAACTCATTTTAGGCTTAAAATGAATGGCCAAGTTTTAATATACAACACATTTTAGGCTTAAAATGAATGGTCATGATCTCCTTTCACGTATTGAAAACATTCAATCTGCCCAAATAAAAAATCTGAACGGAAATACGTGAGGCTTTGAAAACAGAAAAGTACAAACTCGTCGAGCAACAGCATCGATAGAAATAGTCAAACAGCAAAAATAGAAATCGTCAAACAGCAGCAATCAGACGACAAAAATCCCTCCAGCGATCGACTCAAACTAAGAAAACTTGTCAAGTGAACTAATGAAAAGTATTTCAACAAAAGAACGAATACCGCAAATAACAAGCAATCCAGGAGTATAGAGAATACCAAACATGTTAGATTAAGCGAGGTGTCACTGGTTACCTGAGAAGGATTATATGCTAGTACCAAATTATAAAAGTTCACCAGAAAATTATTAGCAAAAGACTGTGTTAAGCCTTCATATCATCTGTCAATTAGAATGTGATGAAATTGAAAAAATCAAAAAGAACATCAAAGAATGCCCTGAATCAAAGCTTATTTGAATCAAAATAAAATAAAGCACTAGTAGGTAATCAGAAAAGACATGTTAACATTAATTTCTTAGCAGGTTGTACTCAGAAATAAAGTCAAAGGGTTACAGCAGAAGTTGCAAGAATAGTGTGGTTCCTGGACCTTTCTTACAATTACCAATAAATAATTGACAGATATTGTTCAGATTGGTTTGAAAATACATGATCAGTAACAGGAGCTGTATAATTTCAGCAGAGAACAACACTCAAAAATGCAAACCAGATGCCGTAAAACACATCCGTATGTAGCATCATAGTCCAATTCACTACTATTAGCTGATCAAGTTCTGGCAAAAATGAAATATGGTTGCCAGAGAATAAGGAAGTTGGGGATATTGCCCCTGAATCAAAAACCATCACCTCGACGGCTTGTGCAACTTAAACCCAAAAACCCTGGGCACATAATTCTGTACCGGTTTTGCAGGCTTAACAGTAGGGTATGTCATCATAAAAAGGTGTGGGAAGGTAGAACCAATGTAAGACCCATCCATATCTGCATTAGATATTCAAGGAGACCAAGAGATTGCTTCAGTTCATGGAAAATATATTGAAAGTGGAGGTAATATTTATACGAAAAATTTAGCAGCATCAAGATCATAATGGCTCATTCTTTAAGAAAGCAACAAACAAGAAATCCTAAAAAACCCAAAATGGCACGCTCAAGTATATCAAGGTTAGAAGGATACTGCTTTGGTACTTGCAGTTTGGCAGGTAAATGTCTTCACATTTTGGACAGTATATCTTCACAGAACCATTGCGAGGAACATCTGATGTGCCTACTGGTAGGCATGCTTGGGCCCCACAGAATACACGTGGACAACGGCCAAAGTCAGCTCTCTTGAACTTTTCATGCTGAATGAGGAAGAATCAAGCAATGTTATGGTGATGTACATTCTATGTTTAGATATAGCAGTATAGCCCTCAATTTCCAGTCAATAGACTAACCATTGCATTTAATCCTTTGCCTGTTAAGATATAACGAGCATGAATCAGCCCATAAAGCAACTCAGCAGCAGATTCTATTTCACAGTGTTCCTCTCCATCGAGTTCGCCTAGAAAAGTTCACAATAAACCCACATATCAACAAATTTAAACTTGAATGGCACGCATAACCTTTCAGGCACATAATTTACTTAAGGAACAGCATATATTTACAATGTTAAAACTGACAGACAGGAACATTTTTCACCAATGAATTCAAATGAACATATAGGAGGATTAATCCTATTCCTAGTGGAGTTTGGGTGAGCCCCCTGGAAAACCAAATAAAAAGGAAGAGAAAACGAGAAACAAAGATACGAATACTTAAGTAAGAACCGAGGGCTTGCTGCTTCAGCACTGGGAAGCCAAATGCACACAGTGTTGAGGATAAATGATGTTAGCATATGCAGAAATTTGCCATAATCAAAATAAAGGAATCAAGCTAAGAAGTATTAGATAGACTGCTTACCACTTAAAGAATCGTTGTCCAATATCATGTCCAGTGCATAATCATAATGGGGCACTTGCCCTGGAAGTCCGCACAGATTAAAATCATCGTTTATGTAATCCTCATCAACCTCACAGAGAAGTTCGTTTCCTCTTAATCCACAAAACCATGATATCCATGAGGAATCATCCCCATCAGAACTGCCAAGTTCCGTCTCCTCACTTCCAGTGTCAGAGAGTTCTATGATGACAGAAACATTGCATACATATACATCAGCAAGAATAGGAATATATTAGTAAACTGTGAATAGGAATCTAAAATAACCGAACTGTGAAAGAGACAAGCACTACTGCCAAAGTTGAAGTAAGCTGGTAAAGATCATCTAGTATATATACAGAGAGAGCCAAATGACAACTGTGGAGGAGGAATAGCAAGGATACATGCTGCAGGCCACCATTTGGTGGTCTAATTTTAGGAGTTTGATTCTACAATGAGTGCACCTTTTGGTGGTCTAATTTTAGGAGTTTGATTCTACAATGAGTGGTGTAAGCAGTCACTACGGGCAAGTGATTCCAGTTTTGCACTTCCTATAAGTTAACATCAGGTTTCACAACGACAACTACACAAACAAACAGCTACTTTTTTCCCTAAGAGAATAGATCATGAAATATTATAGCAGTATATTTAGCAAGGTAATTACCATATTAGCGGACACGAAAAGATACCTCATTTGAGATATATTCCCATAAAGTTCGTATATTCTCTATTGTATCATTTCTAACATCATGAAGCATATAGTCCGCGAAAGCTAAAATCTTTGTGGCTTTTTAGTAAGTCTCAAGCTAAAAAAAGGCAACTAAGTAAATTGGGAAACTTCAAAGAAGACTAGAAAAGAGAAAACAATTGAATCAAAACCAAGTAGCTGCGGAGGAACCGGCTTGGAAAAGGCAGCAGCAGTACCGGGAAGAGGGCAGGATGGTTTGAGATGAGACGCCTGTTTATTCTCCTTGGCTTTGGCTGCAATATTGGCGGCAGAGACCGAGTTGGACTCCCCAGAAGCGGCGGTAGATCTGGGGGCCGCGCCCCGTGCTGGTCCCGAAGCATTCTTCAGCATACTTGATACCTCCCCAACTTCCAAAAACCTAATACCAAAATACTCTTTGTTTCCTTCCAAAATCTGAACTTTAATGTCCCTCCGACACTAAAACCACTGCAGCTAAGGGGCTAACGAGGTAGCCAACGATGAAGCAAGAACCCCGAGTAGGCGCGCACTTTTTATTGCCCCTTTTATACTTCCTCTTTTCCAAAGGCGCAGCTCGTCCAGAACCCCGATCCGGTGGTAGGCCGGTAGTTGCTTGTGATTCTTGAGACGCCACTGAGTAGATAGCAAGGTAAGATCGATGACGGCGGCGCGTTGCTTTGATGGGACAGGAAGGGGTGCGGATCAACGGCGGCGTTGAAAGCTAAATAAAGCGGCGGGAGCTATTCAGCGCAGAGAAGGGCGGCGGTGGAGTTGGTATCTCCGCCCTCGTCCATCATCGGAGGAATCTTTCAGTACACGAGGAGGGCAACCCGAAGTAGAAGCGTCGACACCCCTTCCTCTTCGCTGTTGGGAGAAAAAGTAGGCCTATGTATTATTGTTCCCAAAACTCAAAACTATGGGGAGTCCGGGAAAAGTGCAGATGAGGGTGCCAGCAAAGATAAAGTTGGAGCCACTGAGTTAAACTCTCTGTGGAAATACAATTTTGGATAAACAAACGTCGTAAATGGAAAGTGATATTGACTGCAGTATAAACTCCGTTTTTTTCTTTAAAAAAAAAAGAGAGTTTATAAATGGCGTCAGTTTTGCGCGCAGCAGCTTCTGCGTGACCATGAGGTTTTAGGGTTCTTTTATACATTTTATTAAGAAATCGAATATGTAAATACCAAATTATGTTTTAGAAGACATCTTTTTTTATTTATCTTGCTTTTATTATGTCTCTTGTATCCTCCTTTCCACTTAAAACCACTTGAGCTGCCCATTCTTCAATAATCTATGGCCTAGAAATATTCCACTTCTGATTCATCATGTCCACACGAGGAAGTAGGTTTAGCATAGAAGTAAGAAGCCAACCCTTCTAGATTGATTAGAAACTTCACCCAATATACGTGAGAGTACTTCTTGCTTCAGTAAAGAAATGTATCACTCACTTAGGGCATAGACCAACGAAAATTTATGTAGAATGAGAAGTAACTTTAGATCACACAACATGTAAAATTCAAGGGTCAAATCAGCCATACTTTCTCGTGATATATGTTCTCTCTCTCTCTAAGTGTAATGTCAATACAATGTAAACCTTAAGGTGGAACTAAAATCCCCTTAACATCTTATATATAGATGTATGGTTGCAACTTTAGATATATTTTTAATCTAAAAATGTGTATTTTGACTTTTCAAGATATACAGACCACGTGCAAATCTTACTATGACAACAATAATGAACATTCATTATGCATGCCTAGACATTTGTAACATTCCACCACTATATTCTTCACCACTCAAAGCAAAGAAGTAAGGAAATCGCCTTTGTTCTCATTTGCCTTCCATTCAATAATGATATTTCTGTAACAAGCTTGTCTATAACATGAAGTCATGTTTCTTTTTTTGTACATGTATTTGATTATGCAAGGGTCGTGATATGAAACACATTTTCCGTCTGGAGATCATCTTGTGTTTTTACTTAACCTTCATTTGAGGTTTCTATACAAACTCAGTTTTTGGAGATTGAATTTTGACATAATTTTGTTTCAGAACAAAACAAGCAATCTTTGCATTCATCAAAATCTTTAGAGTACATGGAGGTTTTGAGAAAAGAACATATACACCAAATACTAGTATATAAATCTTTCACTATAATTGTAACATCCCTGACCTGGGTTATGAATTAACCCTAGGTGTTTTGCTTAAATTATGTGATTAGATGCTTGTGATTATCTTTTGATATGTAATTAAAGCTTCTGAGGAACTTATATTTCCATTTCTGTCCTTTTTGAACAATGTTGTAATATTGTTTTGTTAAAAATGGACTAATGTGTAAATTACCCAATTAGAGGGGTTAACTTGCAAATTGTACATGTTAATATGTTCCTATGATGTTGAGACATCATAAGAATGCATATGATGTGGTGGAATGAATTCCACAAGCTTGGGCACCAAGATATAGCTTGTAGAGCAATCCTTGTGCTCTAAAGCCTAGTTTTGGTATAAAGTGCAATTTACCCAAAATCTAGGGTGCAACATGTAAAATATAACATCTATAATATCTTTCATGACTCTTGGCATAAATTATAGTAAAGATAATGAGGAGGGCACCTCATTTGATTGATCAAATAAGAAAGATAACCATTATATTTAAATAACCAAGTTTTATGCAAAATGACCCTTTTACATGTATAACTTAGTAAGGTGTTTGGTTCCTTTTTCCTTAACCTTGGTTGAGAGAGGGGTTTTGCATGTGATAAGAAGGGAGAGACATGGCCAAGAAGTGGAGAAGGGCTTGGTGGATATAGATGTAAAATTAAAGAAATAATCCTCCTTGCTTTGAAAATACCCCAAAAATATATAAGTGCATCCTTTTAACAAGCAAATGATCGTTTCCCTTCATTCCTTCCCTTATCTTCTTGCTTTGGACGACTAAGGAGAAGCTCAGGAGCATAGTAGAATGACCAGGCTAGTTGGGTAAGTCTTGATCATCATTCATCTCGATTTCATGGTGGAAATCCTTATACAAGGTTGGTTTGTTAGTTTTCCTTATACAATTCTTCTTTCTAGCCTTCTTCTCCACCCAAACCTTGAAGAAAGAACCTTGGGAAACCTTTGGAGCTTCATCCACCATTAAAGCTACGAAGCTTGGAGCTCTATATCAGATCTTAAGGTGGGTTTTATAACTCTAAACCTTTCACTTTGTTAAGTGCATCTTCTTTTCCTAGAATCGTTGCTTGTTCTTCTTCTTTATACACTTCTAAGTGTCCTTGCAAACAATTCCATGAAGAACCGCCCCTATTCTTGAGGTAGAAGATGATGGCGTTAATATATATGCTTATCCTAATTTTACTTTAGCAAACGGTCCTCCACCTCTTGCTCAAACGGTTTGCAAAACCGTTTGAAAGCAAACGGTTTCACAAGAACATTTGGGGAGAAACCGGTCCAAGACCGTTTAGATGGGTTGACCAGGCGTTGACCATTTGGAGATCTGTTGTACACATTATGGACTAATCACCCACAAAACATCATAATCTAATTCCAAGTAAATCACCAATTGAAGGCTCATTAGTCACCTAAACCCTAATCGGGTTTATTGTTGATTTCAATGATGCAATCATGTTGTAGTTTGGGTTGAGTGGCCCAAATGGTTTCAAAACCATTTGGGGATCACCCAAACGGTCTCAAGACCATTTGGTGATCACCCAAGACCATTTGTAGGTCTATGGTTAAGCGGGGTTAATCAATTGAGGGTCCAATCATATTAAGTTGTTGAGCAATTAAGTGCTGATTTGGTGATAAAACCTAGAGTTCAACCTTTAAGTAAATGACTTAGTTTTTTATGAAATGATGGGAAAACGGTCTCAAGACCGTTTGGAGGATGTCCAAACGATCCCAAAACCATTTGGGGTCAGGTCATGACCCAATTGAATGATGGTTCAATGGTCTCAAGGTCTATTAGACTCATGTTGATACATGTTGAAGGATGATCGTTTCCAAACCCTAATTGGTGATCATTTGAGATTCAATTGAGGGTCAAATCAGTTGAGGGTTGACCTAATTGACTCAATTGATGAGTGGTTAACCATTGCATGATCGATTGGAGGATTCAACCTTGGAAACCCTAACTCAATTGGAAGAGTTGGCACACTTTTTGGTCCATGCGGTTTTGAGGGTGTTTGGACCAAACTGTCTCAAGACCGTTTGGTGACCATGCGGTTTCAAGATTGAATTGCCCATGCGGTTTCAAAGTCAAAGTTGGCCAAACGGTCAACAAGACCAAACGGTCTTCACCTCACCTAGGGCAAACGGTCTTGATGCTGTACTTGGCCATGCGGTCTTGAAAGTCAAAGGGACCAAACGGTCAACAACTCCAAACGATTTCAAAACTGTTTGGAGGTTGAAAGTGTAAAACCGTTTGGGGTCTATTAAGGTCAAGAACGTTTGATGCCTTAGTGGTCAAGATGGTTTAGTAGTTGATTAAACTAAACCCTAAAGGTACCTAAAGTGATTAAGGGAATAAGTAATTAGATGATTGATGCATGTAATGGTCAATGGTGAACATTACAAAAGTACCCTTAGTGAGATAGTGTGACTAATACCCCTTGATCAAGCAAACCCTAATGACCATAGTGGTGATGACATGACTTATATTATCAAGGTTGATTTGACTTAATCTAATCAAGAGTGATGTAAACATCATCTAATAGTTAGAGGAGAGAGAAGACTCCCTATATGTATGAGAATCGAGTAATATACTTTCAACATGTATGAATACACTTAATTAGGGTATGATCATTCATAGTGAGATCATGGAAACCCTAATTATGGTGATTAACGAATCTTAACTTAATTTAAGGCATTTATGGAAGTATTCTTCATACATGATGATGGTATGACCTCAATATCATGTAATATGAATAGTAAACCCTAATTCTAGAGTAATAACATGTAATGTGAATAGTAAACCCTAATCTAGGGTGATGTGATGAAATGAACAGTGAACCCTAATTTTGGGTTGTGCTTTTAAGCATGATACTCTATACTGGATTATGGAGTGAGTAATCATTATGCCTTATAAGTTAAAAAGGGTTGAATAAGCCTAATTAGATTAAAAGGACACCTAACCCTAAAAACCAGCCGTGGTAATGTGACACGGTCGTGGTATTCTGTCTGTGGCACGACCGTGTAATGAAGCACGACCGTGGTGGCTTAATCTTGCACAACCGTGCAAGATAGCACAACCGTGGTGTTCTATGAGTAATTTGAAAAGAATTTGTATTGTGCTGATACAGATATAATGTGCATGTTTTCAATTATATTAGTCATGTAGGTTGTTACCAAGAGATAATCATAGCCAGGTAAGGGTTATGATGCCACATTCATTGAAAGTATTCTTTAAGCTTTGAAAACAATGATATGTTATGTTGCCTATTAAAAAGGTAACTTTTGAGATCACTACAACAAAAGTTAACATAGGCCAAGGCTAGGTTGTCAGGGATAAATACCCTGGCCAGTTTAGTGGGACTCCTCAAGGCTTATCCTTGAGGACAGATTGTTCAATCCCTGATTATTATTTATTTTCTCACCCAGACTCTTTATATTCCTACGCCGTACCCTAGCCGTCTTTTTTCATATCCCCCACCTCGATACCATCCTCCCGTCCGTTCGGCTCCTACCTACGACCCCATCCTCCTCTCCGCCTATCTTCACCACTCTGCCTCCTCCCCTTTCCCCTGCATGCCTCCTACTTGTTATCCCACAAAGAAAGGCACTCCAGAGCTTGGCCATGTATTCTATGTTGCGTGCACGGTGTCAGATCGTTCTTGCTTGGACCGGGAGTACTTCCCCTATTTGGCCGACTGATCAAGAAGGTAGGCTCTCTGTACCATCTCTAGCGAGGTTTGTGATCCCCTAGATCAGGGTCGAGTGTTCGGAAAGGCTCAATGGGGTTCTGCGAACCTTTCCCAGCCTTTACTTTCTTTGATTTGGTGTGTATTCCGGTTTTCCCTGATCTTTTCCCGTTGGTTCTAGTGCTCCTTGCACGGCGCTCATGGTGCGAGGTGGAGGAAAGGGGCGACTCCCCTTCCGTTTCCCTCTTTTACCCTCGCCCTACTTGCCTTTTTTGATTTCTCGAACAGGGACATTTTGATCATTCTGCTTTATGCTTCACTACCTTTGTTTTGCAGCATCCCTAATGTCCAGTTCGATTCGATCACGCACTTCGTCCTTCTGGCTTCGTTGCCTAAAAATTGCCCTTGATCTGTCATTGACTTGTTTGACAACATGTTTATAGAAGGCACACGTATGGGTTCTGTGAACTTATCAGGTGCGTGAATCAAACATGAACTTCAGTTTTACCATATTCTATACATGTTCTATTGGGTGTCGATGAATAGTTAATATCCACATGTTCACACCACCTGATTATATTTCTTTTTCCTTCGATCTCATTTTTCAAGTCCGTTTGCAAGCAAATCTTTCGCAGTAGGATACACGGTGCGTGGAGGTAATGTACTTGGCACTCAGTAATTTTTTTTCGCCCTTTTGCACTGGTTGCAGCTTTGCTACTAGAAACCATTTACTTCAGGCTGTTCTCATGTCATTATCAGTAGTTTAACCCTACATGAGTTTGAGTTCAGAATTGCTAAAGTTGGTTGAGAAACGAGTAGCTTACAGTTTTTTTTACTTTTGTACACATGTTCATGCAATTATAATTATTGACTTATATGAAATCTTGTTGAGATCATATTTGTAAAATGCAGGATATTGGAAACACTCCACAAAGTAGAAGGACCGAAGCAAATCTTGGAGAAAGCCCTCATGGTGGAAGTTGTAGAAGTGATGCTAGGGAGAATGAATGAAGTAATTAGATCCGGCTGGCGATATGCAAGTTTATTTTTGTTTGAAAGAATGTGATATGTAGTGCAATGCATATGAATTCTATAACAATGTGATTTATTAGAGGATATGAGTTATCTTTTTGGGAAAAAACATGATGCTTCAATCATACTTTTTGGATGTAGACATCACAATTACAAATCCAATGCAATGATCTTTTTTGTTATATTCAAAGTGTTGTCATCTGATGTGTGATAATCTACTTCTAATGTGTAATATTTTGGATGTTATGTGTGTTCATATATGGATATATAACAAAATAACATACCTTCCTATTGGTTAAGGATGTGCCTTGGATACAATGTATTGTCCCAAGAGATTCTTTTTAATTCCTGTAATGGTTGCCCAGGGTTTCCGCCCCTATTGGTCAGGGATAGGTCCTAGCCAACCACTATTGGTCACCAAGCTTTTGGCGAGGGTACGTTGGTCAGGGATTGGCCCTGACCAAGACCTATTGGTCAAGGATTCACATGTAATGGTCAAGGAATTGGCCTTAAGCTTTCACAAGATTTACAGTAGTGGATGGATAGGCTGTATGAGCCATGAAGACCATCTGTATTGTTATAATCAAAATCATGTTGTTAAATGACTTGATGACTATATGTCACACGGTAACAAAGTGTTATGATGATCTAAGGGTTTGAACATCCCTATTTTTGAATCATAATGATGAGATGGTTAGGGATTGATATCCCAATGGTAACTGATGTGGAATGAACTTGATATAATTAGTACTCCTTCTTTATAGCAATTGTTTTAATGGTTTGTGTTTGAAAACATACATGATGATAAAAGAATTCTATAATGTACTTAAATAATCAAGTATAATGATATCATGTAGAGCCCTGATCATAGATCCATCATTGTCAGTATTTTAATGATGGTGAAACAGGTTTTCCTAAGGGAACTCCTGGAGAACATACTTTTGAGTATGTTGGGGTTATGGACGTGAATATCCTTATGTCCTAATGAAGGGATTGATGTGAGATGTACTTTAATCTCTCATCCCTTCATTATATGTTTATGTCGGGATGATGTATCACTAATCTCCTGATGATGTTGTTAATGACGCATCAGTGTGAGATAAACAAGAAATCCCTCGATGGTGAAGAGAGTACAGAATGCCATTGTAACTCTAATAGCGAAGTTGCCAGAATACCCTGGAAAGCTATTATAGCAGAGACACAAGATGTCCTGCATGTTGAACCTCATAGTGACTGAGGAAGATGAGGTTATAGGAATCCGACTCTTTTGATGACCTATGTATGGTACTGATTGCGATTTCGTAATGGTCGGTTGGAGTATGAGAGGTGTAACTCATCTCCTCAGGGAATAATAATGTTTGTAAAATGTAATCAGTCGTGTAGCATAACTGCCTAGGTTGAACTACGAGAAACAATGATTGATGATACATTGTTTAGAATATTCTAGTTAAATAACTAGTATACATGTTCTTCATATTCCTTATTGAGATATGCCTTGATGTTCAATTAAGTTATAATTGAAATGATTGCCTAAGAGAGTGTTGCTTTACTTAATATTAAACCCGCTATTGAATGTTTATAGTTTTACTGCTTATTTTTACTCATTTATTGCAATAACAAAGCTTCTGGCAGAGAGTTATAACTCTCACTGGGACAATTATTCAAATTGTCTCACCCCCATGGGATTTGACTTTTCAGGTAGACGTCGCAGATGAAGGAACCCATCAGTGGGTGAGCAGCAGTAGCAACACCTGGGACAGCAGTGATTCTCAGGTGGAGACATTGTCTGTCAAGTCTTGTAGATAGAATGTCCTATGTGTCGTCTCTGTACTCTCAGGTCCTAGGAGTCAGTAGATGTTTAAAGTAGATCTGAGATTTTGGCTTAATGCCTCGAGATTTTTGTATCTTGCTTTGTACAGGTAACAGAGCAATTGATGTGGTAATCACTCGAGATGTGATTTTACAGAGATGTAATGATGAATCATGTTGTAAACAACTTATTATGTTTCTTTATGAAAGAGTTTTATCGTTTAAAGATATCTTTATAAAAAGTTTTAATTTTTAGTGATTTTTAATAATTTTGCTGCTAGTTAATCGCTTCCGCATTCGTTGATCTGGTTTTCGCGATTTGAGTCACCACAATTTAGTGGTATCAGAGCTCTAGTTTTGCTGAGTCTACAGAGACATAGGACTTAGGATGTTGAGTCTGTTCTAGTATCTTCCAGTATATCTGATAGAGTCTTCTGCTCCTCAGGAGAAGAAGATAAGACTAAGTATGTACGGACCACATGAAGAACATGAGGAACACGTTGTCGAAAGTAGTGTCGCTGCACCCCGAGAAGGTGTAAGAAACCCAGAGATAGAACAACATGTGCCTGAACCACCCCAGTTCAATCCAACTGACATGGGGAACCCAGCCGTCCAGACCATGTTTTGGTAGTTTATGACTGCCATGACACACATAACTGATAGGATGCCTATACCTGCACCTAGGATACTTACCCATCCTGAAGGACAAGGAATCGACAAGACATTTGAACGACTTTGCCGAGTTGGAGCCATAGAGTATTTTGGAACAGATGATCCCACAGATGTCGACTTGTGGTTAACTAAACTAGAGAAGGCCTTTAGAATCCTGAACATCCCAGAAGCCGAGAAGGTTAGACATGATGTGTATCTACTCAAGGGGAGTGTTGGTCATTGGTGGACCATGGAAGAACAGAAGAGGCCTGGTGTAGAGATTGCATGGGAAGATTTCCGACGAGAATTTATCAACATATATTTCCCTAAGACGTTTTTGGATGAGAAAATATCTCAGTTTGAGAGGTTAAGGCAAGGTCTGATGAACATTAGTGAGTACGAGGCTAAGTTCATGGAGCTGTTGCAGTTCTGTCCGCACATGGCAGCTACAGATGAAGAAAGGATTAGGCGTTTTGAGAAAGGGTTAAACGCTGAGTTGACTACTCCTGTGTCTGCCCTAGAGAATAGAGAAAGGTTTTCTACCTTTGTGGAGTCTGTCAGAAGGATAGAAAGGTCTGTAGAAGAGAAGAGACAGACTCAGAATTAGAGGATGTATCCCCAGTTCCAAGGATCTTCATCTAAAGGTTTCTAGAAACCTAGGTTTTCTACGCCTACACCACCACCTAGATCCAGTACCCAGACGTAGTGGATGTCGAATAGGGGTAGAGGATGAAGCCTACCACTAGAAGGAGATTGCAGTTCAGCATCTATGTCAGTTACAGGACCACCCAGACCACAACAACTGAATAGAAGTTGTTATATATGTGGGAAGATGGGACATCTGATGAAAGACTGCAGAGCTAGAGAAGTGAGTGTAACTCAACCTCAGAGGCAAAGTCAACAAGGATCGCAAAGGAGACAGTTTCCAGGAGGAGCTAGAGGACGTGGACAAGCGTCCCAAGCTGGATCATCAGCACCTAGTCAACGAGCACCGAATCAACCACAGGCAACATCAAGGTTTTATGCGATGAATCCACCTGATGCAATGATCAACCCTCGGGTTGTGGTAGGTCAGATGGAATTGTTATATTATGATATGTCTACATCTTGTGTTGTATCCGTTTTAATTGATCTGGGTGCTACGCACTCCTTTATCACTCAAAGAGTGATTTTTGACTGCAACTTAACTATAAGTCATAGAACAAATAGTTTGTTGCTAGAAACTCCATTGAGGGGATCTGCTGTGTTGCAGGAGGTATGCTCTCCCTGCATCCTCTTCTTTTCTGGACATCGCATTCAAGTGGATTTTATACCACTTGAGATGCATGGATTTGATATAATCCTTGGGATGGATACCTTAGAAAGGTATAAGGTTGTTTTGGATTGTGAATCCAAGCAAGATGTGTTTGCTGATGATAGTGACACATGGATCTTTCAAGGAGAGAGAAAGATTCTACCCACCTGTCTTGTGTCAGCTATGGTTGCTGAGAAGCTGATGAGGCAAGGATGTTATGCATTCTTGGCCCATGTAGTGGATACTACCATGGATAGTCCTAACCCTGCTGAAGTTCATGTAGTCAGGGAATTTGAAGATGTATTTCCTGAAGAACTTCCAGGTGTGCCACCACCTCAGGAAATTGATTTTGAGATCAATTTAATCCCAGACACGCAACCTATAGCACAAACACCGTATAGGATGGCGCCTGCTGAGATGGCAGAACTCAAGAAACAGCTGCAGGAGTTGCTTGAGAAGGGTTTCATTCGATCGAGTACTTCGCCTTGGGGTGCTCCGGTCCTTTTTGTTAAGAAGAAATACGGGTCAATGCAGTTGTGCATTGACTATAGACAGTTAAATAAAGTAACAATAAAGAACAAGTATCCTCTGCCAAGGATTGATGATCTCTTCGACCAGTTGCGTGGTGCAACCGTCTTCTCAAAGATAGATTTGAGGTCAGGATATCACCAGTTCCGCATTAAGGATAGTGACATACCCAAGTCCACCTTCAGGACAAGGTATGGTCACTATGAGTTCACAGTTATGTCGTTTGGACTAACTAATGCACCAACTGCATTCATGGAACTCATGAATAGAATCTTCTGACCTTTTCTCGATCAATGTGTTGTTGTCTTTATAGATGACATCCTAAGCTATAGTAGAGATGCTCAACAGCATGAACAACATCTTCGTCAGGCTCTAACTTTGCTAAGAGAACACAAGCTATATGCTAAGTTTAGCAAGTGTGAGTTCTGGTTACCAGAAGTTTCTTTCCTTGGACACGTGATATCTGCTTCGGGTATTCGTGTTGACCCTACAAAGGTAGAATCTGTCCTGCTATGGGAGCAGCCGAAGACACCGATGAAAATCCGTAGTTTCTTTGGGTTGGCTGGCTATTACCGAAGGTTCATTAAGAACTTCAGTTCCATAGCTTTACCCTTGACTAAGTTGACCAGAAAGGATGTTCCTTTTGTTTGGAGTGATAAGTGTCAGCAATCTTTTCAGCTGCTGAAGGAGAGACTAACAAGTGCACCTGTGCTTGTGTTACCTGAGCAAGGAAAAGGATATATAGTTTTCTGTGATGCCTCCAAGAATGGACTTGGATGTGTGTTGATGCAGGATAAACAAGTGATTTCTTTTGCTTCCCGACAGCTTAAGAAACACAAGGAGAATTATCCGACACACGATCTGGAACTAGCGGTCGTGGTTCATGCCTTACAGATCTGGAGACATTATCTTTATGGAGAAACATTCCAGATTTTCACAGATCATAAGAACCTTAAGTACATCTTTTCTCAGCATGAACTTAACATGAGGCAACGTCGCTGGATGGAGTTAATCAAGGACTACGATTGTACAATTGATTACCATCCAGGGAAGGCCAATGTGGTTGTTGATGCTTTGAGTAGGAAATCAACAACACCAGCCTTAGATAGAGCACAACTAAACTCTTTGGTATGCTCAAGGAGAGATATGCTCATCTCCTTAATGCAAGACAATGTACAGTTGAAAGTATCATTGTTAGCCGGGTTGTTAGCTGATATGCATATAAAACCTACTTTGAGAGAGAAGATCAAGGAGGCACAGCAAGTTGATGTTGCAGTTCAGCAGATCAGATCGGAGTATGGTAATGAGAAACGAGATGGTTTCCATGACTCATATGACCAAGTAGCCTTTTATCATGGTAGGATGATAGTGTCGGATGTGGATAACTTGAGAAAGTTAGTTCTGGAAGAAGCTCATTCTTCGATGTATTCTATGCATCCAGGAAGCACCAAGATGTATCGAAACTTGAAAGATATGTATTGGTGGCCTGGTTTGAAGAAAGATGTTGTTGAGTTTGTTATGCGATGTCCTGTGTGTCAGTAGGTTAAAGCTAAACACCAGAAGCCTACAAGAACAATGCAACCTTTACCCATACCACAGTGGAAGTGGGATCATGTAATCATGGACTTTGTTGTTGGCCTACCCAGGACAGCCAAAGAACATGATTCCATCTGGGTAATAGTTGATAGGTTGACAAAGATAGCTCATTTCTTGTCTGTCAAAACAACCTATTCTGCTGAGAAGTTAGCACAATTATATGTTGATGAGATTGTGCGACTGCATGGAGTCCCAGTCACCATTGTTTCAGATAGAGGTCCCCAGTTTATGAGTCGTTTTTGGGAGCGACTTCATAAAGCTTTAGGCACACAGTTAAGGTTTAGTATAGCCTTTCATCCTCAGACTGATGGACAGTCAGAAAGGACTATACAGACCTTGGAAGACTTGCTTAGAGCATGTGTTCTCCAGTTATAGGGAGTTGGGATCTGCACCTAAGCTTGATAGAGTTTGCCTACAACAATAGCTATCAACATAGAATTGACATGGCACCTTATGAAGCTTTGTATGGTAGACGTTGTAGATCACCCCTATGTTGGTATGAAACCGGTGAATATCAACTTTTAGGTCCTGATCTTGTGCAGCAGACTACAGAGAAGATTAAAGTAATACAACAACATATTAAGACTGCACAGGATAGGTAGAAGTCTTATGCTGATAAGCGTCATAGACCTTTAGAATTCCAGGTTGGAGACAGAGTGTACCTCAAAGTCTCACCTTGGAAAGGGGTTCTGAGGTTTGGAAGGAAAGGGAAGTTAGCTCCTAGGTTTATGGGGCCTTACCCAATCATTGAACTGATTGGAAGAGTAGCCTATAAACTAGAGTTACCACCAGAGTTACAGAGGTTACACCCTGTGTTTCACATTTCTATGCTGAGGAAATGTCACCCTGATACAGGATCAGTTCTGCAACCTATGGAGGTAGAACTGAATGATGATGTATCTTATGAGGAAGGACCAGTGTCAATCCTTGATAAAAGAATTAAAAAGTTGAAAAAGAAAGACATAAGTCTTGGTAAAGTCCTCTGGAATCATCGTGGTGTTGAAGAAGCCACATGGGAACTAGAGGAAGAGATGAGAAGGAAATACCCTGCTCTTTTCTCTTAATATGTTTTGTTGATTTCGGGGACGAAATCCTCATAAGGGGTGGATAATTTGTAACATCCCTGACCTGGGTTATGAATTAACCCTAGGTGTTTTGCTTAAAATATGTGATTAGATGCTTGTTATTATCTTTTATATGTAATTAAAGCTTCTGAGGAACTTATATTTCCATTTCTGTCTTTTTTGAACAATGTTGTAATATTGTTTTGTTAAAAATGGACTAATGTGCAAATTACCCAATTAGAGGGGTTAACTTGCAAATTTTACATGTTAAGATGTTCCTCTGATGTTGAGACATCATAAGAATGCATATGATGTGGTGGAATGAATTCCACAAGCTTGGGCACCAAGATATAGCTTGTAGAGCAATCCTTGTGTTGTAAAGCCTAGTTTTGGTATAAAGTGCAATTTACCCAAAATTTAGGGTGCAACATGTAAAATATACCATCTAGAATATCTTTCATGACTCTTGGCATCAATTAGAGTAAATAGAATGAGGAGGGCGCCTCATTTGATTGATAAAACAAGAAAGATAACCATTATATTTAAATAACCAGGTTTTATGCAAAATGACCCTTTTACATGTATAACTTAGTAAGGTGTTTGGTTCCTTTTTCCTTAACCTTGGTTGAGAGAGGGGTTTTGCATGTGATAAGAAGGGAGAGATGTGGCCAAGAAGTGGAGAAGGGCTTGGTGGATATAGATGTAAAATTAAAGAAATAATCCTCCTTGCTTTGAAAATACTCCAAAAATATATAAGTGCATCCTTTTAACAAGCAAAGGATCATTTCCCTTCATTCCTTCCCTTATCTTCTTGCTTTGGCCGACTAAGGAGAAGCTCAGGAGCAGAGGAGAACGACCAGGCTAGTTGGGTAAGTCTTGATCATCATTCATCTCGATTTCATGGTGGAAATCCTTATACAAGGTTGGTTTGTTAGTTTTCCTTATACAATTCTTCTTTCTAGCCTTCTTCTCCATCCAAACCTTGAAGAACGAACCTTGGGCAACCTTTGGAGCTTCATCCACCATTAAATCTACGAATCTTGGAGCTCTATATCAGATCTTAAGGCAGGTTTTATAACTCTAAACCTTTAACTTTGTTAAGTGCATCTTCTTTTCCTAGAATCATTGCTTGTTCTTCTTCTTTATACACTTCTAAGTGTCCTTGCAAACAATTCCATGAAAAACCACCCCTGTTCTTGAGGTAGAAGATGATGGCATTAATATCTATGCTTATCCTAATTTTACTTTAGCAAACGGTCCTCCACCTCTTGCTCAAACGATTTGCAAAACCGTTTGAAAGCAAACGGTTTCACAAGAACGTTTGGGGAGCAACCGGTCCAAGACCGTTTGGATGGGTTGACCAGGCGTTGAACGTTTGGAGATCTATTTTACACATTATGGACTAATCACCCACCAAAAATCATCATCTAATTCCAAGTAAATCACCAATTGAAGGCTCGTTAGTCACCTAAACCCTAATCGGGTTTATTGCTGATTTCAATGATGCAATCATGTTGAAGTTTGGGTTGAGTGGATCAAACGGTTTCAAAACCATTTGGGGATCACCCAAACAGTCTCAAGACCATTTGGTGATCACCCAAGACCATTTGGAGGTCTAGGGTTAAGTGGGGTTAATCAATTGAGGGTCCAATCATATTAAGTTGTTGAGCAATTAAGTGTTGATTTGGTGATAAAACCTAGAGTTCAACCTTTAAGTAAATGACTTAGTTTTTGATGAAATGATGGGCAAACGGTCTCAAGACCATTTGGAGGATGTCCAAATGATCCCAAAACCATTTGGGGTCAGGTCATGACCCAATTGAATTATGTTTCAATGGTCTCAAGGTCAATTAGACTCATGTTGATACATGTTGAAGGATGATTGTTTCCAAACCCTAATCCAATCAATCCAAACCCTAATGGGTGATCAATTGAGGTTTGAGGGTCAAATCAGTTGAGGGTTGACCTAATTGACTCAATTGATGAGTGGTTAACCATTGCATGATCGATTGAAGGGTTCAACCTTGGAAACCCTAACTCAATTGGAAGAGTTGGCACACTTTTTGGTCCATGCGGTTTTGAGGATGTTTGGACCAAACGGTCTCAAGACCGTTTCGGTCCATACAGTCTCAAGACCGTGTGGGATCAAACGATCCCAAACCGTTTGGTGACCATGTGTTTTCAAGATTGAATTGCCCATGCGGTTTCAAATTCAAAGTTGGCTAAACGGTCAACAAGACCAAACGGTCTTCACCTCACCTAGGGCAAACGGTCTTGATGGTGTACTTGGCCATGCGGTCTTGAAAGTCAAAGGGACCAAACGGTCAACAACTCCAAACGATTTCAAAACTGTTTGGAGGTTGAAAGTGCAAAACCGTTTGGGGTCTATTAAGGTCAAGAACGTTTGATGCCTTAGTGGTCAAGATGGTTTAGTAGTTGATTAAACTAAACCCTAAAGGTACCTAAAGTGATTAAGGGAACAATTAATTAGATGATTGATGCATGTAATGGTCAATGGTGAACATTACAAAAGTACCCTTAGTGAGATAGTGTGACTAATACCCCTTGATCAAGCAAACCCTAATGACTATAATGGTGATGACATGACTTATATTATCAAGGTTGATTTGACTTAATCTAATCAAGAGTGATGTAAACATCATCTAATAGTTAGAGGAGAGAGAAGACTCCCTATATGTATGAGAATCGAGTAATATACTTTCAACATGTATGAATACACATAATTAGGGTATGATCCTTCATAGTGTGATCATGGAAACCCTAATTATGGTGATTAACGAATCTTAACTTAATTGAAGGCATTTATGGAAGTATTCTTCATACATGATGATGGTATGACCTCAATATCATGTAATATGAATAGTAAACCATAATTCTAGAGTAATAACATGTAACGTGAACAGTAAACCCTAATCTAGGGTGATGTGATGAAATGAACAGTAAACCCTAATTTTGGGTTGTGCTTTTAAGCATGATACTCTATACTGGATTATGGAGTGAGTAATCATTATGCCTTATAAGTTAAAAAGGGTTGAATAACCCTAATTAGATTAAAAGGACACCTAACCCTAAAAACCAGCCATGGTAATGTGACACGGTCATGGTATTCTGTCTGTGGCACGACCGTATAATGAAGCACGACCGTGGTGGCTTAATCTTGTACAACCATGAAAGATAGCACGACCGTGGTGTTCTATGATTAATTTGAAAAGAATTTGTATTGTGTTGATACATATATAATGTGCATGTTTTCAATTATATTAGTCATGCAGGTTGTTACCAAGAGATAATCATAGCCAGGTAAGGGTTATGATGCCACATTCATTGAAAGTATTCTTTAAGCTTTGAAAACAATGATATGTTATGTTGCCTATTAAAAAGGTAACTTTTGAGATGGATAGGCTGTATGAGCCATGAAGACCATCTGTATTGTTATAATCAA
This sequence comes from Alisma plantago-aquatica, assembly GCA_963693085.1. NCBI lineage: Eukaryota > Viridiplantae > Streptophyta > Magnoliopsida > Alismatales > Alismataceae > Alisma > Alisma plantago-aquatica. The sequence goes on along the minus strand of OY856410.1, from coordinate 1,084,074,117 downwards.
AGTCATGTTGTTAAATGACTTGATGACTATGTGTCACACGGTAACAAAGTGTTATGATGATCTAATGGTTTGAACACCCCTATTTTTTTAATCATAATGATGAGATGGTTAGGGATTGATATCCCAATGGTAACTGATGTGGAATGAACTTGATATAACTAGTACTCCTTCTTTATAGAAATCATTTTAATGGTTTGTGTTTGAAAACATACCTGATGATAAAAGAATGCTATAATGTACTTAAATAATCAACTATAATGATATCATGTAGATCCCTGATCATAGATCCATCATTGTCAGTAGTTTAATGATGGTGAAATAGGTTTTCCTAAGGGAACTCCTAGAGAACATACTTTTGAGTATGTTGGGGTTATGGACGCGAATATCCTTACATCCTAATGAAGGGATTGATGTGAGATGTACTTTAATCTCTCATCCCTTCATTATATGTTTATGCCGGGATGATGTATCACTAATCTCCCGATGATGTTGTTAATGCCACATCGGTGTGAGATAAACAAGAAATCCCTCGATGGCGAAGAGAGTACAAAATGCCACTGTAACTCTAATAGTGAAGTTGCCAGAATACCCTGGAAAGATATTATAGCAGAGACACAAGATGTCCTGCATGTTGATCCTCATACTGACTGAGGAAGATGAGGTCATAGGAATCTGACTCTTCTGATGACCTATGTATGGTACCGATTGTGATTTCGTAATGGTCGGTTGGAGTATGAGAGGTGTAACTCATCTCCTCAGGGCATAATAATGTTTGTAAAATGTAATCAGCCATGTAGCATAACTTCCTAGGTTGAACTATGAGAAACAATGATTGATGATACATTGTTTAGAATATTCTAGTTAAATAACTAGTATTCATGTTCTTGATATTCCTTACTGAGATATGCCTTGATGTTCAAATAAGTTATAATTGAAATGATTGCCTAAGAGAATGCTACTTTACTTAATATTAAACCTGCTGTTGAATGTTTATTGTTTTACTGCTTATTGTTACTCCTTTATTGCAATAACAAAGATTTTGGCAGAGATTTATAACTCTCGCTGGGACAATTATTCAAATTGTCTCACCCCCGTGGGATTTGACTTTTTAGGTAGACGCCGTGGACGAAGGAACCCATCAGTGGGTGAGCAGCAGCAACAACACCTGGGACATCAGTGATTCTGAGGTGGAGACATTGTCTGTCAAGTCTTGTAGATAGAATGTCCTATGTGTCGTCTCTGTACTCTCAGGTCCTAGGAGTCAGTAGATGTTTAAAGTAGATCTGAGATTTTGGCTTAATGCCTCGAGATTTTTGTATCTTGCTTTGTACAGGTAACAGAGCAATTGATGTGGTAATCACTCGAGATGTAATTTTATAGAGATGTAATGATGAATCATGTTGTAAACAACTTATTATGTTTCTTTATGAAAGAGTTTTATCGTTTAAAGATCTCTTTATAAAAAGTTTTAATTTTTAGTGATTTTTATTAATTCCGCTGCTAGTTAATCGCTTCCGCATTCGTTGATCTAGTTTTCGCGATTTGAGTCGCCACAATAATCATCATCTCGAACAAAGGGCATCTCTTGAAATCTTTGTGCTAGGTCTTTACCACATTCTTTCCTTGCTAACCCCATGATAGTCATGGTGTGTTCGTACATTTTCATAGGATATATTGTTGGTATGTATGCCTATAGAGCCATCCTGAGTGATTGCATAGAGTCAGATATTAATTAATCAATTAATACGATTAATTGGTTAATTAATTAATTTTAATTCTAATTAATCCATGAGCATTTTAATTAACGCAGTCTTTCTATTTACTGAAGAGTTTAGGAAGCCCTACTTCCTTTTGTCTCCTATTTAAAGGGGCTTGACGGCTGATGTCTTTACGAGATATTTTGAGAGACGCTTTTCAGTTTATGCTCACGTACGTAAACCCTAGTCGTCATTAGGAGACAAAGGAGAGCACTGCGACGCTGGCACATCATCGCACAGAGACTACTCCTTCTTGTCGGATTAGAAGCACGACGTGGAGTTCTAGTCTATTTGCGTAGACGAAGTAGAGACACATACACTGAGACGCCTGCGTTCAGAGGACGTCAACGACCATCCATATGCGCTACGAGTGGAATAGATTAGCACACGAGAGGAGTGTTGCTAGATCTTCCCGTGACGTGTTCGGATGATAGGAGAGAAGTACTATCCATGTAAACTAGGAGTGTTGCACACCATCATGCAGCGGAACGTCACCAAACTTGCTTTGTGACAAGGTATATCATGTGATCACTCTTTCTGAATACGATGTTGTCGATGAGATCCTGTTGCGAGTTGTGTGGAAATATATTTTATTTTATTGCTTCCGTCGCGCATGTTTCCTCCACAAAACCTAATAGTGGTATCAGAACAATGTCGATCTACGGCATATTTGGATTCATTTCGATATGATCGAATCATTGTATACTATTTTATGTGGTTGCATATGATGTGAACTTAAAACTACTAATGTGCATATCTACATCTAATTCCACATACGTCACAGGCTTCTATTTTTGACGTTTCGGACTGGGTCGACTATGGAAAATACTGATTTTCTAAGTGCACAGAAGTACAATTTCGTAGACCTTTCAGGGGCTCTGCCCCTGTGTACCCCACATAGTCTGCATGGGAGTTGAAAATTTATTTAATGGGGAATGTCCTACATTAAAGGACTGCAATTTTAATATGTACATATGTATATGTAGATATACCTATGATATCATACATGTCGCCTTTAAAATCTATTTTATATTGTGAATGCATGTACGGTTATGGCCTAGAATCCCCTTTTCTTAATGTTGTGAATGAATGTTTGTTTGTGAATGCTATGGATGTGTAATGGTTGTATGTGGATCCTTTGTATAAAATATTTAGCACGCATACTGAGCCTCATCTCTTATTTCAAAGAGTAATTAATTCTTTCTCTTTATATTTGTACTCATATGATGTAATAGAGATAGGATTAGTTTTAGTCTTTGTAAATTTGATGTAAGGAGGTCACTTGAAGATCTAACTCCAAGGAGCATCCATGGAGAAGAAACCTGAAGATCCAATTCCAAGAAGCAACCTGAAGATACAACTCCAAGGAGCATCCATGGAGAAACAACTTAAAATTCCAACCTCACGAAGCATTCATGAAGTTGGTCATTGTAATGTTGATCCTTACATGTTGATTCAAAGGTGTTGTTGTATAGATGCATAAGACCTTAGGTGGACCGTAACCCTTTGTGGCTCCAAAGGATTAAAATAGTATGTCCATAACCAATGTTTTTGTGTGTGTGATTGCATGTCTATCGTTTGTGGTTGTGGATATAGTAGTATATGATACGTACTAGAAGTATGTGGTGTTAAGATATGTATATGTATTAATAAAACCTCTCAATTAATAATATTAAGTTTTAGTTGCCTTCCATAAAGAAACACACATGAAAAGCTTGATCGATAATGTGTGGGCACGCCTTCACGTGGTACACTATCTATCTCATGGAAGTGTGATGGCGGGTGTGTGGGTCTGCCTCTATAGGGTGCACACTCATTGTGTTGGCTTATGGGTTGGACTTAACTAGGGAACCTTGATAGGATCAAGTACCTAGATGCGCACAGATACATCATGGCAATGAGTTGTGTATGATCATCTATCTAAGAGTTGCATATGATGCAATTGGCAAAAGTTGCCTACCTTAGTATTTGGTCTTTGATGCCGACATTGGTTGGGCATTGATCCAATTATTTTGGATCTTGGATTACTAGAAGGTTGTACGCTGCAATCTTTCGAGTTGATAGTGAGGGCTATCAATTTGAATAAAATAGTGGGTGAGTAATTAATTAAAGGTCTAATTAATCTTATTTATCAAATCTTTACAACTCACAATGTTTTGGACTAAATGCAAACTTTTTCTTTTGTAGAAATAAAATGGCAAATAACACTTACACATTCTTGTTGTGATCGGTCCTTGAGAAGGACAAACTTACCAAAATCAACTTTCAAAACTGGTTTAGGACGCTAAGAATTGTTCTCATGTAGGAGTGTAATCTCTATATCCTTGAAACACCAGAGTCAGAGGAACCCACCTCAAATGCACCCAAGGTTGAAAAGGATGCTTACACGAAGCACCTTGATGACGTCGTAGATGTCAAGTGCCTGATGTTGTGCTCAATGAACTATGACTTGCAAGAGCAGCATGAGAACATGAATGTCATGGAGATGGTAACACGTCTCAATAACATGTATCAGCATCAAGAAAGACATGAGAGATATGATATCTCCGAGGCTTTGTTTAGAATCAAGATGAAAGAGGGAGACTTAGTTGGCACCCATATGCTCACTTTGATTGGGTATGTGGAAAGCCTATCCAAGTTAGGATTTCCCCTAGGTCAAAAGTTGGTCACTGACGTGATACTACAATTGTTGCTTGAATCATCATTTTGTCATGAACTACAACATGAACAATCTTGACAATCCGTTGTTAGAATTTTTGGGCATGTTGAGGACAGCTGAATCACAGATGAAGAAAGACAAGCCCAAGTCTGTGATGACGATCAGCAGGACAAAGGGAAATTCAAAAGGCAAAGGCAAGTCTAAGAAAGGTTCTAAAGCCAGGCATAAGCCAAAGTCATCCACGCTCAAAGCTAAAGGTAGGATCTCCAAAGAAGGCAGTTGTCACCATAGTCACCATAATGGACATTGGAAAAGAAACTATCCTCTCTACCTGGAGGAACTGAGGAAGAAGAATTAGGGGATAGAGATCTCCACTTCAGGTATATACGTTATTGAGATAAACTTAAATACTTCTTCATCATGGGTATTGGATATCTAATGTGAATCTCACATATGTTCAAATATGCAGGATATGATAAGAAGCAAGCCTTTACGAAAGGGCCAAGTCGAGCTACGGGTTGCTAATGGAGCAAGAGTTGCTGCCACTATAGTTGGAGTTATTAGTTTATCTTTGCCTATGGGCCTTGTAATAGAATTAGAGAATTTCTATTATGTACTTGCCATTAATAGAAATATTATTTCTGTATCTTGTATGGACAAGAGTGGATTTGAATTTCACATTAAGAATGGAATGATTTCTATTTGTAAAGATGAGGTCTTTTATGGCAATGTCCCTGTGTCTTATGGTATCTACTTGTTAGAAATTGAGACTAGCATATACAATGTAAATACTAAAAGGTTAAAACTTGACAACTCAAACAAAACATACTTATGGCATTGTTGTCTTGGGCACATAAATGAGAAGTGCATATCTAGACTCCATAAGGATGGTTATCTACACTCTTTTGATTTTGAATCATTAAAGATATGTGAGGCTTGTTTATTAGGCAAGATGATCAAGACTCCTTTTACTGGACACAGTGAGAGAGCCAGTGATCTACTAGGGCTCATACATACTGATGTATGTGGATGTTTTAGATCAAATGCTAGAGGAGGCTATCAATACTTCATTACCTTCACTAATGACCTCAGTAGGTATGGCTATGTATATCTTATGAAACACAAGTCAGAGACTCTTGAAATGTTCAAGACTTTCATGAATGAAGTAGAGAAGCAACTTGGTAAGTGTATTAAAGCAGTCTGATCCGATCGATGTGGCCAATACTTAAGCCAAGATTTTGAGGACCTTCTTAGAGATTGTGGTATTGTATCACAATGGACTCCACCTGGTACACCACAACATAATGGTGTGTTAGAAATAAGGAACCATACATTGTTAGATATAGTATGATTGATGATGAGCTCATCCAAAATTCCAATATTGTTCTAGGGATATGCTCTTAAAACTGCAGCGTTTACACTTAACAGTGTACCTTCCAAATTGGTTCAAAAGACACCATATGAGATATGGAACGAGAATTGTCACAATTTGTCTATGTTAAAGATTTGGGGATGTGAAGCTTATGTTAGGAAACAATTTCCTAAAAAGCTTGGACCCAAATCTGACAAATTCTATTTCGTTGGATACCCTGAGGAAACTCAGTGATATTGCTTCTACACACCAACTGACAACAAATTGTTCGTTGCTAGGACTATTGTATTTCTTGAAAAGGAATTTATTCCTAAAGGAATCAGTGGGAGGAATGTAGAGCTCAAAGAAGTTCAAGATCAACAAGAAGGCAGAGAACCTGAGGAGGTAGATAAGGAACACGAAGTCTCACAAACTGTTGTGGAATTTCAAGTTCCAAATGTAACACAGGAACCTCGTAAGTCTAGTAGGACACAACTTGAGCCTGAGAAATTTGGATTTCTTGTTACTCAAGACAGTGACAAATTGGGCATAGCAGATGGTCCAACTTCCTATCTAGAAGCTACTAAGGGACCACAATCTGAGAAATGGCTTGAAGCCATGAGATCTGAGATGGAATCCATGTACACCAACAAGGTATGGACCTTGGTGGCTCCACCCAAAGGGGTAAAACCCATAGATTGCAAGTGGGTCTTCAAGAAGAAGACCAACATGGATGGAAATGTTCAAATGTATAAAGGTAGATTTGTTGTAAAAGGATTCTGTCAAATTCAAGGTGTTGATTATAACGAGACCTTCTCACTAGTTGCCATGTTAAATCCATCGGGATCATGCTTGCCATTGCAGATGGAAGTTAAAACAACATTTCTTAATGAGAATTTACTCGAGGATGTGTACATGACACAACCTGAGGGTTTTATCAATCCGAAGGAAGACAATAAATTTTGTAAGCTACAAAGGTCAATCTATGGATTGAAGCAAGCATCTTGGAGCTGGAATCTACATTTTGATGAAGTAGTAAATTTTTTTGGCTTTAGTCAAAATGAAGATGAACCTTTTATTTACAAAAAGGTTAGTGGGAGCACAGTCATATTTCTCATATTTTATGTGGATGACATACTATTGATGGGAAATGACATCCCTACTCTTTAGACGGTAAACGCTTGGCTGGGGAAGACCTTCTTTGTGAAGGATTTAGGCGAAGCATCCTATATGGATGAAAGAGTTCACTTGTGTGAAGAAGGAGGGGGTTATATACTTGAAGGAAGAAAGAGAGATCAAAAGAGAGGGGTCATCACCCTAAGAGTCTAGGTGACACTTGTCCACATACAAAGGACACAAGAAACCTCTCTAGCTCAGCATGCACACCATGGTGATATACTATAGGTAGAGTCTCATCCTCTTGGCCTCCTACGAAAGGCACCACTTCTCCCAAACTGATACACCACACTACGCTAAACCAATACACTATACTCCAAGGTCAAAACACACATGATTAAAAAAACATTATCATTATGAGGATGTCACTCCTTGCCCAATATCCAAACAAGGTGCCCACCTCTTCCTTTATCCTCTAGATGATATCAAACAAGAGCAGGAACACTCTATAGATGGAAAATTTCATGTTACCCCCCAACTGTAGGTAATTTGTAATTTACACCAAAACTAGCACATAAAGCACAAACATCATCCACATAGGCTCAAATTGGAACTTAAACTCTTCACTAGGTGCCCCAAAGCATCATTCTCTCCCTTATGATGCTAAAGCACTATGGGCATGCTCAACATGTGACGTTTTGCAAGATAATCCCTCATATTGGGTAAATTGCACTCTATTCCAGAACAAGCAAACATTTCTCAAATATTATCTAAATAGGACCAAACTTGAAACATAAGCATGTCACATGATAAAAAAAACATCTCAGAGGATTAGATTAAAGTTTTAAACAATTTACTTAGGAAAAACAAGCAGGGTTATCCCAAAACCCAGGTCAAGGTCCTTACATGTCATAAACCCCTAACTTCTGTCTCTAAAATCCCAAGCGAAAGGAGATGGATATTGCACCTTCAAACTTCCACATAGCTCCTTTATGTCAGGGTGATGTCATAGGACTTGACCAACATATTTCTCCTCCATCCAAGGTCAACATAGGATCTTTCACACAAGACACAAACTCAACTATCCTTTCCACTATTAGATGCAGAGTCAACTATGTGCCAGGTAACACTTTCTTAGTCATAGGAGCACTCTACATACTTGTCCAACTCAGGTGTCCACTCTTTCTTATGTATAATCTTTTCAACTTACAACATCGTATGATAAGATTCTCAAACTTGGAGGTTTACCATACCCTTCTCAAACCTCAACATGTCTCTTCCAAAGAAAGACTAGAGATACATTTTGTCATCCACTTGGAACTACAAAACTTTTCATGCTTCTGCTGAACTACTCCGGTCTGTTGACTCAACACTAGTCTTACTTTTACCAACTATCCTGCCAACATACTCACTCTCAGCTATACATTCTCCTATTATAAGAAGAGTCCACTTATCCAAGGAAAACAATCTCAGAGGTAGCTCAAGATGTTATATATCACCTTAACTACCTTAGATAGGGATTGGAAACCCTGCTTATCCATCTATAGCCAATGCACAATCTTCTTGGAGCCTTTCTTTCTACAAGTCTAATAGGAGTACTCCAAGGGATTATACTCAGCCTAATGAACTTTTCCCAAGACGATCTTACAACTGTCTCTTTAACTTATGCATCCTTGTCAATGTTACATTTATGCGGAGTATAAACCCCTAACATGTGATATCCATACATATAGGTTGGGTACTTGTAACCAAATTGATACAAAGTCAACCTTTCTAGGTATTTAAACACTTAATCATCTAATCAGGAGACACATTTTTGAGTCCTCACACAACTGGCACTTCTTGGATACTAGGATTCCTCACCTTGTTATCAACCATATGTGCGAAAAACACATCATACCCCTATCACATCCATCATCACATCTACCCTCTGCTACTACTGCCTAACCCAAACATATCAGAAGGGTCTTTCCAGCATCTTGTAAGGTTCATAAAACATTACCATCCTCAGATGTCACCATCTTAGAACTAAAGTCCAAGACCAACTGATACTTATGAGAGTATCCATATTAAGATCACTTCTAAATCGTGCACATCAAGTGACATAAGACTCACTTGACTATCACATCCTTTAAAGGAAAGAACACAAGGAAACATACTTCTCTTATCGCCACATCATCACCCACAGATTTTTTATCAAGGTGAAGGGATTATCACTTGGTTTGATTATTTCTCTTAATGTTCATGAATATTTCCTTATTTTACCACATTTTTTATCTTTACATCATGAAAAGGATCAATATTATTTACATATTCTTTATTGAACAAGGATCATCTCCCTTGTTCCCTTCTACATATCATGAGAATTACACTTTATACTTTCTTATACTCATGGGTTGGTATGAGATTACCTCAAGTTCCATCTTATTTATTTATCATGTATTCTTATTTGTCTTCTCACTTCATCCTTGTTTCAAGAGTTCTCTTAATCTTAGGTGAATTTTATACCTTGACTTACTTTATTAGCACATACTCATCTGTCTTTTTCTTCATACATTTCTTAAAATTATAGCTTCAAGAACGTCTCTTATCCTATTCACACTTAGATTTAGGTTTTATGGAGTTGTATCTTTCTCTTTTAATCACCAAACATTCAAGTTTTAGTGAATTATGGTGTAGTTCTTATCTCATTTTATAGTATGATGAGGGTATTAGCATCATGATTCCTAGTTTGTTAAGCTGTTTAGATGGTTCCCAAATGGTTACTTGATCAGATTAATAAAAAAGAAATCAATCTAAGAGTTCCATACTTACCTTTTCTTCAACATTTGAATACACGGTCAGGGCACTCAAGTACTGAGATTAGGCAGTATGCCCCATATTTTATATCATGTTCTTATCTTAGACACCATCTTAATCCTAGTCCTAGTGTCCCTATAGACTTAATGAACCAAGAGCTCTGATACCACAAAATGTGACACCCTTTTCCACACAAAGCGAGATTACTCAAAACTTAATCACGATCAACCACTAATCACTGGATTATGAAAAATCACGGGAAATTAAAATTGATTTGTAACAAGCACCATGAGCTGATATTTATTCCACAAGAGTCATCACTTGCATGTCATAACATATATTCAAAGAGTTACATCACAATTCACCATCAACATGTTACATGAAATAACAAAATGTTCCACATGTATGTACATACCACCAAAGGCATACAAGCCAAAAAACACATGTCGATCATCATGTCACCAAAACACATCGAGAATACCCCCAAGGACCTGAGTGTATAGGGACGACACATATGACTCTATTACTAGACATTATCCATAACCATGATCCACCAGGTATAGTTTCTCTTTTTTTATGTCCTCAGCTATCCGATCTTTAGCTTGGCATGCACGTCCACCTAAAATATTTTTAACCAATGGGTGAGACAACAATCCTAGTGAGAGATATAACTCTCTACCAACTCTATTATTATCATAGACAACTAAGCAAAAAATAATATTATTCTAAGATGAGTAGATTCAACAAATTCTCTTAAGCATGGCAACTATCACTTGTTTAAGCAGTTTAGGTGTCTACACTACACAGTACATTATCTTTAAGCTTGAAAAGGAATACGAAGAACATGTATAACTGTTACAAACTAAACAGTATAAAAGCAAAGCAAGGCCTCATGTAATGTTCTCGTATTTGATCCTATACATGTATACTACTCGACTAATTACATATTTTATTATGCCCTAAGGATTTGAGTCGTACCACCCAAAACCATCTGACCACTACTAAGCCAAAATCAGTGCCATACAAGGCCTAGTGGAAGGGATGGAATCCACGACCTCACCCCCTCGGTCAGTATGAGTGAACCTACAGTCGCATCACGATTCAACTGTTTCCAGCAACATATAGTCTAGCTGTGCAAACCTAACCTACCTTGGTATAGGTCATGGTGCTAGTGAAACTAAAATATGGCCCACAGCTGCACTCTTCCAGGGTATGGCCTGCATCCAATCTTGTGTCATATATCATTAAGCTACGACCCGAAGCTGCACTCTTCCAGGGTATGGCTCGCAGCCAATCCTGTGTCACATATCACTTATATCACAAATCTTGAGGCATGATCTGAGGCTCACGCATGACCAAAGTCACCCTCAATTGCTTGATATGAGGGTACCAAGTTGTCCCCACATACTTAATAGTATGTGCTCCAAGTTTCCCGTAGGAGTTACTCGTTTCACCATCCAACAATTGTTGACACTGAATGGATCTATGACACAGGGTAAGCTACATGATTATATTCCACATGATTAATTATACCAATTAAAGTATCTTTTAGCATCAATAAAGTTACAACATTCAAACCACAAACAAATACTTCAAAGGAAAGGGGAATATTATTACAACAGTAGATATCATCGTTCAAACTATAAACTGATTCCCAACATCTTGTAACACTATATCACAACCATCCACAAGGCTATCATCATCAAAATATTATTATGGAATATCAATCCCTCATTCCAGTACTGGAGGGGATATCACCTCAACTAAGAACTAAGCCTTTGCCAGGTCTGAAGGCCCATTACATCACACTCGTGATTCATTGTTATCTTATCATGCTTCATTGGGCATATAAGAATTACTTATGCCAATCATCATTTATGCCACATCACATATACATACTAGAGCAATCATTAGCTATTACATTCAGAGAGATGATACATTTCAACACATTAAACACCTTTAAATAAAACAAGCAATGCATCATAAGTTCTCTAGTTTAGGGTTAGGCTTCATGCTTATTCTACATAGGGTTCTCAAGCATCATTCTATCTCAAATCTTGTACTTTCACTACCTCACATAAGTTGGAGTGTATGAGGCTAAGAATTAAAAAATATAACCAAGTATGCAAATTCACATGCTCCCACTTTCCACATTCCCTTGTCAAGGCTTAGCCAATGCTTAATATTATTTAACTATCTTCATGGCATTCTCTAGTTATAACACCCAGTTAACTCATAAGGTTAAAGTCAATGAGTACCATATCATGATTTCTATTCATACATTCAATAATATGACCTACCCTTATAATCAGACTCAATGCTTTTCACATATGGCCGATTCGGGTTTTACATCATGGTTACATCATTTCCCTAAACACACCATTTCCACTTTCTTAGAACTAATTTAGGTTTAACAACATTAGTTAGGTAAGACTAGCTAATTGTGTCCTAAACACTAGGTATCACCATTTCATAAATGCATGTGTGTGTCACCTCATTAAGTTATGTGTGGGTTACAACAATGCATCATGCAAACACATTGACTAGTGCACCAACATGATGTTTCATTTTTATGTGGCCCATGTGTTATTACCCTCCACAAGTTATCAATTCCATTATCATGTTAAGGAATTTCAAACCTTAGATCACATATCTATAGGGTTTCACTTCAAATTATATACAGGGCACTTATTAGATCATAAAACTTGTTCATGTGATTTCTACACAAAAGCTAACACCTTTGATTTCATCTAGGCTCACCACCACTATCATGAACTCACATATGGGTATCATTAACCTCTTTCACGAATTATGATCATATGGAAAGGAATATAAAAGACACTTGCCATGGATTACAACCTTTCACTAAGGAGAGCACATAAGTCTTACCATCTTATGATTAGGATCAACGTATGGTAACTTTACCACTAAACCCTACTTATATAACCTCCCACCTTGTTAAAGAGTTTAGAGCGAATCACTTAAATTAAGGATTGATCATTCATATTCATGACATCTTAGATAAATCATCACAATATGTATTGATTATATCCATACACAATAGTATAGGTGAAACATCCCTTCATTACACATGTATCAACTAATCAATTGCATGGCATCTTGGTCTATCCTTTAACCTGAGATGTCAGTTCCACCTTCAAATTAAAGCATTAGTTTATCATCAACCCCAGGTACCAATTTCAACTCTCCCAAGGTGTGTCAGCTTGCATCCACATTACAGCGTGGTCTTAATACTCACTAGGTGTAATGGTCTACATCATCAAGGTGTGTCTTAGTTTGCAACATCTTGGGTCAGCCTTGATATGCTGGGTTCATATGGCTAGGGAGATCCCAGTTTCATCATTCTCATGTATTGGCCTGACCACATCAAAGTGTGTCAGGCTATCTCACCTTAGGGTATATTAGTTTAGCACTCATGGTGTCAGATTAACCACACATGAGGTGTATCAGCTTAGCACCAAGGGTGTTAGGTTTGATACTTTCCACAGGGTGTCGACTTGTCACCACCACAACATGTCGAATACCTCTATGCAAGGCTCAAGGGGCTAACCTCCCCAAGGTGTGTTGGTTTAACCCCTTCTTGAAGGTGTGATAGGCAACCCCAAGTGTGTCAGGCAACACCAGGTGTATCGGGTAACCCTAGATGTGACGAGTTATTAGGGTTAGGGTTAGGGCATGTTGGCCTCTTACACAACCAAGGGCGTCACAATTTGACACTCCAACTCACAAGACATATTCCTAGTCATGATGAGATAGACCCTCTAAGCATGTCGGTTTAGAAAACATATTGGTCTAGCTCCTCTAGGGCATGACGGTTTAGCACAACCAAAGCATGTTGGTTTAGGATTTACAAGTCATGACGACCACTCAACTTAGTGTATGTGTTGACTTCATCTTCATACTTAGGATTTCAGCCACTAGTTCCACCATTTTCATGGCAGGAAGGTACAAGATATGGACAATAACTTAAATGAGATTCCACCACCCAAAATAGTTCTCAAGATCATTAGCAACTTCTAACATATATGAGATGAATGATTTAAAGATGAGAAACAATATTGGCATATGAAAGAGTGAAATAACAAATAAGGATAAGAGTTATATAACCCACCTCAAGAAGGTATCAATCAAGGGTTCAAGCTCCATGATCAAAGCTCCAAATCACACGTTCTCCAGGTGGAAGATAGTCCATCAAGAGTCCCAACTCGACCTCGACATCACCTCAAGAAAGAAGAAGGTGCCAAGGTTATGATAGCTAAAGAAGAAAGGAAAGAGAGATAGAACCACGTCCTAATCAACCTTCATTCAAGGTATGATCCATGGATGAGAGAGGAGGAAGAAGATGAAGAAGAGAGCTCAAATAAATGGCCATCAAAGAAACATAACTCACCAAAATGGAAGTTAAACTAAGAATCACCATGAGCAAGGAACTCAACCTCCCAAGCTCCATGGGGACTTCCTCTAGCTCTTTAAGCTCCCAAGCTCATCCTCCAAGAGGAGAAGAACAAGAATGGATGAAAGGGTTCACTTGTGTGAAGAAGTAGGGGTTTATATACTTGAAGAAAGAAAGAGAGATCAAAAGAGAGGTGGCATCACCCTAAGAGTTTAGGTGACACTTGTCCACGTACAAAGGCCACATGCAACCTCTCTATATCAACATGAACACCATGGTGATGTACTCTAGGTAGAGTCTCAGCCTCTTGGACTCCTACTAAGGGCACCACTTCTCCCAAAACGATACACCACACTACCCTAAACTGATACTCTATATTCCAAGGTCAAAACACACATGATTCATAGAACTTTATCATTATGAGGATGCCACTCCTTGCTCAATATCCAAACAAGGTGCCCACCTCTTTCTTTATCCTCTAGATGATATCAAACAATATGAGGAACACTCTAGATATGGAAAATTTCATGTTAATCCCCAAGTGTAGGTAATTTACAATTTACACCAAAACTAGCACGTAAAGCACAAGCATCATCCACATTGGCTCAACTTGGAACTTAAGCTATTTACAAGGCGCCCCATTACATCATTATCTCCATTATGATGCTAAAGCACTATGTGCATGCTCAACATGTGACATTTTGTAAGATAATCCCTCATTTTGGGTAAATTGCACTCTGGTCCAGAACAAGCAAACATTGCTCAAACATTATCTAAATAGGACCAAACTTGAAACATAAGCGTGTCACATGATAAAAAAGCATCTTAGAGGATTAGATTAAAGTTGTAAACAACTTACTTAAGAAAAACAAACATGGTTAGCCTAAAACCCAGGTCAAGGTCCTTACATGTCATAAACCCCAAACTTTCATCCCTGAAATCCCAAGCAAAAGGAGATGGATATTACTCATGTGTTGCACCTTCAAACTTTCACATATATTCTTTATGTGAGGGTGATGTAATAGGACTTGACTAGCATACTATTCCTCCATCCAAGGTCAACACATTATCTTTCACATAAGACATAAACTCAACTATCCTTTCCACTATTGGCTACAGAGTCAACTCTGATTCAAGTAACACTTTCTTAGCCATAGGAGAACTATACATACTTATCCAACTTAGGTGTCCAATCCTTCTTATGTATCATCTCCTCAACTTACAACATCATATGATAATATTCTCAAACTTGGAGGTTTACCAGACCCTTCTCAAACCTCAGCATGTCTCTTCCAAAGAAAGACTAGAGATATGTTTTGCCATCCACTTGGAACTACAACACCTATCATGTTGCCACTATGCTTCTCTAATCTGTTGACTCAACACTAGTCTTACTTTTACCAATTATCCTTCCAACATACTCTCAGTTGTACATTCTCTTATCATAAGAAGAGGCCACTTATCCAAGTAAAACTATCTCAAAGGTAACTCAAGATGTTATAAGTCAACTTAACTGACCTAGATAGGGATTGGAAACCCTACTTATCCATCTATAGACAATGCAAAATCTTCTTGGAACCTTTCTTTCTACAAGCCTAATAGGAGTACTCTAAGGGATTATACTCAGCCTGAGGAAATTTTCCCAAGACGATCTTACAACTATCTCTTTAGCTTATTCATCCTTGTCGATGTTACATTTATGCGTAGTATAAACCCCTAACATGTGATATCCATACGTATAGGTTGGGTACTTGTAACTAGATTGATCCAAAGTCAATCTTTCTAGGTAGTCAAACACTTAATCATCTAATCAAGAGACACTTTTTCAAGTCCTCACACAACTGGATTGGATACTAGGATTCCTCACCTTGGTATCCACCATACGTGCCTAAAACAAATCATATCCCTATCTCATCCATCATCACATCCACTCTCTACTACTACTGCCTAACCCAAACATATCAGAAGGGTCTTTCCAACATCTTATAAGGTTCATAAAACATTACCATCCTAAGAAGTCACCATCTTGGAACTAAAGTCCAATACCAATTGATACTTATCAGAGTATCCATCTAAAGATCACTTCTATACCATGTACATCAAATGACAGAAGACTCACTTGACCGCCACATCCTTGAAAGGAAAGTACACAAAGGAACATACTTCTCTTATCACTGCATCATCACCCAGGGATTTCTTATCAATTATGTGAAGGGATTAACACTTTCTTTGATTATTGCTCTTCATGTTCATGAATATTTCCTTAGTTTACCACATTTTCATCTTTACATAATGAAAAGGATCATTATTCTTTACATATTATTTATTGAACAGGGATCATCTCCCTTGTCCCCTTCCACATATCATGAAAATTACACTTTATACTTTCTTATACTCATGGGTTGGTATGAGATTAACTCAGGTTCCATCTTATTTATTTATCATTCATTCTTATTTGTCTTCTCACTTCATCCTTGTTTCAGGAGTTCTCTTCATCTTAGGTGAATTTTATACCTTGACTTACTTTATATTAGCACACACTCATCTGTCTTTTTCTTCATACATTTCTTAAAATTACAGCTTCAAGAACGTCTCTTATCCTATTCACACTTAGATTTAGGTTTTATGGAGTTGTATCTTTCTCTTTAATCACCAAACATTCAAGCTTTAGTGAATTATGGTTCAATTCTTATCTCTTTTTATAGTATGATGAGGGTATTAGCATCATGATTCCTAGTTTGTTCTGCTCTTTATATTGTTCCCAAATGGTTACTTGATCAGATTAATCAAAGAGAAATCAATCTATGAGTTCCATACTTACCTTTTCTTCAACATTTAAATACATGGCCAGGGCACTCAAGTACTGAGATTAGGCATTATACACCATATTCTATATCATGTTCTTATCTTAGACACCATCACTGCTACAGAAACAGTGTTCAATATCACTTTTCGGGGCGTCGGTTATTTAACGTAACTGACGCTAATACACATTACACGTCGGCTATTAAGGAAAACAAACGTACATATTTGAAGACCAGCCAGACATGGGTATCACTTTTTTATTCAGCGTCGGCTGAATACACAAAACCGATGCCTAAAATAGCCCGCAAAATCCAATTTTTTTGAGTGAAAAAAAAATCCCCCAAAGTGTAACATACAACATCAATGTTTTACCTAATAACTGACGCCGAAAAAAAGATAAAAATTGTGTGCAAATTTTACCATATGGGCGTCGTTTGTCGTGGGATAACCGACGCTGATAAGGGTTCACGCGCCCTCCCCGCCAAAAATTTTAGGGTAAATTGACGTTGGTTTTATTAGGATAACTGATGCTTAATAATAAAGGTGTCGGTTGTTATAGATAACTGATGCCATTTAGTAACTTAATAGCCCATGCGCACAGCAGAGTAGCCCTTTCTTCTGTTTCATCACGTGATCAAATTTTACTCCTGACCCCTGCTGTGTCGCCGCTGCCGGCCCCTACCTCCGCGCCGCCTGCTACTGCTGTTGATGCTCGCTGCTGCCGCCGCCTACTTCTGCTTCTCTGCTCACCGCCAGCACCTTTCCTTCTCTGCTCGGCTCCCTTCTCCTACCGCTGGTGTGCTCAGCGCCCTTCTCCTGCCGCTGATGTGCTCGACACCCTTATCCTCACACCGTCGCCTCCGTCTCCACACTGCTACCAACAAGAGGCCCACCTCTTCTTGTTCCAGTAGCCTTCTCTTCTTTCTTCTCCCTCCTTACCAACAGTAAGCACTGCCATGCCAGCCCACACGACCGTGCTTACTGTTGGTAAGGAGGGAGAAGGAAGAAGAAGAGGGTATATATTCAAATGAAATCAATTATGAATTTGTGATGAAATCAATTATATGATGAAATCAATTATATTCAAATTAATTATGTTCAATTATACGATGAAATCAATTAATATGTTCAAATCAATTATGTTCAATTATATGATGAAATCAATTATGTTCAAATCTTGTGATGAAATCAATTATGATGAAATCAATTGTGATGAAACCCTAACATCTACATGAATCCCTATTGCATGATGAAACCCTAACATCGACATACTCTATGTGATACCTAAAATTGTGATGAAACCCTAACATCAATTGTGATGAAACTAGGATTGCATGTATTGGAATGACAACATACATGTATTTGTTGGCCTAGAAACCCATCCAAGATTTACTCATTAGGAGTAAATCTTGGATAGTCCTCAGTTTGGGACTATTCTTAAACACCTAATCTCACTTAGGATGTAAGTGTATAATGTGTATTGGGTTTTCAAGAAAATTACAGCAGCATTTCCCTATTTGTTCTCTAAGTACATATGTACTTGGAGAACAACGGGGAAATGCTGTTGAAATTTTCTTGAAAACCCAATACACATTATACACTTACTAGTGAGATTAGGTGTTCAAGGATGGGATAGGTGGTACATGTACATTTATTATATATAAGAATGACATCACATGTATTTGTTAACCCTAGACCCTAATCTTGTCCTAATATATACTTGTTTTCTCTTTGATCATAGAATGGATAGATCATGGATGTCCATTCACAATCGCTGCACCCCAGAGTTTATATCTGGTCTTGATTAGTTTATTAGATTTCCCGAGGAACATAGAAAACAACCTGGAGATAGGTTCTACTGTCCATGTAGGCATTGCGGTAACAACTTGAAAGTCAGCACTGGTGACGAAATTAAAAGTCATGTCATGTGCAATGGGATTGTACAAGGCTATACATAATGGCACTGGAATGGAGATATTTCAAACCCAAAACCAGTGGATGTCGATAGCAGTGCTTGGGTGGAAGAAGAAATTGTCTCCGATGATGTAGATGTGAACGAACCAGTTCCAGTAGACATCATTGATGTGGTGCTGGATAGTTGTGGGGTAGAGCACACCGATCCACCTCCCATCTTTAGAAACATTGTGCATGATGTTGAGATACCGTTATACACATGTTGTACTAAGTTTACAAAGCTTAGCGCTGTGTTGAGATTGTATAAGTTGAAATCTAACAATAGACGGAGCAACAAAAGCTTCACTTCATTGTTGACTTTATTGAAAGAAATGCTTCCTGAAGGAAACGAACTGCCAATCTCAACATACCGGGTAAAGAAATTGTTGTGCCCAATGGGAATGGAGGCCAAGAAGATACACACATGCCCGAATGGTTGTGTATTATTTCAAAAGGACTATGTGGATTTGAAAGATTGTCCAAAATGTGGTGCGTCACGGTATAAATTGACGACTTCGGGGGAGTCCAAAACTGGTTCTCCTGCCAAGGTGATGTGGTATCTACCTATAATATCATGGTTTCAACACTTGTTTGCAAATCTGATAGATGCGAAGAATTTGAGGTGGCATGCAGATGTTAAGAAAAATAACGATGGGGTCCTACGACATGCGTCTGATTCCCCACAGTGGAAGAAGATTGATCTATTGTACCCCAAATTTGGTGAAGAAGACAGGAATCTAAGACTTGGGCTTTGTACAAATGGGATGAATCCATACGGGACATTGAGCAGCCAACATAGCACTTGGCCAGTCATGCTTGTTATATACAATCTTCCTCCCTGGCTGTGTATGAAAAATAAGTACATTATGTTGTCGTTGTTGATATCGGGCCCTAAACAACCTGGAAATGATATCGATGTTTATCTTGAACCTCTAATTGATGACTTAAAGAAACTCTAGGGTGAAGGTGTGATGACCTATGATGCTTCACGAAGAGAGACATTTCATTTGCATGCTATGTTGTTTTGCACTATTAATGACTTTCCAGCATACGAGAATTTGTCTGGATATAGTGTCAAAGGAGCCAAAGCGTGTCCTATATGTGAAGAGAACACTGATTCAATAAGACTAAAACATGGCGGCAAGACTTTATATCTTAGTCATCGAAGGTTTCTTTCAAAATTCCATATGTATCGTAGGAAGCGCAAACCATTCAATGGATGGAATGAGGAACAGAGTGCACCTAATCCTATACCAAAGGATGTTGTTTATGAAAAAGTAAAAGACACTGTCAATGAATTTGGTAAGAGATCACAACGTACTATGGCCACACGGAATGACAATTCTTCATTCAAGAAGAAGTCAATATTTTGGGATCTTCCTTATTGGAGTTCTTTGACATTCAGGCATTGTATCGATGTCATGCACGTTGAGAAAAATGTCTATGATAACGTCATTGGTACTCTATTGAATGTACCAGGTAAGACTAAAGATGGGATAAAATCCAAATTAGACCTATGTGAAATGGGAATAAGGTTAGAATTAATAGAATTGCATGAAATGGGTAATAAAAGAACATACTTACCTCCCGCTTGTTACACGTTGTCTAGAAAGGAGAAGAAAGCTTTTTGTGAATGCTTGGCAAATGTTAAGGTGCCACAGGGTTACTCATCCAACATATGTAGATTGATATCAATGAAAGATCTGAAGTTGATAGGTCTTAAATCTCATGATTATCACACTCTAATGCAACAAATATTGCCTGTGGCAATTCAATCTATATTACCAAAGCATGTAAGGTTTGCAATCACCAGACTTTGTTTCTTTTTCAACAGTATGTGCAACAAAGTTATTGACCCTGATACTCTCAATAATTTGCAAAGAGAAGTGGTTGTTACCCTATGTCAGCTTCAGATGTATTTCCATCCTTCGTTCTTTGATATCATGGTACAACTTGTTGTCCACTTGACTAGGGAAGTGAAAATGTTGGGACCAATTTTCTTGCATTGGATGTATCCCTTTGAACGATACATGAGTGTTTTTAAAGGTGATGTTCGAAACCGTTATCGGCCTAAAGGGAGTATTATTGAGGGTTATGTGGCGAGAGAGGTTATGGATTTTTGCAATGACTTTCTGAGTGGTAATGACACTCTCGTTAGTGACAAGAATATTGAGGAGGGCAAAAGAATTTTGGGATCACGGGTGAAAGTAATCAGCCGTGAGCAGTTGGAACAAGGTCACTTGTATATTTTACACAACATGGACGAAGTGAGTGTTTATATCGAGGAACATACCAATTTCATCAAGAGACAACATCCTCAAGCCAGTTCAATGTGGCTTGCTAGAGAACATAACAAGACTTTTACTAAGTGGTTTTAAGATAAATTCTTACATCAACTATCTCAAATACTAGATGATATTACAGAAACTATCAAATGCCTCGCCTTTAAACCAAAATTGAATGTTATGTCTTATGAAGGGTTTGACATTAATGGGTTCACATATTACACAAAGTGCCAAGATGATAAGAGTGTCGTCCAAAACAGTGGGGTCACCCTTCAAGCGTCGACTATGTATTTTGCAAGTGCAAAGGATAAGAGTCCACGTGAAGCTAAAATGTCATATTACAGTGTCATTGAAGGCATATGGGAGTTTGACTACATAGATTTTAGAATTCCGCTCTTCAAAATTAATTGGGTTGATAACACCAAAGGAGTTATAGTGGATGAATTGGGTTTCACTTTAGTGAACTTTGAAAAGATTGGCAAGAAGGGTGAACCATTCATATTGGCATCATAGGTGAAACAAGTATTTTATATCGATGATCCTGCAAATGATAAATGGTCGGTTGTTCTTCATGGTAAAAGACAGTTCATTGAAGATCATATAGATGAAGAAGAGTACTATGATAAGTATGATGACTCCAGTCCATTCTCAGTTGGGTTGCCAACTCCACAAAATATTGAAGCTAATGATGACTTATATGTGTGTGGAGATCACAATGAAGGATTATTAATTGATAAAAGATCACAATTTTAGAGGCATGCATGTTTATATTTTTTTATATGTTTCATTTTTCAATGTTTCATTTTTATATGTGAACTATATAAAATGCTAAATGTTTGCTTTTTTAATATCAATATCATTTTCAGATATAATGTTTCATTATCTTCTAGTTAATACAAATGCTAAATGTTTGCCTTTTTAATGACATTTTCATATGGTTGACCATGATGTCCATGATGAGCATGATGTCCATGATGAGGATGATGTCATTGATGAGCATGGAGAGGATACCCATGTAAGTTTTAAAAACATATCCTATATTTCTATAGAAATTCATTATCTTCTAGTTATGTCATATATCCTATATTTCTATATTGGGCTAATTCAGTGTGTTTATTTTGTCAAATTTTAGTTGATGATGCACATGTACCCTCTGAAGCACTGGAGGCACTTGATGCGCATCACCAAAAAGTTAACAAGAAAAGGGGCATCACTCCACTGAAGAAGTTAACAGTGCTAAGGGGCAGTGGATCCAGATTGGTTGTGGAGTTTGATAATGCAGGAAATGCAATTGGAGTGAACCACAATAATTTTGTAAACTATCTTGGGTGTGTCACTCAAAGCCATTGTGGTGTTAAGTATGATAATTGGCATAAAGCTCCTCAGGAGAAGAAAGACTTGATATGGAAGGATTTATGTGTGAGTTATTATTATTTGCAATTCTATTTTGTAGATTACAAATTCTATTATTTGCAATTCTATTTTTGGATACTAGTTAATAGCAATTCTATTTTACAGAATCTGTTTGCATTGGATGAGAAGCTACATCATAAAAGCGTGATGCAACGTGTTGGAAAGATGCTAAGGAACTATAGGACAAATCTCAATGGAGAATACATAAAAAATGGTGATAAGAAGAAGAAGTCAGCCCTTGAAAAGTAGAACTTCCTGGACAAAGAAGATTGGGACACGTTTGTTGCTTCAAGACAAACTGAAGAATTCAAGGTATTAAGCGTCACTCCCATTTTAATTAATATATGTTGTATTCACCTATTCAAGATTAACCTTTAGTGTTACTAACCAAATCAGTGTGCATACTAACTAGGCGTTCAGTGAGGCGCAAAGAGTAAGGCGTGCATTGAATGTGCATGACCACACAATGGGTCCAAAGGGCTATGCAGGCATTCGCCAAAGACTACATGCAGAGTCTGCTGCTACGCAGGAGTCCTCTACTACATGTACCACGCCCATGCCTCGCCATGATGTCTGGATAGCTGGGAGGCAAAACAAGAAGGGTGAAATAAAGAAGCCTGTAACTGTTGAGGCGGCTGCAAAAATGGTAAAATACAACTCAACAATGCATGTCGTTCGAATATTGATTATTTGTGGTGTTTACTTACCAATTTTTGTTGATGGTGATTAGCGGGAGCTGCACGATCAGAGGAAATAGGGCACATTCATCCCTCAGTGCACAAGGGATGAATTGACAGTTGCTCTAGGTAACCTAGAGCATCCTGGACATGTTAGGGGTGCAGGCACTGGTGTGGGCATCAAAGCATTCTTTGGGCCATCCCAGCACAAACCTGTCACAAGAGCGGGACTTTCACAAGAAGTGGCAACCTATTCTTTTTTTAGAATGTTACTGTAAAAGGAAATTCAATAATAAGAAGCTAATGTTTCTTTTATCCATGTATAGGAGAATAAGAGAGTTGAGGATATAGTTGCTAAGAAGGTCAAGGAAGAAATATTGCGGTGGCAGGCATCTCAGGCTTCCAATCAACCTATGGCGACCCGCTCTTCTCCTGCTGCACATGCTGAGAGTAATCATGTAGACCCACCACCTAGCACGTCTACTGCAAGTATTGTTTATGACATAGTAGCTAGTCTTTTCAAGATGATATGTATATATGTATAACATTCTTTACATAAATTTGTAGGCGTTGAAGCCATGCCGCTTAAAAATTGAAGATTATATTATTGCAGAGGCATAAGCTTACCCATCCTTTCCTGGGGCAACGATTCATGAGGCTCCAATGCCACATGGTTACATTCATGTGAGCCTGATACGTGTATTCCCCGATTGGAGGGAAGCTGCATTGCCATATGCCCACCTGGATATTGATACACTTGTTGAGGCAGAAGGTGGGGTGATATTGTGGCCCAAAGTGGATGTCATCTACACTACTGAAATTGTAAGATAAATTTACATTACGTTAAATTGCTAATGTGTATATATGAGGTCAATTGATCTGAAATTATATATACAGGTTAAAAAGAGGACACCCAAAGCATCTAGGCCTCCACCCCACTTCCTGCATTATCAAGTTGGGTTCCAACTGACCTAAAATTCCCATTAGGTCCTGCTTATAAGGGAATGGCAGTATGGCTACGCGAACATAATATACATTGCCCTATAGTTGTTTCTTTAGAAGCAGATTATGCAGTTCAATCATACGAAAGCTCTCTATTTATACAAGATATTATTGAGTTGTTTATCTATGATTGGCTGAATACATCAATGATAGAGGCATGGATAAGGTGAGATCTTGTTTATACATCCATATACCTTGTGTAGGATTCAGTGATCTGGTTTCTTATATATTAATGCATACATAGTACATGTTTTGCAGCTACTTAGTCGAAATTCAATGTAAACAATTTGGATTTGAACATGTGGAATTTTTTATTCCATCATTGATTAGTCTGGTAGCTAAAGACCCTGATAGCGTTCAAAAATACTGTTGTGATGCTTTTACAATTTTCGGTCAAAAAAAAAGACGATAATAATAGCTCCATTCAATGTGAAGTAAGTTTACTTTGCTTATAATTTGGACTTAAGAAAATTACATTTTTATTGTGGATTTTGAGTTATTAATTTTTAACTTTTTTACCTCTAGCACTAAGCATTGGGAGTTACTAGTTATTCTCCCTGGGATGTTCACTATCTATTATCTAGATCCTGCGGGGAGTACATTGAATCCAAAAATTGGACACGTAATGAGAATGACATTATTCTGGTGAGAAATATTTCATTTTTATATACGTTAGCATATGTTATTACATTACTATTTAATTATGCAATTTACTGTGTTACATTAACATGTAGGGGTTTAGATGTATTCAAAAAGGCTGGAGAAAAGGTCCCCAGTAAAAATAACCAGCCAATAATTTGGGAGAACGTGAAAGTAAGTTCCCGACTCTAATGTATATGTTATTTATGTGAACTGTGCTTATTTGTATTTTTTAATATTTTGTATCCATTTTATAGTGTGCTACACAAGACAACGGTTGGGCATGTGCATACTATGTGATGCGGTTTATGGACATGATTATCAAACATGCAGATGAAATTAATGCCATACCTAAGGTATTATATATAGTCTCATTAGATAGTATGAAATATATCAATCTTATTTATATATTATTACTTATATATACATCATTCTCTTTACAGGTGTTTAAAACTGACCCCACTACAGGTAAAGCCTTAAAAGATGTACATGCTCCATATACGATGGAAGTATTAAATGATGTAAGAGAAGAATGGGCAAAAGCCATACAAGCAATGGGAATGTAAGATATAATTGGGATGTTGATAGCGATGATGAATGATATTTTGTAAATGAATGTTTATACATGTGTTTCTACATGTCTGAATGTTTCTGTATGTATTTGAATGTTTCTACATGTGTGAATGTAAAAATTGAATTGATGTCTGAATGTATCTACCTATGTGTGAATGTGTGAAAATAATATTTATTGATTTTACAGGTTTGTGGCCTGTTTGTTGGCTGATACCAATGGATGTCGTAAACCTATAGTTCAGTTCCACTAAACTGTAGGTTCTCATCCTGCGACCAGCCACAATAGGCCTGCAAACTGATAAGAAAAAAAAATCAAACCATAGGCGTAAGTTATTTGTCTAAAACTTACAACAAAGGTTTCCAGCATCGGTTAATAGCATAAAACTGCCACCTAATGTTGCCAGACAGCCTGGCCAGCACGGCCATGGTGGCATGTGATATGGCGTCCATTATTAGTAGCAAACCGATGCCATTCTGTCCAGCACACCCTTCTGGCTAGCACGGCCGTGGCGGCAGATGATATGGCGTCGGTTAGTAGTAGAAAACTGACGCTGATAGAGTCCTAGATGGCGCCCTTTTTGTGGCACGGATGATTATAGCGTCAGTTTTGTTACTCATAACCGATGTTGACGGGGCCCTACTGGCGCGTTTTTGGTGGCGCAATGTGTTTTGGCGTTGGGTGGAAAACCAACGCTGAAAGGGTTTGACTTTTAGCGGCACCCACATAGGCGTCGCTTGGAAACCGTCGTGAAAAGGGCTTAAATAACCGACGCCAAAGGCTGGATCTGTAGTAGTGCATCCTAATCCTAGTCCTAGTGTCCTTGTAAACTCAACAAACCTAGAACTCTGATATCACCAAATGTAACAACCTTTGCCACACAAAGCAAGATTACTCAAAACTTAATCACGATCAACCACTAATCAGCAGATTACCGAAAATCATGGGAAATTAAAATCGATTTACAATAAGCACCATGAGCTGAGATTTATTCCACAAGAGTCAACACTTGCATTTCATAACATATATTCAAAGAGTTACATCACTATTCACCATCAACCTGTTACATGAAATAACAAACTGTTCCACATGTATCTACATACCATCAAAGGCACACAAGCCAAAAACCACATGTTGATCATAATGTCACCAAAACACATCGAGAATACCCCCAAGGACCTGAGTGTATAGGGATGACACATAGGACTCTATTACTAGACACTATGCATATACCATGATCCACCGTGTATAGTTTCTCTTCCTTTTATGTCCTCAGCTATCTGATCTTTAGCTTGGCATGCACATCCACCTAAAAGTTTTTTAACCAACGGGGTGAGAGAACAGTCCCAATGAGAGATATAACTCTCTACCAACTCTATTATTATCACAAATAACTAAGCAGAAATGAAAATTATTCTAAGATGAGTAGATTTAGCAAATTCTCTTAAGCAAGGGAACTATCACTTGTTTAAGAAGTTTAGGTATCTACACTACACAATAGATTATCTTTAAGATTGAAAAGGAATATGAAGAGCATGTATAACTGTTACAAACTAAATAGTATAAAAGTAAAGAAAGGCCTCATCTAATGTTCTTGTATTTTATCCTATACATGTATACTACACGGTTGATTACTCATTTTATTATGCCCTAATGATTAGAGTCATACCACCCAAATCCAATCGACCATTGCTAAGTCGAAATCAGTGACATACAAGGTCTAGTGGAAGAGCCCAATTCTACAACGTCACCCCCTCGGTAAGTACGAGTGAACCTACAGTGACATCACAAGTCAAGTGCTTCTAGTGACATATAGTCCAGCTATGCGAACCTATCCTACCTTGGTAGAGGTCACGATGCTAGTGAAATTGAGGTACAACCCACAACCACACTCTTCCAGCGTATGGCTCATAGCCAATCATGTATCATGTATCACTGAGTTACAACCCAAAGTACACTCTTCCAGGGTATGGCCCGCAGCCAATCTTGTGTCACATATCACTTATATCACAAATCTTAAGGCATGATGTGAGACTCGCACATGGCCAAAGTCACCCTCAATTGCTCGATATTAGGGTACCAAGCTGTTCTCGCATACTCAACAATATGCGCTCTGAGTTTCCTGTAGGAGTTACTCATTTCACCATCTAGCAATTGCTGACACGGAATGGATCTATGGCACATGGCAAGCTATATGATTAGATTCCACTTGATTAATTAGACCAATTAAAGTTTCTTTTAGCATCAATCAAGTTACTACGTTCAAACCATAAACAAATCCTTCAAAGGAAAGGGGCATATTATTACAACAACAGATGTCATCATTTAAACTATAAATTAATTCCCATCATCTCGTAACAATGTATCACTGCCATCCACAAGGGTATCATCATCAACATATTATTATGGAATATCAATCCCTCATTCCAGTACTAGATGATATCACCTCAACTATGCATTAAGCCTTTGCCAGATCCTAAGACCCATCACATCAGACTCATGATTCATTATTATCTTATCATGCTTCATTGGGTATATAAGCATTACTTATGCCAATCATCATTTATGCCACATTACATATACATACTAGAGCAATTATTAGCTATTACATTCAAAGAGATGATACGTTTCAACACATTAAACACCGTTAAATAAAACAAGCAATGCATCATTAGTTCTTTAGTTTAGGGTTAGGCTTCATGCTCATTCAACATAGGGTTCTCAAGCATCATTCTATCTCAAATCTCATATTTTCACTAACTCTCATAAGTTGGAGTGTATGAGGATAAGAATTAAACAACAGAACCAAGTATGCACATTCACATGTTCACACTTTCCATGTTCCCTTATCAAGGCTCACAACCAATGCTTAATATTTATTTAGATATCTTCATGGCATTCTCTAGTTATAACCCCCACTTAACTCACAAGGTTAAAATCATGTAATTTAAGAGATAACGAGTACCATATCATGATTTCTATTCATACATTCAATAATATGACCTACCCTTAGAATCAAGCTCAATGCTTTTCACATATAGCCGATTAGGGTTTTACATCATGGTTACATCATTCCCCTAAACACACCATTTCCACTTTATTGGAATTGATATAGGTTTAAATAACATTAGTTAGGTGAGACTAGCTCATTGTGTCATCAACACTAGGTATCACCATTTCATAAACACATGTGTGTGCCGCCTCATTTAGTTATGTGTGGGTTACAACAATGCACCATGTAAACACATTGACTAGTGCATCAATATTATGTTTCATCTTTATGCGACCCATGTATTATTACCCTCCACAATTTATCAATACCATTATCATGTTAAGGAATGCCAAACCTTAGATCACATATCTAGAGGGTTTCACATCAAATTATATACAAGGAACTTATTAGATCATAAAACTTGTTCACATGATTTCTACATAAAAGCTAACACCCCTTTGATTTCATCTACGCTCACCACCACTATCATGCACTCATATAGGGGTCTTATTAACCTCTTTCATGAATTATGATCATATGGAAAGGAATATAGAAGACACTTTCCATGGACTACAACCTTTCACTAAGGAGAGAACATAAGTCTTACCATCTTATGATTAGGATCAATGTATGGTTACTTTACCACTAAACCCTACTTCCATAACCTCGCACGTTGTTGAAGAGTTTGGAGATAAGCACTTAAATAAAGGATTGATCATTCATATTCATGACATCTTAGATAAATCATCACACTATCTATTGATTATATCCATACACAAGAGTATAGGTGAAACAACCCTTCGTTATACATGTATCAACTAATCAATTGCATGGCATGTCGGTCTATCCTTTAATCATAGATGTCAGTTTCACATTAAGCTTAAGGCATCAGTTTATCATCAACACTAGGAACTAATTTCATCCCTCCCATGGTGTATCGGCTTGACATCCACATTACAACGTGTTCTTAACACCCACTAGGTGTAACGATCTACCTCATCAAGGTGTGTCTCAGTTCAACATCTTGAGTTATCCTTGACGTATCAATTTCATATGGCTAGGAAGATCCTGGTTTCATCATCCTCATGTATCGGCCTGACCACATCAAGGTGTGTCGGGCAAGCTCACCTTAGGTTATATCAGTTTAGCACTCATGGTGTCGAATTAACCACACATGAGGTGTATCAGTTTAGCACCAAGGGTGTCAGGTTGATACTTGACATAGGGTGTCAACTTGTCACCACCACAACATGTCGACTACCTCTATGCAAGACACAAGGGGATAACCTCCCCAAGGCGTGTCAGTTTAGACCCTTCTTGTAGGTGTGACGGGCAACCCTAAGTGTGTCGGGCAACACTAGGTGTATCGGGTAACCCTAGGTGTGACGGGTTATTAGGGTTAGGGTTAGGGCATGTCAGCCTCTTACACAACCAAGGGTGTCACAATTTGACACTCCAACTCACAAGACATCTTCCTGGTCATGATGTGATAGTACCCTCAAAGCATGTAAGTTTAGAAAATATATCAGTCTAGCTCCTCTAGGGCATGACTGTTTAGCACAAGCAAAGTGTGTCGGTTTAGCATTCACAAGCCATGGTGACCACTCAACTTAGTGTATGTGTCGAATTTTTCATCTTCAACCTTAGAATGTCAGCTAGTAGTTCCACCATTATCATGGTAGGAAGTTACAAGATATGGACAACAATTTAAATGAGATTCCTCCACCCAAAATAGTTCTCAAGACCATTAGCAACTTCTAACATATATGAGATGAACAATTTAAAGATGAGAAACAATATAGGCATATGAAAGAGAAAAATAACAAAGAAGGCTAAGAGTTATATAAACCACCTCAAGAAGGTATACATCAAGGTTTAAAAGCTCCATGATCAAATCTCCAAAGCACGCGTTCTAAAGGCGGAAGATAGTCCATCAAGAGTCCCAACTCGACCTCAACATCATCTCACAAAGAAGAAGGTGCCAAGGTTATGATAGCTCAAGAAGAAAGGAAAGAGAGAGAGAGAATCACTTCCTAATCAACATTTATTCAAGGTATGATGCATGGACAATAGAGGAGGAAGAAGTAGATGAAGAAGAGATCTCAAAGAAATGGCCATCAAAGAAACATAACTCACCAAGATGGAAGTTAAACCAAGAACCACCATGAGCAAGGAACTCGACATCCCAAGCTCCATAGGGACTTCGTCTAGCTCCTTAAGCTCCCAAGCTCGTTCACCAAGAGGAGAATAACAAGAATGGATGAAAGGGTTCACTTGTGTGAAGAAGGATGGGGTTATATACTTGAAGGAAGAAAGATAGATCAAAAGAGAGGTGTCATCACCCTAAGAGTCTAGGTGACACTTGTCCACGTACAAAGGCCACATGCAACCTCTCTATCTCAACATGCATGCCATGGTGATATACTCTAGGTAGAGTATCGGCCTCTTGGACTCCTACTAAGGGCACCAATTCTCCCAAACAGATACACCACACTACCCTAAACCGATACACTATATTCCAAGGTCAAAACACACATGATTCATAGAACATGATCATTATGAGGATGCCACTCCTTTCCCAATATCCAAACAAGGAACCCACCTCTTCCTTTATCCTCTAGATGATATTAAAAAAGAGGAGGAACACTTTAGAGATGGTAAACTGCATGTAAACCCCCAACTATAGGTAATTTGCAATTTACACCAAAACTAGCACATAAAGCACAAGCATCATCCACATAGGCTCAACTTGGAACTTAAGCTCTTCACAAGGTGCCACATAGAATCATTATATTCATTATGATGCTAAATCACTATGGGCATGCTCAAAATTTGAATTTTGCAAGATAACCCCTCATGTTGGGTAAATTGCACTCTGGTCCAAAATAAGCAAACATTGCTCAAACATTATCCAAACAGGACCAAACTTGAAACATAAGCGTGTAACATGATAAAAAAATATCTCAAAGGATTATATTAAAGTTTTAAATAACTTACTTAGGCAAAACAAATAGGGTTAGCCCAAAACCCAGGTTAGGGTCCTAACACTCATAGTCCTTCTCTCCATCGGAAGGCGCAACAGAGACGACAACATCTCCAGAGGAACCAACGAAGCCATCCTCAGAACCATCACCCTCTATGGCCTCATTATCATTAGTAACATCCTCATGAATAGCCTATCCAAACATCTCATCGGTAGGAGGACCGAAACCACGACCAAGCCAGCTGACATTTTGCTCATCCCAAGACATGCCATGAGCATGTAACTGCTATGTTTGCGGAAAGGTGGGAGCAGAAGTCCATGGTGGAAATAGGGCCAGCAGGAAGTTCCATAGGAAGAGGCACACTAGGGGCAGGGGTAGGTCCACTATCAACATCAAAGGTAGCAGTGAAAGCAGCAGGTGATGGGGCTGGGTAGAAGTGACTATATGCATAGGAAGCATAGTCACTGCGTGGGTAAGGCTGGTAGGAGGGGTAGGGATGGTTATAGGACAAGTTCATGGTAGACATGATCTGGAAGAGGTCCTACATGAGGTGATACTAAACTTGAAGGTTGTACACCTACTAGTGTATCATATAACCCACAAGGGCTTCATTTGACACTAAAAAAGAGGCACAGTCAGGTCGAGGTGGTAGTGGAGATGGAGGGGCCTAGTTGGAGGCAAGGCTCCGGCTGTGGTAGAGGAGGTAGGCATGAATGTCTTCTTGATCACAATTTCACTAATGTAGACTCCTTTTTGACTATATTTGTAATTGTGATCATGGAAAAGACATTCTTAGTAGCAAAAGAGAAAATACCACAAATTTAGGCAGGGTAGGGTGGGTGGGTACCACGGGTGTTCTTCACATAGTCAAAACATGTAATGTGGTGTAAAATGTATATGGACCATTTGACTCCAACATTCTTCAAGAGACAGTACATGATCACAATAGTGTTTTCTGCAATTTCCATTTGATTCTTCTTTGGGTGGACATTGCAGTTAATAACTAATGCGATTAGACAATTCTTGAGATCTAGGAAAGAGGATGGTAGGTTCGACTTCTTCAAAAACTTATGGATATTAGGAAGAGTAAGATCAAAGTGTTTGTAGAAAGCCTCAAGGTCAAGCAGGTCAAAGTAGTCAGGATAGTCCTTTCTCCATGTGTCGGTGACCTCAGTTCCATTAAAAAAGATATTTAGGGAATCTTCAGAGATAGTGAATTTGGTCCTGACAATCATGGAAGTGAGGATTACCTAGATATTGGATTGTGGCACTATAGTATCGTATTTCCATGTAATATTGGCATAAAATTCATGGACCGCCTTAGTGCTAGTGGTGGAATTTTGAAAGCATCAACGTTCTATGCACAAAGCACCTAGGTTATGGGAATGGAACAACTCACCAACCTCTATGATAGTCTTCATCGTGGTGAGACAAGGCTCAAATAAAGCTCAAAAGGGAAAGGGGTTCCTAGGAAGTAGATCCTTATAACGATTGAGAGATTTAGAGGAAATGAACAAGGTCCCATCATAGGATATGAGGCGAGGATTAGAAGAGGAAGGGTTAGGTCCTCTAGGGGTGGCCCTCTACCTTCA
This sequence comes from Alisma plantago-aquatica, assembly GCA_963693085.1. Lineage (NCBI taxonomy): Eukaryota > Viridiplantae > Streptophyta > Magnoliopsida > Alismatales > Alismataceae > Alisma > Alisma plantago-aquatica. The sequence goes on along the minus strand of OY856410.1, from coordinate 1,084,041,108 downwards.
GTTGGAGGCCATGGGATCATATAGGGAATCACAAGCAACCATAATAGAGAAATCCTCACCAAAGAGGTTGACAAACTACTAATATGGGTGTGGGAGAGGCAAGGAAGGTTGGGCTAGGCAAGGAAAGGGATGTGTGAACCTACGGTTGGAGGTCAAGGGAGCTTGGAGCTAGGGATAGGTTGACTTTTCTATAGTTTAGAGGGAGAAATGTCAGCCAAAACCCTTTTTAAGGTTGGTCCAGCTCAGCCATTGATCGAGTTATGAGTTTGGGAAAGTCAAGCAATCGGCTGAAAACACTTGATCTCAGCCTGGGACCGGTCGAGTTGGCAACTCGTATGACAGGTAGTCTGTCCAAAAACTTACAATTTTAATTCCTAGCCTCTAGTATGCTGATTAAATTTATTTATTTAGCCAATTATGCATTTTAGACATATTGAGGCACATTTCACTCATCATAGTGTACTATTTTGCAAGGAAACATACGTTTGCGAAAAATACCCAAAACAAGCAAAATAAGGCAAGAAAAAGACAATTTTAGCACATAGCAAGCAAGAGGTGATCAATTGTAAGCAAGAAACATATAGTTAAGAGAACAAATATCTAGAAAGCATATCAATATCATCAAGAGAAGTTATAAGCAGTTTTATTAAAGTCTTGGAGCATTTACTTCATCCATAGGACTTGGGCACAACAACTCCCAACTGCAATGTATTCAGCCTCAGTAGTTGAAAGATCCATAGTGCTTTGTTTCTTAGAGGACTAAAAAACTAGGCAAGGTTCTAGGAAGAAGCAAGTGCCACTTGTGCACTTTCTATCAATCAAACAATCTGCATAATTAGCATCACTATAAGCAGTAAGAGTAAAGTCTCTTGATTTAGGATACCACAATCCAAAATGTTGGATTTTGGCTAGATATCTCAATATCCTCTTAACCGCTATAAGATGTGATTCCTAGGACTTGACTAAAATCAAGAACACAAGCCAACACTAAATATTATATCAGGTCTAGAGGCAGTTAAATAAAGTAAACTTCTAATCATACCTCTATAGAGCTTCTCATCTACCTTTTCTCCTTCTTCATCTTTGTCAAGCTTGGAAGTGTTTGATATGGGGGTGTCCATTGGCTTGGAGTTCTCCATCCCAAAGCTCTTAAGTAGTTCATTTGTGTACTTGCCTTAGTTGATGAAGTTCCCATTTTTTGTTTGCTTGATTTGAAAGCCAAGGAAGAATGTAAGCTCCCCCATCATGGTCATCTCAAACTCACTCTGCATAAGAGAACTAAAATCCTTACAAAAGTCAAGATCAGTCCCTCCAAAGATAATATCATCCACATACATATGAATTATTAAGAAATTACTAGAAGTGTGTTATAGAAATAAGGTAGAATCGACTTTGCCCATGATATAACCATTGTCTAGCAAAAAGTTATTTAGTTTCTCATACCAAGTTCGAGGTGCTTGTTTGAGACCATAGAGAGATTTTTGTAACAAATAGACATGGTTAGTTAAATGATCATGTTCAATGCTCGAAGGTTGAGCAACATATACTTCCTCCTCAATTGTACCATTCAAAAATGTACTTTTAACATTCATTTGATAAAGTAGAAAATTCTTGTGACTAGAAAAAGCAAGCAATATTCTAATTGACTCTAGTCTAGCTACACATGCATATGTTTCATCAAAATCTATAGCTTCTTGTTCATTGTAGCCATGAGAAACTAACCTTGTTTTGTTTTTGACCACTTTTTTGCTTTCATCAAGCTTGTTGTGGTAGACCCATTTGGTGCCAATGACCTTTGTATCACTTGGTCTTAGCACAAGAGTCCGCACTTGGTTCTTCTCAAACTTCTCCAAGTCTTCATGCATGGCGAGGATCCATTCATCACCCTTGAGGGATTCTTTGACATCTTTAGGCTCAAGCTGAGAGATGAAGGCGTCGTCTGCTTGTTCTTTGTTGTAGGTAGCCCGCGTCTTCACCCTTTCAAAAGGATTGCCCATGATGAGCTCTTTAGGATGATGCTTTGCAAAGCGGGGGTTGGATCCTTCTTTTCTTCATTCTTTTCTTCTTCATATTTATCACCAAGATTAATCTCTTTCAAGTGAGGAATCACCTCATATGCAATATCATCATCAATAACATTATTGGAAATAGAGAGGTTAGTCTCAACAAATCTAACATTGATAGATTCTTCTACTTTACACAATTCAATGTTACGTACTCTATAAGCCTTGATAGTAGTGCTATAGCCAAGAAAGAAAGGGTTGTCATACTTCATATCAAACTTGTTGAGGGAATCCTTGGTGTTTAAAACAAAACAAGGACAACAAAAAATATGAAAAAAAAATCAATAGAAGGCTATCTACCACACCATAGCTCATAGGGGGGTTTCTTCAAAGAAGGATGAGTAAAAACCCGATTTTGCGCAAAACATGAAGTACTAATGGCTTTGGCCCAAAACTAAATTGGAGTGTCATACTCTAGAAGCATGGTCTTAGACATTTCTTGTAGTGACCTATTCTTTCTCTCTACAACCCCATTTTATTGAGGAATTTGAGGTGAAGAAAAATTATATGCATACCCATATTCCTCACAAAAGCATTCAAACAAATCATTTTCAAACTCTCCCCCATGATCACTACAAATAGAAATAATCCGGTAAGAAGCTTCATTTTCAACTCATTTAGAAAGAGTCGAGAAAACATCAAGAGTATGACTTTTTGAAACAAGAAATAAGGTCCAAGCATATCTAGAAAACTCGTCGACATTTACAAGATAATACTTCCTACCACGAAGTGATTACGTACACATTGGTCCAAATAGATCACTGTGAAGAAGCTCAAGAACTCTTTTGATGCTAAGGAATCCTTTGTATTTGAGGAGGACTTGGTTTTCTTTTCTTGGGTACAAGGTTGGCATTTGTCAATCTTTTCAAAAACCAATTTAGGAAGTCCCTTGACCGTTGCTCAACTTCTTCATTTGATGCATATTTACATGACCAAGCCTATGGTGCCATAAAGAGATATCATTCTAATTGGCAACTAGACATCTACCACCAATAGGCTTAATAGAGTCAAGAATAATAATGTAAAGATTACCATTTCTAGTTCCCTTATATATGACATTATAGGAGAAGGAATCTAGAAGCAAGCATTCTAAAGAAGTAAATAGAACAAGATAACCATTATCACAAAGTTAACTAACACTTATTAAATTGTGATGTAGGCCATCCACAAGAAGAACATTCTTGATTAAAGTGAATCACCTACATCACCCTCACATATTACCTTACCCTTGTTGTTGTCCCCAAACGTCACAAATCCTCCTTTCTTCTTAGTGAATTGATTGAAATGGTTGATTTCACCGGTCATGTATTTTGAACAACCACTATCAGCAATCCATTTGCCTTTAACCTACAAGATAGGAAGATAATTGATGCCCAATTTAAACTTTGGGATCTGAGGTTATCTTGGGAACCCACTTCATCTTTGGGTTGGTCCTTTTCTCCTTGTAAGGACAATAAGTAGAATAGTGATCATCACTCTTACAATGAATACAAACCATAGGGTTGTTAGAGCCAGAAGACTCTCCATGGAATATTGGAGGTCCCTTTCTCTTTTTCTTACCTTTGCCTTTTCCTTTTGGATCACCCTCATAACCTAAACCACTCATACCACTATTTTGGTGAAGTGATCCAAGACTTCATTGAGGGACTTATTACTTTTGAGGAAGGTTTAAAAAGTGGCTCTTAATTTGTGGTTATCATTGGTAAGAGTGACAACAGTTGAAGACAAATGAGCAATATCAATATTAGCACGCAACAGGTCGGCCTCTAAGCAGAGGGATTTAGTCAAGTAAGAATCTCTATCCAAGGAAATAGAAGCAACTTCATTACTAGGAAAAATAGGTCTAGAAGATAGATCATTAATTTTAGCAAGCGACCTTGAATTCTCAGTTCTAATCAACACAAGCTCATCAAGATAAATTCTATTTTCATCCTTAATAGTGTTACAAGCAAGCTTAAGATCATTAATTTCTATTTTAAGCAAAGCAAGCTTGTCATTTTCTTCCTTAAGACTTGTTATGTTCTTAAGGTAGACACCATTCTCAACTTCAACTCCATTGTATTGGAGCTCAAGATCAAGAAACTGTCCTTGCAACGAATCAATGCTATCAATATGCAACTTTTCATTTTGATCTAGAATCTCATTTTTAGCATATAAATCATCAATGATCTTACCCAAACTCTTCTTCTTAGAGTTACATTCGGAATAAGAAGAGCGGGTAGTATTAAGCATGTCAATAAGAGTTTCTTTGGATAACTCATGCAAGCTTACCTCACTTACCTCACCAATGTCTTCACTTATTGAGGTCGTGAGTGCAATATGGCATTCTACTTCATCAGAGCTTGAGATACTAGAGGAAATTTCCTCCCAATCTGCATGATATGCATTCTTGCTTCTTTTCTCCTTCTTATCCTTCCTCTTTTACTTGCCTTCCTTCTTGTAGTCATCCTTCTTCTTGTGTCTACTCTTGTGTTGGCTCTTCTTGGCCTTTGGGCATTCATTCTTGTAATGCCTCTTTTATCCACATTCATAGCACCTAGGAGTTGAGGATGAGGAAGGCTTTCCTTTAAAGTGTTTGCCCTTGGAATAGTTGGCTTCATGATCACTAGGACCGTCATCTTCACTTGAGGAGGTAGGAGAGGATCAACAAGAAAGTTGTTGTTGAAGGATCATTGCCTCTACTTGAGATTTGAAGGCATTATCTTTAATCTTCTTTGACTCCTTCTCTTCTTTCTTTCCATCTTCCTCTTACTTGTCTAGCATTGGTTCATGGGCGCTAGTAGGTTTCCAAAGAGCTCTTTGGAGGCTAAGTCTCTAAGGCTTCTAACTTTTTCAGTTGAAGTCACCTTTAGGTTCCATCTCTTGGGGAGGGACCTTAGAATATTTGAATTGATAGTCCCCCTATCCAAGGTGTGGCCCAAAGTAGCCAACCCGTTGATGATGGTGTTGAGCCTTAAGTGCATGTCCTCCACTCTTTCCTTCTTTCCCATCTTAAAGTTCTCAAGCATCCCATTGAGCATGTAGATCTTGGACTACTTGTCTTGTTGTGTGCCTTCATATGTGATGCACAACTTGTTACAAATCTCTTGGGTTGTGTCCCAAGATGAGATCTAGTTGAACTCAAAAGAAGTGAGGGAAACATAGATGATTCTAATAGCCTTAGAATTGAGTTGCACCTTCTTGACAGTAGCTTCATACCAAGTAGCTACATCACCGGTTGGCTCCTTGTATGGAAGAATCATCACCTTCGACATGTCATATTTGGTCCCTTGAAGGAAGAATTGCATCTGCCATTTCCAATAGAGGAAATTAGTGTCATCAAAGGCCAGAGGTCTCATGGAGAAGCTTCCCTCTAGGTTGAGGGACCCAAGTAAGTCGCCCATCTTCTCGTCTCATGGGAGATGTGTTGGAGAAGATCGTGGCTATAATACCACTTTTTGGATCGGAGGGTTCTAGAAAGGGGTGAATAGAGCTTCAAAACTTACACAAAAATAGTTAAACCTTCAATTTACTTCAACTAGGCATAATTGCAAATAGTCAATTTGATGGCAATCTAAACATGCATAACAAGGATTAGAGAAATTGAAGCAACCAATTAGACAAGCTGTTTTAGAGTAGTTCCACTCTCCATACTAGGAGAGAGTCAATTCACTACCTAGAGAGGTCAAATTATAGGATTTCTTAAGCTTGTCTACTCCATAAATTCACTTATAAGAGTTACAACAAATGACCTTCCTTTTCCGATACAAAGATACCCAGCTTCCATTTAAGGCCAAGGGATCCAACAACCTTACAATCAAGGTCTTACCTATCCAAGAGCTAGTATTATACCTCACAGAGGTCTTATCCACTCTTGCAATCAACTGAATGCCTTCACCAAGGTCATCCCCTTCATGCAATGAGTCTTCGACCTTGAGACTTTACTCACTCAACTCCTTGGATATTTCACCTTGATCTCTCCTTCATTCGGAGTAACCTTGAGCACCTTCTTCTCTAGCTGAAGAAGCTTGCTCCTCCTCCTTCTCTTAGAGAAGCTATCACCAATCAACAACTTTGAAGAAAGGGATGGGAAGGAAGAAGCTTGAGAGCTTTAACAAGCATATAATGGGGAATCTCTCTCACACAGAACCTATCTCACTCATAATGACGAATTGGGGTGTAATCAAGAGAGAGAAAGGGGCTCAAGTGGATAGAAAGCACTCAACTATAGCAAAGACCATGAATAACATGAATGAGAAAATTTAAAATGAACTCCAAGGGGTCCTATTTATACCTGGGGGTGTCCACTATAGTGTGGGAATACTTGTGAACGTTTTATAGCAATTAAGAGGGTTGCAATAGATATTTTTTCGAGTTTTTCAACCCTCCAATGGTTAGATTCATTTTCATTTTCCGTACAGTGCATTCAGTCAAGTTTTAATAAAGATAACTCGACCGATCACACTAAGTGACAAGACCAATTTAAACCACCAGTCAAGTTTGTCTTGGTGGCAACTCGACCGATCCACCTAAATTAGTTTTAGGCAGAGTGATCTTCGGCCGAGTTCTATGTATGGACAACTCGACCGATCCATATCATTCTCAAAATTCATCAAGGATCAATCGACTCAACTGATGAAGAGCATGTAATGAATTTTCCAAAATGATATTTAAGCAATCAAATGTTTGAATTAAGTGTCCCTAGTTTTTCCTCATCTTAGTTACAAGTCATATCATCAATATAAATGATTATAAAATTAATATAAGGTGATTTGGAGTGTTTTCCCAAATTGCGCATTTACATTTCTTTTGACTTGAACTAAACCAAGCTAGTGCTTGAGCGATTTGATCCTTTTCATGTGTAAGGTTCCAACTAGTATTTATCCTCTTATATGATACACTGACATAAGTAAGGATCTGAAATTAGAAATTTAGATAGGTGCATGTGTAGAATTTCATACCCAATATTCTATTCCATATAAACCTATCTATATACTTTTATATGTAGATAATGTCAATCTTAACAATCTAGTATTTCCTTTATGTATATTAGTAGTAGTTGTGGACATCAAAACTATTTATATCCATTCACTGATACGTACATGTTGTGTTGACAAAATATTTAACAATTAATGATTTTAGCTAACAACTAAGATTAGCTATACCTTTTATTTTACAATAATGTTATCTAGTTATTATCTAACATATCTTAACTAACAAATACCAACAATTTAAGCATCATAAAAATTTGGACTAATACGGTGATACTTGTTATTATTAGTTGTCAAAACATTAGTATGTATACATACTATGACATATATCATATTAGTGTTTAGGAAAGACAGTGTCATCACAGTTGAGTTTATGGTTATGTACTGTAGGTTTCTAGATTATCAAGTGGGCCTTGGCATAACAATATGCATGTGTATATGGGCATTTACCATTGGGTTTGTTGTTTGAATCACCATTGACATTATCCAATTCAATATTAGCTTATTTCTTATAACTTGACTTCCAAATTTTGAGATTGTAGAATAACTCACCTCCCGTCACTAGCATACATCAACGAATACTCATAATCAAATGGTTCAATCAATCTCCTAGTTGGACTTACTCTATTTTGCAGTCTCTGTCTTCAAAAAAATGATCATCGAGAGTCCACTAGGTCAAAGTGTGCCACAAACTTTACTCATTCACTATTTAGGTCCAAAGAGCACTGCACTTGCAAGTCTCATCATTGTTGGCAGTGTTATGAGATGAAGTCATTGACCTTCCACAAAGTATATTTTTCCCAGTGTGGGTCACGACTAGCATCGGTAGAGGTACTAAGACTTGATGGAGGAAACCAATAGGTGGTAGTGCAATCTAGAGAGGTACATAGTTTTGATAGATAATGATGATGGTAGAAACTTGGTTGGTTTTATTGTGGGATATGAAGGAGGTAAGAAGGGTTTTTCAATGAGTTACATATTGATGATTTATGGATGGGAGGCTTACAAGTTTAGTTCTAAAATTGTAGGTCTATTTTTAGTTTTTAGTCAGAGTTATATAGGTGAAGGAATCACGGTGGAGGTTGGTGTTTAGGAAAATTGATAGAGGATATATAATGGTGAATTAGTACAAGGAAATGTCAAATGTCATGGAGAGAGGAGTCTAGAGATACATATATGTCTATTCGTTCATATTTCAGAGGTGATTGGAGGGTCCAGTAATGCATAAATGAATTGATTATCGTTCAATTTTAGACGGGAAAGTGAATAGTATGTGAGAAAGCATGAGCAAAAAGATTTTGAAGGTAGGTGGATCACAGTAATGATTAGAGGATGAAACATTGCTGATCTCTTCTTAATATCCATTTAATGTCGTTTAGGAGATGCTAGTTGTTCTCAAAATAAAACACCAAAACTACATTTACATGTTATTTTTGTATTACCTAATTATTTGAAATTTCATAACACTGAAATATAGAGTAACATGTTGCTTTGACTTTACATCTAATTACCTCTAAACTATATTTGAAAAATTCTAAGCTTCCAAAATATGATTGTCAAATTTGTCCTTGTAAATTACCTAGAATCAATGAATGCAAACTCAATATTGTTTATTGATTCCAAAGCCACATGATCTAATTGATGCCCACTATGACTTGATTATTTGTAAGATGTGTGAGACTCATTTTGATTTTAAGAGTCAAGATGTCACTGGATAATGTGCATACATGAAACTTAAATAGATTCCCAAATTGAGTTAAAATGTGAGCAAGGAAGATTGTGATGGAGTGGACTTTTAGAATCCTAAATGTCCAATGACACAAGTGAAGTCATGTATGTTGAGTTGTTTTGAGAATCACAAGTGTTTTTCTTTTAGTAAAGTTAGGGTGTTATTTGAGATTTATATAATGATTAAGATCCATAAGTTTATGCCTTTTGAGGAATTTAATTGAGTGGTCCAACAGATGATTTTTGTCACCAAATTTGAATAGAAGGTAGCTCGAGAGGTATGGGATCTATGGTTAAAATTTGATGGCATTTGGAGGTTCCTAGAGGAAGTTATTTGAGGTTTGATTTTGGGGAAATAATGTGCATTTTTGTGTTGATTAGCCTAAGTCGTTGATTAAATAGGTGTCACACCCCCTCTCCTAATCAAGCTGGGTCTGTGTGGCCAAATCCTAGCCCTAGAAATCTGATCTAGCGGCAGTGCCCCTTGACTTGAGTGACCCGCGGATCTGGTCTCATGAAGGACCTATTGTAGCTGTTGGATGTAGATCGGATGGCCCTAATATCATCTCCAAGCTCCGGCTTTGAAGGAGTCATGGAGCAGTGAGACGAGCAACCATCCACGCAGCCATGATCTCTGATAGTGGGGTGATTGGAGCGGGAAACTGGTTGGTTGGCCTCGTCTAAGCGAGTACTTCCGTCCTGGCATTGATAGCACACCGTTTGACAAAGAGAGCAGGGAGAACGAGCTCTCCCATTCCCTGCCTTCTCCACCGCACGGAGCAGGTGGTGGATGGGATGAAGATGCAGAGGAAGGGGGTAGATCGGAGGAAGATTAAGAAGGGAAAATGAAGCTCGTGGTCAGTGGAGTCGAATGCAGGCAATTTCGTGCCTAGAGGTGGTCGTTTCCATGGTCGAGCAACCCAAGCTATCCGGAGCTTGAAGATGAAGCTCGGAGGCTTGTGTGTAGTTCTTCTCCCCGGCGATGGAGGACATGGGTGAGTTCGTGGAGGCGGTGTGAAGATTTTGGAAGCCTCATCTTGGAGCGAGGATGACCTGAGGTGTGATGCCCCTTTTGCTCCACCGTAGCAGCACTGCCGGCGGCGAGCTTGCGGACGCGCTGGCTCAAAGGCTCCAGGGCGAAACAGAGCAGCCGTGGAGGTTTGGGAGGCATAGTCGAAGCTGATCAGGCCCTTTCGAACTGAGCGGAAGTACCGTGGCTCTGCCAGTTGCTCACCAGAGCTAGTCCGTGCGGCGGCGCCTTGCGGAAATAGAGTCCGCGTGGTCTTGCGCCTGCGTTACGCGAGAGCTAGAGAGGAGACCCCTACCTGGGTTATCGGGTCCAGGTTCTCGCGGATCCAACCCCAGACCCGGTCCGGGTCCCCGCCAGCAAAGGGGGGAGCACCCTGCCACGTGGCACCCACCGGTTGATCAGAAAAGGTAAAAATCTTAGTAATTGCTCAGATCTTCTATAAATCGCAATAAATAGCTCGAGTATCAGAAAATTACATATAATATACCAAAATGCTCAAAAAAATGAGTAGAACAACATGGAACCATCTTTTCAATCTGCTGATGCTCTAATAGTAGAGTTATCATGTAAGATGTAATATGCTCTTTTGATGTATAATAAATAATAAACGAAGACCTAAAATTATGGAAAAATGTCAGTAACTCCATAATAATGTTTATAATGCACCTGATGTCAAGTATGATCATGTTGATGTACGAAATCATGTAATTTTCTTAATATGGCTAATTAGGGCTAATAACCCTAATTAATATGTAAATAATGCATACATGGTCAATAAATGATGAAATTTACAGAACAATCTTATATCAGTAACTGGAAGCTAATCTGGAACTTTGATGTATGTTAGATGCATAAAATTCATGTTAGATGAAGATGACCTTTAATACATGTGATGAAACCCTAATTTGAGTAATACATGTAACTTAGGGTTAATATGTATCAATAGTGATATTGAACCTAATGCTCAGATAATGAGCTTTGATAATGAGATGCAATCTGGAAAATGACATTAGTGAGATAATCGTAAGATAAGAATGCAAGTAATCATGAGAATATCCCAATGAACTAAGTGGAACCCTAATGGATATAATTAGGGTTAAGATGAGATATAATAAGATGAGAACATGATGATAGTATATGGTCTTGTATTGATCAGGTTTGACCAAGCTTATAGTTGACATCAGTGATATGTGATTAGGTTGGCCTTGATCAAGGTACGCCATTACCTCTTACTTGGCTTATTATACAATATGCTTGTGTTATATGAGTAGTAAAATACTTGGCATATGGTATTGGATGAAATGATTGTTCCTGTATGATATGTTGCCTGATTTTCCGTACTTATTGCTATGAACACATGAAACATAATATATTTGTTCCATTATATCTAAGCACTTCAACTCTTTGGTAGTAAAGTGCTGGAAATAAGTACTTCAACTCTTTGGTAGTAAAGTACTTGGAAGTGATCCAACTCTTTGGTAGTAGATCATAAAGGCCTTAATGCATTCAACTCTCAGGTAGTAAATGCATGGATGATATAATGGAAAATGTGCTTAAAATATGCGTTCTCTTTTGTTGATGAATATCTTTGTGCAAGTATACGCTTTTCTTATATTTCTTTATAACTACCAAGTATTAGTTTTATCTTATTGCCAAGATATGATGAGAGGTATATAAAAGACACGTAGGCGTACTCAGTACAATATTCATGAAATATTGTGCTGACGTGTACCGCATGTAATCTTTTGTTTAGGTTGTGGTTTTGCTCTTGAAGATCCAGGATAGTGAGAGTTGGATGGCGAGCTGATGTACAGGTGGACCTGTTGTCTTAAGATCCTATAGTTTAGTTGTAGTACATGTATATGTTAAGTTTGCTGTTCAATATGTAATATCAAATGTTGTAACAATTCATGTTATATTTATATGTTGAATGGTGAACATGTGTTGTGGTTTTATTATTGTTCATGTACATGTGCTACTGGTTGTTTCCTTCTGACTTCCTCTGATTTTCTTCTTCTTAGCCTCATGTGGGATGTTTAAATTGGGATTCTCGCTGAGGTGAGGGTTTCAATTTGGACGTCACACATCAGATTAAGGTTTAGAAAATCCGGGGACGTCACAGGTGGTATCAGAGCATGAACAATAGCAAAACCTGACATTTGCTCATTATGCAACGCTAAACTAAAGAACCTTGAACTTAATAATCTCTTAGGGTTAGATTAGTCGTCTTTTAGAGACTAGATTTGACCTAGCCTCTAGGTTAGCACCTAGATGTACGAGAACTAGGTCTAGACTGGTGCTTGTGAGTAGCAAGTCCTTAGACGTCGTTCTTTCCTTGTAGTGCAGCGGTATCGGACGTTGCACTATTTGGAAATGACGTGCATCAAGGGAAGAGAAACCCTAGACATATTGTGCACGTTGTCTAGAGTAGCTACACTAGTCTACCCCTTGTTCTCACCCTTTTCACTAGTTTTCATGACACTGGACTCTCTACTATGTGTGGGACACTCATTTCAGGATTTGGTTTTTGATTCCAAACGGATCGAACCTCGATAGTTTTCTCTGACGCTTGTTTTATTAGAGAAAAACTATATAATATTTTATTATATATATGTATTACAAAAATGTGTCCCCACACATGTACGAGTAGGAGGTGTTCATGCAACCTAAGTGAAAGTGATGACATCATTCTAGAAGAGAGTGTAGTTCTAGATTAGATGTCTAGAGCCTTGTTTGGTATATGTGATAGATGGAATAGATAGAATAAGTTTGATGATACGATCTAAGTCGTATATAGATGATATAAGATAGTTTGTGATGATCTATGTTTGTCTTTGAGGATGCAAGTTCAGTCTTGAGGATTTGAGATGAGTTTTGATGATACAAGTAACTAGGATTTTGTGAGATAAGATATGTTAAGACGAGACAAGGTTGTGAGTCAGCATGAGCCTCAAGCTCTTTTACGAAGGAGGACCTCTAGTGTTAGGACCAGTTTCGGGGTTAACTCCAGAGAGAGTGAGACCCATTGGGAGAAGGTTAGAGAACCTAAACTCCAAAATATGAGAATTCTGAGATATGTGTTATGATATGTCCTAAACTAGAATACTCCCGAGTGATTGAGTTGAGTTGCTTTATGTATGATTCCTATAGTCTTGTTGAACCCTAGATGTCCTTGGGAGGACCAAACCCTAGAGATAGAGAGAGGCTAATTATATATGTGCATATGTGAACATGGATATGAATGCCTGCCATCTGGGTGAGGGAGAGAGCCCAAGACCCTGGAGGAGGTAGCTATGTTAGTTTCTGTGAAGCCTCATGCTCGGGTTGGTGGTTTCCCACATAGGAATCTAGTGGTGTATATAAGAGAGTTTTGGGTAAGCATGTTTCATGGGTAGAAGACATGTGATGAGAACATAATGTCATATCATGTTTGGTTTGTGTTTATGTGGCATGATCTTGTGAATTTGATCCCTGGTGCCAATGAGGTAATCTGAGAACCCTAGAATAAGAGAGGAAAGATAAAGTTTGTGCCTAGGATATACTCATAGAAATGAGTGAGCTCGGAGAGACTGAGCATGGTACTACCCTCATGATATGGGTCAGGATAACCTCAGTTGGACTAGATGATGTTTTCCTATGTGTTTTAGGAGCCACTTGTATAAGTTGGTTTAGTACAACCACGGTAAAACAAAGATAATAATGTAATATGATCTCGATGACATGATATATAGAGATGACCTGATGGAAACCTATAGATGGTTTAATATATATATATCAGTGCATAAATGGTTAACCATGTACATGAATAATGGTGATAATATGATAGTGTTGGTTAATCTTGTGAGAATTCATTAATAAATGTTGCAATTTATTATGAGCAATGAAATAAGATCATATGAATGAAACATGTGACATGAGGTGTTAATCTTAATGCTTAATAAAGATGAAAAACATAGTTGACAATTAGCATAGCATAATGCTTATGACACCTTGATATGATCAGTTGGATAAAGTGGGTTAACTTTAGTTAACTCCCACCTAAAGGGAATACGTTAATGTTGAACATGTTCTAGTAACTAGCTCAATAAAATGGTGATGACACCTTGAGATAATGGGTTGACTATAGTTAACTTCTTTGGAACATGATAATATGATGTAGAAACCCTAATGCATGGATAAAGATAACGGTGCAATCCTAACATATGAGATATGTAATGACATAACCTAAGTTTCTAAATCTTGAGTTTAACCTTGAATGGAGTGTTTGTGCACCCAAGATGGTTGTAAACCCCCTGATAGTGCTTTGGATACATGGTTCTAGGTAACCTTTGTGGATATGTTACACATAGAATAGTGCCTACATGTGGATGAAGACATGGTAGTTTTCCTTGGAGTACGAGTATGGTTTACTTTCGAGGACGAAAGTTCTTTTTAGATGTATATGATGTGACAGACTGAATTTCTGGCTTAATTTCGAGGACGAAATATCTTTTAAGTTGTGTAGGATGTGATGGAGTGGACTTTTAGAATCCTAAATGTCCAATGACACAAGTGAAGTCATGTATGTTGAGTTGTTTTGAGAATCACAAGTGTTTTTCTTTTAGTAAAGTTAGGGTGTTATTTGAGATTTATATAATGATTAAGATCCATAAGTTTATGCCTTTTGAGGAATTTAATTGAGTGGTCCAACATATGAGTTTTGTCACCAAATTTGAATAGAAGGTAGCTCGAGAGGTATGGGAGCTATGGTTAAAATTTGGTGGCATTTGGAGGTTCCTAGAGGAAGTTATTTGAGGTTTGATTTTGGGGAAATAATGTGCATTTTTGTGTTGATTAGCCTAAGTCGTTGATTAAATAGGTGTCACGCCCCCTCTCCTAATCAAGCTGGGTCTGTGTGGCCAAATTCTAGCCCTAGAAATCTGATCTAGCGGCAGTGCCCCTTGACTTGAGTGACCCGCGGATCTGGTCTCATGAAGGACCTATTGTAGCTGTTGGATGTAGATCGGATGGCCCTGATATCATCTCCAAGCTCCAGCTTTGAAGGAGTCATGGAGCAGTGAGACGAGCAACCATCCACGCAGCCACGATCTCTGATAGTGGGGTGACTGGAGCGGGAAACTGGTTGGTTGGCCTCGTCTAAGCGAGTACTTCCATCCTGGCGTTGATAGCACACCGTTTGACGAAGAGAGCAGGGAGAACGAGCTCTCCCATTCCCTGCCTTCTCCACCGCGCGGAGTAGGTGGTGGATGGGATGACGATGCAGAGGTAGGGGGTAGATCGAAGGAAGATTAAGAACGGAAAATGAAGCTCATGGTCAGTGGAGTCGAATGCAAGCAATTTCGTGCCTAGAGGTGGTCGTTTCCATGGTCGAGCAACCCAAGCTATCCGGAGCTTGAAGATGAAGCTCGGAGGCTTGTGTGTAGTTCTTCTCCCCGGCGATGGAGGACATGGGTGAGTTCGTGGAGGCGGTGTGAAGATTTTGGAAGCCTCATCTTGGAGCGAGGATGACCTGAGGTGTGATGCCCCTTTTGCTCCACCGTAGCAGCACTGCCGGCGGTGAGCTTGCGGACGCGCTGGCTCAAAGGCTCCAGGGCGAAACAGAGCAGCCGTGGAGGTTTGGGAGGCATAGTCGAAGCTGATCAGGCCCTTTCGAACTGAGTGGAAGTACCGTGGCTCTGCCAGTTGCTCACCAGAGCTAGTCCGTGCGGCGGCGCCTTGCGGAAACAGAGTCCGCGTGGTCTTGCGCCTGCGTTACGCGAGAGCTAGAGAGGAGACCCCGACCTGGGTTATCGGGTCCAGGTTCTCGCGGATCCAACCCCAGACCCGGTCCGGGTCCCCGCCAGCAAAAGGGGGAGCACCCTGCCACGTGGCGCCCACCGATTGATCAGAAAAGGTAAAAATCTTAGTAATTGCTCAGATCTTCTATAAATCACAATAAATAGCTCGAGTATCAGAAAATTACATATAATATACCAAAATGCTCAGAAAAATGAGTAGAATAACATGGAACTATCTTTTCAGTCTGTTGATGCTCTAATAGTAGAGTTATCATGTAAGATGTAATATGCTCTTTTGATGTATAATAAATAATAAACGAAGACCTAAAATTATGGAAAAATGTCAGTAACTCCATAATAATGTTTATAATGCACCTGATGTCAAGTATGATCATGTTGATGTACAAAATCATGTAATTTGCTTAATATGGCTAATTAGGGCTAATAACCCTAATTAATATGTAAATAATGCATACATGGTCAATAAATGATGAAATTTACAGAACAATCTTATATCAGTAACTGGAAGCTAATCTGGAACTTTGATGTCTGTTAGATGCATAAAATTCATGTTAGATGAAGATGACCTTTAATACATGTGATGAAACCCTAATTTGAGTAATACATGTAACTTAGGGTTAATATGTATCAATAGTGATATTGAACCTAATGCTCAGATAATGAGCTTTGATAATGAGATGCAATCTGGAAAATGACATTAGTGAGATAATCGTAAGATAAGAATGCAAGTAATCATGAGAATATCCCAATGAACTAAGTGGAACCCTAATGGATATAATTAGGGGTAAGATGAGATATAATAAGATGAGAACCTGATGATAGTATATGGTCTTGTTTTGATCAGGTTTGACCAAGCTTATAGTTGACATCAGTGATATGTGATTAGGTTGGCCTTGATCAAGGTACGCCATTACCTCTTACTTGGCTTATTATACAATATGCTTGTGTTATATGAGTAGTAAAATACTTGGCATATGGTATTGGATGAAATGATTGTTCCTGTATGATATGTTGCCTGATTTTCCGTACTTATTGCTATGAACACATGAAACATAATATATTTGTTCCATTATATCTAAGCACTTCAACTCTTTGGTAGTAAAGTGCTGGAAATAAGTACTTCAACTCTTTGGTAGTAAAGTACTTGGAAGTGATCCAACTCTTTGGTAGTAGATCACATTGTGAAATGATCCAACTCTTTGGTAGTAGATCATAAAGGCCTTAATGCATTCAACTCTCAGGTAGTAAATGCATGGATGATATAATGGAAAATGTGCTTAAAATATGCGTTCTCTTTTGTTGATGAATATCTTTGTGCAAGTATACACTTTTCTTATATTTCTTTATAACTACCAAGTATTAGTTTTATCTTATTTCCAAGATATGATGAGAGGTATATAAAAGACACGTAGGCGTACTCAGTACAATATTCATGAAATATTGTGCTGACGTGTACCGCATGTAATCTTTTGTTTAGGTTGTGGTTTTGCTCTTGAAGATCCAGGATAGTGAGAGTTGGATGGCGAGCTGATGTACAGGTAGACCTGTTGTCTTAAGATCCTGTAGTTTAGTTGTAGTACATGTATATGTTAAGTTTGCTGTTCAACATGTAATATCAAATGTTGTAACAATTCATGTTGTATTTATATGTTGAATGGTGAACATGTGTTGTGGTTATTTTATTGTTCATGTACATGTGCTACTGGTTGTTTCCTTCTGACTTCCTCTGATTTTCTTCTTCTTAGCCTCATGTGGGATGTTTAAATTGGGATTCTCGCTGAGGTGAGGGTTTCAATTTGGACGTCACACATCAGATTAAGGTTTAGAAAATCCGGGGACGTCACAAAGATGACTAGATGTAGATGATTGAAATTCAAGTTTTAAAATAACAATTCAATTGGATTGTACCTTAAATGGGTTTAAATTTAGTATGAAACAACTCTACCACCCTTAAAATAGATTTCTTCCCTGAATTCCACTTCTTTCAAATGAAAGAATCATTGATAAGTGTTTGATCCATATTATCTCTTCAAACAACTTCCACTTTTTCAAACATCATATAAAACTAGGGTTAGAGAACCGATGACTATTGTCAGCAATTTCTTTTCATAACATCTACTAGATCAGAGTGAATAGTCGAACTACAAGTACATGTAACCAAACCCTTTTATCTATTCATTATAGATTTTTTTTTTAGGAAGGCCACCCGCCATTTTATTAAGTAATCAAATCGTTTGCAGCAAGTACAAGGATTCGATCCTCAAAGTCATCACCGACAATGTGAGGATTAACAAAATGACAAGCAGCAGCGGCTAAGGCATGAGCTACTCTATTGCCTTGTCGTTTAACAAAACACAAATTAAAAGAAAGGAAACTACAAGAGAGGTCAACAATATCATGAGAAATAAAGTCTTCATAACCTCGTCCGCTGTATCCTTTCTTGACCGTTTCCACTAGTAGCAAGCAGTCCGTCTCGACCACAACATCTGTGTACCCTT
Organism: Alisma plantago-aquatica; assembly: GCA_963693085.1. Taxonomy (NCBI): domain Eukaryota; kingdom Viridiplantae; phylum Streptophyta; class Magnoliopsida; order Alismatales; family Alismataceae; genus Alisma; species Alisma plantago-aquatica. The sequence goes on along the minus strand of OY856410.1, from coordinate 1,084,023,021 downwards.
CCCTAAGAGCCAAACGCATACCGTGTAGGACAGCCAAACCCTCCGCACTAAGCACCGAGTAAGGCTGTTCTAACCGGCATTGGAAGGTCCACAAAAGCTGACCGCTTACGTCCCGAATGACTGCCGCACATCCGTTCTCTTCCGCTGAAATGACTGATGCACCTGTATTAATCTTGACGCAACCATATGGTGGGCAACGCAATGAAATGTAACATCCCTGACCTGGGTTATGAGTTAACCCTAGGTGTTTTGCATAAATATGTAATTAAATCTTTGTGATTAACTCTGAGCATGTAATTAAGTTTCTCAGAAACATATATTTCAATATTTGCTCCTTTTATTTAAAGTTGTAGCATTGTTTTGATATACAGGGACCTATGTGAAATTTACCCAGTTGAAAGGGTTAGCTTGCAATTTGCACATGATGAGATGTTCCTCTGATGTTGAGACATCATGAGAAATCTTTTTGGCAAAGTTTGAGGGATTTCCCAAGCTTGGGCACCAAGGTGCAGCTGTGGAAGCAATCCCGGTGCTTGAAACCCTAATTTGGGGTAAAATGCAATTTACCCAAATTAAGGGATGCAATTTGTAAAATATATCATCTAATGTATCTTTCTAGATTCTTGCCATCATTTAGAGAAGAAATGATGAGGAAGTCACCTCAATTGAATTATCAAGTTATGAAATATACCTTGTGATTGAATAATCAGGGTATATGTACAATATCCCTTTTATGTATGTACCTTAGTATTAGATTGATCTTCTTTGCCCTCTTTTTCTAGACCTTAAGAGAAGTTTTGTCCTTAGAATAAAGAGGAAGGGACGAGCAAGTAATGAAGGAAGGACCTAGTTGGATTTATGGGCCTTTAATGAAACCTCACCCATGTATATATACACTTTACCTCTCAAGCAAAGGAGCCTTTCCTTCGTGCATATCACTGTTTCCCCTTGCTTGGCCGACTAAGGACTGTCTTGGAGCTCAAAGAGGAACGACCAAGGGTGCAAGGTAGGTTTGAATCCCTCTTCTTGCCTAATTCCATGGTTAGAACTCGAATTCAAGGTCAATTTGGTGACTAACTCACGAAACCCTATCTTTCTAGCCATCTCTTTTCGTCTTTCCTTGGAGTTTTCACCTTGTCCAACCTGTGGGAACTCAAGGACGCAATTAGAGCTTGGATCTTGAAAGCTTGGAGCTCAAGGAGAAAGCTTTAGGCGGGTTTTATAACTCTAAACCCATGCTTTACTATATACATCTCTTATATGCGGTTAGATGATAGTTCTTCATGTTTCCCTACTTTTCTTTGCTATTTTGCAAACAAATCCGTGGGATATCCATACAGTTCTTGAGCTAGGAGATGAAGGCGTGATTTCCAATAAAAACCCACCGCTTTTCACTTTCTTAAACGGTCTTCCTAACTTGCTCTCTCGGTCTCAGGACCGGGAGGTGAGCAAACGGTCTCTGGACCGCGAGAGGGCAAGCGGTCTTCACGACCGTTTGGACCCGTTGACCGAGCATGGACCGTATAATAAATCTGTTCCTAATTATGTAGTATAATCACCCTCAAAAATTGAGAGGTTAACTCCAAAGGAATCAGGAGATATGACCTTTTTAAGTAACAACTTTAATTGAATTTATTCCTGATTTTCAAACGGTCTGAAATTGCCTTTTTGGGCAAACGGTCTAAAGACCGTGTAAGGTCGTTGAACAAGCTTTGACCATATGAAATTACTGTTCAAAATTATGTTAATTAACAACTCACCAAGTTTGATGGTCTAATTCCAAACGAGCTAAGAGTTTAAGGGTGATTACTAGGGCTAACCCTAGATGAAATCAGTACTGAAATTATGGTGACTTAATTAGGGTTTTTAGGGTTGATTGACCTAAACGGTCTCAAGACCGTTTGGGGGTCATCCAAACGGTCTCAAGACCTCGAGGGCAATCAACCATGACCGTTTGGAGGTCTTAGGTCAAGAATAGTTGACCAATTGAAGGTACATTTACACCAAATTACATTGCAATTAAATATTGATATAACCCTCAACTCAATTGATCCAACCTTGAAGAAATTTCACTAGAATCCAGTAACTGACACAGATGTGATTAGGTTGGCCTTGATCAAGGTACGCCATTACCTCTTACTTGGCTTATTATACAATATGCTTGTGTTATATGAGTAGTAAAATACTTGGCATATGGTATTGGATGAAATGATTGTTCCTGTATGATATGTTGCCTGATTTTCCGTACTTATTGCTATGAACACATGAAACATAATATATTTGTTCCATTATATCTAAGCACTTCAACTCTTTGGTAGTAAAGTGCTGGAAATAAGTACTTCAACTCTTTGGTAGTAAAGTACTTGGAAGTGATCCAACTCTTTGGTAGTAGATCATAAAGGCCTTAATGCATTCAACTCTCAGGTAGTAAATGCATGGATGATATAATGGAAAATGTGCTTAAAATATGCGTTCTCTTTTGTTGATGAATATCTTTGTGCAAGTATACGCTTTTCTTATATTTCTTTATAACTACCAAGTATTAGTTTTATCTTATTGCCAAGATATGATGAGAGGTATATAAAAGACACGTAGGCGTACTCAGTACAATATTCATGAAATATTGTGCTGACGTGTACCGCATGTAATCTTTTGTTTAGGTTGTGGTTTTGCTCTTGAAGATCCAGGATAGTGAGAGTTGGATGGCGAGCTGATGTACAGGTGGACCTGTTGTCTTAAGATCCTATAGTTTAGTTGTAGTACATGTATATGTTAAGTTTGCTGTTCAATATGTAATATCAAATGTTGTAACAATTCATGTTATATTTATATGTTGAATGGTGAACATGTGTTGTGGTTTTATTATTGTTCATGTACATGTGCTACTGGTTGTTTCCTTCTGACTTCCTCTGATTTTCTTCTTCTTAGCCTCATGTGGGATGTTTAAATTGGGATTCTCGCTGAGGTGAGGGTTTCAATTTGGACGTCACACATCAGATTAAGGTTTAGAAAATCCGGGGACGTCACAGGTGGTATCAGAGCATGAACAATAGCAAAACCTGACATTTGCTCATTATGCAACGCTAAACTAAAGAACCTTGAACTTAATAATCTCTTAGGGTTAGATTAGTCGTCTTTTAGAGACTAGATTTGACCTAGCCTCTAGGTTAGCACCTAGATGTACGAGAACTAGGTCTAGACTGGTGCTTGTGAGTAGCAAGTCCTTAGACGTCGTTCTTTCCTTGTAGTGCAGCGGTATCGGACGTTGCACTATTTGGAAATGACGTGCATCAAGGGAAGAGAAACCCTAGACATATTGTGCACGTTGTCTAGAGTAGCTACACTAGTCTACCCCTTGTTCTCACCCTTTTCACTAGTTTTCATGACACTGGACTCTCTACTATGTGTGGGACACTCGTTTCAGGATTTGGTTTTTGATTCCAAACGGATCGAACCTCGATAGTTTTCTCTGACGCTTGTTTTATTAGAGAAAAACTATATAATATTTTATTATATATATGTATTACAAAAATGTGTCCCCACACATGTACGAGTAGGAGGTGTTCATGCAACCTAAGTGAAAGTGATGACATCATTCTAGAAGAGAGTGTAGTTCTAGATTAGATGTCTAGAGCCTTGTTTGGTATATGTGATAGATGGAATAGATAGAATAAGTTTGATGATACGATCTAAGTCGTATATAGATGATATAAGATAGTTTGTGATGATCTATGTTTGTCTTTGAGGATGCAAGTTCAGTCTTGAGGATTTGAGATGAGTTTTGATGATACAAGTAACTAGGCTTTTGTGAGATAAGATATGTTAAGACGAGACAAGGTTGTGAGTCAGCATGAGCCTCAAGCTCTTTTACGAAGGAGGACCTCTAGTGTTAGGACCAGTTTCGGGGTTAACTCCAGAGAGAGTGAGACCCATTGGGAGAAGGTTAGAGAACCTAAACTCCAAAATATGAGAATTCTGAGATATGTGTTATGATATGTCCTAAACTAGAATACTCCCGAGTGATTGAGTTGAGTTGCTTTATGTATGATTCCTATAGTCTTGTTGAACCCTAGATGTCCTTGGGAGGACCAAACCCTAGAGATAGAGAGAGGCTAATTATATATGTGCATATGTGAACATGGATATGAATGCCTGCCATCTGGGTGAGGGAGAGAGCCCAAGACCCTGGAGGAGGTAGCTATGTTAGTTTCTGTGAAGCCTCATGCTCGGGTTGGTGGTTTCCCACATAGGAATCTAGTGGTGTATATAAGAGAGTTTTGGGTAAGCATGTTTCATGGGTAGAAGACATGTGATGAGAACATAATGTCATATCATGTTTGGTTTGTGTTTATGTGGCATGATCTTGTGAATTTGATCCCTGGTGCCAATGAGGTAATCTGAGAACCCTAGACTAAGAGAGGAAAGATAAAGTTTGTGCCTAGGATATACTCATAGAAATGAGTGAGCTCGGAGAGACTGAGCATGGTACTACCCTCATGATATGGGTCAGGATAACCTCAGTTGGACTAGATGATGTTTTCCTATGTGTTTTAGGAGCCACTTGTATAAGTTGGTTTAGTACAACCACGGTAAAACAAAGATAATAATGTAATATGATCTCGATGACATGATATATAGAGATGACCTGATGGAAACCTATAGATGGTTTAATATATATATATCAGTGCATAAATGGTTAACCATGTACATGAATAATGGTGATAATATGATAGTGTTGGTTAATCTTGTGAGAATTCATTAATTAATGTTGCAATTTATTATGAGCAATGAAATAAGATCATATGAATGAAACATGTGACATGAGGTGTTAATCTTAATGCTTAATAAAGATGAAAAACATAGTTGACAATTAGCATAGCATAATGCTTATGACACCTTGATATGATCAGTTGGATAAAGTGGGTTAACTTTAGTTAACTCCCACCTAAAGGGAATACGTTAATGTTGAACATGTTCTAGTAACTAGCTCAATAAAATGGTGATGACACCTTGAGATAATGGGTTGACTATAGTTAACTTCTTTGGAACATGATAATATGATGTAGAAACCCTAATGCATGGATAAAGATAACGGTGCAATCCTAACATATGAGATATGTAATGACATAACCTAAGTTTCTAAATCTTGAGTTTAACCTTGAATGGAGTGTTTGTGCACCCAAGATGGTTGTAAACCCCCTGATAGTGCTTTGGATACATGGTTCTAGGTAACCTTTGTGGATATGTTACACATAGAATAGTGCCTACATGTGGATGAAGACATGGTAGTTTTCCTTGGAGTACGAGTATGGTTTACTTTCGAGGACGAAAGTTCTTTTTAGATGTATATGATGTGACAGACTGAATTTCTGGCTTAATTTCGAGGACGAAATATCTTTTAAGTTGTGTAGGATGTGATGGAGTGGACTTTTAGAATCCTAAATGTCCAATGACACAAGTGAAGTCATGTATGTTGAGTTGTTTTGAGAATCACAAGTGTTTTTCTTTTAGTAAAGTTAGGGTGTTATTTGAGATTTATATAATGATTAAGATCCATAAGTTTATGCCTTTTGAGGAATTTAATTGAGTGGTCCAACAGATGAGTTTTGTCACCAAATTTGAATAGAAGGTAGCTCGAGAGGTATGGGAGCTATGGTTAAAATTTGGTGGCATTTGGAGGTTCCTAGAGGAAGTTATTTGAGGTTTGATTTTGGGGAAATAATGTGCATTTTTGTGTTGATTAGCCTAAGTCGTTGATTAAATAGGTGTCACGCCCCCTCTCCTAATCAAGCTGGGTCTGTGTGGCCAAATTCTAGCCCTAGAAATCTGATCTAGCGGCAGTGCCCCTTGACTTGAGTGACCCGCGGATCTGGTCTCATGAAGGACCTATTGTAGCTGTTGGATGTAGATCGGATGGCCCTGATATCATCTCCAAGCTCCAGCTTTGAAGGAGTCATGGAGCAGTGAGACGAGCAACCATCCACGCAGCCACGATCTCTGATAGTGGGGTGACTGGAGCGGGAAACTGGTTGGTTGGCCTCGTCTAAGCGAGTACTTCCATCCTGGCGTTGATAGCACACCGTTTGACGAAGAGAGCAGGGAGAACGAGCTCTCCCATTCCCTGCCTTCTCCACCGCGCGGAGTAGGTGGTGGATGGGATGACGATGCAGAGGTAGGGGGTAGATCGAAGGAAGATTAAGAACGGAAAATGAAGCTCATGGTCAGTGGAGTCGAATGCAAGCAATTTCGTGCCTAGAGGTGGTCGTTTCCATGGTCGAGCAACCCAAGCTATCCGGAGCTTGAAGATGAAGCTCGGAGGCTTGTGTGTAGTTCTTCTCCCCGGCGATGGAGGACATGGGTGAGTTCGTGGAGGCGGTGTGAAGATTTTGGAAGCCTCATCTTGGAGCGAGGATGACCTGAGGTGTGATGCCCCTTTTGCTCCACCGTAGCAGCACTGCCGGCGGTGAGCTTGCGGACGCGCTGGCTCAAAGGCTCCAGGGCGAAACAGAGCAGCCGTGGAGGTTTGGGAGGCATAGTCGAAGCTGATCAGGCCCTTTCGAACTGAGTGGAAGTACCGTGGCTCTGCCAGTTGCTCACCAGAGCTAGTCCGTGCGGCGGCGCCTTGCGGAAACAGAGTCCGCGTGGTCTTGCGCCTGCGTTACGCGAGAGCTAGAGAGGAGACCCCGACCTGGGTTATCGGGTCCAGGTTCTCGCGGATCCAACCCCAGACCCGGTCCGGGTCCCCGCCAGCAAAAGGGGGAGCACCCTGCCACGTGGCGCCCACCGATTGATCAGAAAAGGTAAAAATCTTAGTAATTGCTCAGATCTTCTATAAATCGCAATAAATAGCTCGAGTATCAGAAAATTACATATAATATACCAAAATGCTCAGAAAAATGAGTAGAATAACATGGAACTATCTTTTCAGTCTGTTGATGCTCTAATAGTAGAGTTATCATGTAAGATGTAATATGCTCTTTTGATGTATAATAAATAATAAACGAAGACCTAAAATTATGGAAAAATGTCAGTAACTCCATAATAATGTTTATAATGCACCTGATGTCAAGTATGATCATGTTGATGTACAAAATCATGTAATTTGCTTAATATGGCTAATTAGGGCTAATAACCCTAATTAATATGTAAATAATGCATACATGGTCAATAAATGATGAAATTTACAGAACAATCTTATATCAGTAACTGGAAGCTAATCTGGAACTTTGATGTCTGTTAGATGCATAAAATTCATGTTAGATGAAGATGACCTTTAATACATGTGATGAAACCCTAATTTGAGTAATACATGTAACTTAGGGTTAATATGTATCAATAGTGATATTGAACCTAATGCTCAGATAATGAGCTTTGATAATGAGATGCAATCTGGAAAATGACATTAGTGAGATAATCGTAAGATAAGAATGCAAGTAATCATGAGAATATCCCAATGAACTAAGTGGAACCCTAATGGATATAATTAGGGGTAAGATGAGATATAATAAGATGAGAACCTGATGATAGTATATGGTCTTGTTTTGATCAGGTTTGACCAAGCTTATAGTTGACATCAGTGATATGTGATTAGGTTGGCCTTGATCAAGGTACGCCATTACCTCTTACTTGGCTTATTATACAATATGCTTGTGTTATATGAGTAGTAAAATACTTGGCATATGGTATTGGATGAAATGATTGTTCCTGTATGATATGTTGCCTGATTTTCCGTACTTATTGCTATGAACACATGAAACATAATATATTTGTTCCATTATATCTAAGCACTTCAACTCTTTGGTAGTAAAGTGCTGGAAATAAGTACTTCAACTCTTTGGTAGTAAAGTACTTGGAAGTGATCCAACTCTTTGGTAGTAGATCACATTGTGAAATGATCCAACTCTTTGGTAGTAGATCATAAAGGCCTTAATGCATTCAACTCTCAGGTAGTAAATGCATGGATGATATAATGGAAAATGTGCTTAAAATATGCGTTCTCTTTTGTTGATGAATATCTTTGTGCAAGTATACACTTTTCTTATATTTCTTTATAACTACCAAGTATTAGTTTTATCTTATTGCCAAGATATGATGAGAGGTATATAAAAGACACGTAGGCGTACTCAGTACAATATTCATGAAATATTGTGCTGACGTGTACCGCATGTAATCTTTTGTTTAGGTTGTGGTTTTGCTCTTGAAGATCCAGGATAGTGAGAGTTGGATGGCGAGCTGATGTACAGGTGGACCTGTTGTCTTAAGATCCTGTAGTTTAGTTGTAGTACATGTATATGTTAAGTTTGCTATTCAACATGTAATATCAAATGTTGTAACAATTCATGTTGTATTTATATGTTGAATGGTGAACATGTGTTGTGGTTATTTTATTGTTCATGTACATGTGCTACTGGTTGTTTCCTTCTGACTTCCTCTGATTTTCTTCTTCTTAGCCTCATGTGGGATGTTTAAATTGGGATTCTCGCTGAGGTGAGGGTTTCAATTTGGACGTCACACATCAGATTAAGGTTTAGAAAATCCGGGGACGTCACAAAGATGACTAGATGTAGATGATTGAAATTCAAGTTTTAAAATAACAATTCAATTGGATTGTACCTTAAATGGGTTTAAATTTAGTATGAAACAACTCTACCACCCTTAAAATAGATTTCTTCCCTGAATTCCACTTCTTTCAAATGAAAGAATCATTGATAAGTGTTTGATCCATATTATCTCTTCAAACAACTTCCACTTTTTCAAACATCATATAAAACTAGGGTTAGAGAACCGATGACTATTGTCAGCAATTTCTTTTCATAACATCTACTAGATCAGAGTGAATAGTCAAACTACAAGTACATGTAACCAAACCCTTTTATCTATTCATTATAGATTTTTTTTTTAGGAAGGCCACCCGCCATTTTATTAAGTAATCAAATCGTTTGCAACAAGTACAAGGATTCGATCCTCAAAGTCGTCACCGACAATGTGAGGATTAACAAAATGACAAGCAGCAGCGGCTAAGGCATGAGCTACTCTATTGCCTTGTCGTTTAACAAAACACAAATTAAAAGAAAGGAAACTACAAGAGAGGTCAACAATATCATGAGAAATAAAGTCTTCATAACCTCGTCCGCTGTATCCTTTCTTGACCGTTTCCACTAGTAGCAAGCAGTCCGTCTCGACCACAACATATGTGTACCCTTCCCTAAGAGCCAAACGCATACCGTGTAGGACAGCCAAACCCTCCGCACTAAGCACCGAGTAAGGCTGTTCTAACCGGCATTGGAAGGTCCACAAAAGCTGACCGCTTACGTCCCGAATGACTGCCGCACATCCGTTCTCTTCCGCTGAAATGACTGATGCACCTGTATTAATCTTGACGCAACCATATGGTGGGCAACGCAATGAAATGTAACATCCCTGACCTGGGTTATGAGTTAACCCTAGGTGTTTTGCCTAAATATGTAATTAAATCTTTGTGATTAACTCTGAGCATGTAATTAAGTTTCTCAAAAACATATATTTCAATATTTGCTCCTTTTATTTAAAGTTGTAGCATTGTTTTGATATACAGGGACCTATGTGAAATTTACCCAGTTGAAAGGGTTAGCTTGCAATTTGCACATGATGAGATGTTCCTCTAATGTTGAGACATCATGAGAAATCTTTTTGTCAAAGTTTGAGGGATTTCCCAAGCTTGGGCACCAAGGTGCAGCTGTGGAAGCAATCCCGGTGCTTGAAACCCTAATTTGGGGTAAAATGCAATTTACCCAAATTAAGGGATGCAATTTGTAAAATATATCATCTAATGTATCTTTCTAGATTCATGCCATCATTTATAGAATAAATGATGAGGAAGTCACCTCAATTGAATTATCAAGTTATGAAATATACCTTGTGATTGAATAATCAGGGTATATGTACAATATCCCTTTTATGTATGTACCTTAGTATTAGATTGATCTTCTTTGCCCTCTTTTTCTAGACCTTAAGAGAAGTTTTGTCCTTAGAATAAAGAGGAAGGGACGAGCAAGTAATGAAGGAAGGACCTAGTTGGATTTATGGGCCTTTAATGAAACCTCACCCATGTATATATACACTTTACCTCTCAAGCAAAGGAACCTTTCCTTCGTGCATATCACTATTTCCCCTTGCTTGGCCGACTAAGAACTGTCTTGGAGCTCAAAGAGGAAGGACCAAGGGTGCAAGGTAGGTTTGAATCCCTCTTCTTGCCTAATTCCATGGTTAGAACTCGAATTCAAGGTCAATTTGGTGACTAACTCACGAAACCCTATCTTTCTAGCCATCTCTTTTCGTCTTTCCTTGGATTTTTCACCTTGGACAACCTATGGGAACTCAAGGACGCCATTATAGCTTGGCGCTTGAAAGCTTGGAGCTCAAGGAGCAAGCTTTAGGCGGGTTTTATAACTCTAAACCCATGCTTTACTATATACATCTCTTATATGCGGTTAGATGATAGTTCTTCATGTTTCCCTACTTTTATTTGCTATTTTGCAAACAAATCCGTGGGATATCCATACTGTTCTTGAGCTAGGAGATGAAGGTGTGATTTCCAATAAAAACCCACCGCTTTTCACTTTCTTAAACGGTCTCCCTAACTTGCTCTCTCGGTCTCAGGACCGCGAGGTGAGCAAACGGTCTCTGGACCGCGAGAGGGCAAGCGGTCTTCACGACCGTTTGGACCCGTTGACCGAGCGTGGACCGTATAAGAAATATGTTCCTAATTATGTAGGCTAATCACCATCAAAAACTTAGAGGTTAACTCAAAAGGAATCAGGAGATATGGCCTTTTTAAGTAACAACTTTAATTGAATTTATTCCTGATTTTCAAACGGTCTGAAATTGCCTTTTTGGGCAAACGGTCTCAAGACCGTGTAAGGTCGTTGACCAAGCTTTGACCATATGAAATTACTGTTCAAAATTATGTTAGTTAACAACTCACCAAGTTTGATGGTCTAATTCCAAACGAGATAAGAGTTGAAGGGTGATTACTAGGGCTAACCCTAGATGAAATCAGTACTGCAATTATGGTGACTTAATTAGGGTTTTTAGGGTTGATTGACCTAAACGGTCTCAAGACCGTTTGGGGGTCATCCAAATGGTCTCAAGACCGCGAGGGCAATCAACCATGACTGTTTGGAGGTCTGAGGTCAAGAATAGTTGACCAGTTGAAGGTACATTTACACCAAATTATATTGCAATTAAATATTGATATAACCCTCAACTCAATTGATCCAACCTTGAAGAAATTTCACTAGAATCCAAAAATTTGATGGGCAAACGGTCTCAAGACCGTTTGGAACTCATCCAAACGGTCTCAAGACCGAGAGGAAAATCACCCAAGACCGTTTGAAGGTCTAGGGTTAAGCTAATTTGATCAATTGAGGACCCAATTTCAATAAGTTATCAAATTGATTAAAATACTGATTTTGTGACTCAATCATGGTTCAACCCCTATCAAATCACATTAGATCTTGATGAAATCTTGGGAAAACGGTCTCAAGACCATATGGGGTCCACCCACATGCTCTCAAGACCGTTTGGGCCAAGTTTGGGCCCAATTGGAGCTCAATTGAAGGGTTCAACCTTGTGTTGATGCACATTGATGAGTGTTGAAGGGTGAACATTGATAGACCCTAATTGAATCGATTTCAATCCTAATTGGTCAACAATTGAGGGCCAATTGAATGACCAATTGGTTAAGCATAATCTTAATTGACCCAATCCATAAGTGGTCAACATATCTATGACCTTTTGAGGGCTTCAACATTGGTTGACATCATCGGTTGTAACCATTGAACTTTGTTGATGGTCCAAGCGGTTGAGACCATGTGAGCCTCGCGGTCTCAAGACCGTGAGGGGGCTCGTGGTCTCAAGACTGTGAGGGGGCTCACGGTCTCAAGACCGAGAGAGGGCTCACGGTCTCAAGACCGAGAGGGGCCTCGCGGTCCTGAGGTCAAAGGTGAGCAAACGGTCCACACCACTCTCGCGGTCTTGAAATCAATTGAAGGCTCGCGGTCTTGGAGTAGTTTGAGAGGGCTCGCGGTCTTGGAGTAGGATGAAGGCTCGCGGTACTGAGGTCAAAGGTGGATCAAACGGTCTACTCACCCTCGCGGTCTTGGAAGTCAAATTGGCTAAACGGTCAACATATTCAAACGGTCTCAATCCGATTGAAGGTTGATGGTTGAGATCGATCAAGGTGATTCATGGTTGACTTCACTCAATCAATTGAAGATATAAATGATTCAATGATGCCCTAATATAAAACCCTAATGATAACCTAGGATATTAAGGGATTAATTGACTAAGGTTTTGACCATGATGATGATCAATGGGGTGAATTACCAAAATACCCCTGAAGGGTCAATTGAGTTATATCTTGCTCAATTCAAACCCTAATTACATGAGAATGATGTTTTTAGCCATGATGACTCCATCCAACTTGATCTAGTCTAATGTTATCATCAACCACTATTATGATGAAAGAGAAAGTACTTTAGAGAGAGAAAGTACTCTAAAGAGAGAAAGTACCCTAGAGAAAGAAAGTAACCCTAATTACATGAGAATGATGTTTTTAGCCATGATGACTCTATTCAACTTGATCTAGTCTAATGTTATCATCAACCACTAGTATGAAGAAAGAGAGAGTATTCTAGAGAGAGAAAGTACTCTAGAGAGAGAAAGTACCCTAGAGAGAGAAAGTAACCCTAATTGGATGGAAACTTATGTGAAGCATCTTCAATGCACATGAATGTGCATAATTAGGGTATGATTCACCTATGTGAAGTCATAGAAACCCTAATTATGATAAATGATGAACCTTTAACTAATTGGAGAGCATTAATGATGATGTTACTCATACATGATGATGTTATGAGTTCAATTCACCATAATGTGAATAGTAAACCCTAATTCAAGGGTAATGGCATGCAAATAAGTATTAAACTCCAATTGATGAGAATCAGAGGATTTAACTCTTATGACAAGAGTGGGAAGTATATTCCTTATTTTGTATTACCTTTATCAGTTGAATTAACCATGCAGGTTCTGATATGAAGGTGATCATATCCAGGTATGGATGTTGATAATATATTCATTGAAGGCATGTTGTTAGCCTTATGAATAAGAAAAGTAACTTGATGCCTTGTCAAATGGCATCCTATGTTGATAATGGGCTGTGAGAGCCATGAATACCATCAAAGTCATGCTTTAGAGATGACTTGTGATGAGTATGATGAGAAATTATGATTGATATGAGTTAGGCCTGTTACATTTAGTATTCTCTTGTTTTAGCTGTTATGCTACTGATTATTGTTTGAAGAACAATGTATGTTGTTAAAGAATACTGAATGTACCTAACTAATCAAGTATAATGTAGAGCCCTGATCATAGATCCATCATTGTCAGAGATCAAGTGATGGTGAAACGGGTTTTCCTCAGGGAACTCCTGGAGCACATACTTTTGAGTATGTGGGGTACATGGATGTGTAGAACCTTACATCCTAGTGTAGGAAAGTGATGTAGATGCGTAATCCGTCCATCCTTCACTATAATTCCATACCGTATCAGTGGTAGGTAAACATGAAACCTCCTGATGACAAAGAAAACACAGATATCCGTATCAGTGGAGATAAACATGAAATCTCCTGATGACGAAGAGAGTACAGAATGCCACTGTGACTCTAGAATAGCGAAGGACCAGTTTACCCTGGTGAGCTATAGTAGTAGAGACACGAGATGTCCTACAAGTGATCCTCTCACTGACTGAGGAAGGTGAAGGTCATGAGAATCCGGCTCTCTTAGTGACCTATGTATGATACTGATGTGACTTCTCAGCGATCAGTTGGAGTATGAGTGGTATGCCTCATCTCCACAGGGCATAATGTTGTTTGTAAAACATAATCAATCACGTAGTATACTTGTTAGAGATAACTCCAAGTTAGTTGATTGATGTTACACTGTTATAGTGCTTATACTTCTTCATATCTCATAAATGTTGAGATCTTGTTATAGTTGCAACTGTTATCTAATACTTTGAAGGCTTTACTGCTTAAGATATTCTTTGATGGTATATTAAAGCTTCTAGCAGAGAGTTATAACTCTCGCTGGGACAATTATGTAAAATTGTCTCACCCCGTAGACTTCAACTTTTTAGGTGGACGTCGGAGACAAAGGAACCAGCCTACAGGTGACCAGTCTCAGCAGCAGCAGCACCAGGAGCAGCAGTAATCTCAGGTGGAGATTTAGTCTGCCATGTGGTGTAGTTAGAGTCAGTCCTATGTGTCCTCTGTACTCTCAGGTCTTGGAGTCTTGTGTTATGTGATCTTGAGATTTTGTATCTTGATGTATATAATTACTCAAGAAGTAATTATCTTGAGATGTAAACAAGTTTATCTCACTTTATGAAAGAAGTTTTTATGGATCCAAGCTCTTGTCTTGAACAGTTTTAATTTCCTGTGATTTTTGTCTTCAGCTGATTATCGAATCGCTTCCGCTAAGTTTTAATCGTGTTTATGTCTTGGTTTGGAGATCAGAGCCCACATGAAACCTGACGTGGAGGTGTAGAAGAAAAGGCAGCTCTACCCACAGCCCCATGATAGCGTGCATGGTCAGCAACCAGGCTGAGGTAAGAAGCCACAAGACCCGGTATATGGGGGGGTGATCCTCAAAAATGATTTTGTTCCTTACTGTCCATGAGACCCACATAAGAGTAGCGCCCTCATCTTTTTGCCTGTTGTACTCCTCCTGTAAAAGACTCCTAACAAAGGACGCCACGTCGTGATTATCCAACCATCCGCCCCAATCAAACACACCGGCCGCCCATACCTGTCTGGCTACATCACAGTGTAGTAGTGCATGAGAAGAATCCTCCCACTATCCACAGCGATGGCAGCTGGCATCCGGTGTCACATGCTTCCTATGCAATTCTGACTTAGTGGGAAGTATATTCCTGAGAGCTCTCCATATGAATTGCTTCAGTTTTGGTGGACAACCTTGCTTCCAAACCCTCTTCCACAATTCAATGTCCAATCCGTCAACTAAATCCTCTCCTGTCCGAATAAAGAAATAAGCACTCCTCACAGTGAACCTCCCATTGCCTTCCTTATCCCAATAAAGAGTATCCTCGTCAACCCACTGTGACAGTGGAATGTTAAGAATCCTCCGAGCTATATGTGTAGGAAAGAAAGTCTCCACCGCCTCTCTGTTCCACCTCTTAGGTCCTCCAAACATCAAATCGCTTACCCATCTATAATCCACTGGGCCATGAATCAAATATATGTCCGTTGTGCCCCCCAAGTGTGGGATCCATCTCTCCTTGTAGATATGAATATTTTTCCCATCCCCCACCCTCCACCTGAATCCACTCTTAACCACTTGCAGCGCCCCCAAATACTCCTCCATGTATAACTGGGATTCCCCCCTAACTCGACATGTAGAATAGAAGATGTGTTGTAATACTTCGCCTTGAGTATCCGAGCAGCGAGAGAATCTCCATAGACTCCCAACCTCCATCCTTGTTTAGCGAGGAGTGCTTGGTTGAAAGCTTTCAGGTCCCTAAACCCCATGCCCCCACTCTCCTTGGGTTTGCACAATCTATCCCAGCTCATCCAGTGAATTTTCCTTTCCCCCTCCTTCGATCCCCACCAGAACCGTGCCATCATAGAATGGATATCATCAATAATTCCCTCCGGAAGTTTGAAGATGCTCATGAGATACGTAGGAATTGCTTGGATGACTGCTTTGATCAATACCTCCTTCCCTGGTCTGGACAACAATTGCTCCTTCCATCCCTGTAATTTTTTCCACACTCTATCCTTTATAGTCGCAAACACCTGCTTCTTAGACCTGCCTACCACCGTGGGAAGGCCTAGATACTTCTCATGCCTATTCACTTCCTTCACCTGCAGCAGATTTTTAATGAAATCCCTTCTCTCGCTAGTGACGTTTGTACTAAAGGAAACCTTCGTCTTCTCATAATTGATTTTCTGCCCGGATGCCCTCTCATAATGGCTGAAAATTTCAGCTAAAGCGGAGCATTCTTCTGAGGTAGCCCTTGTAAAAACAATGCTATCATCTGCGAAAAGTAGGTGAGTGACCCGTGGTGCCCTTCTGTATATTCTTGTCCCATGTATTTTGTTGACCTGTGCAGCTTTGGATAGAGAAAAAGAAAGTGCTTCAGCGCAAAAAAGAAAAAGGTAAGGGGATATAGGATCACCTTGGCGAAGTCCTCTGGATGCTTTTGAAGAACCTCTCCTATTGCCATTGATGATGAACTTGTGGGATACGCTTGTAACACACTCCATAACCTTCTTCCTCCAAATAGGCGGCAACCCCATTCTCTCCATAACCCCTTCAAGAAAAACCCACTCGACTCTGTCGTATGCCTTGCTCATATCCAGCTTAAGTGCCATAAGCCCCTCCCTTCCTTTCTTGTGGTGTTTCATAGTATTAAACAGCTCATATGCCACCAAAGCGTTGTCAGTGATCATCCTTCCTTCAATGAAAGCACTTTGATTCTCTGAGATAATCCCATTCATCAGCGGTTTGATTATGTTTGCCAAGACCTTAGTAATAATCTTATAAGAAACGTTGCACAAGATGATAGGTCTATATTCAGACAGGCGGACAGGACTGTTTGTCTTAGGAATGAGAACTATATCAGTATCATTAATGTCAGCCAGGCCAATCTCCCCTCTCCACCATTTAGAAATAAAATCCATCAAACTACTTTTAATCACCTCCCAAAATTTTTGGTAGAAAATAACCTTCATCCCATCCGGTCCAGGAGCTTTATTTGGATGCATTTGTTGAAGCGCTTTCCAAACTTCTATATCCGTAGGAACCTTTTCCAGATCTGAACAAGAAGATTCATCAATCACCCTAGGCATGCCTTCAAGAAAATCCTCCATCCCGTGAGGGGTTGAGCTGGAAAAGAGAGAATTAAAATAAGAAGAAATAATTTCAGCAATGGAATCCTCCTCCGTATGCCAACTCCCATCCTCCTTAAAGAGACCTTCTATGGTGTTGCGCCTCTTCCTTTGGCTAGCTTTATGATGAAAGTATTTTGTGTTCCTGTCTCCATCTCTCATCTCATTGGTCCTAGCTCTAGCCAACCAGTAGCTCTCTTCCAGCCTCTGAAGATCCTGTAACTCTCTCCCTAAAGATTTACATTCTTGCAACATGTCATGAGATGGTGGCTTATCTTGGGCACGACCAAGCCTCTTCTCGAGCTGTTGAATTCTCCTTCTTATGTTACCAAATTTATCCGCCGCCCATCCAGCAAGCATTTTCGCACAACAGTCCGTTTGTCCTTTAAGGCCCAAATCATAGCTGCTGTCCCAAGCCCGAGTGACGACCTCTTTACATTCCGGTGAAGATAACCAGAAAGTTTCAAATTTGAACCTCTTCTCCACCTGTCCATCGTCATGGTTCCTGTGCTCTGCCCATAAAAGAATCTGCCCATGATCTGAGTTCAGAATAGGGAAGTTTTTGACCTTTCTGATATTGTAAAAGTCACACCATTTCCTGTCCGCTAAAAACCTGTCAAGTCTTTCCAGAATCATCGTGTCTACCTGCTGTCCCCTCTTCCACGTAAACTTATTTCCGGTGGATCCCAAATCAGTGAGCTGGAATCTCTCCATAGCCTCTCTGAAGTTCTGCATCTGCCATTCATGCCTAGGTTGACCTCCTTGCTTCTCAGATTGAAAAAGTATCTCGTTGAAGTCCTCGCCGAAAACAATAGGCAAAGTCGTCTGTGCACAAAGCTCCTCCATCAGCCTCCAAGTGTTGTGACGCTCATGAGTTGCTGCCCAACCATAAATCCCCACAAAGTAAAAGCAATCCTAACTGTCCTCCCTTCCCACCACCGCACTGATATGATGGTCTGAAAAAGACTTCACCGACACCTCCTCCCCTCTCCACCACACACCCAAACCTCCAGCTCTCCCCCTACTATCCACTCCAAACCCTGCATTGTACCCACATCGCCTTCTCACCTCCTCTTGGTCTCTCCCTCTACACATAGTCTCCATCACAAAGACTATGTCGGGCATCTCTCTCCAGCACCGCCTCCTAAGAGAGTCAACAGTCCTAGGGCTGCCCAGACCCTGGACGTTCCAGCATAGGATTTTCATGGCTCTTCACGGGCCTAGACCTCGCCAGCACCCGCTACTGTTGTGTGGTTTGGTTCACACTGCACCACCACCCGCACCCGCTTTCCTAATCTATTCATTATAGATTATTTAATTGGTTCACATTTTCGACTGCATCACACTATATACTAACATTATACACATAGAGAGAGAAGCATATATATATATATAAGATTAAAACAACCATTCTAATTATCAAGTATACAATTACTAACAAACCTTCTATGTCTACAAATGATCCCAACAATATTAATCGAATTTGAATTTCATTATCGGATTACTTGTTATATTAGGAAGTGACATTGTTATTAGATAACTAAGTTTTTTCATGATTTAATTCTATATGTTTATGCTAATTCTCAATATAAGTTCAATCACAAGTCTACTAGTTGAATCGTAAGAGTTAATTTATTGTATTTTTTCTTATATCGACCCAGTTGTACTTTCTTAGCTTTTTATATTATTGAACACTTTCATAAAGAAACCTTACTTGGTTACTAACTAGAAGGTTGTGATATTTAAACGATTCATTTGAAGTATAATTGTTTTGACTATAACAGACTTAACTAGTAGATAAGAATATGTAGAAAAGATAATAACATAAGAGAATCAAGTAAAAACAATGTATATGGTCTTCCATTAATACTCTCTTAACATTAACCACATAAACGGTACGTCATAATCATTGATCAAGCTATAGTTCATTATCTATTTAGCAATAGCAAAATAGATCTGGAGGTATCAAGAAAAATCATCTTTGTGGAAAAATAGAGAAATGCATGACCAGATAATAAAAATAAAATGCTTTTATCATTGTGCAACTAAGTATGAATATGGTTTTTACGTAAAATGTATATTTTCCTTATACATGTATCCTTTTGACTGACTAAGGTAGGTTTTTAATAAGTTTTTCACGTATAACATTTTTCCCCACATATGCCTTATATGATGCTCTCTTATAACAAATATTAGTGATTGCAAATGTGCCATTGCCTTATCATATACAACTCGAACATAAAATTTTCCAAAAGAACTTTAACGTGATGCTTTAAATATGAGACTTAGGCCTAGTTTGGGAGAGAAATTCTAGAATGCAACATTCTTATACAATAGTTACTATATTAAATTTACTAAGTGGTAATCACAAATATTAAAATGTACATATATGATCATTAGTAACTATTAAATGTACTCAGTGGTAATCACAAATATTAAAATGTACATATATGATAATTAAAAATAGCATTTATGAAACACGTCAAAATGGACAACCTTTCTGATCACCACAGTTCCGTCGTGATGGGCCTCGCCGGATGATCATTGCTGCAACAAGAATTGTTTAGTTAAGGAACTGAAATACCGCATGTATGAAATTTCCGTACTAAATATCTACAATCCAGCGTGTCGGGAAGGAATGGTTCAGGTGGTTTGGCACGGTGTCTCCTCACGAAGGGATCCGGGTTCGAAACCCAACGGCCGCCTTCAAAATGGTACCCGTCATGCAGGCGGCCAACTGTGCACTTTAACCGGTTCCCAGGTGAGCGGAACGCTCGGGGCCCGAGAATTTTACGTTCTTTGGGGGGTCACAAAAGTGACACTTCTACGGGTACGGTTCTCTCGATAAAAAAAAGTGAAGCCCAAACGGCCACTAACCCATTTGAAAACATCCGACCTCTTAGTTTTAAAATTTATCAAAATGCTCACATTTTGATGAATGTTCGGTCCTAGTAATTGGAGATATACATGAGTTCTCAACAAGAAATTGAATTCATTTTTATAATAAAGTCATAGTACTAAGAACAACCCTCTTAGCCAATTGTTCAATTATGTAAAGATCTAGTATGTTTTCTTAGATTGAATACTTATTCATTTAAGCATGCATACATTGGTTGTGTGGAAGTCAATGGACACACATGGAACATATGTGGCAAGAATGAGTAGAATATTTATGCTCTACTACAAGCATAAAATGGAATTTATATAACTTATATTAAATATTATATATGATACATAATGTATTATACACTATATACTACACATTATACACACACATAAGGATATATATACATATATACAAGATCAAAGTAACCATTCTACTTATCAAGAATACAATTAATGACAAACCTTCTACATTTGCAAATGATGCTGATAATATTAGTCGAGTTAGATTTTCATTATAGATTAGTCATTAGATTAGGAAATGACACTAATATTAGATAAATAATTTTTTTATGATTTTATTTTATATGTCTATTCTAGTGCTCAACATAAGTTCAATCACAAGTTACTAGTTGAATCAAAAGAGTTAATTGATCTACGGTTTTTATATTTAACCAATTATACTTTCTTAGCTTTTGCATTATTGATTGAATACTTTAGTTAAAAAACCTTGGTTAGTAATTGGAAAGTTATGGAAATAAGCAATTCAAAAGAAGTACAAGAATGGACTAAATCTGTATATACATAATATATAAAGCATAATAACATAAGAGAATCAAGTGGAAACAATGTTTAGGGTCTTCCATTAATACTTTCTTCATCTTAACCACATAAATGGTACATCACAATCCATAATCAAGCTATAATTCATTATCTATTTCATAAGAGAAAAATAGATCTAGAGGTACCGATCAATTTTATCTTTGTGAAAATAAGTAGAGAAATTGTAACGACCCCGCCTTCCAGTAATCCCCAATTAAGGGAGACCAGGAGATCAGAGCCGTTATTACAATTTTCGGATCAAGGTTCGACAAATAAACATTAATAATTATCAAACTTTACCAGACTATACTGAAAAGCTGTAATAAATAAAATTTTGCATACCTTTGAAAATTTGGATTTCTACACTTCTATCCACATATGAGTTCTACTCTAACTAATCCTCTGTGAACTTTAATTCATGTATTCATAATATGACAATTTATTGTTTGTCCTTTTGGGGTTTGTACCTAAAATGCCGACAAACAAATACGCGGTCATCATAAAGCTGGTATGTGGGGGATTACAAAATTTGTGCAACTATGATAGCAATGTAATCAACCAATTATCATTTAACATCCAAGATTACGTTTTAAGCATTACTACTCAATCCTTACCTATCCCCTATCTTTGTGTTGTCCCTGCAGTGGACATAGATACTACCTCTCTCATATGGTAGATCCTTAACTTCCATGGTCCTACCTTATAGGTAGCCAATACTTAGGGTTATGGAGTCGCATGGCCCTACCCAAAGGTAGCCCAATCCCTGACTCATGGTGACTTGATGATCCTACCCCACTGGTAGCCATGTACTAAGTCATTCAATGACGTGATGGACCTACCCCATAGGTAGCCATCAATCTATCAAGATACAAAGGGGACTAGGATTTGAGTTAGTAGGCACACATCTTAAGTGATAGTCATATCCACATTATAGTTTGCATGAATTGAAATCATCCAACGGTTTAATTCAAGTCACGATGGAAACATCGATAAAATCCTCGAAAAACTAATTCAGAATAGTCATAAGCGTAACCACATACCTGTAACGGTAGTTTTGGTGACAGAATCAGTTAAGCAGGAAAACCCAACCAAGCAAGCAAAGATGAAGAGAAATCCTGAAATAAATATATAAACTTCCTGTTATCATTATTTATCCAAACTCATCTTATTTCTTAGGATTTCTATTCCAATTTTAGGGTTTTATATCCACTTTTAACATTATGAACCCTAGTTCATCAAAACTACCTAAAACCTTGAATTTCTCATTTTAATATTCCTAACAGACTTATGATCATTATTTAGCAACCCTTTTCCATAATTCAAAATCAACAAGGTTTTTCTCTTCTTTTACCCTAAATTAGGGTTTCCATATATATTATTCTTCATATACAGGTTAAAACCCCTAAATTAGTCAACTTTGCATTCAAAACGGATGAAAACCCTATTTTAATATGCAACAGGCTAATACTTCTCAAATCAACCTATTAATCCACAAAGATTTGCCTTTTATATACAATTAGGGTTTCCAAATCCCTTTTAATACATTTTTCTACCAAATTAAGGTACTTTTGCAAAACGAGATAGAACTAGATTCTCAAAATATTTTTATCATGTTCCTCCTATTTTTCTATGCAACTTTCACGTATAAAGTTTCCTCATTGAAGATTCCTAGCGATCTCTATTAATTTTGCAAATAAAAGCAGTTTTCTATAATTTTGATCAAAGAAAGATAATTACCAAAATTCGCCGGCCGTTTGATTGATGCACCGCTCGTCCACCTTTAGATCTGACGCTCTGCGTCACTCATCTCCACTAACTTGCCCCGTTGCTCATTGTCGATCGTTGGATCTCATTTGAGTCCATGATGGACTTCGATCCGAGGGCTACTGCTCCTCGTCTTCCTCCTTCTTTTCTTTGAACCATGCGGCGGCGCCGCGGCTGGAGCTTGTCGGAGCGGGGGCAATAGAGAAAAAGAGAGGGTGTTGGAACTTGGGAAGAAGCCGTCCAAAGTCGTGATGGTGAGATCGAGAGGGGTCCTTTATATAGGACTAGGGGTTTTTTTTCTAGGTTTCTTAACCCTGCCATCAACTGATCCTCAACCCAATTGGGCGTTTCATGTAGACACTTCCAAAGATACATAAACCAGGGTTGCGAGGGTTTGGGATCCCCTCCCGAACTCATTGAAGTTATTTCCATGTTCGCACATCCATTGAAATGAGAGAGAATCGAAGGGAAAGTTTCCCCTGTAACCGGCTACAATCCAAGTTCCACTGGAACTCAAAGATGCGCGGTGCCTGTTGGATCAAGATCCAACGGCCGACGCCCCACACGTTTAACCCAAAGGAAAGTATTTTTCCTAAAATTCAAGATAATTCACATTATTGAGGATAACTTGAAAAAGCAATAACTCCCAAATCTTAACTCCTTTTTAATTCAAATTTTAAGGGAAACTCGTTCATACTTTTATCTCTCATCATGCAAAAATTGAAGTCATTATCTAAAGAAAACGAGCCCTTTTCTTCAGGTTAGTACTTCTCAAATCAACCTATTAATCCACAAAGATTCACCTTTTATATACAATTAGGGTTTCTAAATCCCTTTTAATACATTTTCTACCAAATTAAGGTACTTTTGCAAAACGAGATAGAACTAGATTCTCAAAATATTTTTATCATGTTCCTCATATTTTTCTATGCAACTTTCATGTATAAAGTTCTATCTCGAAATTTTTATCATGTTCCTCATAATTTTTCTTTGCCAGCCGTTTGATTGATACACTGATGATCCGCCTTTAGATCTGATGCTCCGCGTCACTCATCTCCACTAACTTAGTTGCGCGCCCCACTGCTCATTGTCGATCGTTGGATCTCACTCGAGTCCACAATGGACTTCGATCCAAGGGTTATTGATCCTCATCTTCCTCCTTCTTTTCTTTGAACCACGCAACGGCGACGCGGCTGGAGCTCGTCGGAATGGGGGTAATAGAGCGAAAGAGAGGGTGTTGGAACTTGGGGAGCATCCGTCCAAAGTCATGATGGTGAGAGGAATCGAGAGGGGTCCTTTATATAGGACTAGGTGGGTCTTTCTATGGTTTCTTAACCCCACCATCAACTGATCCTCAGCCCAATTGGGCGTTTCATGTAGACACTTCCAAAGACCCATAAACCAGGGTTGCGAGGGTTCAGGATCCCCTCCCGGACTCATTGAAGTTATTTCCATGTTCTCACATCCATTGAAACGAGAAAAAATCGAAGGGAAAGTTTCCCCTGTAATCGGCTACAGTCCAAGTTCCACTGGAACTCAAAGATGCGCGGTGCCTGTTGGATCAAGATCCAACGACTGATGCCCCACGCGTTTAACCCAAAGGAAAGTATTTTTCCTAAAGTTCAAGATAATTCACATTATTGAGGATAACTTGAAAAAGTAATAACTCCCAAATCTTAACTCCTTTTTAATTCAAATTTTAAGGGAAACTCATTCATACTTTAATATCTCATCATGCAAAAATTGAAGTCATTATCTAAAGAAAACGAGTCCTTTTCTTCAGTTTCAAGTTATCACTTATTTATTCATATTTCTACATATTTTATATTTCCTTTACCATTATATTATTATCCTGAGTTCCTTGAACCTCAAGGAACCTTAATATCTCAAAATTTCATTTTGGAAAATATTCCTTAGCCTTTTATTCTTCTTTTATCTATTTTCTTATTTTATTCCTTTATCCAATTGGATTCCTTTTTCATTTCTTTTTCTTCTTTCAATTGGGCCCAATAGCCAATAAAGCCCATTAAGAAAGCATACAAGGCTATTGTATACGAAATTCATTCAAATCAAACCATTAAATCAACCATTGATTTCATTTATTTCTTATAAGAAGATTTACAAATCTCATTACATGATTTATAAAATTGGGGTTATAACAGAAATACATGATCAAATAATAAAAATATATAACTTATATCATTGTGTAACTAAGTATGGACATTATTTTTACTAGAATTGTATATTTTCCTTATACATGTATCCTCTTGACTGACTAAGGTAATTTTTTCATTATATATTATGTATCAAATATAACATTTAATATATGTTATATAAATTCCATTATATGCTTGTGGTAGAGAATACCCACATATGTTCCATGTGTGTCCATTGACTTCCACACAGCCAGTGTATGTATGCTTATATGAATAGTTTTCCAAACTAAGAAAAAAATTTGATCTTTACACAATTGAAATGTTGGCTAAGAGGATTGTTCTTAGTACTATGAACTTCGTCCAAAAATAAATTCCATTTGCCACGTCATGTTGGATAGCTCTAGTACTAGGACTAAACATTCATTATAAAAGTGATCATTTTGATAAAGTTTATTACTAAGTTTCATATTGAAAGCATCACTGCTAAAGTTCTTTTGGCAAATTTTATATTCAAGTTGTATATGATAAGGCAATTACATATTTTCAATTACCAATCTTTGTTATAAGAGAGCATCATAGAAGGTATGTGTAGGAAAAAAAATTTTAGGCTTGAAAACTTATAAAAGAAACTACCTTAATCAGTCAGGGTGGATATATACATTATGTATATACATTTTAAGAAGAAAATATTCATACTTAGTTGCACAATGCTATAAGCTTTATATTTTTATTATCCCAACATGCATTTTTTTACTTCTTTTCACAAAGTGAAATTGCTTGGTACCTCTAGATTTATTTATATACTATGAAATAGATAATGAGATATAGCTTGATCATGAATTATGACATACCATTTATGTAGTCAATATTATGAAAGTATTGACGAAAGACCCTATACATTGTTTCTGCTTGATTCTCTTATGTTATTATCTTTTCTATATATTCCCCATCTACTAGTTAAGTTTATCTTTGTCAAAACAATTATATTTCAATTTTATTGCTTAATTCCATAACTTTCCAGTGACTATCCAAGTAAGGTTTCTTAGTTAAAGTATTCAAC
This sequence comes from Alisma plantago-aquatica, assembly GCA_963693085.1. Classification (NCBI taxonomy): domain Eukaryota; kingdom Viridiplantae; phylum Streptophyta; class Magnoliopsida; order Alismatales; family Alismataceae; genus Alisma; species Alisma plantago-aquatica. The sequence goes on along the minus strand of OY856410.1, from coordinate 1,083,997,387 downwards.
TTACCCCACACTTACTGATAAAAAAAGTATTCAACTTAATAATGAATGTAGCATGAATTCAATAGTGAAAAAGCTAAGAAAGTACAATTGGTTCAATATAAAAAATATATATAGATAAATAACTCTTTTGAATCAGCTTGTAGACTTGTGATTGGACTTATACTGAGAATTATAATAAACATATAAAATAAAATAAAAAATAATAATTATTTTGTAACACTGACGCTTCCTAATCTAACAACTAGTATATAGTGGGAGTAGATGAATATATACATGATCATCTTCATAGTTGGGGGATGGGTGTTAATCATCAACATTCAGTCAAGTAAGGTAGTATGAATATATACATGTATCCTCTTGACTGACTAAGGTAGTATGAAATAAATCAACTCAGTCAATAAGAATGTCCTTTCTAAATGTTAGACTGGATGCTACATACAACTAGGAACATTGGTCACAATCATGATCATTGGCTTGGAATTGTCTCTTCATTTTCATCTCTAATATTATATTTTCATCAATAATATGATTAAATTCGTCATTAATCATGTATACATACTTTAGGATTAATGTATGAATGATTAATCACAAATAGTATTTAGAATAGTCAATGTTTTAAAATACATAATGTACAACTATACCAAGGATTTAGTTCCATAATTTTTGCTCTGGCAATAGTGTATTGAATATTCTCTTAACCAACTCTTGAAATGCTAATACATTGATTAGTCAATAAGTTCTAGTATTCCAATACTTGCTAAATTAATGAAATCGATCAATATTTTATTATTATAGTTGTCAATGTCATGTGTGTGGTTCCAAATAGTATTTATATATGATACACTCATATAAGAAAGAATCTAAAATTAGAAAATTGGATAAGTGCATGTGTAGAATTTCAAACTCAATATTATATTCTATACAAACCTATCTATATACTATTGTATGCAAAAAATGTCAATCTTGAAAGTGTAGTATTTCCTTTATGTATATTAGTAGAAGTTGTGGATTTCAAAACTATTTATCTCCATGCACTCATACATACATATCGTATTGACTAAATATTAAACAATTAATGGTCTTAGCTAACAACTAAGATCAGTTATAACTTATTGATTATACAATATTATTATCTTTTTGTTATCTAACATTTCTTAACTAACAAATATCTACAATTTAAGTATCATGAACACTAGGACTAATATGAATATATGATCATAATTGTAACATATCGAGTTTGGACATATTCTCTTTTTGTCCCTTTTCTAAGCTTTTCCTTTCCTTTCTGTCCTTTTTGGCCTTGATGTTTAAATTGTGGAATTTATAATGGTTTGGTGAATATTTGTTCAACAATTATATCAATGGAAGGTTTTAAGTACAAATACCTTAGTGAAATCTAACTTAAGGATCTAAAATGCAAAATCACCACTTAAGTGGAGCAATGGTAAATAAATTTGTGTAAGACGTGTAAGGCCACAAACCTTGCTTAATGTATTGAACAAGCTTAAATATCATAATTAAGTTCTCTAAACCTTTATATAACTTTGTTATGTGTTTTAAAATCATAAAATGAGACTATGTTTCAAATTTGGATGTTGTTTGTGCAAGTTATGTAATTTTAAGTACATTTTGGACTTCTATGCAATTTATCAAATTGGGAGGTTTTCTTTGCAAATTATCACATGCATTATAATCCTTAGATATTCCCTTACCATTATCAAGATTCTTAACCATAGGGCACCTAGTTGCACCTTGGTTTGAAGGTGTTTCTTTCCAATGGCATTTTTGGGATCACCCTCTTTATAAATGAACATAGCTTTAAAAGCTATCAACCAATGAGGTTATTTCTTTGATTGGAGGACGAAGGGGATGGCCTAGAAGTCTCCATGGACTTTTAGGACCGACATTTGATATACAAGAAGTCTCTATGAGTTGTCCTCTTGCATGTCCATGAATCCCTAGGCTAAGGACACATGGAAAGTCCCATAGACACCTCATGCTTGCCCCCTTCTTTATAAAGTCATATCTACCCCTTCCCACCTCCCAATTTGAAAACTCTTGCTCTACTTCTCTTTCCTCTAGATTATAACATCATCCCTACTCTGTTTGTCTATGAAGGTGATGTCTCAAGGTAAAATAGGGTGCTTACCTTGGTGAAGAAGGCTCCTAGGGTTCCAAATTTGCTCTATTTAGGGTTTCTAAAGCTCCTTCTTGGTGATTTCGACCAAAACTAGTAAGTTTCCTCCTTCACTTCCTTGTTTTCATGTTGTTCATCTTCCTCCAACCTTCTTCCAGGTCGGAACTATGGCCTTCCATGGTGAAACCCCACCTAGATCCCTTAAACACCTCATCTCCATGTTCTTTCGCTAGGGTTTTTCACCTCTAAAGTGGAGAAGGTACTTCTTGCACGAGATAGGAGATTTGTTGGAGAAACCAACCTCTCTAGCTTGGGAATCTTTCTGCTTGAACTTGTCCACCTTCCCTAGAGGTGAGTTTTATACCCCCCCTTCTCATATATTTATTTCTACATGCTTAAAACTCATGCTTCTATGTTTAAAATTGATGATCTCCATCTCTATTTATCATGTTCTTCTAGGGTTTTGGTTTCTTGTTATTTTACCTTCTCTAGCAGATCTAGTTTGGTCACCTATGCATCTCCAAACCTGATATTGGGTCAAATGGTGTTTTCTCCCTCCCTCTCTCCCTCTTCCTCTCTCTCGAAGATTTCTGACATATCATTTCCTGATTGGTTCAAATTGAAAAATTCATATCTTTTAATTCACTTATCCAAATTTTACAAATAAATATGTTTTGGAATAAAAAAATTAATATCTATCTAGAAATTCTTTCGAGGTCTGATTTCAAGGTTTAGCAAAGGGTGATTTTTATCAAATGAATTTTATGCATAAAATCTATAAAAATTACATCTTAATCTTCATAACTCCAAAGTTAACATAAAGATATATTTTCTTGATCAGGAGAACATGATAAGCTCATTGGTGAGGTTTTTAGAGTCTATATCTAATTTTTTCCAAAAAAAGTCTTAAGTAAGGGTTTCTATACATTAATGTGCATTATGTACTCTAATACATGTTAATACATTGAAAATAGGCAAAGTGGAACTTGGACTCAATTAAAGTGGTGAAAGTTAGTAATTGATATCAGTAAAAGAGGTATGTGCATTCTTACACCCTAAGTTGGAATATTTGCAAACCAAATGCTATATTCCTTAATGAGGCACTATATGAACCGTATTTCCTCTATTCATGATTCTTTTGTTAAATTGCCTCAAAATCAGTAATGATATTCTTTTTCTTGGGTCTTGTACCCCACTGCCATGTTTCAAATAAATGATGCTTTTACTTGCCATGATTTCTTTTCTAACATATTTATTTTATGGACTATTTAGCTATAGTAGTTGTACTTATGTACAACCACCCATAGATATGGCATGCATTAATTTGCCCTAGAGAATGACTTATTCTCCCCCATAAAAATATGTGTAGGTGATTGGAAATGTATCAATTCTCCCCTCACCTATAGGCTGAGTTTCAGTAGATGCCTCAACCCTACTTAGTTAAGGTAGTCATAATAATCATGCATGCAAAACTTTGTATTTTTTCTTGATATAGAAATCATCTATCTAATTATGCCTCATACTCGTGTTCTCTTCATCTTATGATGAAATCTTATCCTTTACTTTCATATTATATCCTTATATTTTATTCTTGTTCATTATTTTACACATACCTTGTTTTTCTCTCTCTTGCTGGGTGATTTCCCAACCACCCAAGTTTTCATAAGTGTTGAACATGACCAAGGAGAACATAGCTTCCAACATGGACATAGCTCTTGGAGATGTTGCTTGGAGATATATTTGAAGTACTTTAAACTTCCCTCTACTTATATTCTTATGTTGTATCATACATGTAAATACTTATGGGAGATTATGATGGAATTTCATAATCTTTTGTGAATATTGAATACAGTTATTTGTTTAATTTTGCTGCTACACTTTGGTTGTTTTGAATACCATTTATTGAGATTTAAATTTTTTACACCTATTCTAGCATACCTTTGAGTGTTTTCAGAATGGATGTTTTATTCTTAAAAAATATTAGGGAGTGATCCCCTCTTGGGTCCCACTCCTTACAATACTTGCTATTATAAGTTATCAAAACATTAGTATATATACATACTATTACATATCTTAGATTGGTATTTAGAAAAGATAATGTCATCCACGCTTGAGTTAACGATAATTTATGATAGGTTTTTGATTATCAAGTGGGTGTTGGAATAACAATATGCTTATGTATATGGGCATTTACCATTGGGTTTTTTATTTGAATCACCATTAACATTATCCAATTCAATATTAACTTTTTTCTTATAATGAGACTACCAGATTCAGAGATAGTAGAATGATTCACATCTAGTTACTAGCATACATGAATTGATACTCACAATCAATGGCTTGATCAATCTCTTGGTTGGAGTTTATCTATTTTTATGATCTTCATTTCCAAAAAAAAATAGTGATATCCGGTTGTCCACTAGGCCAAAGTGTTCCATAAACTTTATTGGTTCATTGTCTAGGTCCAAAGAGCACTACACTTGCAGGTTTCATCGCCATTTTCAGTGCTACAAGGATGAAGTCTTCGACCTTCAACAAAGTATGTGGTTCCCAGTGTGGGTCACAATTGGCAAAGGTGGAGGTACTAAGACTTGATGGAGGAAACAAATAGGTGGTAGTACAATCTAGAGAGATACATGGTTTTGATAGATAATAGTGGTGTCAGAAACTTGGTTGGATTTATTGTGGGATGTGAAGAAGGTAAGAAGGGTTCTACTTACAGATCGATGGCTTATGGCTGGGAGGCTTGCAAGTTTAGTTCTGAAATTGCAGGTCTATTTTTAGTTTCTGGTCAGAGTTATATAGGTGAAAGAAGGGTGGTGGATGTTAGTGCACAAGCTACTTGATAGAGGAGGAGATTTAATGGAGATTTAGTACAATGTCAAAGATCATGGAGGGTGCCACAGATCCTTTTCTCCTATTTTAAAGGGAGTAGGATACTCCTCATTTAATTGTAGTACACGTATACAAGTAGTTTAGTATCAGCGGCTACTAAAAACTCCACGATACACATGATACCTATCCTAATACAGAGCAACGTTCTCCCTTTATAATCAGGTTTAGCATATCATAGGGACATGGAGGGAGGATTTCACTAATACGTGTATGTCTATTCCTTCATATTTCATAGGTGAATGGAGGGTCTCGTAATGCATAAATGAACTAATTATTGTTCAAATTTGAATGGGAAACTGAATCATGTGTGAGAAATCATGAGCCAAAAGGTTGAGAAGGTAGGTGAATCACAATAATGATCAGTGGATGAATCATCGTTGATCTCTTTCTAATATCTAGAATACGGTATTTAAGAGAAGACAATTGTTTTTAGAATAAAATTCCGAAACTATATTTATATGTTATGTCCTTTATTACCTAATTATTTCAAATTTAATGACTCTTAACATATAGAGAAAAATGATGTGAAACTTTTACTTTGCGTCTGATTACCCTTAAACTATATTAAAAAAATTCTAAGCTTCCAAAATATGATTGTCAAATATGTCCTCATAAATTACCTAAAATCAATGCATGCACAATTTCATATTATTTATTGATTCCAAATCTACATGATCTAATTGATTCCTACTATGACTTGATGATTTTTAAGATGTGCAAGATTAATTCTAAGTCAAGATCTCACTTAATATTATACATACATGAAACTTAAATAGATTTCCCAATAGAGTTTAGATGTGAGAAAGGAGATGATAATATGTAAATGATTAAAACTCAAGTTTTAAAATATTACTTAAATTGGAATTTTACCTTAAATGGGTCAAAGTTGAGTATGTTACAACTATATTACCCTTAAAATATACTTCGTCCTCAAAATCCATTCCTTCCTAATGAAAGAATAATTTATTATTGTTTGATCCATATTATCTCTTCAAACAACGTCCACCTTATCAAGCATTATATTGAACTAGGGTTAGAGACCCCATAACTATTGTCACCAATTTCTTTTCATAACTTCTACTAGGACAGAGTGAATAGCCTAAGTATACTTATAGGTAACCAAACATGTTTAGCTCTCCATTATAGATTATTAATCATATTATACAATCATAAGCAACTAAAAGCTAACTTGTTTCCATCAAGTTTGTTTGTTTACTTAAATTTGAGTTTTGTAAAATAGTAATATTGAAAACATATAAATGAGAAACTTAGATGCAAATTTCAAATTCCATATTATTATGGTAACCCCCCTTCATGTAAGTAGGATGAGGATATGATGATCTACACATATTATTTACCTACTATGGTGGTCACGATATCACATGTGTTTCCATTGGAGATTATATCCAAATTTTATTGTTCAAAATGCACCTATGAGGATTTTACACATAGAATTGTGCAACCTAGGCAAACAATTATGATTGATTATGTTAAAAATATGACTTCCCTAGGTCATTATTTCATTCTAAGGACGTTCTAGGCATATTAACTAAGTTATTATTTTGTTCTAGGTTTTATTTGACTAAGTTCTAACTATACTATACATGTATTCTATTTACACTCTAGAATATGCGCACGAGTAATGTCTATTTATGGCTTTGATGCCATCATGTAAAGACCCAACTTTGGAGATCAAATTTTGACATTATTTTGTTTCTATATAAAATATGAAAAATTACATTCATAAAAATCTTTAGGGTACATGGAGGTTTTTAGAAAAGAACCTATACATAAAATACTAAAAAATAATTTTTTCACTACTATAATCATCTTCTCATATAGAGGGCATCTCTTTCGATCTTATTGTTGGATCTTTACTAGATTTTTTCCTTAATAACCCCATGATAGGCGTGGTGTGTTCATACATTCTCCCAAGAAATACATCACACATGAACACAAAATAAGGGCACAAGTTAGTCTAGAAGACATGTATAAAATCTATTTCAATTAATTAAACCCAAAACTCCCAACGGATGGGCCATTATTAACAAAATATGTGGTAACCAAGAATAAATCAAAATAACATAAGGAAATGTAACATGTAGCTAAGTAGTTCAAAAGTTTCAGTAAACGGATTTCAAATTCATTCAACAAGGTATACAACATTTTGAAAAGATTTTCAAGTATTTAGGCACCTGGTATATCATGTCTATGCTTAGGTGACCATGCATTTCTATCATCCACGATGAGAACAACCACATGAAGATGAATTTCTAGTCAACTAGGGGACCACAATCACATATCTTTGCTTAGAGTTGTGGAAGCATAATTTTACTAAACAATTAGACCTTAACATTAAAATCTGAAAATACCAATTATTGTGCCAATTCATCAAATATCTCATTGAAGCTCTTCAAGAACATACTAAATGTTTAACAAGTTGAACTCCCCAATATGTTTTTACATATGTATGATATTCAAGAGGGATGTAAACTTCATATAAAAAAGTGGAAGAATTCCATACCTAATACAAGAGCAATAAATTAACTCAATTAATAAGAATGTCCTTTCCAAAGGTTCGACTGGAGGATACATACAAATAGGGACTTTGGTCACAATTGTTGTTCTGGGCTTCAAATCACTTTTCATCTCTAATGTCATATTTTTCATCGACGATATGATTGTTTGTCATTATTCATGCATGCATACTTTAAGGTTAATGTATAAATTATTAATCCCCAAATAATATTCAACACAGTTGATGTTCTAAAATACTTTAAATATAATTAGACCTAGGGTTTAGTTCCACAATTGTTGATATGACAATAGTGTGTGGACTATTCTCTTCACTGACTTTGAAAATGCTAATAGATTTATTATTCAATAAATTATAGTATTCTACTACTTGCTAATAATCAATGAAACCAATCAAATCTTATATTATTGTAGTTGTGAATGATATGCATATGGTTCCAACTAGTATTTATCCTCTTATACAATAATTCACATACATAGGATCTGAAATTCTAAAATTAGATAATTGCACATGTAGAATTTTAGACTTAATATTCTATTACGTATAGACCAACAATATTTATTTTACATAATAATGTTTATCTTGATAATATAGTATTCCTTTTATGTATATCAACATAAATGTATCAACCGTGGATGTCAAAACTATTCATATCATGCACTCATATGTACATGTTGTATCGATTAAATATTAAACAATCAATGGTCTTACCTAACGACAAAGATTAGCTCTAACATACTGATTAGACAATATTATTATCTAGCTATTATCTAACATGTTTTAACTAACATATAGTTGCAATTCAAAAATTGTCAACACTAGGATTTATGTGGTGATACTTGTTATTATTAGTTGTCAAAGCATTAGTCTATATATACATAGTAATATATATATATATATATATGATAATTATTAGTTAGAAAAGATAAAGTCATACCAGTTGAGTTTATTATTATGTATAATAGGTTTCCATATTATCAAGTGGGCATTGGATAACAATATGCATATGTATATGGGCATTATCATTGAATTATTTACCTAAACCACCATTGACATTATTCAATTTGGTATTAGCTTTTTTCTATAACCAGACTTCCATAATCTGATATTGAGAAAGCATGAGCAAAAAGATTGGAAAGGGGTGTGGAGCGCAATATTGATGGGAGGATAGATCAATGTTGGTCTCTTCTTAATAACCGACATACGACATTTAGGAGAAGCTAATTGTTCTCAAATTGAAATGTCACAAATACATTTACATGTTATGTCCTTTATTACATAATTATTTCAAATTTCATAACTCTTAAAATGTAGAGAAAAATGATGTGAAACTTTGACTTTGAGTCTAACTATATATTATAAAAATTCTAATCTTCCAAAATATGCTTGTCAAATTTGTCCATGTAAATTACCTAGAATAAATGTATGTAAAGTTGAATGTTATTTATTGATTCCAAAGGCACAAGATCTAATTGATGCCCACTATGACTTGATGGGGTCTAATTTTTAAAGAGATGCGAGACTTATTTTGATTCTAAGCGTCAATATGTCCTTGAAATGTGTTAACATGAAATTTAAATATATTTTCAAATTAAGTCCAAATATGAGCAAGGAAGATGACTAATGTGTAAATGATTCAAATTCAAAATTTAGAAGATTAATTAAATTGGATTGTACCTTGCATAGGTCAAAACTGAGTATGTTACAATTTCCATGTGGATCTTACTTTAATCCCTTATCTCAAAGTATGTAACAACCCTCAAAATTTTTCCCTAAATTAAGGCTTCCATCTCCTATAATTTCAAAATACTAGTTTCTATTTTAAAATCTAATTGTATGATCAAACCCTAAGTTTCCATTTGAGCTAAAAATGTAAACACTAAACCTTAATTTACCCTAGTCAATACTAAATACTTAGTTCTAGATAAAGCGTAACTCTATTGATTGAATATCTTCAAATAACCATTGAGTACTCATAGATTATTATGTTTAATCTAGAGTTTTAATTTAGTTTAGGTATAAAATGAGTTTGGAAACATCTTCCCACGTTTAAATTATTTCTATTAGTGGCTACATTTGACCATTTGAAGGTATATATAAAATAGAATAGTGTGTATAAATGTATTACTAATAGATTATGATATATAAATATGCCTTATAACTTATCTTAAAATGTGAATCAGACTTGTTATGGACAATTATCTAAGGTGGACATCTTGGACCTATATGGATAATGTTCATAGAACTAAATTATAAAATAGAAGACATGTATTCCTAATATCACTAAATTGGTTTATGTCTGATTTAACAAGAATAGACCTATGTTATGCATGTCATTTATTACCATTGCAATTATCTGAGTTTTAGTTGTTATGGATCTTTTAGAGCCCTTTAATCTTAACTAGAGTGAAAAGCTATCATCCCCTACCTTTTATTCCCAACAATCCTCAATCTTGAGCCATCTCTCATCTCCACCTTATCATTTGAATTCTTCTCCGTTATGTTCATCTTGCTTTTTCAAGTTGATCAATCCGTTATAGGTCCATCTTTCATCATACATGAGAAACCCTAAAACCAGTGATGAGTCCTTCTCCATCTCAAACAAAAGATTCCTTTCTACACCATAACTCTAAATTATGTCCATAAATGATGATCCTAGAACCCCCTTGCATCCCCTACAAACCTCCTCCACATTTAAAATCACTTGTGCTAGAATCACAATGTTCATCTTTATATTTGATTACAATGGTTTGATCCCCATGATTTTGGTCATCCACGCCCAATTGCCTACCTAAAAAGCTTCCTCGACAATTTTTTCTTCTTCTCAATGTCTAGAAGCCACGCATTTTACCATGTTATTCCTCCAACCTCAACTTCATGCTATTCAATGACATGGACTACATCTCTACTCTAATCTACCTCAGACCACAGTAACCCTCAATCACAATTCCTTAGATATCACTAAAGTTGAACCCATCCACAACTTTCATGAACTCCCACTAAAGACATCATCATGATTTCTAAACTTGCACTTGTATTTTGTGTGTTCACAATTATGGTTTTTAAGGTTCCTTTGATCTTTTTATCCCACCATGTGTTTCTCATGCTTGTATGTCCTTATCAGCTTCGTTTCCCTCGAGCTTTGGTATCCCTTATGATGATCTTATTCCATAGTTTCATTCTTATTTTTTCCTATAGCCATGGAGGCACTTGTAGGTGATGCTCTAGAACCCCTATTAACCTCACTAAATGGTTATGGGTAAGTAAGCACATGGATATCTCTATGAAAATCACCCCATTGTTGAGAGCACATAATATACAATACAATTCTTGTGCTTGAGGCTTTATGTTGCTCATCATTTCTTATCAATGAGGAAGAATCATATGTGGTTGGTTTTCCTTTTTACCCTTGTCTGTTTGATTGTATTGTCACTCATATCTAGTGTATAAGGTAACTCTGTAGATTTATTTGCACTAAGTTATGCCAACTAGTTTTTAAATGGATAATGTGTACATTTGGCTTTTTAGATTTTTTTTGTTATTATGATATTTTTAGAGAAGTATGGTAATTATGTATGTCAATAAACATTACAAATAGCATTTAATGGTGAGTTTATTGAATAAATAATCAATAGTAATGGGTCCCAGACTTCTCTCCCTTGAACATATAGTAACTTCTTATAAAATTCAGATTACTATTAAGATAACAATTTGTGAAAGTTGGTAGTAATAATGTGTTTTTAGGTGATTTAGGGCCCAATCAAGAATGGGATAATCGACCTAGGATTTCCTTAAAGAAGGTCACTGGGTATTGCCACTAGTGCAGTAATATTTTGGTCAAGTGAATGTTGTGTGTGGTTTTCAGTATATTCTCTTTGATTTCAAATAGCTTTCATTTCATGCAAATTGTTAATGATGATTATTCTTACAAAATTATGGTAGCTATAATGTTAAATAGTATTGTGTCCATGATTTATTGTCTATGGCTATGATCCCATTATTATCATCAATATGTACTAGAATACAATCATGTTTTTATATCATGGTAATTTATGCAACCAAAACCCATTAATCATGGTAAACTCCCGTTTAATGTGAGATTTGCAAACTAACTCTTAAAAAATCGGAAAAAAACTTAATTTTTATTTTCTTGAATGTAGAAAACTACAAAGAACATCATACAATCACACTAACAACATCTATTAATATATTAAAGAAAAATATCCACATCTGAGTTCAACTATTGTAAAAAAATCAAAGCATGAGAAGATATAGTTGTAGCATTTAGTATCATATACAAATCATGACACCTAACTTTGGGATCAACGCACAAGCACATCCCAAGATCGAGTAAGCCTCTCTGAGAAGAAAACTTAAAACCCCAAAAAATCAAACTAATATCAATTAGTCACATCCAACAAGCATTTAAGGATAAGTCAATTTCAAAATTTTCAACTAGATTCACATATATGACCATTGAAAGAAAAAACATAATATTCATTTATTAAGATAAAACTCTACATCACTAATCACACGTCACAAACTAGTTATGCAAAAGATATGCATGTTCATATTTAGAACATAAGTATCATATACAAATCATACGATATAAAAAACAAGTCATGTATACATTGATGTATGAAACATCCTACCTCAGACCTGAGTGTACATGGATGAATCTACACACCCCTGGATCAAAATATTCCCGTACTGCACTCATTATTGCAAGGGTAGAGGTGATGGGTGTTGATAATCTAAAAAGGATGGGAAACTACAAGAGTGAGACCAAACTCCCAATAAGAGATAAATAATCTATAGAGTATTTAGAGTAAGTAAGATTTACTATATATGTTGAATTAGGGAGTTCTATGTTATGGAGAAACTTATATGAATCATTAGAATAGGAAAGGTACTATATAGTAAAGGCAATATATAAATACATGACTTGAATACATATTTGATTTTTGAGTCATGATTAGTTGATATGTTCAAACTATCGGTCAGTGAATGTCCCTAGCCCACCATAGAGGATCTTAAGATTATCTAGTCTCATGAAGGTACTACCAAATCTCAGATGGTTTGAGTATTGATGCAGGGTCTCATAAGCATGTGACCTATATTAAACATCAGCCACCATGGGTACTTAGGTCATGGAACCTATCATATCATACTGGAAGTACTATCATACAACATAATATTATAACATTCTCAATAACATTTGTAGAATGGTCATATAACTTCAACATATACAACCCACTTGTACTCATAGATAAGGGTGAATTAATGGTGTACAAAGGACCATACCTTATATGGGTTCTCTATAGCTTGTGTATATTCAATGATATACAAATTTGTCTATCTTTTGACAGTCCTTAGATTGATGCAAAGTTAATTGTTTTGCTTCCTTGACTTCCAAATACTGGGCAAGTTATATGTCACATGACAACTACATGAATTAGGGGTTTACTGATTAGCTACTCCATCTATCATCTTTCATGGAACAAGAAAGATAATTGAAAACATCATACTAAGGTATGGACAATTAAACTATTAGATATCACAAATTCTATATATGTATCAAGTATGAGCATGAATATAATCTTCTGATTTCAACCATATGTAGGACATATCAATGGATAAAAGGCCACTTTTAATAGTCGAAACATCATCTTGTAGCAGTTTGAAACCATTTTAGTAACTGAGCGGCCTAAATCGTGCGTCCTAAAATTGGAGGCGGATTTGAGGAAGTCGAGCTTTTACGTGTAGGGGAGCAAAATAAGCAAAATTTTCAAAAACAATTTATATGAGCATGGCATTTCGTACTAGCAAGGGTACATACACATGATATAAGGGAAAAACGAAATGACACTAAGGGTTGTGGTGAAGAAGAAGATTTTTATACCTCCTTCACGGGTACATGGGTACCCCCCCAAACTTACTCCACACTCTGTCCCAGAGTAGTGAAGAAGACAGGGTGAGGTCATGTTAGCCCAGTGAAGGTTAGTTGGTGGTTCCGCTTGTGCCTTGGAGAAGCTGCAATATGTTCTCCTTATTTGCAGTCTCCATTTTCTTTCCCAGCTGGATGCAGCCTGAACAAGTGCAAAGCTCTCAAAATTATTCGGCCTCCCCTTAATCTTGATATTTCCGTTGTGAACATGAACAAAAGGACTGATCGTCAATCCCAGTTTTAGTCCATCTGAGTCCATTTTCATTCCCAGGAGGGTGCAGCCGGAGTGCCTCTCTATTTTTATTATCTTTCTCTTTTGGAGATGGTCCTAAACCACCGCAGAAGACAGACTATGATAAAGAAATGGTCTTCTCTTGCTTTCTTTTTGGCGGGTGGTGCCCCAGCTGTATCGGGATTCTTCCCCAGAGGTTTGCTGTGCATTATTATCCATACATGTTTATCAAGTTCATAGATCATTTAAATGTTAGGTATGAAAAACTGATATCTGGATAAATCTAGTCTCGTTGTAAAGCCCGGGTATCGTTCATCAAAAGAAAATCTGAGGCGATACGAGATCGGACGATACGGGGAGAACAATGCGGTACCACACGCTGCCCGACACGGGTGTGTCGGGCGATAAGGTCGCATGAAGCAACTGCCCGATAGGACGTCGCAAAAGAAAAATGTGTCGCCCGATAAGGCGTATCAGGCAAACACCATTGGCCGACGTGTCGTGCTTAACTGTGTCGGGCGATACAAGGAAAAATCGATTAAGATCGTCAACCCGATACGAAGTGCGTGATATGAAACCCGTGTCAGGCAAACAAATTGTCGGGCTATACCTTTTCTCTTTGAAGCTCTCGCTCGACACGAAGGCGAAGGCGAGCTGCCCGACATGTGAGCAAAAAGGTGGGTCACTGCATGTGGCACAAGTAGCTAAAAGAGTAAGCATAGTAGCCCGACACGTTGAGCCCTCCTTACTATATATAGCAAACTCAGCTGGGGGTAAAACGGGCAGTTCTGGGGCGCGCGTCGGCCGCTGAGACGTGCCATTCCCGAGACGACGGTCCCATCAGTCTCATTAAGGGCAATTACCCGCATGCACGATACGGTGCACGCCGACCAGGAATGCCATTCGTCACGGCCGTTGCGATGCCCGAGAGACTACAGCCCGATACAAGCGGTCCTGCACGCCAGCTGAGCTGCTGCCCGAAACGGTTAAAAATAGGCAGCCAAAAACTAAAACTTAGGTGAAGAAAAAGCAATTAAAGGGTGAACCATCATCGGCTTAGGGTTAAGTCCCCGACCTCTGAAGGTATTACTCCTCAAAGCTCGTAAAATACAGCAGTGGCCCATTAAACAGAAGAGTCGGTACGCTCGGTGCGTGCACTGACTCGGGCCTTATTACAGTCCATAATGTTCATTTTATAAGGAAGGAAAATGCATCCTACTCTACGACTCGGGCTGCCTCCCGAGGAGCGCTGAAGTTTGCGTCGCCAGCTCGACCGGTGTAGGTTCTTCACGTTCAGCCTTCGACTGTACCCACATCTTGCAAGTTAATTTCTACTCTCCTGACAAAAGCTTCATCTTCATAATACCTCTTTACTCTGTGCCCATTTACTTGAAAGACTTTGGTCGGATCGTCTTTGTCGTAAAGCTCCATCATTCCTGATGGGTATATCTTCGATACCGTGAACAGTCTCGACCATCTTGTTTGTAGCTTTCCAGGAAAAAGACGAATGGAGGACTTGAATAATAAAACTTTATCCCCTTCACTTACATCTTTTCTCCTTAGGTGGGCGTCATGCCACACCTTCGTCCTTTGTTTGTAGATTTTTGCATTCTCATAGGTGTTCATCCTCAACTCTTCAAGCTCTTGGAGCTGCAAAAATATCTTTTCCCCTGCTTTCTCAAGGTCCATGTTTAAGAATTTGATTGCCCAAAGGGCCTTGTGTTCCAGTTCCAGAGGTAGATGGCAGGATTTTCTGTAGATCAGCTTGTAGGGGGTGGTTCTAATGGGCGTTTTGTAGGCAGTCCTATAGGCCCAAAGTGCGTCATCAAGCTTCATAGACCAGTCCTTCTTCATTCGGCTGACAGTTTTTTTCCAGGATCTGCTTGATTTATCTGTTTGAAACCTCTACCTGCCCTGAAGTCTGTGGGTGGTAAGGCGTAGCGATCTTGTGCTTGAATCCATACTTACGTAGGAGTGCTTTGAACTGTCTCTCTCCGAAGTGTGACCCGCCGTCGCTTATTACAGTGTGTGGTACACCGAACCGAGGAAAAATCGTCTTCTCGAATAGCTTGATTACTGACTTGGCGTCGCATGTTTGGGTTGCTACGGCCTCTACCCACTTCAATACATAGTCTACTGCCACTAGTATGTATTGATACCCCCTGGATGGAGGAAACGGACCCATGTAATCAATCCCCCACATGTCGAAGATTTCCACTTCAATCCATCTCGCCATCGGCATTTCATTCCTCCTCCCTATATTCCCCGTTGACTGGCACTCTTTGCAGACTTTTACAAATTGTGCAGCATCTTTGAATAAAGAGGGCCAGTAGAAACCTGATTGTAACACTTTTGCAGTAGTTCTTTCGCTACCCAGGTGTCCACCGTAGGGGGAGGCGTGGCACTCCCTCAGAATGTTCGCGATATCTTCTTCTGGGACGCACCTCCTGTATAGATTGTCAGCGCACCTTCTGAAAAGGAGAGGATCATCCCAATAGTAATTTTCAGCATCCGTGAACAGCTTCTTTTTCTGATTATAAGTGATGTCAGGAGGCAGTTCTCCACAAGCAAGATAGTTGCAGATATATGCAAACCAGGGTAAGTCTTCTTTTGCTTCAGCCAACATCAGAGCCCCATCGGCATAGTCGTCATTGATGGGAAATCCTTCATGTCCTTTAGCTACGATCCTTGATAGGTGATCAGTGATCACATTTTCTGCTCCCTTCTTATTGATAATTTCATGGTCAAACTCTTGAAGCAATGAGGCCCACCTCAACAGTCTGGGTTTTGTGTCCTTCTTTTGCATTAGATATTTTATGGCCCCATGATCTGTATATACCTTGACCTTTGCTCCAATGAGGTATGACCTGAACTTGTCGAATGTGAAGACGATTGCGAGTATCTCTTTTTTTGTGGTTGTATAATTTACTTGAGCTTCGTCCAACGTGCGACTAGCGTAGCAGATCACATGGTGCTTTTTATCTTTCTTCTGCCCCAGGACCGCTCCTACCGCATAGTCGCTAGCATCACACATCAGCTCGAATGGTAAATCCCAATCTGGTGCTTGGAGGATGGGTGGTGATATGAGTGTGTTCTTTAAAGCCTGAAAAGCCGTTAGACATTCATTAGAGAAAACAAATTCAACATCCCTTACCAGCAGATTAGACAAAGGCTTTGAAATCTTCGAGAAGTCCTTTATGAGTCTGCGGTAATAATCGGCGTGCCCAAGAAAGCTCCTCACTCCCGTCACGGACTTCGGGGAAGGAAGCTTGGATATGGCTTCGACCTTGCTGGTGTCCACCTCGATCCCACGCCTTGAGATCTTATGCCCTAGAACAATGCCCTCTCATACCATGAAATGGCACTTTTCCCAGTTTAAAACTAGGTTGTTCTCCTCGCACCTTTGTAGAACCAAGGACAGATTCTTTAGGCAGCTATCGAAGTCCTTTCCATAGACTGAAAAATCGTCCATGAAAATTTCTACGATATCTTCTAGAAAAACTGAAAATATTGATATCATGCATCTTTGGAATGTGGTGGGAGCATTGTAGAGTCTGAAGGGCATCCTTCTAAAAGCATAAGTGTCGTAGAGGCAGGTGAATGTTGTTTTCTCCTGGTCATCGGGCAGGATGGGTACCTGGTAAAATCCTAAAAATCCATCAAGGAAACAGAAAAAGTCATGATGCGCTAATCTTTCAAGAACTTGGTCAATAAAAGGTAGCAGAAAATGATCGTTTTTGGTAGCCTGGTTTAGCTTTCGGTAATCTATGCACATCTGCCATCTGGTGACGGTCCTAACCACCACCTCGTCACCCTTTTCTCCCTTTACCACTGTCATCCCGCCCTTTTTGGGTACTACGTGGATCGGACTCACCCAACTGCTATCGCTGATTGGGTAAATGATCCCCGCATCCCTTAGCTTGATTACCTCTTTCTTGATGACTTCCTTAAGCATCTGATTCAGCTTCCTCTGGGGTTGAGCCAGAGGCTTGGCGGATTCTTCCAAGTTGATGCGATGCATGCATAAGGCGGGGCTAAGGCCTTTGATGTCATCTACTGAATATCCTATAGCCCTCCTGTGGAGTCTCCACTCCTCAAGAAGTCGGTCCAACTAGTCTCTCGAAAGATTGGCGTTGACGATGACAGGGTTTCTCTCTTCTTCATCTAAGAATTCATATCTCAGACCTTCGGGCAATGGTTTCAACTCAGGCTTTGCTCTGGATGCCTTCTCTTGAGGCTCCTCCTCGAGAGAGGCATACTTCACGGACTCAACCACCTCATCCTGTTTGTGCAAATCTTCATCAGACAGGTCAAAAAGGTCGAGATACTTTGCAACTTCAGGATCTTCGAAGTCAGAATCCTGACAGCTTATAGCCCTCGCAAGGGGGTCCACTATCCAGATGTCCTCCTCCATCTCCTCGCAGAATTTATCGTAGCTGTCTGCAAAGCATGCAGATTTAGATAGGGAAAGACCCTTCATTACCTCCTTCATCTTGAAGTCCAGGTGTTCGTTTCTGACCCTTATCGATATAATTCCTTCAGAAACATCGATCAACACCCTTCCTGTTGCCAGGAAAGGACGTCCAAAGATGATCGAGCAGCGAGGGTCCTCTATTGTATCAATGACGACTATGTCGCAAGGAATGAAGAAATTACCGACCCTGATCGGCACATCTTCGACAACGCCGACTGGTCTCTTAAAGGTATGGTCCGCCAATTCGATCCTCATATTGGTACGAACCATGTCGGTTAAACCCAACCTTTGCGCGAAGCTCAGGGGCATGAGGCTGATGCTTGCCCCTAAGTCGGCAAGACCTTTTCGCTCAACGTTGTCCCCGATGGCAAACAGGATCGTAAAAGCTCCAGGGTCTTTTCTTTTGTTTGGCAGGTCAGGCTTCACGAAAGCTGAGGAAGCAGACACTAGGTGCACGGTCTCAACCCTTCCTCTTCTTCGTGATAAGATCCTTGAGGAATTTGGCGTAGGTCAGCATCTCCTCCAAGGCGTCAAGGAAGGGGACTTTAAGATGCAGTTTCCTGATCGAGTCCATGAACCTTTCGTGACGCTTTTTCAGATTTGCATTGATCAGTTTATACGGGAACGGTAGCCTGGGAGCATAAGGATTCCTCCCACCAAATAGCTCATCGGAAGGCTTCTGTGCAGGCTCTCGAGCTTCTGCTTGTCTACCTTCGTCCTCTGCTGGAATCGCACTCTCAGGCCTTGGCTCAGGCTCTAATATGGCTTCATCAGTGTGCTCCACCGTCTTCCCAGATCTTAGTACCGCCATTCTGGCAGTTTAAGGGTAGGAGAGTGTCTTTCCTGCAGGGTCCTTTCTCAGAGCGGCCATCTGGGCCAATCGTTGATCGATCTTTTGCTGGCGCATCTGCAGACTTTCCATATGGTGTTGCATGGAATTCAGAGCTCCAGGACTGGGGAGCGCTCCCTGTGCCAGCTGGTTGATGATAGTGTCTTGTCTTTTTATGTAAGCAAACAACTGACCAACCAAGCTGGGCTGGTGCGAAATCCCATCTCGACCTTGACGTTCACCCTCAGACAGAGATTGCTCACAACGAGACATGGTGTCAGAGCTCAAAGGAACAGGTCACCGTTCTTCAGAGTTCCTGAAATGGCACGAGAAATCAAGTTTAGAAAGTAGAATTATTTATTTTAGGCAAAGAATAGTGATAATGAAAAAGAGAAAAAGAAAAAAAGTGTGTTGTCAAGCTCATTTCTAAGCTTGAGGTACTGGAGCGTAGTTAGTGGATTCGGATTCGTCAACAGTGTCGTTTTGCCTTGTCCCCGGCAACGGCGCCAAAAAGTTGACCGGCCTAAATCGCGTGTCCTAAAATTGGAGGTGGATTTGAGGTAGTTGAGCTTTTACATTTATAACCTGAAACCTTCTAGGCCCCCGCAACTTTGTTTACGGGGTCGAAGTAGATAGACGGGGTCGAACACAGGGACAAGGGTGGTAGTGTTGAGAACTCTGAATCTGAGATGATAAAATTCCCAAAAGGGAACAGCAGAACAAGATCGATAAAACAAAGGAAAACCCTATCTCCAACTGGAGTTACAAGGAAAACTTAGGTTTTAGGCATTTAGCAATTTTTAGGGATTTTCATGCAATAGAAACAGAGAGATAATACTAAAGCTAAAGCAAGGTACCGAGGAGAAAACTTCAGTAAAACAAGCAGCAGTAGAAGCATCCTGTACCCCTCCTCTCAGAGCGGGTACCTCTAACAAGCATCAACACCCCTCTCGAGGTTGTTGAACCTAAATTAGAGTGGAAAGGTTACTAAAGCAACTCTGATTCCGGGCACTCTCGTACTCCAGAATCGGACCAAACACTAGAGCCACAACACCTCTCTCAAGGTTGTTGCAACGGGAAAACATGATTTGGTAGCTAATCGAAATGTGATCCAACATACAAGCTAGAGTTGAGATATTAAACATAGTAATCATCCAATGAGTGTACCAAGCATAAGGCAGCAGGTAATTAACTCTTCTATTTCCGTAAGCATATATAAAGGTTTGATTACATTGCAGAAGTAAAAGAAATAAATGACTGAAATAAAGATAGATGTCGCCTCCTTGATATAGAAGGATGACAGACTACAGCGGACCCTCCAGCCCGATATCGGTCAGGAACCTAGCCCGATACAGATGTGTCGGGCGGCACACCCTCTCAGGCGGCACACCGTAACGGGCAGACTGTATCGTGCGAGAACCCTGGCCCGATACGCTCAAGTCGGGCGGCACACCCTCTCAGGCGACACGCCGTGACGAGCTATACATATCGGGGTCCGGTATCGTGTCGGGCTTAGAGTGTCGCTTCTAGTGTCGGTCACTTATGTCGGGGATCCATGTCGGCCGATATCGGCCTGCAGTGTTGCCCAGGACGACCCTAAGTGAACTATCCCCTCCCTCTCGGGATGGGGAAGCGCCCACATGGAATCGCCCGGTACAAGCACTGAGGCACGATATCCTAGCTCTTTGCAGCTTTCCTGAGGTGGCTCGCGCAGAGTTCCGATCTGTTCCCTCCCTGACCTGTCTTTTCGGCTTCCTGTAGCTACTATTTATAGGCAGTGATTGGGGAAGTTATGGTGCTCAGGGCGCCACGTGTCCTTATTATCGCGGAGTCGGGTGACGGCCGATATCAGTATCGCCCGACACAAGGAAGTCGACTGTTGGTGGACGTGACGGGCGGCGCCTGCCGCTGGGTGGCCTGTGTTGTGCGACAAGATTTAGTTGTCGTGGCGAGCTCGCCTCCCTGTCGGGTAAAAGACGTGTCGCCCGCTAGTCCCTTTCTGTGCGGCATCCTCATGTCGCACGTCGGTATGTTGTGCTACCCTGTCGGGAAGTGAGCGTATCGGCCATCTGGAAGGCCGATGCAGGTGTGGAACTTGTTTGTGGGCCGGGACGGCCTTATTGATGAGAAATGAGTCCAAAATGAAGGAAAACTCTGCAAAAGATGGAAATATTGAATTAAGAGCGTTGTTTGGCCAATTATTGCAAAAGTACATATAAAAGGAGAGGAAAACAGTTAAAAGGGCAGTTTTGATAACAAAATAAGGGTAAAAAACATCACAAAAACGGGTGTTATCAGTAACGTTTCTTACAAAAACTCCAAGACATGCACCCAAAATGATAAAAGTAATGAACACGGGTTAAATTGGCAATTTAGATCAATTTATATGTAAAAAATGATATCTTTCAACTAAATGATAGTATCAATCTAATATTTCTCGTTCTAATACATAAATTAATAAAAAATATGGTGATGATCCTAAAACTCCAAAAAAAAAGCCCAAAACACCATAAAATGGCATCTTTTGCTTACTTTTTCATGTATGTAGTGGAGTTTGGTGACTACATGTAGGAATTACATCACACGATTATGAAATAGAGACTGAGTCACTCTTCTTAGGTGAATATTATGTTTTCATATGTGCATGCATGATCCCTATCTCTATGGATTCACCAAATAGCCAAAAAACATCTACTCTTGCATGCACCAGCAGTAACTAGACCAAAGAAGGGGAAAATACGAGATTTTAGATATACATGCAAGGTTTACACCATGAAATATGAATAACTCCATACAGAAAGGTAGATATGAGAGGAAATAGTAGAAAAGATGACAAGAATGGATGAAACTTACATGGATCTCAGCTCTACTGGTTTGGAATGTTGTCCCAAGCTTAGATCCCTGAGATATCACCAATATGCAAGTGTACCTCCTCCAAGATCCCCTTTCTATAGATTTAGGTTGTACTTTCCCACTCTAAGTAAAGAAAAGAGTTGTACGGTTAAAAATAACACACATATATCATCAAGGTTGTGAGAAAATTACATTTCAACCCATGTCCAAGCCACTTTGACCCTCACTATGACCCAAAAATACCTAATTTAACCTCAAAATCCAGTGGAGTACTAAAAACAACCTGATTTGACCTCCTCCAACATACATTGATTAGACTTGGTTCACATCAACCACCAAACATGGTCAAAGTGGCCAAAACTACCCATTTAAATCAGACTCTAACACACATCAATCAAAAGTGGTGTGCTTTACTGATGAATGTATATTCACCTCATTTTAAATATATATTTCATAGTCTTTTTATTAGAATTGATCTCCTTTTTGCTAATTTTTTAGAATGAATTGCAATTTACCCACTTTTCAACTAGTAATGCAAATTTTTATCTCTTCCTTTTACACTTTGCAAATTTTTACCTCATGGGAAGATACTAACCATCCCAGCATACATACCAATCAGTTTGTTTAGCAAAATAGTCATTTCCTACATTCAATACGTCACACTTGAGAGCCTCAAACGTTTGTTCCAATTTTCCAAGACACTCAGCTCAGTTTCCCAACTGAGCATTTCACAATGATCAAACAACTGTCTTTAATTGCTTCAGGACCAAGTTAGAATCAAGCCACGAGAAGCCATCATGCTTTAGGGTTTTCTACTTCTTTTTGTTCTGGTCACTCATTTCAGAGCCCAACTGGATGTTTCATGCCTTCAAATTACCATTTTGGATTGCACAAAACTCGGTCAAAAGTGTCGCCCTTGCACATTAGGGTTTCTCCCTTAAGTTAGACGCCAATCGTCCATCTCATGCTCTAGACAGCCAGTTGAAGGTTACTTTAAGGCAAATATTCTTTCAAATAGCAGCACCAACCTAATTTTAGGGTTTTGGCTCGCTACCTGAATGTGCATGCCTCTTCAGTCCCAACTGATCGATTCAAGTTGTGAACCGGTCGGTTGGTGGCACACAACAACCGTCACTCCTTTTCCTCTTCCCCTTTCAGGGTTCCCCCCTCCTTCCCTATAAAAGGAGGGGGGACTTCACAATAAAGGGGATTCTACTTTTTGTATTCATAATTTTACTTTGAGCACTTGTTATTTCATTCTTGTATTTGTAATCTTCTAGTTCTTCAATAAAGTTAGTTTTATTCTCAATATCTCCAATTCTCGTTCTATTTTTCTTGATATTCTTTGGTAACAAGGAACTAAGGGATCTAGACATTTAATTGTCACTAGCTAATGTCCCTTTTGGGATTCTTCTTCTAGTCTATGGCTTACTTCCTTTCTTCCTTCATTCTTCTTTTATCTATTATGGATCATGAGTAGTTTTTTATGTCTAGACATGGAAATTACCCCCATAGCCATGTTGTAATATAGATCTATTCTTTATATGATTTAATTTGTTAGATGGTATTTGGTTTGGATAATCACCCGATTAAACGACTTGATCTCTCATTTCAGTCAAACATTAGTATTGGGGATGTGACCACAAATCCCAAGGCTCGGAACAACAAACCAAATGCATAAGGATCTAGATGATACCTCATAAGGATCCTTATTGGGATGATCGACCTAGGATCTGTGAACCCCAGGACCAATGGATTCGCAGGGAGATCATCTTTTGTAGATGCATTGCAAAAAATTTCACATACCCTCTTCTATCTTGTTTTATCATATAGATTTCATCAATCTAGTTTCACGTCGGCTATGGTGGTAAAATCCATAACCTCGATATCCTTTCCCATTGATTCAATCTCATTTCCTCAACTGCTTGTTTCCAATCACTCTTTTCTTACTTGTAATTTACTTCTTTCTCTTAGATGATTCTTCTCTTATTGTTCTAACCTCAATTCTCTTTCTTTTATCCTTAGCATAACTTTTCTTTACCTGTCCCTAGCAAAAAAATTATTTCATTGCAATTTTACTTCATTGTTATAGTGTAATCAACAACCCAATCGACAAACTTTTTACCTTCCTATTAAATAAAATAAAAACCTTCAAAAAATATTGTTCAAAATAATTTAGGTTTTGAAAACAATCTTGAAAATGTTATCCTGTGGGATTGACCCTTCTATACTAATAAACAGCCTTAATTGGTAGTTTTGCCATAAAAATTATTAAACTCTATGATAAAATACCTAGTAAATTGGTGTAATGATGCATATCAATTTTGGTGTAATTCTCGGGGACAACATATTGCTTTTTAGAACCCCAAATTTTTTTGAACAAAACTTTTTTCCCCTTTTTACCTTTTGAGTACCATTCTGGAAGTGCTACTCCTCTTTCTTTTGAGTTTCCATTCTAGCAGTACATGCTTTTTCTATAATTGATTATATTTATTTGATTATAAGTGTGCATGTGACACTCACAACACATTGATTTTGGGCAGCCAGTTTTTGACCCAGAAATCGAAATGACGTTACAACATTTAAATCAACAAAACCTCTTTAGGATGGATGGGGAGGAAGTAACTCATAGAATCGATCAGGCACTCTCTACTCAAAGGGAAGTCATGATGTCCGAGCGTGCGACTCAAGAAGTTGCTTTGCGTGCAACCTACATGGCCAAACAAGAGGCCCTAGAAGCACTCAAATGGAAACTAGAAGACAAAAACATGAAGGAATACTCAGTCCCCAAAACTAGATATGCACAACACCATGTTGTGCCACCCGACATCACAACCCCTCAATTTGAGATCCGCATCCAATGGATCACCATGCTTCAAGCCAATCCCTTTTCTAGCAACAAAGGTGAAAGTTGTCAAAACCATCTTCAATGCTTTTCATATTTACGTTCCCTACATAAAATCCCAGGAATTTCTGAAGATGTCATCTGCCTTAGGTTGTTTAAATATTCCCTTTCTGGCTAAGCCAGTAGGTGGTGCAATTCCATGGAGGGTGAAGAATGTGTCACCATATGGGAGGCATTACAATCCAAGTTTTTAGAAAAATATTGCCCCCTTCTATCACTTATGAAATCAAGGGACAAATTACTCTTTTTTCCATGGTGCCAGGTGAAATCCTAGGAGAAGCTTGGGAGTGGTTTAAGGATCTTCTCTGACTTTCCCCTAACCATGATATTTCCCACGCCCAGCTCATCAAAATATTCTTTTGTGGTGTTCACAATGTCACCAAGGTCTTCCTTGATTCCTTATATGGGGGAAATTTCATGTTTCAAAGCTTAAATAGTGATTGGGAGGTTGCTAAACGTGCTTCTAAAACCCAAGCACGACGAGGAATTGGTGGGGTCCTCAAGGTAGCCAAGGCAGAGGAAAACTCTGACACCAAAAATATTATTGAAAGCCTTAAGCTTATTGCCTTAAAATAGAATCACCTAAAGTCTTCTTTTAGTGCCTATGAAAGGGAGAGCAACCTCAACAAGTAAAGGCTTCTCTTTGTGGAATTGGTCAAGGGTATTATCAGTCCACCCTACAATGTCAATATCTCTGCAATGTCCCCATGCAGCCAGAAGTTGGACATCAAATGGAGGACCTCAACTCCATTCATAACATACCAGGTCAAGCCCATTACAACCCAAACCAAGCCAGAAACTACCATGGATTCTGATATGGAAACCCATAGGGTGCTGAAAATGCTCCCCAACTTACCTCCCAACAAATACCCCCTCATCCTCAATCCAACAACCGTCCACCACCAGGCTTTCCCAACAACAACAACTAGAGGAACTTTGGGAATCAGGGAAATTATAGGGGTCAATTCCAAATTCGTCAGCCCTACCAAGGACAATAATGTCAAATTTCAAACCAACCACCACCACAAATATACCCACCCCCTCAATAGAACACCCCCACTTATCTTTTCAATAGTGAGAGGATTGCTTCCCTAGAACAATGCATCCTTTCCAAAAATCAAATCCTCCTTTCCCAACTGGCTCATCAAAAATCAACGGATGCTCAGTTATCCCAATTCTTTGCCCAATAAAAACCTCCAGTTGATACTTTTGTCGGCCAACCAGAAAACAACCCCAAGCACCCTAAACAACTTAAGGTTGTCTCTACCCTTCCGGGGAAGGCACATGCCCCTCTCCTTCCTATGGAGAAACCCCATGTTGTACCCTTAGATTTTGAGGATGATGACATCGTGATCATTGAAACCCCACCTTCACTAGAACCCACCATTCCAGCCCCTAAAGTCCCACAAGTGGAGTCTGATGAGCCTGAAATCCATGTATACAAACCTCCTCCACCATACCATGACCGCCCAAAGCAAACTAGGCTTGATACCCGTTTCATGAAATTTAGAGGGGCCATGGAGAAGTTACATGTAGGCATTCCCTTCTCGGATGCTCTTGCTGACATGCCTGTTGACTCAAGGTCAATTAGGTCAATGTTGACTCATGTCTAAATTGACTAAACCCATGTTTTGATGATGACTAACCATTCCACATATTGGTGTCTAATGTCTCTACTTGAGTAATTTCAGATTAGGTATAGACACACTCCAAATGCCCTAACTTGCACATCTCAAATTGGAGAAAAGACAAGTCAAAGTCATACAAGTGCACGTTTTTGTAATATGATGTAAATCCATTAGAATCATGTTGTAAATCACTTGTAATGATTGTATGACTTGTAATTAAGCTTAAAAAAATCAGGAGCACTTAGATCGAATGTTAGATCACTTTAGATGCAACTTTAAAAATTGATTACAGGCACTTTGTCGGTCAAGTTTCCCAGCCAGAAAACTCGACTGATCATCCTTGATCAATTTTCTGCAGATTGTATCGGTCGAGTTGTGTTTACACAGAACTCGACCGATCAAGTAACTGACCATTTCGATTCCTAATGGTCGATCGAGTTTTGTCAGGACAAACTCGACTGAGCATTTAAGTATCGGCCTTGTCGTTTACTTGATCGGTCGAGTTACCCTTATAGAAACTCAATCGATTGCACTGTACGGAAAAGTGCAGAAAAGTGCTTCTAGATGTTGTAGAGTTGCAACAAGTGAAAATATATCCGTTGCAAGCCACAAAATGGCTAGTTTTCGTTCTCAAGTGTTCCCAAAGGCTAAGAGGCATCCCTAGCTATAAATAGGACCCCTTGGGCTTCATTCCAAGGTTGAGCATTCATTGCAAAACTCTATGTGAGGTTCCTATTCTATAGTTGAGTGCTTCATACAACCTCCTCTCTCTCTAAGCTTAATCACTTGCTACATCCATTAGAGCGAGTAGGAAATCTGTAAGAGAGCTAGTCCTACATGTATATCTTGTGAGGCTCTCAGTTCCACTACCTCCTTATCTCTCTTTTCAATCATGAAGATGAAGGTTCTCTCTCTTGTCCAAGAGAGGTGAAGAAGAACAAGGGAAGGAGTCCCTTAGTGAACATCAAGGCTGAAGACTTGGAGTTAGAGTGGGTAAGCCCTTGGTGAAGGCAGAAGACTCCTTGCTCAAGTAGGTAAGTCCTTGGTGGAAGCTTCTCCGAGTGAAGGTGAAGTCAAAGGCGGAAGATCCAAGAAGAGTGGGTAATTCCTACAAGGCTGAAGACTTGTGCGAGAGTAGGTAAGTCCTTGGAAGAAGGCGAGAGACTCCTTGCAAAGTGGGTAAGTCCTTGGTAAGGTTGAAGACTCTTTGTATTGGATAGGTAAGTCATTTATTTGGTCATGTATTGTATATCTTATAAATGAATATAAGAGTGCAATAGTTTGGAAGTCCTAAAGGTTGACCTCTCTAGGCAAGTGGACTGACACACTTCTAGTTTGAAGTGTGGAACCACTCTAAATAGCTTGTCTCTTGGTGTATGTTCAATCACTCTCATCCTTGCTATGCATGTTTTAGTTGCACTCAAATTACCTATTTAGCAACCTTATCTTGTCATATATCTTGAAGGTTTAATGAATTTTGTTTAAGTTCTTTCAGCTCTATTCACCCCCCCCCCTCTAGAGCATCTAATCACCCATCTAGGATCCAACAATGCCTGCCTGGTCCAAGTACATAAAAACCCTATTGACTAGGAATTATGCTACAGAAGAGTATGAAATAGTAAAATTTTCTAGGACCACCTCAAATATCATTCAAAGAAAAATGCTTAAAAAATAGAAAGACCCTAGTCCCTTTGGGACTGGGTGCTACTTAGGTGATAATGCTTGCGGAAGAGGTGTTGCAGACTTAGGCATTGGTATTTTGATTATGCCTTATAGTCTTTGCAAGAGATTGGGTTTTTTGGATATGCTCCCCATTGCCATGACCATCCAATTGGCAGACACATCCATGATGAAAACTATGGGTATCATTGAAGATATACCTATAAGGGTTAGAAAAGACATCTATGTTCCATGTGATTTTGTGATCATGGACATCAAGGAAGATTTACATTATCCTCTCATTTTGGTCGTCCCTTCTTGTCCACTGTCACAACCTTGATTGATGTTGTGGTCAGAACCATTCTTTTGTGCCTTGGGAGACAAGCCCTAGAGTTTAGGGTATTTGAAAGCATGAGGGGACCTAGCCTCTAAGAATAGGTTTACCTCCTTGATTGTATTGATAAGCTTTCCCAGTTGAGGCAAGAATGGGAGTTACTCGAGGATCTCCTCCATACTGCCTTCATGGCCCTTGCTGAGTGTGGGTATGAAGATGAGCAATTGGATCAATACAAGGCTCACTTGGATAGCTTTAAAGAAGTTTCCGATGAGGAATTCGAGGACTTAATATGGTATCTCTTCTAGAAGAGAAACCCAAACCCCCTAAGGCCCCAGAAATGAAACCTCTCCCAGAAGGATTTAAATAAGTTTTCCTTCATGAGCAACAAATATGCCTTGTTATCATTAATTTTGATCTTACTCGTGACTAGGAAACTAAGATCATGACTGAGCTTAGAAAAAGGAGAGCAACCCTATGGTATAAAATGGCCGATTTGATAGGGATCAATCAAGCTATTTGCATGCATAAAATCCCTATGGTATAAGAATAAAAACCATCTTGAGACCCTCAAAGGAAACTAAATCTGAACATGAAAGAGGTTGTCTGATTGGAGGTTATCAAACTCTTAACTTAAGGAATCATCTACCCCATATCTGACTCTCCTTGGGTCAGTCTTATCCAAGAAGTCCCCAAGAAAGGGGGAACCACTATTGTGAAGAATGATAAGGATGATCTCATCCCCACCCATACTGTTACATGATGGAGGATGTGCATTGACTATGGGAAATTGAATAAGGCCACTGGGAAAGATAATTTCCCTCTTCCCTTCTTGGATCAAGTACTAGAATGCCTTGACCATCAAAAATATTCCTTATATCTTGATGGCTATGTAGGTTTTTATTATATTCCCATCCATCCTGTGACCAGGAGAAGACGACCTTCATCTACCTGTTTGACACTTATGCATTCATGAGAATGCCATTCAGGCTCTGTAATGCCCCGTCACCTTCCAGTGGTGCATGTGTGCTATTTTTTCTAGGTTAACTGAAACTGTTATGGAGGTGTTCATGGATGATTGCTCTATTTATGGTGAATCTTTTTATTCTTATCTTAGAGACCTATCTCTTGTTTTGGAAAAGTGTGAAGAAGCACACTTGGTTTTGAATCGGGAAAATGTCACTTCATGGTAACATAAGGTATTGTTTTGGGACACCGAGTTAGCAACCACGACCTAGAGGTAGATAGAGCCAAGATTGAAGTGGTCACCAAATTTCCCCCTCCCACTTCTGTAAAGGACATCCATGCCTTTCTTGGGCACACTGGTTTTTATCAGGGATTCATCCACGATTTTTCAAAAATTGTCAAACCTCTAACCAACCTTCTTCAAAAAGATGTTCCCTTCTCCTTTGATCATGCATGTATGACAAGTTTTCTTTGTTTAAAGGAGGCCCTCACACCTACCCCCATCATTTGTGTACCTGATTGGGCCTTGCCTTTCAAAATTATGTGCGATGTCAGTGGTTTTGTTGTTGGTGCCATTCTTGGACAACATGTTGACAAAAAGTACCATGTGATTTACTATGCATCCCAAACTTTAGATGATGCACAATGGAACTACACTACCAAAGAGAAGTAAATGTTAGCCATTGTCTATGCCTTCAATAAGTTCTTCTCTTACCTCATCGGATCCAAAGTAATTGTTTATACAGACCATGCATCCATTCAATATTTAATGACCAACAAGGATGCCAAACCTTGTCTCATTGTTGGATCCTTTTACTGTAGGAATTAGATTTAGACATCCTTAATAAGAAAGGTTGTGAGAATGTTGTATCCGACCATCTTAGCCACCTAAGAACTTGTGATGATGATGGTATTCCTATCAAAGATTCTCTACCAGATGACCAGTTTCTCAAGTTAGAATCTCAATACCCTTTGTTCATTGACTATGTTAATTATCTTGCAGTAGGTGTTTACACCCTGATTATAAGGGACATACTAAAGTAAAATATTTTCATGATATCAAACACTACTAATGGGATGACCCTTATCTTTTTAGGCTATGTGTTGATGGTATCTATTGCATGTGTGTTACTGAGTAGAGGCTCATGACATTCTTGAGCAATGTCACTTTGGCCCCATTGGAGGGATTGTGAGTTCTTAGAAAACGTCTAGGAAAGTTCTCCAATCTGGTTTCTTTTAGCCTACCATATTCTGAGTGTAACATCCCTGACCTGGGTTATGAGTTAACCCTAGGTGTTTTGCCTAAATATGTAATTAAATCTTTGTGATTAACTCTGAGCATGTAATTAAGTTTCTCAGAAACATATATTTCAGTATTTGCTCCTTTTTAATTAAAGTTGTAGCATTGTTTTGATATACAGGGACCTATGTGCAATTTACCCAGTTAAAAGGGTTAGCTTGCAATTTGCACATGATGAGATGTTCCTCTGATGTTGAGACATCATGAGAATCTTTTTGGCAAAGTATGAGGGATTTCCCAAGCTTGGGCACCAAGGTGCAGCTGTGGAAGCAATCCCGGTGCTTGAAACCCTAATTTGGGGTAAAATGCAATTTACCCAAATTAAGGGATGCAAATTGTGAAATATGTCATCTAATGTATCTTTTTAGACTCTTGCCATCATTAAGAGAAGAAATGATGAGGGAGTCACCTCAATTGAATTATCAAGTTATGAAATATACCTTATGATTGAATAATCAGGGTATATGTGCAATAGTTCTTTATGTATGTACCTTATTATTAGATTGCTCTTATTTGCCTTCTTTTTCTAAGACCTTAAGAGAAGGTTGTCTTTAGAATAAAGAGGAAGGGACGATCAAGTAAAGAAGGAGGGACCTAGATGGAATTATGGACAACTTATGAACTAATGTTGAAGAATTCTACCCTAGTATATATACCCTCAACTTCTCTAAGCAAGGGAACTTGCCCTTCGTTCCTTCACTGTTCCATTTCACCAAAAACGACCAAAGACTGCCCTGGAGCTAAGGAGGACGACCAAAGGAAACAAGGTAGGTTTGGGATCCTTCTTCTTGCCTAATTCTATGGTTAGAACTCGAATTCAAGGTCAATTTGGTGGCTAACTCTTGAAACCCTACCTTTCTAGCCATCTATTTTCGTTCTTCCTTGGAGTTTTCACCTTGGACAACCTGTGGGAACTCAAGGACGCCATTAGAGCTTGGAGCTTGAAAGCTTGGAGCTCAAGGAGCAAGCTTTAGGCGGGTTTTATAACTCTAAACCCATGCTTTACTATGTACATCTCTTATATGTGGTTAGATGATAGCTCTTCATGTTTCCCTACTTTTCCCTGATATTTTGCAAGCAAATCCATGGGATATTCATACTGTTCTTGAGCTAGGAGATTAAGTCGTGATTTCCAAGAAAACCCACCGCTTTTCACTTCCTTAAACGGTCTCACCAGTTTTCTCTCTCGGTCTCAAGACCGCGAGGTGAGCAAACGGTCTCGAGACCGCGACAGGGCAAACGGTCTTCAAGACCATTTTTCCCCGTTTACCGAGCATTTACCGTATAAGAACATTGTTCATAATTATATAGGCTAATTACCCTCAAAATTTTGGAGGCTAACTCCAAGGGAATCGGGAGATATGACCTTTTTAAGTAACAACTTTATTTTAATTTATGCCTGATTTTCAAACGGTCTGAAATTGCCTTTTTGGGCAAACGGTCTCAAGACCGTGTAAGGTCGTTTACCAGGCGTTTACCGTATGATATTACTGTTCAAAATTATGATAATTAACAACTCACCAAGTTTGATGGTCTAATTCCAAACGGGCTAAGAGTTGAAGGGTGAATACTAGGGCTAACCCTAGGTGAAATCAGTACTGAAATTATGGTGACCTAATTAGGGTTTTTAGGGTTGATTTACTTAAACGGTCTCAAGACCGTTTGGGGGTCATCCAAACGGTCTCAAGACCGAGAGGGAAATCAACCATGACCGTTTGGAGGTCTGGGGTCAAGATTAGTTGACCAATTGAAGGTACAATTACACCAAATTACATTGCAATTAAATATTGATATGATCATCAACTCAATAGGTCAGACCTTGATGAATTTGCACTAGAATCCAAAATTGGATGGGAAAACGGTCTCAAGACCATTTGGAACTCATCCAAACGATCTCAAGACCGAGAGGACAATCACCCAAGACCGTTTGAAGGTCCAGGGTTAAGTAATTTGACCAATTGAGGACCCAATTGCAAATAAGTTATCAATTTAATCAAAATTTTGTTTTGTGGTTCAATCATGGTTCAACCCCTATTAAATCACCTTAGACTTTGATGAAAACTTGGGCAAACGGTCTCAAGACCATGTGGGGTCCACCCACATGACCTCAAGACCGTTTGGGCCAAGTTTGGGCCCAATTGGAGCTCAATTGAAGGGTTCAACCTTGTGTTGATGCACATTGTTGAGTGTTGATGGGTGAACATTGATAGACCCTAATTAAATCGACTTCAACCCTAATTGGTCAACCATTGAGGGTCAATTGAATGACCAAGTGGTCAAGCATAATCTTAATTGACCCAATTCATAAGTGGTCATCATAGCTTTGATCTTTTGAGGGCTTCAACTTTGGTTGACATTAGGTGGTAACCTTTGATTTCATTGTTGAAGGACCAAGCGGCTAAGACCATGAGAGCCTCGCGGTCTCAAGACCGTGAGAGGGATCGCGGTCTCAAGACTGTGAGGGGGCTCGCGGTCTCAAGACCGCGAGGGGCCTCGCGTTCCTGAGGTCAAAGTGGGCAAACGGTCAACATCTCTTCGCGGTCTTGACATCAATGTGGCCCTCGCGGTCTTAACATCAGGTTGAGCTTCGCGGTCTTGAACCATTTGAAGAGGCTCGCGGTCTTGGAGTCTAAGGAGGCTCGCGGTCTTAGAGTTAGAAGAGGGCTCACGGTCTTGAAAAGTCAAATTGGCTAAACGGTCAACACTTTCAAACGATCTCAACTCAATTAAAGAATGATGGTTGAAGGTCAATCAATGTGATTCAAAGTTGACTCCTTTCAATCAATTGATGAAATAAATGGTTCAATGTTGCCCTAATCAAACCCTAATGATAACCTAGGATTTTAAGGGGCTAATTGACTAAGGTTTTGACCCTAATGATGATCAATGGGGTGAATTACCAAAATACCCCTGAAGGGTAAATTGAATAATACCTTGATCAAATCAAACCCTAATCACATGATCGTGATGATTTAGCTATGTTAGCTTATGATGACTCAATCCAACCTGATTTAGAGTGATGTTGACATCACCTAATAATATGAGGAGAGAGAAAGTACTTCTAGAGAGAGAGAGTACTTCTAGAGAGAGAAAGTACCCTTTTTAAGTGGAAACTCAATTAAAGCATCTCCAATGCACATGAGTGAGTATAATTAGGGTATGATCCACCTGTGTGAGGTCATAGAAACCCTAATTATGATAAATGATGAACCTTTAACTAATCTGAGAGCATCAGTGATGATGTTACTCATACATAATGATGATATGAGTTCAATTCACCCTAATGTGAATAGTAAACCCTAATTCAAGGGTGATGACATGTGATGTGAATAGTAAACCCTAATTCAAGGGTAATGGCTTGCATTTGAGTATTAAACTCCAATTGATGAGAATTAGAGATTTAACTCTTATAGCAAGAGTGGGAAGTATATTTCCTTATTTTGTATTACCTTTATCAGTTGTATTAACCATGTAGGTCCTGATATGAAGGTAATCATATCCAGGTATGGATGTTGATGTTATATTCATTCAAGGCATGTTGTTAGACTTATGAATAATTAAAGTAATTTGATGCCTTGTCAATGGCATCCTATGATGATAATGGGCTGTGAGAGCCATGAATACCATCAAGGTCATGCCTTAGAGATGACTTGTGATGAGGATAATGAGAAATGATGATTGGTATGAGTTAGGCATGTTACATTTAGTATTCTTCTTTTATAGCTGTTATGCTACTGTTATTGTTTGAAGAACAATGTATGCTGTTAAAGAATACTGAATGTACCTAACTAATCAAGTATAATGTAGAGCCCTGATCATAGATCCATCATTGTCAGAAATTAAATGATGGTGAAACAGGTTTTCCTCAGGGAACTCCTGGAGCACATACTTTTGAGTATGTGGGGTACATGGATGTGTAGAACCTTACATCCTAGTGTAGGAAAGTGATGTAGATGTATAATCCATCCATCCTTCACTATAATTCCATATCGTATCAGTGGTAGGTAAACATGAAACCTCCTGATGACGAAGAAAGCACAGATATCTGTATCAGTGGTAGGTAAATATGAAACCTCCTGATGACGAAGGGAGTACAGAACGCCACTGTGACTCTAGAATAGCGAAGGACCAGTTTACCCTGGTGAGCTATAGTAGTAGAGACACGAGATGTCCTACAAGTGATCCTCTTACTGACTGAGGAAGGTGAAGGTCATGAGAATCCGGCTCTCTTAATGACCTATGTATGATACTGATGTGACTTCTCAGCGATCAGTTGGAGTATGAGTGGTATGCCTCATCTCCACAGGGCATAATGTTGTTTGTAAAACATAATCAACCATGTAGTATAACTTGTTAGAGATGACTCCAAGTTAGTTGATTGATGTTACATTGCAATAGTGTTTATATTCTCCATATCTCCTAAATGGTAGAGATCTTGTTATACCTGCAACTGTTATAGAATACTTTGAAGACTTTACTGCTTAAGATATTCTTTGATGTTATAATAAAGCTTCTGGCGAAGAGTTATAACTCTCGCTGGGACAATTATGTATACTTGTCTCACCCCGTAGACTTCAACTTTTTAGGTGGACGTTGGAGACGAAGGAACCAGCCTACAGGTGTCCAGTCTCAGCAGCAGCAGCACCAGGAGCAGTAGTAGAATCTCAGGTGGAGATTATCATGCCATGTGGTGTAGTTAGAGTTAGTCCTATGTGTCCTCTGTACTCTCCGGTCTTGGAGTCCTTTGTATAGTGATCTTGAGATTTTGTATCTTGATGTATATAATTACTCAAGAAGTAATTATCCTGAGATGTAAATAGTTTATCTCTCTTTATGAAAGAAGTTTTATGGATCCAAGTTCTTATCTCGAAAAGTTTTAATTTCCTGTGGTTTTTGTCTTCCGCTGACTACCGATTCGCTTCCGCTAAGTTTTAATCGTGTTTATGTCATGGTTTGGAGATCAGAGCCCACAACTAGTGGTATCAGAGCTCTAGGTTAGTTGAGTCTACAGAGGTATAGGACTTAGGATGTCAAGTCTACTTTTAGTACTCCTTCCTTATCTAATAGAATCTTCTGCTCCTCAGGAGAAGAAGATACATAAGGATGTCAGAACATCATGATGAGTACGTGGCAGAAAGTAGTGCTAGTGCACCTCGAGGCGGTGCAAGAGTTCCGAGAATAGAACTACCTGCACCGGAGTTACCAAGAGAGCCACCCCAGTTTGACCCAGCTGACATGAGTAATCCAGCTGTACAGACAATGTTCGGGCAGTTCATGACTGCCATGACACACATAACTGATAGGATGCCCATTCCTGCACCTAGGGCACCTGTCCAGCCTGAAGCACAAGGTATCGGTAAGACATTCGAATGACTTCGTCGTGTCGGAGCTACCGAATACTTCAGAACTGCCGACCCTGCAGATGCTGACTTATGGTTGACAGAATTGGAGAAGGCTTTCAGGATTCTTATAATTCCGGAAGCTGAGAAGGTTAGACATGCTGTCTATCTTCTCAAAGGCAGTGCTGGTCACTGGTGGAACATGGAAAAGCAGAAGAGGCCTGGAGTAGAGTTCTCATGGGAAGAGTTTCGTCGGGAATTTATCAAAAGATATTTTCCAAAGACCTTCCTAGATGAGAAAATCTCTCAGTTCGAGAAACTAAGGCAGGGTATGATGAACATTAGTGAATATGAAGCTAAGTTCATGGAGTTGCTGCGATTCTGTCCGCACATGGCTGCTACGGATGAGGAAAGAATCAGAAGATTCGAGAAGGGTTTGAATTCTGATATGTCAACCCCTGTATCTACCTTAGAGAACCGAGAGAGATTCTCTACCTTCGTTGAGTCAGTCTGAAGGATAGAGAGATCTGTGGTTGAGAAGAGACAAACCCATAAGAGATATCCACAGTTCCAGGGTTCTTCATCTAAGGATTCCAAGAAACCTAGATTCTCTTCACCTAACCCTCCACCACCCAGATCAAGTTTTCAAACTCAATGGACACCAAGCAGAGGTAGAGGACGGAGTCAACCGCTTCAAGGGACACACAGTTCTGCATCAGTGTCAGTTACTGGACCACCCAGACCACAGCAACAGGAGAAGAGTTGCTACAACTGTGGTAAGGTGGGACACTTGATGAAGGATTGCCGTTCTAGGCCTGTCGGTGTGACACAACAACCTCCGAGACAGAATCAACAGGGGTCTCAGAATAGACAACATCAAGGAGCAGCTCGAGGACATGGACAAGCGTCTCAAGCTGGATCATCAGCACCACCTCAACACCAGGCGACTGCAAGGTTCTATGCTATGAACCCACCTGAGGCAGTGGTCAATCCACGGGTAGTGGCAGGTCAGATGGAACTTTTATATTCTGATATGTCTACATCCTGTGTTGTATCCGTTCTGATTGATCTGGGTGCTACGCACTCTTTCATCACTCGTAAAGTGATTCGTAACTGCAATGTGACTGTTAGTCATAGAGCAGATAGTTTGTTGTTGGAGACTCCGTTGAGTGGGTCTGCCGTTTTGTAGGAGGTATGTTCTCCCTGCATCCTCTTCTTTTCTGACCATCGCATTCAAGTGGACCTTATACCACTTGATATGCAAGGATTTGATATAATCCTTGGGATGGATACCTTAGAAAGGTATAGAGTTGTCTTGGATTGTGAGTCCAAGTTGGCTGTGTTTGCTAATGAAAGCAGCACATGGATCTTTCAAGGAGAAAGAAAGATTCTGCCCACCTGTCTTGTATCAGCTATGGTTGCGGATAAGCTGTTGAGGCAAGGATGTTATGCATTCTTGGCCCATGTGGTAGATGTTACCAAGGAAAGTTCCAATCCTGCCGAAGTTCCTATAGTCAGGGAATTCGAAGATGTGTTTCCTGAAGAACTTCCTGGTATACCACCACCTCGGGAGATTGATTTTGAAATTAATCTGATCCCAGACACGAAACCCATAGCCTAGACTCCGTATAGAATGGTGCCTGTCAAGATGGCAGAACTCAAGAAACAGCTTCAAGAGTTACTTGAGAGAGGTTTTATCCGACCAAGTACTTCACCTTGGGGTGCTCCGGTCTTATTTGTTAAAAAGAAAGATGGGTCAATGCGGTTGTGCATCGACTACAGACAACTCAATAAAGTAACAATAAAGAATAAGTACCCTCTGCCGAGGATTGATGATCTCTTTGACCAGTTGTGTGGTGCAACAGTATTTTCAAAAATAGACTTGAGGTCTGGATATCATCAACTCCGTATTAAGGATAGTGACATATCTAAGTCCTCCTTTAGGACAAGATATGGTCACTATGAGTTCACGGTTATGTCGTTTGGACTAACCAATGCACCAGCTGCATTTATGGAACTCATGAATAGAGTTTTTTGACCTTTCCTTGATCAGTGTGTTGTCGTCTTCATAGATGACATTCTGATCTATAGTAAGGATGCTCAGCAGCATGAGCAGCATCTTCGCCAAGCTTTGACCTTGCTAAGAGAACATAAGTTGTACGCTAAGTTTAGCAAGTGTGAGTTCTGGCTGCCGGAGGTATCTTTTCTTGGACATGTGATATCCGCCTCGGGAATTCGTGTTGACCCTACAAAGGTAGAATTTGTTCTACAATGGGAACAACCAAAGACACCGACGGAGATTCAAAGTTTCTTGGGGTTAGCTGGCTATTATCGAAGGTTCATTAAGAACTTTAGTTCTATAGCTTTACCTTTGACCAAGTTAACCCGGAAAGATGTTCCTTTTTCTTGGAGTGATAAGTGTCAACAGTCTTTCCAGTTGCTGAAGGAGAGATTGACAAGTGCACATGTGCTAGTGCTACCTGAACAAGGAAAAGGATATGTAGTCTTCTGTGACGCTTCCAAAAATGGACTAGGATGTGTGTTGATGCAGGATAAACAAGTGATTTCTTTTGCTTCCCGATAGCTTAAGAAACACGAGGAGAATTATCCAACACACGATCTGGAGTTAGCTGTTGTGGTTCATGCTTTGAAGATCTGGAGGCATTATCTTTACGGAGAGACATTCCAGATTTTCACAGACCACAAAAACCTTAAGTATATCTTCTCTAAGCATGAGCTCAACATGAGGCAACGTCGCTGGATGGAGTTAATCAAGGACTACGACTGTACAATTGATTACCATCCAGGCAAGGCCAATGTTGTTGCATATGCCTTGAGTAGGAAATCAGCAACATCAACCATGAATGGAGCACAACTAAACTCTTTAGTATGATCTAGGAGAGATATGCTTATCTCTTTAAGGCAAGACAATGTACAGTTGAAGGTGTCATTGTTAGCCGGATTGTTGGCTGAGATGCATATTAAACCTACCCTAAGAGAGCATATTAAAGAAGCACAGCTAGGTGATGCTGCAGTTCAGCAGAGTAGATCTGAGTATGAAAATGAGAAGCAAGATGGTTTTCATGACTCAGAGGACCAAGTAGCTTGTTATAATGGGAGAATGATAGTGCCGGATGTGGACAACTTGAGGAAGTTAGTCCTGGAAGAAGCCCATTCTTCCATGTATGCTATGCATCCAGGGAGCACCAAGATGTATAGGAATTTGAAAGATCTGTATTGGTGGCCTGGGATGAAGAAGGATGTTGCAGAGCTTGTTCTGAGGTGCCCCGTGTGTCAGCAAGTTAAAGCTGAACACCAGAAACCTGCAGGAACAATGCAACCTTTACCCATACCGTAGTGGAAGTGGGACCATGTGACCATGGACTTTGTTGTTGGCCTACCCAGGACAAGCAAAGGACATGATTCCATTTGGGTAATTGTGGATAGGTTAACTAAGACAGCACATTTCTTACCTGTCAAGACAACCTATTCTGCTGAAAGGTTATCAGAGTTGTATGTTCAAGAGATAGTGCGTTTGCACGGAGTTCCTGTCACAATAGTTTCTGACAGAGGTCCTCAGTTTACAAGTCATTTTTGGGAACAGTTGCATAGAGCCTTAGGCACTAAGCTGAGGTTTAGTACGGCCTTTCATCCACAGACTGATGGACAGTCGGAAAGGACCATACAAACCTTAGAAGACTTGTTGAGAGCATGTGTTCTCCAGTTCACCGGAAGTTGGGATCTACACCTAAGCTTGATAGAGTTTGCCTATAACAATAGCTATCAGCATAGTATTGATATGGCACCTTATGAAGCCTTGTATGGTAGACGTTGTAGATCACCTTTGTGTTGGTTTGAGACCGGTGAACATCAGTTGTTAGGTCCTGACCTTGTGCAACAGACCACAGAAAAGATTAAAGTAATACAACATAAGATTAAGATTGCTCAAGATAGGCAGAAATCTTATGCTGACAAACGTCGTAGACCCTTAGAGTTCCAGGTTGGAGACAGAGTGTATCTCAAGGTCTCACCTTGGAAAGGGGTCCTTCATTTTGGAAGGAAAGGGAAGTTAGCTCCTAGATTTATGGGACCTTATCCAATCATTGAACGGATTGGAAAAGTAGCATATAAACTAGAGTTGCCCCCAGAGTTACAGAGGTTGCATACTGTGTTTCACATTTCTATGCTGAAGAAATGTCACCCAGACACCGAGTCAGTTCTACAACCTATGGAGGTAGAATTGAATGATGATATATCCTATGAGGAGGGACCTATGTCAATCCTTGATAAAAGAATTAAAAAGTTAAAGAAGAAAGATATAAGTCTTGTGAAAGTCCTCTGGAACCATCGTGGTGTTGAAGAAGCCACTTGGGAGTTAGAGGATGAGATGAGAAGGAAGTATCCTGCCCTTTTCTCTTAGTATGTTTTATTGATTTCGGGGACGAAATCCTTGTAAGGGGTGGATAAATTGTAACATCCCTGACCTGGGTTATGAGTTAACCCTAGGTGTTTTGCCTAAATATGTAATTAAATCTTTGTGATTAACTCTGAGCATGTAATTAAGTTTCTCAGAAACATATATTTCAGTATTTGCTCCTTTTTAATTAAAGTTGTAGCATTGTTTTGATATACAGGGAACTATGTGCAATTTACCCAGTTAAAAGGGTTAGATTGCAATTTTCACATGATGAGATGTTCCTCTGATGTTGAGACATCATGAGAATCTTTTTGTCAAAGTATGAGGGATTTCCCAAGCTTGGGCACTAAGGTGCAGCTGTGGAAGCAATCCCGGTGCTTGAAACCCTAATTTGGGGTAAAATGCAATTTACCCAAATTAAGGGATGCAAATTGTGAAATATGTCATCTAATGTATCTTTTTAGACTCTTGCCATCATTAAGAGAAGAAATGATGAGGGAGTCACCTCAATTGAATTATCAAGTTATGAAATATACCTTATGATTGAATAATCAGGGTATATGTGCAATAGTTCTTTATGTATGTACCTTATTATTAGATTTCTCTTCTTTGCCTTCTTTTTCTAAGACCTTAAGAGAAGGTTGTCCTTAGAATAAAGAGGAAGGGACGATCAAGTAAAGAAGGAGGGACCTAGTTGGAATTATGGACAACTTATGAACTAATGTTGAAGAATTCTACCCTAGTATATATACCCTCAACTTCTCTAAGCAAGGGAACTTGCCCTTCGTTCCTTCACTGTTCCATTTCACCAAAAACAACCAAAGACTGCCCTGGAGCTAAGGAGGACGACCAAAGGAAACAAGTTAGGTTTGGGACCCTTCTTCTTGCCTAATTCTATGGTTAGAACTCGAATTCAAGGTCAATTTGGTGGCTAACTCTTGAAACCCTACCTTTCTAGCCATCTATTTTCGTTCTTCCTTGGCGTTTTCACCTTGGCCAACCTATGGGAACTCAAGGACGCCATTAGAGCTTGGAGCTTGAAAGCTTGGAGCTCAAGGAGAAAGCTTTAGGCGGGTTTTATAACTCTAAACCCATGCTTTACTATGTACATCTCTTATATGCGGTTAGATGATAGCTCTTCATGTTTCCCTACTTTTCCCTGCTATTTTGCAAGCAAATCCATGGGATATTCGTACTGTTCTTGAGCTAGGAGATGAAGGCGTGATTTCCAAGAAAACCAACCGCTTTTCACTTCCTTAAACGGTCTCACCAGTTTGCTCTCTCGGTCTCAAGACCGTGAGGTGAGAAAACGGTCTCGAGACCGCGACAGGGCAAACGGTCTTCAAGATCGTTTGGCCCCGTTGACCGAGCATGGACCGTATACGAAAATTGTTCATACTTATATAGGCTAATGACCCTCAAAATTTGGGAGGCTAACTTCAAGGTAATCGGGAGATATGACCTTTTTAAGTAACAACTTTATTTGAATTTATTCCTGATTTTCAAACGGTCTGAAATTGCCTTTTTGGGCAAACGGTCTCAAGACCGTGTAAAGTCGTTGACCAGGCGTTGACCGTATGAGATTACTGTTCACAATTATGATAATTAACAACTCACCAAGTTTGATGGTCTAATTCCAAACGGGCTAAGAGTTGAAGGGTGAATACTAGGGCTAACCCTAGGTGAAATCAGTACTGAAATTATGGTGACCTAATTAGGGTTTTTAGGGTTGATTTACCTAAACGGTCTCAAGACCGTTTGGGGGTCATCCAAACGGTCTCAAGACCGAGAGGGAAATCAACCATGACCGTTTGGAGGTCTGGGGTCAAGATTAGTTGACCAATTGAAGGTACAATTACACCAAATTACATTGCAATTAAATATTGATATGATCATCAACTCAATAGGTCAGACCTTGATGAATTTGCACTAGAATCCAAAATTGGATGGGAAAACGGTCTCAAGACCGTTTGGAACTCATCCAAACGGTCTCAAGACCGAGAGGACAATCACCCAAGACCGTTTGAAGGTCCAGGGTTAAGTAATTTGACCAATTGAGGACCCAATTGCAAATAAGTTATCAATTTAATCGAAATTCTGTTTTGTGGTTCAATCATGGTTCAACCCCTATTAAATCACCTTAGACTTTGATGAAAACTTGGGAAAACGGTCTCAAGACCATGTGGGCTCCACCCACATGACCTCAAGACCGTTTGGGCCAAGTTTGGGCCCAATTGGAGCTCAATTGAAGGGTTCAACCTTGTGTTGATGCACATTGTTGAGTGTTGATGGGTGAACATTGATAGACCCTAATTAAATCGACTTCAACCCTAATTGGTCAACCATTGAGGGTCAATTGAATGATCAAGTGGTCAAGCATAATCTTAATTGACCCAATTCATAAGTGGTCATCATAGCTTTGATCTTTTGAGGGCTTCAACTTTGGTTGACATTAGGTGGTAACCTTTGATTTCATTGTTGAAGGACCAAGCGGCTAAGACCATGAGAGCCTCGCGGTCTCAAGACCGTGAGAGGGCTTGCGGTCTCAAGACCGTGAGGGGGCTCGTGGTCTCAAGACCGTGAGGGGCCTCACGGTCCTGAGGTCAAAGTGGGCAAACGGTCAACATCTCTTCGCGGTCTTGACATCAATGTGGCCCTCGCGGTCTTAACATCAGGTTGAGCTTCGCGGTCTTGAACCATTTGAAGAGGCTCGCGGTCTTGGAGTCTAAGGAGGCTCGCGGTCTTGGAGTTAGAAGAGGGCTCGCGGTCTTGAAAAGTCAAATTGGCTAAACGGTCAACACTTTCAAACGATCTCAACTCAATTAAAGAATGATGGTTGAAGGTCAATCAATGTGATTCAAAGTTGACTCCTTTCAATCAATTGATGAAATAAATGGTTCAATGTTGCCCTAATCAAACCCTAATGATAACCTAGGATTTTAAGGGGCTAATTGACTAAGGTTTTGACCCTAATGATGATCAATGGGGTGAATTACCAAAATACCCCTGAAGGGTAAATTGAATAATACCTTGATCAAATCAAACCCTAATCACATGATGGTGATGATTTAGCTATGTTAGCTTATGATGACTCAATCCAACCTGATTTAGAGTGATGTTGAAATCACCTAATAATATGAGGAGAGAGAAAGTACTTCTAGAGAGAGAGAGTACTTCTAGAGAGAGAAAGTACCCTTTTTAAGTGGAAACTCAATTAAAGCATCTCCAATGCACATGAGTGAGCATAATTAGGGTATGATCCACCTATGTAAGGTCATAGAAACCCTAATTATGATAAATGATGAACCTTTAACTAATCTGAGAGC
The DNA here is from genome assembly GCA_963693085.1 of Alisma plantago-aquatica. Lineage (NCBI taxonomy): Eukaryota > Viridiplantae > Streptophyta > Magnoliopsida > Alismatales > Alismataceae > Alisma > Alisma plantago-aquatica. The sequence goes on along the minus strand of OY856410.1, from coordinate 1,083,953,610 downwards.
ATCAGTGATGATGTTACTCATACATAATGATGATATGAGTTCAATTCACCCTAATGTGAATAGTAAACCCTAATTCAAGGGTGATGACATGTGATGTGAATAGTAAACCCTAATTCAAGGGTAATGGCTTGCATTTGAGTATTAAACTCCAATTGATGAGAATTAGAGATTTCACTCTTATAGCAAGAGTGGGAAGTATATTTCCTTATTTTGTATTACCTTTATCAGTTGTATTAACCATGCAGGTCCTGATATGAAGGTAATCATATCCAGGTATGGATGTTGATGTTATATTCATTCAAGGCATGTTGTTAGCCTTATGAATAATTAAAGTAATTTGATGCCTTGTCAATGGCATCCTATGATGATAATGGGCTGTGAGAGCCATGAATACCATCAAGGTCATGCCTTAGAGATGACTTGTGATGAGGATAATGAGAAATGATGATTGGTATGAGTTAGGCATGTTACATTTAGTATTCTTCTTTTATAGCTGTTATGCTACTGTTATTGTTTGAAGAACAATGTATGCTGTTAAAGAATACTGAATGTACCTAACTAATCAAGTATAATGTAGAGCCCTGATCATAGATCCATCATTGTCAGAAATTAAATGATGGTGAAACAGGTTTTCCTCAGGGAACTCCTGGAGCACATACTTTTGAGTATGTGGGGTACATGGATGTGTAGAACCTTACATCCTAGTGTAGGAAAGTGATGTAGATGTATAATCCATCCATCCTTCACTATAATTCCATATCGTATCAGTGGTAGGTAAACATGAAACCTCCTGATGACGAAGAAAGCACAGATATCTGTATCAGTGGTAGGTAAATATGAAACCTCCCGATGACGAAGGGAGTACAGAACGCCACTGTGACTCTAGAATAGCGAAGGACCAGTTTACCCTGGTGAGCTATAGTAGTAGAGACACGAGATGTCCTACAAGTGATCCTCTTACTGACTGAGGAAGGTGAAGGTCATGAGAATCCGGCTCTCTTAATGACCTATGTATGATACTGATGTGACTTCTCAGCGATCAGTTGGAGTATGAGTGGTATGCCTCATCTCCACAGGGCATAATGTTGTTTGTAAAACATAATCAACCATGTAGTATAACTTGTTAGAGATGACTCCAAGTTAGTTGATTGATGTTACATTGCAATAGTGTTTATATTCTCCATATCTCCTAAATGGTAGAGATCTTGTTATACCTGCAACTGTTATAGAATACTTTGAAGACTTTACTGCTTAAGATATTCTTTGATGTTATAATAAAGCTTCTGGCGAAGAGTTATAACTCTCGCTGGGACAATTATGTATACTTGTCTCACCCCGTAGACTTCAACTTTTTAGGTGGACGTTGGAGACGAAGGAACCAGCCTACAGGTGTCCAGTCTCAGCAGCAGCAGCACCAGGAGCAGTAGTAGAATCTCAGGTGGAGATTATCCTGCCATGTGATGTAGTTAGAGTTAGTCCTATGTGTCCTCTGTACTCTCAGGTCTTGGAGTCCTTTGTATAGTGATCTTGAGATTTTGTATCTTGATGTATATAATTACTCAAGAAGTAATTATCCTGAGATGTAAACAGTTTATCTCTCTTTATGAAAGAAGTTTTATGGATCCAAGTTCTTATCTCGAAAAGTTTTAATTTCCCGTGATTTTTGTCTTCCGCTGATTACCGATTCGCTTCCGCTAAGTTTTAATCGTGTTTATGTCATGGTTTGGAGATCAGAGCCCACACTGAGATTCATATGAATTTGTCATCACATGTGAGTGCCAAAGGTCTGGAAACATTTCCAAGAGAGATAAAATGCCCATGACCTCCTGGTAAGAGATAGAGATCTTTGATGTCTAGGGAGTGGATTATATGGGACCTCTTCCTTCTTATTATCGGTACCAATATATCCGAAATGGGTCAAAGACATTCCCACCAAGACATGTGACTCTGAACCGGTAAAAAACTTTTCAAGCATATCATTTTCCCTTGGTTTGGAGTGTTTGGCACCATGAAATCTCATGGGGTTCTCATTCTTAGAAAAATGCTTAGAATCTTCTTTTAAAAGATATGGAGTCCACCACAAAGTCCCTTCTCCTTTCCACCCTCAGACTAGTAGTCAGGTTCAGGTTTCGAATAGGAAAATCAAGTCCATCCTTGAAAAGACCGTCAATCTTAATAGTAAATATTGGTGTTTGAAAATTAATGATGCCTTGTGGGCATATAGAATTGCATGCAAAACACGTACAGGCACCGCTCTGTTCATATTGATTTATGGAAAGTCTTGTCATTTACCCATAGAGTTGGATCACAAGGTTAGTTGGGCCGTCAAAAATCTAAATTTGACTTATCTACAACAGGAGAAAACTATTTTCTCCGAATGCAGGAGTCAGAAGAGCTCAAAATGACAACATATGATAATGTCAGGATCTAAAAGGATAGAACCATACTATGGCATGATGGCCATATTAAGTAGAAGGATATTCAGGAGGGTGATCAGGTCCTAGTCTATAACTCCAGGTTAAGTCTTTTTCCTGGAAAACTCAAATCTAGATGGTACAAACCCTACTTTCTTAAGCATGCCTATCCACATGGTACTTTTTTCCTATGGGATAAAGTGCATGGTCAATTAAAAGTCAATGGGAATAGGCTAAAATGGTGTATTATTGTTGAGTATTAGTAGCATCTGAAGTGCATAAGCTCTCGTTGCTTGAAGACTTAAATTTAAAATATCCTCCACCTCCCAATCCTAAGCCAGAATTGGCTCCTTGAATTCCATTATCAGGCCTTCGACATAAAATCGGGTGCTTCTTGGGAGGAAGTCCAACTTTTCCTTTATTTTCATTTTTTATTCCCTTTTCATTTTGTTTTAGATAACTTTTATTTTGTTTCTGTTCGGTTTAGTTCTCCATTTCAAAAAAGAGAGGGTGAAATAGACGGTTGGCTACCCAACTTGGAGTCCGACCCTGACAAACTTGTGCACTCTAAAATAATCCAACCAAATATTTCAACAAATAAGATGATTATCTTAGCCACTTGACTAATTTGAATTACAAACATCATGACACCACCTACAACAACCCAACCAATTGTTTCACCAACCAAAATGGTCGTCTCAGCCCCACTATGTGTGTTTCAAACGAACGACCGCATCGAAAAGTGTAAAATCTTGGCACTCGCCCACGACATGTGAAACACTCGTTTCATGTACCCTAACGGTCGGCTGTGTGTTTCAAATGAATGCCCGCATCGAAAAGTGAAAAATCTTGGCACTCACCCACGACACATGAAACACTCATTTCATGTACCTTAACGGTCGACTCAATCAACTTAAAATCTCTATATAACACATTGATGGGGGAGGGAAACCCACATCATAACCAAGCCCTCCACGAGCCCTAGCTTCCATCTCCCCTGAAGCTCTCAGTCATCTAGGATCTCGAGATGCCGAGCAACCTGTTCTGCCACCTGCTTAAGCCCACCAATCGGCTGTCTCAAGAAGCAGCTAGCTGTCCCAGACCTGACGAGCTATGCATCCTGCCTTCTTTTTGTGCCACCTTTTCTCGCCCAACTAGCATGATCCCCTTCTTCTTTCTCATGACCGTATGGAAATTCTCCTCAACCAGGTGTTTTGTGGCCGCTCCCCTGAGCCCTAGCCACCCATATCAAGGTGAGCCGATCGTCCAGAGCTGACATCCTTCTTCCTTTCAGCTATGTAACGGCTGTCTCGCTTTCTCTGCCGCCTGTCTGCCAACCGGCTAGTTCCATCTCTACACCGCATCCACTCGTTCTAGTCCATCCCCCACCAATTGACTGTTTTAGGAGTTAAATGTGTGTCTAGGAAAGAGTCAACTCCCCTCTTCAACATACTAAAATGTGTGGTTCAACAGTCAGATGCTCAATTCATAATAGCCAAACAACCACTTTAGAATCCAACCGATTATTTCAGACCCCAACTAGTTGCCAACATGTTTGAGGGAGGATCCCGATCCGGCCTCCTTGATCATTTCCACAAGGGTAAGCCCCTGACTAAGATGATTGTTTCTTGCGAGCCTCCTCATAGCTATACCTCGGGCCCCAGTATACACATCTGGGAACACACTAGCAAGCCTTCACCCGAGGTGCTCGAGGAGATGCTCAATGATGTCATAGAGGCAAAATAGTTCATCTGTGAGACTATGGCGGGAGGGTCATCTCATTACCCAGACTCCACCCTACCTCACCCATCACGCACAACCCCTATTCTGAGCAGCTATGTCCAGTTTCTCAATGTCAAACACTATGAGAGATTTGACTTTGTGACCAGCATTGGTGTCATGCTTCCCATATGGGCCTACAACACCACATTTAATGCCCTCATCATTAGGGATGTTGTCGAAGAAATCTTACAGAAGAACCACATTCTTCTGTTTTCCTATTGTGTCACCTTTGTGTAGAGTGATCTTACTCTTGAGTTCATGACCACCTTATGTCGCTTCCACTGTTGACGCGAGAATTCTAGCTGCAAGGTCTAGATATTTTGGGATAACTTAAAGATCTCCTCCAGGCAAATTACCTCCATCAACCTCGATGGAAGGAATGATTACTGGCTCTCTAGCTGCATGGAGTGCTCCCACAACACCTTCCTTGACAGATACAATAGAGATAAGTTATGGGTAGACATCACTGGACATCCACCCAAACTTCCCAATGGACCCAAATCCTCCAACATCAACAACCCAGTGGTTTGATATCTTCACCGTCTCTTGGCCTACACTATCTTCAGCAGGGAAGGTACTCAAGGCTCCATCACTCATCTTAAGCTCTACATGTTGTGGTGTCCTCTGAGTGGTGAGACTTTCAGTTGAGGGAATGCTATGCTTGAGCATATCCACACTCAAGCCCACCACACTACTTCCTCCTCCTTCTGGATTGGTTACATAGTGACCTACATAGCCATTTTTTTGGGATGCACTCGCATTTTCTTCCCATCACTGGAGCTCAAGAATCACCTAATTGATGTGCTCTACTTGAAAGGAAGAAAGTTCATCCACTTCGGTGTAGGTGGCACCTTTTATCAATGTTTAAAGATACTTCTGTCATCCTCGATCTTCCCCAAGATGCCAGGTTTGTAGCTGCAAATCTGGTCTTATATCTGACCGACCTGCCGACACACATCCAACAATTCCTTCTGGAGCACCCTAACTCAAAAGACGTCCCTGGGCCTACCGCTCACAGGAAGAGTGTCTCATTGGAGGCACATACTGATGTGAGTGGCCCTCCTCCGCCACCATCTCAATGTCACACCAAGAGACACACTAGAGATGAGGAGGGCCCCAATGAGCAATATGGGTTCTACGAGATTCAGGGCCAGTTGGATGAGATCCAACATAGGTAGAAGTGACAAGGCCACCAGCTCAACCACATGTACCTCATGCAACACTTCCATGAGTTTTAGCATGTGGATTGTGGCCACTTTGCCCCTAACCGCCCATCTTATGAGGAGTATGGGGCCCATTAGGCTTACCTTGATCCCATCTCCCCATATTGGGGGAAATACTACTACAATCTGACCTCCTCCTCCGCTCCTCTAATGCTTATTATCCACCACCATAGTGATATTCTTCCCTCCATCTCAATTTTGGGATTTGCTCGAGATGACTAAAATTCTAAGTCCAAGGTGGAGGTGGGTGGTACATAACAATTCCACCCCTATCCTCCCTTTTTCAGAATTATGTTTTGTTGTTTCAATTGTTACATGTAGTTTTCTTTTGTTTTTTATCCTTATTTTGAATTAAAAAAATTGGTCGTTACCTAGTCGGTCGATATGAATAGATCTACACCATTGTTACCATTGAATTCAATAAATCTTTCTTGTAAATTTTTTACAAATCACCATGATTAGAAAACACCATGTCACTTAGGACCCCAAACTAGCATCACTCCTTGGAAATGTTGGCAAGCCGTATGACATCAATAAGAACCAAACACACATTTTATCTATTTTTAGCTGTAGATTAACTTGTCATAAATCTTGTATAATGTGTTAATAGGAAGAATCTATATGATGCAATGACACTCCTAAAAAAAAAGTGAAAGTTTATAAGCACATAAACAACCTTCTCCCTCCTTCTCTCAAAGAAAAATAAAAAATAACCTTTGGACAAACTCCAAGTCCAAGATGGCATACTTCCCATCTCAATTCTTCCATACCCCTTGTATCTAATAAGGGTGTACCATCAAAAGATGCCACGGAGAACACCAAAAAAATATGGTCAATGTAACTATTGTCCATAAATAAATAAATCTCGAGTCAAATAGAGGAGGGATCATCTTCTTATGCACCTCCTTCATCATATTCCTGTGTAAAAACTCATGAAAAGAAAGAAAAATAGGAGTGTCAAAGCAGAAGTGAGACAAATTTTGTTTCTTACATAGTCCTGATTTAAAAACAAGCTATGAAACATGCTTTAATAGGAAATATAGAATTTTGTGTTATGTGGTTCTAAGAGATTGGGTTGCATGGCTAGATAAGGAGTTAAGGAACAAAGTGATTACTATGAGGGCGAGGATAGACATGCTTCTTGTACAAATGGGAACTATTTGTGATTTTATTTGCTTGAGGACAAGCAAAGATTCAAGTTTGTGATATTTTGATGAATGTATATCCACCTCATTTTAAATATATCTTTCATAATCATTTATTAGAATTTATCTCCTTTTTGCTAATTTTCTATAATTAATTACAATTTACCCACTTTTCAACCAATAATGCAAATTCTTATCTCTTTCATTTAGACTTTGTATATTTTCTCCTCATGACAAGATATTGACCATCCTAGCATATGAATCGATCGGTTCATGTAGCAAAACTGTCATTTCATGCATTCAAGATGTCACACTCCAAAGCCTCAAACCCCCATTCCAATTGTCTGAGACACTCGGCTCGGTTTCCCAATCGGGCATTTCATAATGATCAAACGGTTGTCTTCAATTGCTTAAGTACCAAGTTAGAATCAAGCCACGAGCAACCACCGTGCTTTAGGCTTTTCTACCCCCTCTTCTCCTAGCCTCTCGTCTCAGAGCCCAACTGGGCATTTCATGCCCGCAAATGACTATTTTGAATTGCGTAGAACTTGATCAAAAGCACCTCCACTGCACATTAGGGTTTCTCCCTTAAGTTAGATGTCAACCAACTGTCCCATGATCCACACGACTGGTTCAAGGTTACTTTGAGACCAACATTCATTCAAATGATGCTTCCACCCTAATTTTAGAGTTTTGACTTGCTAACTAAATGATTGTGCCCCCTTCAGCCCCAACCGATCAGTTTGGGTCGTCAAACCACTCGGTTGGCGGCACACAGGTTGGACACTTCAAAAGCAGTCTCTCCTTCTTTTCCTCTTCCCCTTTTAGGCTTTTCTCCCCCACCTTACCTGTAAAAGGAGGGGGGACTCCACAAGAAAGGGGATCTGACTTTTTGTACCCCCAATTTCACTTTGAGCACTTGTTATTTCATTGTTGCATGTGTAATATTTTAGTTCTTCAAGAAAGTTAGTTTTATTCTCAAGATCTCCCATTCTCACTCTCTTTCCTTGATATTCTTTGAGAACAAAGAAATAAGGGAGATAGCCATTTAATTGTCATGATCTAAGGTTCGTTTTGGGATTCTTCTTCTTTTACTTAATGGCTTACTTCCTTTTTCCTTTGTTCTTATTTTAGATATTATGGATCCTGAGTAGTTTTTCATATTGATGCATGGGGAGTAGACCCATAGCCATGTTGTAATATAGATCCATTATTTATATGGCCTCATTCATTAGATGATATTTGGTTTGGATAATCACTTGATTAAATGACTTGATCTCTCAATTTTTTTGAATGCTAGTCTTAGGGGATGTGACCATGGAACCCAAAGATCATAACAACCAACCAAATGCATAAGGATCTAGATGATACATCAAAAGGATCCTTATTGGGATGATCGGGCTAGGATCTATGAACGCCAGGACCGATGGGTTCACAAGGAGCTCATCTTTTGTAGATGCATTGTGAATGTTTTTACATACCCTCTTCTATCTCATTTTATAATATAAATTTCATTGATCTAGTTTCACACCAGATATGATGGTAAAACCCATAACCTCAATATCCTTTCCCATTGATTCAATATTCATTTCCTCAACTACTTGTTTCCAATTGCTCTTTTTTTACTTGCAGTTTACTTCTTGCTCTTAGATAATTCTTCTCTTATTTGTATAACCTCAATTCTCTTTCTATTATCCTTAGCATAACTTTTCCTTACTTGTTCCTATAATAACTTTTATTTGATTATAATTTTACTTCATTTTCTAGTGTAATCAACAACCCAATCAACAAACTTTTTACCAACATGTTCAATAAAATAAAAACCTTCAAAAAATATTCTTCAAAATAATTTGGGTTTTATAAGCAAGCTTGAAAATGTTTTCATGTGGGATCAACCCTTTTACACTAATAAGCAACTTTAATTGGTAGTTTTTCCATAAAAAAGGTTAAACTCTAGGATAAAAATCCCTAGTGAATTGGTGTGCTAAATGACGTGTATCATTTACCTTGTGTCAGACTACATCAATACTGCACAAACACGTATTGACAACATGGATCGGTCAAAGTGGATGACTCGACCTAGTTTGCCACTCCCAAAGGTGTCAAATAAGACCAACTAAAATATGCATTGCTTGCCCATATTGATCTCCTTGGCATCGATTTGATCCAATCAATTGATATTGGCTTTAGTATATATATATTTTTAAGTCTACAACTTTCAAATTTTTTATCGTCCTAGTTTTTAACCACAACTTTTCCAAATCATGTAAAACACATATGTGGATTATTGTGCTAAATAGTTTATATTATTTAGATTAACACAAATACATCCACAACAAAACTACACAAATTATGGAATTGGTAAAAATAAAATACGACTAAAGAAAGGCAGGGATTGGGGTAAACCACATAGCTATATAAAGGTTCTCTCATATGCACTCTCACATTTTGAGGACAATAGGGAGAATAAGGAAACAAATACTATCTATTTATTACTCTCTAAACACCTTGGTTGACCAATTCTTGCTAATATCTTAATATTGTATTATCTTGTTGATGAGTACTAGTACTTAAAATTTATTTCAATAGAGTGTGACTACTAGCTCAATGTGTAGAAAGTCATCAACTAACCATGATTATGTGAGTATAATTTAGTTAAAAATAATTACATACAAGTATATACAATCATGGAAATTGAATCATGTAAATCATCCAATGACAACATTCTAAAGATTAGTGTAAGTAACAAATAACTACAAACAGATTTATCATTATGTTGTTTACTTCGTTATGACCTAGACCAACATTAATGTAACAGAAATGTGAAAGTGTTGTAGTAAGCTATGAACTTGATGTATAAGACATAGAATTGATTGGATTGTAAGTCTTCTAAACTAGCTCCCTAACTGCAATATGACTTCCCACACTTGGCCTTGGAGTCTATATTAGCTCACCAAATAAACTAAACACTCTAATCATGCTTACTTAGTTAGAGAGTCAACACACTTTGGCTTAACTACCTTCATTATTGGTTTCACAAGGCCTAACTCACTGAGTAGTAACCAAAATAGCTATACTATTTGTAACAGGGCACCACATGATTTTTTGACTAATATTAGGTACCTTAGTGCAATAAAATATCAACTTTCATCACTAGATGACACATTGAACATGCTTATATTCTTGTAAACAATACCATACACTTTTCTTAATATCTATGTACCCCTCTACTCACCCTTAAGTTGACTTTGGGAAAGCATTTAATAATATCAATTGGAAATTCTATTGTATTTCTTGAATAGTTTTGTCTTGGATCCACAATACTAGTAGTTATATCAATCCATCCCATTTCTATACTTGTTAATGGATCACATTTTGGACATATCTTCAATTCCAATGACCTTTTCCAAATGGGAATCTTTTATATGCAATATTTCTATTTCTTATCACATCTATCCAAGCTACAACATTCATAATAACACATTTATGAGCACAATATCTTACAATTTGTGGATGATACTATCATTTTTCTAAAGATGATGATGAAAAATTCAATTAACACAATTAGTATTTAGGACATCTTCTCGTATTTATCAGGATACACATTAATGTTCACAAATCCTCTATTATTGGTACCCATGTATTATTGAAAATATTTTTTTCACATCAAACCGAAAAGGTAACTAAATATAAATGTCAGATTTCTAATCTAAAGGACCCTGTGACGTCCATCAAGAAAATAAAAATAAAAAAAAGAGAACCTCCACAGCCTATGAAAAAGAGAATACCACCACCCCAATCAATGTAGATACACCTCAATATCAACACCATTACATCCTCAAAAAAAGAAAACATCCCACACCCAGAGCATACCTCAAAGTATACTCCTCCCAAGAACATCAGCAAAATCAAGTAAAACACCCACATTGTAGTCGCTCCAATAACATAAATTCCCAAGGTAGCCTTGTATAACCATCCTTATACCAAAAACACCAAAACTCATCAACACCACATGCATCTCAAATTCTTAAACACTCACAAAAACTATAAGGAGAATCCACCTTTTGAAAAGTCTAACTCTTGCCCTTAAAGCCTTTAGACCACCCAAGTGTCTATCATAGTATTCTCTAAAATCAAATTCATTTCTGTAGTACGTGTTATGTTGTTCATCATCCTAGGACCTCCCATCCTCCCTCAATCTTGCTCACTCCTAAAATATCCTCTTATCCCACCATCATTCCACGATCCTTGCTAAGAGGGTCTATTGGGAAAACTAGGGGGTGGGCATGAAGGACCGCTCCCAGTCATCACAAAATCCTCCAGGCATTGGTGAGGGAGGATACATTTATTACTCTCTTGGTCGATGACGGTACACCCATGTAGGGGAGCAGTTACCACAGATGTCGGGCTGCCAATGGGGCCTTGATCTAGCACATTTGCAATAGGTTCTTTGGCCATCAAAGCAGTAACATATATTTGCAGTTTGGAACTCCGCATGCCAATGCCCTCTTCTTAGACACTGATAGCATGTGTCCTTTGAGACCAGAAAGAAGGAAGAAGGGCCAACTGGAAACTTGCTAGATGATTAGGGACAAACCGTTCTAAATTTCCTTTGGAGCCGCTACCTTCATCTTCTCGAGGAAATATGGCACCTGATGCTAGCATTGGTTGGTAGGAATCACTCTAGATTGACCTTTGATTATATGATCTTGGGCCATCAGGTCATCTTATTTCAATCTAGGAGGAGGCATGTGGTCCTTGCTAGGTTGGACCTAGTCTTCCTCCTCTAAGACAATAGTTTAGTGATGCTCTGCAGGGAATCATCTGGTTCCATTCAGGTTGCAGATTGGGCTTCGAGCCACTCCACCACGATCCTATCAATGTTGAGGGAACGAGCCCTTACTCCATTCTGGGAAACAAAGGATAAAGGAATCCTACCACGTAGACCCTTGGAGGAGGTAAAATAGGACACTAATGAACTCTACAACACCGCACCACCAGCAGACCCAGGACACAGAGGGAGAGAAACCACTACCATTGAAGATTGGAGAAGAAAAGGTTGGGGTGAAGGAGGATTGGAGAAAAGGGGAAACACATTGGAGAATAGAGGCTGTGTGACCACGCCGCTAGGGTGGGACATCAGGGTGGGGGAAAACCCTACTCACCCGTTGGGAGAACTCATACCTCATCATGCAACTCCCTAATATGAGCCTTCCCATCAAATATCTTGGCCTCATCCTTTCACCCTTCAAATTGAGGAATCAATGTCAATTAAAACCATGTCTAAAACAAGTTCAAAACTTGCTAACTTGAAGACTAAGTTCCTTAGTCAAGCAAGTGATCTTGCATCACTTAATTCCACCTTTGACTAACATTTTCTCATGCATATTTTGACGCATCTCTCTACCTTCTAATGTTGAAATCAAATCAACAACATTATACATTGATTTCTTAGGGGTCACAAAATTGGCTCTAAACATTTTCATGTAGTCAGTGAGACACTATTTTCAAGACTTTCAAATTTGGTAGGTGGGGCGTTTTAGGCTTCAAAACCTATTCTATTGTATGTCTGGTAAAGTTATAACATCACTTTGTGAAAAAAATCTATTTGGTCTAAACACACAATGAGCAAATACTATGCAAAACACAAACCTTGGCATCATATTACCAAGTATAAAATGTCTCCTTCCAAGAAATACCTTTTACAATGCCTTCATATCACCAAACCACCACACACAAACCCCATGTACTTTTCAAGGGATCCACTTTTGGTCATATTCTAGGATGAAAATGTGTCCTATTTTGGAAATGAGAACTAATATATATTATAATGGATCCATTTTAGTACTTTAACATCACAAAAACTATCACCTTCTTAGATCAAAGAGAAAAAACTTATCAAGCAAACCCTTGCTGCTCATATTTCCTTGAAGGAAATTTTAACATTGCACAACAATTTGCAGAATCATAATTAGCAACAAAAATCCTAGTTGTGGGGGTAACACACATGCATTTTATAAGGCATACAAACACTTAATTATCTCAGGTATACATAACCTATACTAAAAGAAATTTGGACTAAAGTTCTCACTAAAATCTCATTAATTCACATACTAGATTTCTTTTAGTTTGCATTGCAACTCTAGAGGAATATCATGCCAATATATTATTTATTAATTCTATCAAAATAGTGAAGGCATATCTCACTTATTATTTCACTATTCATATTTGGAATCAATTTTTTTTTATTTTCCTATTAGCGACAATCCATACAATATTGTACTCAACATATTCTACTTCATGTTAAGGAATGGCACAATAATACATGGCTGGAAAACTTGTTGACCTCGACTACTTCCGTCCTTTTGGAAAAGTTCTTGTAAACTAAACAAGTGAACTTTTGACAACAAACATTGCAACCAAATAACTATTTTATGATATTATTTAACTATTCTCCACTTGGATCCTCCCTCACATGTGAGTCTCTCTCGATGCTCAAGGAGAAGGCTAATGGTACTCCCATGGCCTTTGCTCTTAATAATGGAGATGATATGCCTCTAAAGGAAATATCTCCTTTGAATCCCTTATGTATACAATAGATGACAAGGGGCGTTGAGCTCAAGGGTGAGGGGAAGGTATCAGTTGCTATTTGTGAGTGCTGATAAACAATACTACTCATCTTATTTTTTTTCTATTTTTATTTTTTAATTTATTTTTAGTAATGGTATGTTTTTGTTAGGTTTCATGGAGGCAAAAAGTGCAGTAGAAATAAAAAAAGATTCTTCACATATCCTACTAGCAGATCTCATTGACAATGATGCATTCAGACAGAGGGTGTGCAAGGTATACATTGTCATGGAGCAAGTTTGGTGACGTCCCCTTCATGTGGTAGTGTGTGTTGCTTCTTGCGTGCACGATCAGTCCTTGTCGACGTCCTCTGAATGCAGACGCTCAACGTCTGCATCTCTATGTAGTCTACGTGGATGGACTGGAACTCCTCATCGCACTATCTGAGTCGGTAGGAAGGAGTAGCCTTTCTCTTGATGACATACTAGCATTGTGGTTGCTCTCCTTCTCTCTCTGTGTGTCTCTTGGGGATGATGACGGCTAAGATTCACATACAAGTTTATGTCTGTAAAATCTGGCCATCATGCCCCTATAAATAGGAGAGGAAAGGAAGTAGGATTTCTTAAGATCCTCGAGAAATAAGAGGTTTTGATTGTGTTTAAAATGAGCCACTCGTCGAATGTCAAAAAGACATTTAGAATATTCTAAAATTAATTAATTAACCAATTAATCATATTAACTGATTAACTAATTTTCCGTTATCCGGCTCTAGTCCATTGCTCGAGATTAGCCAATCAAAATTCAATTATTTGGCTTAAACATTTTAACCAATTAACTAAGATTATATTCTAATATTATTCTGGTAGATTACCTAAATGTTTTAATAATCAATTTGACTCGAAACATTTCCAATTATATTCATAAATATACTCATATTCCAATACATCCTGCACGTATGACAGTGTAGGCTTCAAATTACATTGGCAGTGTATTCATAATCAAATTATAATTTCACATGCAATGATTGATATCTAGCAAGACTTCATTGCTACCCAAGTAGTTGGAGAAATTGAGAACAACTTAACCTGGTATTGTGACTATTGTTGCATCAATTGTATAATTTCTTTGTCTCTAATATCCAGATTGAATCGGAGGCATGAAAACATCATCCTTTTAATGTTCAATTTTTTCCCTTAATCTATAGTAGACTATTGAGATACACATGAGCTCAATATTATATATTGACTCACATGAGCATGACCATACATTTTACTCATTTAGTGGCCATGATATCACTCTGATGAGAGGGACAAATTCCATTGGAGTCACAATAATCCACATGTCTCACAATGCACCTAAACATACATGTGTAGAAACCCTTTTCAAGGCCACATTGAGTAGTGTTAAAGAACATTGAACAACATACAATGAATGTAGTGACTTTAGGTCTAAGGACCACAATCACCACTATCACACTGAGATGTGATTTTGGCCACCATTATTGGCTTCCATGTATCACACTCAAGGTGGGTCTAGCTAGTACAATTGTTCATAAAAAGTACCTATGTGTTTGACTTGATATCTCATATCATGACTAATGAGACTCAATCATCAATCAACATACATGTTAGTCTTATGTATTATTGTCGTCTATTTTGCTTCCATAGTAATGTCTAACTAGGGACATAAAAAGAATGTACATACTCTTATCATACATATGATCTCATTCTTAATGTCCTCATCATGAAGACACATGTCATTGAGTAGTATCATTCTTTAAACATCTACCATATTTGTGTTATCACTTCATGACTGAGACAAAGATAATAGATGAAATTACCTTTCTTATTATTAAATCAAGTACATGATGTCCCATTGCAATCATCATATATGATTGACTCTTTATATACTAACATTTTAAAGAGGAACCCACCCCTTCTTTATCCATATTAGTAATAATATCATATTATTAAGTCCTTTTTTGGTGGCATATTGCACCATGCCACTAGGGTCTTTACGTTGTATTCAGTACTTGGTAATCATGGAGAAATTAAAGCGTTGTTTGGTTAGCATGTCGATAAGGAGGGGGAATTTTCTCATGTAGAATTCATTAGAAATTTTGATCCATTTTTAACCCTTAACAATAAAACACGATGAATGATGGAAAAAATGTCTCTTCTCAAAGAATTATTATTTACTGATTATTTGGTCACATGCAAAAAAACCTTTTTCCATAATATTTTCCTTCTCTACACGTAATCACATTTCCCTCTAAAGTTTTCCCACCACTAAATATTACTTTCCCATCCAAAGTTTATTTCCCTCTAACAACACATCTCCACCAATTTTTACACGGTAACAATTTTGTTTGTTAAACTTAACTTCTTCATGAAGAATATTTGTAATGACCACATTTATGCTTAATTGGTAAACTAGGGTTTACATGAATGATTATATACTTGATTAGATTGAACATTGTTTAGAATTGATTAATGATAGTAGATCAATTGTGATGTTTCAAAACTAAAAAGAAACTCTAACTATGATTTTAGTTTGAAGAATTAGGGTTTGAGAAATGTAAACCCTAATCGGCAAAAATTAGGGTTTTGATAGTACATGAATATGGAATTTGATCAGGATAGCAGTGTGGTAAATGATTTTTCATATTTTGTACAATTTTTTTATTTAATTGAATTTTGTATATGATATGGATAACTCAATCATGCATATTGGAGAAAAATTTCAGAATATTTGAGTGTTCTTTGAATATGGTTCTCGGTCAAACTATACTTTGACCAAAATGCTGACATAGTGCTTTTTAGTAGTGCAGTGTTTTATTTTTATTTATTTATTGGTAATACCAAATGATCTAAAATTTTAAATGAATATCTGAAACTCAATCATAAACAATATGTAAAATTTTCATAATTATTGGATGCATTTATACCTTATCAGTAGATGAATTACAGTAATATTTTTATGACCCAAGAAACTCAATTGATCTATATGGTCAACCTAACACACAAGGATCTCTCATAATTTGTGATTCAATCCAGAAAAATGAAATCCTAGAGAGAGGGAGAGTTAGGGTTTGAGAAAAGAAAGTGATGGAGATGCTGACCTAGGGTTTTGCGGTCCAAGGAATGATGAAATCATGTAAGTTTAGTCTCTTTGGATATAGTTTTATGGTGAATCTTCTCTCACATGTCAAGATTCTGTCCCTCCTCTGATTTGATCCGAAATGGTATCAAAACTTCTCCTTTTCTCACTCCTTCTTTATAATCCCTCATTTTTAGGGTTTCCGAGTTGAAAGGAAGAAGAATCAGGTGAATTGCTAGGGATTTGATATGAGATCAAGATTTTCAGGGATGAGCTACGTTTTTAAGGTGTTTTCACACCTTAGGGTGAGTGGGAACTTCCTTTAAATAGTATATTGTATGAAAATTGGTTAAATCATCCATAATCTTTAATTACTTAGTATGCTACTACAAACCCTGAATTGTGTGTTTGATCTAAGTTGTTGCAAAATGATATGAAATGGATTCCTCCTCTGTTTGGATGAATTTTAGATGATAAAATCATATTGGAAATGTGTACAATACATCCTAATGAGAATTCCCTAAGTATTCGTAGAGATTATAAGAGTAAGCTGAAATATAGGGAATTTGTCTATGACTGAAATTGCTGTATAATTAAATAGAGAAATTTGTTTATCTGGATCCCCTTGGTTATGAATGATTGTTTATTTGAGTTCATAATACATATATGTTAGATACTATCTTGGATTTCATTTAAGGTGAATAGTGTTTGTTTGATATCTCAGTAAAGAGGGTGAAACCCTAGATACGAGGAAAGTTGGATATTTGTGAATAGATATCGTGAAACCTATTTGAATCGATTTTCTTGACATGATAGAATTTATTTATTCTATTTTATTATTGATGCATGTTATCTCAGTGAATGGCATGGAAACCCAAATTCAGCTCAGTTCCAAGGTTTCATACATATATTGCTTTTATATGATTTGTTGACAGTAGTCTTTATTCAGTGAATGTTTATGTCGCATGAAATCCTTATGAGAGCTATGTGATAAGTGAATGAGGTAAATGAAACCCTGAGGATAGGGTGTTCAATGAATCAACTATTGTGATATCAATGTTCTCAGTATGAGATGTGGTGATGCACAACTCAAGATTTGGGTTGACGTGCACGTTTTCCAAGAAAGTATAAATAATTTACAAGTGTAAATAACGATTACTCATATGTCAAGTAATTAACTCTTATCAGTGTATTAAGAAGTTCAATTGCATGATTCTAGTGTATAAAGTATCAAGTAGACATGTATTCTGTTATTTAAGAATTTTAGTCTGCCTGCATGTATAAAATGTTGATTTCTCAGTATATTATAGTGTTTTGAGTATGTTGCTCTGCCAAGTTTAGAATGATATACATGTTGTGTTATAAAATTCAAATAAATAGACACGGTACCATAGAGATACCATAGTCAAGTATAAGTAAGGGAAAAGATACAATATAGTAAGAGCTTTCTAAGAATAATAAAATAATAGACTTACGAGCCCTGAACACAATAGATTCCCTATGAGAGGTCTGCACCATAGGGATGAAATGACCTAACCCTAGAAATGTCCAGTATACGGGGGTCAAAACGTACTAACAGGTGGTACGGGGGACGAAGCCCCAGTGGAAGTCTCCTTAAAATACAGAATGTAGTGTCCAACATCAACCAGAGATCCTGGTGGCACTAGAGTACAGTAAAGCCAATAGGTGGCTTGACTCTCCGCATGTGTGCTCAGGTTAGAGGAGTCTAGTTTTTACAACATAATAGGTGTGCCGAGGCTAGAGAGCCATTTTCCTATTACAGACCAGCGACGTAGTCATGCTTAGCAAATCCCGGGGTGTCAGCTAAGTCTTGTACGGTGAGATCGTCGTTCGCTACGAGTTTTCATATGTAGAGTACACTGCATATGATCAGGCATAAGCTAAAATATGATAATATAAGTTTTAAAGAGTTTCTTATAAGTAAGAAAGGCTAAGAAAGATTTGAGTACAATTTCCCAACAATTATTCTTTGTATGTTTCTGAATTATTAGTTCTCTTTGAAATTAATCAATCATGCTCATATATTGATTTACTCTTATATATATCTAGAGTATCATGCCATATTTATGATTGTAAATGATCAATCTCTTTAAAGTTTACTGCTTCTATAATTGATATTAGTTGATCAAAAGTATATCTGTAATTATATCAGTGCTTTAGACTGTTTCTTTGAAGTACTCATTCACTGAGCGAGTAGGGTCACCCCTATACTCACAATTTTTAGGGAAACCGTGGGGATTGAAGATATCATTGTATCAGAGTAGATCTGCCACAAGAGTTAAGTCTGAGTATACTTAAGTTCAGTCGGTCCTTGTCACTCTAGGTCCGTGTAAAGAAATAAGAGAGAGTTGTAAATGATGATGTATAACATTATTCCTCTTTTAGCAATATATGCGAATCAGCAAGTCTTATGTGCTTAAAAGTATGAGAAACATAATGAATGTTCATACATGCATTTTTACTGTTGAAATCAGATTAGAGAAATAAATATTTAGATTCCCTTGTAAAGTTAGTTTATGTGGTACAATGTGAGAAAACAAAGAGTTTGAAAAAGAAGAAAAAGTTAAGGGTGATCTTTGTATTACGTTAAATCCTCAATTTATGCCCTAATCTCATGATTAATGGTAATTGTGAGATCGGGGTGTAACAATATTTCTTTTCAAAAACCTCCCATTAGAAATATACATTACTTATAAGACATTGATTCTATTCACTCTCATTTACATAGCTTCCTCCAAGTATTATTTTTGTTCAAAATAAATATCACGTTAAGATTATGATCATTCATCTATATATATCTTAATCAATAGTTGATCTATAGTTAAACTATTATTTACATATAAGTAAATGATTTTACTATGCAAAATTTATTTTGTTTCATTTTTTCTATCAAATAAAATATATTTCATGAAATATTACTTCTATTCTAAGAATTTTGTTCTTTCTAATTTAATAATTTATATTACAATTTTTTTGACGAAAAGCTATTTTCCTCCAGAATAGAAGTTTCAAATCTAAGATTTGTTTCATTCAAAGTGAATAATTTCCAATTGACAATTTATTCTTCTTTAACTTTTTTGTGTGACATATTCTTATATAAACGATATGTTTTATCATTGTGTTGTCAACATGATTTTTCATTACGTCTATTGATGATTTAAATAATATAAACTACATTTATACGAAGTGAGTACTATAAGAAAGAGTATTATTACAAAAATTCTTTATCTATCCCATACACATGCAACAAGCAATATCTTTTTAAGTATTTCTTGGTACCTATCATTTTTACCGTGTCAACATTCCAAACAACACCTTTTGATTGTTTTCCATCTTTACGTTTCTCATTTCCCTCACGTAAGCACAAAGTTACCTCAGTACCACTGTGATTACTTCTTGTGCACACATTTACTTTTCTGTCCTTAAAGCTGTTTTTGTGTTGAGATTCTTTTTTCTGATTATACATTTACTTTACTGTCCGTAAAGCTGTTTTTGTGTTGAGATTCTTTTTTCTGGTTATTAATGAGATTACCGCTTACGAAAAATGCCGATAGAAAAGAATTTCCCCTGCAAAGAATGGATATTGGGCATACCTGGCAGGCCGTCTAGTTCCCGTGGACTTGTGGTGCGCAGAGGCAGACGCAATGTTGCTCTTCTCGGAAATGTATATGTTTAAGATAGCAGAGGACTGTTTCGAGTAGTCCGCCTTTCTTTCTTCGAGCGGGAACGAGCCGGCGAACGTAGAGAGGACTGACCATGGCTCCTGGCGCTGCAGCTGCTTCTACGTCTGCCCTCTGCACACTTACGCCTCATCAGATCCGAGGCCGCCTAATCAATCATTCCTCTCTCTGTTCCTCTTCCTCTACCTTCTCTCCGCCTTCCCCACAGCGCTCTTGCCTTCGCTACGCCGCCAATCCCGCGGTCTCGGCGGCGCTGCCATCTGGCCGTTCCTCCCCCGGCGTCCTTCCGCAGTGGCAGGCAGGTGCCCAGTCTAAGCGCCTCAGGTCTTTCACGCCAGTTCGTTGCTCCTCTGGTAAGTGCTCGCTTCACCTTGTCCGCGGCTGGAATTTTAGCGAGGTGATCTTCTTCTACGATTAGCTGTTCCGTGGATGGTCCTTGCTGTGCCTTTGATATCTGTTTTCCTCTCCTTAGCAAAACGCGGATAAGATCTAGTATCTGTCTCCTTCCATATGGGCATTCGATTGCTGTTTATCCCTTTATAATTGCAATTCGGTCAAGTTAATTTCTTTTAATCACACTGAGTTCTTGAATCTCCACAAGCGAATTATTTTCCTTGCTTTTCCATTTGGCGCTAGCTACAATTTGTGAGATTTCCATGCTCCAAGCTCACTTCATTTGTTTCCTAATTGTAAAATGCAAGCAAAACTGTTTTCATCCCTTTACATTTGGTTTTTCTTGTCTGAACCACCTTAATTTTGGAAACCTTTTGCTTTCTAGTGCTGACTCCGGAACTCAAGTCCACACTTGACAAGGTGGTAACTTCGCATAAAGTGGTTCTGTTTATGAAGGGCAACAGGGACTTCCCACAGTGCGGTTTCTCCAACACCGTTGTCCAGATCCTCAAGTCCCTCAACGTACCCTTTGAGACACTTAACATACTGGAGAACGAGCTTCTTCGCCAGGGCTTGAAGGAGTATTCCAGCTGGCCGACCTTCCCCCAACTTTACATTGACGGGGAATTCTTTGGCGGATGCGACATTACTGTTGGTAGGGTTCTCGTTCCTTGTAACTTTGTTCAAACTTTTGCTTAGTTTCCATTTTATCCTGTTTCTTAGCAAGCCAAAAAACTGGGTAGCAGCGTGTGTATCAATTCGAAGGTGCATTTGGAGCATGGTAACCCTTGGCAGGATGCCAAGGCCTGCCAAGCTTTGTTTTTTTGGCTTGTGGTAAGGTGCAACTGCTATATCACTTAGGGTAATCCTATAAAACCTGATCTGTTTTTCGCTTGGCAAAGAAACGAATTTAAAGCTGGTAGAGCGGATATCTGAACTATGTACCTACTATTAGAAATGTGAAACATCCAATGTAGGAATTGCATTGATTACTCTAATACAATAAGTCATGCTAAAAAGTACTTGGTTAATGCATTCCAACACAAGTAACCAGAAAGAACTAAATACTTGCAGAGCATCTTGGAAAGTAGCATGTATAATCACAATTCACAAGCTATGTTTGATTATAATTTTAACACAATAATTACAAAATGCATGGAACGACAGAATGAATTAAGTAAACTGTGTGAAATTTGGGTGTTATATATGTTTGTTGAACAAGTCACTATTTGATAGTGACTTATTCAAACTGTAAGAGATGATACATGCTTCGCCATCGCTGCTCGACTGCCATCTCCCTAAAACATTGTCTTAAGCTCAGAGCTAGTAGTAGGTTGTACTTTCCTTCCTCCTCACTTTTATGTTCTTGCTGTCTCCTTTAAAGCCATTTGCAGTAAGCAGTTAGTACCCTGCTGCTGCAAGCATCATGGACCCTGGGGTGAGGTGGGTGGGGAGACAAATGCTGTTGAGGTTTGGACAGTAGAGACTGCCATGGGCTACCATCAGGACGTTGTGTTGGACATTGCTAGATAGGATGCTGTCGCACTTCTTGTCTCCATTGTCAGAAAGCTGGTCCCAACGTCAACTATTGGACAAAGCCAGCAAACTACTGCCCCCCCTTTGTCTCCCTCTCTCCACCCTCATTGACTCTACTACTCTTTGCCCATGTTGGTTGTAGTAGTGCACATACATATCATGCAAATGACATTTGGTAGGAAAGGTGCAGTAGGCAGGCATCCATTTAAATTGTGGTGGCAATGCCTATAGACGACGTCGATGGTTGTGATGATGTCTTTTGACTTTTGAGAAAGGGGAGAGGAATAAGCATAAGGGTATTTTGGATTATGAGCCAAAAGTTGAATGGGGGTGTACACGTGGAACTTATGATGGAAAGGATCTTATGGTGGAATCTTGAAAACATAGATGTTATATGTTGTATCCTTTTATGTAATTCACCCTTAGTGTTGTCCTCTGACCTTCTTCGATTAGGGCTATCACAGAGTCACAACATTGACTACCATAGGTAGTCCTTAACCTAACTGTTAGCCTGATTCTCCTTATCCACCCAACCTATATGATTCCCAATTAGTCGCTTGTGTGGTGCAATTGTACCCACAAAATTATGACATGATTGCCATGAGTAGTTTGATGCTAGTAGCAACAATATTGCAAATTGAGATAGCTGGTGAGGGGAGGAGCTCAAACAAAAAGGGAAGGATGCCTAGAAGGGACATGGCCATTGGTTGGTGGTAGTGGTGATAATTTTGCAGATAAATGAGACAACTAGATAAGCGGGGCAAGGTTCCCCCTTTGATATCTCCCAACCTAAAGGGTTTATTCAGAGGTGGATTTTTCAACTGCCTACTCTTTCGATGAAGGGTGCACTACACTACAAGACAATCGGTACTATAACGGGCGGGATTGAATGGGGGAGTTCGTCGATATTGAGTCGACTATAAACTACTCATATTGCTTAACCGTTGTGTATGGGAAAGAGGGGTTCGTTCTACCTATGCTTGGTTGGGAAAAGGGTGAATGGTCCCAAAAGGGACACAAAAAACCCACTAGAAAGCTACTACAGAGGGTATGACTCTTTAATTGACAAGACAAACTTCCAGATAACATATCTTGATCTTTCCTTGATCTTTCTTAGGCTGCTCTAGGATGCTGATACCTTGTGTTCTTCCTCCACCTACTACAATGTCAAGAACACTGGTGGAAAACACCTCTTCATCTTATTGCAGAATATGAAGTGTTACTGAATTCTTCAATTCTTCCCAACTCTACTCCTAGCCATTGACTCTGCTCTCCATTTCCTCCATCCTTGCCCCACAATTGGATGTCTGCATAGTGTTGTTTCTTGTACGACCCCTTGACCATATGACGTCTCTGGGAGTAACTTCACATGCTTGTCACTATTTAGGAAATGGGTGGGAGCAGTCACATATGTGGTGTGGCTACCCAACTGCTCCATATAAGAGTAATCAACCCATAAGGGTGTTGGGTAGAGCATATGCAACTACCCGGTAGTTTATGTGTCTGGTTAAACCCTAATTTAAAAAACCACTTCCTCCTCCCACAACAAAGTTTTCTCATCCTCTTTTTCCACCTTCTCCCACGACATTGTTTCCTCTTCCTATACCTTCACCTCCTCTGTAATAGTTTGGAACTTCTCCTTTAATCCTATTCTCCTTCGTCCACATCCTCTTGCCACATGTGTCCATTTCTATTCCTCTTCTTCTGCCTCCTCTTTCTACTGTCGATAGCATCTTCCCACATTTTCAATTATTAATTTTATTATTTTTTTTCTATTTTTTAAGGGACAATTAATTAAGATCCTATTTGATTAATTCCCTTGTACATATGCTTATTATTAATTGATTTTCACTTTATTTGATTGATAAAGGTTTATTGCTTGGAATATATAATCATCGCTTTCATTTAAGCCTCATTCCTGACCATCTTAGGGTCAACATCTTGGATCCTTCTTTTCCATTTAGCTATGTTATGGGTCATATTCTCATTTAGATGTAAAGATTTAAATTTCTCCTTATAATCTCTCCCAAGTCAATTTAAGCCTGTCGCTTCCTCTTTAAACATACTCAACTCAATTGCATTACATCACATTGGTGCATTTTTCGGTCTGCATTGCCAATGTCTATACGTCTGAGGTGAATCTCATGTAGTTTATCTTTAATCCTCATCACCCCACTTTATTCCTCACAGATATTTGTCAAGTATTCTTTTCTTGTCATCCACATATACATCGTAATAACTTTTGCATGTTTGTCACATTCATCTTGTTGATACCTTATATCTTCACTGCCCACGTTTACTCCCCTAGATCATCGATGGCCTTATAGCTATTCCATAAAACTTACTTTGCAATATGAGAGGGATGCTCTAGTCTCAAAGTATTCTAGTTGCAGTTCTCGCTTCAATCATTTTGCTGTAATCTCGTGACATACACCATCTTGAATTTCTCCATCTGTACGGATGACAAATTTTACGTAATAATATTTATCATATTGCGGTGCATCCACTCTATCCAACTTGGCGCCACCACTCACATGAGTAGATTGCCTGAAATTGCAATGCATATCCTCTGTTATGCATATAATGATCTCAAATCCATTTGATTCCTATGCATTTCTCCGAACTTCAACATTGTAATTCAAATTTTCTTTAGTTCCATCAATCAACACAATATGATAAATACACCAAGGGATATCATCCTGAACATGCGTTGTCAATTCATCTATGAATGTTAGATATATTATCAGTTAGCAGGTTCATGAACCTAATTTTCTTGGCCTATTAGGGTTAAGATCTCTTCCTTGTACTTGTCTCCTCTCCTATATACAGGAGAGGAGTCTGCTTATATGAATTAGAAGCATAACACATCTTATTTTCTGCATGGTACCAGAGAATTGATCCTAACCCTAGGGAAAAAGAGAGAGCCTCTGCCTCCGGGCCACAATCGCCTCTTCTTGGTTGGCTGATCGCCAAGCATCATCTCGACTTCCATAGTTGTCTCCTCCCTTTTTCATCCATAAAAATTTCCAAATGCTGATGCTATTCTTCCCGGACATCACGAACGTTATCTGTCTTCCCCGAGTCACATCTATTCACCCCTTTCCTGAGTCCTCCCTAACTACAGCCACATTTCCTCTAGCTAACAACAACCTCACGCCAAACCACCGCCTACAGGCTGCAATTCTTGCTAGCCACACATGCAAAATCGCAACCTACTACTTCCGCCAACCATCGCTGCTTAACTGTGACGCAAAAGCTAAGGCATCACAAAGTTGGTCAAACCTCCAAAAATCTAATGTTTCCACCTTATTTTCATAAATTTTATGCTTGATCTCTCAATGAAATTCGTTGTAAACCTTTTTACCCTGGGGGCTCTACTCTCGAACCCCTGCGACGGGCGACCTCCCCTCGACTCTTTCCCTGTGGAGGGATAGCGGGACACCCTAATTGGGGGGCTGCGCCCCAAGACCCCCCCACCAGTATGAAAACCAAGTGACCAACTACAAAGGAGCCCTTCTGCTTCTACTTCTAAAAGCTACAAAAGCTCTCCCTTAACCATTCTATTCCCCCTACCACCCCTCAGGTATGCATCCCTTCCACATGCAAGGGTATTGTCTCTTTTCCACACCAACTACTCATTCACTTTGTAATTGGTGCGTAGGAGAGATGTAAAGGAGAGAGAGTACAAGGAGGGAGAGAGAGTATGAGGAGAAAGAACATGAGAGAGATGATATGTATAATCCAGGCTATTCTGATCTTCATGGTGCTTCATGTTATTCGAGCACATTCATCTTTCGATGTCTTTGTGGCGCCTCATTGCCAATGAGCATCGTGCCTCTAGTGTATCATTGGTATATCTCTTTACCAATGACACTGTGCTTCTTCGTGTTTGTGCTGCAATATGCATGTGGGTTGTCTATTTGTGCTAATTCCAATTGGCCACCACTTTCATGCGATGTTGAAGGATCTCAATTATAACATTAAAACGTATTTTGCTAGAGCTTACTGTGCCTATTCCTAGTGTGAGCATTCAGTTAATTTGGGCGGTTATGGTAAACTTAGTTCGGTTAAATGGTTAATTTGAGATTTGAGATTTTAACTATTAACCTAACTATATTAGTGTCGGTTAATTTAATATTGGTTAATCTGTTAGTGGTTAATTTGGTAGCTTGATATGGTTAACCAAATAACACTCTTGTAATAACATTGTGCGAAAATACTCACAAAACTTTGAACAATTGTTATATAATTTTAGTATTGCATATAAATATAATGCTAAATAGTTCATGAAAACTTGATTAGTAGATAAATGTAAAGGTTTTTTGAAATAAAGTTCAACTATGTATGTATATACGTGTAGGATATTATTTCTTGAATAAATTGTGGCTATTAGGTTAATTCACTTAATCAATTTGAAAATGTTTTAAACCGTCAAATAACCGTTTAACCAATTAATCAAAATAAATTAAACCAAATTAACCAATTTTTCCAAAAAAATTTAACCATTCAGAATTAACATTCAGTTAATCGGTTATTAAAAGAATTCTACTCACCCCTACTTATTCCAGCCTTTTGTTCCCGTGGTGTAGTATTGTGGCGAACTTCCTACATTATCATGTGATGGATGGATCCTTGTCAGACTTTTCAGAAGCTCGTCAGTATGTAGCCGACAAATATTACGCCTGCGAGGTTGACATTCGTCCACATTTTATCTTCACCGAGCTACTTCATTCATGTCTTCTCCAAGTTGCATCTACTGTTTCTCAAGTGTTAAAATGGTGATCAACTTGGGCTTTCCTTGACAACGTCTTTTCATTCCTATCAAGCCCCCAAGATTCGCATGTCAGATTTATGGATCCAACATGAAATTCATCATCTCCTCATTGTGACTAGGTTGGTGCCACATTATGCCTGCCTGCGGTCTTCTATACTTCTGTCTAGTTGGTTGCACTTCTCAGATGATTTTGAAGATACCTCTACTGCTAGATTGACATCGTGGGATGTGTCGATCGCGCTTATTCTAATCACACATTCCTTTCCAGTGAGGATGACACTGTCATGGTGCTTTGATCGTCTGCACAAGATTGATGGTGGTGACTTTTTGCTATGGTGCTTGGATTCCATCTACTTTCTTCATTCCAAATGCACCTCAGAAGATCATTTCCAAAGCTTGTTTATTTCCAGACCTGCAGAACACAACTTCAAAGGAGGCGTTATCAGATGTTCTTATATTAGTTGGAGAGTCATGTTTAAGGGTGAGTTAAATCTTGTATGGGAGTGTCATTTTATTTCTTATTTGTTATATCGTCTAATTGAGTTTTGTATGCCCAACCTGGATATGTGTTTCACCCATAATCCACCTTGAGGGAGAATGTTAGATACTTAGATGTTAGATATACTATCAATTATTAGGTTCATGGGCTTAATTGTCTTGGCCCATTGGAGTTAAGTTCTTTTCCTTGTACTTGCCTCCTCTCATAGATATAGGAGGGGAGTCTGCTGTCTATCTATAAGAAATATAACACATCTCATTTTCGACACCATCCATAACAAGAATTAATAAATGTGCTCAGAGCTCAATCCTTGATGTGCCCCACTTTCATTTGAAATTTGGGGTCTCCCCTCCCGGAATCATGCTAACTTTTGAGCTATCACACAAATCTTCAATCAAATACATATGTTGGATACCCTTTTTCTCCAAATATCACCAAAACACTTCCCACAATACTCGATCATAATCCAATACTCTATTTAGTATCCTCTCCGCCCGTACATTACTTACAACTTTTTGGAACATTGGGGTATTGCTGGGTAGTTGATAAGGGCATGAATAGGGTAGGTAGAAAGGGAGATCAAGAAGGGGCATGTCTTGAGTGTTGAGAGGTAGGGCTTGAGAGTGATAGTGTCATTGCTTTTACTTGCCATATGCCTTTGTGGAGATATAACAATTAAGTGAAGAACGGGGCAACAAGGTAACAACTGAAAAGAATGGAGAGGATGGATACACGCTACAAGTCATAGAAGTTTTCCACGTGCTTTCTTTGTCATCAAAGGAGCTATCTTTGTATTCAATGTAAAAGGATGGACCTTCTTATGTTGAATACACAAGTACACACCTATATCTTTGCACATCTCGTACTGGATGTCCCCTCCTAAGCATTTAGAATACATCTTAACACTTGGGAATTAATTTTCTTCAATGACTTGGTGATATAATTAAGGATAAGCATGTAAACGGTGTAATCTCCAAGTTAATATTTGAAATCTGCGATGTGCATTTGTAGAAAGCTTGTAGTTTTATGTGCTTTTACAGTTTCTACGGGTATCTCAACAAGTAAATCATGGATGTATTGATCATAGATCTAAACTTCAGTGAAGTTTTGCTGATTTTTTCAATGTCAAGGTCTGCCGAAGTCGATGCTTAATTGCTCATATACTTGGACATGGTCTCAATGTCGGACCAACATTTGTTGAACTTTGACGAAGACGGTCTGACACTAGTATTTTGTCCAAATGTTGATGAACTTGTCGATTTCTCGCTGAAGTTGGCGAAATTGGGTCGAAGTTGGCACGGGCTCACACCGACTCTATTGAAATGGCCCATTGTTTTCTCGCATATCCCATACAGATGAACTTGGAGAGCCTTGAAGTGTTGAGATCTACTAATTCTCTACAGGCCTCTCTCCATTCTGTCATGTCTCTCTAAACGCTCTACTGTTCTCTAAATTTATTGGTGTCCTTAATTTAATAGCTATGTATTAGCCAAGTTTAATAAATTTGAGCTAAATCCAACTAGATCTACCTTAGATCTAGAAACATCTACCTTATATATAATTGACTTCACCCATTTCAAGTATTCAGCTTCATTTTTACCAATTTTCAAATAAGCAAAACACATTTTTTTCTGTTATTCCTCTATATATCTAAAGGCCCGAGATTTGTTATGTTATATAATGATTGGAAGTTTGCAATCAAAGTTACCATCGAATTCACATTATTTTCTTCCAAAAGCGGCAGCAAAGTTTTATCGAAGTTTGCACCTAAACTTCCTCAAAACATCCTTGAAGTTTAATTAAACTTCCACTTTCATACCCGATGAAGTCAACACGAAGTCGAAGTCCTGCACCATGGTATCGAGAAGACATTTTTGTAATGATTGAAGGAAAAGCGGGACACCTTCTAGTAAAGGGATGAGGTCTTTAGCTATTTTGCCAACATTGGGATTTAAATTTTAATCAACTTAGATGACACTCGTATTTGGTTGTATTTAGTGGCAAACTTGATATTCTGCTCAGATGTCAAATTAAGCAAAGAGGGAGACAGACATTACATCTCAAATTGTAATCCAAGTCCTTTTAGGCTTATATAAATTGGATTGGGTCAATGGGACTTTGGACTACTATGTCAAATCGAGGATTTGAAAATGGGTTTTGTCCCATTTGAGGCAAAACTGCAGCCAGCACAACAAAGGTTTGAGAGTCTGCTGGTTCTGTCCCAACTTAAGCATTAAAAATCTTACTCCTGAATAGGGCATAGGCACATAGCTTTTGTAGGCCTATAACCACTAGCCATATGCTATCTTAAGTTTACTTTCTTAGTAGACAAAATTGATGTAGAACAAATCACAATCCCAGATTCGAAAGTGTGAGAGCACATCCAATTAGGCTTAATTAATTCTTTATTATGTATCATGTTTTAGGGTTTTATTCACAATTGTTTTATTATTAAGAATTTAAGATCTAATGAAATATTTGGAGACCGATTTGTAAGCTCTCAAATTCATTAGTTTTATTCATGTTTAAGCTCTGTCATTGGCAGAAATAATCTGTTTAGGCTCCCCACTAGTTACCTATATAAACCCATGCTTGGGGTTATTGTCTAGTAGGTTGAATCTAATGAATGTTCACAAACACGGTTTGCATTAGTTGTTATCTGAGCTTCAAATCTAAACCCTGGGTCTAGTTCCCATGACCCTAGACAAGAAATAGCTAAACCTTAGGTCTAGTCTACCCCGTGTTTCATCCACCATTGATTGATCCCAAACCCTAGGTCTAGGATCAATCCCTCCCATCCACTCAAGATGGAGAGAGAGACTGTTTTGGGAACAATACGCTCCGAATCCCTTTGTGCGGTTCTTCCTCTGCCTCTTTCCTCTTTCACTAGTTGAATCCTCCATGTCTACCTCAAGGTGGAAGGGTTCTTCCTCTCCAACTTCCTTTCCTAGCTCTCCTTCATTTTTCTCTTTCCTAGTAAAGACCCATCGATTGATCCAAAACAACCCTTTATCGCTGTCGTGCCTCCACCCCCCTAAACAACCTCCCTCCCTTCCAGGTGGCGCCAATACGTCGTCATTTTGGCATCTATTCATCCCATGCGATGATGTGGCCTTTCTGGGGTGCGGCTCCACCTGTAGCAAGGGCACCTAGACCCCTTCTTCCTCCCTCCAATGCCTCGAGGCTGCCGGAGCATCAAGCAAGTAGCATTATCTCCACAATAGTCATCAACGACTACAAGTGTACGGTAACAATACACTGCAATTGTTTTAAAGTCCCACAATCATTTTTCTAGGGAAACCTCTTTGATCCCAAGCTTCTTCACAGCTTTGGGAGTCTGCAACAACATTATGGAACTCCCTACTCACTTCGGTTGTTGTGAAATCAACACACACTCATAGACCCAGATTTAGAATTCATTCAAAATTCCAGAGCGTGCTCAAACGTCACCAACTCGAACCATGGTACACAATGGAGACTTTCAAACCAAGACGACCGAGTTCAACAAACTTGTTTCACATTCAAAACATGGAGAATGCAAAATCTAAATACATAGTCACCACTTTAACAGTGCAAATGCTTAGTTATTAGGGCACCCTAAATTGTGAACCGTCTGCTGCAGACTAGGTGCCAAGCCCTTGACATGACCTAAGTGGCCGCCTAAGGCCTTTTAGGCCCAAATTAAGCTACTTAAAGGCTACTTAGAATAAGTTAGGTTTGGATTTGATTAAGTTGAGTAATTTTATGGTTGAGTCTGATTTATCCCAAATCAGGTCTAATTAGGATCAATTAGGTCTGATTTGGGAAAAAATGCCTGATTTGGGAGAAATATGTCTAATTTGGCCATGTTAGGCCTCATTTAGATCAAGATAGGGCATATTAAGGGTAATTAGCTTGATTAGTTCATGATTTGCAAAATTAGGTTTGATTTTGACTAAATTATATAAAATTTAAGCAAATTAGGTCTTATTTGGGTAAAACAAGTCTGATTTAGGGGAAATGGGTTTGATTTGGTGAGGCTAGGTTTGTTTTGGCCAAATTAGGTCTCGTTTAGGTCAACATAGGGAATATTTGGGGAAATTAGATTTGATTGGGTCAGAAGATGCAAAATTAGGTTTGATTTAGGCCAAATCATGTCAAATTTAGACACGAGGTCTGGTTTGGGGAAAACAAGTATTATTTGGCGGAAATCGTTCTAACTTGGGAAAATTAGGTCTGATTTGGCCAAATTTGGTCTCATTTAAGTCAATGTAGGGAAAATTTAGGGAAATTTGGTTTGATTAGGTCATGTTATACACAATTAAGTATATTATTTAGGCCAAATTAGGGCAAACTAGGTCAAATTAGACAAGTTTGGATCAAAGGAGGTCAAATTAGGGCAAATCGGTTCTGCTTTAGGCCATGTTGGTGTGATTAAGTATGTGATACCATGTGATAATGCCATTATTTAATATTTACATATATGAAATTATGAATGTAACTATAAAAAAGCAACATTATTTATAAAAAAGCAAAATGCCTAGAAACGTCTGGATGTCCTCCCAGGCAACCCGTAAGATACGCCTAGCACCTAGCCGCCTTAACAACTATGTGTAAATGGTGCACAACCTGCAACCAACGACCAACATGATCAAAATCTGCATGGCAATAGACAACCATCTCCACAACTGTTCCCCTCGATTGTTGAACCTTCCACCAGTCAATCCATGCCTTGGTTGCACTCAAGTTGGGCACAAACACACTTACTGCCCAAAACACATTATATGGGGCGATTAAGATTCAAAATATGAGGATGAAAACACCGATCATGCAGATGCAACTCCAACACCACTTGTAGTGATCAACACTAGCGTATCAGGATACAATCTCTACGGTGTTCTTCATTCGAGAACATGGCATTGACTTACATCACCAACCTTTGATTTTGATCTCAGGACATGATCTTTTGCAACAGATGCGATGGATGCAGGACAAATCACAATCTCAAATTCAAAGCATGAGAATGCATACAATTACACTTAATTAGTTCTTTATTATATTATCACGTCTTAGGGTTTTATTCAAAAATGTTTGTCCTAAAAACTACATGTAATACTTGGGAGACTTGCTTGTAAGCCCTTTCATTAAATAGCTTATG
This sequence comes from Alisma plantago-aquatica, assembly GCA_963693085.1. Lineage (NCBI taxonomy): Eukaryota > Viridiplantae > Streptophyta > Magnoliopsida > Alismatales > Alismataceae > Alisma > Alisma plantago-aquatica. The sequence continues at coordinate 1,083,921,340 of OY856410.1, read as the reverse complement.
ATGTATTTAAGTCAGTTCATTAGAGAAGATAAGCCGATTAGGACTTCCTGCGAGTTAGATATATAAACCAATGCCTAGGGGTATTCCTGACAAGTCGAATTAGGTGAATGAATTTGATTTTGTGGTCATGGTTTGCATCACCTATTATGTGAACTACTATATGCTAATAAAGCTAAATTGTCAAGACAATTAAAGACATGACATGAAAAGATTTTCTGAACTCATGTAAAGCTTTAGATATGACATGAAAAGATTTTCTGAACTCATGTAAAGCTTTACTTTTGGCTTCCTTTTTGATAATGGAAACTAGTTAAGAGTTTGAGTTTAGTACCAAAGAGTTTCGATAGCATCTATGTAAGAAAGCAATACTATATAAAATCTCCTTTAGCATTATGGTAGATGAAAGATCACACAGGTTGACAAACTCCAACGAGAGATGGAATATATGAATCATCAGGATGCTTATTGCAAAGTAGTAAATGAACCATATAGGTAACTGATCTAAAACATGGATTGCATCATGAAAACAATGAGTAAGAGAGGGAGGCTAAGGATGCTCTAATCATACTTTTATTCCGACTACCAAAGTGAAGAAGACCAAGCTATATGATGAACTAAACTGCATCAATGAGAGAGGAAGTTCATAGTGTTGGTCACATGTATAGGGCATGAACACAACATAAGCAGTAACCCAAAAAGAATATGGTTTCCTACTAGATTGGGAAACCCACAAGAAGGAAAAAAATGACTCAGTTTAAATACAAGATATACGAAGAACGAAAATCATATTGAGAATCAGTCTTACAATGTAATTATCTTCTTACATAGGTGTCTTACATCTCTTTTGGTCATCTATATGCAAGGAAGAAAAAATCCGATTTCGATGCCGTTTTGGTGGCCATAGAAACAGAGACTAGGAAACACGGACACAGATGTAGGCACAGACATGGACACGGTCACGACGATTTCCAAAAATATAGGACACAGACACGACAGTGGACACGACAAATATATAAATAAACACATATATTTGTAGAACATATTATGACATATAATTGCTATATGTATATCCATAGTTTTATTGTTGGTGGAGTTAATGGTGAACAAGATTTATTATCAAGATGAAGAAGGGGAGGGGGTGAGGAAATATGAAGTTGCTGGAAGTGAAGGAGGTGGAATGAAGGTGCCTTGGAGGTTGAGAGGGAAGAAAAGGAGGGGAATACATTGGAGGGGTACTTAAAATGGAGGGGCAAGAAAGAGGAGGGAGATGGAGATGTAGAGAAGCAAAAAAAAAGAGTATAAATAGGGAGGACATTACTCTGCTAATTTTGCCTGAAGGAGCAAGAAGAAGTGTAGGGGGAGGAGTAGCAAGAGAAGGTAGAAGTAGAGGATCAATGTGAAATAAGAGAGAGGGAGAGTGGCTTCTGCCACATTCAAATTGGAAAAAAAGAAAGGACAGGAATGAGAAGAGGGAAAAGAGGGGAAGAAGGAAAAGTAGATGAGGGAAAAACAAAAATAGAGGAACATGATAAAGAGGAGGTGAAGGACATTTTTGCAGCTATTGTAGCTAAAAGTAGGAAAAGGAAAAGCAAAAATAGAGGAGCAGGATAAAGAAGAGGTGAAGGACATTTTTGCAGCTATTGTAGCTAAAAGTAGGAAAAAGAAGAGGGGTCAAGAAGAAGAAGGAAGAAGAGGGGGGTACACAAAGGAGGAAGAATTACATGGAACTGGAAGAGAAGGTGGTGAAACCAACTAATTTCCTCCTTGTGGTTGATGTGACAGTCTCTAAATGCTGCAATAATTGGTGAAGAATCTGGAGATGATATCACTAATGATGGTTGCATCAGTTGTTAAAGAAGTGTGTCGTCAACTTGGATGTAGTAGCTGAAGCTTAGCTACCTAATGTTAGTAGGGCAAGGAGTAGTGGAGGACCGGAAATGGGGATTTGGAGAATGTTTGGATTTTTTTTCATATGCTTGGGCTCAAATGGATCGGGATGGCGTGTCTAGATGTGTCCACAGAGTGTCCAAGCCGTGTCCGACATTGCAATAAAAAAAATTCAATGCGGACACGACGTAGGCGTGTTTGCCACGTGTCCAGGAGTGTCTAAGGTGTGTCCATGTTGAACACGTGTTGGACACGGACACGACAACCTCCAGGTAGTGTTTGTGCTTCCTAGAACAAATATTTTGACAAATTTTGATAAATGCCTTCCTGGCATTTCGACGGCAAAATGAATGAATTAATTTGTGAAATTTTACCAAAATGATCTACTAGTGTAGATATACTCAAATATGTAATAATATTTCATATTGGATATGTGGGGGGTGGGGTCTCGTCATTTGTGAGTGAAGGATCCTGAGTTGTTTCGATGGGCATTTCGATGGGGAATTTTGATGTCAATTTTCAATGGTGAAATCAATGAATTAAGTCACTACAGTTTGCAAGCACAATATATAGACTTAAAGACACAAAACTGTGCAGAAAAATATGCTCTAGGTAGTACATAGTATATGCAAAAGTAAAAAAAAATGACGATCTGCGTGTTTTGAGAGTTTTGACAGTCCATTTCGATGTCCGATTGCCACCAAAACATAAAAAATTGTCGAAATTTTGACAATTTCGACGAAATTTTAAACATCGTCTACACGTCAAGATGAAAATATTTACGTTTAATTTTGAAGACATCGGTCACCAACTAAATTCAATGATTTTCAATGATGTAAAATCTACAAGAAGAATAAGTGTTGGTTTGATGGAAACTTGGAATTATAGATGACATCCATCCTATCTTAATCTAAACGTAGATGGATTCTTCATCTTTCTTGTCAACATGATTTTTGTTCAAACAACGGATGTGCCTTCTGAAAAGCATTGATTCACACATGGACTTTATGTATCACTCCATACAATAATCTTGTTATAATTTTAGGCTGTTATAACAAGTTAGAATGATATAGGTATTGGGATTTCAAGACATTGCAAACACATGCAAATATTGGTACTGGAGTAGTGTGTTGTTTGGTTTGTAAATTTTTGAACTTAATCGCTGGTTTGGACTTGGTCTAGAATCTTGGTTTATAAATGCTTGAACTGACTGGACAAATATATATATGTATATATATGTGTGTATCTCTCTCTCTCTCTCTCTCTCTATATATATATATATATATATATATATATATATATGAGATTAAGAGAGGCATTATCTCCCCCTCTCCCATGCCTGTGACGAAGGCTGAATGTCCGGGAGGGTGGTAAACCAAGGCAACAAATGAGATTCCAACCCGGGTCCCTTTGTTAGGGGATACCATGCTTGAACACTTGAGCCGCTTCTTGTCGGCAATATATATATATATATATATATATATATATATATATATAAGTGTGTGTGTGTGTATGAAATTACTTATATGCAGAGTGAGCCCATAGTATACACTCTTATCAAAGTGTCAACCTCATCCTGATCATGTAAGCCTTAACCCAACCGTATTGGGGTTGGCTACATGAATCCTTATGTGCCATTCAGCTATATTTGGGTCATATTATGTTTAACATGTAAAGAATCCAAATATCTCCTTATTGGTTCTATGACTTTACCCAATACCTCTTCCATTTTAATTCAATTTGACTCAATGACACTATTCCAAATTGGTGCATTTGCTGGTCTGCTTTACATGTCTAAAGTTCTAAACCATATGTCTGAGCTATTAATTAATCTTAATGACTTAACAGTAAATTACACAGGGTTCTCCTTTATAGTAGAGAATATGATGTGATGTAGCGCAGCCATTGGTATAAGATACACTAGCACAACTTAGCAAGAGACACAAGAGTCACGTTAGGCCCATTTACTATAACACTCCCCGTAAGTAAAAGAGTACACCCCTCGTAGTCCTAACTTGGAGTCATATGTGGAAAGTACATCAGAGGTATATATTTATTAAGAATATCTGAATTGATCTCTAGATCTTATACGAGAGCGTCGAGAAGTGGTAATCTTCTTGGCTTTAAAAAGGTCTCGAACATAATGACAATTCACTTCTTTACATTTCTACGCTCATGAAAGACCGAGTTCTTGGTGATGTATACCACAACTTGATTACAACAATCGAAAATGGTCGAAGAAATAGTTGGAATCCCAAATTCTTGAATGATAGACAAAACCCACTAAATGTCATAGGATAATGTGCTTTATCTCGATTTCTGTCTTTGATTTTCTTACTTCTCCAAGTTACAAGACCGTCATCCAGAATAGCAAAGAAACTATTATAGAACGATGGTCATTGGCATCTCGTGCACAATTGACATATGCATATATCACTATTCGTATCTCCTTTCTTGGAGGCCATTTTCTTGAGAGCCCCTTCAAGAAAATAATGAAATTCGCTAACCTCTGACCCAATGAGTCTATAGAGGCTCACAGATAAGTTGATTCACAACTTGATTGCATTTGAGATATCAGACATGTAGTTGTGAGATAGATGAACTTATCGAGTGTTAGCTGAACCAACATGGTTGGGATCGAGGCTTAGATAATGATGATGATGGTGATCATTTCTTGTGACTGCAATGTGATGAGCATATTATGGCCTTTTAATATCTGACCTAGTTTCTATGCCACATAAGCATATGCAGATAATAGATGACTAATAACTGCATAATTGGCTGCACTTGAGTTAGAGCTTACTATATTTGTATTTATGTTATCAATGTAAGACATCTAAATATATTTGAAAATACTGAGCAACATATAATTAGTAGTAATGATTGTTAAATGATATATTTACATTACTACTTCAGTTTGGTTCCAAATTGATACTATTTTTCTAAATTGTCAGGGCACCCATAATTAAATAATTAAGAACTGCAACAACATATTCCCTTCCATGGGTCCACTTATTAGATCTAATCGATGCCTTATCTCCTTTGCACACATATGCCACCATAAAATATGAAAACCTTGGTATTCAATATTTTAAAATAGCTCTGAAGGAGTCTTAAATGAAATTTAGTCTCCTTTTAAATTCTCTATTCATCATTAGTTGTCATGTACTTGTTTTATTCTTTATGCCGTTTCCTAGTATTCTTCACGTCATCTATGCTTATTTTGCATCTAATCTATGCCAAATCTATGCATATAGGTTAAGATGGCTCTTTAGGCATGCAAAACCCAACTCACAGGCTTGATTTTTTTCTTTCAAAGTAGATGCCTTGTGTAGGAAGGATGGACACTTCCCGGAGGCTGTGGTGCCCGTGTCCAACACATGTCCAAGATGGACAAGCTGTGGACAGACGTGGACACATGGTGGACACGGACCGGACGTGTCCAAGTCCCTAATTCTGTTTATCAGGAGTTGGAAATGTCGAGGACACGGCTTGGACACACTAGGATATAACCCGTCACTAATTAAGGGGAAACACCCTCTTGCATGTAAAATTCCTCCTTACCGCTCTCGATACCCATGTCTCTCCCTCCTTATCACATCACCACCTAGGCAACTCCTCTTCCTCCACCTATAGACTATGGCCTCTCCTCTCTCTACACTCAATGTTGTCAACTTCTCCTCTCCCTACACTCAATGTTATCAACCTTTCCTCTTTCTCGGTCTCCTCTTCCTCCTCCATCTCCCATACCTATGTTCTATTTGTTCAGCACCACCACCACCACCAAGAAGTCACAACAACAATCTCCTCGTCTCGTTTCTCTTCTTCTTAATTATGAACGTACATCAATGTTTTCACTCTCTTCTACAAATAATAACATACCTCCTCTTTTTTCTTTGTTGTCCACCACCATCAATATCTTTTTACTGTCCGAATTTGGATGTGAAACATTTTAGTGTATGTTTACACTTGTGGTGTTTAACTTGTAATTATTTATGAATAAAATTTCTATTACTTTGAATATAATTTGTTTACAATGTGGCCTTGTTTGATAGTATGTCTTTGATGTCTTAATTTCATAATGCATGCGATGTGTGTTTGAATGAACATATGAAATTGAATATAGCTTGGATGAAATTATCTTTTTGTTTGAATGGGCTTGTTCTTTTTAGTGATTATACATAAAAAATGATCTACATGTATACATATTTTTTTGCCGTGTCCGTGTCTTATATTTTTTGAAAATTGCTGTGTTTCGTGTCTGTATCCGTGTCTTATTGGTGCTTGTGTCCGCGTCCATGCTTCCTAGTGCCTTGGGTGTCTTGAAGGCAAATCTTTCACCCATGCTATAATAGTTGCTAAAAATCTACCATAATCACACTGAAAATTGGCACTAAACAATTCATAAGAGGCACTAAAGCCCCTTAGTTCTTAAAAAGTTCTAGCTACTTCTCCTCTCATATACATATATTTAATGATTATTGTGAAAGACAATGAGACTTGGAGAGCTTAGGGTTGCACAATGTGTGCACCCTTCTATTTATAGAAAAGTAACAATTACAGAAAGGTCCAGATATAATGGAAAATAACATAACATAAATAAAGCAACACATATATTAACACTCCCCCTCAAGTTGGAGCATAGATGTCAATCATGCCCAACTTGTCCATCAAAGCGCTGAAATGCTTTTTAGGCAGCAGTTTGGTGAAGATATCAGCAACCTGGTCTTCAGATTGAGTAAAAGGTGTGCAGATCTTGCCAGTAAGAATAGATTCCCGAATAAAATGACAGTCGACCTCGATATGCTTGGTGCGCTTATGATAGACATGATTGTTGGCAATAAAGATAGCGACTTTATTATCACAGTGCATGGGTATAGCAGAAGAAGACTCAACACCGAAGTCTTTAAGAAGAGAGCGTACCCTAAGCAGCTCACAAGCAGTATGGGCCATAGCCCTATATTCAGCTTCAACACTAGATCTGGCAACCAGATTTTGTTTCTTGGATCTTCATGTGACTAGATTGCCTCCAACATAGGTACAATAGCCAGAAGTGGATTTCCTGTCAATCCGACTCCCTGCATAATCAGAATCAGAATACCCTTCTAGAGAGCAGTGCCCATTTTTCCTGTAATGAAGTCCCTTGCCAGGAGACTTTTTTAGATATCGTCAGTGATTTAAAAAGCGGGTGAAGCGGCCGCTTAAGCGTCCACTATGCTTAAGCGGCCAAGCACATGTCCCGTTGTAATTTCAGTTGAAGCACGCTTTGAAGCGTTTTGGACTGAAGCGGCCGTTTTTGCCCGCTTTTTGCCGCTTCAGGCCGTTTTTTCAGCCCCGCTTAAGCAGCCACTTCAGGGCGCTTCACGGCAAGTATTGTTGGAGTGGCCCAATCACACGCCAAATCTATAGAAAAATGAAAGCACTACTTTTAGGAGATGTGATGCTCCAGCTGTTGTATCTCAAAAGGTGTAGGAAAGTTTAGTAATTAGTATTTATTCTTTACTTTGTTACTGCCGTTTGTACACTCTGTACAGCTAGACTAGTACTTTGTACCGTCAAGTTTGTATATGATATTACTATGTATGTTTAATGTTGTTTATTACTGCTGATACTCTAATAGTTTGACATTTAGTATACTTGTACAAAACCTTTGCACAACCATCTGTGGACTGTAACAAAATCATGTCATAAGATATTGTTACATTGTCAATTACATAGTGTGGTAGTTTATTGTTCTTTACAATTTACTATGTATGATATTGGCATGTATGTTTAATGTTGTTTATTACCAATGACAAATGAATAGTTAGCAATTTTTGTGTACTTGTACAAAAACTTTGCACAACCATCTATAGACTGTAACGAAATAAGGTAGTAAAATTTGTTATATTGTCTATTATGTACTAAGTCTAGTAGTTTATTGTTCTTTAGGATTTACCTAATAATATCTAATTATCTTGATTCTACTATATTGTCATGCATTTCTCTTTATTACTATTTAAATGTGCGTCTAGTACATAGTACTAGTATGATACTTGATTGTTGAGCGAGGACTATGCAGTTTTATGATGTTTGAGTGTTTAGCTTGTAACAATTTGCTTTTGTAAATATGACCATTTTTAATATGTGAAAGTTGTTCTGATGTAAATGATATGCTTAATTAATGATATGGTAGCAATATCGCGGTCACTAAATTTTTCTACATTTTTAAAACAATGCAGACCGCTTTTTCAAAAAGCGCCCGCTTTAGTCTGCTTTAAAGCCTGTTTTCCACTTCCCGCTTCAAAAGGGTCAATCCGCACGCTTCCTGCTTCGCGCTTTCCAAAACCTAGGATATCGTAGAATATGACATAGTGCATCCCAGTGGCACTGTCTGGGTTTATCTAGGTACCTGCTAAGAAGTCCCACAGAAGTAGATATGTTAGCTCTAGTCATAGTTAAGCATATCATTTTACCAATCAATCTCCTGTACTTTTTATTATCAGCAAAAGATGGAGACGAATCATCATCCCGATTGACATTGGGATCTAGAGGAGTGTCAGCAGGTCTAGCTCCAAGCATACCAATTTCCTGTAAAAGATCTAGAACATATTTCCTTTGAGACAACACTAGTGCATTAGAGGTTCTGGATACCTCTATGCCCAGAAAATACCGTAGTTTACCCAAGTCTTTAGTAGCAAAGTGCTTGCAGAGATGGGCTTTAGTATCCTGAATAGCAATAGTCACTGCCAGAAAGAACAATATCATCCACATATACAATAAGAATTACAATGCCAATAGAGGTCTTCTTAGTAAAAACAGAATGATCCACTTGAGATCTCAGAAAACCAAAAACAATCATAATTTTTCTTAATTTATCGAACCAGGCACGAGGGTTCTGTTTGAGCCCATAAATAGACTTCTTCAACCTGCATACTTTGTGTGACTCCCCCTGAGCAACAAATCCAGGGGGTTGCTCCATATACACTTCCTCTTGCAGATCACCATACAGGAAAGCATTCTTAACATCTAATTGCAGCAGAGGCCAGTCCAGATTAATAGCAACAAAAAGAAGAATTCTGACTGAATTAAGGCGGGCAACAGGAGAAAAAGTTTCAAAGTAATCAATACCATAAGTCTGTGTATACCCTTTTGCAACCAAGCGTGCCTTCAGCCGTTCTATAGTACCATCAGGTTGATATTTAACAGCATATACCCATCTGCAACCTACAAGCTTACATTGAGGAGGTGAATCCACCAACTCCCAAGTTTGTCTGTCAGTAAGAGCACGCATCTCTTCTTGCATAGCAGAAGTCCAGGCTGTACTTTGCAAGGCATCATGAGTATTTTTCAGAATAGTGACAACAGATAAAGCAGAGACAAAATTGCTAGCATGATTACTCAGATGTGTAGTAGATACATGGTTAGCAATGTTATGAGAAGTGCATGAACGAGTTCCCTTTCTAAGAGCAATAGGTATATCCAGGTCAGAAATTACCTCAGGTGTGGCATGACCTTCTTGAGGAGAAGATTGGTGTTGAGTGGGGGGTACTTGTTCAGGTGGAGGCCTGTTCCTGCGCTGATAAACAATAAGAGGTGGTGTCGTATTCTTAGGTGGCATTTGATCAGAATTCTCAGACACACATTTAGTAGTAATAGGCAAAGGGGAAGCAATAATATCAGGCTCCAGACTATCTCCGCTAGATGAGTAGTATGGGGTATTCTCAATGAAGACAACATCACTGTTGATAAATCATTTCTTTGCAGTAGGACTATAGCATCTATATCCTTTTTGTGTACGAGAATACCCTAAGAAAATACATTTCTCAGCACGGGGAGATAATTTATCATGAGCAGGACCAAGCAATCTCACAAAACACGTACAACCAAAAATCCGAGGAGGTACAGTAAATAAGGGTGCATCATGTTGTAGAATTTGGATAGGTACTTTATTTCCAATCACAGAGGAAGGCATCCGATTAATTAAGAAACAAGCAGTCAATATTGCTTCAGGCCAGAATAATCTGGGTACATGATAGCGCATCATAATAGTTCTAGCAACTTCTAACAAATGTCTATTTTTCCTCTCAGCTACTCCATTTTGCTGTGGTGTATATGCACAAGAAGTTTGATGTAAAGTGCCAACAGAACGACAAAACATTGCAACATGTTTTTGGACAAACTCAAGTGCATTATCAGTACGAAAAACTTTAACAGGCAGAGCATATTGTGTTTTCACCTCAGCAAAAAAGAATTTAATAGTAGACAACACTTCAGACCTACTTTTCAACAGAAACAACCAAGTGGTCCGAGAGAAATCATCAATAAATAGTAAAAAGTATTTGTAGCCAGACAAATTAGGCACATTACAAGGACCCCATACATCAGCATGAACAAGATCAAAAAAGTTTTTGCTACTACTCTGAAGACGTTTTAGGGTAAACAGCCCTAGTCTGTTTCCCTAACTGACATGATTCACACTGAAACTTATGAGTGCCAACACTAGAAATGACACGTCTTAGTTTTTCAAAAGAAGGGTGTCCAAGACGGTAGTGCCATTGTAATGCAGAGACTGATGCAGATAATGCCGATAAAGTAGAAGCCAATGCAACCTTGTCCAATCTTGGCAGATCATCCAGATAAAAGAGGCCATCAGATCCTTCATGCCCCCCACCAATCTTCGTCCTCGTGCGAAGGTCCTGAAAAACACACGAACCAGGTATAAAGGTCAGGCTACATTGCAGGCTGCGTAAGATTTTGCTAACAGATAATAAATTCAGCGAAAAACGAGGCACATATAAAGCCGACTTCAGAAGAAACTTAGATACAATGTCTCCAACCCCAGAAACTGCAGACTTAGAACCATCAGCAAGCATGACTGAAGAACCAGTAGATGGTCTAGATAAATTTCTAAATAAAGCTCGATTTCCAGAAATGTGAGACGATGCGCCCGAATCGATAACCCATTTTGTATTACCAACACTAGAAGATGGAGTACTGAGGAAGGCAGTATCACAACCCGAGTAGGTCGCAGCATGGGCTCCACTTGGTAGAAGAGGAGCCAGTACGCTCACGTAGTAGACACTCCACCTTAGCACGAATGTAATCCGCAGTGGCAGTACCCGAGTCATCAGACAGAATAGGCTGGGTAGGTGTCTCTGAAGTAGCAATAGTGTCACTGGCCGCATTGGCCCATGCATGTTTACCATACTTTTCCCAACACTTGTCTTCAACATGATTAAACCGGCCACAGAAGTTGTAGAAGCGTTGGCCAGTCTGAGGACGAGCAACAACAGTAGTAGATCCAGACTCCAGAGGATGCTCCACGACCCGCAAAATTCCTCCCCCTGCCAGTACCAAGAGGAGGACGAGCATCATATGAACGACCACGTCCACGACCACGACCAGACATCGCAGCAAAAGCAGTCAAATCCCCAGTATCAGTTAGACCTGTCAAACGGGTGGGTGGGTTGGGTTTGGGTTGGGTCATTGCGGGTGCGGGTCTGGCGGGTGCGGGTCAAAAATATACACTTCTAAACGGGTGGAAGAAAAGCACACCCAAACCCGACCCAGCGGGTTGCGGGTTGCCCGCGGATGCCCATATAAAATGTGTACAATCAACAATAAGTTACCGGTTGCTTTCTTTAACACTAAAAATAACATTTGAAACAGCTTGTAACTATTGTTTTTATGTCAAATATAGTGCAAAAGAACCAACCAACTACTATGTTTGACGTCAAACTATTCGATTAGTTTTTTATATATGAAAAAGTAGCAGCTAGTTGTATGTTGATATAAATTAGGAAAATCGATGTAGTTTTCATAGATAAATATCACAAGAAAAATACATAATTTTGTCATGTAACATTAGGCATTCCTAATATTACAAGTACTTGTTATTGCCTATTGCAAACACAAAATAAAGAGAATACAATTGTTGTTGGTAAAGATAAAGAATTAACTTGTACAAAACAAGCAACATCTTTTAATAGGTGTAGATATTATGTATATGAATATATTTGCTTCAATTAACTGGGTCACCCGCGGGTGCCCGCGGATCACCCGCGAAACCCGCTTAATAAACGGGTGGGTATGGGTTTGGGTGATTTTCAGCGGGTGGCAAATTTTGCCACCCAAACCCAACTTAAACGGGTCGACCCATGGGCGCCCGCGGATTTTGACCCAGTTTGACAGGTCTAGTATCAGTAGGAGTCTCAGATGACGATGCAAACAAGCATTGTAGTCTCTGAAAGGCAGTCTGAAGAGTAGGCAGCGGATTACTGGCGAGAATCTGATCCACCACCCCGGCATTGAAATCAGGTTAGCCACAGAGGAACTGGACTACTTGCAACTCTTGTCGCTGTCGTTGCATAGTAGCCAGATTAGTAGACAAGGGATGGTAGGCTTCCAACTCCCCCCACATTCCCTTGAAAGTAGAGAAATAATCCGTCAGATCAGAACCAGAGAAACGTAGCCGGCTGAGTTGCTTGTTGATATCAAACACCTTTGGATTTTGACTGTGTGAATATGTGTTGGCAAGTTGATCCCACATTTGCTTTGCCGTCTGCAGGTACAATAGTGTGACACTAATCTTGGTCTCACTACTATTCAAAATCCATGTCATGACTGTGGAGTCGTCCTTCACCCAATCATCATAGGCTTTCACATCCTTCGAATCGGCTGTTGCAGGAGGCACATGTGGTGGATCTTGCGTCAGGTGCGACATTTGTCCTTGTGATTTAACATATATCTGCATAGAGCACACCCGGTGCTGGTAGTTTCGCCCATCCAGCTCCACAGTTGTCACCTGACGTCGCAGATCTTCATGAGTAGATGCCATCAGGAAGAAACAAATGCAGACGTAGAGTTACAGGCAGACAGCAGCAGTCAAACACAGGCAGTAGAAGTCAGCAGTCAGAGGCAGAAGTCCAACACATGGACTAGTAATAGAAGGTAGAAGATCCACGCATGGATCGTAAAAAAAACCCACGTAGGGGCAGCAGAGAAGAGAAAAAACCTACGCCAACATGGAGGATCAGTCACTCCACCATAAGGCGCAGGCAGACAGAGAGGATGAAGCCCGTTACGTCGTCAACGTGCCAGAACTGGAAAGTTACCGAGGCTGTCCGGAGATTTCAGAAAGAGAAACGGAGCTAGACAGAGGGGCCTGTGGTGGATTAGGCCACAAGGATGGAGGTTATTAGGGGATTAGAGGTGGATGGAGGGCTACAGAGGGGTGGATGACGTTACTGTAGCGGCAGCGCTACTGTAGCAGTACTGTAACGGCGGAAAAATGGAGATTTCAGAGTGTGGCGGCGGCTAGGGTTGGTGGAGAGAGAGGGATTAGGTTTAAGGTGGATCGGCCCGCTCTGATACCATGTGAAAGACAATGAGACTTGGAGAGCTTAGGGTTGCACAATGTGTGCACCCTTCTATTTATAGAAAAGTAACAATTACAGAAAGATCCAGATATAATGGAAAATAACATAACATAAATAAAGCAACACATATATTAACAATTATGATGTGTATTTCCTCCTTTATATACATGTATTCTATGGTTATATATCCACCCCCTCTCTCTATATATAAAGGAGAAAGATGTACTAAGAGGTAGATCTTTGTGAGAGCGTGAGAGGCATTTGTATAGCTCTTTGTGGCAATTGGTTTTTCATAATTTATGGTATAAAAGTGTACCAATGTCTTTACCTACCTACAAAATTTCATTGTCGTAAAACTAGTATCACACATTACAATGAAATAGTTTTCAACAATAAATTAGGTCCAGGCTGATCGCTGGATGCAAAAAAATTACATTGTATAGATTAATAGTTAACAAATGTCTGATAGTATTGACCTTTCTGTGTGAAAGAAAAGAAAGTAAAGATCTTCTCATCCATACTGCTGGATTTCCATTTTTTTGTAGTTATTCCAAAGCCTCTCATGCTCTCACCATAACATGTTTTTGCTTTACTAGATTGCTACCTTATATATATGTATGTATGTGTACATGTGTTTGTGTTGTATAGCTAACCCCAAAGTAAGCCCTACACCACCTATAACATATAATCAAAGTGCTTATGTTAATGGTTATATGGGTATTGGGTTATTTATAATATTCGGAAAGGTCACTAAAACATGTACTATACTATTTGGTATTTGTATTAAGATCTTAATACGGATAACACAGTCCTTGCATAATATAGGTGGCCAATCCTTTTTATTTCAGGTTACTTTAACCCATACATGGCCTTGTATACATTGTTCATATGCTTGTTGTGGGTAATTGGGGTCCCTATGACATGTACTTTGGTTAGTTGGTATTAGTACTATATCTATGGTCTTTATACACATTTAAACCTGAATGATGATAAAAAGTCCTCAATATAGAAATCAAATTAAAGACACACGACTAAGACACCCAAAAACTGAACACATAGGGTATCAACCACACGTTATGAACAATAATATTTAGTTGTCTTTAAGGATAAAAAATGGAACACAAATATCCATAAAACACCCAAAGACTAGGCCTGCAAATGGATATACGAAATCTTTGTATCTGATCCAATTTTGCAATTGAATTTACAAAAAATATCTAATGCCCGAAGGATTTGGATCGAATTTCAGATTCCAAAAATTTAGATTGGATTTTGGATACGACCATCTGATCTGCTAAAAATCCATATTTTACAAGTATATGCATGCATCATTAAACATATATAACTTATATATAAAATATCAAACTATTAACATTTAATTATATAAGATGTAATGCAATATTTATATTTCACATATATAATATATTTATAACATTAAATGTATTATTTCCAGTTCTGATTGGATAATCTTTAGAATCTAGATACTATCCGATCAGGGATTGGGATGTTCCAATATGATACATGTCCTAATCTCCTGTTGGATATCAGATCGAATATTTTAGGTCGGATTAAGATTCAGATCGGATGCTGCACTATCTGATTCGAATTTGATCCATTTACAGGCCCATCAAAGACCTAAAAAGAAGACCCAAGGCGACAAATATCTCAATGCACCTTGATGCCTAAATAGCTGCTTTGGTTCATACCTGTCAAGCATGACATACTATCTACATATTGGCACATGCATTATTTAACCATGTGTACGTATCTTTCTTTGGTGTGTTGTTATCTAGTCCACCTAGAAATGATTATCATTATTAATTTTACATGCATCACTTGGAAAACATGTTCAGTATTTCATTGATCACCATACAAGTTACTCATTAAGAATGTACTAAATACTCAACATAATTTATAGCTCTTCTGTAGTACATTCATTACACAGCCTCTTCAAGCTGGCGGTATTTTGTATCTATTTTTCTGTCTTCGGCCACACAGATATCGTACCCTGCCTTGCATGCTACTTAAGCTTTTTATGTCGAAGATTTAAGTGCTGTAATAGCATCAGAAACCATGTGATGTTCTGTAACGCATATTATTTCCACAATGCACAGTGCAAACTGCAACGTTTATAGTTGCTTTATTGAAAGGCTGTGACCTACAAGATCTGTCTTCTTAGGACGAAGCTTAAAATATTTGTATGTTTTGATAATAATTTATGGATGACATTAAAATGACAAACACACAAAAAGCGTTGAGTTTTTATTAATCAATGAGCTGATGGTGAAACCAATATTAAAGCCATTTCTTATTCAAAATTGGCTTTTTTTAGTTTTAATTTTTACTTGATAGCACAAAGGCATGCCTCCTTTTGCCTTTTTGTCGCAGGGTTGAGCATGGACTGATGCCAATTAGACGTGTCTAGGAGCCTGGTTGCCAGGTCAAGTTGGGTCTGACCCTTCTCTATATATAACCAGGCTCCACTAAGTGATCAAGCCAAGGAAGAAAATGTCTGATTTCGATGCCGTTTCGGTGGCCACAGAAACAGGTATTTCGAGAAATTTCGACAGAAATTTCGATAAATGCTTTCCTGGCGTTTCGACGGCAAAATAAACAAATTAATTTATGAAATTCGACCAGAATGATCTACTAGTGTAGATCTACTCAAATATGTAATAATATTTCATATCGGATATGTGGGGGTGGGGTCTCGTCATTTTTTAGTGATTGACCTTGAACTGTTTCGATGGGCATTTTGATGGGGATTTTTTATGTCAATGTTCAAAGGCAAAATCAATGAACTAAGTCATTATAGTTTGCAAACACAATATATAGACTTAAAGACACAAAACTGTGCAAAAAAATATGCTCTAGGTAGTACATAGTATATGAAAAAGTAGAAAAAAAATCGATGATCTGCATGTTTCAAGAGTTTCGTCAGTCAATTTCGATGTCTGATTGCCACAGAAACAGAAATTTCGCCAAAAATTTCGACAATTTCGTCGAAATTTTGAACATTGGATCAAGCTAAACTGTGGCCTGTTATGCGTCTCCCACCAAACCATGGGTGAGCCTGGTCAAGGCACTTCTAAATTCCTTTGTCTTTAAAACTAATGTATGTTCAACAATATGTAATATCTTGGTGACTAGAATATGCTGAATGTGATAGACTGCTAACTCAATGAAAAATAAATAACGTCCACTCATTTGTCGAAGTGTAATTATAAATCGTTTTTTGGCAAAGGGCCTCACAATTGAACAATTTCTTTACCTTTTGAAATCTTTTCATACCGAATACATTCTGTGATGATGACTAAACATGTATGTTGAAAACTATGTTGAGTATGCATGTACATGGTTTAAAATGGTAGCAATAATGCAAATATGTAAATTTTTTAGGGAATAAAAGAATGCTGTATGGTATGATCAAGTTTGCGTATAGGTTGTTGCCCGAGGGGCGGATGGGGGGGGGGGTCTACCGGGGCTTTAGCCCCCCCCCCCCAAAAAAAAAAAAAAAAAATCCAAAATGTCTATTTATACATATATGGCATTCAAGTATAGTACATGTACGTACGTCTTTTCTAGATGTTTTACAAAGCAAATTGATAACTGGATTGGTATTACTACCTTGTTTCTAAGCCAAAGACCCAACTTCAAATCTCACCACCAACACTTTGTTTTTACTCAGCCCTTGCAATCACGACAGATACCCTGTATAGTTAACTCAGCCCCCCTTATGCGATTTTCTGGATCCGCCACTCTGTTGCCCCATCCCATGAACATATGGGCAACGCCAAAATGTGTAATGAGATTAAGTTGTGAGTTGTGACCCTCAAAGTAGCCCAGAGATTTAGCTAGATCAGGCGGATAGCTAGTTTTGGATGAGTATCACTACCACTAGTCCAGCCTGGTTCTTTCAATCCAGCTACACGCCAGGTTTTTATCCATTGCTGGGTTGACACTGTACTGCTAAAGGTTCACCAGGTTGGGCAGTCATATGACCTTAGTCATTGACTCATTGATGACATTGTCAAATTGGATCATGGCGTCCCTATATGATTCATCTGGCAGGCACGAGTGTCTCACCAGACCTGGTGATCCTCAAGTTGGTCATGTATTAGTTATCAGCTTGTCACAGTATAGGGGTCGGACAATGATTCCCGGTGTAGTCTTTGTACACTTGTCCTGAGGGTTTGGAGCACGTTATGGAGATGAAGATCCTCCACCAGAATTCCATGCTAAGTGATAGCAGGATTTGCTCATCAAGAGGGAAAAGGGTTAATGTCTCGGGTGAGGGGTGGGGTGAAAGATAAGGAGAGGAGGCAATATTATTACTAGTGAGGGAGAACACGGTAGAGGCTCAATATTGGTGCTCGTGACAATGGGCAGACTAGCAGTGGTTGTCTTGCAATAACAACCTGAGGATATAAGCAAGAGCCAAAGAGAGACAACAACTCTTTGGATTAGCTATAGATAGGTTTCAAAATGACATAATCATGTTAACAAGGTTTTCATTTCACTTAAAATATTGCCGGGCAGATGAAAAAGTTCACATGCGGTAGAGTACGACTTCTGCCAAACTAAAATTGCTGACCCTAATTAGGGGGAGCTTTTCTCTCGTTTAGCAACAGTCAGGTACCTTCCACTGTGTTCCAAACAGTAGGTACAATATTGCATACATCTACACCATGGAAACCAAATTTTGTGGGTGTTTGGTGTGGGCTCTCCTTTTATGCAATTCTTCTTCAAGAACTTCACAAAAATAGGACTTTTTGTTTGATGTTGACGTTAAGTACAGCTTCATATATGGAAGCTACTGATTGAATTCTGTCCTAATTTAATCAGTTTTCCCGATATGTCTAACACCGTCTCATTTTTTTCTATATACGGGCATAGTATGTTCATTTTTTTGATAGATTGCTATAAGGACAAGGGTCTGGGTGAGGATATTGTCAACGGTACCAAGGAAATGATACTATATATTTGTAGTCGTGTAAATACAATATACTCCACTGGCTTTATTATGCTTGTTCGGCAATAGCCAATAGGAGCAATTCGCAGGATGTGATCTCTGTTGTCTATTACTCAGAGATGCATGCGGCCCCTTAAGAATACCATCTTTACTAGACATGTATTAAGTCGTGTAGGCAGTAAATGCAACTTCCAAACTTTGGACCTATTGGGGTGTATTTACTGTATGTCAGATATTACAAATATTGATCTGGCTCAATATGGTTAGTAACGACGTCTTTGTTGTCTTTTGCCTTTATGAATATTTAACCGATTTTTTTTCTCAGTTTTCTAATATTTGACCTGTTATTGAGCAGAAGCGTACAAGAGTGGAGAGCTACAAGAAGTATTGGAAAAAGCTATGTGCTGTTAAGATTTAATCTCCAGGATTTAGGCGCCCGTGTGGTAAAAAGTGTTTCGGAACAAAGTGCCTACTGCATCGCGTTTTAACTATCTTGTAATCTGGAAAATGTCTCCCCACTAGTCATTTCCACAATTATTATTTGGTCTATACTTCAGCTTTTAGTCATAATGACATTGTCCATATCCTTATCTTAACAATTAAATTTTGGGTTCACCATTACGTCAGTGGCTGCTGTATTATCTTAATTTACATTGTTGGTCCATTGAATGCGGCATTGTCGAGTGCCAGTTTACACCCCGAATCTAAATCTGCCTGGAGCTCTAATGTGCTTTGCGTCCAGATCCAGAGTGGCTGCGCCTTAGGCTGTGCCTTTGACATATCAATTGAACGCGGTCAGGCAGAGCAGATGGCTAACCGCAGGCAGCCTCACCGTGCCTTTCTTAAGCTAATCACTCATCCAACGGTGAGAAGCATTTTAATCAGTTCAGCAGTGGGTGACAGTTAGCCGGTTAGGGGTGGGCATGGTTCCGTTTACCATTATACACACACACACACACACACACACACACACACACACACACACACACACACACACACACACACACACACACATATATATATATATATATATATATATATATATATATATATATATATATATATATATATATATATATATATATATATATATATATATATATATATATATATATATATATATATATAGCCGTTTATTTAATACCCACACGGGTAGTCTGGATTTCGCTACCCGACAGTCAAAAAAGTAACTGTTCTGACCAGAAAAGTAATTCTGTTATTAAAAAAAGTAACTATGTTGATCAAAAAGTAACTATACGACTAAAAAAGTAATCCCGTACAAAATACACAACAAATATATATGTAACCATGTTTTAAAATTTGTTGTTATAAATGTAACTATCTATGCATGAAACTCAACAGTTTGCAAGGTAAAGTAAACCTCTAGATGTCAAAAGTAATCAACTTGAAAAAAATTAATCGAAATTGGGGGGTAGCTACCCGTTGTGGGTATTAAAGATGAGCTATATATATATATATATATATATATATATATATATATATATATAGAGAGAGAGAGAGAGAGAGAGAGAGAGAGAGAGAGGGGTTAGAATACACTAGAGTGTATCTTCTTAAACATCTTGTGAATAGTTTCTATATGAAATTTGAGCCCATTTGGACATTTATAAGTCATAAAAATCATAAAAGTTATATATTTTAGATTAATTTTGTGCGTCAACTTTGCTGCCCTCGGGTGAGTGACTTACATTAATCTAGTTGGGCTCAAAATTTATTTGTACCCTAATTATAGTATGACAATGAAGATTAATGGTTCACATTTTGTAAAAAATTAGTCTTGATATACAGATGTCACTTGAGTGTATCGTACAATTTGTACACTCGAGTGTATTCTAGCCAGACTGTAACGACCGCACTTTCAGCGTCCCCCAATTAAGAAAACACCTTCAAGTTGAGAGCCATTAGCTATACTCTCAAGGATCCAGATGAGTCAAATAACAAATAATAGAAAATAATTTTAATTTTTCAAATTTTATTTACAAATTATAAAGTGATATACCTCATTGGACTAATATCTATTAAGAAGAAGTATCATCTATCTAGTCCTCTTTGGTACAACTTTAATACCTTTGATATCTTTCATCTTATTCTTCATGTCTTTTATCATGTGAAACATATACCTAAAACACAAGCAAATAAAACGCGGTCAGCATATTACTATACTGTGTACGTGGGGTGCAACCACAATGTGTGCAACTAACATGATCACATTGTAAGCATCAAATATTGCAAAATAAGCATATTCTTTACATATCCTAACCCTCACTGGATATATTATTTTGGCGTGATCACTGTCCCTTCCAGGGCTCGTGTGCATCACCCTTGATATCCGTCAGCCTAGGGTTTTGAGTATTATCATTTACTTATGTGATACATATAGTGACTTTATAATTTGCATGAAATAAATAAACATCTAACTGATATCATTCATCCAATCTTTGAGAAATCTTGGCAAATGTCGGAAGTCGATACATGTAATCATAAGCGTAATCACGTACCTTTGCCATGTAGAATATTTTAGGTATACTTTATGTAATCCAATCAGCAAGTATAGTCAGCAAGAAAACGTACATGCAATCAATCAACATGATCTGTAATTGTATACAACCCTAAAGTGTCACCATTATGTTAATCACATTAATTGCATTAAACCCTACTCGGTCCTAATCTAGGGTTTAGGTGTAAGGACCCTAACCTGAGTTTTGGGGTAACCTTATTCGCTTTGGCTTAATCATGTGCTTTCAACCTTACTCTAATCTTTTGAGATGTGATTAGCGCTTGTAGAGAGGTTAAGTCTCCAGTTTGAGCCTGTTTGGATGATGCTTGTGCTTTCTGTGCTAGTTTTGGTGCAAAATTGCAATTTACCCAATATAGGACACTGATGTGCAATTTGCCACCTCTAGAGTGTTCTTTCTCTCTCTGGGCTTCATAAGGGAGAGTGAGGTGCTTTGGGGCGCCTTGTTTGGCTCTTGGTTGAGTAGTGTCACCCTTAGTGGAGATTAGAAAGTTTTTCTAGGATTTGTATGCCTTAGCCTTGTGACCTTGTTGTTTTGCCTTGACCTAGGTCGCGACCCAGGGCCTGTTGTGGGGTGTCGCGGTCGCAACACTTCCCCCTTGGTGTGGTGGTCACGACCAGGGTTGTCTTGGGTCTAGGTGGAGGTTGGAGGGTGTGTTTCGACTTAGGCCTCATGGAGTGGTTTTGGTGTTGCGACTTTGTGATGATGTTGTGGTGTGTCGCGACCTTGGAACTCTAGGTGTGTCACGATCGCAACATAGGGTCAGTTGTTTGGATGGTCGAGATCCTACCTAGGGAGTATCACCACCTCTTACATGTGGACCTTATGTGGTTGCATGCTGGTCCTTTAGCAGACATGTGTCTCCTTGGAGCTCTATCTTGTTGACACCTCATCCCTTGTCTTACCTCCCTCATCCTTTGCTATATGAACTCTCTTCTCTCCATGCAAGTGGTTCTTTTCGGTCATCTTCTTCCTTCCTTCTCTTGTGCTCATCTTTGGAGTTTGGTGGAGCAAAAATGTGTACTCTTGGTGCCTTGGAGGTGGCTCATCCCTTGCATGCGGTGATAGTGGTGATCCTTGGCCATCTCTAGCTCTGGTGAGTGTTTTATCTTCTTTCTTTGGTGTTCCTTCGGATCTTCTATCATATCTTTTTCCTTCTTCTTGACCTTGGGCCATGTTTTGCCAAGGTGACGCTCAAGTGAGTGAGTGAGAGAGAAAGTTTCTTCTCTCTTTTCTCCTTTCTTTCCTTGGTTCAATTTTGGGGTTTTGCTCTCTCTTCTTGAGCTATCCCTTGACCTTGGTGTTTCTCCTTTCTTGAGGTTCTCTTGTGGCCAAGAGTGGAGCTTTTCCAACCCTTGGATCGTGTGCTTGGAGCTTGGAGCTTTGGTGGCGATCTTCTTAAGGCGGGTAAATAACAGTAAACCCTCTCTATTATTGCACTTCTTGTTATGTCATGTTGCTGTTTTCTTTCTTTTATATGTTCCTACATCATGCTAGCATATGAAGCTTAACCCTAGAATTCATTTGGGAAAGCTATCATGATTGGTTTAGAAGTAACCCAAAACCCTAATCTTCTTGTATTCGTTTTGGGTAGAGGTGATGATATGGAGTTTCTTTTCCACGTTTGACCTTGATCTAGCCCCCAAGGCACATGGGGAAAGGGTGTATGAGGGATTGCCCTCTATATCTGGAAGAACAAAAGAATATGAAGGAGGGGATGGAGATCTCCACCTAAGGTATCATGAAATGAACCACTTCTTTATCCGAGGTATATGATACCAAGATATGGATATGTCATATATGATATGCAATATCCGCAAAGAAGTGATGGCCTTTGTGAAAGGACCAAGAAAGAAGTACCCATCATTGGAGCAAGTGTTGCGGCCATAGATAGGAGTATCTTTCAGTTTATTTCAGCCTAAAGGGCACGAAATAGAGTTGAGAACTGCTATTTCATATATTGCCAATAGATAGAAACACTTTATTATTGCATATTGTATGACAATGATGGCAATTAATAAAGTTGATGTTTCAATCTTAAAGATATGATCTTTGTGGCAATGCCTTGTTTATCTTGTGATACATGGTATGCATAAGATAAAATGATACCTAAAGTTATTGATAACTCAAACAATCAAATTAGCATCAATCATGAGAAATTAATTTCTAGTTTCCATATGATGGATAAACTTAGACTCTTTTGGTTAGAGAACCATTAAGAGACATGAATATCTTGGACATGATTAATCAATCTTCACTAAAGGTAGTGGGAGAGTGATTATCCTATTAGGTATAATACATGTGATGTATTTACATACCAATTGGAACA
The DNA here is from genome assembly GCA_963693085.1 of Alisma plantago-aquatica. Classification (NCBI taxonomy): domain Eukaryota; kingdom Viridiplantae; phylum Streptophyta; class Magnoliopsida; order Alismatales; family Alismataceae; genus Alisma; species Alisma plantago-aquatica. Next base: position 1,083,898,258 of record OY856410.1, on the reverse strand, counting down.
AATGCTAATACTTCAAATGGTGTTTAGAGAAATACCAATATGAACATCTTGAAGTGTTCAAGATTGTCATAGATGAAGTACAAATTTGGTAAAGTATTAATTCTTGATGAGATCAATGAATGAAATACTTGGACCAAATGTTTGAGATCCTTATGAGTGATTATGATAGTGTATCATAGTGAACTCATGATTAAGGCATGGTGATGTCTAAATCAAGAAGAAATCATACTCTAAGGAGTTAGAGAATGATTATCAAATAACTGAATTCTTCTTAATAAAAGAATACCCCACACTAATAAAGGACATTAAGAATCACAAGGGTTGTGAATTCTTATATTCTTGACAGATACACCTCAATTATCTATGTGATGAGTTGTTCATATGATGAGTCAACTATCTAGATGAATATGAGGAATCAGATTTTGAGTTATGGTATAAGACCATTACATCCTAAATGATTTCCATGTGAACCATAAGGTATGACCTTGATGGTAGCACTCATTGGATGAAATCCATAAGTGCAAATGAGTCTTAAGTGTTAAGACACATGGATAAAATTTTGAGAAGGATGATGCTTGTTGATTGCAACTTAATGACTGAGACATTTGGCATATGGATACTAAAACCACATTCCTATGAGGAATAAAACAAGGATGTGTACGTGACACAACCTATAAGGTTTATGAATCCACTAATGCAAATGAAGTCTATAAGTTACAATGGACTAATCAATGTGATTGATTGAGTATAAGCAACTCAAAATTGGATCTTTACTTTGATGATATAGTCAAAGGGTTTGACTGATATGTCAAAGATAAAGAAGGGATCTGTGATTTAGTGGGAGAGTATTCACATTCCACATATTGATGTGAAATGAAATTGTTCTAGAATGGAAATCCAAAAAGTGGAAATTATCTTTAAGGAAGATAGAGATGTTTCCTATGTGATAGGAATAGAGATCTATAGAGATAGTTCTCGAAAACCTCTTGACCTGAAAAGAGAAAGCATACATTGGCAATCTGTACTGAAGGGTTCAGTGTACACAGATTCAGTGGGAGAAAACTTGTCCATGTTACATGGAGTTAGTATCCCAAGGCCAACTGTTCAATTCTTATGAAGAATGGGAACACTAATAATAGATATGGATCTATCATGTATGTAATCATCCCATTATCTTGCATGTATCGACATGGCAAGAACAAAATGCATTCATCATGTTGTATGTAGGACATGACAATATGATGTGCTCATCCTGATAACTCGTATGTGGGACATGACGAGTGGATGTCTGTCTAATTCCAGTAAGGGTTACTGGAATACCATAAGAACTTGATAAGTACTTGGGAAGTACTAGTTCTATGGAGATAAGGAAGAGTTCGATGTAAAGAGTTACATTGATGCGAACTTCCGAAAGGACAGAAGATTAATCGCAAAATATACATAGGATGTATAAAAGTGAAAGTTTGTTGATAATTGGAAGTGTTCCAATAAAACCATTTAAAAGGAAATGCCGAGTATCTATGTGTTAGAGAACAACAGTAGATACTATATGGATCTGGAAGTTCATGAGATGAACTTATACATATTCCACTCATTGATGACAAGTCTGGAATCCTTGATCATGCAATGTGGCTAAAGGTTAGCAAAGGAATACTAGATCGCATATTACGGCAACTCCATCTCATACGTGTGACGTACAACGAAGAGATGTGAGACATGCAATTTGTACAGACTTTGGCAAGGTGTTGCCATTACTCACTATGTTGGCACTAGAGCACAGTGACATGTGGGACATGTTTGAAGATCACTATGAATATGATTCAAGAGTGATTGGCTCACAGTGCAAGTGGGAGTCTGTTGGTATGTATGCCCTGAGAGCCAATCATGGGATGATTGGTGGGATACATTAAGATTGATTTGATAAACATCAAAGGCAAGCTTCCAATTCATTCTGGTTCAGTCATATGAGATAGTGATAGAACAGATTGAATGTCTAGAGAATGACAGTACTCAATGACGTATGCTTTAAGGTTAAGGACCTGAACGATGAGATCATACAGATGCTAAGAGTTTGTACATTCTTGTTATGTCCCTAGTCGGATGTCATTGTGGAAGGTAGATAGACAGCAATGACACACAAGACTGGATTGTGGTGTTGGTTGATGACAGAATCTCATTAGTCATGATATAGAGATATCAAACCAAACACATAGGTACTTATTAGAGAACAAGGTACCGGACAGACCCACCGTGAGTTTGACACATGGAACCATGAGATGGTAGTCACAGTCAGTACTCACAGTGATGGTGGTGAGTGTGATTCTTTGACCTGAAATCACTACACTCAACACATGTCGTTGGGCACACTTTGACATCGTCAAACGCAGTCCTGAAACATGGGTTGTTATAAAGGTGATGATTGGGTGGCTTTGACACATGGGGCTTTTGAGGGGTGAGTGATAGATATGGGATTTGTCCCTCCTAAGGGAGTTTGATATCCAAGGCCACTTGATGAGTAGGATTGAGATAGGCGTGCACACGCATGTGTGAATCAGTATGTGATATTGATGTCATACATATCTCCTTCAATCTGCTCTGAGATCAAGAAAGTGAATGAACGTTGACAGGATGACTGTTCCATGCCTCGAGTTCATTCGGGATATCAGTGACAAAGGAATTATACATTCACTGTAACACCATTCACGGATTGTAGGATGAAAGTTGTTCTCCAACTTTCTACTTTCACTTGGGTAGCAATGATGTGTGACTAGGCACCGCTCTTTGCTTGTGAAGTCATAAGTGTTATGGACTTTCACTGCCAACGTGAAATGGACCTGCAGGGTCACACACATAGGATTTAACCTGGAAGAGGAGTTTTGTCCAAAAAGCAATGTTTAGATTGATTACTAAAGGAGTTTAGTAGTTCAATTAAACACTCAATCAGTCGATGGCTCAATATCGTATGGTTCAAGGTGTTGGACGCATTGATTGGAGTATCGGATTGATTGAAATCACAATTGACTGATTTTGCCCAACCTGTGCTCCCAACCGATCGGCTGAGGTGCTGAACCGGTCGGCTGGAGTGTCCAGGCCGATCGGCTCATGCCCAGGTTAAAATAACCGGTTCAAGGGTTGAACCGATCGGCTCAACTGGTGCAACCGACCAGTTGGGAAAGTCATGTCGGCAAGAATTTTCCTTTGGTTTCATATTGCCCAATTCGATTGGGAATAACATTGGTATTCGATACCAATTGAGAACGAAACAAGGAAAGTCTTTTTGAGTCGGATTAGGACCATGAACCGATCGGTTCAGGGAACCAACCGATCGGTTGGAGTGCCCCAAACGATCGACTCAGGTCCAACCGATCGGCTCAATGGCCGAACCGATCGGTTCAGTTGTGAACCGATCATTTCAAGTTGCGAACCGGTTGCTTTTTGTGGAAAATTCTCAAACCCTTCTACTCCTGCTTTAGTCCCGTATTGTCGGGCACAGAGAACCCTGTCCCATGACCCGCCTATATATATAGGGGTATTGGGGGCTTCTCAAAATATAACTCAATGCAAGCTGGTTGCTTTGCGAAGTTGTCGTTCTATCTGGTTTTGGTAACCGTGAGAGATCCCGAGCAAGTGCTTCCCGCAAAAGGGAGGTGCAGCAAGGGAAGGACAACTGCAGTTGTAACTGGTAGCAGGAGAGTGTGTTGGCGACTAGTACGTCAACAGGAGGGTGTGACTCCTTCCACTTCCTTGTGGGACAAGGAGAGTGGAGTTCCAGGTGGTCCGTGTGGACTACTACAGAGGCAGGAGGACAATACCGCTTAGGAGGACAACTGTCATCCGACAGTCCGGTAGGAGGAGGAGTCGTTAGTCCTGGTGCGACCAGGAGCTGCACAGACACCGTCCAAGACCGGAGTTGAAGACCGCGCATTGCGCGAGGTATTGTCGCCGAGCAAGCCTCGGGACAAGGTATGATTCCACAAACCATCCTTTCCTATTATATAGACGTTGACGCGTTTCCTCGGTATGGGTTGGGGAGAAAATATTTGTTTCCGCTGCCTTCTCTGTCTCCCCTAAAACCCTACAGTGGTATCAGAGCCAGGTCAACTGCTCTATATTTTAGAAATATCGATATGATCGATTTTGGTTTGTCGCCTTTATTTATTGCATACGATGCGAATAATATTGGCTTTATGCATGTCCAATCCTAAATCCACAAATCCCAAATTACATATATGATATGTATTATTAATGCACTCGATACGCGTCGCCCTTAAATGAGTTTTGTGGTGGATGTGTGTAGCGTGATTATGGCCTATAAACCCCTATCTGTGTGTGGTTGTTTGTGGTTGCTTGCATCTCGGTCTGCGTACTGATCTTCCCTCTCTTATTCCTGATGTAACTCGAAATAATTCGAGATTCTTTCCTACCTTTGCTCCCCCCGAATGTAACTCGGGGTTTCTTCTTTTTTAAGCAATGTAATAATAGGATAGATTTTATTTCCTGTTATGTCGAAGACCGGAGGACATCAAGACGACTGCTCAGACAATCGTTTCAAGGCGTGAACCGATCGGCTGACCTTGCAGACGGTCGGTTCAAGGAGTGAACCGATCGGTTGATGACCGGTTCGAGGAACGAGACGAGCGGGTGGCGGACATGACGAGATGCACGACGACCAGGCGAACGGATCGGTTGGAGGAGCCAACCGATTGGCTGGTGGCACCCAGACGACCGACTGGAAAGTACAGATCATTCATGAGATGAGTTGATCAACTCGGAAGGCAAGGCACAGAAGTTCATCTTGTACAGGTTGCATATGATGTAGACCTAGATGACCGTGATTCCTCTTGGCTCGAGGAATCACATTAGGATGGCCATAATCATCGCTTTTTATCGTTTGTGCATGTTTTCTGTGGGATATATCATGTATATGATACGTACTATGTATTGTGGTGATTGGATATGTATATGTATATAAAACCAAATCCCTCATTGAAATATTAAGTTTTAGATGCCTTCCAAATGCAACACACGTGAAAAACTTGTTCGACCAAGTGTGGGCACGCCCTAGCGTGGTGCACCGTCTACCTCGTGGAAGCGTGAAGGATGAATGTGTGGGTCTGCCCTAGCAGGGTGCATGTTCATCGTGTTTGCTTTGGGTCGGACTTAACAAGGTGATCTAGATGGGATCTAGTACCTTGAGGCATGGAGATGATCATTGCAAGGAGTTGTATATGACATCTTATCAAGAGTTGCATATGATGCAATTGGCAAAAGTTGCCTACCTGAGAGATCTATGTTGTGGGTGACAGCCCTAGCTGGTCCATGGCTTAGAGGATTTCAGGATCTTGCCCACTAGAAGGTTGTACGCTGCAATCTTCCGAATTGATGGTGAGGGCTATCAATTTGAAGTAAAATAGTGGGAGCGATAATTAATCAAAGGCCTAATTTTATCGTCAACTTTTCAAATCAATCAAATAAGTCAAAAGAGTTTTGGACTAAAATTGCACATATTTCCTTTTGTTAAAATAAATGGTTAATCAACAAATCACTTTATTTGCGATCGGTCTTTGAGACCAACAAATTAAATGGGAATAATTCCACGACTGGTTAGGATGATGATGAGAAGTGTTCTCAATCAAAGAGCGAAAGCTCTAAGTCCTAGTTATACCAGAACCAGATGAATTCGATCCCACCACATCAATGGCTGAAAGTATGCTTATGGAAGCATACTGAGGATGACATTGATGAGGAGTGCTTGATGTTGTGTTCTCTGAACTATGAGTTGCAGAGACAACATGAGACATATGATGTCTCCAAGATACTGTCCTAGTATGTCATGACAGAAGGAGATCCAGTAAGGTATTCACACACTCAATGTGATTGGGTATGTGGAAAACCTGATTAAGAAGGATTCCCTCTGAGCCAAGAGTTGGCTATTGGTATGATACTGTAAATGTTGTGAGAATCATACAATTCATGATAAGCTACAACATGAACAACTTTGACAAGTGTTGACAGAGTTGTTGGACATGTTGAGGATAGTAGAGGCAAAGATGAAGAAAGACAAACCATAGTCTTTGATGTGATCAAAGAAAAGATAAGTCCTAAGGGCAAGGGCAAGGGCAAAGCTAAGAAGTGTTCTGATGCTAGCCTGCAATCCAAGCCGTCTTCAGCCTCAAGGCACATGGGGAAAGGGTGTATGAGGGATTGCCCTCTATATCTGGAAGAACAAAAGAATATGAAGGAGGGGATGGAGATATCCACCTAAGGTATCATGAAATGAACCACTTCTTTATCCGAGGTATATGATACCAAGATATGGATATGTCATATATGATATGCAATATCCGCAAAGAAGTGATGGCCTTTGTGAAAGGACCAAGAAAGAAGTACCCATCATTGGAGCAAGTGTTGCGGCCATAGATAGGAGTATCTTTCAGTTTATTTCAGCCTAAAGGGCACGAAATAGAGTTGAGAACTGCTATTTCATATATTGCCAATAGATAGAAACACTTTATTATTACATATTGTATGACAATGATGGCAATTAATAAAGTTGATGTTTCAATCTTAAAGATATGATCTTTGTGGCAATGCCTTGTTTATCTTGTGATACATGGTATGCATAAGATAAAATGATACCTAAAGTTATTGATAACTCAAACAATCAAATTAGCATCAATCATGAGAAATTCATTTCTAGTTTCCATATGATGGATAAACCTAGACTCTTTTGGTTAGAGAACCATTAAGAGACATGAATATCTTGGACATGATTAATCAATCTTCACTAAAGGTAGTGGGAGAGTGATTATCCTATTAGGTATAATACATGTGATGTATTTACATACCAATTGGAACAAATGCTAATACTTCAAATGGTGTTTAGAGAAATACCAATATGAACATCTTGAAGTGTTCAAGATTGTCATAGATGAAGTACAAATTTGGTAAAGTATTAATTCTTGATGAGATCAATGAATGAAATACTTGGACCAAATGTTTGAGATCCTTATGAGTGATTATGATAGTGTATCATAGTGAACTCATGATTAAGGCATGGTGATGTCTAAATCAAGAAGGAATCATACTCTAAGGAGTTAGAGAATGATTATCAAATAACTGAATTCTTCTTAATAAAAGAATACCCCACACTAATAAAGGACATTAAGAATCACAAGGGTTGTGAATTCTTATATTCTTGACAGATACACCTCAATTATCTATGTGATGAGTTGTTCATATGATGAGTCAACTATCTAGATGAATATGAGGAATCAGATTTTGAGTTATGGTATAAGACCATTACATCCTAAATGATTTCCATGTGAACCATAAGGTATGACCTTGATGGTAGCACTCATTGGATGAAATCCATAAGTGCAAATGAGTCTTAAGTGTTAAGACACATGGATAAAATTTTGAGAAGGATGATGCTTGTTGATTGCAACTTAATGACTGAGACATTTGGCATATGGATACTAAAACCACATTCCTATGAGGAATAAAACAAGGATGTGTACGTGACACAACCTATAAGGTTTATGAATCCACTAATGCAAATGAAGTCTATAAGTTACAATGGACTAATCAATGTGATTGATTGAGTATAAGCAACTCAAAATTGGATCTTTACTTTGATGATATAGTCAAAGGGTTTGACTGATATGTCAAAGATAAAGAAGGGATCTGTGATTTAGTGGGAGAGTATTCACATTCCACATATTGATGTGAAATGGAATTGTTCTAGAATGGAAATCCAAAAAGTGGAAATTATCTTTAAGGAAGATAGAGATGTTTCCTATGTGATAGGAATAGAGATCTATAGAGATAGTTCTCGAAAACCTCTTGACCTGAAAAGAGAAAGCATACATTGGCAATCTGTACTGAAGGGTTCAGTGTACACAGATTCAGTGGGAGAAAACTTGTCCATGTTACATGGAGTTAGTATCCCAAGGCCAACTGTTCAATTCTTATGAAGAATGGGAACACTAAGAATAGATATGGATCTATCATGTATGTAATCATCCCATTATCTTGCATGTATCGACATGGCAAGAACAAAATGCATTCATCATGTTGTATGTAGGACATGACAATATGATGTGCTCATCCTGATAACTCGTATGTGGGACATGACGAGTGGATGTCTGTCTAATTCCAGTAAGGGTTACTGGAATACCATAAGAACTTGATAAGTACTTGGGAAGTACTAGTTCTATGGAGATAAGGAAGAGTTCGATGTAAAGAGTTACATTGATGCGAACTTCTGAAAGGACAGAAGATTAATCGCAAAATATACATAGGATGTATAAAAGTGAAAGTTTGTTGATAATTGGAAGTGTTCCAATAAAACCATTTAAAAGGAAATGCCGAGTATCTATGTGTTAGAGAACAACAGTAGATACTATATGGATCTGGAAGTTCATGAGATGAACTTATACATATTCCACTCATTAATGACAAGTCTGGAATCCTTGATCATGCAATGTGGCTAAAGGTTAGCAAAGGAATACTATATCGCATATTACGGCAACTCCATCTCATACGTGTGACGTACAGCGAAGAGATGTGAGACATGCAATTTGTACAGACTTTGGCAAGGTGTTGCCATTACTCACTATGTTGGCACTAGAGCACAGTGACATGTGGGACATGTTTGAAGATCACTATGAATATGATTCAAGAGTGATTGGCTCACAGTGCAAGTGGGAGTCTGTTGGTATGTATGCCCTGAGAGCCAATCATGGGATGATTGGTGGGATACATTAAGATTGATTTGATAAACATCAAAGGCAAGCTTCCAATTCATTCTGGTTCAGTCATATGAGATAGTGATAGAACAGATTGAATGTCTAGAGAATGACAGTACTCAATGACGTATGCTTTCAGGTTAAGGACCTGAACGATGAGATCATACGGATGCTAAGAGTTTGTACATTCTTGTTATGTCCCTAGTCGGATGTCATTGTGGAAGGTAGATAGACAGCAATGACACACAAGACTGGATTGTGGTGTTGGTTGATGACAGAATCTCATTAGTCATGATATAGAGATATCAAACCAAACACATAGGTACTTGTTAGAGAACAAGGTACCGGACAGACCCACCGTGAGTTTGACACATGGAACCATGAGATGGTAGTCACATTCAGTACTCACAGTGATGGTGGTGAGTGTGATTCTTTGACCTGAAATCACTACACTCAACACATGTCGTTGGGCACACTTTGACATCGTCAAACGCAGTCCTAAAACATGGGTTGTTATAAAGGTGATGATTGGGTGGCTTTGACACATGGGGCTTTTGAGGGGTGAGTGATAGATATGGGATTTGTCCCTCCTAAGGGAGTTTGATATCCAAGGCCACTTGATGAGTAGGATTGAGATAGGCGTGCGCACGCATGTGTGAATCAGTATGTGATATTGATGTCATACATATCTCCTTCAATCTGTTCTGAGATCAAGAAAGTGAATGAACGTTGACAGGATGACTGTTCCATGCCTCGAGTTCATTCGGGATATCAGTGACAAATGAATTATACATTCACTGTAACACCATTCACAGATTGTAGGATGAAAGTTGTTCTCCAACTTTCTACTTTCACTTGGGTAGCAATGATGTGTGACTAGGCACCGCTCTTTGCTTGTGAAGTCATAAGTGTTATGGACTTTCACTGCCAACGTGAAATGGACCTGCAGGGTCACACACATAGGATTTAACCTGGAAGAGGAGTTTTGTCCAAAAAGCAATGTTTAGATTGATTACTAAAGGAGTTTAGTAGTTCAATTAAACACTCAATCAGTCGATGGCTCAATATCGTATGGTTCAAGGTGTTGGACGCATTGATTGGAGTATCAGATTGATTGAAATCACAATTGACTGATTTTGCCCAACCTGTGCTCCCAACCGATCGGCTCATGTGATGAACCGGTCGGCTGAGGTGCTGAACCGGTCGGCTGGAGTGTCCAGGCCTATCGGCTCATGCCCAGGTTGAAACGACCGGTTCAAGGGTTGAACCGATCGGCTCAACTGGTGCAACCGACCAGTTGGGAAAGTCATGTCGGCAAGAATTTTCTTTTGGTTTCATATTGCCCAATTCGATTGGGAATAACATTGGTATTCGATACCAATTGAGAACGAAACAAGGAAAGTCTTTTTGAGTCGGATTAGGACCATGAACCGATCGGTTCAGGGAACCAACCGATCGGTTGGAGTGCCCCAAACGATCGGCTCATGTCCAACCGATCGGCTCAATGGCCGAACCGATCGGTTCAGTTGTGAACCGATCATTTCAAGTTGCGAACCGGTTGCTTTTTGTGGAAAATTCTCGAACCCTTCTACTCCTGCTTTAGTCCCGTATTGCCCGGCACAGAGAACCCTGTCCCATGACCCGCCTATATATAGGGGTATTGGGGGCTTCTCAAAGTACAACTCAATGCAAGCCGGTTGCTTTGCGAAGTTGTCGTTCTCTCTGGTTTTGGTAACCGTGAGAGATCCCGAGCAAGTGCTTCCCGCAAAAGGGAGGTGCAGCAAGGGAAGGACAACTGCAGTTGCAACTGGTAGAAGGAGAGTGTGTTGGCGACTAGTACGTCAACAGGAGGGTGCGACTCCTTCCACTTCCTTGTGGGACAAGGAGAGTGGAGTTCCAGGTGGTCCGTGTGGACTACTACAGAGGCGGGAGGACACTGCCGCTTAGGAGGACAACTGTCATCCGACAGTCCGGTAGGAGGAGGAGTCGTTAGTCCCGGTGCGACCAGGAGCTGCACAGACACCATCCAAGACCGGAGTTGAAGACCGCGCATTGCGCGAGGTATTGTCGCCGAGCAAGCCTCAGGACAAGGTATGATTCCACAAACCATCCTTTCCTATTATATAGACGTTGACGCGTTTCCTCGGTATGGGTTGGGGAGAAAATTTTTGTTTCCTCTGCCTTCTCTGTCTCCCCTAAAACCCTACAGTTGCGACATAGCCCATTGAGATGGTCGTGACCTAGTTGGATTTGGTCGAGGTGTCCCTTCTTGTGGCGATGTTAGACCTAGTGGCATTGGGTTAAGACCTTTGGAGCATAGCAACCTTGAAACCCTTAGCCCCTGTTTGGTTCCGGCCTGGACCGGGATTGGGCACTGTCATTTTGCTCCACAGCGGCCCAATCCGGTCCGGCTTGGGCAAGAAATCTGTTTGGCTAGCGTACCATTCTGAGCCTCGTTTTGGCCTAACGGAATCCCAATATCAGGTTTAAGTCAATCCCCATCGAGACAGGATTGGGATTTCCAATCCGGTTTGGCCCGACAACCCTCCTTGATCCCTCACAACCCCGCAACCCTCCCCTCGCAACCCCGCAACCCTCCCTCTCCCCCTCGCCAGACGACCTCTCGCCAGACGATCTCTCGCCCATCTTCTCTCGGCGCATCTTCACTACTGTTTGTCCATGAGAAGTAAAAGCGAAAGCTGCTCGAGGTCGCAGATGGAGTGCTGCTCGAGGTCGCAGATGAAGTGCACCGGTCGACCCGTGGAGAAGCGTGGACCATCATCAATGCTGCCGCCTGCCAACGCCGGTCTACCTGGGCGGCTAGCTCCCTCGAAAGCAAGGTACCCATGCCCTGCCCTGCTATTTTGTACTACCTGCTTTGACATTGAATTGTCTTGTCGACGCACAGAAGAAACCCTAGCTCGTCCAAGGCAACAAGAAACCCTAGTCCGTGTGCCTTCTTATTCCTCTCCTTTTGCTGCGAGGTTGTTCACTTCCACATACGCCTTTTGGAGGAGCTATTCACAGAAGCTGGTGGTCGTCCTTTGTTGCTGAATTGTGCTCCTCAATCGTGCTCCGGCGACTCCGGCGGCCCTGCCCAGACCTCCGCTTCCGCACTCTGTCTTCGTTCTTGCTCCCTTCTGCTCAGGTTGGTCACAAATTAGGGTAGACGGTGCTTTATTTGTGAGGTCGATTAGGGCAGAAGTACAACAATCAGGCATGTGTATCGATTAAGTGGCAAATGAGCCGACAATACCTGGAAACAGTCGTTGTGTATGACACTGATTTATTCTACTTCTTACTACTACTTTTATCTAGAAATGCATCGATTTACCGCTATTATGTGTGTTTGTGTGGTAAGTTATAGTACTAAAGCAAATAAAAGGCACTACCATGCTTGATTTTCTTGATTTTTCCCGGCAAGGTTATTTTGAGGATATCGATATGTGTTAGTAGACCATAGAGTAGTGTTGTCCTACATTTCGTTTTCTGTCATTTGTTTTTCATCCTTTGGTTTCTGGTTTGTGTGCCTTTGTCTTTGTTTTTCCAACATGATTGGGTAGTAATGGCCGATTCATCCTCTGCTGGTTTCTGGTTTCTGTGACTTTGTAATTGTTTTTCTAACATTATTGGGCGTCGTTAATGTGTTGGACATATATATGAATGTTCTGTTATTTGTTCTGTTTTAATGTTCTGTATTTTGCTGTTATGTTTTTTGTGATACTATTATGATATCATAATAGTAGCAGCTATGGATTTCATAAATCTGGAAATTGGATATACAAATTGGATATAGAAATTGGTATATAAATCCTCCAATATATACCATGGTTGAACCTAATTTTTGCCTACATTAGCTCACCATTAGCAGGTACTATGTTTGATTTGGAATGCGGGATCAGTCATGGTTAGGTTAATAGGGTTTAAAACAACAACAGATTTAAAACTTGTTTAACTAAATCAGTGTGAGGTCTAGGTTAGGTGAATCCCTGCATCTACACAGTGATGCCTGGAAAAGTTATTTCACTATACAAATGAATATTTTGTTTATTGTGTGGTATTTTACCATGAGATATGTGGTTAGGTGAAACCCACAACTCATTATGTTTTACTGTCATTTAATTAAACACATTAGTCTATGTTTTATATCTTCTTTGTTAAATTATTTTCGTTCATGTAAACTACCAATTAATCATAAAAAAGATCAATCTTAGCAACATTTGAATCCTCATGGAGATGACCTCTATTATGCAAGTGGTTTGAGTTATAACATGTATTCAAAATTCATGCAAATATACTAAATAGTTTTAACATGCAGGTGTGACAATATAGTATGTTTTAATTTACAGAACATAATTTCCCTCCAAGATACGAATCTATCATATGGTAGTGGTTAGGTTAATAGGGGAAACAACAACAGATTTAAAACTTGTTTAACTAAATCAGTGTGAGGTCTAGGTTAGGTGAATCCCTGCATCTACACAGTGATGCCTGGACATATCTGTTTGCCATATTTATGAATGTTCTGTTATTTGTTCTGTTTTAATGTTCTGTATGTTGATGTTATGTTTTTTGTGATACTATTATGATATCATAATAGTAGCAGCTATGGATGTCATAAATCTGGAAATTGGATATAGAAATTGGTATTCTGGGAAAGATCATTCATTGATTTCAGCTATGGATTTCAGCTTTCATTGGTTTTACTTTCCTCTCTATGTTGTATTTAGAGTAACCATTATTAATCCTCCAATATATACCATGGTTGAACCTAATTTTTGCCTACATTAGCTCACCATTAGCAGGTACTATGTTTGATTTGGAATGCGGGAGCAGTCATGGTTAGGTTAATAGGGTTTAAAACAACAGTAGATTTAAAACTTGTTTAACTAAATCAGTGTGAGGTCTAGGTTAGGTGAATCCCTGCATCTACACAGTGATGCCTGGAAAAGTTATTTCACTATACAAATGAATATTTTGTTTATTGTGTGGTATTTTACCATGAGATATGTGGTTAGGTGAAACCCACAGCTCATTATGTTTTATTGTCATTTAATTAAACACATTAGTCTATGTTTTATATCTTCTTTGTTAAATTATTTTCGTTCATGTAAACCACCAATTAATCATAAAAAAGATCAATCTTAGCAACATTTGACTCCTCATGGAGATGACCTCTATTATGCAAGTGGTTTGAGTTATAACATGTATTCAAAATTCATGCAAATATACTAAATAGTTTTAACATGCAGGTGTGACAATATAGTATGTTTTAATTTACAGAACATAATTTCCCTCCAAGATACGAATCTATCATATGGTAGTGGTTAGGTTAATAGGGGAAACAACAACAGATTTAAAACTTGTTTAACTAAATCAGTGTGAGGTCTAGGTTAGGTGAATCCCTGCATCTACACAGTGATGCCTGGACATATCTGTTTGCCATATTTATGAATGTTCTGTTATTTGTTCTGTTTTAATGTTCTGTATTTTGATGTTATGTTTTTTGTGATACTATTATGATATCATAATAGTAGCAGCTATGGATGTCATAAATCTGGAAATTGGATATAGAAATTGGTATTCTGGGAAAGATCATTCATTGATTTCAGCTATGGATTTCAGCTTTCATTGGTTTTACTTTCCTCTCTATGTTGTATTTAGAGTAACCATTATTAATCCTCCAATATATACCATGGTTGAACCTAATTTTTGCCTACATTATCTCACCATTAGCAGGTACTATGTTTTATTTGGAATGCGGGAGCAGTCATGGTTAGGTTAATAGGGTTTAAAACAACAGCAGATTTAAAACTTGTTTAACTAAATCAGTGTGAGGTCTAGGTTAGGTGAATCCCTGCATCTACACAGTGATGCCTGGAAAAGTTATTTCACTATACAAATGAATATTTTGTTTATTGTGTGGTATTTTACCATGAGATATGTGGTTAGGTGAAACTCACAGCTCATTATGTTTTACTGTCATTTAATTAAACACATTAGTCTATGTTTTATATCTTCTTTGTTAAATTATTTTCGTTCATGTAAACCACCAATTAATCATAAAAAAGATCAATCTTAGCAACATTTGACTCCTCATGGAGATGACCTCTATTATGCAAGTGGTTTGAGTTATAACATGTATTCAAAATTCATGCAAATATACTAAATAGTTTTAGCATGCAGGTGTGACAATATAGTATGTTTTAATTTACAGAACATAATTTCCCTCCAAGATACGAATCTATCATATGGTAGTGGTTAGGTTAATAGGGGAAATAACAACAGATTTAAAACTTGTTTATCTAAATCAGTGTGAAACTAAATCAGTGTGAGGTCTAGGTTAGGTGAATCCCTGCATCTACACGGTGATGCCTGGACATATCTATTTGCCATATTTATGAATGTTCTGTTATTTGTTCTGTTTTAATGTTATGTATTTTGATGTTATGTTTTTTGTGATACTATTATGATATCATAATAGTAGCAGCTATGGATTTCATAAATCTGGAAATTGGATATAGAAATTGGTATTCTGGGAAAGATCATTCATTGATTTCAGCTATGGATTTCAGCTTTCATTGGTTTTACTTTCCTCTCTATGTTGTATTTAGAGTAACCATTATTAATCCTCCAATATATACCATGGTTGAACCTAATTTTTGCCTACATTAGCTCACCATTAGCAGGTACTATGTTTTATTTGGAATGCGGGAGCAGTCATGGTTAGGTTAATAGGGTTTAAAACAACAGCAGATTTAAAACTTGTTTAACTAAAACTTGGGGCCAATAATAATGTGCAACTTGCCTATATGCTCGTTGGTGTTTCATTATTTGTTTTTCGGTGTTAATCAATGCAGCTTGTGTATCTGTTGATTGAATCAGTAATGAAGGAACACACATAAATGGTTTCTGTTGTGACTGAATTTAATTAAACATTTACACTGATTATGTCATCAAATATTGCAGCAACTACATGAGTATGCCTCCCGTCGACCCTAACAACCGTATGGTATGGACAAGAGAGTATGATGTCGCTGTGGTGACAGCATTGCGTAGACAATATGACCTAGGCAGGTGTATTGATGGTAATTTTACTAGGGACTCTTGGAGGGAAATAACTTCTGATGTCAATAATAGGGTTGCCGCCGTGTTTAAGTTAGACCAAATAAGATGTCGCTGGGAGAACCTTAAAAGGGACTACGTCCATTTGAAGGGTTTGACCAACAAGAGTGGCGTTGGATGGGATGAAGAAAGGCACAAGCCCATTGTACCGGACACCCCTGAGTGGAAAGAGGCCATTGCGGTACGCACACTATACATAACTTTTATCCTAACAAATTGTAACTGTACATGTAAACATGATTATCTTAATACACATTTTTTTTAAAGCGTAGGCAGACAGGGACCTGACTAGGTTGCTTAGGCGCCCGTTTCCCCACTACTACGACATAGAGCTAATGGCGGGGAGGAACATTGCTAGAGGACACCATGCAATGTCTTCGGCGGACACTCATATTCCTGCAGATGTTGCGTCTGAGGATGATGTAAGTGTCGACCTAGGCGCGCCTGATACACCCATGTACACACACTTGGCAACAGACGAGCGTAGCGTACCCGCAACTACCGGGCAAAGTGAGGGTGAAAGCGCGCGGCCTGTGCGAACGGATAACCCGTCAGTTGGGGGCAGGAGTCCTTCTACCCATACGCGCAGGAGACGCCAATCAACACCGCAAGAGCGATGTAGTCTTTCCAATGAAGTTCTGGCTGAGTTCACACAGGTTTACACAAAGGTTCACGAGTTAGGGACATCCATGATGACCAAAGCCTATGAAAAAGAAGAGTTGTCAAACATTTTAGAACATTTTAATGCCAATTTCCCCGATGCCCCCACCGCTGTTTTTACTACACTTGTGAACGCCATCAAGGAGTCTACCAACCACAACATCTACCTTATCCTCAAAAACACCCCTGCGAAGATAACGTTGTGGTTAAACGACCTTTGTGAAAGGTCACAATTCGGTTTTGCCACATCTGTACCTCCCATGCCTTCATATTATTTCCCGTCTCCGCAGCCATTCCCTTCACCCAACTTCAACAGCACATCGTCTCACCCACCATTTATGTCGTATTCCTCTTCACCCAACTTCCCAGGCACATCGTCTCAGCCACCATTTATCCCGCCACCCAATTTCCCAGGCGTGCCACCGATGTGGTTTCCTTCATCCAGTGATGCTGGCCCATCGGGAACATAATTGCAGGGGTTATTTCGTATGCATTTGATGTTAATTATTTTCCGTCCAAACATTTATATTTCATTGACTGTTGTAATAATTTACTTTCCGCACACACATTACATATCCGTACAATTTCATTTGATTGAGTGTTGTAATAATTTATTTTTCGCATGTTAATTGGATTGTCTTATGTTGTAGCAATTATTATGTAGTTGTTTTCATTGTACATGTAGGCATCATGTCTAGCAATGACCAACCACAAACATAAGACATGCTCAACAACCTTTTATTAGATACCTTGTTGTGGCCAGTGATTCACGTTGGTGATTTAATTGCCGACTCTATTGCATACTCAATCATGGACGCAGTAGACGTTGATGCCTCCACACCACCTCGTATCCCTAGGTCAGTTAGCATCAGGAGTGGCCACATAAAGGTCTTAGAAATATTGACCGGTCACGAACAAAGGGCTTATGACCTATACCGGATGCGTCCACAAACTATAATGACCTTTGTCGACAAGCTTGAGAGTCGTGGCTTGTTGCGACGTACTAGAGGCGTCATCTCAGTTGAGGCCGTATACTATTTCTTGCAGATGGTTGGCCATGGACACACAAATCGTGCTTTGGCGGAGGACTACATTCACTCCGGTGAGACCATTAGCAGAAAGTTCAACGAAGTGTTGGACGCTGTTTGTGCGTTGACCCATGACTACATTGTCATGCAAACCGCAACTACATGCACAACAACACATACTCGCATTTTACATAACGCAAGGTTCTACCCATACTTCAAGGTAATAGTTAACTCCCTAATAAATTTAATTTATTTTCAAACATTGTGTATGTTTACAACATTATTTTGGTTTATAGAATGCCATAGGGGCTATTGACGGAACACACATCCCTGTCTTGGTCAGCAGAGACAAACAAAATCGATACCATGACAGAAAAGGGAATGTCTCTCTCAATGTCATGGTTGTAGTAGACTTCTATATGGAGTTTACATATGTCCTCACTGGGTGGGAGGGGTCGGCTGCCGACCAAAGGGTCCTGCAATCGGCAAGGACCCATAGCGGGTTTACAGTTCCGCCGGGGAAGTTTTACCTGGTAGATGCAGGGTATGCCAACACTCGTGAATTTGTTGCACCCTATCGAAACACAGCATACCATATTGCTGAGTACCGAGGAAACAGACATGCCTACACCAGCAAGAAAGAGATGTTCAACCACAGACATGCTCAACTACGTAATATTGTAGAAAGAGCATTTGGGGTGCTGAAGAGACGGTTTGCATACCTTAAGAAGGGGCCGACATATCATATTCATTCGCAGTGTCGCATCATACTTGCTTGTTGTATCCTACACAATTTCATCCGACGGCAAAATGACGGCGACACCATAATGGATGAACTCCCAGATGAGAATTCATCGTCTGCCATTCCCCCAGCCGCCGTTCCCCCGAGTTTAGGTCAAGGTTCAACTCAGGCCAATTCAAGGGAGGGCGAAGTGTTACGTGAATCCATTGCAAATCTCATTTAGGAAACTCGTTAGTCGAGTATCTGTAATAGATTGATTCCCGAATTGTTTATTTCGAACCTGATCAGAATCGTCACATTGTGTCAATATAGGTTGTCTTCAAATGGAGAACGGAATGCCTCGTTGTCAATGCGGCCTTCAGTCCACTGTATGCGTATATATGGATGCCAAGGATGCACAAAACAGACGTTTTGAAGACAAGAACCCACACATGCCATATTTTACGTGCGGTAGGGTTCAAAATCAAAATAGATGTCATATGAGGTTGCCCGCGCAACGGGTTGTACCCATAATTGCCACACTAACCGCCGTTAGGGCTGCAATGCTTTCACAACTTGCATATGCACGCAGTGAACGTCAACTATGGTCTTCCCAGTGTGCCTTTGTCTGTTCCAGCAGAGCAGACACTGATAGGCTACAAGTAGAAATTACAGATCTACGATCGCGGTCCCAATATCTTCGCCAACGTCTTCACATAACTAGCGACGACAACACTTCCAATGAGGACGGTTACAATACATCATAGATGTATAACATCATTGATGTCTGTCCACCATTCATAACATAAGTTTATATGTAATAGATTTAACAAACAATGGGGTCTGTCTTGTATGTTATTGTTTTGATTTTCAATCTAATTTCATTACCATAAATTGTTTGACTGATTCAAATGCATGGTGTAGATGTCTATTAATACAACTGAAGTTATGCGGTGTGACTGTGGGTTAGAGGCAGGCTTGCGACTTAACACTGACGATGCAGGGTTGTATGACTTTGGAATTCTCAGTGAAAGACCAGGTGAAATGTATTACATATGTCCTTCTCGCGAGGTGCGCTTGTACACACATATTATGTAGCCACTGTGTACGTTACACATTCATTGTCATTTACGTAAACTTCATAATATTTTTTAGGGAAAAGATCGATGCAGATACTTTCGCTGGGCAATCGATCTCAGTCCTACAATTGATTCTCTGAAAGCTGAGATTGCGTTACTCACGCTCGAGTGCAAGTCATTGTGGGGTCAGACAATGAACTTGAAAGATTTTGTTGAAATTCATCACAACCACCATGATGTTTACACCAACAAAAAGTATGAGCATGAGTATCTAGAACGCTACGTAGAAGAACTGGAGGAACAATGTAGGCTTCTGTTGGACACTCCTTCACCCCCGACGATGCCGTAACGTCGAATGGTGGCCATACCTTTCATTCACGTCATCGATTTTCCATTTTATTTTTGTTGTTTGGAAGTTCCCGTGTTAAGTGATGTTGATTGTTTTTTGAAAACCGATATGCCATGCTCTGTTGTTTGGAACTTACATATTAACTAATATGCTTAGTCATTCGACGCCTCCTCATTTTGTGTGGTAACATGGGATCTCGTTTATTACATGTTCTTGTTCTTCTTGTTTATTACAGGTAACATGTGATCTCGTTTATTACATGTTCTTGTTCTTCTTGTTTATTACAGGTAACATGGGATCTCGTTTCCTTGTAAAGGAGTATGATCTCTCAAACAGGGAGTTTATGAGACGCGTCTCCCTTCCCCTAACCTGGATGTGCGAGCCATTTAAGATAACTCCTGGGTATGCTATGGTGGGGGTAGGCAGAATCAACTTTGATGTACAGATCAGGTGGTCTACACCTGAAGAAAGAATATGGAATAAGAAAGGTAAATATTTAATCATAGATGAAGATTGGGCTGAAATGTTGGACAGACTAATAGCCAAACCAGAATGGACCGTGACCCTACAACCAAAACCCAAGGATGACACTCGCCCTAAAAGCTTTTATTTGTGGATTCGTGGTCATGGGGACAACTCTGAATTGCTTAGGTATATTTACCCGAGACCAGAGGGTTATATATCATCTACTTCACACTCGGCTAGTGATGAAAAAACTGATGTTGAATCTGTTGCATCAACAAACAATTATTAGTTTTTTTGTTTTGTGTATTATCTTTATTTTGTTTATATAGCATTACAGGCTTGTTATGGGTGCCTGCCCACTAAGACAATTTATATTTATCGAATGTAGCTGAATCTGTTTTACTTTAAAAATGATGTTCATGTTTGGCTATTTTTCGAACGTGTTTCTTGGTCTGACGGGGTTACCTCATATCTTGGGGTATTAAACATAGCATGTTAGGCATATTCAACCTCAATGAAACAACCAAAACACCCACATAAACACCCCACAAAAGGGTAACACGCCTGACTCACATCTCAACAACAAAATGAGAGTTCTTAAACCAAAGTGATATAGATAACAATTAAGTTATTTTTAAGTTACTTTTTTTAAAAAAAACTTCTGTTAAAAACGGCGTCACAAGGCCACATTTGTAACAACAGTTCTGCGAAAATAGGACAGATTCAACTAATCCTGCCTACAATTGCCAAACAGAATCAGACTAAACCCAGCCTGCACAGCCAAACAGAATCAGCTTGAAACGAGTCTGAAATGAGTCCAGCCCCCCAGAATGAGACTGGTTTGCCAAACAGAATCAGACTGGTTTGCCAAACAGAATCAGAC
Organism: Alisma plantago-aquatica; assembly: GCA_963693085.1. NCBI lineage: Eukaryota > Viridiplantae > Streptophyta > Magnoliopsida > Alismatales > Alismataceae > Alisma > Alisma plantago-aquatica. Next base: position 1,083,877,198 of record OY856410.1, on the reverse strand, counting down.
TCCAGCAGGCCTAAACCCGTCCAAGCCAGGCAGGCTTGCATAAAGCCAGTCCCGAACCAAACAGGGGCTTAGTTCCTTGCCTTAGCTTGGTGGGGATAGCCCTTGAAGTGGTGGTCACGACATGGTGGTGTTGAGGCATCACGGTCGTGACATAGAGGTGCTTGAGGAGCTTAGCCATGACACATGGTTGAAGGGTGAAGAGAAACCCTAACCCTAATGCCGCGGGTGCGACATGTAGATGGTGATTGCGACATGATTGAGGGAGTGAAGGTTGAGGTACTCATGGTGCATGCCACGGTCACAACATACTATGGAGGGTGGGCGCGACCTATGTCCTAAGTGGTTAACATGTCGTGATGGTAGGTGGTTATGAAACATATATGAACATATAATGTTAATCATGTATACATATGTGTTATGCTATTTCGTATGATCTCTAATCTTCTCTAATGATGATGCTTAATCCTAACACACTCCATGATGGTGGAGGGTGGTGGTTCTAGGGTGGTTGGCTGGCCCTGACCTTGTGGATCCTGATCGGCAAAAGTGGAAACCCTAAACCCTAAAAGTGAAGAAGTCTTTCTTATATCCTTACCATGGATTGTTCTTATGTTATGTGATTATCTCTCTTGATTGTGATCTTCTAACCATGCAGGTGTTGTGGAATTGATTATCATAGCTAGTGTGTGCTATGATGTGAATAAGCCCTTGCGAGGCATGCTGATCATATAGGTGATACAAGAATATGGTGGTTGGGCCTTATGACCTAACTTTGGTTATCATTTTGGCATGAAAGGACGTTTCCTACTGATAAAGTTGAGGGACTGATATCCCATGTCATGTGGCTTTGTTGATGATGTTGTTTTTGGTATGTATGTCCTGAGAGCCAATCATGGGATGATTGATGGGATACATTAAGATTAATTTGATAAACATCAAAGGCAAGCTTCCAATTCTTTCTGGTTCAGTCATATGAGATAGTGATAGAACAGATTGAATGTCTAGAGAATGATAGTACTCAATGACGTATGCTTTCAGGTTGAGGACCTGAACGATGAGATCATATAGATGCTAAGAGTTTGTACATTCTTGTTATGTCCCTAGTCGGATGTCATTGTGGAAGGTAGATAGATAGCAATGACACACAAGACTAGATTGTGGTGTTGGTTGATGACATAATCTCATTAGTCATGATATAGAGATATCAAACCAAACACATAGGTACTTGTTAGAGAACAAGTGTACCGGACAGACCCACCATGAGTTTGACACATGGAACCATTATATGGTAGTCACAGTCAGTACTCACAGTGATGGTGGTGAGTGTGATTCTTTGACTTGAAATCACTACACTCAACACATGTCGTTGGGCACACTTTGACATCATCAAACGTAGTCCTGAAACATGGGTTGTTATAAAGGTGATGATTGGGTGGCTTTGACACATGGAGCTTTTGAGGGGTGAGTGATAGATATGGGATTTGTCCCTCCTGAGGGAGTTTGATGTCCATGGCCACTTGATGAGTAGGATTGAGAAAGGCGTGCACGCATGTGTGAATCAATATGTGATATTGATGTCATACATATCTCTTCCAATCTACTCTGAGATCAAGAAAGTGAATGAACGTTGACAGGATGACTGTTCTATGCCTCGAGTTCATTCGGGATATCAGTGACAAAGGAATTATACATTCACTATAACACCATTCACGGATTGTAGGATTGAAAGTTGTTCTCCAACTTTCTATTTCACTTGGGTAGCACTAATGTGTGACTAGGCACCACACTTTTCTTGTGAAGTCATAAGTGTTATGGACTTTCACTGCCAACGTGAAATCGACCTACAGGGTCACACACATAGGATTTAACCTGGAAGAGGAGTTTTGTCCACAAACAATGTTTAGATTGATTACTAAAGAAGTTTAGTAGTTCAATTAAACACTCAATCAATTGATGGCTCAATATCATAATGTTCAAGGTGTTGGACTGATTGATTAGAGTATCAGATTGATTGAAACTGCAATTGACTGTTTCTGCACAATCTGCACTCCCAACCGATCGACTCATGTGATGAACCGATCGGGTGAGCTTGGTGAACCGATCGACTCAGGTGGTGAGTCGATCGGCTCAAGGACAGGGTGAAACGATTACTTCAAGTGTTGAAACGATCGATTCAACTGGTGCAACCGAGAAAGTTGGGAAAGTAGGATTGATGAGAAATTTCCTTTCGTTTCACTTGCCCAATTTGATTGGAACAAGGATTGGTATTTGATACCAATTAGAAACAAAAGATGAAAAGTCAACCGGGAACTGATCAGGACCACGAACTGACCGGTTCAGAAATGAACCGACCGGTTGAGGTGTCCCAACCGATCAGTTGAGGTGTCAACCGACCGACTCAGGTCCCCAACCGACCGTTTCAGAAATGAAACGATCGGTTCAGGTTGCGCAGTTGGTTGTTTTTGTGGAAAATCTCAAACCCTTCTACTCCTACTTTAGTCCCGCATTGTACAGGATAGAGAACCCTGTCCCATGACCCTCATATATATATAGGGGTATTGGGGGCTTCTCAAAGGACAACATAGTGCAACCAGTTGCTCTGCAAAGTTGTCGTTCTCTTTGGTTTCGGTAACCGAGAGAGCCCGAGCAAGTGCTACCCGAAAAGGGAGGCACAGCAAGGGAAAGACAACTACAAAAAGTGACTGGTGGCAGGAGAGTGTGTCAGTGACTAGTACGCTGACAGGAGGGTGCGACTCCTTCCAATTCCTTGTGAGACAAGGAGATTGGAGTTTCAGGTGGTCCGTGTGGACTACATCAGAGGCGGGAGGTTTCTACCGCTCGGAGAACACTGTCAATCCTGACAGTCCCGGTGAGACCAGGAGTCGACAGTCCCGGTGCGACCAGGAGCTGCAGAGACACTGTCCAAGACCGGAGGTGAAGACCGCGCAAGCCGCGAGGTATTGTCGCCGAGCAAGCCTCGGGACAAGGTATAATTCCACAAACCATAATTTCCTATTGTATAGACGTTGACACGTTTCCTTGTTCTGGGTTTGGGGAGGAATTTTTTTGTTTCCGCTGCCTTCTCTGCCTCCCCTGAAACCCAATAGTGGTATCAGAGCCACGTCAACTGCTCTATACTTTAGGATTATCGATATGATCGATTTTGGTTTGTCACCTTTATTTATTGCATACGATGCGAATAAAATTGGCTTTATGCATGTCCAATCCTAAATCCACAAATCCCAATTTACATATATGATATGTATTATTAATGCACTCGATACGCGTCGCCCTTAAACGAGTTTTATGGTGGATGTATAGCATGGTTATGTCCAATAAACCCTATCTGTGTATGGTTGTATGTGGTTGCTTGAATCTCGATCTGTGCACCGATCTTCCTTCTCCTATTCCTGATGTAACTTGAAATAATTCGATATTTCTTCCCTACCTTTGCTCTCCTCAAATGTAACTCGAGGTTTCTCTTTTTATAATGTAAAATATGATAGAATTTTATTTCCTGTTATGTCGAAGAATGGAGGACATCCTGACGACAGCTGAGACGATCAGTTCAAGGCGTGAACCGATCAGTTGACGTTCCAGACGATCGGTTCAAGGAGTGAGCCGATCGGTTGATGACCGGTTCGAGGAGAAAGACGAGCGGGTGGCGGCCATGATGAGATGCACGACGACCAGGCGAACTGATCGGTTGGAGGAGCCAACCGATCGGCTGGTGGCACCCAGCCGACCAGCCTGATGGCGAGCCGATCAATCATGTGATGAGTTGATCAAACCCAGAAAGGCAAAGCACAGAGTTCATCTTGTACTTGTTGCATGTGATGTAGACCTAGATGACCGTGATTCCTATTGGCTCAAGGAATCAAATTAGGATGGCCATAATCATCACTTTTATCATTTTGTATATTTTCTGTGGGATATAACATGTATATGATACGTACGATGTATTGTGATGATTGGATATGTATATGTATATAAAAACCAAATCCCTCATTAAAATATTAAGTCTTATATGCCTTCCATTAGCGGCACACATGAAAAACTCGATCGACCAGGCGTAGGTTACGCCAAAGTGTGGTGCGCCGTCTATCTTGTGGAAGTGTGAAGGGTAAACATGTAAGTTCTGCCAAAGCAGTGTGCATGTTTACCGTGTCGGCTTTTGGGTTAGACTTAACTAGTGATTCTTAGAGCGTCTAAGCCCAGAGGCAAGGAATGTTCATGGCAATGTGTTGCGCATGTTCATTCATCAAGAGTTGCATATGATGCAATTGGCATGATGGCCTACCTAAATAGTCAAGATTGTGGGCGATCAACCAAAGCTGACTCATGACTTGATGAAATATGGATCTTGCCCACTAGAAGGTTGTACACTGCAATCTTCCGAATTGATGGTGAGGGCTATCAATTTGAAGTAAAATAGTGGGAGCGATAATTAATTAAAGGCCTAATTATATCGTCAACTTTTCAAATCAATCAAATAAGTCAAAAATGAGTTTTTGGACTAAAATTGCATATTTTCCTTTTGTAGTACAAATGACAACAAACAACAATCACTTTTCTTTGTGATCCGTCCTTGAAAAGGACAAGCTGAATGGGACAAACTTCCACGACTGGTATAGGACATTGAGAATTGTTCTCACTCAAGAGCGAAAGCTCTATGTCCTAGATACTCCAATTCCAGAGGAACCTGCTCCTAATGCACCAAAGGCAGAAAGGGATGCTTACAAGAAGCATTTTGATGATGCCATTGATGCAAAGTGCTTGATGTCGTGCTCTATGAATCACGAGTTGCAGAGACAACATGAGACATATGATGTCTCTAAGACATTGTACTAGTATGTCATGACAGAAGGAGATCCAGTAAGGTATTCACACACTCAATATGATTGGGTATGTGGAAATACCTTACTAAGAAGGATTCCCTCTGAGCCAAGAGTTGGCTATTGGTATGATACTGCAAATGTTGCGAGAATCATACAGTTCATGATAAACTACAACGTGAACAACTTTGACAAGCGTTAACAAAGTTGTTGGACATGTTGAGGATAGTAGAGGCACATATGAAGAAATACTAACCCTAATCTTTGATGAGATCGATGTAAGGTAAGTCTTAAGGGCAAGGGCAAGGGCAAGGGCAAAACAAAGAAGTGTTCTGATGCTAGCCAGCAGCCCAAGCCGTCTTCAACCTCAAGGCACATGGGGAAAGGATGTATGAGGGAATTGCCCTCTAAATCTGGAAGAACAAAAGAAGATGAAGGAGGGGATAGAGATCTCTACCTAAGGTATCATGAAATGAACTGCTTATTTATCTGAGGTATATGATACCAAGATATGGATATGTCATATATGATATGCAATATCCATAAAGAAGTGATGGCCTTTGTGAAAGGACCAAGAAAGGAGTACCCATCATTGGAGCAAGTGTTGCTGCCATAGATAGAAGTACCTTTCATTTTATTTCAGCCTAAAGGGCACGAAATAGAGTTGAGAACTGCTATTTCATATTTTCCAATAGATAGAAACACTTTATTTTTGCATATTGTATGACAATGATGGCAATCAATAAAGAGATGTTTCAATTTCTAAAGATATGATCTTTGTGGCAATGCCTTGTTTATCTTGTGGTATTTGATATGCATAAGATAAAATGATAACTAATAGTTATAGATAACTCAAACAATACAATTATCATCAATCATGAGAAATTCATTTCTAGTGTCCATGTGATGGATAAAACTAGACTCTTTTGGTTAGAGAACCAGTAAGAGATATGAATATCTTGGACATGATTAATCAATCTTCACTAAAGGTAGTGGGAGAATGATTATCCCATTAGGTATGATACATGTGATGTATTTACATACCTATTGGAACAAATGCTAATACTTCAAATGGTGTTTAGAGAAATACCAATATGAATATCTTGAAGTGTTCAAGATTATCATAGATGAAGTGCAAATTTGGTAAAGTGTTAATTCTTGATGAGATCAATGAATAAAATACTTGGACCAAATGTTTGAGATCCTTATGAGTGATTATGATAGTGTATCATAGCAAACTCATGATTAAGGCATGGTGATGTCTAAATCAAGAAGGAATCATACTCTAAGGAGTTAGAGAATGATTACCAAATAACTGAATTCTTCTTAATAAAAGAATACCCCACACTAATAAAGGACATTAAGAATCATAAGGAGTTGTGAGTTCTTATATCCTTGAGGATACACCTCGTTTATCTATGTGATGAGTTGTTCATGTGATGAGTCAACTATCTAGATGAATATGAGGAACCGAATTTTGAGTTATGGTTTATGACCATTACATCCTAAATGACATCCATGAGAGCCATAAGGTATGACCTTGATGGTAGCACCCATTGGATGAAATCCATAAGTGCAAATGAATCTTAAGTGTTAAGACACATGGATAACATTTTGAGAAGGATGATGCTTGTTGATTGCAACTTAATGACTAAAGGCATTTGGCATATGGATACTAAAACCGCATTCCTATGAGGAATAAAACAAGGATGTGTACGTGACACAACATATAAGGTTTATGAATCCACTAATGAAAATGAAGTCTATAAGTTACAATGGACTAATCAATGTGATTGATTGAGTATAAGCAACTCAGAATTGGACCTTTACTTTGCTGATATAGTCAAAGGGTTTGACTGATATGTCAAAGATAAAGAAGGAATCTGTGATTTAGTGGGAGCGTGTTCACATTCCACATGTTGATGTGAAATGGAAATGTTCTAGAATGGAAATCCAAAATGGAAATTATCTTTAAGGAAGATAGATATGTTTCCTATGTGATAGGAATAGAGATCTATAGAGATAGTTCTCGAGAACCTCTTGACCTGAAAAGAGAAAGCATACATTGGCAATATGTACTGAAGGGTTCAGTATGCACAGATTCATTGGGAGAAAACTTGTCCATGTTACATGGAGTTAGTATCCCAAGGCCAAGTGTCCAATTCTTATGAAGAATGGGAACACTAAGAATAGATATGGATCTATCATGTATGTAATCATCCCATTATCTTGCATGTATCGACATGGCAAGAACAAAATGCATTCATCATCTTGTATGCAGGACATGGCAATATGATGTACTCATCCTGATAACTCGTATGTAAGACATGACGAGTGGATGTCTGTCTACTTCCAGTAAGGGTTACTGGAATACCATGAGAACTTGATAAGTACTTGAGAAGTACTAGTTCTATGGAGATAAGGAAGAGTTCAATGTAAAGAGTTACATTGATGCGAACTTCCGAACGAATAGAAAATTAATCACAAAATATATATAGGATATATAAAAGTGAAAGTTTGTTGATGATTGGAAGTGTTCCAATAAAACCATTTAAAAGGAAATACCGAGTATCTATGTGTTAGAGAACAGCAGTGGATACTATATGGATCTGGAAGTTCATTAGATGAACTTATAGATATTCTGCTCATTGATGACAAGTAAGGAATCCTTGATCATGCAATGTGGCTAAAGGTTAGCAAAGGAATACTAGATCGCATATTATGGCAACTCCATCTCATACGTGTGACGTACAACGAAGAGATGTGAGACATGCAATTTATACTGACATTGGAAAAGTGTTGCCATAACTCACTATGATCGCACTAGAGCAGAGTAACATGTGGGACATGTTTGAAGATCACTATGAATATGATTCAAGGGTGATTGGCTCGCAGTGCAAGTGGGAGTCTGTTGGTATGTATGCCCTGAGAGCCAATAATGGGATGATTGATGGGATACATTAAGATTTATTTGATAAAGATCAAAGGCAAGCTTCCAATTCTTTCTGGTTCAGTCATATGAGATAGTGATAGAACATATTGAATGTCTAGAGAATGACAGTACTCAATGATGTATGCTTTCAGGTTGAGGACCTGAACGATGAGATCATACGGATGCTAAGAGTTTGTACATTCTTGTTATGTCCCTAGTCGGATGTCATTGTGGAAGGTAGATAGACAACAATGACACACAAGACTAGATTGTAGTGTTGGTTGATGACAAAATCTCATTAGTCATGATATAGAGATATCAAACCAAACACATAGGTACTTTTTAGAGAACAAGTGTACCGGACAAACCCACCGTGAGTTTGACACATGGAACCATTACATGGTAGTCACAGTCAGTACTCACAGTGATGGTGGTGAGTGTGATTCTTTGACCTGAAATCACTACACTCAACACATGTTGTTGGACACACTTTGACATCATCAAACGCAGTCCTGAAACATGGGTTGTTATAAAGGTGATGATTGGGTGGCTTTGACACATGGAGCTTTTTAGGAGTGAGTGATAGATATGGGATTTGTCCCTCCTGAGGGAGTTTGATGTCCATGGCCACTTGATGAGTAGGATTGAGAAAGGCGTGCACACATGTGTGAATCAGTATGTGATATTGATGTCATACATATCTCTTCCAATCTACTCTGAGATCAAGAAAGTGAATGAACGTTGACAGGATGACTGTTCCATGCCTCGAGTTCATTCGGGATATCAGTGACAAAGGAATTATACATTCACTGTAACACCATTCACGGATTGTAGGATTGAAAGTTGTTCTCCAACTTTCTATTTCACTTGGGTAGCACTGATGTGTGACTAGGCACCACTCTTTGCTTGTGAAGTCATAAGTGTTATGGACTTTCATTGCCAACGTGAAATCGACCTGCAGGGTCACACACATAGGATTAAACCTAGAAGAGGAGTTTTGTCCACAAACAATGTTTAGATTGATTACTAAAGGAGTTTAGTAGTTCAATTAAACACTCAATCAATTGATGGCTCAATATCATAATGTTCAAGGTGTTGGACTGATTGATTAGAGTATCAGATTGATTGAAATTGCAATTGACCGTTTCTGTACAATCTACACTCCCAACCGATCAGCTAATGTGATGAACCGATCGGCTAAGCTTGGTGAACCGATCGACTGAGGTGGTTAGTCGATCGGCTCAAGGACAGGGTGAAATGATTGCTTCAAGTGTTGAAACGATCGGTTCAACTGGTGCAACCGAGCAAGTTGGGAAAGTAGGATTGGTGAGATATTTCCTTTCGTTTCATTTGCCCAATTTGATTGGAACAAGGATTGGTATTTGATACCAATTAGAAACAAAAGATGAAAAGTCAATCGAGAACTGATCAGGACCACGAACCGACCGGTTCAGAAGTGAACCGACCGGTTGAGGTGTCCCAACCGATCGGTTGAGGTGTTAACCGACCGGCTCAGGTCCCCAACCGACCGTTTCAAAAATGGAACGATCGGTTCAGGTTGCGTAGTTGGTTGTTTTTGTGGAAAATCTCGAACCCTTCTACTCTTGCTTTAGTCCTGCATTGCCCGTGATAGAGAACCCTGTCCCATGACCCTCCTATATATATAGGGGTATTGGGGGCTTCTCAAAGGACAACACAGTGCAACCAGTTGCTCTGCAAAGTTGTCGTTCTCTCTGGTTTTGGTAACCGAGAGAGCCCGAGCAAGTGCTACCCGAAAAGGGAGGCACATCAAGGGAAGGACAACTGCAGAAAGTGACTGGTGGCAGGAGAGTGTGTCAGTGACTAGTACGCTGACAGGAGGGTGTGACTCCTTCCAATTCCTTGTGAGACAAGGAGATTGGAGTTCCAGGAGGTCCGTGTGGACTACTTCAGAGGCGGGAGGTTTCTACCGCTCGGAAAACACTATCAATCCCGACAGTCCCGGTGTGACCAGGAGCTGCACAAAGATCGTACAAGACCAGAGGTGAAGACCGCGCAAGCCGCGAGGTATTGTCGCCGAGCAAGCCTTGGGACAAGGTATGATTCCAGAAACCATCCTTTCCTATTGTATAAACGTTGACACGTTTCCTTATTCTGGGTTTGGGGAGGAATTTTTTTATTTCCGCTGCCTTCTCTGCCTCCCCTAAAACCCAACAGCTATGAATGGAAATAATACATACATCATGTGATGATAGTGTGACAAGCTCACACCCTATATGTTATATCTGCTGGAAGAGTACTATGCCCTTATTTTTGTAAAATTTGTTATGATTTTATACATTGTAACTTGATTGATGCTAAAAGACACTTAAATGGCCTAATTAATCAAGTGGAACCTAATCAAGTAGCTTTGTCCTGTGCCATAGATCCATTCAGTGTCAACACTTACTGAATGGTGAAATGAGTTTAACTCAGAGCGCTGAGGACGAATATCCCCTTACATCCAGGAAATGTGATACATGATTGGCCGCAGGCCATACCCTGGTAGGAGTGCGGCTTCCGACCGTAGCTCAGTGATATGTGATACAAGAATGGCTATGGCCTATACCATGGTAGGAGTGCGACTGCGGTCCATAGCTCAGTTTCACTAGCGTCGTGACCTGTACCAAGGTGGGCTAGGTTTGTACAAATGGACTATTTGTCTCTGGTAGCAGTTTGACTGATGATGTCACTACAGGTTCACTCATACTGACCGAGGGTGTGAGGTCATGGATTCCGTCTCTTCCACTATACCTTGTATGACACCGATTTTTACTTAGAAGTTGTCAGTTGGATTTGGGTGGTACGACTCAAATCCTCGGGGCATAATAAAATACACAATATGTAGTGTAGTACAAGTGTATAAGATCAAATACAAAAATATTAGATGAGGCCTAGCTTGTTTTTATACAATATAGTTGGTAGTGGATATACATGTTCTTTATATTCCTTTTATGATGATAAGATGTTCCATAATCTAATGATAATTTCCTATTCTATTAGTGATGATTACCTGCTTATTATGGTTGTAGCTTTATTGCTGTTCTTTAACCATCGTATCTGTGCTAATAATAGTGTTGGTGGAGAGTTATATCTCCCCCTGAGATTTGAAATCTCACCCCATGGGTATCCCACATATTTTTAGGTGGACGTGCACGAGGAGGTAGAGATCGTATAATGGAGGTTGAGTAGTAGCAAGAAGGACAATAGATGACAAGCTTGAAAGTGCTGATAGTGGTTCTTTTATTGTTAGAGTCCTAGAGTCATCCCTGTACACTCAGGTCTTTGGGATGGTTGTTGGGTGTGTTTTGTAGACATATTTCAATACGTGGTTTGGCTTGTATGTTCTGTTATGGACACAATGAATATGTATATATGTATATATGTTTGGAGCATGTTTTCTTATAACAGGCTAATGGCATGCATGGTAAGTATCTTGTGACATGAAAGGACTCATATGTAAAGGTTTTTGCTGTTCGGATATGAATGAAATGGTTTTAATTTCCACTGTTTTCTAGTAATCAGTTTGTTTAAGTTTTGTTTCCACGGTTAGTTTTGAGTTATCTCGTGGTTTGTGGATTGGGACGTCGCAAGTCATGAAAGAGGTTGGTATTAGAGCTTTAGGTTCACTGAGTCTACATGGACCTAGTATTGGGGTTTGTGTCTATTCTTGTGTCCTCAAGTATGTCTTATAGTGATTTCTGCTTATGCAGAAGGAGCAGAAAATCCTAAAGATGTCTGGAGAATATGAAAAACACAATGTTGAGAGCAGTATAGGTGCACCAAGTGATGGTGCAAGGAACCAGACACAGGAAGATCAGGTGCCTGAGGGTCCCCAATTTGACCCAGTCATGATTGAAAATCCTACCTTTTAGTCTCTTTTTGGGCAGTTTATGGCTACGATGACGCATATGGCGGACATGATGCTTGCACCTCAGTCTAGGGCACCAGTTTCCAATGCGGAATCTTTGGGTACTGGGAAAATCTTTGAGCGACTTCACCGTGTTGGGGCGGTGGAGTATGTTGGGTTGGCTAATCCGACGGATGCTGATATGTGGCTTACTAATCTTGAGAAAGCCTTCAAGATCCATAGCATCCCAGAGACGGACAAGATTAAGCACGCGATGTACCTCCTAAAAGGGAGTGCTGGCCATTGGTGGGCCATATAAGAGGAGAAAAAGCATGGAGTGGTTGTAGATTGGGAGGAGTTCTGATGCGAGTTCGTTAGTTGGTACTTTACACAGACCTATCTGGACGAGAATATCAGTCAGTTTGAGTAGATCCGACAGGGACCTATGTCTATCAATGAGTACGAGGCCAAGTTTATGGACCTTCTTTGGTTCTTCCCTCACATGGTTGCTACGGAGGATGAGTAAATTTACCATTTTGAGAAGAGTTGAATGCTGAGTTGTCACCCCGACAACTGCTTTGGAGAATCAAAAAAGGTTTGCCACATTTTTGGAGTCTGTTCAAAGGATAGAGCGGCCCGTGACAAAGAAATGGGAGACGAGTGCCAGGAAGAGGTCTGCACAGTTCCATGGCAGTCGTCAGGAGGCTTCAAGAAGCCAAGGTTTTCTGTACCACCAGCTTTGTAAAGGTTCCGTGCTCCGACGCGGTGGTCACTAAGTAAAGGTAGAGGCTGTAGATTTCCACATGTTGGAGCTCACAGAACCACATCAGTATCGGTGATGGGGCCATCTAGGCCCACTAGTACATAACCGACCTTTAGTGTCAGTTTTTTAAGGCCTTTAGTATCGATTCTTAAGTGACACCTATGTGGGCGCCGCTAAAAGCCCAACCGTTACGCGTCAGTTCTCAAACCGACGCCTAAACCCTTCACGTGCCACCGAAAACGTGTCAGCAGGGGGTATAGGCGTCAGTTATTAGGTTCAAAACCGACGCCACATACCTCTGTGCCACAGAAAGGGCGCCATCTGGGACACTCTCGACGTCGGTTTCTTAGTGATAACCGATGCCATCTCATCCGCTGCCACGACCATGCTGACCAGCACAACCGTGTTGTCTGGCCTCTATGGAAATCGACGTCGGTTACTAGTAGGACAACCGACACTGTTATCCTATGTCGTCGGTTTTATACAAATATCCGATGCCTGTTTTATGTCTGGTCCGCTGCCATGGCTGTGGTGTCTGGCCTCATTAGGGAAATTGACGTCGGTTACTAGTATGGAAACCGACATTGTAACCATATATCGTCAGTTTCGTTCAAATAACCGACGCCGATGTTTTTTTTCTTCTGTCAGTCTACAGACCTGCTGTGGCTGGTCGCATGATGAGAAACCTGCAGTTCAGTTATGAACTACAGGTTTTACGACATCCATTGATATCAGCCAACAACATGCCACAAACCTACAAAATTAACATGATGGACAATATTATATATATGTGATTCACACTCATGTATAAGAACATTTAATTCATATATTTTTTTTCATCACACGCATGTAGAAACCAGTAGAAACCTATAGTTCCATTTATTTCATCTCTTTTCACATTCAGACACATGTAGAAACATTCATGTATTGATGATTTTCACACACAATTCATAAAAATTCATTCACATTGTCATCATTGTCAACAAAATCATATATTCAAAGAGCCATGAAACAGCAAAAGAAGCCACAATGAAGGGAAGCATGATATAGATACAATACATAAAGTGTAGTACGCACAAGTGTTTCAGATTCATATAACAACACGACAGACTAACACATATATAGTGCATAATAACAGCAACGCCGAATTTACATACAATACTATAGCTTAGTACATATATATAGTGGGACTAAGGTGACGATCTCACATGCTAAAATAGGTTACCGACAACTACATGTTACGACTGGGAGGTCGTGATTCAACAACCGTATGCATTAGCAGGAGGACAAATAGATTTCACCACGAGTTTATATTGAAGAAGGTCTAACCTTCTTCAATGTTAACTCGTGGTGAAATCTATTTGTCCTCCTGCTAATGCATACGGTTGCTGAATCACGACCTCCCAGTCGTAACATGTAGTTGTCGGTAACCTGTTTTAGCATGTGGGATCGTCACCTTAGTCCCACTATATATCTATATAACCTTAGTGTGGGATGCTTACTTTCTCTCCGACTGTTGCACTTTGGATTTACAAAGCAATTTCGATGGCCTATATAGCTATGTCATGGCCGTCCTGCATAGCCTGTAGTCTTTGGCGAATGCCTGCAAATTAAATAGAATTGCTATTAACTAGTATCCTAAAAATTTGATAAAAAACACACTTACATAATATAATTATAAATGAACATATAGATAGAAACCTCAGGGATATATTCTTAAAACTTACATTGTCAGGCGGTGCAAGCACGTCCTCACCCTCACAGTGATCATCAACACGGTCATCATGGGAACATAATAAAAATATAAACATCCATGCCTCTAATATTGTGATCTTTTATCAATTAACAATCCTTCATTATGATCCCTGCGAGCATACAAGTCATTGTGATCCCCAGCTTCAATGTTTGGTGGTGTTGGCAACCCAACTGAGAATGTATTGGAGTCATCATACTTATCATAGTACTCTTCTTCATCTATAGGATCTTCAATGAACTGTCTTTTACCATGAAGAACAACCGACCATTTATCATTTGCAGGATCATCGATATAAAATACTTGTTTTGCCTGTGATGCCAATATGAATGGTTCACCCTTCTTGCCAATCTTTTCAAAGTTCACTAACGTGAAACCCAATTCATCCACTATAACTCCTTTGTTGTTGTCAACCCAATTACATTTAAAGAGTAGAATTCTGAAATCTACATAGTCAAACTCCCATATGTCTTCAATGAAACTGTAATATGACATTTTAGCTTCACATGGACTTTTATCCTTTGCACTTTCAAAAAACAATGAAGACGCTTGAAGGGTGACCCCACTGTTTTGGACGACACTCTTATCATCTTGATGCTTTGTGTAATATGAGAAACCATTTATGTCAAACCCTTCATAAGACATAACATTCAATTTTGGTTTAAAGGCGAGGCATTTGATGGTTTCAATAACATTATCTGGTGTTTGAGATAGTTGATGTAAGACTTTATCTTCAAACCACTTAATAAATGTCTTGTTATGCTCTCTAGCAAGCCACATTGAATTGGATCGAGGATATTGTCTCTTGATGAAATTGGTATGTTCCTCGATATAAACACTCACTTCGTCGATGTTGTGTAAAATATACAAGTGACCTTACTCCAACTCCTCACGACTGATTACTTTCACCTGTGCTCCCAAAACTCCTTTGCCAAAATGCTCCTCAATATTCTTGTCATTCACAGGAGCGTTATTACCACTCAGAAAGTCATTGCAAAAATCCATAACCTCTCTCACCACATAACCCTCAATAATACTCCCTTCATGCCGATAACAGTTTCGAACATCACTTTTAAAAACGCTCATGTATCGTTCAAAGGGATACATCCAATGCAAGAAAACTGGTCCCAACATTTTCACTTCCCTAGTCAAGTGGACAACAAGATGTACCATGATATCAAAGAACGACAGAGGAAAATACATCTCAAGCTGACATAGGGTAACAACCACTTCTCTTTGCAAATTATCGAGAGTATCAGGGTCAATAACTTTGCTGCACAGACTGTTGAAAAAGAAACAAAGTCTGGTGATTGCAAACCTTACATGCTTTGACAATATAGATCTAATTGCCACAGGCAATATTTGTTGCATTAGAATGTGACAATCATGAGATTTAAGACCTATCAACTTCAGATCTTTCATTGATACCAATGTACGGATGTTGGATGAGTAACCCTGTGGCACGTTAACATTTACCAAGCATTCACAAAATGCTTTCTTCTCCTTGCTAGACAACGTGTAACAAGCGGGAGGTAAGTATGTTCTCCGATCGCTACTAACTACTTCTGTTAATTCTGTCCTTATTCCCATTTCACATAGGTCCATTCTAGATTTTATCCCATCTTTAGTCTTACCTGGTATATTCAGCAGAGTACCGATGACGCTATCACATACATTTTTCTCAACGTGCATGACATCGATACAATGCCTGACTGTCAAAGAATTCCAATAAGGAAGATCCCAAAATATCGACTTCTTCTTGAATAAAGACTTGTCACTCGTTGTGGCCATCGTACATTGTGATCTCTTACCAAATTCATTGGCGATGTCTTTCACTCTTTCATAAACATCCTCCCCTGATATAGGTTTAGGTGCACTATGTTCCTCATTCCGTCCATTGAATGCTTTGCGCAACCTACGATACAGATGAAATTTTGGAAGAAACCTTCGATGACCAAGATATACAGCCTTGCCGCCGTGTTTTAGTCATATTGAATCAGTGTTCTCTTCACATATAGGACACACTTTATATCCTTTGACACTATATCCAGACAAATTCCCATATGCTGGAAAGTCATTCACAGTGCAAAACAACATAGCGTGCAAATAAAATGTCTCTCTTCGTGAAGCATCATAGGTCATCACACCTTTACCCTAGAGTTTCTTTAAGTCATCAATCAGAGGTTCAAGATAAACATCGATATCATTTCCAGGTTGTTTAGGGCCCAATATCAACAACGACATCATAACGTACTTATTTTTCATACACAACCAGGGAGGAAGATTGTATATAACAAGCATGACTGGCCAAGTGCTATGTTGGCTGCTCAATGTCCCGTACAGATTCATCCCATATGTACAAAGGCTAAGTCTTAGATTCCTGTCCTCTTCACCGAATTCAGGGTACAATAGATCAATCTTCTTCCACTGTGGGGAATCAGACGCATGCCGTAGGATCCCATCATTATTTTTCTTAACATCTGCATGCCACCTCAAATTATTTGCATCTATAGGATTGGCAAACAAGCATTGAAACCGTGGTATTATAGGTAGATACCACATCACCTTGGCGGGAGAACCCGTTTTGGACTCCCCCGAATTCGTCAATTTATACCTTGACACACCACATTTCAGACAATCTTTCAAATTCACATAGTCCTTTTGAAATAATACACAATCATTCGGGCATGTGTGTATCTTCTTAGCCTCCATTCCCATTGGGCACAACAATATCTTTAACCGGTATGTTGAGATCGGCAGCTCGTTTCCTTCAGGAAGAATTTCTTTCAACAAAGACAACAATGACGTGAAGCTTTTGTCGCTCCATCGATTGTTAGCTTTCAGTTTATACAATCTCAACACAGCGCTAAGCTTTGTAAACTTACAACCCCTGTATAATGGTATCTCAACATCATGCACAATGTTTCTAAACATGGGAGGTGGATCGGTGTGCTCTACCCCACAACTATCCAGCATCGCATCAACGATGTCTACTGGAACTGGTTCATTCACATCTACATCATCGGAGGCAATTTGTTCTTCCACACAAGCACTGCTATTGACATCCAATGGTTTCAGGTTTGAAATCTCTCCATGCCAGTGCCATTCTGTATAGCCTTGTACAATCCCGTTGCACATGACATGACTTCTGATTTTGTCACCATAAGCTATTAATGTTGATTAATTTAGGAAGCATTGATATGTTGTTATGGCTGTCCACAAATGTTTTTATAAGAAATTGTGTGTTGAATGGGGTTGTGAACAAGGAATTGGTGTTGTATTTGTTGGCCTAGAAACCCGTCCAAGATTTACTCATTAGGAGTAAATCTTGGATAGTCCCCGACTTGGGACTGTTCTTGAAAACCTAATCTCACTTAGGATGTAAGTGTATAATGTGTATTGGATTTTCAAGAAAATTTCGACAGCATTTCTCCGTTTGTTCTCTAAGTACATATGTACTTGGAGAACAATGGGGAAATGCTACCGAAATTTTCTTTAAAACACAATACACATTATACACTTACTAGTGAGATTAGATTTTCAAGAATGGGATAGGTGGTACACATTTAAGAATGACATCACATGTATAAACCCTAAATTTTTAACCATAAACTCTAATCTATTTATCCTAGACCCTAATCTTGTTGTAATATATACTTATTTTCTCTTTGATCATAGAATGGATAGATCATGGATGTCCATTAGCAATCACTGCACCCCAGAGTTTATTTCTGGTCATTATCGGTTTGTTAGATTTGCCGAGGAACATAGGAAACAACCTGGAGATAGGTTCTACTATCCATGTAGGCATTGCTGTAACAACTTAAAAGTCAGTACTGTGTTTAGATGCATTTATACTATCAATTCCTAGGGTTTACTAAATTAGGTCAAGCATGAGGATTAGAAGCACAAATATATGCAAACACAAGATTTATTCATATCCTAAGTTGATTTACAATAGCAACATCTAAATAAGTAAACTCAAAACATTAGATAAATAAATATAATCAGTAGATAAACAAATACAAAGCAATAGATAAAAAAGTACATCTCAGTTGATAAATAAATATAAATCAAGAGATGATTAAATAATTTTAAAAAGTAGATGAATAAATATAAAGCCCTAAATTTAAATAATGTGATGAATAAAAAATCATTAGATGAATGAGTAGATAAGTAAATACAAATCAGTATTTAAGTAAATACAAATCAGAGGGCGAGACAGAGGGTTTTTGGGGATGTTTACCTCTATTTGAGCCCAGTCAGGCATCTTGCACTGGAGCAGGGAGAGAGGCAAGACAAATGGGTGCACGTGGAAGCCGAACGGGCAGGCAGAAGGCCGGCGAGCTCCTGAACCGTAATGGAGGTGATCATTGAAAAAATACTAGACAATCATATGTTAAAATTAAGCATTTTATTGTTGTCATATATTATTAATAACCAAGCCAATCATCAATTCTATTAAATAAACATTACATATTTATAGGGATTATTTGTTAACATATGTTAAGGATGAATTTAGGATGCAAACCTAGTCAATTGAAGGCTTTACCTCTAGCAGTGGTAATGAAAACAATGGCAGTGTCGTGGGTGTACTGCCAGCCCTAGATGTGGCTGGCTCTGACGGACTACCATGGTGATGAGCAGTAGTAGGAGACCGGCTGGCTCTGACGGACTGTCGTGCCATGGCAAGCTCTGGTTTCGGCTGCTACTATTGGTGCTGGCTTTCTAGTGGCTAGAGGAGAGGACCGGCGAGAGGAGGACCGGCTAGAGGGGAGGACCAACGACGGTGGCGGCTCCACGAATGGTGAGATCCACGGAGGCGGAGAGCTCCACCAATGGCGGCGAGCTCCACGGCAGCGGCGAGCTCCATGAACGGCGGCGAGCTCCACGAATGATGACAAGATCCACGACGACGGCGAACTCCACGGAGGCGGCAAGCTCCACGGCGGCGGCGAGCTCCACGGTGGAGGGAGTCTGCTTGCTCACCGCCGGAATCTCCAGACCCTAGCTAAGCTGATTGCAACACAGAGAGAAAGGGGAAGAGTCGGGCTCGCTCGTGCGATATTTAGTTAACATTCGGTGTCAGTTATTCAAAAAAACCGACATAACACTAACGGTGTCAGTTATCAACACAAACCGACAACTGTTCCCCATGATAATCGTCGATTTTAACTAGAAAAAACTCGACGTCTATCTACATATGCCGATTAAAAAATTGGTTCTCTATTAATGACCATAATCGTCGGTTGTTTTTAAAATCCGACCATCAAAGGGTGTGAAAAAGTTTGCACGAAGAGCGTGGGAAAACCCATAAGTGTCGGTCATTGTTGTAAAACTGACGATCAAAATGTGCCCAATTTTTGTTTCACGAATAACCTTTCGTTGTCGGTTTTTTAGTTAATGACCGATGCTATATGTTAAATTTTTGGAGGCAATTTTTTTCGCTGGAAATTTTAGATTTGGCGGTTAATTTTCATCGTTGGTTTGTTATTAAGTAACCGACACCAAATAAAAGCGATACTCGTGTCTGGTCGCCCTTCACAGATTGATGTCGGTTTATTTTATAAACCGATGCTGTATTGTTTAGGTGTCGGTATATTATTACAACCGACACCGTTAAAAGTGACGTTATAAGCCATTTCTGTAGTAGTGGCCGTAGTTTGAGATCCGAGTTTGCTACAAGTGTGGGAAGACAAGACATCTAAAGCGGGAGTGTCCAGTGAGGGACGACGAGGTGACCCAAGAACTGAGGTAGAGCTAGTAGGGCTCTCAGAGATAGCAAAACAACGGTGCTCGAGGATGAGGATGTGGCCAAGCGTCGCAGGTAAGATCATCTCCTCAAGAAAGCAGAGGATGGGGTCGACAACATACAACAAATAGATTCTAAGCTATGAGTCAGCCAGAGGCAGTGGTCAACCCACGAAGTAAGTGACATGTCAGATGGAGTTATTTCATTCTGATTTGTCTTCTTCTTGCTTTGTGTCTGTTTTAGTTGACGCAGGTGCAACAAACTCTTTTATCACTCGCAAAGTGCTTGACAAATGTATTTTGTCTGTTAGTTGTAATAAGGATAACTTGTTGTTAGAAATCCTGTTAGTTGGTGCTGTACTGTTATAGGAGGTGTGTCCTTTTTTTAGGGCACAACATTCAAGTGGATCTCATACCACTTGACATGCATGGGTTCGATGTAATCCTTGGAATGGACACCTTAGAGAAGCATAGAGTGGTCTTGGATTGTAGTTCCAAGCAGGCGATGTTTGTAGATGGTGATAAGACGTGGATCTTCCAAGGAGATAGGAAGATTCTTTCGACGTGTCTGGTATCGGCGATGGGTGGAAGGGAAGCTGTTGAGACAGGGTTGTGACGCATTCTTGACACATGTGTTGGATACCGAGGTGAGGAGTCCTGGTATTCAGGAGGTACCAATTGTCAAAGAGTTTGAGGACGTGTTTCCTAATGAGTTTTTAGGTGTTCCCCCACCCTGAGAGATTGATTTTGAGATCAATCTGGTTCTTGGAACACAACTGATAGCTTAGACACCATACAGGATGGCCCTAATAGAGATGGAAGAGTTGAAGAGACAGTTGCAAGAGCTGCTTGACAAATGTTTCATCAAGCCGAGTACGTCACCATGGGGTGCTCCAGTGTTGTTTGTAAAGAAGAAGGATGTGTCTATGAGGACGTGCATATACTATAGACAATTGAATAAGGTGACGATAAAGAACAAGTATCCCTTGTCAAGGATAGATGACCTGTTTGATCAGATACGTGGCTCGACAATGTTCTCGAAGATAGACCTGAGGTCATGATATCACGAGTTGAGGATCAAGGAAGATAACATACCTAAGTCAGCTTTTAGGATGAGGTATAACCACTATGAGTTTGTGGTTATGCCGTTCAGGCTGACCAATACACCAACAACGTTCATGGACTTGATGAACACAGTGTTCCTCCT
The DNA here is from genome assembly GCA_963693085.1 of Alisma plantago-aquatica. Taxonomy (NCBI): domain Eukaryota; kingdom Viridiplantae; phylum Streptophyta; class Magnoliopsida; order Alismatales; family Alismataceae; genus Alisma; species Alisma plantago-aquatica. The sequence continues at coordinate 1,083,856,089 of OY856410.1, read as the reverse complement.
TGCGTACGCGCCACCTCCGTCTATGGACGCAGATGTGCAATGCCCACCCCAATGCCCCATTTCCCGACCACAAAGGCGCCTACTATTGGGATTCTACCCCCATCGTTGCTGTAGGTCACCAGATTGTCCAACCTCCTTCCTACGTGGCTCAAGGTCAAAACTTGTGCCGTTGCCCACACTGCAAGCAGTAGCGTCTTAGGCACCGATCGCTGGGGTTCTATTGGTGATGGATCAAGTTTACTGGCAGCTATATCTGCGGTAGGGTTGCTGGTGCCCTCCTACGTTCGCTGAAGAAAAGAAAGGGGGAGATAGGTGTCAGGAGACCACCACACAGGGTGTCTGCCTGTGGTGCGACCATTGCTGTGCCCTAGACTTTGGGAACAGATGTGTGATCTTACGATGGACTCAGAGAGGTACCAAGATGCGGTATGCATCGAAAGGTCAAATAAAGGAATAACGGGGGAAGAAGGTTTGGATAGCAAGAAAGCTAGACTGGTCTTGTATACATCAAGTATCATGTATATATATTTATATAGATAATCTCTTGTACCTTCCCTTTCCTCATCTCTTCTCTTTTTCTCCTCTCACTCTATAAACATATAACTTCTCCTTTTTTCAAAGTACTTATTTTATTCATCCCTTCAACACCAACTAGGAAAGAACACAATCCCTCTACTAACCCCTTCCTCTCGTATGGTTATGAAAAAGGCATTGTATTATTTGCCAAAAAGAACATAATCCGTAGATACCAACACGGAGACACATATGTCCACAAATTATTATAAACTTTTCCACCAACAATTCATAAAGGAAAACATACCACTATATGGCTCACCATTAATTTTGTAAGGAAATTGCTTTATGTCTAAGAATCTAGATTTTTCTCTATCTCTCTCATTGATGTATTCCTTAAATCAATTATCCTCATTCCATGGTAACTCATAGAAGTCTTTTCCAATTATATTTAATAATTTGTAATTGAATGGATAGTTTTTTTATGTTACAAAACTTGCTCCTTTAGACATCTCATTAAAACAATACCATTATCCCATGGATTATCTTTTTCTCCAAATTTCTAGAATTCTCTTTCTTTTCTTTATTATTTGTAAGTGTACAAAAGTTAAACTAAGATAATGTTATTTGTGATGCCTCAAATATTGTGTTGACACACATGGCGAGATAATTATCATTTTAATTATCTAAAATATCATATATTTTATTTTTTCTTTGGAAACTTGGCAATTATTTTATTTATCATAACAAAAGCCATTATTATGAATTCCTTTAATTTATTTAATTAGTGATACAAGCACCCATGCCACCAAAGGTGATTAACTTTATTATTCCATGAATGATATTGTTGGGAAAATTACTTATCAATTCATGCTTATATTTATAATTCATTTTTGTTTACCAAAGTTGAATATATAACAAAAACTCTCTCTCTCTATATATATACATATATACATATATATATACATATATACATATATATATATATATATATATATATATATATATATATATATTCATATTCATTCACTACTGTGCATGTAACTAATGTTAGTTACCCGTGCATTTATTTTCTAATAAGAAGGTACATATTGTAATGAGAAAACCAATATTGTAATGAGATGACAAAAATTGTAATACAAAGTCTCATTTTGTAATACTAGGTAAATTGCTGTTATAAATATCATTTTTACCATTTTCATAGGAAGAATAAAAATTTCACGATGTATTTACAAAATGAGTCGTATATTACAATTTTGGTTATCTCATTACAGTAAGGTGCCTTCTTATTTCAAAATAGATTCACGGATAACAAAATTTAGGTGAATAGATACCATATATATATTACAATTAATTGTCTCATTACAATTAGATGCCTTCTTATTATAAAACATATCCACAGATAATAAAAACTAGTTACCTGAGTGGACAGTGAATATATACTACATACATACATACATACATACATACATATATATATATATATATATATATATATATATATATATATATATATATATATATATATATATATATATATATATATATATATATATATATGAGTCAGGCTAGAATACACTCGAGTGAAAAGATTGTATGAATACACTCAAGTGTGTTTTCATATCAAGACTATTTTTGCAAAAATGTAAACCATTGATCTCCACTATCATACTATAACTACGTACAAATTTTGAGCCCATTTGGATGAGTGTAGGTCACTCATCCAAGGGAAAAAAAATCGACGCGCGAAACTAATTGAAATGCATAATTTTTGCGGTATGTATAACATGACCTATAAATGTCAAATTGTGCTCAAATTTTGCGTATGAGCTATTCACAAGATGTTTAAGAAGATCAATGGATTATATTTAAAAAGAACATTACATCATGAAAAACTACTTGAGTGTATTCTACTCTGAATACACTCGAGTGTATTCTAGCCTAACTCTCTCTCTCTCTATATATAAATATAAATATAAATATAAATATAAATATATATATATATAAATAAATAAATAAATATATATATATATATATAGGGTAGCGATCCAGTGAGAAACATCCTATGGTGAGAGCATGAGAGGCATTTGAATAACTACAAATTCGTAACTATTTTTTAAAATCCAATCGTATAGATGGAAAAAGCATCATTTCATTTACGTTGTCGCAAAAAATCATTACAATCATACATTGCTTACATGTCCATATGTACAATATATACTTTTTACATCCAACGGTCAGCCTGAAATTCAATATAGAGCGTCGAAAAATATTTGGTTGTTATGAATAATCTACAAGTGACAAAATTTTGTAGGAAGGTAGATATTAAGGTATACTTGTAATCTGTACGGTTGTATTATGAAAAATTTATCTATGTGGAGAGTTATTCAAATGCCTCTCATGCTCTCACCAAATATGCTTCTCACTAGATCGTTTCCCTATATACATACATACACATATATATGTGTATATATATATATATATATAGGTTGTTTTATGAATCAAGTCACAGACTGGGATGCTTCAGTTATGGAAGCTAGAAGGAAAGGTCAAAGATCTATCTCATATCAAACCAAAAACCCTTAGCACAAAATGACTGTGGTAGACTTGACAATGTGATGATGGACCTGTAGATAAAGTACAATGAATTTCCAAGAAGAGATGGATTGAAAAATCGCACTGTGATTGGTTAAAATGGGACAAATGGTTAAAATGGGGTGTTGGAAATACCAAGTACTCCCGTTAAGATGAGACACAGACAAATGACAATTGGGTGGATGACATAGACGATTTGAGAAAACTTGTGCGGGTTCGCTTCTATCTTCACTGAAAATCAAAGAGGGTGTCTAGAAGACAAGAAAGTTCACATGTGTTTTTCAGCAACCAAAAGTTATGAATCTGCAGAGAATTGCTAGTCTTCCTGATGAATCAGAAAAGTTTTGTTCAAGACTATGAAGGCAGCATGGCCTGATGGTATTGATGCTGATTTCCTTCAAAATAAATTGGGATGTGATTAGAAGATCCGTTTGTATTATATATATATATATATATATATATATATATATATAAAAGTTTTAGTAAATTGACCGTTAGCTAGTCCAAAAACATACCAAACTGAATTGCTAATTTGTAGTTCGGTTGGGTTTCATACTAGTATTCATTAAACTATAAAGTTTTATACTAAGTTTTATATAGACAATGCGGCCACTTTTTATCATCTTTATCAATTGATCTAGCATGATAGATAAATTCTAAATTAATGTTTATCAATGGTAATATAAGAATACAAATTTAAGTTATAACTAGATATTGTCCTATTAATGTCAAATAAGTATGACTTATACTACATAGTCTAAATTTATGAGTTTTCATTCATTTATTTAGCATTAATCATACACATTAAATAAGTATACAAACTTATTAAGTCTGGTACTATTTAGATGTATATTTTCACAATGCAAGTGTTAGTATAGTAATTATTGGGCTTAGACCCACTATAGTCATATCTTTTTATTATGTTCTTGGTACACTTATGTGAGGGATCCATATACCCACTTCCATGGGTATGCTTAACCTCTTTACTCATATATATAATAACCCTTGCACTCTTTCATAAAGTAATGGAAGTCCTCTTCCAATCCATATTTCCAACAAGTATATATAGTAATAATATGTATTTATGTGTATTCTTTCAGTTTGGTTTTGTAAAACTACACGCTAAAACCTAGCTGGGTCACTTTTTAATGATTTTTTAAAATTTGAAACCAGATCTAACCATTTACCTCCCTAAAACTAGATTGAACCGATTGCGCTTAGTTCAATTCAGTTTAGTTCAATGACCTGGTTAAATTCTTTGCCCAACTTTAGTGGTAGTAGGCCAATTGTTCCCATTGTGTGATATTGCTGCATTGAGGAATCCTCGTTGCTCAATCCTATGGTAGCTTCTGCCACCATGACATACATGTTGCTGAACTGTGTGCTCAACCTAACTACCTTGGCTTGGGCTCACAATGGTAGGCCCCACATCTTCTTACCATTGGGTGCTCTTCTTCTTTTGGTATTCAATATTAGCGTGGTTGTGGATAAGCATAGAAGGTTTTAGAAAATCTGTGAACATATGATTGTAAATGGGTAGGGTATTTACCCATTTACCCACCACCCAACTCTATAGGGTAGGGTAAGATTGGAAAAGCATATTTTTTACCCACAATCTGTCAACCCATTACCCGCTTGACCTGTATATGAAGAGGGTAGAGTAAAGGGAGAAGCTTTATTGTACTTGATTCACTCATTTACTTATTACTATAAAGTCAAATTAATAATTTTAGATTCTAATACAACTACTTGTTTAGTTTCATCTATTACATGATTTCAAAAACTTGAGGAAAGAATTGCCAACATTCAAACTTTTATAAATATATATTAGATTGAAAAGAAAGAATTCTTTAATAAGAAATGATATATTGAATTTGTTAGACCTTGTTTGTAAAAGAATTCTGGGTTAGATAGTATGATTATTACTATTTAAAATTAGTTTTAAGAGTGTATTATATTTGATGTAAGGAGTGATGAAATTATTGATGAAAATATCATGTTTTATCTTCATATTGCTTTACTCGTTTCACCGATTACCCTACCCATTTACCGTATGATAAACAAGTGCGTGTAAGAGTGGATAAAGGCTTCCAGAGAAAGGGTAGTTAACATGCCCGTTACTTGCTACTTTGGTAACCCTTTACCCTATCCTACCCTACTCTATCCATTTACAACCCAATGCGGACGAATCAAAATATGAAAAGTCATGGAGCGTGATATGTATTGTTTGGTTGCTACATGGAATAAAGTATGGAATATCTACATGAAATTTTGTATGGCATGTCAATGTGTGAAATTTTGTTAATTATACATAAAATAGTTCCATGTCATCTATTTTGATTTTTAGTTGCAAGAGGTATACTTATGTAAATGAGCTCAACCTTTTTAGTGGGAGTACTTGACGAATAAAGAACTTGTAAGGAGTGGGACCTAAGAGAGGATCCACTCCTCACTAAATCAAATAAAAGAATACATCCCATATGTCAAACACCCAATCAAATTTTTATGGAGGGATGATAATCCAATTTATTTGAAAGTATATTCAAGATACCAAACTGTAGTAGTGGAAGATGGAATATCTAACTATTAGAATGTTTGAATTTTTTTTTTCATAATCCTTCACCACATAGGGTGATACATAAACAATGAATCTATAGCATAAGACTTACAGAAGGTTTTCAACCATCTCGAGTCTATATTCCAAGAAGGATCAACTATATTATATAAGCTCTAGTCAACCTTGGTAGTCTCCTCCTTGCTCTCTAGCTAAGAGGTTGGAAGCATACCCCACAAGAGAAAATAAAGTACAAATTATTAACATAAAATACCAATATCAACAAATTAATAGAGATTGAGCAATATTAGGAAAAAGAACTACAAACATAACAAGGGCTCTTATCTAAGAGAAAAGTGCCATTCAAGTGGATATCGAAAGAATATGGATAAGATGATAATCAACAATGTCACTTGCCATTAAGCAAAAAATAACATGTGCCACAACAACAAAATCATGCAAATTAGGACACATAACCATCATCAATAATAATAATCAACCAACATGCAAGTGAGATGAACATAGCACTAGCGAATTATAAAAAAATGGCAGTTAGGGCACATAACTCAAAACCTGATAGAGAATGACACATAATCAAGCTCCTCAATCTATAAAAGTGGGCACAAAACCTAGGTATATAACACATAACCTTTAACATACTAAATTTGAAACTTATTTGGTCTACAATTCATATGTTTTCCCAATTCGAGATCATTTGCAATTCGATCATATGCTTCAAGCCTTATCCAGTCATATCGACCAATCATCATGTTTTTTATTACTAACTTATCTTCATTTGAATTCTTTGTGTTTAAATGAGTTCATTCTCCACATTTGAGAAACATCTAAAAACTACTCTTTCACTCTAGTTTTCATTACCATTGCCCCATTTATCAATAGGCTTGCTTAATAGCATTTCGTCCTTTTAAATTTTTTTGCTCTTCATATTTCTATGCAACCTTACAATTTCACTCTAAACAGTATTGGCTTATGAATCATTAAAAATAATAAATTAACCAAGAAAATTGACTGTCGTACAGAGTATGGAGACAAAACAATCGACTACTGAACTAACATTTTCAATATTTGTTTGGTAGCAATTAAGAACATGTTTTTTTTTTAAATTTATTTTCCCAGCCCACCCCAAATCCAAACCCCCACCTACCCCAAACCCAATTTTTTTTAAAATTTTTAAGAACATGGTTAGGATCTCGATTGGGAGTCAATACATCTCCTCCAAGAAACGAATAGATATAACACCCTCGCCGTTTCCATTTTACTTACTTAGGACCCTCGTTCTTTTCATTTGACTAGCGGATACATATAATAAAGAGTTTTTTCCCAAAACCCCACTCACATTCACCGAAATTCCATAGCCTCCTCTTATCTTAAATCCTTATAAACCCCTCCCTTTTACCTTGAATTCCAACAAACCCCTCCTCCTAACTCCGTTACGGCTAATGGCCGCTGTCCATTGGTTGTTTCTTGTTACTTGTTAGTTATATTAGCATACTTGATTATATAGAATAATCTTTAGCTACTCAAATGAGTAACAATAATTACATATATGGTTTATATTATTATACTATTTAATGCAAATAATATTTTTTATATCAAACAACTTCCTTCGGACTCATTCCAGTAGGCTATTAGACTAGGTCTACTTTGACTGACTCAAATAAAAATATAATTATAAAGTTGACTTCACCAGTCTGTGTAATCATTACCGAAAATACTAGATTGACCTACATGGACGAATAAGGGCAAATTTTTTTCCTTATATTTTTATAAGAGTCATGACAAAGTAAGCTTAGCTAGTACTGAGTTTGGACAAATACGAGTCTATGCCACTTTCAAATTAGAATTTAAAAATAAACTTTTGATAAACCTAACATATAGACTGCGTTTGATGTACCATGGTGGTAAGTCTAGTTGTTGTGAATAAATTAACCAATGATATGTTAACTTTGTGTAAGACAATTTCCGTTTGAAATGGCGACAAGTAAAAACTTGATGGTAAAATGTTCATTTTTAGTACACAAACAAGTAATCTTTTTCGTATTTATATAAAGTTTATTATGTCCTACACAAAATTATTATTGTATTAATTAAGAATCGGTTAGAGGTATTTGGTAGGAAATAGATATCCAATAGATAAACTTATTTTCTGCCGTGAGAATTTTATACGGCATGTTAACTAAAAATTGCCATATTATCTAAACCTTACCACATCTTATTTATCATTTTAACAATGTAACAAACAAAAAAGTTAATATACTATGTTCAATTTATTTACTGTGCCACTGAACTACCGGAACACATACAGTAATAGACTGATCAAAAGTTAGCCTACTGGAATGAGTTAGAAGGAAGTTATTTAATATAAAACAATTATTATTCACGTAAAATAGTATAATAACATAAAACATATATGTAATATAAAATAATTATTTTTTTACATTAATAACGACTAAATAGATACAACCAAAGTTGGGTGGAAGGGGGTTGTTAGAATTTAAGGTAAAAGTGAGGGGGGTTATAGGGATTTCAGATGGAGGGTGGTTGTTTATGGAATCTTAGTGAATGTGAAGGAAAATTTGGGAAAAAATACTCTATAATAAAGACTAGTTGGGTCGTCACTAGTATGAATATTATATTGGCTATGCAAATTCATACATTTTCAAACGTTTTGCTTTGCTAGGAAGGGCATTGGGTCGCAAGGTCATTAAACATTTAGCTATAAGGAAAGAAAAATTCTACGCATAGCACGCCGTATACCCGGCCACATACTCGGTCATCGGGAATCATCAACTGCCGTATTCTTCCTGCTGCTGCGCCAGCCCACTGCCACACCCATTAACCTCTGCTGCCGCATGCACAATTAAATGGATATCTGCAGTAGCGATTATGCATGTTTTTACATACAAAAAGGATGCATGCAATAATTATCTCGCCACCTACTCTATGTAAATGTCATGCAAATGGTAGATATCAATGCACTATAGCTTACAAAAAAAATATATTGTATATTTATCCCCACTGCAGATTACGTAAGTACTGTACTTACAATAAATACATATACATTCACAAATGAATTTGAGAGGTACTGTACTTATATTTGACAAACTGGGTTGAAAATTAATAATCGAGTACACTACTTATAGATGCATTTTATAGTTGATTATGGACCAGATGTGCACTATATTTTTGTAAAAAAATTATGTCCAGGCGAAAAATGTTGTTATTGGATTCCGTAGGTACTGTACTTATGCTTCCAGATCAGTTATACAATTATGCTTGATTTTGTAATTTGTTAAGTACTGTACTTATGCTTGGTTTTATAATTTGGTAAATACTGTACTTATGTTTGAAAAAACTGAGTTGGAATTAACAAGAGAGTACTGTACTTATTTTGCATGATTCCGTAGGTACTGTACTTATGCTTCCAGATCAGTTATACAATTATGCTTGATTTTGTAATTTGTTAAGTACTATACTTATGCTTGGTTTTATAATTTGGTAAGTACTGTACTTATGTTTGAAAAAACTGAGTTGGAATTAACAAGAGAGTATTGTACTTATTTTGCATGGATTCCGTAGGTACTGTACTTATGTCCATATGACAAATATTACTACTGGATTTCGTAAGTACTGTACTTATGCTTCCAGATCAATGTTGTTATTGGATTCCGTAGGTACTGTACTAGTACGGAAATGTAGGTGGGTGAATTAGAATGAGAGAGAATAATTGCAAGAGAAAAAACGAATTAATACACTTTGCATGGATTTGCATGAGTATTAATACTCTGGAGAGAAGAGTGGAGAGACATATTGTTGCATGGACTTTGAATGGACTTTGCATGAGTATTAATACAAAGACAACTGCAAATGCTGCAGATCTATTTTTCCAAAAAACGGGTGGGTGGCCGGGTATAAGGGGACTGTGTGTAGCCTAACTCTAAGGAAACCGTGCCCCATAGTTAATCAATTGCTCCTAATTATTTGTTGTGGTTACCTAGCAGTACTTTTGGGAACCGCAAGGTTCGCAACTCCTCACAGACGTAAACATTTACGAAACGGATGTTTCTTCACCACCATAACTCCTCATCACTGACAGCGCATTCTCCGCAGTCAGTCCAGCCGTTTCCCCTCCTCTGCTTTGCCTCTTCCCCTTCCCACTGACAGCACAATAGGGCCTGTCCAACCTACAGCTTGCAACCTCATGATTTTCCCTTCGCCTCCTTGCTAAACCTCCTAGATGGTCACCAGAATCCACGATTTTCTTCCCTGACTCCCTGGTCTCTTCGACTGCACCACCGCCTCCTCACCGCCATCGGCCTCTGCCCGAATGCTACATGTGCCACCAGAAGTTGACCCAGCCGCCACCTCCGGCAAGCTTGAACTCGTCAGAGATCTCTGCAGTGCTGTGATCTCTTCCATTCTCTCTAAACCACTCCATGTCGCTCCCACTTCGTCCTTATACCATTCGGAACTCATCCCCCACCTAGGCACCGTCTTCTGAGACGACAGCCTCCACCACCGTCACTATCAGCGATTGTGACGACCTGCAGGTTTGCTTCTTTTCTCGTTTCCTGTACTCACATGACAAATCAAATGAACATGGAAATTATAGATAAGGAAAATGGAAATGTAACATCATCATTGGAAACTATAGAGTATCGTTGTAATGAAGAAAATAAATCAGATACGTAGGACAATAAAATTGAACCTAGTTCATGTCACATCTAATGCAAAGTGTTACTTTTGTCAAAATCACATGCATTGACTCAACTAAATAAAAGGGAACACATAATAGATAGAATTTATGATTTAGAAAAATTATTAAAATAGAGAATGATGTACATGTTAACATTAATGATCAAATATCATAGTTTGGGTAATAATTTAATTTATTTTGGTAAAAGGTTAGATTTTAAGTTTTGGGTATAATAATGGAGGAAATGGAATTAATATATATATATATATATATATATATATATATATATATATATATATATATAGACACACACACATATACATTCTAATCAAATAATAAGAAAATCAATAAATGGCTTAGAAATTTTTCTTTAACTCACATTTTATTATTTTCACATTTAATATGTCAAATGGGTTGCATTTTTTAATGAGGCATATATATTTTTAAAAAATGATTTAAATGATTGAAAATAGATAAAAGTCCTGGTACATTTATAGATGCCTACAAAGTCCTATATTCATACTAGTTTGACCATATTTACAAAATTTGATGAGATTTAATTGATTATTTTTATTAAAAGATTAATATGCATGCTAATGGATAAATTAACATAATATTAGAAATTATATTAATATCTAAATAAATATCCATGCATTGGTATTAAATGAACATTTATGACACTAGTGATACAATATGAACCCAATAGATATTAATAAGAAGTTATGATGACCAAAAGCTTATAATGAGGCATTTATGCATGTGAGATAAAATGGTAATCTCACCTAATAAGAATCTAGGAGGAAATTTCAAAGCCAAGGATTGCCTAATAACTTGGGATATTTCCTCTTTTTCTAGGATTTGAAACTTTGAAGCCCATTGAACCGTAGTTGTGGAAATTGTTGGATTTTTCTTGGAATATAAGGTATTAGATTCTCTATTTTCTTATTGAGGTATTTTATCCCTCTTGAGTTCGACACTTTGTTTGGTGGTGAACCATAAACTTGTTTTAAGCTTTTACTGCATTTGAGATCACCACCCTCCTTAATTATTAGATTTTTGTTGAATTTTATGATAAGCACTTGACTTGATATAGTTGGAGTTTTAACTCCATAGACTTTGGTCCCTTTGGGCTTTGTCCCCATTGTTGACTTGAAAGTTATACATTACCTATATTTTGATAATGACTTAACCATTCCATTCCTATGTATCTAATATGCTTTTTCAAGATTGATTTCAGGCTTCTTAACCATTCCATTCATGTGTATCTAATATGCTTGTTCAAGATTAATTTCAGGCTTTAGGTACATGAAAAGGATCAAATTATACAAGCCCTAGCTTTTTCAAGTCAAGTCAAAAGCAATGCAAGTGCATGTTTTGGGAAATCACTCCAAATAACCTTAGCTGATTTTTGTAATCATTTCTATTGATGATATGACTTGTAACTAACATGAGAAAAAATTAGGGACACCTAATTCTAATATTTGATCACTCAAATCTCAATTTAGAAAATTTGTCACAGATTGTTTATCGTTCGAGTTGCACACTCACAGAACTCGACTGATCGATAAACTAGGCAAAATTGATTTTGAATCATCAGTCAAATTTCCCAGAAAAAACTCGATCGATTGTTTGAAAATTGACTTTGTCACTTAGTGGATTGGTTGAGTTATATTTATTGAAACTCGACCGAATGTATTGTACAAAAAATGCAGAAAAAGTGATTATAACCATTGTTGAGTTGTTTTGAGTGAGAGTAGATCCGTTGTAACTTGGAAATGGCTATATTTTCCCCTTAAGTGATTCCACACTAAAGGGAACACCCCCAACTATAAATAGGGCCCTTTATAGTTCATTCCAAGTTTTCTCATTAATGCTATTCTAAGTACTTACTATAGTTGAGCGTGTTGCAACTCCTTGAGCCCCTTTCTCTCTCTCATTCACATAGCATTTTGTGATTTTGAGTGAGTCATGCAAATTGTAAGAGAGCTACCTTCATGTGCTTGTAAAGCTCTCATTCTATTCCATCTTCCCACCCCTTTTATCAAAGAAGAAAAGGTTGAAGTAAGCTACTCTGAGTGAAGGTGAAGATGTTGCAGTTCTTCTTCAAGGTTGAAAAAGAGGTGAAGATCTTCTTCAGGTGAAGGAGAAGGGCAAGGCCAAGATTCAAGATGAGTGGACAAATTCCTTCAAGGCCAAAGACTTGATGCAAGTGTGGGTAAGTTCTTGTTGAAGGCTGAATATATCTTGATCAAGTGGGTAAGTCCTTGTGTAGGTGTAAGACTCTTGTCTTTCATAGGTAAGTCCTTAGATGCATGGTGGTCTCCTTGCATCTCTTATGAATGAATATAAATATACACAAATTGCAAAGTCCTAGAGGTTGACCTCTCTAGGTAGTGTATCGACACTCTCCTAGTTTGGAGAGTGGAACCACTCTAAACCACCTTGTCTAAGTGCATGTTTCAATTTCTCTCATCCTGACTGTGCTTGCTTAGTTAGGACTTCGAATTGCTCTTAAGCTATTGGTTTTGATTGATATAAAAGGTCTAACTTATTCTGTGATAATTTTGAAGCTCTATTCACCCCCTCTAGAGTCCTAGATCCAATAAGTGGTGTCAGAGAAAAGATCTTCTCCAACAATATCCCATGAGATGAGAAAATGGGAGACAACCTAATTGATTCACTCAACCTAGAGGGAGGCTTCTCCATGCGTCCTTCGGTCTTTGACAACACCAACTTCCTCCATTGGAAGAGGAGTATGCAGTTCTACATTCAATGGATAAATTTTGATATGTGGAAGGTGATGGTCACATCATACAAGGAGCCAACTGGAGCTATTTCAACATGGAATGAAGCTACTTTAAAAGAAGCCCAACTCAATCCAAAGCAATAAGCATCCTCTATGCAACCCTTATCCCAACAGAGTTCAACCACATCTCATCTTAAAACACTGCCTATGAGATTTGGGATAAATTGTGCATTACCTATGAGGGAACAAAGCAAGTCAAGGAGGCTAAGATATACATGATAAACAACCTTCTAGAGAACTTCAAGATGGGTAAGAAAGAAGAGATTGCATAGATGTACTCTAGGCTCAATTTGATCATCAATGATCTAGCTGCTTTGGGCAACACTTTGGATAGAGGTGTAATTAACTCTAAGATCTTGATGACTCTACCAAAGAGATAGGAGTCAAGGGTGACCTTCATTGAAGAAGTGAGGAACATTGGTGACATACCAATAGAAGAGCTCATTAGCAACCTCCAAGCTCATGAGCCAAGGCTTGACAAGCAAGAAGAAGAAGCCAACGAGATCAAAGATAGTGCTTTCAAAGCACAAGTGGAAGCTGTCATCCTTCAAAAACAACTTTGTTGCTGGACATCTCCCTCCTCCTCTAGTGAAGATGATGGCCCTAGTGAGCATGAAGCCAACTACACCAAGGGCAATCACACTTCAAGGGAAAGCAATCCTCCTCCTATACTCCTAGATGCTACGAGTGTGGACAAAAGGGACACTACAAGAGTGAATGTCCCAAATCAAGAAAGTCACACCACAAGGGGATCTCCAAGAAGGAATAAGAGTACAAGAAGGAGAGCAAGTACAAGAGGAAGGAAAAGAAGGAGAAAAGGCACAAGAATGCAACTCATGCAACTTGGAAGGAATCTTCCTCAAGTGGCTCTAGCTCTAAAGAAGATGGAGAGTGTCACCTTAAATTCATGGCCTCTACTAGTGAAGAAATTGGTGAGGTAAGTGAGGTAAGATTGCATGAGTTATCTAAGGAAACTCTTATTGATATGCTTATTTCTACCCATTCTTCTTTTTCTAAATGTAAATCTAAAAGAAAAAGGCTTGGAAAAATTATTGATGATTTGTATGCTAAACTTGAGATTCTTGAGCAAAATGAGAAAACTCATCTTGAGAGCATTGATAACTTGCAAGGCCAATTTCTTGATCTTGAGCTCCAATACAATGAAGTTGAAGTAAAGAATGGTATTTACCTTAAGAACATTGAAACTCTTAAGGAAGAAAACCAAAAGTGCCTAAATGAGCTTGAAACTCTTAAAACTGAAAATACTGATTTTAAGCTCATTGTAGGGATGATAGGGATGTTTATCTTAAAGAAATTCACGTGCTTAAATTTAAAAATGCTAGGTTTCTTGGTCAAGTTAATGATTTATCTTCTATACGTATCTTGCCTAATAATGATGTTGCTTCTATTTCTCTTGAGAAAGATTCTTATTTGACTAAATCCCTCTGTTTAGAGGCTGACCTTGTTCATGCTAGAGATGATCTTGCTAATTTGTCTTCTATTGGTACATCTCTTAATGATGACAATCATAGACTTAGAGCCTCTCTGCAGAAATTCCTCAAAGGGAAAAACTCCTTAAATAAAATCCTTGACCATTCTACCAAACAAAGTGGTACTAGTGGTTTGGGATTTGTAGTTGGAGCACCTAAGGGCAAGAACAAAGCTAAAGGTAAGAAAAAGAGTAAGGAAACCTCCTTTTTCACTGGAGAGTCTTCCAGCACTAAGAACCCTATGATTTGTTCTCATTGCAAATGTGATGATCATTACTCTACTTATTATCCTTACAAGCCTAAGGGGACCAATCCAAAGATGAAATGGGTCCCCAAGCTAACTCCGGATCCCAAAGTTTGAGTTGCGAATCGACACTCTCCTTTGTTGTAGGAAAAAAGTAGATGGATTGTTGATAGTGGCTGCACTAAGCATATGACAGGTGGCATAAGACATTTCAACAACTTCAATAAAAAGAAAGGAGATTCGGTTACCTTTGTGGATAACAAGAAAGGTGAGGTTAAAGGTGAGGGTGATGTAGGTGAATCCGTGTGTATCAAGAATATTCTATTTGTGGATGGCATACATCACAATTTAATGAGTGTAAGTCAATTATGTGATAATGGTTACCTTGTGTTATTTACTTCTTTTGAATGCTTGAATATAGAGTCCCTCACCTATCAAGTCATATATAAGGGAACTAGAAGTGGTAATATTTATGTAATTGTGCTTGCCTCTATTAATCCTGTTGTTGGTAGATGCCTAGTAGTCAATTTAAATAATATTTCTCTTTGACATCGTCAGCTTGGTCATGTAAATATATGTCAGTTGAAGAAGTTGAGCAAAAAGGACTTAGTCACGAGACTTCCCAAATTAGATTTTGAAAAGGATGAGGAATGACAACCTTGTACCCAAGGAAAGCTAACCAAATCCTCCTTCAATTTCAAAGGAGTCCTTAGTACCAAGAGAGCTCTTGAACTTCTTCACATTGATCTATTTGGACCAATGAGAACTCAATCACTTTGTGGTTTCAAGTATTGCCTTATTATTGTCGATGATTTCTCTAGATATACTTGGACCTTCTTTCTCATTTCAAAGAGTGATACACTTGATGTTTTCTCAATTTTTTGTAAACAAGTTGAGATGAAGCTTCTTGCCGGATCGTTTCCATCTGTATTGATAATGGGGGATAATTTGAAAATGATCTCTTTGAACATTTTTGTCAAGAATATGTCTATGTATAAATTCTATTCACCTCGATCACCTCAACAAAATGGGGTTGTAGATAGGAAGAATAGGTCACTATAGGAGATGGCTAGGACCATGCCTTTAGAATATGACACTCCAAAGAAGTTTTGGGCTGAAGATGTCAGTACCTCATGTTTTGTGCAAAATTGGGTTTTTACACATCCTTCTTTAAAGAAAACCCCCTATGAGCTATGGTGTGGTAGAAAGACTTCCATCGAGTATTTTCATATTTTTTAGATGTTCTTGTTTTGTTTGTAATACAAAAGATTCTCTCAACAAGTTTGATCTGAAATCTTATAAAACTTTATTTCTTGGCTATAACACTACTAGCAAGGCTTATAGAGTGTTTAATGTTGATCTTGCTAAAGTAGAAGAATATGTAAATGTTAAGTTTATTGAGACTAACCCCTTTATTCCCAAAGATATTGTTCCAAATGATGATTTTGCAGGTGAGGTAATTCCTATTCTAAAAGAACTCAACATCACCCAAAAGGGAAAAGTGGTAGTCACTCAAGAAGAAGAGAAAGATGAAAAGAAGAAGGATCCAACTCCACGACTTACAAAGAATCATCCAAAAGAGCTGATTTTAGGTGATCCATTTGAAAGAGTGAAGACGCCGGTTCCATTCAACAAAGAACAAGCCAACAACGTCTTCATCTCACAACTCGAGTCAAAGAACATCAAAGAAGCTCTCGGGGATGATGAGTGGATCCTAGCTATGCAAGAAGAGTTTTGGAGCAATTTGAAAAGAACAAAGTATGGACCCTAGTGCCAAGACCAAGTGACAGAAAAATCATTGGCACAAAGTGGGTCTACCGCAACAAGCTTGATGAAAGAAGCAAAGTGCAAACTAAAGTTGGGGACTTCACCAACCAAGGAAAGTACACAAATGAGCTACTCAAGCACTTGGGATGGAGAACACCAAGTTGATGGACACACTAATGTCAAACACCGCCAAACTTGATAAGGATGAAGAAGGTGAGAAGGTAGATGAGAATCTCTATAGATGTATGATTGGAAGTTTACTTTACTTAACTGTAATGTTTAGTATTGGCTTGCGTGCTCACTTTCAATCAAATCCCAAAATATCACATATTATAACTATTAAGAGGATTTTAAGGTACTTAGCCAAACCTCCAAGTTTTGGTTTATGGTATCCCAAGTCAAGGGACTTTACTCTTACAACTTATAGTGATGCAAATTACACAAGATGCTTGATTGATGGAAAGTGTACAAGTGGCACTTGCTTTCTCCTAAACCCATGCTTGGTGTCTTAGTTCTCCAAGAAACAGAGCACAATGGCATTATCAACTACTGAGGCTGAATACATTGTAGCCGAGAGTTGTTGTGTCCAGATCCTATGGATGAAGCAAATGCTCCAAGACTTTAACATTCATTTTGATGATTCTCCTATCTATTGTGATAATACTAGTGAAATTAACTTGTCATATAATCCTATATTGCGTAGTAGAGCTAAACATATAGATGTTATTCATCATTTTCTTCATGATCACATTGCCAAAAAGGATATCTAATCATGCATGTGGACACGGAAAACCAGTTGACGAATATTTTTACTAAATCTCCAGATAGAGAGCAATTTATCTTAATTAGATCTAAACTTCTCATAACTACTTTGAATGAATATGACATGCCTTCTAGCTAGTTGTCGTCTATCCTATATACTTTTCCTAAGTCTTGATCATCCTTGCTTGCTAATAAGCTAGAAATCAATTTTCATGTTCTTTTTGGCTTATTTTTCTCTTGTTTTTAGGTATTTTTCGTGCATGTTTTATCACAAAATAGTACCCAATGATGAGTGATATGTGCCTAAGTATGTCTAAAATGTAAAATGGACTTGAAAAATAAATTTAATTAGCACTCAAATGGCTAGAAATTAGAATTTCTAATGTTGGTTCAGTTGGACCATCGGTCGAGAAACAAAGTTTTTGAGTCACAGAACTCGACTGATGGCTAGGCTAGAGAAAACATAAGTTAGGTTCGGCTGATTTTTCTCCCTCTCAACTAGAGAAAAATTGACCGATCCAACCTCTAGCTCCCTCAAGCTCTCAACCCTAGCCCTAGTTTGACCTAGATCGACCTCCCTTGTCCTCTTTCCCATGAACCCTAGATGTGTGGATGGGTTGTGGTGGCATTTCTATTGTTTTTGATCTCTCCATCCTCTCCATTTTGTCTCCATGGCGTCGAATAGGAGAAAGAGGGAGGCCCCATACGGACACCATCTTCATCTTCCAACTCGCGTCTCATACTCTTTGACGATACCTTCTTTGTCTCTAATGAGGCTCTCAATAGGTACAAGGAGCTCCTTCCTAGGAATCCTTTTCCTTTCCATGCCCTTTTTGAGCCAACCCCACATAGACAAAGGGTCATTGATCAAGTGGCTGAGTTTTTATACAATCACCATCTCCCCACCTTGTGTGTCGAACACTTGTGCTACAACAATTCCACAACTAGCACAAAAGTCATTCATGAATTCTATGCTAACTTGTAATGGAATTATGAAACACTCATACCACCACCCAATACTCAAGTAGTCCTCACTTCTATGATCGCCACAAAGAAATTCTAAATCTCTGAGGATACCCTAAACATCTTCTTCTCAGGTACTGAGGTGATTGATAATTGGCAGAAGGACTATCCTGAGTATTTTGACTTAGTTTAACCTGAGGCCTTCTACAAGTAGTATGATCTTAATCTCCTTGGTATTTATAAATTCTTAAAGAAGCCTCAATTCTCATATAGGAAGAAGTGCACCCTTACCTCCTACACCCTAGAACTCAAGAACTACATACTTTCCCTAGTTGTTAACTGCAATATTCATCCCAAAAAAAATCAGACTGAAATTGTAGAAAACACTACGGTAATTATGTACTGTCTCTTGAAGAACATCGAAGTCAAATGGTCTCGTTATGTTCTTTACCACATGATCTATTTTGACTCTAGAAAGAACACCTGTGGCACCCACCCACCCTACCCAACCCTGATTTGTGGTCTTTTTCAACTTGCCACTAGCAGATCTCTTTTCCATGACCTTCACTACAAATAAGCTCACAAAGGAGTTTGCATCAGTGAGACCAAACTTCAAAAGTCTGTGCCTATCCCATACTCTACCACACCTGGAGCCTCTACCTCTACCTCCACCTCCACCCATGAACCTTCACCACCTCAGCTTTCCTGACCTTCCCGTGCCTCGTTTCATCTGTCAAATGAAACCCTTATGGGATAAATGATGCATCAACATGCGTATAACCTTCAGGTTCATGAGAATATGCATCAGGATCTCTGTACCATCATTTCAAACATGAACCTATCATGTGCACATCCTTATCCTTCCTACCAGTCCTATCCAGGAGGTGACTATGCATCCTATGCATATGATCACTTTTACCCAACCCCTCCACCTATTGCTTCTGCTGCTACACCCTTTGCTGTTGGTGGACCTACCCATGGAGTGCTGCCTCTGCCTACTGGCCCCTTAGCCACCTTGGTTGCTGGTCTTAGAACTTCTGCTCCCTCCTTCCCACAGGCCAATGAGCTTCATGCTCTTGGCATGTCTTAGGCTGAGTAGAATGCCCGTTGGCTTGGTCATGGTTTTGGTTCCCTTGTTGATGAGGAGATGCCAGACCAAGCTAATGAGGAGGCTGCTGGTGCTGATGAGGAGGCCTCTAAGGATGATGAGGATGATGATGGTTCTGATGACTTTACTGGTGCCTCTGGTAATGAAGGTGATGTTGCTATCTCTGCTGCACCTTCAGATAGATATGATGGCTGCCAGCCAGAAGCTTTTGATGCTGATGATGATGTGGACATTGATGACCTAGATGTTTAGATTTTCTAGTTTTCAGTCTAAATGTTGATCATATATATCATTCTAGGTTATTTTGTATTGAAAAGATCTGGGCACATTATCTGAGCTGTACTATTTTTATCATCATGTTTTCTTCATTTTGGCTTGTAGTTGTTTATGAGGACATGCTCTCTGAGTTGTAATCTTAATCCTTTGTACACTTACTCTTTGATTTACTATATCTCATGAGTTGGGTGCCATCTTTACCATATTTTGATTATGACTTAGATTGCTTATTTCTCTCGTCTCTATTTGGTGTATGATTTGAGATTTCATGTTGTGGATGTATGTTTGGTTGTGCTTTGAGAAGACCTATTTCTATTCTCCTCTACCCCCTTCCTTTTTGATAATGTCAAAAGGAAGAGAGAAGTTCAATGTTTTGAAGCTCAACCAATTGCTTTTATTATCTATGTGATCATTTTCTTGTTCATTATATGCTTTATCACGTGATTTGCTAAAGGACCATATACTATACATGTTATATTGTTTTGTATAGATAGACTAACTATGCAAGTAAGAGTAATCATAGATTGAGGGGGAGCAATTCAAATTGTTCAAATCATGAATCCCCCCTACAATTCACAAGGCAAAGGTATAACTTTACATATCCTTTTCAAAATGATTGAGGAATGGTTTGTCATTGTCAAAAAGGGAGAGAATGTTGACTTTAAAAGTTATACATTTCCCATATTTTGATAATGACTTAACCATTCCATTCCTATTTATATAATATGTTTGTTCAAAATTGATTTTAGGCTTTAGGTACATGAAAATGATCAAATTACACAAGCCCTAGCTTGTTCAAGTTCAAGTCAAAAGCAATGCAAGTGCGCGTTTTGGGAAATCACTCCAAATGACCTTAGATGATTTTTGTAATCACTTGTATTTATGATATGACTTGTAACTAAGATGAGAAAAAATAAGGGACACTTAAATCCAACATTTGATCATTCAAATGTCAATTTAGGAAATTTGTTATAGGCTATTTATAGGTTGAGTTGGAAACTCGAATGATCTAGTGATAAATTTTCTAGAGAGACCAATCACTCGAGTTGCACACTCACATAACTTGACCGATCAATCAACTAAGAAAAATTGATTTTGACTCATCAGTTGAGTTTACCAGAAAAAACTCGACCAATAGTTTGAAATTGGCTTTGTTACTTAGTGGATCGGTTGAGTTATCTTTTTTGAAACTCGACTGAATGTACTATGTGTAAAATGAAGAATAAGTGATTATAACCATTGGAGAGTTGTTTTGATTGAGAATAGATCTGTTGTAACTTGGAAATGGCTATATTTTTCCCTTAAGTGATCCCACACTCAAGGGAACACCCAACTATAAAAAGGACCCCTTGGAGTTCATTCCAAGTTTGCTCATTCATGCTATTCTAAGTCCTTGCTATAGTTGACTGTGATGCAACTCTTTGAGCCCCTTTCTCTCTCTCATTTAATATCATTTTGTGATTGTAAGTGAGTTAGGCCCGTTGTAAGAGAGCTACCTTCATGTGCTTGTAAATCTCTCGTTCCATTCCATCTTCCCTACCCCCTTCTCAAAGAAGAAAAGGTTGAAGTAAGATCCTCAGAGTGAAGGTGAAGTTGTTGTTGTTCTTCTTCAAGTTGGAGGAAGAGGTGAAGATCTTCTGCAGGTGAAGGAGAAGGGCAAGGCCAAGATTCAATAAGAGTGGGAAAATTCCTTCAAGGCCAAAGACTTGATGTAAGTGTGTATAAGTCCTTGTTGAAGGCTGAAGACATCTTGATCAAGTGGGTAAGTTCTTGTGTAGGTGGAAGACTCTTATCTTGAATATGTAAGTCCTTGGATATATGGTGATCTCCTTATATCTCTTATAAATGAAATAAGTATACACATATTGCAGAGTCCTAAAGGTTGACCTCTCTAGGTAGTAGATTGACTCTCTCCTAGTTTGGAGAGCAGAACCATTCTAAACCACCTTGTCCAAGTGCATGTTCAATTTCTCTCATCCTTGCTATTCTTGCTTAGTTAGGACTTCAAATTACTCTTAAGATATTGGTTTTGATTGATATAAGTTGAAGGTCTAACTTATCTTGTGAGAATTTTGAAGCTCTATTCACCCCACTCTAGAGCCCTAGTTCCAACACCCATTACATATTTGGCTTGCTTGAGGTAGGGTACGTCCTGCCGTGTTGTGTACGGGTTGTAATGATTTAGTCAACCCCCAATCGACTGGATCAAATAGTAATTAGGCTTAACATTTTTCTTATATAGATAATTGAACATAAGACATTGTATCCCTTGAAGGAAATTATAAGAAAGTGATAACATATTAATATTTAATATATGACTTTTGCAAACATTTTGATAAATTGATATCTTGAAATATTTTGCATAACCTATTGATAACTGCATTTGAAACACAAACCTTGGAGTATTTCCCTCCTTATTTTGATAAATATAGTACACCAAATATTCTCTGCCTAGTTTTAATACTACCTTGAATCATACTTAGTACCTATATTTTGCAAATAGCTTGATAAAATAATGTAGTACCAACAATTACTGACCCATTTTCTCTTGGTCCATGTTGTGGTTTATTATTCCTCTGGGATATTACATGGACAGAAGGACCTGCTCATCTGGAGTCTTCCGCTGTAGAGTACTGAGATCAATCTAGGAGCATGGAAAGGTGCCCTTTGTGTGGCATAGTACTTGTAGCTTTCTTAGCATATTGACATAGTCCCTCATGTGGATAATATTGCTCTTATCCTTTATCTTATTTATGCTAAGGAAACAAACACTATGTTCCTTGTTGTTGATGTTATTGAGAACTTTGATTATCATATTATGTTTCACATGGTTTGAAAACTATGTTGTCACATGAAATGGTATCAGAGCCATCAACAATCGACATCTTCCTTGTTCCACTCTAGAATGACTTTTAGGACCCTAAATTTATATCTACCCTCTCTCTATTACTCAAAAGGAGAACTTGGTTGTTCGATTCTAGATATTAGTATGAGGATCATAAATGGTTGACACTCGTGCATGTATCGTAAAAATTAGGTTAGTCAAATACATAGATTGAGTATTTAGGACTTAGACAAATAGTTGACAACAAATCCCAATTTTACTAGCCCTATCTACCAAAGATAGAAATAAAAACATAGGTGCTCATATATGTACCTTGTCCTAGAAATAGTTATAATATAATTTCATCATCTAGTAGATTTTGAATACTCTATCTAGGCATGGACTTATTTTGAGTTATGGATGAAGATTTTTTCTTCTTCTGAGGTATGTGAATCTACTTTTGCAATGAGGTGTAGTAGAACACCACTTTCACCCCTAGATATACAAATTCACAGAGTACCACAAACTATATCCTTGTTTGGGCATGATATCTATGCCCAAAGAGCCAATCATATGATGAGTGTAATAGAAAGTTGTAAGGAGTCAGACTCAATAATGCGCCCACTCAATGATATAAACATGATATGAAATATTTAAGCAATGGTAAATATAACTATTTACAAAGCTACAAAATGTTTTCATGTACATAACTTTCTCACCCTAATGGTAGTACATACAATGAAAAGGTAATGTATATACACACCTATGTCAAGCTATCCTTAAGTCCACTAATGAGCTCAGGATCATCCTAAATCTCCGCCCTATAAGACACCCACATCTGGGTGGAGGGAACACCCAAAAAAATAGGAAACAAAAGAGTATGCATTAGTAAAAGTTGAGTATGAACATTTAACAATATTTGGGCATTTAAATGGGTAAAAATAGCAATACATATGTTTCCATAAAAAGGAGGGTCATCAAAGATAAGTAAGTTCTACAAAGAGATATATCAGGAAAATGAATTTTGAAAGAATGAGGCGTATAAATAAACAAGTGAGATAACACATCTTGCCATTAACCATTGTTAATATCACAAAAATCTAATCATTTGCATGCAAATATATTGGACTAAAGTAACTATAGTAGGGCCATGACACCACTGAGTCATTAGCCTAAGTAAAATGGGTGGAAAAGCACACCCTAGGAAGAAAAGCATGACTCTGTATATATAAGGGTAGAAAAGCATACCCCAGGTAGAAAAGCACACCCAAATGGCTACGCATAAGTATATACCATAGTTATCTAGTTAAATTATCTAGCATGTATAAATAGGGCGGCAAGATAGTTTACATTCACCATTCACATTTCCAAGTACAACAACCAAATAAGTGGGGTCATAGACCCGAGACAATAAAGTATTCATCAAGTAAAGTGGAATAAGATGATTTCGTATCATGAAATAAAGAATTTGCAACATGGATGAATAAAAAGGGGAAATATTCAGAAGATGCCTCATTGTAAGAAGATTTAAGTCAAATTTTAAATATAGAGGAGTACATACCTTATATTCATGTTTATGCCTATCTCTAGGTTAAACTTCACAATTCATCCTTAATGGCCTAAAAGTATTGTATACACTTATTAGTCCAAAAAGACCAAATCATAAGCAAAGGTATTTTGAAACATGGTATTGGTTACATAATGTGGTGGTACATTTAAATATTATAAATATGAATATATATGGTTAGGGGTGATATAGGGAATGATTAATACATCCCATTCTTATTTTACCGCATTATCTTATTAGGAATTATCTTTAACTGTTTCAAGGCCTTTCACTTATCCAGGGAATAAAGTATATCTATTACATGTGGTTCCATTTGGAGTCTTATATAAGTAGTACTATGTGATATATGCTATATATCATTCTTTGAGCAAGGCCTTTCTTTATGAATTATCATTTGAATATGAATATGTCCATTTTGTTTCAATTCCCACAATTGTTTTGTATTGAGTTGTATAAAGTATAATCTCTATCCCTCTCTGTAGTTTTAATTCCTCCATAAGGTATTAGAGTCATTTTCATTATATGTCATTAGCTTTTTTTAAGTGAAATAACCACTTTACCCTCAATGCATAAAGGCCCTAATGTGCGCCGTTGGATGTTATGACTTCTTATTAGGATTCAATGGATTCATTTTTTCCAAAATAGGGACAAAACTATTCTACTCATGTTCACATTGGAAACATACATTGTACAATATTAACATTTATATTCCATGCATGTATTACTCATATGCACATCTATGTACTGACTAATCTCATGTACAACTAGGTTTCTTATCGATCTGATTAATAAGAAGAACTAAAGTCCATACACATATTATTCAGTTATAACACATGCTATAAACCCTTATGTCTAGATTACTAATAGGAAATAATTGACTAATGATATTCACCCGTGAATCATGTACTCAAAATGGTATTTGATGATGAGTGTCCAAATTGGATTCGAATGATTGAGGTAGGATGGAAACCCATCCTTGAACTTTATGAACTGGTTAGAATAATTCTCGATGGAGATCTCTTCAAGCTAGTAATAGCTTTCCAGAGATACCATCTTGGGAGATGTTGCCAATGATAAACAATAGCCATTGATTTTAGGGTCAATCTCTGATGTATCCATCTACTAATTGTTGTTCCTTGGGTTTGAATGATTCCTCTTCTATAACAAGGCTCTACTAGAACCAATCAATTAAAATGAAGGTCTCCTTGAACAGGTGCCATCGAGACTATTGTTCATGGTGAGAAATATGGATGTCAAATTGATAACAAATGGTTGCGACATATGAAAGCAGGTGGCACGTCCCAACAAATCTGAAGATCTTCCGACAGATGCAAACACTCTAAGTTTGAGGTTGTTATTTTGGGTCATCACAAGACTAAGCAATTACATATAAGGTGAAGGGTATGAAATTGTTAGAGTTGTAGTTGCCAACATTGATCCACATGTTTGAGTGTCTAGATCTTGCATTGGGTGGTTGTGTTTGGTCTCGACAGTGGTAGAGACCGTTGAAGTGAAGAAAGGTGGGAACTGAGATGCTTTTGGGTGCCAAGAGATCAATGTCGACCATTGCAAAAGGTTGTGGAAGTCCTTTGCTTGCATGGATGCAAGGTGCATGGGGAGAGGGAGTCGGGCTGTAAGGAGTGGGACCCGATAGTGGGCCCACTCAATGGTAACAAACATGATCCATGACATATTTAAGCAGTGGAAAACAAAACTATTTACAAAGTTACAAAATGTTTCCATGTACACACCTTTCTCAATCAATCATCAAATTACAACATTTATTTGCATGTAGATATATAGGACTAAATTAACTATGGTTGGGCCAAGACACCATTGAGTCATTGTTATAAATATATATTGGGTATAAAAGCACACCCATAGGTAGAAAAGAACATCATTGTATATATAAGGGTAGAAAATCACACCCCGGGTAAAAAAGCACACCCTAATGGTTATGCATAAGCGTCTACGATAGTTAGCTAGTCAATTTATCTACTGTGCATAATATAGTGTGGCAAGATACATTATTCATCAAAATGTGTGTCATAATACAAGCACAATAGCATGTGGGCTCATTGACTCAATTCAACATGTCAATGACAATCTAAAAAAATAGGATTTGTCAACAAGTGGAACAAAAGAGTAAGTATTTAAAGATTTGCCTCATTTTGGGAAAATTTAGTCATATAAATGCCCAGTTAAAAATATGGAGGAGTACACACCTTATGCATCCAAAAGTTAAATCTAATAAGGTACTTGGTCCACTATGTCACCTCTTCCTTGTACAAGTATATTATATTATGCCAGTCGAGACAAATCAAACATGCACAATTATTCTGAAATTGTCTATTCTATATCGTTGTGATTGTAATGTCGATCACTTAATATCATATTAGGGTTGTTAACATATTTAAATGAACATGTGCTCCATTTGAAATCCATTTTTTTTATTAGATTCCTTCTTAGGTATAATTCAAAGTATGCATAGGTATATTATATGTGTGGTTAGGAGTATGCATTTTTCCAATTTAGGTGTTGTAATATCTTCCTCATCTAATATTGTTATAGTGCTTTTTATTCCACTAAGGTTGAATATATTTGTATCGCATAAGTATTCAATATGTTTATAAGAATTCTTTGCATTTGGAATTACCATTAATTATGTATGTACATATATATGCATATAGGATTGGTAATATATGAAAGGAATGAGGTTTCTATACTAGGTTTCCTTATGAAAAAAATGAAATTTGTGTATAGCCACTTACTGAGTTATTACACCCCTGTATAAGTCTATATGGGAATCAAAGATTATAAGTATTATGGGATCAATCGAGTAATCTGAATTAGTATTATCACTGATGAATTTATGTTATCATCTAAGCATTCAACAATATGTTTGTATCATTATATGTAAACTGGTGTAATCAATATATAGGAAACAATCAATGATCTACGTAACTCTATGATATAAAGTAGTACATACTAATGTCATCAAATGAACATAAATCCCTTACCGAATATCATTATATCTCACTGGTGTTTATGCACTTAATAGGTAAATTATAGTTTCAGATCGATTAGCTAACTAATATAACTACTTACTATACATGTAAGGTTATAATCTCACAGGATATTAGATATCTGATTGTTGTATAAGTCTAAAGGAATTAGAGGTTTCTAGTTTATGGATATTCAGTGATCGTCATACTAGTTTCCAAATCTAAATGTAGGGAAAGTAAAAACTCACCAATGTACCACCCTTATGAACATGTTTTCATAATCCTCAACATGAGGTTGTATTGCTACTAGCCATGGTGTTACCAGGAGTCAAGCCGGGGCATACCAGGGCAAGTGATGAGGGTGGGGGGAGATTGGTTGTAACAAACTCTTGCTTTTGATGACATGGATATCAGTGGAGGTGTGAAATCTCATCTCTGAGGCTGAAGGAAAGGGTTACAAAGGCTGAAGGGTTGCAGATGTATTTGACTTGTAGGTGCTGCAATAGGGCCATAGTAGAGGCTGGGTATGCGAGAAGTGCAGAGTGATGGGGAGGCGTGTCCTGGTGATGGTAGTAGGTTTGAAGGGACAAAACTTGACATTACTTCTGAGTGGTGGAGGCCAACCAATTGGCAAAGAGAAGATCTATTCGACCTCACCATAGCCATCGTCGGGCAGAACAGGGGCAAGGAGAACATGTGGCTATGTTGCTAACGAGGCTTCCTATAAATTGCTGTGGACTCCTGGATGAGGGAGGCTAGATCTGCATATAAAAGGCAGCCGTTTGTAGGGCCAAGATAAGAAGATGATGTCTGGTTCTTCTAGGGTTACAAAGAGATAGGGGGGGGAAGGAGGAAGGAAAGGAAGAGGAGGAGAAGTGTGTGCAACCTACAAAGGCTGCTAGAGCCGACCAATGTGTCTGCTTCTAGGTTGATGATGCAGAGATCAATATCTGGGTAGCTAAGGTGAGTGTGGGGGCTGAGAAGGAAGAGAGGAAGGGAAGGAATAAGAAGGAGAGGAAGATGAGTGACAGAAGGGAGAGAAGAAGAAACAGATGAGGAAAAGGAAGAGGCGAGAAGGAACGGGCGAGGAGACTGCCGAAGACAGTCATTTCACTTGTTGAGGTTGGTATGTCCTGCGTAAGAGAC
The DNA here is from genome assembly GCA_963693085.1 of Alisma plantago-aquatica. Lineage (NCBI taxonomy): Eukaryota > Viridiplantae > Streptophyta > Magnoliopsida > Alismatales > Alismataceae > Alisma > Alisma plantago-aquatica. Next base: position 1,083,827,752 of record OY856410.1, on the reverse strand, counting down.
ACGGGGGAGAAATGGGGATAAGTAACACTCAACATTACATTGATGTTTGAATTAAGTCAATTAAGGAACAAAGTTTTATATGAATTAAATTCATTGGGGTTAGGATACCAACCATTTAAATGTATGGTCAAATGGAGTCCAATTGACACAAAAATTGACAGCTTAGCTAATTAAGGTGCAATGATCTAAATTTTAACATCATTCTTGTTATTAAAAATGTCTACTATATTATATCATTACTCATGAGTTTAGTACTCAATTAATGCATTTAAAGCCTTGTTTAATTCTATCATACATTTTTTTAATTCTTTTATTTCCCTGCATCAAAATTGACTTAAAAGATCCAATCCAAGTGTCAATTTAATTAATTAGTGAAATGGGTACACTTAACACCCAACTAAACACTTAATTAATTCATTTTTCATCAATCCTTATAAAAAGAATATTGATTAAAGCATTATCAATTTTGACTTCAACTGCCTTTAATTAATTTAATCCAATGAATATAATGTAATACTAACATAATCAAAATGTGTCTTAGAATAATGAGGGTTGACATAAATACCCATATTTGGGTATATTACCACACTCCACCCCTTAAAGAGGATTTCATCCCCAAAATCTACCCAGTCTTGACCATTATAATTGATATTAACCAAATTATTCCTTTTTTACTAAATACTTTCCTACCCAATTAGGCTCTACATAATCTCATCTATTTGTGCCTATTTGACCTAAACATTTACCTTACGTTGATGATCATTTTTTTGCATTCATTTAGATTATCTAATTAATGTCTAAAGTATTTCTCTTGCAAGGTTTAATTATCATAACTGGGGTACTTATATTTATGTGATATCCATTGAGGAATTTCCCAAGGGATACTAAGTCTATACACTATTGATTCAAACCAAACCTTGAGTCAAAATACCTTCCTAGTCTAGACTACATCCCTTATAAATCCCTATATAACCATACACAGAGTCAAGAGGGGTATCCGACTAGGTAATAACTATTATATTTATTCTTCTTTCTATTAAATTCTATATCACACTTATGCTTAGGGTCTAAGGGTTGAACATACAAGTCAAATATTTCTTCTCTAAAGGTTCTATCTACTACTAAAACTTTCTTGTGGTGGTGACTTGGCTCCAAAACCATCGATGAAATCTGATTTTTTGTAAATATATTATAATGAAAATAAGTTTGATGATGAAAACCTTATGATGGGAATCCAAAATGGCACCAAAATCAATTTGAGAACCAATTCGACCACTTTATACCACATACCACACATACTATCACTCCGACATCACTTCATTTTCACAAAGAGGTTTCTCTACACGCATTATCAAGGCATAGAACCAGTATAACTCAATTCCAGATAAGGAGGGGATACATGTTTCTTCTATCATATAGTTAACTTATAGTAGGTCCTACTAGGCATGACTTCCACTATTTCACCCTTCTCTTAATCATGATTTAGTCCATCACATCCCAAAACATCATTTATTTAAAAGACCGTGTAACTATAATAAGAATAGCTTAGGGTCTCTACTTCCCTAGTTGGTTTATACCATTACAAGCCCATGTAACTAGATAGCCAAACTATTATTCATCTCACACATCACATAAATTAATTACACCGTGGAGATCAAAGAGTGGTCAACTCTTTAAGGACAAACTCTAGATGCACCTACCTCACATAACCTTGGTGTCAGTGTACATCCAAAGTAAAAAAAAAGAGTATCCACTATAGATTCCAAACATGACAATGCCTTGATATGTCCTTCGAGAGAATAACATGACATAAAGTTATATTATATGATTCAACTACATGATCGTGCATTTATAGGACAAGGGAGATAAGCACCATTCCTACCTTATGGTGTGTGAGGGATGAACCCCAAGGATTGTTACTTGAAACCTATATCTTCCTTTAAAATTCCTCATTTATGAGTTATCACAAGTTTAGCTAAGATAGTATCCAACCCTTGGATGGTGAGTCTCAAGAAAAATATGCTGAAATAACTCCATGCTATAGGCAAGACAAGCCTAATCTAAAGGATCTAGTTCATATCATCACATACTATTATAACACATCTTAAAATATAAAACTCATACAAATATCCTAAGTTTGAGTCCATGCATGCTTAGTCCACATAACACATGTATCCTAGTCATGCTAGGATTCAAAAAAAGCAAAAGGTTTAGTGACTTGTACTAGGTGACAAACAATTATGTGAGTTTGAGTCAATCTACTGTCTATACAAGATGAATTGTCCTTCCCCAAGGCGGGAGGTAGAGGCTACATCCTAGGAGAGTAACCCTTTACATATAGAAAGCTATACCTATAAAGAGAGGGTAGGATTGGTAAGACTGTACCTAATACTAGGTAATCCACATACTATGTTTGGGATACATATCTACCGCCAATTCTGATAGGGGGTGAAACCCTAATTGGCAAACATGACTTAGGTTTAGGTGTGACAACAACCTCTAAAGGTCATCTACCTACTAAGGAACAATCTAGGATAACTTGAAATAGTCTATTTACCGACAACTTATCCTCTAATACCATTCTATAAGGAGTGGGACCTGATACTGGGCCCACTCAATGGTAACAAACATGAGCCATGAAATATTTAAGCAATAGAAAATAAAACTATTTACAAAGTTACAAAATGTTTCCATGTACATAGATTTCTCACCCTAAGGATGGTACATAAAATGAAAAGGTTACATCTATATACACATAAGGACATATGTAGAGGGTAACAAGGTTATCTCAAATTGTCCTTATGTCCACCAATTATCTCACGATCATCATGAGTGTTGATCCTTAAAGCACCTACACCTGGGTGGAGGGAACGCCCAAAAAATCAGGAAACAAAAGAGTATGTGTCAGCAAAAGCTAAGTATGTACATTAGAAAATTTTCTAGGGCATTATTCACTTCAAAAGTGAAGTAAGATGTTCCCATCAAAGAGGGGGCCATTAAAGCTAGGTAAGTTTCAATGAGAAGTAACAAGAGAAGGAATTTCCAAAAGAATGAGGCAGTATAAGTAATCCAATAAACAACAAACCTTGCCACAATCAATCATCACATTATAACATTTATTTGCATGTAGATATATTGGAATAAATTAACTATAGTAGGGCCAAGACACCACTGAGTCGTTGGCCTAAATATATATTGGGTAGAAAAACACACCCATAGGTAAAAAAACACGCCTCTGTATATATAAGGGTAGAAAAGCACACCCCGGGTAGAAAATCACACCCTAATGGTTACGTATAAGCATATATGATAATTATCTAGTCAAATTATCTACCATGCATAATATAGTGTGGAAAGATACACTATTCATTAGAATATGTGTCATAATACATGCACAGTAGCATGTGGTGTCATTGACCCAATTCAACCTATCAATGATATTCTCAGAAAAATAGGATATGTCAACAAGTGGAACAAAAGAGTAAGTATTTAAATAATTGCCTCACTATGGGAAAATTTAGTCATATAAATTCCCTATTAAAAATAGGGAGGAGTACATAACTTATGCGTCCAAAAGTTAATTCTAATAAGGTACTAGGTCCACTATGTCACCTCTTCCTCATAGAAGTATATTATTTAATTTCATTTGAGAAAAATCAAACATGTGTATTCATTCCCAAATTGTATGTATGTATATAGTTCTTATCCTAATGTAGATCACTTAATATCATATTAGGGTTGTTAATCTGTTTAAATGAACATGTGCTCCATTTTATTTATTAGATCCCTTCTTAGGTATATAAGTCAAAATATGCCTAGGTATATTATATGTGTGGTTAGGAGTATTCATTTTCCCAATTTAGGTGTTGCAATATCTTCCTCATTTAATATTGTTATAGTGCTATTAATTCCACTAAGGTTGAATATATTTGTATCCCATAAGTATTCAATATGTTTATAAGAATTTTTCACATTTGGAATTACCATTAATTATGTATGTACATATATGTGCATCTAGGATTGGTAATATATGAAAGGAATGGGGTTTCTATACTAGGTTTCCTTATGAAAAAAAGAATGAAATTTGAGTATTTCCACTTACTGAGTTATTACACCCACATATGTGTCTATATTGGAATCAAAGATAAAAAGTATTAGGGGATCAATCGAGTAATTTGAATTAGTATTATCATTGGTGAATTTATGTGATTATCATCTAAGCCTTCAACAATATGTTTGTATCATTATATGTAAACTGGTGTAATCAGTATATAGGAAACAATCAGTGATCTATGTGACTCTATGATATAAAATAGTACATACTAAGACCATTAAATGAAGATCAATACCTTACAAAATATCATTATATCTCACTGGTTTATGCACTTAATAGGTAATGTATAGTTTCAGATCGATCACCTAACCAATATAACTACTTACTATACATGTAGGGTTATAATCTCATAGGTTGTTAGATATCTGATCATTGTATAAGTTTAGAGGAATTATAGGTTTCTAGTTTATGGATATTCATTGATCATCACACTAGTTTCCAAATATGAATGTAGGGAAAGGAAAAACTCACCAGTGTACCACCCTCATGAAAGTCTTCATAATCCTCAACATGAGGTTGTATTGCTACTGGCCATGGTGTTACCGAGAGTCAAGCCAGGGATTACCAGGGCAAGTGATGAGGGTGGGGGGAGACTGGTTGCAAAAAACTCTTGCTTTTGATGACATGTATATCTGTGGAGGTGCAAACTCTCATCTCTGAGGCTAAAGGCAAGGGTTGCAAAGGCTGAAGGGTTGCTGATCTATTTTGTAACATACCTGACCTGGGTTTAGGGCTAACCCTATTTTTTTAGCTTAAATAAGTTGCATAGAACTTTAATATATTCCTCTAAAGTGTTTTTTATCAGGTGACAAACTTATGTTTCAAGTTTGGTCCTGTTTGAATAATGTTTGAACAATGTTCTCTTATTTTGGACCAAAATGCAAATTACCCAAAATAAGGGGTTATATTGCAACATGTCATATATTTAACATACATTATGTGTTTTAGCATCATAATAGAGAGAATGATGTAAGGTGGCGGCTTGTTTAAAGCCTAAATTCCAAGTTTGAACTTGTTTGAATAGTGCTAGTACATTGTGTGCCAATTTTTGTACAAGTTGTCATTTACCCAAAATGTAGTGCTGATATGCAAATTACCACCTCTAGAGTGTCCCCACTCCCTTATAGTATCATATATAGGATATAAAAATGAGGATACACCATGTTTGAATCATGTATAAGTGATAGTATTCTTGGTGATGAAAAGACCAAGAAAGGGTTGAATGTGAAACCCTAACTTGAGTTGTTTCGAGATGTAGAATTCATATTAGAGTGCCTATCGGCCAAGGATCCATAGGGAGAGTATCATATTGGTTTGTGAACTATTATACATGTCCATGATGGGAAAAACACCTCAGGGAGGTGAAGTGTATTGGTTTACAACTTCCTTCAAAAAGTTGTATTGGGTTGTGAATAAAGTGGTGATTGAGTTGAGATATCTTATCTAACAAGATAAGTGATGGCCAAAATATCATCTCTAGATTATACTCAAGTGTTTTGCATGTCAATATAAATACGAGTGCATGCAAGTACACATTTCAACCATGCATGAACACGTTGCACCTAGTAGCATTAAAATGATGACACCTCATCAACACCCTCTTTCATGAGCTTCAACTATATATACCATTCCTTTCACCCATAAGTGAAATTTTCGAAATTTATCACCCTATTTCTCTTAGATATCATGCATAGAGTCTTAGTATCATGCATAGGTGAAGGAGTATCATGCATAGAGCCTTGGTATCGGCCATAGCCAAGAGATATCGACCATAGAAAAGTGATATCGGCCAAGTGAAGAGATATCGACCACAAGTGAGGGATATCGACCACAAGTGGTGAGGTATTGTGAATAGTGCTGAGGAGCTCAAGTCTTGGACCTTTGAGAAGCTCATCTTCAACCTTGGGAACGTGAATCCTTGGAGCTTGGATCTTTGAAGTTTCTCTTGAGGTGGGTTATATATGTTGACTCAAGGTCAATTAGGTCAATGTTGACTCACGTCTAAATTGACTAAACCCGTGTTTTGATGATGACTAACCATTCCACATAATGGTGTCTAATGTCTCTACTTGAGTGATTTCAGATTAGGTATAGAAACACTCCAAATGCCCTAACTTGAGCATCTCAAATAGGATAAAAGACAAGTCAAAGTTATACAAGTGCACGTTTTTGTAATATGATGTATATCCATTAGAATCATGTTGTAAATCACTTGTAATGATTGTATGACTTGTAATTAAGCTTAGAAAAATATCAGGAGAACTTAGATCGAATATTAGAGCACTTTTAATGCAAATTAGAAAATGGATTACAGGCACTTGGTCGGTCGAGTTTCCCTAGCCTGAAACTCGACCGATCAACCTTGGTCGATTTTCTGAAGATTGCATCGGTCGAGTTGTGCACTCACAGAACTCGACCGATCGGGTAGCAGGCCATTTCTAGTTGAAATGGCCGGTCGAGTTTTGTCAGGACAAACTCGACCGATCATTTGAATATCGGTCTGCCTCTTACTTGATCGGTCGAGTTACCCCCTTTGAAACTCGACCGATTGCACTGTACGGAAAAGTGCAGAAAAGTGCTTCTAGCCATTGTGGAGTTGCAACAAGTGAAAATAGATCCATTGCAAGCCACAAAATGGCTAGTTTTCGTTCACAAGTGTTCCCAAAGGCTAAGAGGCATCCCCAACTATAAATAGGACCCCTTGGGCTTCATTCCAAGGTTGAGCATTCATTGCAAATTCTATGTGAGGTTCCTATTCTATAGCTGAGTGCTTCCTACAACCTCCTCTCTCTCTCTAAGCTTAATCACTTGCTACATCCATTAGAGTGAGTAGGAAATCTGTAAGAGAGCTAGTCCTACATGTATATCTTGTGAGGCTCTCACTTCCACCACCTCCATATCTCTCATTTCAAATCATGAAGATGAAGGTTCTCTCTCTTGTCCAAGAGAGGTGAAGAAGAACAAGGGAAGGAGTCCCTTGGTGAAGATCAAGGCTGAAAACTTGGAGCTAGAGTGGGTAAGCCCTTGGAGAAATCAGAAGACTCAAGCTCAAGTGGGTAAGTCCTTGGTGGAAGCTTGTCCGAGTGAAGGTGAAGTCAAAGGCGGAAGATCCAAGAAGAGTGGGTAATTCCTGCAAGGCTGAAGACTTGTGCAAGAGTGGGTAAGTCCTTGGAGAAGGCCGAAGACTCTTGCAAAGTGGGTAAGTCCTTGGTAAGGTTGAAGACTCTTTGTTTTGGATAGGTAAGTCTTTTGTTTGGTCATGTATTGTATGTCTTATGAATGAATATAAGAGTGCAATAGTTTGGAAGTCCTAGAGGTTGACCTCTCTAGGCAAGTGGACTGACACACTTCTAGTTTGAAGTGTGGAACCACTCTAAATAGCTTGTCTAATTGGTGCATGTTCAATCTCTCTCATCCTTGCTATGCATGTTTTAGTTGCACTGAAATTACCTATTTAGCAACCTTATCTTGTCATATATCTTGAAGGTTTAATGAATTTTGTTTAAGTGATTTCAACTCTATTCACCCCCCCTCTAGAGCATCTAATCACCCATCTAGGATCCAACAATTGGTATCAGAGCGGGTCTTCTCCAAGAATACTTCCACAAGTAGGAGAAGATGGGTGACTACTAAGGAGGGATAATCAGCCTACCAATCTTTGATGGGAGCGATTTCCTCTATTGGAGAAGAAGGCTTCAATTCTACATCCAAGGATCAAGTCTTGAGATGTGGCAAATGGTGAACAACCCATACATGCTACCAAAGACAAAGATTAAAGAATGGGATGAAGCCACCTTGATGAAAGCAACCTTGAATGCTAGAGCCATGCACATCCTATATGCCTCCATGACCCCCACCGAGTTCAACCAGATTTATTTTTGTGAGACGGCCCATGAGGTATGGAGAAAGTTTTGCTTCACTTATGAAGGGACAGATCAAGTGAAGGAAAGCAAAGTCTACATGCTCAAAGGGCTGCTTGAGAACTTCAAGATGGGAAAGGAGGAGAGTATATCCAACATGTACTCAAGGCTCAACACCATTTTGAATGGTCTTGCTGTTCTAGGACATCCTATGTCTAGTGGAGAGATCAACTCAAAGATCCTTATAACTCTCCCCAAGAGATGGGAACCCAAGGTGACTTCCATTGAAGAAGCAAGGTCTCTTAGGGATATTCCTATTGAAGAGCTCATTGGAAATCTACAAGCACATGAAGCTACACTTGACAAGAGAGAGGAAGTAGAAAGACAAGAGAAGAAAGAGATAAAGAGAATGAAGAAGGCTGAAATGAAGGCTCAAATTGAAGTTATCATGGAACAAGTCTCTCCATCCTCTCAAGCTAAAGAAGATGCCATGTACTCCAAGGGTAAACTCAACAAAGGCAAGTCCTCCTCCATCCGATGCTTCACATGTGGAAAGAAGGGTCACTACAAGGAAGATTGCCCATAAGGCAAAAAGACCCATCTTCACAAGAAGAAGGAGAAATGGCACTCAAGCTCAAGTGGCTCCTCGAACTCAAGCTCAAGTGAAGGATCAAGCTCAAGCTCTAGTGATGAAGGAGAATGCCATTTTGCTCTTATAGCATCAACAAGTGAAGACTCAAGTGAGGTAAATCTAAACTCTTTAGATAAAGAATCTTTGATTGCTATTATTCATGATATTTGTGCCTCTCTTAAGTCTTCTAAAAGGAAAAAGAAAAGGCTTGCTAAAATTGTTGATAATTTGCATGTAGAACTATATGATCTTGAACATGCTAATTCTTTCTTGCTTGATGATAAAAATGATTGTCTTAGTCAAGTAGATTCTCTTAAACTTGAAAATGCTAGTTTGCTTGATAAAATTAGATTTCTTGAAGCTCAACCTCTCATGACTGGTTCTAATGAAGAGCATAATTTAATCATTGATTCTCTCATGCATGATATTGATGTTCTTAAATCTGAAAAAAAGGAAAAAGATTTTGTTTTGCATGAATTAGAAATAGAAAATGCCTCCTTGCTTGCTAAAATCAATGGGCATGAATCTTGTTCTAGTTCTACAAATAGAGAGAATGGTGTTGGAGCTCTTCATATTGATAGAGATTCTTATTTAACTAAAACTCTTTGCTTAGAAAATGATCTTCTGCATGCTAGAGATAATATAAATAATTTATCTTCTACTATTGCTTCTATTAAGCTTGATAATGATAGTTTGAGATCCTCTTTGCAAAGATTCTTAATTGGTAAAAAGAGTCTTAATGATATCCTACACCATACTACTAAACAAATTGGTAGACATGGTTTAGGGTATGATAGTAGTCAAGGGAACAACAAAGATAAGGGCTTCCAATATTCCATGGAGAATCCTCTAGTTCCAAGACTATGGGCACATGCAACTATTGCAATGAAATTGGTCACTATTCTAATTGTTGTCCTTTTAGGAAAGCAACAAAGAGCAATAGGACTTGGGTTGCTAAACTAACCCCTCCGGACCCAAAAATACGACTGGGGACCATTTCATCTTTCTTCTTGTAGGTACATGCAAATGGATTGACTTGAGCTATTGAATTGCAAATTGACTTGTCAATCCACATAAAAGAAGAAAGGTGAGATGTGTAGAGGGTGACAATAAGTGGAAATGGCAATGGTAAGCACAAAGTTAAAGGTTTTATTGCTTATAACCTTTTCTAACTTGTTTTTGTCAAGTTAGTGTGCACTATACATATGGTTTTTGAGTCAAAAGTGGCATTTTGTGATTCTCTTCACACTCTTGCTCAAAAACTGTTTCTAATGCTTCTATATTGCATTACTAACTTGCTTAGACATTTTTGGATATGGTTTGTATGTTTAGCATGCCTTTAAATATATTTTTATGAAATATATGTGCTGTTTGACAGCTGGTCTGTCGGTCGAGTTTACCCTATTTGAAACTCGACCGATAGGCACCAATGGGTGTTGCCAATAGCTATCATCGGTCGAGTTGTCAATGCACAGAACTCGACCGATTACACTATGCACAGATTATACATTTGGCTTATTGAATGAGAATTTCCCTCTCAACTAGATTTTCTCAACCAATAGCCTTATTATTTGGCACTCTCATTTGGTACCTTTATATATGCATATTGCCATGTTCTAAATTTCATATCTTGCTTACAACTTTATCTTTCAAATTTCTCTAAAGTGGTAAATCTATATCTTGCAATTACTTGCTTTGAGTTGTTTTGCAGGTTTTGATGATGATCTCTTTGGATCTCTTGGTTGTGTCTAAAATTGCTTCCGTTGTACTAGAACTTGCTACATCTATATAGGTGTATATCTTGTTTTGATACAACCTTGAGGTTCTTAATGGTAATCATCTTTTGGTAAGGATGCATATTTGTATGTGATTTATATCCTTGCATGCTTCTAAAATTGCATATCTCTTTGTTTGGATATATCTCTAGATATACTCATAGCTTGCTCTTTACCTTGTGTATCTTTTGGTATCTCTTGCTATGATCTATATCCTACTAGTAGTCCTAACTTGTGATATCATCTACTAGTAGTTCACATACATGTAGTTCTAACCTTGTTTATTATTGGCATCTTTGCTCATCTATATGCTATGCTTGTGTCTTGTCTCATACATGCTCAAGATTGTTCCTTGAATTGCATATCTACTATCTTGAGTTGCTTTCATAACATTGTGATGTAGGGTACAAAGATCTACATTGTATGTAGAAATTGGAGTTTTATTTTATTTTATGTAGAGTTTGCTCCAGTTTTAGTTCTTGCTGCAAGTGTATAGTTTTTCATACAGAAATGACATTCTGAGCAAGAATCATTGCCTCGCGATGAGCTCTGATGGTTTTTGGTCAAAATCTGTCATCTTGAGGGTCAAAATTGCGTTTGATTATTTTCTGCAGCACTTTATCTTGCTTTGTGGGTTGTTCAAGTATATGCTTTAACTTGCTTTTCTTTCTATGCTTGGACAAGCCCCTATCTGTGCCCTTCTACTCTCCTTATATATATTTATGTTATCTCCTCTCTCTTTAACAAGTGATGTTTCTTATTTCTTCATAACCCCACTTTTTGAAATGACAAAGGGGGAGAAAGGTATGTCTTCTTTTGACAAAAGAGGAAGAAGGCATGTCTTACATGAAGAAGAGAAGCATGTCCATATAAAGGGAGAAGGTAAATGGGAGAAGACATATATGTGTATAACATATATGAGTAGAAGACATAGTTTATATAAATGTTATGAAATCTAACCATGCAGGAGAAATAGCATCAATTGTGGGGGAGTATGAAAACTCAATGCGCATCAATTGAGGGGGAGCATATGAACTCAATTCCATTGAAACCCCTAGGTTTCTCCAAAGGTATGAATTTACTTAAAAGCTTTCAATACATATATGGAATGGTTTGTCATCTTCAAAAAGGTGGAGATTGTTGACTCAAGGTCAATTAGGTCAATGTTGACTCACATCTAAATTGACTAAACCCATGTTTTGATGATGACTAACCATTCCACATATTGGTGTCTAATGTCTCTACTTGAGTGATTTCAGATTAGGTATAGCCACACTCCAAATGCCCTAACTTGTGCATCTCAAATTGGAGAAAAGACAAGTCAAAGTCATACAAGTGCACGTTTTCGTAATATGATGTATATCCATTAGAATCATGTTGTAAATCACTTGTAATGATTGTATGACTTGTAATTAAGCTTAGAAAAATATCAGGAGCACTTAGATCGAATATTAGAGCACTTTTAATGCAAATTAGAAAATGGATTACAGGCACTTGGTCGGTCGAGTTTCCCTAGCCTGAAACTCGACCGATCAACCTTGGTTGATTTTCTGAAGATTGCATCGGTCGAGTTGTGCACTCACAGAACTTGACCGATCGGGTAGCAGGCCATTTCTAGTTGAAATGGTCAGTCGAGTTTCGTCAGGACAAACTCGACCGATCATTTGAATATCGATTTGCCTCTTACTTGATCAGTCGAGTTACCCCCTTTGAAACTCGACCGATTGCACTGTACGGAAAAGTGCAGAAAAGTGCTTCTAGCCGTTGTGGAGTTGCAACAAGTGAAAATAGATCCGTTGCAAGCCACAAAACAGCTAGTTTTCGTTCACAAGTGTTCCCAAAGGCTAAGAGGCATCCCCAGCTATAAATAGGACCCTTTGGGCTTCATTCCAAGGTTGAGCATTCATTTCACACTCTATGTGAGGTTCCTATTCTATAGCTGAGTGCTTCCTACAACCTCCTCCTCTCTCTCAAAGCTTAATCACTTGCTACATACATTAGAGTGAGTAGGAAATCTGTAAGAGAGCTAGTCCTACATGTATATCTTGTAAAGTTCTCACTTCCACCACCTCCATATCTCTCATTTCAAATCATGAAGATGAAGGTTCTCTCTCTTGTCCAAGAGAGGTGAAGAAGAACAAGGGAAGGAGTCCCTTGGTGAAGATCAAGGCTGAAGACTTGGAGCTAGAGTGGATAAGCCCTTGGAGAAGGCAGAAGACTCAAGCTCAAGTGGGTAAGTCCTTGGTGGAAGCTTCTCTAAGTGAAGGTGAAGTCAAAGGCAGAAGATCCAAGAAGAGTGGATAATTCCTGCAAGGCTGAAGACTTGTGCAAGAGTGGGTAAGTCCTTGGAGAAGGCCGAAGACTCTTGCAAAGTGGGTAAGTCCTTGGTAAGGTTGAAGACTCTTTGTTTTGGATAGGTAAGTCTTTTGTTTGGTCATGTATTGTATGTCTTATGAATGAATATAAGAGTGCAATAGTTTGGAAGTCCTAGAGGTTGACCTCTCTAGGCAAGTGGACTGACACACTTCTAGTTTGAAGTGTGGAACCACTCTAAATAGCTTGTATAATTGGTGCATGTTCAATCTCTCTCATCCTTGATATGCATGTTTTAGTTGCACTCAAATTACCTATTTAGTAACCTTATCTTGTCATATATCTTGAAGGTTTAATGAATTTTGTTTAAGTGCTTTCAACTCTTTTCACGCCCCCTAGAGCATCTAATCACCCATCTAGGATCCAACAATTGGTATCAGAGCGGGTCTTCTCCAAGCATACTTCCACAAGTAGGAGAAGATGGGTGACTACTAAGGAGGGATAATCAGCCTACCAATGTTTGATGGGAGCGATTTCCTCTATTGGAGAAGAAGGCTTCAATTCTACATCCAAGGATCAAGTCTTGAGATGTGGCAAATGGTGAACAACCCATACATGCTACCAAAGACAAAGATTGAAGAATGGGATGAAGCCACCTTGATGAAAGTAACCTTGAATGCTAGAGCCATGCACATCCTATATGCCTCCATGACCCCCACCGAGTTCAACCAGATTTATTTTTGTGAGACGACCCATGAGGTATGGAGAAAGTTTTGCTTCACATATGAAGGGACACATCAAGTGAAGGAAAGCAAAGTCTACATGCTCAAAGGGCTGCTTGAGAACTTCAAGATGGGAAAGGAGGAGAGTATAGCCAACATGTACTCAAGGCTCAACACCATTTTGAATGGTCTTGCTATTCTAGGACATCCTATGTCTAGTGGAGAGATCAACTCAAAGATCCTTATAACTCTCCCTAAGAGATGGGAACCCAAGGTGAGTTCCATTGAAGAAGCAAGGTCTCTTAGGGATATTCCTATTGAAGAGCTCATTGGAAATCTACAAGCACATGAAGCTACACTTGACAAGAGAGAGGAAGTAGAAAGACAAGAGAAGAAAGAGATAAAGAGAATGAAGAAGGCTGAAATGAAGGCTCAAATTGAAGTTATCATGGAACAAGTCTCTCCATCCTCTCAAGCTAAAGAAGATTCCATGTACTCCAAGGGTAAACTCAACAAAGGCAAGTCCTCCTCCATCCGATGCTTCACATGTGGAAAGAAGGGTCACTACAAGGAAGATTTCCCATAAGGCAAAAAGACCCATCTTCACAAGAAGAAGGAGAAATGACACTTGTGACGTCCCCTAATTTTCTAAAACTTAATCTGATGTGAGACGTCCAAATTGAAACCCTCACCTCTGCGAGAATCCCAATTTAAACATCCCACATAAGGCTAAGAAGAAGAAAATTAGAGGAAGTCAAAGGAAACAATCAATAGCACATATACATGAACAATAATAAAACCATACACACATGTTCACCATTCAACATATAATTACAACATGAATTGTTACAACATTTGATATTACATATTGAACAACAAACTTATACATATACATGTACTACAGCTAAACAACAGGATCTTAAGACAACAGGTCCACCTGAACATCAGCTCGCCACACAACTCTCAACTATCCTGGATCTTCAAGAGCATAATCACAACCTAACAAAAGATTACATGCGGTACACGTCAACACAATATTTCATGAATATTGTATTGAGTACGCCTACGTGTCTTTTATATACCTCTCATCATATCTTGGCAATAAGATAAAACTAATATACTTGGCAGTAACATAAGAATATAAGAAAAGTGTATACTTGCACAAAGATATTAATTAATAAAAGAGAACACATATTTTAAGCTTATTTTCCATTATATATCAAGGCCTTTATGATCACTACCAAAGAGTTAGATCATTTGTACAAGGTGACCACTACCAAAGAGTTAGGTCAGACCACTACCAAAAGAGTTAGGTCATATGTACAATGTGACCACTACCAAAGAGTTAGGTCACTTCCAAGCACACTGCCAAAGAGTTAGTGCTTTCATATAATGGAACAAATATATTATGTTTGATGTGTTCATAGAAGTAATCATGGAAAATCATGCAACATATCATACAAGAACAATCATTTCATCCAATATCATATGCCAAGTATTTTACTACACTTATAACACAAGCATATTGTATAATAAGACAAGTAAGAGGTAATGGCGTACCTTCCAAAGAGATAGATCATACTAAACACATATCACTGATGTCAACTATAAGCTTGGTCAAACCTGATCAAAATAAGACCATATACTATCATCAGGTTCTCATCTTAACCCTAATTATGTCCATTAGGGTTTCTCTTATCTCGTTATGGTATTCTCATGATTACTTGTATTCTTATCTTATGATTATCTCACTGATGTCATTTTCTAGATTATGATTCATTATCTGAACATTATCTTCCATAGCATTTTTGTGCACATTAATTAACCCTAGGTTACATCATTAACCTAGATTAGGGTTTTAAACCATGTATTAAAGGTCAACTTCATATAACATGAATTATACACATCATCATGATCTCATCATTAAATCTGGGGTTCCAAATATGGATATGAGCTTACTCTGTAATTTCATCATTTATTGATCATTAATGTATTTTCTACATTTTCTTTAGGGTTATTAGCCCTAATTAGACATATTAAGCAAATTACATGATTTTGTGCATCAACATCATGATTACTAACCTTATATGAACTAAAAACATGATTATGGATTTATTGACATTTTTCCATAATTTAAGGTCTTCGTTTATTATTTATTATACCTAAAAAGACCATTTTATATCTTACATGATATCACTGAGATTAGTGCAGCAAAAGCCTGATATGATGTTTCCATGTTGTTCTACACATTATTCTGAGAATTTCGATACCTTACTTGTATTTTTTGGATCATCGGGATATTTATTACGAAATATCTAAGAACTGGATATTTACTGAATTGTTTACCTTTATTGGCCAATCAGAGGCCGCCACCTGGCCTGTGAGAAGTGCAACTCCTTTTCCTTGGTT
The DNA here is from genome assembly GCA_963693085.1 of Alisma plantago-aquatica. NCBI lineage: Eukaryota > Viridiplantae > Streptophyta > Magnoliopsida > Alismatales > Alismataceae > Alisma > Alisma plantago-aquatica. Next base: position 1,083,811,928 of record OY856410.1, on the reverse strand, counting down.
TCTTGGCTTAGGCTGGACCCGGTTCAACTGGGTTTGGCTGGTTTGCCCTCTTCTTTTCCTGCTTGGTGTTTCGCTCAACGCACGACGCTCACGTGCGTCGTCTCCTGGAAACGGCCGTCGCCGTGGCCTGCTACCTCCCTTCTCGCATCGATCACGTGTATGCTGGGGGAATCTGATCACCTATGTGTTGCACCCTCGAGTGCTCAGCGCCGCCGCATCCCTCTTTGTGCGTCGTTTGTTCTGGCATGCGCTAGCCTGCCGCCTTCACGACGCCTCCGTCTTTGCTCGACATTGCCGATCTATGTGCCTTCTCCTCTGCATAGGCCGTCGCATAAGCCGCCGCCGCCGTAGGGAAGTGTGTAACCACCACCGTCGTGTCCTAGATCAATGACGAAGGACTCCATCGGGGGTTGCTCCTCTTCAACACCTCCGGATGTGATCAGTCGCCAAGTCGTTCCTCCTCGACCCTACGTTCTCCACCCCTCGGCCGACGCGTTTAAGATCTCGCACTCACGATGCGCTCTGAGCTCCGACGAGGGGCACGCCGGTGAGGTCTGGGTAACAGCTATTCCTCCTCGTGCAAGACTCTGACCTCCTAGATTACGGCCGCCGCCTTGGGGGATCTCCTGGAAACATCCGTTGCCGCCGCAGCTAGTCGTCCTGGTCTTCCTCTCTGGCGTCGAATTCCAGTTCGATTAGAGTTCGGATCTAAGTCGGTGCCGATCAGTGGACTGCCCGCCTTCACATTGTTCTCCGCTCAACGGCGTCGATGCCATGTGCGTCAGTTCTCACACCGATCGTTGATCTTCTCTTCAACAGAACTCCATCACCGTGAGGGACTGCAACCCCACATAAGTAGGAGCTCTACGTTCGGTGGCATATATCTCTCCCTATACTACAGCCGCTCTCACCCTTCCTCCATTTTCCTCTCTTGCTCTCCTTCTAACTCCGATCACCACTTCTCTATGTTACAACTGACGAACAGGACACGATGGAGAGATGGTTCGCTCTCTTTAATTTATTCACTTAAACCGCTTAGTCCAACACCAACTCCACTAACTCAGTCATTTGCGTACAAAAGCAAATTAGTGGGAAAAAGGTTAGTTACTTCGAATTATTCAACTTTCTCACGAGAGTGCATGCGAGAAGAAAACCGGACAAAAAGGGAGTATGTTGCTTTTATATAGTCTATTTGAGTGGTTTGTTTGTATCTCTTTTTCTTTATAAAAGCATCTATTGTCACATCAATAAGGTTCATATTTTATCAAAGCACTTGGACTCTTCAAATAGATTGTATACATGAATCCAATTATCTCATTACATATCCATGGATCCAAAAGTCCACTCCATCACATCCTACACACCTTAAAAGATATTTCATCCTCGAAATTAAGCTAGAAAACCACTTTATCACAACACTCAAGCTCAAGTGGCTCCTCCAACTCAAGCTCAAGTGAAGATTCAAGTGAAGGATCAAGCTCAAGCTCTAGTGATGAAGGAGAATGCCATTTTTCTCTTATAGCATCAACAAGTGAAGACTCAAGTGAGGTAAATCTAAACTCTTTAGATCAAGAATCTTTGATTGCTATTATTCATGATATTTGTGCCTCTCTTAAGTCTTCTAAAGGGAAAAAGAAAAGGTTTGCTAAAATTGTTGATAATTTGCATGTAGAACTAGATGATCTTGAACATGCTAATTTTTGCTTGCTTGATGATAAAAATGATTGTCTTAGTCAAATAGATTCTCTTAAACTTGAAAATGCTAGTTTTCTTGATAAGATTAGATTTCTAGAAGCTGAACCTCTCATGACTAGTTCTAATGAAGAGCATACTTTAATCGTTGATTCACTCATGCATGATATTGATGTTCTTAAATCTGAAAACAAGGACAAAGATTTTGTTTTGAATGAATTAGAAATAGAAAATGCCTCTTTGCTTTCTAAAATCAATGGGCATGAATCTTGTTCTAGTTCTAAAAATAGAGAGAATGGTGTTGCAGATCTTCATATTGATAGAGATTCTTATTTAACTAAAACTCTTCGCTTAGAAAATGATCCTCTGCATGCTAGAGATAATATAAATAATTTATCTTCTACTATTTCTTCTCTTAAGCTTGATAATGATAGTTTGAGATCCTCTTTGCAAAGATTCTTACTATTACTTCTCTTAAGCTTGATAATGATAGTTTGAGATCCTCTTTGCAAAGATTCTTAGTTGGTAAAAAGAGTCTTAATGCTATCCTACACCATACTACTAAACAAATTGGTAGACATGGTTTAAGGTATGATAGTAGTCAAGGGAACAACAAAGATAAAGGACCTCCAATATTCCATGGAGAATCCTCTAGTTCCAAGACTATGGGCACATGCAACTATTGCAATGAAATTGGTCATTATTCTAATTGTTGTCCTTTTAGGAAAGCAACCAAGAGCAATAGGACTTGGGTTGCTAAACTAACCCCTCCGGACCCAAAAATATGATTGGGGACCATTTCATCTTTATTCTTTGTAGGTACTTGCAAATGGATTGACTTGAGCTATTGAATTGCAAATTGACTTGTCAATCCACATAAAAGAAGAAAGGTGAGATGTGTAGAGGGTGACAACAAGTGGAAAAGGCAATGGTAAGCACAAAGGTAAAGGTTTTATTTCTTATAATCTTTTCTAACTTGTTTTTGTCAAGTTAGTGTGCACTATACATATGGTTTTTGAGTCAAAAGTGGCATTTTGTGATTCTCTTCGCACTCTTGATCAAAAACTATTTCTAATGCTTCTCTTGAAATTACTTGCTTTGAGTTGTTTTGCAGGTTTTGATGATGATCTCTTTGGATCTCTTGGTTGTGTCTAAAATTTCTTCCATTGTACTCGAACTTGCTACATCTATATAGGTGTATATCTTGTTTTGATACAACCTTGAGGTTCTTAGTGGTAATCATCTTTTGGTAAGGATGCATATTTGTATGTGATTTATATCCTTTCATGCTTCTAAAATTGCAAAGCTCTTTGTTTGGATATATCTCTACATCTACTCATAGCTTTCTCTTTAACTTGTGTATCTTTTAGTATCTCTTGCTATGATCTAGATCCTACTAGTAGTCCTAACTTGTGATATCATCTACTAGTAGTTCACATACATGTAGTTCTAACCTTGTTTATTATTGGCATCTTTGCTCATCTATATGCTATGCTTGTATCTTGTCTCATACATGCTCAAGATTGTTCCTTGAATTGCATATCTACTATCTTGAGTTGCTTGCATAACGTTGTGATTCAGGGTACAAAGATCTACATTGTATGTAGAAATTGGAGTTTTTTTTAATTTTATGCAGATTTTGCTCCAGTTTCAGTTCTTGCTGCAAGTGTAGTGTTTTTCAGGCAGAAACGACCTTCTGAGCAAGACTCATTGCCTCGCGATGAGCTCTGATGGTTTTTGGTCAAAATCCGTCCAAAATCCGTCATCTTGAGGGTCAAAATTGCGTTTGATTATTTTTCTACAACACTTTATCTTGCTTTGTGGGTTGTTCAAGTATATGCTTTAACTTGCTTTTCTTTCTATGCTTGGACAAGCCCCTATATATGCTCTTCTACTCTCCTTATATATATTTATGTTATCTCCTCTCTCTTTAACAAGTGATGTTTCTTATTTCTTCATAACCCCACTTTTTGAAATGATAAAGGGGGAGAAAGGTATGTCTTCTTTTGACAAAAGAGGAAGAAGGCATGTCTTACATGAAGAAGAGAAGCATGTCCATATAAAGGGGAGAAGGTAAATGGGAGAAGACATATATGTGTATAACATATATGAGTAGAAGACATAGTTTCTATAAATGTAATGAAATCTAACAATGCAGGAGAAATAACATCAATTGTGGGGGAGTATGAAAACTCCATGCGCATCAATTGAGGGGGAGCATATGAACTCAATTCCATTGAAACCCTAGGTTTCTCCAAAGGTATGAATTTACTTATAAGCTTTCAATACATTTATGGAATGGTTTGTCATCTTCAAAAAGGGGGAGATTATTGACTCAAGGTCAATGAGGTCAATGTTGACTCACGTCTAAATTGACTAAACCCGTGTTTTGATGATGACTAACCATTCCGCATATTGGTGTCTAATGTCTCTACTTGAGTGATTTCAGATTAGGTATAGACACACTCCAAATGCCCTAACCTGCGCATCTCAAATTGGAGAAAAGACAAGTCAAAGTCATACAAGTGCACGTTTTTGTAATATGATGTATATCCATTAGAATCATGTTGTAAATCACTTGTAATGATTGTATGACTAGTAATTAAGCTTCGAAAAATATCAGGAGCACTTAGATCGAATATTAGAGCACTTTTAATGCAAATTAGAAGATGGATTACATTCACTTGGTCGGTCGAGTTTCCCAAGCCTGAAACTCGACCGATCAACCTTGGTCGATTTTCTGAAGATTGCATCGGTCGAGTTGTGCACTCACAGAACTCGAATGATCAGGTAGCAGGCCATTTCCAGTTGAAATGGTCGGTCGAGTTTTGTCAGGACAAACTCGACCGATCATTTGAATATCAGTTTGCCTCTTACTTGATCGATCGAGTTACCCCTTTTGAAACTCGACCGATTGCACTGTACGGAAAAGTGCAGAAAAGCGCTTCTAGCCGTTGTGGAGTTACAACAAGTGAAAATAGATCCTTTGCAAGCCACAAAACGGCTAGTTTTCATTCACAAGTGTTCCCAAAGGCTAAGAGGCATCCCCAGCTATAATTAGGACCCCTTGGGCTTCATTCCAAGGTTGAGCATTCATTGCAAACTCTATGTGATGTTCCTATTCTATAGCTGAGTGCTTCCTACAGCCTCCTCTCTCTCTCTAAGCTTAATCACTTGCTACATCCATTAGAGTGAGTAGGAAATCTGTAAGAGAGCTAGTCCTACATGTATATCTTGTGAGGCTCTCACTTCCACTACCTCCATATCTCTCATTTCAAATCATGAAGATGAAGGTTCTCTCTCTTGTCTAAGAGAGATGAAGAAGAATAAGGGAAGGAGTCCCTTGGTGAAGATCAAGGCTGAAGACTTGGAGTTAGAGTGGGTAAGCCCTTGGAGAAGGCAGAAGACTCAAGCTCAAGTGGGTAAGTCCTTGGTGGAAGCTTCTCTGAGTGAAGGTGAAGTCAAAGGCGGAAGATCCAAGAACAGTGGGTAATTCTTGCAAGGCTGAAGACTTGTGCAAGAGTGGGTAAGTCCTTGGAGAAGGCCAAAGACTATTGCAAAGTGGGTAAGTCCTTGGTAAGGTTGAAGACTCTTTGTTTTGGATAGGTAAGTCTTTTGTTTGGTCATGTATTGTATGTCTTATGAATGAATATAAGAGTGTAATAGTTTGGAAGTCCTAGAGGTTGACCTCTCTAGGCAAGTGGACTGACACACTTCTAGTTTGAAGTGTGGAACCACTATAAATAGCTTGTCTAATTGGTGCATGTTCATTTTCTCTCATCCTTGCTATGCATGTTTTAGTTGCACTCAAATTACCTATTTAGCAACCTTATCTTGTCATATATCTTGAAGGTTTAATGAATTTTGTTTAAGTGATTTCAACTCTTTTCACCCCCCCCCTTTAGAGCATCTAATCACCCATCTAGGATCCAACAATTGGTATCAGAGCGAGTCTTCTCCAAGCATACTTCCACAAGTAGGAGAAGATGGGTGACTATCAAGTAGGGAGAATCAGTCTACCAATCTTTGATGGGAGCAATTTCCTCTATTGGAGAAGAAGGATTCAATTCTACATCCAAGGATCAAGTTTTGAAATGTGGCAAATGGTGAACAACCCATACATGCTACAAAGACAAAGATTGAAGAATGGGATGAAGCCACCTTGATGAAAGCAACCTTAAATGCTAGAGCCATGCACATCCTATATGCCTCCATGACCCCCACCGAGTTTAACCAGATTTCTTCTTGTGAGACGGCCTATGAGATATGGATAAAGCTTTGCATCACTTATGAAGGGACACATCAAGTGAAGGAAAGCAAAGTCTACATGATCAAAGGGCTGCTTGATAACTTTAAGATGGGAAAGGAGGAGAGTATAGCCAACATGTACTCGAGGCTCAACACCATTTTGAATGGTCTTGCTGTTCTAGGACATCCTATGTCTAGTGGAGAGATCAACTCAAAGATCCTTAGAACTCTCCCCAATAGATGGGAACCCAAGGTGACTTCCATTGAAGAAGCAAGGTCTCTTAGGGATATTCCTATTGAAGAGCTCATTGGAAATCTACAAGCACATGAAGCTACACTTTACAAGAGAGAGGAAGTAGAAAGACAAGAGAAGAAAGAGCTAAAGAGAATGAAGAAGGCTGAAATGAAGGCTCAAATTGAAGCTATCATGGAACAAGTCTCTCCATCCTCTCAAGCTAAAGAAGATGCCATGTACTCCAAGGGTAAACTATACAAAGGCAAGTCCTCCTCCATCCGATGCTTCACATGTGGAAAGAAGGGTCACTACAAGGAAGATTGCTCACAAGGCAAAAAGACCCATCTTCACAAGAAGAAGGAGAAATGGCACTCAAGCTCTAGTGGCTCCTCCAACTCAAGCTCAAGTGAAGATTCAAGTGAAGGATCAAGCTCAAGCTCTAGTGATGAATGAGAATGCCATTTTTCTCTTATAGCATCAAAAAGTGAAGACTCAAGTGAGGTAAATCTAAACTCTTTAGATAAAGAATCTTTGATTGCTATTATTCATGATATGTGTGCCTCTCTTAAGTCTTCTAAAAGGAAAAAGAAAAGGCTTGCTAAAATTGTTGATAATTTGCATGTAGAAATAGATGATCTTGAACATGCTAATTCTTGCTTGCTTGATGATAAAAATGATTCTCTTAGTCAAGTAGATTCTCTTAAACTTGAAAATGCTAGTTTGCTTGATAAGATTAGATTTCTATAAGCTCAAACTCTCATGACTAGTTCTAATGAAGAGAATACTTTAATCGTTGATTCTCTCATGCATGATATTGATGTTATTAAATCTGAAAACAAGGACAAAGATTTTGTTTTGCATGAATTAGAAATAGAAAATGCCTCCTTGCTTGCTAAAATCAATGGGCATGAATCTTGTTCTAGTTCTACAAATAGAGAGAATGGTGTTGCAGCTCTTCATATTGATAGAGATTCTTATTTAACTAAAACGCTTTGCTTAGAAAATGATCTTCTGCATGCTAGAGATAATATAAACAATTTATCTTCTACTATTGCTTCTCTTAAGCTTGATAATGATAGTTTGAGATCCTCTTTGCAAAGATTCTTAGTTGGTCAAAAGAGTCTTAATGATATCCTACACCATACTACTAAACAAATTGGTAGACATGGTTTAGGGTATGATAGTTAGCAAGGGAACAACAAAGATAAAGGACTTCCAATATTCCATGGAGAATGCTCTAGTTCCAAGACAATGGGCACATGCAACTATTGTAATGAAATTGGTCATTATTCTTATTGTTGTCCTTTTAGGAAAGCACCCAAGAGAAATAGGACTTGGGTTGCTAAACTAACCCCTCCGGACCCAAAAATATGATTGGGGACCATTTCATCTTTCTTCTTGTAGGTACTTGCAAATGGATTGACTTGAGCTATTGAATTGCAAATTGACTTGTCAATCCACATAAAAGAAGAAAGGTGAGATGTGTAGAGGGTGACAACAAGTGGAAAAGGCAATGGTAAGCACAAAGGTAAAGGTTTTATTGCTTATAACATTTTCTAACTTGTTTTTGTCAAGTTATTGTGCACTATACATATGATTTTTGAGTCAAAAGTGGCATTTTGTGATTCTCTTCACACTCTTGCTCAAAAACTGTTTCTAATGCTTCTATAGTGCATTACTAACTTTCTTAGACATTTTTGGATATGGAATGTATGTTTAGTATGCCTTTAAATATCTTTTTGTGAATTATATGTGCTGTTTGACAGCTGGTCTGTCGGTCGAGTTTACCCTATTTGAAACTCGACCGATAGGCACCAATGGGTGTTGCCAACAGCTGTAATCGGTCGAGTTGTCAATGCACAGAACTCGACCGATTACACTGTGCACAGAATATACATTTGGCTTATTGAATGAGAATTTCCCTCTCAACTAGATTTTCTCAACCAATAGCCTTATTCTTTGGCACTCTCATTTGGTACCTTTATATATGCATATTTCCATGTTCTAAATTTCCTATCTTGCTTACAACTCTATCTTTCAAATTGCTCTAAAGTGGTATATCTATATCTTGCAATTACTTGCTTTGAGTTGTTTTGCAGGTTTTGATGATGATCTCTTTGGATCTCTTGGTTGTGTCTAAAATTTCTTCCGTTGTACTCGAACTTGCTACATCTATATAGGTGTATATCTTGTTTTGATACAACCTTGAGGTTCTTAGTGGTAATCATCTTTTGGTAAGGATGCATATTTGTATGTGATTTATATCCCTTCATGCTTCTAAAATTGCATATCTCTTTGTTTGGATATATCTCTACATCTACTCATAGCTTGCTCTTTAACTTGTGTATCTTTTGGTATCACTTGCTATGATCTAGATCCTACTAGTAGTCCTAACTTGTGATATCATCTACTAGTAGTTCACATACATGTAGTTCTAACCTTGTTTATTATTGGCATCTTTGCTCATCTATATGATATGCTTGTATCTTGTCTCATACATGCTCAAGATTGTTCCTTGAATTGCATATCTACTATCTTGAGTTGCTTGCATAACATTGTGATGCAGGGTACAAAGATCTACATTGTATGTAGAAATTGGAGTTTTTTTTTATTTTATGCAGATTTTGCTCCAGTTTCAGTTCTTGCTGCAAGTGTAGTGTTTTTCATACAGAAACAACCTTATGAGTAAGACTCATTGCCTTGCGATGAGCTCTGATGGTTTTGGTCAAAATCCGTCATCTTGAGGGTCAAAATTGTGTTTGATTATTTTTCTGCAACACTTTATCTTGCTTTGTGGGTTGTTCAAGTATATGCTTTAACTTGCTTTTCTTTCTATGCTTGTACAAGTCCCTATCTATGCTCTTCTACTCTCCTTATATATATTTATGTTATCTCCTCTCTCTTTAACAAGTGATGTTTCTTATTTCTTCATAACCCCACTTTTTGAAATGACAAAGGGGGAGAAAGGTATGTCTTCTTTTGACAAAAGAGGAAGAAGGCATGTCTTACATGAAGAAGAGAAGCATGTCCATATAAAGGGGAGAAGGTAAATGGGAGAATACATATATGTGTATAACATATATGAGTAGAAGACATAGTTTCTATAAATGTTATGAAAGCTAACCATGCAGGAGAAATAGCATCAATTGTGGGGGAGTATGAAAACTCCATGCGCATCAATTGAGGGGGAGCATATGAACTCAATTCCATTGAAACCCCTAGGTTTCTCCAAAGGTATGAATTTACTTAAAAGCTTTCAATACATTTATGGAATGGTTTGTCATCTTCAAAAAGGGGGAGATTGTTGACTCAAGGTCAATTAGGTCAATGTTGACTCACGTATAAACGGACTAAACCCGTGTTTTGATGATGACTAACCATTCCGCATATTGGTGTCTAATGTCTCTACTTGAGTGATTTCAGATTAGGTATATACACACTCCAAATGCCCTAACTTGCGCATCTCAAATTGGAGAAAAGACAAGTCAAAGTCATACAAGTGCACATTTTTATAATATGATGTATATCCTTTAGAATCATGTTGTAAATCACTTGTAAAGATTGTATGACTTGTAATTAAGATTAGAAAAATATCAGGAGCACTTAGATCGAATATTAGAGCACTTTTAATGCAAATTAGAAAATGGATTACAGGCACTTGGTCGGTCGAGTTTCCCTAGCTCGAAACTCGACCGATCAACCTTGGTCAATTTTCTGAAGATTGCATCGGTCGAGTTGTGCACTCACAGAACTCGACTGATCGGGTAGCAGGCCATTTTTAGTTGAAATAGTCAGTCGAGTTTTGTCAGGAGAAACTCGACCGATCATTTGAATATCAATTTGCCTCTTACTTGGTCGGTCGAGTTACCCCCTTTGAAACTCGACTGATTACACTGTACGAAAAAGTGCAAAAAAGTGCTTCTAGCCATTGTGGAGTTGCAACAAGTGAAAATAGATCCGTTGCAAGCCACAAAATGGCTAGTTTTCGTTCACAAGTGTTCCCAAAGGCTAAGAGGCATCCCCAGCTATAAATAGGACCCCTTGGGCTTCATTCCAAGGTTGAGCATTCATTGCAAAATCGATGTGAGGTTCCTATTCTATAGCTGAGTGCTTTCTACAGCCTCCTCTCTCTCTCTAAGCTTAATCACTTGCTACATCCATTAGAGTGTATAGGAAATATGTAAGAGAGCTAGTCCTACATGTATATCTTGTGAGGCTCTCACTTCCACCACCTCCATATCTCTCATTTCAAATCATGAAGATGAAGGTTCTCTCTCTTGTCCAAGAGAGGTGAAGAAGAACAAGGGAAGGAGTCCCTTGGTGAAGATCAAGGCTGAAGACTTAGAGCTAGAGTGGGTAAGCCCTTGGAGAAGGCAGAAGACTCAAGCTCAAGTGGGTAAGTTCTTGGTGGAAGCTTCTCCGAGTGAAGGTGAAGTCAAAGGCAGAAGATCCAAGAAGAGTGGGTAATTCCTACAAGGCTGAAGACTTGTGCAAGAGTGGGTAAGTCCTTGGAGAAGGCCGAAGACTCTTGCAAAGTGGGTAAGTCCTTGGTAAGGTTGAAGACTCTTTGTTTTGGATAGGTAAGTCTTTTGTTTGGTCATGTATTGTATGTCTTATGTTACAACCCCAAATTTTGGGTTCATTTGGTGAGAAATGTAATTTCTCATATTAAAGATCTTTGGACAAATAATATAATTTGTAATGAATAAATGGATTTCATTTAAAATATCCTTGTTGTTTGATTTGTGGGCTTTATTGGCTATTGGGCCCAATAACAAGTAAATTCAATTAATTAATGAATAATTGAATATTTGAGAAAAGAAAGAGGTAGAAACCTCTAGAAGGCAAATCCAAGGAGGGATTTCGTGCCTCTTGGGTTCCTTGGGTACCAAGGAATGCAAAGTTGCATAAAGAGAGCAATAATAAAAGACGAGATCAATTAAGTATTTCTTTATTAAGAAAGAAATTGAAAATATTGATGAAATATGGAAAATAAGTGAAAAGGAGTATATTTGAGTTATCCTTGGTGAAATTTCGTATCCCAAGGATTCCTAATGTTGAAACGAATACCAATAAGGAAAATAAAAGAGAAAACCTCAAAAAGATATTTTTAATGAAGAAATAAACAAGATAATGTGAAATAATGCATATTGATGCATTTAAGGATAATGAGTATTCCTTAAAAAGAAATTTCGAATTATTAGAGTTTCTTGGGATCCAAGGAGTCCCAATGAAGAAGGAGGAAAGAGGAAATACCATGATTGCAAAATAAGAAGATAAAGTGAAACTATATTAATAAATTTCATGGTTTTATTAAAGAAGTGGCATCTTCTACAAAAAGAAAATATAAATTTTGTGACTAATGGATTAAAAGCCAAGAATAAAGAGTATAGGGGAAAAGGTTTTCGAAATACCCAAATAATATAGTTATATTAAAGGATAATAATGAGAGAAAAGGTTGCTTCTTATCTAAGGAAGATAAGTTTCCTTTTGGGAGAAGAATTTGAGTCCTCGTGAAGGCACACGTTAGGAATTCTTTGCTCACCCTTATATAAGAGGGTAGATCCTCCAATGTGAGTCTAGGAAAGATCCCGCACACTTCTCTCTCCCATATTCTTGTTTCTAGCATACAAAACCCTAGCCATGGGGGTTAATCTAACCTAGAGTGAGGTGGAGCGGTGAACGGGATCTTGATGGGGGAAACGATGCTCCCAGACCCCTGAAGAAGAGTCCCAACCATCATCCCTTGACCCTAGCGGCTGCACGACGCTGCAGAACGGCTGCAGTGCAGTCATGGTTGCAGGCCGTGTAATGGAGGACCGGTCATTCTGGCTGTGAAGAAGAGGTGCCCGTAGGTGCGTGGAGGCACGGCGGGGTCAGAAGGGTGGTTTCCGGCAAGCTTCGGGCCTGGAGGTGGAGGGAGGCGACGAAGAACTGCTGCAGACGGCCGTCGTTAGGGCTGCTCGCGAGGTGGAAGATGAGCTGGACGGTTTTGACGAAAATGACCCTCCTAAACATGAAGAAATGGGTAGCCGTGCTGGGGCTATCTTGGTAATTTGGTTATAAACTCTAAAGCAGGCCGGGTTGCATGCTGGAGGCGACGTGGCGACTTCCAATTGGTTCAAAAAGGTATTTCTTGCAAATTTCATAACTAAAAATTGGTAGCTCCGATGAGATCATACAAAATATGAAAATTTCTTAGAAAATCGAGAGGAATCTAAATAAAATATATTTAGAGCCTAATTCTGATTTCAATTCGAAAAGTAATGGAGGTTATTAGCTTTAGATGTAATAATGTTTAAAGAACCCTACTTTGATATGATTAAAGTGATTAGTAAGGTTTAATAGCTGATTAAAGTGGATATTAGCATGTTAATGATAAAAAGGAACTTTAGAAAGAAAAAGGATGAACTTTTCATATAATTAGTTAATTTGGAATTTCGTATGCATGAATATACTTTAATGGGCCTTGAAACCCTAATGTTGATTAATTTGACTCTTAATGGCTTTAATTGATTAATTTCATTATTAAAGTAGGAATATGCTATTTCGAGCATTAGAGTTCCTAATTTGTGGATAAATACCCTAAAGGTGGTAATTAGGGTTTTCTCATGAATAAAAGGTGAATGGAGTTCATATGGAATTAGACCATAATGAATTATGAGTTGTTAATCCGAAAGAAACTAAAGGTGATAATTGAGTCTAATGACCTTGAAATAACTTAAAAGGGTAAAGAAGGTAGTTTTGGTATAAAAGAGAAATAATCGACTTTAATTTGGCGTATGATGTTGAAGTTAGGGTTTATGAACTAAGAGAGCATTTAATATGATAAAAGCGTTAAGGAGGCAAAAACCCTAACAAAACCCTAATGTGCTCTGGAAAGCCTAAGGTGGAATCCAAGTCTAGCTTTAGAATGTTCTGGATAAACTATAACACTTGGATCCCATGCATTAATTGCAGGATATTGTTGATTGCTTGTTGATTGATTCTTTACCCTTATTGCTTGGACAATCAAGTTGCTCTGGATCAGGTATGTGGTTAATTATGAATAACCGCCTTAGTTTCCCGATGATTTTTCGAATGGTTAATCGCATTGAATGCAAATTATCAATTAGGATGTTCATACTTGCAAATTATAAAGTCACTATGATTATCACATTAATAATAGAAGTATGGATTCTCACACCTACATGCCACTCTGATGGATGATGCCAAAGGTCAGGCCCAGATGGGTAGACCAATGGACACCTTGAGTGGTGACCCCAGGCACCAAGAAGGTGGCCTATGATATTGCATGACTAGTGGACACCATGAGTGGTGACCCCCAGGCACCAAGCTCGGGATTGAGAAGGTGGCCTTAAGTCATTGGCAAAGGGCACCCCAAGGTGGGTATGCCAGGGTTAGGGCAAAAGTGGTGGAGAATGTCATATTGAAAAGTGTAAATTAGCTTGTTAATTAATTTGATTGTGATTATTAAATTGTTATCCATATTTGCAAGATTTTGGTTGTTCCCACATACCATTATATTTCGATATACTGACCGACGTTTTGTTTGTCGGCGTTTTAGGAACAACAATTGAAAGAACAAATAGTAAAGTGACACATTGCAGAAATAGAAATAAAGTGCAAGGAGGATTAGATAGACTAATTCAAGACCATGATAGATAGATTTACAAGGTTTTCAAAGGTAAGTACAGTTTTAATTTTATACCAAATTCCAGTTAGTTAGTAGAATTTCATAATTTTTATTGATTATTTGTCGAACCTTTGATCCTGTTAATTGGATAACGACACCGACCTTTCGGTCTCCCTTAATTGGGGGTTATCGAGAGGCGGGGTCGTTACAGTGCAATAGTTTGGAAGTTCTAGAGGTTGACCTCTCTAGGCAAGTGGACTGACACACTTCTAGTTTGAAGTGTGGAACCACTCTAAATAGCTTGTCTAATTGGTGCATGTTCAATCTCTCTCATCCTTGCTATGCATGTTTTAGTTGCACTCAAATTAGCTATTTAGCAACCTTATCTTGTCATATATCTTGAAGGTTTAATGAATTTTGTTTAAGTGCTTTCAGCTCTTTTCACCCCCCCTCTAGAGCATCTAATCATCTATCTAGGATCTAACAATATAACTTGAACTCAATTATGTTATTACTTACCATCAATCTTGCCATAGTTGTTGATTTACTTTCAATTCGAAATCTCTTGCATAATTGATGAATCCATGAGATCTATTAGTGACCTAGGACTGTTTTCCATGAACTAGAACAGTATGAACAAGAGTCTAGAGGTTAATTATGATGACATCATCATGGCTCAACCCAATATTTGGTTGAATCACCTCTAACCCAATAAGGTGAAGTGAACATATCACTAACATGATACCATGAGGATGCATACACCTTATACATGATATGATGATGAAATAGATACCTTGTGCATGATATGGTGTCAAGAATACACCATGTGCATGATATGAGGTCCAGTATACACCTCATGCACAATATGGAGTCAAGTATATACTAAAACCTGATATGACAAACCCTAGATGATGAGTAACCCGATATGGTGATATGAATATATCACTAGCATGATATGTGATGAATTATACCTCATGGATGATATGAGTGACACATACACACACCTTGTGAATGATATGGGGTCAAGCACACACCTTATACACGATATGATGTTGAGTATATACCCTAACCCGATATTATGTTGAAACACATGGTGTTGTGAAATCCGATATGCATTGGAACCCCACACCCCTATCGATTTGTACACTTGATCTAGTTGAGACTAATCAGTTGTCTAGCCTATTACTCATCACATGATGAAGGGTAG
Organism: Alisma plantago-aquatica; assembly: GCA_963693085.1. Classification (NCBI taxonomy): domain Eukaryota; kingdom Viridiplantae; phylum Streptophyta; class Magnoliopsida; order Alismatales; family Alismataceae; genus Alisma; species Alisma plantago-aquatica. The sequence goes on along the minus strand of OY856410.1, from coordinate 1,083,796,910 downwards.
GATGATACCATGAAGGTTGTGATGGGATATGAGCATAAGGGTCAAACCCGTTATGCAAGCCCTAAAGGTTGAGTAACCCGATATGGATGCACAGACAGGTGATGAGGATACACCTCTATACCCAATATGGAAACATACCTACACCTCTATACCCGATATGAAGGAAGCACCTCAATCTAATACACTTGGTTGAGTAACACATGTAGTGTGTTATGTCAAATGATACTTTAAGACATAAAGAGTTTAATGCATTTTGATATATATGGGCCAATGTACCTTGAGAGAAGGATTGAGCTAACCTAATGGAGTATGATGTAATCAATATCCTAGAAAGGATGAAAGAGAAACTTATACTTGTAAAATAATCATTTAATCAGTATACATTGATACTCCTAATATGTGTGGAGTATGAATTAGGGTTTTTATTCTTGATGAATGTACTTAAAAACCCTTAAAAACTTAAAAGAGGAAACCTTAAACCAATTGAAGGGTAATGATATGATTTGAAACCACAATTGGTTATTAAAGGGAAACCCTAACCCTAATTATGGGAAGGTTTTATTTCTCTTTTATTGCACGGTGATGATAGGTATTTCATATTGAAACCATGCTGGTATCATGAGATAATGAGCATAGCTAAGTATGAGCTATGATGTTTCATATAATACAGATTATATGGGTCTTGTAAGTCATGTGAGATACTTGTACAACAAGTATAATGTTTATATAGGTCTTATGACCTAGAGATGGTTGGTGCCTAGTGAGAGGTGATAAGATGTTTATAAAAATCTCATGATTTAGAGATTGATGTAAGAGATGGCAATGTTCAAAATGAACTAGGAAAATGGAAACCCAGTAACATAATAATAATAATAATAATAATAATAATAATAATAATAAATGGTTATACAGATAATAATGAAATCTTGGTCATACATGCATTATGGTTATAGCCAAATAAGGGCTATAGTTTTTTGGAATATGATAAAGTAAGATATGAGGAATACTTGTATCATGTAAAGAATGTGAAGGCATATGATGGCTTGACCAAGGTATAATGCATAGTAAAGGTGATGTGGTATTGAATGATGAGTTTAAAGGATTGATATCCCATGATGAAAGTAAAAGGGAAACATAAAGGTATCCCAACTACTATGAAATCCTTAGCAATATGGACATCATATCATAGGATTGGTATAATCCAATACCTGGATATAATTTCACATGATTGGTATAATCCAATACCTGGATATAATCTCACACGATTGGCATAGTACAATACCTGGATATAATTGCACAAGATTGGTATAATCCAATACCTGGATGTAATTGCACATGATTGGTATAATCCAATACCTAGATATAGTTTTACAAGATTGGTATAATCGAATACCTGGATGTAGTTTCATAGGATTGTTATAATCCAATACATAGATATAATCTCATGGGATTGGTATAATCCAATACCTGGATATAATTTCACATGATTGGCATAATCCAATACCTGGATATAATGGCACATGATTGGCATAATCCAATACCTGGATATAATTGCACATGATTGGTATAAACCAATACCTGGACAGAACATAATGATGTATATTCACATGATTGGTATAACTCAATACCTGGCTAGTAGAATGGCTGAGGCCAACAATTAGAAATGAGAGTGATTCATGGATATCATACCATGACAATATTATCACAGGATAAGCTTGAGATGTTGGTATAATATGAGAGGTATATGATACACATGTCCTTCATATTCCTTATAAAGTGAATAGATGATTTATAGCTCTAGCATAGACAATTGCAATTCTTTAAGAGATGAGAATGTTCTAATCTGCTTATCAATAGTGATTAATCTTGCTTATTAATATAAAAGAACCTTTGCTTAGTATTATACTATTTACCTCTGATAATAACATTGTTGGCAAAGAGTTATATCTCTCGCTGGGACAATTGTCTCACCCCGTGGGATCCAAAATTTTTAGGTGGACGTACACGAGGAGGTAGAGACCACTGTGCAAAGGAATGATAATAATAGTAGGGACAACAGTACTAGCTCAGGTTGAGTGTATTGTTTGTCATATCTTGTAGATAGAAGTCTTATGTGTCATCTCTATACTCTCAAGTCCTTGGATTTAGTATGTGATGGTTTTATGAACGATCTAAGATTTTGTCTTGATTACTTATAGGGTTTTATGTTGATTATGTATAATGTTTGACAAAGCAACTGTTATATGTTATCCTTGAAATGAGATGGTACAAAGCATGTACAATGTGAACCATGAGTATATAAAGTTTGGTTCTTCCTTTAAGAGAGTTTCTTCAAAATGGATCTTTTTTTATTATCGAGAGAACTGCCCCCGTAGAAGCGCCACTTTTGTGACCCCCCTAGACAGTGTAAAACTCTCGGGCCCCGAGCACCCCGCACACTCGGGAACCGGTTAAAGTACACAGTTGGTCGGCCTGCACGACGAGTACCATTTTGGAGGTGGCCGCTGGGTTTCGAACCCGGGTCCCTTCATGTGGGGACACCATGTCGAACCACCTGAACCACTCCTCCCCGACGAAAACATATCTCTTTGCAAAATGGTTTTAATTTTAGTGATTTTGTTAATATGCTATTTATGATTATTCCGAATAATTAGTGACGATTTGGCTGTCAATTTGGTCACGGTCATAACATATTTGACTTGTAGGTGCCACAAAAGGGCCGTAGTAGAGGTTGGGTGTTTGAGAAGTATATAATAACGGGGAGGCATGGCCTGGTGATAGTAGTAAGGTTGAAGGGAAAAACTTGACATTACGTCTAAGTAGTGGTGTCTGACTAATTAGAAAAGAGAAAATCTATTTGACCTCACCACAACCATCATCGAGCAGAGCAGGGGTAAGGAGAATAGGTGGCTATTTACTAATGAGGCTTCCTATAAATTACTGCATACACCTAGGTGAGGGGCTTCTAGAGCCGGCCAATGTGTCTACTACCAGGTTGATGATTCTGAGATCGATATTTGGGTGGCTAGGGTGAGCGTGGGGGCTGAGAAGGATGAGCGGAAGGGAAGGAATAGGAAGGAGAGGGAGATGAGAGTTGGAAGGGAGAGAAGAAGAAATAGATGAGGAGAAGGAAGAGGTGAGAAAGAATGGGAGAGGAGGATGCGAATGACATCTGTTTCACTTGTTGAGGTTGGTATGCCCTACACAAGAGATGAGAATGTGAAAGGGGGAGAAGTAATGCTCAACGTTACATTGATGGTTACATTAAATCAATTAAGGAACAAAGTTTTAAATGAATTAAATTCATCGGAGCTAGGATACCAACCATTTAAATGTATGGTCAAATGGAGTCCAATTGACACTAAAATTGTCAACTTAGCTAATTAAGGTGCGATGATCTCAATTTTAACATCATTCTTGTTGCTAAAAAATGTTCACTATTTTATTTCATTACTCAATGAGTTTAGTATGTAATCAATTAAAACCTTCTTTAATTATTATCATACATTTTTGTTTTTTTATTCTTTTATTTCCTTGCATCAAATTGACTCAAAAAATCCAATCCAAGTGTCTATTTAATTAATTGGTGAAATGGGTATACTTAACTCCCAAATGAACACTTAATTCATTCATTTCTCATCAATCCTTATAAAAAAGAATATTGATTAAAACATTGTAAATCTTGACTTCAAATGAACTAAATTAATTTAATACAAGGAGTATAATGTAATACTAACATAACTAAAACGTGTCTTAGAATAATGAGGGTTGACGTAAATACCCGGGATTTGGGTATGTTACATGGGCAACGACAACGACTGTGTTGAGTGGTGGCGGCAGACCCAATGTAGGTACATGAATGTTAGAGAAGAAGAAGGATCGGGGTGACGGTGGATGAGAGTAGAAAAGTTGTAGGTGACCATGCTTCTGCATTGTAGGTGACAATCAGGAGGCTGATTCTGTCACCAAGAAGAAGATGTGTTGGAGGAGTTATAGGGAATCTAGGGAAGCTAGAGGCGATCCTAGTGGAGGAACTTGAGGTGAATAAAGGAGGGGGTGCCACCGTTTTAGGTTCCAGAATGGTCTTTGATCTGGCCACTACAGTAGGCAATGGCAGTACGATGGCCATAGGGAAACAAAATGACTAGTGGCTGAGGTTCTGGTTGCACAAAGGAAGAGAGGGAGATATAGGAGGATAGGAACTGAAGGGGAAAAAGAAAATGGAAGGGAAGAGGGGATGACGACTGTCGTTTCCAGTCATTGCAACTAGCGCACCCAAAATGGTCATCGCGTGTGTGATGGGATGCGTGAGGGGAAGGAGGTGTTACAAGGAGAGTAATTAACACTAGTTTAATTTTAATTGATGGCATTCATATATATTAGTGTTTGTATATTCAATCAACTAATTAAGAGGGTAATGGAAGTCCAATTGATTTGAAAATAAGTGTTTATGGTAATTAGGGCATGAGGAATTCGATTTTGGCCTTATATTTACCTTTTAATAGCATCTCCTATTATATTTTTTACTTGTCTTTAACTATTTTGTTAATGTAATTATTTCATTTAATGACACCAATGATTCACAATATCTTATTTTAATTTAATTTCTTCATCCTTTACTCTTACTAGTGTTCTAGAGGATCAAACTTTATTATTTGGGGCATTCATACATCATATCTAGTATTTCTTTTTATTATGCTTGTTTTACATTTAAACCCTTTACGTAGTGTATATTTTTGAAGCATATTGAAACTGAGTTTCTAATCATAATATAATTTTTGAGTATAATGAATTATTTTATTTTTATAAAATGGTTCTAAGGAAAGAGGAGGTGAGTAAGGTACTAAGAGTCGGGTATGCTACACATGTCTTGTAAATGATTTGATTAATAATAAAGGCAATCTTCAAATTTATTCAGTTTTATTCAATTATGAGATGATGATGAAACATAATAAATGTCTAAAGAATGACATTACTCAATGATGTACATCTTTTGGTTGAGGACCTACGAAATGAGATCATGTACATATCAAGAGTAGATGCATTCATGTTATGTCTCTAGTCAGATGTTATTGTGGAAGGTTGATAGACAACCATAACACAAAAGACTAGAGTCAACAATAACACAACACACTAGAGTGTGTTGGTTGATGACAAAATCTCATTAAGTCATAATATTTAATATCAAACAAAACACATAGGTACTTGTTAGATAACAATGTATAAGACAAACCCACCTTGAGTGTGATGCATGGAAACCATAATTGGTAGTCAGAATCATCTCTCATAGTGATGGTGGTGACTGTGGTTCTTAGACCTGAAGTCACTACACTAATCACATGTTGTTTGGTGTACTTTGACATCATCAAACGTGATCTTGAATAAGGATTTCCATAAAGGTGATGCTCAAATGCACTACAACACATAGGGAGTGAGTGTGAGTGATGTAGATGAGATTTTTTCCTCCTATAGGAGATCGATATCCTAGTCACTTGATAAGAGAGATTAAGTAACATATTGTAACATCCTTGACTTGGGTTTAGGGCTAACCCTATTTGTTTGGCTTAAATAAGTTTCTTAGAACTTTAATATAAACTTATAAAGTATTTTATTATGGTGTGACAAACTTATGTTGCAAGTTTGGTCCTGTTTGAATGATGTTTGAGCAATGTTCTTTTATTATTGGACCAAAATGCAATTTACCCAAGATAAGGGGTTATATTGCAATATGTCACATGTTAAATGTACCTCATGTGTTTTAGTATCATAATAGAGAGAATTATTCTAGTTGGTGGCTTGTGGAAGCCTGAATTCCAAGTTTGAACTTGTTTGAATAATGCTAGTACCAATTTTGGCACAAGTTGTAATTTACCCAAAATGTAGGGTTGATATGCAAATTAAAACATCTAGAGTGTACCTATTCCATCATAGTATCATTTAGAGTATATATAAACGAGGATAAACCATGTTTGAATCATGTATAAGTGATAGTATTCTTGGTGATAAAAAGACCAAGAAAGGGTTGAATGTGAAACCCTAACTAGAGTTGTATCGAGTTATAGAGTTCATATGAGAGTGCCTATCGGCCAAGGATCCATAGGGGGGTATCATATCAGTTTGTGAACTATTATCCTTGTCCATGATGGTCAAATAACCTCAAGGAGGTGAAGTGTATCAGTTTACAACTTCCTTGGAAAAGTTGTATCGGGTTGTGAATAAAGTGGTGATTGAGTTGAGATATCTTATCCAACAAGATAAGTGATTGCCGAAATATCATCTTTAGATTATAATCTAGTGTTTTGCATGTCAATATAAATGTGACTGCATGCAAGTAAACGTGTCAACCATGCATGGACACGTGGCTCCTAGTAGCTTTAAAATGATGACACCTCATATACACTTTCTTTCATGAGCTTCAACTATATATACCATTCCTTTCACCTATAAGTGAAAATTTTGAAATTTATCACCCTCTTGCTCTTAGATATCATGCATAGAGTATTAGTATCATGCATAGGTGAAGTAGTATTGTTCATAGAGCCTTGGTATCGGCCATAGCAAAGTGATATCAGCCAAGTGAAGAGATATTGTCCACAAGTGAGGGATATCAACTACAAGTGGTGAGGTATCGTGCATAGTGCTGAGGAGCTCAAGTCTTAGACCTTTGAGAAGCTCATATTAAACCTTGGGAATGTGAAGATTTGGAGTTTGGAGATTTGAAGTTGCTCTTGAGGCTGGTTATATAACTTGAACTCAACTATGTTATTACTTACCATCAATCTTGCCATAGTTGATTATTTACTTTCAATTTGAAATCTCTTGCATAATTGATGAATCCATGAGATCTATTAGTTACCTAGGACTGTTTTCCATGAACTAGAATAGTAAGAAAAAGAGTCTAGAGGTTGATTATGATGACATCATCATGGCTCAACCCGATATTGGGTTGAATCACCTCTAACCCGATACAGTGAAGTGAACTTATCACTAACATGATACCATGAGGATGCATACACATTATACATGATATGATGATGAAGTAGATACCTTGTGCATGATATGGTGTCAAGCATACACCATGTGCATGATATGACGTCAGGTATACACCTCATGCACGACATGGAGTCAAGTATATACTAAAATGTGATATGATAAGCCCTAGATGATGAGTAACCCGATATGGTGATATGAATGCACCACTAGCATGATATAATGATGAATTATATCTCATGGATGATATTAGTGACACATAGACACACCTTGTGCACGATATGGGGTCAAGAACACACCTTATACAGGATATGATGTTGAGTATATACCATAACCCAATATGATGTTGAAACTCAACATGGTGTTGTGAAATCCGATATGCATTGGAACCCCACACCCCTATCAATTTGTACACTTAAGCTAGTTGAGACTAATCAGTTGTCTAGCATACTACTCATCAAATGATGAAGGGTAAGATGATACCATGAAGGTTGTGATGGGATATGAGCATAAGGGTCAAAACCGATATGCAAACCCTAAAGGTTGAGTAACCCAGTATGGATGCACAATATGGTGATGAGAATACACCTCTATACCCAATATGGAAGCATACCAACACCTCTATACCCAATATGGAGAAATTACCTCAATTTAATACACTTGATTGAATGATACATGTAGTGTGTTATGCCAAATGATACATTAAGACATAAATAGTTTAATGCATTTGATAAATATGGGACAATGTACCTTGACAGAAGGATTGAGCCAACCTAATGGAGTATGATGTAATCAACATCCTAGTGAGGGTGAAAGAGAAGCTTATACTTATATAATAATCATGTAATGAGTATACATTGATACTCCTAATATGTGTGGAGTATGAATTAGGGTTTTTATTCTTGATGAATGTACTTGAAAACCCTAATCGGCTTAAATGATGAAACCTTAACCCTAATGAAGGGTAATGATATGATTTGAAACCACAATTGGTTATTAAAGGGAAACCCTACCCTAATTATGGAAATGTTGTATTTCTCTTATGTTGCATGGTGATGATAGGTATTTGATATTGAAACCATGCTGGTATCATGAGATAATGAGCATCTAAGTATGGGCTATGATGTTTCATATAATATAGATTATATGGGTCTTGTAAGTCATGTGAGATACTTATACAACAAGTATAATGTTTATATAGGTCTTATGACCTAGAGATGGATGTTGCCCAATGAGAGGTGACAAGATGTTTATAAAAGTCTCATGATCTAGATATTGATGTAAAAGATGGCAAAGTTCAAAATGAACTAAGGAAATGGAAACCCAGTAACATCATAATAATAATAAATGGTTATAATAATAATGAAATCTTGGTCATACATGCTTTATGATTATAGCCAAATAAGGGCTATAGTGTTTTGAATATGCTTAAATGAGATATGAGGAATACTTGTATCATGTAAAGGATGTGAATGGGTATGATGCCTAGTAAAGGTGATGTGGAATTTAGTGATGAGTTTAAGGGATTGATATGCCATAATGAAAGTGAAAGGGAAACATAAAGGTATTCCACTACTATGTAATCCTTAGCAATATGGACATGATATAATAGGATTGGTATAATCCAATACCTAGATATAATTTCACAGGATTGGTATCATCCAATACCTAGATATAGTTTCACATGATTGGTATAATCCAATACCTGGATATAATTTCATAGGTTTGGGATAACCCAATACCTGGATATAATTTCACAGGATTGGGATAACCCAATACCTAGATATAATTTCACATGATTGGGATAACCCAATACCTGGATATAATTCACAGAATTGGGATAACCCAATACCCGTATATAATTTCACAGGATTAGGATAACCCGATACCTGGGTATGATCTCACAAGATTGGCATAATCCAATACATGGCTTTAATTTCATAGGATTGGCATAATCCAATACATGGCTACAATTTCACAGGATTGGTATAAACCAATACCTAGACGGAACATAATGATGTAGATTCACATGATTGGTATAATCCAATATCTAGCTAGCAGATTGGATGAGGCCAACAACTAGAAATAAGAATGATTCATGGATAACATACCATGATAATATTATCACAGTATAAGCCTGAGATGTTGGTATAGTATGATGGGTAAATGATACACATGTTATTCATATTCCTTATAAAGTGCATAAATGATTTACTGCTCCATCATAGATAGTTGCAATTCTTTTAAAAGATGAGAATGTTCTAATCTTCTTATCAATAGTGATTAAACTTGCTTATTAATATAAAAAAAACTTTGCTTAGTTTTATACTATTTACCCGTGATAATAACATTGTTGGCGGAGAGTTATATCTCTTGCTGGGACAATTGTCTCACCCCGTGGGATCTACGATTTTTAGGTGGATATGCACGAGGAGGTAGAGACCGTTCTGTAGAGGAATGATAACATCAGTAGGGACATCGGTCACAACTCAGGTTGCGTGTATTGTCTGTCATGTCTTATAGATAGAAGTCCTATGTGTCATCTCTGTACTCTCAGGTCTTTGGATTTAGTATGTGATGGTTTTATGAATGATCTTAGATTTTGTCTTGATTACTTTGAGGGTTTTATGTTGCTTATGTATAAGGTTTGATAAAGCAATTGTTATATGTTATCCTCGAAATGTGATGGTACAAAGTATGTATAATGTGAACCATGATGAATATAAAGTTTGGTTCTTCCTTTAAGAGAGTTTCCTGGAAATGGATATCTTTACAAAATGGTTTTAATTTTTAGTGATTTTTGTTAATCTACTGTTTATGATTATTCCACATTATTAGTGACATTTTAGCTGTCAATTTGGTGACGGTCATTACAAGTTTGGTATCAAAACTTAAGGTTCGCTAAGTCTACATAGACATAGGACTAAGGTGTTGAGTCTGTTCTAGTGTTCTCCAGTATATCTTATAGTGACTTCTGCTTATCCAGAAGGAGGGATATAGCTTAAATATGTCTTGAGAACACAAGGATCACGTTGCTGAGAGAAATGTTGTTGCACCAGTAGGAGGTGCAAGGGATCAAGCAAGAGTGGAATCAGTGCTTGAGAATCCCCATTTTGATGAATCTATGATAGAAAACCCAACTTTTCATGCTCTTTTTGGACAAGTCATGACCACCATAATGCATATGGAAGACCAGATGCCAGCACCAGCACCTAGGGCATCAACTCCCAATGAGGGACATGGGTCTAGTAAGACTTTTGAATGACTACACCATGTAGGAGATATGGAATATGTTGGGACAACTGACCCAGTAGATGTTGATCTATGGCTCACTGAGTTAGAAAAGGCTTTTAAGATCCTTAGTATCCCAGATGCGAAAAAAGTCAAACATGTTGTATACCTTTTGAAGGGTTGTGCTGGCCATTGGTGGGACATAGAATAGGTAAAGAGGAATGATGAAGAGGTTGGTTCGAAGGAATTTCGTCAAGAATTCATCAATAAGTATTTTCTACAAACATACTTAGATGAAAAGATCTTAGATGAAAAGATCTCACAGTTTGAGAAGGTTTGACAAGGAACCATGTCAATTAATGAATATGAAGCTAGGTTCATGGAACTTTTTAGTTTTTTCCTCAAATGGCTCCAACTAAAATATTAGAAGATCCAATGTTTTGAGAAAGGATTGAATGTTGAGGTGTCAATCTCAGCATCTGCATTAGAAAGTGGAGAGAGATTTGCCACATTCGTGGAATCCGTTCAGAGGATAGAAATGTCTGTGACAAAGAAACATGATGCAAACCTCAAAAGGAAGTCTACACAATCATAGGAACAGTTGATTGGTGGTACTAAACAACTAAAATTTTCAGTATCACCAATTCAACCACAATATAGTACACCAATGTAATGGCCACCTGGTAAGGACCAAGGTTGGAGTATACATCCAGGAAATCCAACAGCCCTTTAGTATCAACAAGGAACTTGTCTAGGACACAACGTGAGGTCCGAGATTGTCATTAATGTGGACAAATAGGACACCTAAGGCGGCAGTGTCCAAGAAGAAATAACGAGGTGACCCAACAGTCAAGGCATAACCTGCAAAACTCACAAGGACCAAAGTATAGTGGAGTAGAAGGCTGAGGACAAAGACAAGTGTCACAGATTGGTCCATCTACTTCAGGTAGTAGAGGACAAAGGCAATAGAAGATGACAACTGACTCCATGCATTGAGTTAGTCAAGACACTAGATAAACCGTAAGAGGTAACATGTCATATATAATTTTTCATTCTGAGTTATCTTTCCTTCTCTCTGGCTATTAATTATAAGAAAAGTAGTTGTTGTTGAGCTTCCTTTAATTAGTCCTATGAGGACATGAGGAAGAGATAAGAAGGATGGGAACCTATATTCAGTCCAATATTCTATAATATGTTTTGAAGTTTCTCTCTTCATGTAGAAACGGAAGAGATGTAAAAGAAACACCTAGAGAAAATTAGAGATACTAAGTAGTAAAAATTTTAAAGAGATATTAAAAGTAAGAAACATAATATAAAACAAATGCATACCACCTAATTTCAGTTCTTGAATACCCTGGCCAGGTATTCATCTATTGAAGGCAATGTAAGTATGACACTCTTAGATTGCTATCTTTCTGATTACTCTGATCCAGTAGTCATTTTGAGACAATCTAAAGAACACAATGAAGTAGGAGATGTGGCACATATATTTCTACCACATCCTAATTATTATACGAAGGAATCTGAGATAATCACAGATCAACTTATAAACAAAATATATTTAGTATAATGTATACCTTGGTATGAGAACCTAGAGGTAACAGTTACCTGATAAGAGGTAACAATGTTTAGTGATGAACTAAGGGTTTGAATACCCAGATCTAGTAATCATAACGATGATAATGCTAAGGGATGAGAATCCCTAGTAATGTGATAAGGGACTGAGATCCCGAGTGTTATGCATTCTATGTGTTCTAAAAGAACATTGGAAGAGTACATATCTTTTTTTTTAAATATAATGTGGATGTATATAAGATCAAAAAATGTTCATAAACATACTAGACAATAACAAAGAAAGGAATGATGACATGTGATCATATTTATAGTTCTTATGATGGTGGCAAGGAACCTAAGATGAAATAAGATTAAATGACACATGAACAGTTGAAAGTTCATGCAATAGTCAAAGAAGGTGATAATCTCTTTTCTTTAATAAACAACCCTGGATAATGAAGGGGTGATAAAAAGGAATATGTTTCCTTGTTTTCTTCCCTTTTAAGGGTAGGGTAATCAAGTAAGTCTTATGACACTTGATGTGCATGTGATAGAAGTAAAATATAGATGGGTATTTTGAAAGTTTCTACTAGTCCTAGATTTTGGTTCCAAGACAAAGTTATACATGATGAGTAATGTCCTGAGATGTAAGAAAGGTCCTATTATATGTTTAATTTTAACAATAACAACAAAAGGTGGACATGATGAGGATATGATATGTTTTTGGTACATATAACGAATACCAAGGAAAGGAATCCTAGTATCCAATAAGTTTTAGTGGGGTGAGGAAGTGAGAACATAACTCCCGATAAGATGATTAATGTTGGTTACTTGGAATATCCAACTAAGAGATCAATCTAGTTACATAAAATAGTATGGACATCACATGTTAGGGGTTTATGCTCTGCATAAACATGACATCAATAAGGATGAATTAATTGAAGGGACAATAGTAGGATCATCTTGGGAAAAGCTTATTAGACTAAGTATGATTCCTTAAAATATCCCAATTTAGATCTGTTGAGGTAGCTTATACAAATAATATATAGAGACACCTCTGAGATAGTTCTTCTTTGATAGGTAGCCTCACCTTATGACAAGAAAATAAACAACTAATAGAATGGTTGGTACACGTCATAAGTAAGTTAGTGTTGTGTTAGCAAATTAGATTGGCACAACAGAAGCATGATAAGACTTGTAGTCCCAAATGGGTGACAAAACATAAATCTAGTCGTTCCTTGAAAGAGAAAATGTTAAACTTAGTGAGGGGTATGGGGAAATTCCCAAGATCAAGAATCTTATTACATAAATCCGTAAGTTGAGAGATGAAAAATCAATGAGGTTTGACACCCAAGTTATACAAAGAATAGTTGAGTATGTATGATGTATGACAGATGATGACACTGAATGGAAGGACTTTGTGTTGGTTAAAGTTCTATGGCATCTCCATGACATCAAGGTGTTAATATGGAGGCTTGATGGTATGATACATGAGAAACAATTGTCTCCCTTCATCTGGTATTTTGGGGACGAAATCCTTGTCAGGGGTTTATAATTGCAACATCCCTGACTTGGGTTTAGGGATAACCCTATTTGTTTGGATTAAACAAGTTGCTTATAACTTTAATATAAAACTCTAAAGTATTTTATTATTGTATGACAAACTTATGTTGCAAGTTTGGTCCTGTTTGAACGATGTTTGAGCAATGTTCTTTTGTTATTGGACCAAAATGCAATATGTCACATGTTAAATGTACCTCATGTGTTTTAGCATCATAAGAGAGAGAATGATGCTAGTTGGTGGCTTGTGGAAAGCCTACATTCCAAGTTTGAACTTGTTTGAATAATGCTAGTACCAATTTTGGTACAAGTTGTAATTTACCCAAAATGTAGGGTTGATATGCAAACTACCACCTCTAGAGTGTCCCTACTCCCTCCTAGTATCATTTATAGGAGAGAGAAAGGAGTATACACCATGTTTAAATCATGTATAATTGATATTATTCTTGGTGATAAAAAGACCAAGAAAGGGTTGAATGTGAAACCCTAACTAGAGTTGTATCGAGTTGTAGAGTTCATATGAGAATGCCAATCGACCAAGGATCCATAGGGGGAGTCTCATATCAGTTTGTGAACTATTATAATCGTCCATGATGGGCAAAGCACCTCAAGGAGGTGAAGTGTATCGGTTTACAACTTCCTTGGAAAAATTATATCGGGTTGTGAATAAAGTGGTGATTGAGTTGAGATATCTTATCCAACAAGATAAGTGACGGCCGAAATATCATCTCTAGATTATCCTCTAGTGTTTTTCATGTCAAGATAAATGTGAGTTCATGCAAGTACACATGTCAACCATGAATGGACATGTGGCACCTAGTAGCTTTAAAATGATGACACCTCATATACACTCTCTTTCATGAGCTTTAACTATATATACCATTCCTTTCACCTATAAGTGAAATTTTCGAAAGTTATCACCCTCTTGCTCTTAGATATCATGCATAGAGTCTTAGTATCATGCATAGGTGAAGGAGTATCGTGCATAGAGCCTTGGCATCAACCATAGAAAAGTGATATCAACCAAGTGAAGAGATATCAGCCACAAGTGAGGGATATCGGCCACAAGTGGTGAGGTATCGTGCATAGTGCTGAGGAGCTCAAGTATTGGACCTTTGAGAAGCTCATATGCAACCTTGGGAACATGAAGCTTTGGATCTTGGATCTTTGATGTTGCTCTTGAGGCAGGTTATATAACTTGAACTCAATTATGTTATTACTTACCATCAATCTTTCCATAATTGATGATTTACTTTCAATTTGAAATCTCTTGCATAATTGATGAATCCATGAGATCTATTAGTGACCTAGGACTATTGTACATGAATTAAAATAGTAAGAACAAGAGTCTAGAGGTTGATGATGATGACATCATCATGGCTCAACCCGATATTGGGTTGAATCACCTCTAACCCTATAAGGTGAAGTGAACATATCACTAACATGATACCATGAGGATGCATACACCTTATACATGATATGATGATGAAGTAGATACCTTGTGCACGATATGGTGTCAAGAATACACCATGTGCATGATATGAGGTCAAGTATACACCTCATGCATGACATGGAGTCAAGTATATACTAAAACCCAATAAGACAAACCCTAGATGATGAGCAACCCGATATGGTGATATGAATACACCACTAGCACGCTATAATGATGAATTATACCTCATTATTGATATGAGTGACACATGCAAACACCTTGTGCACTATATGGGGTCAAGCACACACCTTATACACGATATGATGTTGAGTATATACCCTAACCCGATATGATGTTGAAACTCAACATGGTGTTGTGAAATCCGATATGCATTGGAAGTCCACACCCCTATTGATTTGTACACTTGAGATAATTGAGACTAATAAGTTGTCTATCCTGTTACTCATCACATGATGAAGGGTAGGACGATACCATGAAGGTTGTGATGGGATATGAGCAGAAGGGTCAAACCCAATATGCAAACCCTAAAGGTTGAGTAACCCAATATGGATGCACGATATGGTGCTGAGGATACACCTCTATACCTGATATGGAAGCATACCTACACCTCTATACCCGATATGGAGAAAGTACCTCAATCTAATACACTTGATTGAGTGATACATGTAGTGTGTTATGTCAAATGATACATTAAGACATAAAGAGTTTAATGCATTTGATAAATATTGGCCAATGTACCTTTAGAGAAGGATTGAGCCAACCTAATGGAGTATGATGTGATCAACATCCCAGTGAGGGTGTAAGAGAAGCTTATACTTGTATAATAATCATGTAATGAGTATACATTGATCCTCCCAATATGTGTGGAGTATGAACTAGGGTTTTGATTCTTGATGAATGTACTTGAAAACCCTAATCGGCTTAAAAGAGGAAACCTTAACCCTAATGAAGGGTAATGATATGATTTGAAACCACAATTGGTTATTAAAGGGAAATCCTAACCCTAATTATGGAAAGGTTGTATTTCTCTTGTATTGCATGGTGATGATCGGTATCTGATATTGAAACCATGCTGATGTCATGAGATAATGAGCACAACTAAGTATGAGCTATGATGTTTCATATCATATAGATTATATGGGTTTTGTAAGTCATGTGAGATACTTGTACAACAAGTATAATGTTTATATAGGTCTTATGACCTAGAGATGGATGTTGCCTAGTGAGAGGTGACAAGATGTTTATAAAAGTCTCATGATCCAGAGATTGATGTAAAAGATGGCAAATTTCAAAATGAACTAGGGAATTGGAAACCCAATATCATCGTAATAATAATAAATGGTTATAATAATAATGAAATCTTGGTCATAAATGATTTATGATTATAGACAAATAAGGGATATAGTGTTTTGAATATGCTTAAATGAGATATGAGGAATACTTGTATCACATAAAGGATGTGAATGGGTATAATGCCTTGTAAAGGTGATGTGGAATTTAGTGATGAGTTTAAGGGATTGATATCCCATAATGAAAGTGAAAGGGAAATATAAAGGTATTACACTACTATGGAATCCTTAGCAATATGGCCATGATATCACATGATTGGTATAATCCAATACCTGGATATAGTTTCAATTGATTGGTATCATCCAATACCTGGATATAGTTTCACAGGATTGGTATAATCCAATACCTGGATATAATTTCACAGGATTGGGATAACCCAATACCTGGATATAATTTCACAGGATTGGGATAACCCAATACTTGGATATAATTTCACAATATTGGGATAACCCAATGCCTGGATATAATTTCATAGGATTGGGATAACCCAATAACTAGATATGATCTCACATGATTGGCATACTCCAATACCTATCTTTAATGTCACAAGATTGGCATAATCCAATACTTGGCTATAATTTCATAGGATTGGTATAAGCCAATACCTATATAGAACATAATGATGTAGATTCACATGATTGGTATAATCCAACACCTGGCTAGAAGATTGGATGAGGCCAACAACTAGAAATGAGAATGATTCATGGATAACATACCATGATAATACTATCACATGATAAGCTTGAGATGTTGGTATAGTATGATGGGTAAATGATACACATGTTATTCATATTCCTTATAAAGTGCATAAATGATTTACCTCTCTATCATAGACAGTTGCAATGATTTAAAAGATGATAATGCTCTAATTTTCTTATTAATATTTATTAATCTTTCTTATTAATATAAAAGACCTCTACTCAACTTTATAATGTTTACTTGTGATAATAACATTGTTGTCAGAGAGTTATATCTCTCACTGGGATAATGGTCTCACCCCATGGGATCCATAATTTTTAGGTGGACATGCACGAGAAGGTAGAGACCGCTCTGTAGAGGAAGGATAACACCAGCAGGGACAACAATAATAGCTCAGGTTGAGTGTATTGTTTGTCATGTCTTGTAGATAGAAGTCCTATGTGTCGTCTCTGTACTCTTAGGTCCTTGGATTTAGTATGTGATGGTTTTATGAACGATTTGAGATTTTGGCTTGATTACTTTGAGAGTTTTATGTTGCTTATGTATAAGGTTTGACAAAGCAACTGTTATATGTTATCCTCGAAATGTGATGGTATAAAGTATGTATAATGTGAACCATGATGAATATAAAGTTTGGTTCTTTCTTTAAGAGAGTTTTCTAGAAATGGATCTCTTTATAAAATGGTTTTCATTTTTAGTGATTTTTGTTAATCCACTATTTATAATTATTCCACATTATTAGTGACATTTTGGCTGTCGGTTTGGTGACGGTCGCTACACATATGGCCATACTCACATGAATCAATATATTATATGTGATCTCACATGCATCTCATACAATATTCTCTAGCTCAAAGAACATAGATTGAATGTTGAAGAGGATGATGATTGCATGCCTTGAGTTCAATTTGGATGTCAGTGACAAAAGAACTATAAAATCACTGTAATACCAATGACAGATTGTAGGTTGAAGTTGTTTTCTGATTACTTGGGTAACATTGGAGTCTTGCTTGACATCAATCATTGCCTGTGATGTCATAAATTAGTTATGAACATTCACTGCCAACATAACTTAGAACCTATAGGATCACATAAATAAGATACACTTGGAATGGAGGTTTATTCATGAATATAGATTGAACTTGATTACTAAAGAGTTAGGTATTCAATTTCAACAACAATGGTTGAAGTTGAGATTGTGAACCGACCGGTTCAAGTGATGAACCGATCAATTCAAGTGTCTGGTCAACTAAACCAACATTGGCGATGAGAACCATGAGACGACCGGTTCATCAAGTGAACAGATCAACTCAGGTCTGTGAACTGACCGATTTAGGTTGTGAACCAACCAATTGGTTGATCAATTCGATTGGATAAAGGATTAGTGTTGATGTCATGTTGTGCATTTCACATGCCAACCAATGGGTTCACTCTTGAACCAACTGTTTCGACATTCGTAGGTTACAAAAATTCATAAAATTTCATCTCCTTCGACTCCCACTCAGACTAGAACCCGAACCCTCCTAAAAATATATATGGTAGTTTGTATTTAATGAAATACAAGTATAAATTTCTTGAAGTGTTCAAGGATATCATGAATGAAGTACATAGCCAACTTGGTAAAAGTATTAAGACACGTCGATATGATCGATGCTGAGATAATTTGAACAAGGGTTTGAGAACCTCCTGGAGAGACCATGATAGTGTATCACAATGAACTCCACCTAAAAAATGATGTATCAGAAAGAAGGAATCACACTATGTTGAGTCATGGTGTGATTATAAATGAATCTCTCTCTCTCTCTATATATATATATCTATATCTATATATATATATAATCTTCAAAATTTCTTTCGAGCACATGTTTTACACTAAAATGATGTACTATCTTAAAATGGTTTAAAAGATACTATATGAGATATGGCATGGAAAGTGTCCTGATATGTCTTCTATAAAGATTAAGGATTGAAAGCTTATTTAAGAAAATAGTTTCTTGAAAAGTTTTGTCCACAAATCATATAAATGTGATTTTTTGAATACTACTTTATATTCCAATCTGACAACAAAAGTGTTTGTTTCTAGGATGGATGAATTCCTTAAGAGGAATTTACTTCCAAAGGAATCAATGGGAGAAAAGTAGAACTTGAAAAGTTTGAGACAAATAAGAAAATATTGAACCTAAAGGGGTACAATGTGAACAATGAAAATCACAAATCATTGTGAAATATCAAGTTCCTATTGTAACACAAAACCTCATAGTTCTAGTAAGACGCACATTGAGTTTGAAATATTATAATTCAAGAAGGAGGTATGTTGGTCATGGATGATGAGTCAACAACCTACCTAGAGGCCTATCGAGGGACCATAGTCTGAGAAATGGCTTGAGGCC
This sequence comes from Alisma plantago-aquatica, assembly GCA_963693085.1. Classification (NCBI taxonomy): domain Eukaryota; kingdom Viridiplantae; phylum Streptophyta; class Magnoliopsida; order Alismatales; family Alismataceae; genus Alisma; species Alisma plantago-aquatica. The sequence goes on along the minus strand of OY856410.1, from coordinate 1,083,777,683 downwards.
ATGGGATCAAATATGGAATCCATATATACCAATAAGGTATGACCTTGATGGATCTACCTAAAGGGTAAAACCCATAGGGTGCAATTGGGTTTTCAAGAAGAAAATAAACATGATGGTAGTGTATAAACCTATAAGAGTAGATTGGTTGCAAACAATTTCAAACCAATAGTGTTGAATATGATGAAAGATTTTCACCAGTTTTCATGGTTAATTATATTAGGATCGTGCTTTCCAATGCAACTTAATATGACTATGAGATTTGGCATATGAATGTTAAAACCGTATTCATTAATGTGAATATTTATGAGGATCTATGTGTGATACAACCTAAATGTTTTATGAATCCATCATTGTAAATAAAGCATGTAAGCTACAAAGGTCAATCTATAGATTGAAGCAAGCATCTCAGAACTGGAATCTTCGATTTGACAAGATAGTCAAAAAGTTTCACTTTAGTCAAAATGAAGACAAAATATGTGATTACAAAAGATTTAATGTGAACATATTTATATTCCACATAATGATGGGGAATACTATCTTAATACTACAAATGTTAAAACCTAGAAGGGAAAGTACCTTCTCTGTGAAGGGTTTAGGAGAAACATCTTATGTGATAGGTATTAAGATGTATAAAAATAGATAGGAAGGCCTATTCCGTAAGTAAGATCACATACATTGACAATATACTGAAAGGGTAAACATGAAGGACTCAATGAAAGAAAATCTTTCCATGATCCATGGGATTAGTCTCTCAAAAGTCCAATATCCCACTCCTTCTGAAGAATGGGAAAACATGAGTAAGATGCCATATGAATTCACAATTGGATCTATCAGGTATGAAATGTTATGTACTCATCCCATTCTCTCGAATGTTTTTGGAGAAGCACTAAAAGAATTTGTTCCTTAGTTATAGTAATAAGGAAGAGTTGGGTGTAAAGGGTTACACCGATGCAAGCTTCCAAACTGACAAAGAAAATTATAGATCACAATCTAAATTTGTGTTTAACCTTAAGACAAGAACTGTAAGCTGGAAAAGTTCCAAGAAAAAGATAGTTGTTTAGTTCTACAATAGAAGCCGAATATCTTGGTGTTATGATCACACAAAGAAAACTGTGCAGATCAAGAAGTTCATTTGGGTGAACTTATGGGAGGTTCCAACCATTGATGACACAATAGAAACATTGGGACACGAAGAGCACACTATGACATTTCATCTCATACGAAAAGTTGTAAAACAAGGAGATGTGAAACTTACTAAACACTGACTAGAGACAAATGTTGCTAACCCACTATATACACACTTGTGCAACAGAAATATGATGGACATGTTTAAGATCACTTGGAATAAGATTCGTGGGTGATTGGATTTAAGTGCAAGTGGGAGTCTGTTGGTATGTACAACCAGAGAACCAATCATATGATGATTGCAATGGCATGTCATGTAAATTATTTGATTAAAAATAAAGGCAATCTTCTAATTTACTCTGAGATGCTAGATTTTAGTCTGTTACAAATCTGCATTATCCATTCATATTAAGAAGTATTTATTTTTGAGAACTATAAGCATAAATAACTTGGATTTACACAAAATTGATTATTTCATAGAGAAAGAAATATTTTCACATCTTTCATATGTGTGGGGTAAATAAGTTTGTTTTGTCACATTATGGTCCAAATGTAGTGGGAATTTGCAAGGAAAACTTTTGATTGGAGGAAGTTAAAGAAGTAAGTTTAAGATGAAATATTCTAGTGTGATCTTAACATATTTACTCTTTGATGGGATGATATTTGAAGACAGTGAACATCATTATTGTAACATCCCTGACCTGGGTTATGTGTTAACCCTAGATGTTTTGTCTAATAAGGTTGTGTAGATGCTTAATCTTATCTTGGGAAAAGTAATTAGGGCCCATGAGAAACTTATGTTTCAATTTTGGTCCTATTTGGACAATGTTGAAGCAATGTTTGCTTATTTTGGACTAATGTGCAAATTACCCAAGTTGAGGGGTTTATGTGCAAATTGTGCATGATAATATGTTCCTCATGTGTTGAAGCATCATGAGAGTGAATATGATGTTGAGGTATGGCTTATGGAAGCCTGAATACCAAGAAAGAGCTGATAAAGCAATGTTTGTGCATTAAAACCTAGTTTTGGAGTAATGTGCAATTTACCCAAAACCTGGGGTTCAATATGAAAATTACCACTTCAATAATGTTCTTAATGTTTCTTGGCATCATGTAGAGCAAAGAAAATGAGAGGGGCACCTCATTTGAATTAAGTTGGAGGAGAGAGAATCTTGGTATTAAAATAATCAAGATTTAATCTTAAGTGAAACCCTAATTCAATTTAGGGAAAAAATAAATGTATTAATTAAAGGGCCTTCAGCCAAAATGTTATTGGTTGATTTTTAATAAGGATGGACGTTATTTTTCCAAGATAAGGAACGAAAATATCCTAAGTAGGTGAAATTCCACTCACCTTATTATAAGGAAAAGAATTTCCACTCAAAAAGATATATTAATATTATAATGGATTAAGGTGCTTATTTTCTTTTCCCTTAATCCATGGATAATGGAAGTGAGTTCTGTGGGGATAGAGATGCCCTTTCATGCAAGAAACTAAGGGGGAAGTGGTGGCAACAAATTTGGAATTAAAAGACTTTTATAAAGTATCTTCTCTCTCATCAATTTCCTTATAAAAATGCCCTTTCCAAGCCAAATGAAAGGATTTTCTCGACCCTTTTCTTTCTTTCCTTGCTTTGGCCGACCAAGGGAGCTTAGGAGGAGAAGAAATACGAAAACCAACCTGTAGGTAAGGTTCTTGATCCATTTATCCTTGATTTCATGGTGGAAATTGAAAATAAATTATGGATTCCTTCTTACTTTGATCTCCTCTTCAACCCTAGCCAACTTTTACAATCAAAAGCTTGAGGACGAGCCTAGGGGGAGTTTCAAGAGCTTCATCCACCATTAATGGCGTGATCTTGGAGCTTTGGAGCTCAATTGGAGGTGGGTTTTATAACTTAAACCCTTAAACATTGCTATTGCATCAATTCTCTATTCTTTGTTGATTGATTTCTTTAATTTGATACACTCTTGTTTCTTTGCTGCAATTTCCATCAAGAACGGTTTCTGTTCTTGGTTGTTCGAAGGAAGGGGATGATGACATCATCCTATATGCTTATCCAAAGAAAAGTACCAAGCCAAACGGTTTTGGTAGCTACTCCAAATCGTTTTAATTTGATTGGTTATGCGGTTTCAGCAAACCGTTTAAGGGCAAACGGTTTGAAACCGTTTGGGAGAAAACGGTTTCAAAAACGTTTTAGATGGTTGAGCAAGCGTTGACCGTTTGGTAATTTTGTTCCTAATTATGTAGGCTGATAAACCACCAAATTTGAGGGGTTAACTTCAAAGTAATCGTAGGTTGAAGGCCAATCAATTAGGCAAATCGAATTGAATTAAATGCTGATTTTCAACCTGATTATCTTGACCTGTTTGGGAAAACGGTTTCAAGACCGCTAGAGTGAGTTGACCAAACGTTAACCGTTTGGGATTCCTGTTCATAATTAAGTTTTTTGATGACCCTCCAAATTTGAGGGATTAACTCCCAAGGAATCGTGAGTTGAAGGCTAATAAATTAGAGAAACCTAATTGGATTAAGTGCTGATTATGAATCTGATTTAATTGAACTTTTTGGGAAAACGGTCTCAAGACCGTTTGAGTGCGTTGACCAAGGGTTGACAGTTTGGGATTACTGTTACTAATGATGTGGTATAATGACTCACCAAATTTGAGGGATTAACTCCCAAGGAATCGTGAGTTGAAGGCTATTCAATTGGGAAAACCCTAATTGAAAACAGTGCTGAAATTCCAATGAGTTAATTGGAGATTTTGGGTTGATTAGCCCAAACGGTTTCAAGACCATTTGGGGATCACCCAAACGGTCTCAAGACCGTTTGGGGGTCACCCCAAGACCGTTTGGATGTATGGGGTCAAGTATAGTTGACCAATTGAAGGTCTAAGGGTACCAAATCATATTGTAATTAAGTGTTGATTTGTTGATCAACTCGATCGACCAAACCTTGATGAAATTTCACTAGAATCCAAAGGTTGGATGAGCCAAACGGTCTTAAGACCGTTTGGAGCTCATCAAAACGGTCTCAAGACCGTTTGTGGGTCACCCAAGACCGTTTGGAGGTCTAGGGTTGAGTATGGTTAAGCAATTGAAGATCCAATGTCACTAAGTTGAAGTGTAATCAATTGCTGATTTGGTGATCAATTCAATGATCCAAACCTTAATTGGATGGCTTGAATTTGAGTGATATGATGGGCAAACGGTCTCAAGACCGTTTGGAGGTCATCCAAACGACTTCAAGACCGTTTGGGGTCAGGTCATACCCAATTTGGTTGATGGTTCAATGGTTTCAAAGTAACTAATCTTGCAATTGATTAGTGTTGAAGGATCATCGATTCCAAACCCTAATTCAATTGATTCAAACCCTAATTGATGACTAATTGAGGGTTAATTGAGGGTCAAATCAGGTGAAGGTTGACCTATTTAAATCAATTGAAGTATGAGGATAGGTCCAATTGGTGATTGGTTCCATGAATTCAATGATTGAAGGAATCAACATTGGAAACCTTAATCCAATTTGATTGGTTGAGACCATATCTGGTCCATGCGGTTTTGAGGAGGTTTGGACCAAACGGTCTCAAGACCATTTGATACCAAACGGTCCCAAACCATTTGAAGACCAAAGACCACTCGGTTTCAAAATCGTTTGGTGATGAAACCTCAAAAACCGATTGAAGGTTGTTGGTGACTTAATCACTTGGTAGTTGAAGGTAATGATAGTTCCAATAATCCTATGATGGTTAGTGATGATAACCAATGAAGGTACAAAAGTTGAAACCCTAATAGTACCTAAGTGATTAGTGCTAATTAAGGGATGAACCTTAATCGCTTATAGGATCAATGACTTGATAATCATAGTTGTATGTACTCAAATGAAGGGTGATATGACCTAATCAAGTTGAGAAGTTGATAGCATGAATTCATACATGAATATGATTCATGTGGTGATTAAGGGTTGTGATCCTTAAGTAAAGAGATCATGAAACCCTAAACATGAACATAAACCCTAATTGACAGGGTTATTGAACTCAAATCATAGTTGAGGGAGTATCCATGTAAATCCATAGTTGAGGGTGTATCCGTGTGAAAACCTAGTTGAGGGAGTATCCATGTGATACCCTAACTGAGGGTGCATCCATGTGAAACCATAAATGAGAGTGATTTCATGAGAAACCCTAATTGGAAATGATTAGTAAACCTTAATTATGGGCAAAGTGATATGAAACCCTAATAAAGGGTGATGCTATATGCAATCTCTATTCTAAAAAAGGGAGATGGTATCTGAAACCCTAATCCCTAATGAAAGAATAGAATTCATACTTGAATATGATTCATGAGGTGAACTCATGTAGCACGACCGTGTAAGGCTGCACGGCCGTGGTGGCTTCCCTTTGCACGGCCGTTTTTGGTTGCACGGTCGTGGTACTCTATGCTTGACTTAGAGTTGTTTTGAAAAGGACCTAACATGGTATTTTTGTTAATTCCTGACTTATGGACGAATCCATAGTATTGGCAATGGCTGTATATTCCAAGTGAGTGACTAATGATCACTACTTTACATGATGAATGTGATGAACTGGTGCATAAAATATTAGGATGGGTAATACCCTAATACAAGCTAAGTATATGAACTCAAATAAGATAATGGTGTTGAGGGAAGTGATACATCAAGATATGATAGATATCACATCCAACACCCCAATACTGGTATACCTTGATATGTTATAAGTCCAATATAATTGGATGAGTAACACATGAGATGTGCCATGTCAATGGTTACATTGAGATGAAATGTGCCATGTTGAATGTAGGCCGACATGCCTTATGAAAAAGGGTTAATACAAACCTATAAACTATGATGTAATCATAGTCTGGTAAAGATGAAAGAGAAATTCATGTTGTGTGTTGATAATTCATTTAATGATAAATGATGAGAATAATGAAGTATGATTAAAATACTTATTATTCCATAATGATTCCTCGCAATGTGAACCCTAATACAGGGTAATACTATATGAACCCTAACACAGGGTAATTTCTATGTGAATCCCTAATGTAGGGTAAATGCTATGTGAATCTCTAATGTAGGGTGATTGCTATGTGAGTCCCCAATGCAGGTTGGTGTTATGTGAAGCTCTAACACAGAGTAATTCTATGTGAAGCTCAAATACAGACTAATGGGTTATGAATATAATAAGATAACCCTTGCATTGCATGGTACTAATATGTAATTGCATCATGATTACTAATCATGCAGATATGATGAGAAGATGAGCATAGCCAGGTATGGGCTATGATGTTCTGTACATTGAAAATGTTCTATAGACCTTATAAGCTTTCATATGTCTTGTTGCCTATTAAGGGGTAATAAGAGGTGATATGAGCTTTGTGAACTATGTGCAATACTTTGTGTAGCAAGAATTATAATGTCCTTGGTTAGATGACCTGAAGGTATGAAGTTACTCAATAAGTGGTAACAAGTGTTCTATGATGACATAAGGGTTTAAATACCCAGATTCTATAATCATAATGATGAATGTGTTAAGAAGAGGAATTGTACTTGATAAGTTGAGGGATTGAGATCCCAATACTTTGAGAAAAGAGTGTGGCTACAGGACATGACTCCACTATGACAATGCCAGGCTTTAGATATATGATCTAAGCCTGAAGAGATTTAATGCTGTGATAATGATTCTGTAGTGGATAAATGTTATACATGTTCTTCATATTCCCTAATGGATATGTGATATGATGCTCTTTCAAGTTATAGCTGCAATGCTGAATAAGATTAATGTTCTAATTTGTTAGACATTAAAATATTTGCTGCCATATAAATATGATTCCTCCATTCATAATTATCTTCTTAAGTTGCAATAATAATGTTACTGGCAGAGAGTTATAACTCTCGCTGGTGCAATTTTTTATAATTGTCTCACCCCCGTGGGAACCACATTTTTAGGTGGACGCAGATGAGGAGACAGGAATCCTTCAATAGGCGAAGGACAACAACAGCAGCAGGGACAACAGTGAAGTCTCAGGTGGAGACATTGGCTGTTATGTCATGATTAGATGTATATAGAGTCCTATGTGCCGTCTCTGTACTCTCGGGTCCTCAGAGTAGTAGTTAGTGATTTTGAGATTTTGACTTAGTGCCTCGAGGGTTTTATACTACATGTGTACAGTTAAGACAGAGTAGTTAATGTATGTATTCCTTGAGAAGCAAAAGTACATGAGATGTATATATATGAACCAGGATGTAAAGTTTTACTTGGGTTCTGAATGAAAGAGTTTTCCTATGAATGGATCCCTTTGCAAAAAGTTTTAATTTTTAGTGATTTTTGCTAATCCGCTGCTTGATAAACGCTTCCGCATTAGTTAATCTTGTTTTCACGAATCGGTCGTTACAATTATTAGAAGAAATGTCAATGTATCTTGTTCCAAATGGACATGAGAATGATGCAAAGATATAGGATATGAAGTATTAAGTCTGGTAATTATTAAGAAACATAGGAATGGTATGGGAAATATTGTTGATGATATGTTGAAGGATGGTGTTGCCAAGATCACATGGATATGTGATAGAATTATGTATTTAAGCTTGTTTTGGGGTGAAAGATTTTGAATATTGTTGGTTTTTCCAAAGTTAGCCTTAGAAAAGAAGTTAAGAAGATTTTCTGAGACACCGTGCATGAGCTTGTGCATGGAATATTGTGGAGAAGATCACTATTTAGAGTGATTTTGATAGCGACGGAGAAAGAAAGATCATCTTTGTTTTTACAGTCCCCTATGACATGTTTTTTTTCAAAAAAAACATTTTCTCATATAATTAGTTTCTTGAATTAACACTGTAGACAAACTGATTACTTCTTTACAATGAGTGATAAAAATATAAAATGATTATAAGGTGGTCCTAGGTAAAAAAACTCACCACCTAAAATAAGTTGGTGGTGTTGAATATCAATAAGAAAACAAAGGTAAACATTACATAAACCATGATAGAATAATCAAGTGGAGGAGTCTCCAAAGAGAAATGATATTTTATGTTTTTATAATAAAATTATTCTTTTATAACATTAACATTTTTTTGTATCCTATGTAACAAAGTATTGCCAAAGAACTCTCAAGGGAGTTAAAGGATTTGGGCCTTCACAAAAAGAGACTTGGTGGTGAATGATGACAAACATTAATATACTAAAAATGAATATTTGTATGAGCTTGCTCAAATCTCAAGATAGATTTATCTATTTAGAGATACAAGAAAGAAAAGAAAGAATACAAGAAAATACTTTAAAACATCAGATCTAGAAACTTTGAAGAGATATATAAGAAGTTTGATACCAATGAAGGCAAAACAAAAAACACACACAGACACACACACACACACAGACACACACACACACACACTGCAGGCACACACACATGCATTCACACACACAAATACCGACATGTATGTATATATATGCCTCCTATAAGACAAATGAAGGAAAAGAGTTGCCTCAAGTGAAAGAATTGAGAATGAGGAATGTAAACTAATGGTAAAGAATTATGATATTAAAACTAATGGTAAGAAGTTGCTTTCAAATATTTTAAATAAAAATACTTTGAATAATGTAAAAGATGTATGTTCCATGAATACAAGAGATATCACTTACACGAGACGAGGTTTGAGACTAAGATTGAGGAATATTGAGCAAAGGCTAATATATATAACACAAAATCAAACAAATAGTTTGGTTTCATGTCTGTAAGATCCACAAAAATTTCTACCTTTTTCATAAGGAGGCTTATGGAGTAGTACAATGAAAAGAAAGAGATCTTATGTGGATTTTATTTATTTGGAAAGTGCTTATGATCGAGTACCTAGGAGAGTGTTGTGGAGGGTTTTATAGACCACAAGGTCGCCTGTCAAATAGGAAGATCGATCTAACCTTTATCTATGTCTTAGAATTAAACTAGTCTAACTCCCATGGAAACTCAAAGCCCTCCACAGTGACCCTAAATTTATGTACACTTAACTAAGGTCCATAATGGTCCTAAACGATTCTCATACATAATGTGTCAAAAGTGATGATTATTATATTATATTTATCAGATTAACATGCAAAAGGTTTATTTAATCCTAAAAAATCTTAGTAGTCAATTGTAAAGTTTTATTTTACTAAAATATAACACACACATACCTCAATTATTGTAGGTTAAATATCGATCCATTACCAGTTATGTTAACACTTGTGATGCAGCAATAAAAGAAACAGGGGTTTAAGCTAAAAATTGGGTCTCAAGAAGACAAACTTAGTTGTTGTAGAGTGGGTGTGAATTTCTTCCCCTTGAGAATTCATATAATCAATTATTTATCCAATATCCGCTCTCTCTTTCATTTAAAATGAATCTAATAGCTAAAAAATTCACGACCCAAACCTCTTTATTATGTCACATTTTCCTCATTGTTTTAATCTTAACCCTTAAATATTTTATCTATTTAACTGGATAGAAAATGAAGACATAGAATGCACATTGCACATCAATTCATGGTTGTCTCCATCAATACCTTGCTTGATGCAATTTTGCTTCTCTATGACCATGTACAATAGATTGATAAGTTATCCATCTGGCAAGAAACCTTATATTGTGGTAGTAATCATAGAAAAATGAACCATGAACATCATATTATTGAGCGTCAATAATCATAAATGAATATTGACATAGAGAACTGAATATGGATACATGAAAATATATAGTGGTCATTTATAACATTAAAATAGTAGTACGAGTCTCCACTTGACTAAATTTATGATACTAATCACATCCAGGTAGTCTAGTATGACTTTCTTTATATAATATTATACCCACTAAGGTTTTATCAAGATTTCCAATTGTATCCTATTTATAATTATAAGACACTTAAATGGAGACACTAGGTCAAGACTTAGTAATTATCTCATAGAAACCATCTTGGTAAAGTTATAATGTGGAAGAACTAAAGAACATGAGGTAATTGCTTGTCTCCTCTCAAGGAGTGAGGGTTGGGGGAATTGCCATAAGGTAGAGTCATAGTAATTGACAACCAAGATGCATTGTTGATGTGTTGGAAGTGGCATTTTATATTGGTACATGATATATGCTTGATCTATCCTTTCATGAAGGAAATAGGTGTAACAACTCTTCGTTAAGGCAAACTACCAATTGGCACATTGTTGGTGCATCAACAATGAAAAAATATGCGTGATATGTAGACAGTGTACAACTACTTTCTTAGTTGGAGAAATGCTTAACTTGTTCACATCAATTATATCTATAAGTAATGATGACAAGTTAAACATCAACTTGCGAGAACTAACTAGAATGAGTATGACTAGTGTAACGAACCCACTTCCCGATAACCCCCAATCAAGGGAGACCAAGAGGTCAGAGGCGTTATCCCAAAATTCAGGATCAATGGTTTAAGAATTTAATTAAAAATAATTTTCAAATTTTACTAAAACTAATTTGGAAAGCTGGTATTAAATAAAACTTTTGCATACCTTTTCAAAATAGGATCTAAGACTTATATCCGCAATATAAATCTAACTATCTAATCCTCCTTTGGGTTACTCAAATTCATCTTCACAGATTTCGATTTACTGTTTGTCCTTTTCAGATTTGTACCTAAAACGCCGATAAACAAAACGTCGGTCAATATATTTCTATACTAGTACACGGGGACAAACACAACATCACAAATAAGCTCTAACAACCTAAATACATCAAATAGTTGACTAACAATCCAAATTACGCTTTCAATGTGACTTCTCAACCGCTTTTGCCCTAAACCCTGGATTACCCTCTCTTAGGGTTTTGTCCTTGCAAGGGACATAAGGCCACCTTCTCCATCCTGAGCTTGGTACCTAGGGTCACCTCTGGAGGTTCCCAATGGTCTTCTCTCTGGGGCTTGACCAAATTAGACCTCCCCTCCAGGGCTTGGTCTTGCAACATACATCAGGGTGGCATGTAGGTTTGAGAAACACATTCATATTTAATTGTGATACTCATAAGGACTTTATAAGATTGCATAATTGAACATCCAACAGATTAGGTTGCAATCAATCAGGAAACAATTGAGAAACATAGTGAAACTAAGGCCATTATTCATAGAGTAACCACATACCTGTTCAGCCGAATCAACAAGATAATAATAATCCAAGCAAGAAAGTATCCAGGAAAGAAGTCCAATCCACACACACATAATCAAGAATCTTAAAACTATCACATAATCTTTTTACTATTTAATTTATCAGGATCTATTCATTTGAGCTCGCTTCCTAGGGTTTCCTACTTTCTTTTAGGGTTCATCTCCATTATTGACACCATAAACCCTAAAATAGAAAATCTAATCTCAAACCCTAACTAGCTTGTTAATTCCTTCCTAACGATATTAGGTTTGACTCATAACATTATTCCAAAGAATTTTGAATTATTCAAGTTAATCACCCTGTTTACCCTAGATTAGGGTTTCTATATGCATTATCATATATTCTTGGGTTAAAACCCTAAAAAAAGTCAATTATCACCCAATATCAGATCCAAAAATCACTTTACTTATCAATAGGTTACTAATACTCAAAATAACCCATCAGGGACCTTAGATTTGATCTCCAATCATAATTAGTCTTTTTAACCAAAGTTAAATGCATACATGATCAACTTAAGACACTTTTGAAATTAGAAACGAAATCAGTCTCCAAAAGTATTTTTATTAGATTCCTCACGTTCTCCTGATCAATTTTCATATATTACATGTATTAATTCGAGCTATCATTTATTAACTACGAATTTCAAAAGATTTACTTACTTGGACCAATGAGATGCTAACACGTCAGCCATCACATGCATTGCTCTTCTGCGCAACCCGGCCAACTTAAAACATAATGCATTGATGATTCTACCCCCGCGTGATGATCTGGCTCTTCAACCCTCAGAAGGGTATTTTCCTCAAGTGACCCGCTCATCACCTTTCTCATGAAAACCCTTTACTGCCATTGCGGCAGGGGTCAGGAGTGGTGTTGCCTCCCCTCCCCAGGACCCGACGGCCACAAGGGGCAGCTTCCTCATCTCCGCCGTGCTCCCGCACACCTAGAGATGCCCCCAACTTGCGGTCAGAGCGGTTGGTTCATGTTTTCCTGGTCTGTAGTTTGCGACTGGCTTGCAGCCATCCTACTGGTGTTGCGTAGGGGCTAGGGAAAAGGGATGCTGGCCGAGCTTCCTTCCGACGGTGTGGGAGCATCATGCTTCCATTGTACTTCCTTCCACAACTCCTCATCGCTCCAAGGGTCGCACTACTCCCCATTGTTAGGGTCAGAATGGATACAAAATTGAAGAAGAGTGTGAGATGCCTGAGATCCTCTTGGACTCAAGGCTATGGGTCCAACCCTTATATAGGGGAGGATAGCAACGTGCCAGTGCTTACCCATGAGGAAACCAGTCCCTCTATCCATAGAGGATCACTTTCCTTATCAAACATGTTCCTTGGTTATCAAGGAATCTTACATTAGATTTTTATATAATGGCCAATCCAAAAGTCATCAATTATATTCATTTTTAGCTTGGCTTTTAATTCATTGGTCATGAGGATATAGTATCTCTATTTGGAAACACCAAAAAGTCATTAACTAATTCCATATATGGCACGCTATTCTCATATTAAGGCTTTTATTATTTGTATTTTCTCTTCCTTCTACTCTTATCTTCTCAATTGGGACTCCTTGGACCCCAAGAAATCTTATGGATTCGAAATCCCTCATGAAGGATAATTCTCATCCTTCTAGATGCATCTACATCCTTCATTTTCCATTATCTTATTTATTCTTTTTATTAAAAGATTTCTTTTTCCCTTTTATTAAGGATTTCTCTTCATCTTTTATTTTCTTTTTGACATTGGGCTCCTTAATCAACAAGGCTCATGAAGCCACACAAGGCTATTTATCAAAAGAATCCATTCCATTACTTAAATCAAACAAATTACATAATCATACATTGATTGGGGAAAATTGCATTTCCACCCAAAAGAACTCGAAAATGGGGTTGCAACAAGTAGTAGGACCGAGGTAGGCAACATTATCACATGAATAGTAAACAGAGGTCTAGAAAAAGGTATCCTCACATAACCACACCATTTTTTGATAACATCATCTACTAGATGGTGACGTTGCAGATGTGTTTCTATTTTTTCATACTCTCATGATCTAGTGTGGTTCATGTTCTTAACAAAAAAGTCATTATTATAAAGAAAAACATAATAGATTTATTTTAGTTGTGTATGCATATAAGTATATGTGTATGTATATGTTTATATAGTTTTCATTGTGATATTGCTACAATGTTATGTACTTTTAGAGTTTATGGAAATAAATAAATAAAAATATTTTATTAGTTCATTATTATATATGATATGCCATAATTTTGTATATCTTTGTGCTAAAATATGGTTGACTTTGTAAATGGTCCATGACATGGATTTTTTCAGATGCGACACCTAGTGATTCACCAATACTCATCTTTTGAGTGAATTTTGTTTTAGTTAAAATTTATATGATTTATTTTTGTATTGCCTTTTCAGTAATAGCACTATATATGCATAATTTTCATTCATAGACATGTGTCTTGTTCTTAGTGAAGACAATGGATCTGTGAGGAATAAAAGTCAAGGATATTAATTTTTTCTTGTATTAGTAGATTGTAATTTTAATGTTAGCATGTCTTTTTTTCTTGGGTAAAGGCTGCTCCACTTTAGGGATAATTAAAAGCATATGAAGTTTCCATGTAACTTTGTTAAGGGGACTTCTCTATGCTGAACTTTAATTGTTGAGATTTTTGGCCAAGTTACGTAAGATTGGACCATCATCATTGTTCATATCATCTTTCACCCACCGCCATTAGTAAAAAGTGCCACAATGAATATTTTTTTACAAATTATGAGTAGGGCATACTTACTTTAAAGAAAAATAATTGAAACTACACAAGACATAGTCTATATACATGTACAACACAATTCCTATTACATTTGTGTTGTGTACTAATACATGTAATCTATATGGTGAATCAACTTGGATCCAAGAGGTGGTCAATTTGGATCTAGTAATCAAGTTTTTTATTAAGATGCATTCAATGTAACCTCACTAATCTTGACTGATTCTCTATACACAATGGAAGACTAAATGAAATAACTATCTTTTGTGGCACACACAAATCCTATGTGTTCCCTCCCAAACAATAAAAGATGCTCCGAAATGATCATCATTAATAGAGAAAAGCTTTCATTATGTCTCTATGACCTTGGATAAATCCAAATTTTTATTCAACTATATCTCTATGTTCATCTCTCTTTACATATATTTGTTTTTCCTCCAACACTTGTGTCCAACCCTCACTTATATTTTTGTGAAAGAAGGTTTTATGTGAGTTACATGGTCAATTATTTGGATTTAGTTCCCTCTCAGATATATACATCTCTATGGTGCAACTATTGACTCAAGGCCAATTTAGTCAATGTTGACTCAAGGTCTAAATTGACTAAACCCTTGTTTTGATGATGGCTAACCATTCCATTCATTTGTGTATAATGCTTCTACTTGAGTGATTTTAGATTAGGTACATACACACTCCAAATGCCCTAAATTGCGCATCCTAACTTGGAGAGAAGATAAGTGAAAATCAATGCAAGTGCACTTTTATGGAATATGATGTAAATCCATTAGAATCATGTTGTAAATAACTTTTAATGATTGCATGACTTGTAGTTAAGCTTAGAATAAATAAGGAGAAATAAAATCACATATTTAAGCACTTTAATGTCATATTCCAAAATTCATTATAGAGTGATAATCGATCGAGATACAAACTCGATCAATCTCTTGATGGATTTTGAGAATGCTCAGGTTTGATTGAGTTTCCTATACACAGAACTCAACCAACCCCTGCACTGAGAAAAACTAATTTTAAATGATCGGTCGAGTTGCACACAGGACAAACTTGACTGATGCTTCAAATTTGCTTTTTTGCTTAGTGCAATTGGTCGAGTTTCCCAAAAATGTACTCGAATGATTGCACTGTACAAAAAAGTACAGAAAAGTGTTTCTAATAGTTGGAGTGTTGCAAAACTAAAAAAAAATCCATTACAACACCTGAAATGGCTAGAATTTGTCATTAAGTGTTTCCACTTGCTAGTAGGCATCCCCAACTATAAATAAGACCCATTGGGCTTCATCCCATGGTTAGACAAGCACTATGAAGGTCCCTATTCTATATTTGAGTGCATCCTACAACCTCCTCTCTCTAAGCTTAATCACTTGCTACATCCGTTAGAGTGAGTAGGACTTTTGTAAGATAGCTCATCCTACATGTATATCTTGTGAGTCTCTCACTTCAACCACCTTCAAATCTCTCATTTCTACCATGAAGATGAAGGTTCTTTCTCTTGTCTAAGAGAGGTGAAGAAGAACAAGGGAAATGCTCCTTCGTGAAAGCTTCTCCTTGGCGAAGGTGAAGTTAAAGGCAGAAGATCCAAGAAGAGTGGGTAATTCCTCAAAGGCTGAAGACTTTTACAAGAGTGGGGTAAATCCTTGGTGAAGGCTGAAGACTCGTTGCAAAGTAGTGAGTCCTTGGTGAGGTAGAAGAATCTTATTTGGATAGGTAAGTCCTTTAATAGGTTGTTAGATCCCTTCACCTCAAAGGAAAAGTTGGGTATTATTGTCCCAGAAAAGGAAGGTCATATGTTGTAACTCTTATAAGTGAATATAAGGAGTAGACATGGTTAATGAATTCTAGAGGTTGACCTCTCTAGGTAGTGGAATGACAATCTCCTAGTTTGGATATTAGAACCACTCTACATAGCTTGTATTCTTGTTCTTGTTTCAATCTCTCTCATCCTTGCTATGTATGTTTAGTTGCACTCAAATTCCTATTTAGCAACCTTATCTTGTGATATATCTTGAAGGTCTAATGAATTTTGTTTAAGTTCTTTTTAGCTCTATTCACATCACCTCTAGAGCAAATCACCCATCCTAGATCCAACAAGTGGTATCAAAGCAGATCTTCTCCAAGCATACTTCTACAAGTAGGAGAATATGGGCAATTATCAAGGTGGGATATACATCATCAACATTCCAATATTTGATGGGAGAAATATCCTTTATTGGAAAAGATGGCTTCAATTGTACATCCAAGGATCAAATCTTGAGATATGGCAAATGGTGGACCGTCCTTACAAGCTACAAGAGACAAAGATTGTAGAATGGGATGAGGCTACTTTGAAGAAAGAAAATTTGAACGTAAGATCCATCAATATCCTCTATGTGTCCATGTCCCCCATTGAGTTCAACTAGAATTCCTCTTATGAGACAACCTATGAAGTATGGAGAAAGATATGCATCACTTATGAAGGGACAACCCAAGTGAAGGAAAGTAAAGTCTACATGCTCAAAGGGCTTCTTGAAAACTTCAAGATGGGGAAGATGGAAAGGGTGGCAGATATGTACTCAAGGCTCAACACCATTGTAAATGGTCTTTCCGTCCTAGGTCATCCTATGGCTAGAGGAGAGATCAACTCAAATATTCTTAGAACTCTTCCTAAGAGGTGCTAACCCAAGGTGAATTCTGTTGAACAAGTAAAGTCTCTTCATGATAACCCCATTGAAGAGCTCATAGGAAATCTTCAAGCCCATGAAGTCAAACTTGACAAGCAAGAAGAAGAAGAAAGATAAGAAGAGAATGATCTCAAGAGAATGAAGAAGGCTGAAATCAAGGCTCAAATTGAAGCTATTGTCAGTGATGCTTCTCTATCCTCTCATGAAGAAGATGCCATGTACTCTAAGGGTAGACTCTATAAAGGCAAGTCTTCCTCCTCCATCCAGTGCTTCAAATGTGGAAAGAAGGGTCACTTCAAGGAAGATTATACACAAGGAAAAAAGAACCATCATCATAAGAGAAGAGTAGAAGTACAAGAAGAAGGATAAATGGCACAAAAGCTCAAGTGACTCCTCCATCTCAAGCTCAAGTGACTTATCCAACTCAAGTTCCAGTGAAGAATTAAGTGGAGGATATAGCTCAAATTCTAGTGATGAAGGAGAATGTCATTTTTCTCTTATGGCTTCAACAAGTGAAGACTTAGATGAGGTATATGTAAACTCTTTAGATAAACAATCTTTTATTGCTATTATTCATGGTACTCGTGCCTCTCTTAAGTCTTCTAAAAAGAAAAAGAAAAAGATTTCTAGAATTATTGATAATTTGCATGTAGAAATAGATGATCTTGTACATGATAATATTTTCTTGCTAGATGATAACAATGCTCATATTAGTCAAGTAGATTCTCTTAAACTTTAAAATGCTAATTTGCTTGATAAGATCAGATTTCTATAAGCTCAACCTCTTGTTCCTAGTTGTAATGAAGAGCATAGTAATATTATGAATTCTCTCATGATTGATTTTGAAGCTCTTAAAATGGAAAATGAGGACAATGATTTTGTTTTGCAAGGATTACAATCTAAAAATAGTGTTTATCTTTAAAAGATTGCTTTGCTTGAAAATGAGAATGCTTCCTTTCTTGATAAATCAATGCTCTTGAATCTTGTTCTAGTTTTACCAGTGAGCAAATAATGTTTTTTCTCTTCATATTGATAGAGATTTATATATGACCAATGCTCTTTTCTTGTAAACTAATCTTTTGCATGCTAGAGATAATATCAACCGCTGTGTTCTACTATTACTTCTCTTATGCATGATAATGTTTGTTTGAGATCTTATTTCCAAAGATTCTTAGATGATAAAAAGAATCTTAATCAAATCCTAAACCATACGAGTGAACGAATGGGTAGAGATGGTATTGGAATTGGTTTGAGCCAAAGGAACAACAAAAATAAAGGACTTTCAATTTTCAATGAAGAATCCCTAGTTCCAAGGCTAGGAGATCATGTAACCATTGTAATGAAATTGGTTATTATTATACTTATTGTCCTTTTAGGAAAGAACCCAAGACAAATAGGACTTGGGTTGCTAATCTAACCCCTCCGGACCCAAAATATGATTGGGGACTATTTCATATTTCTTCTTGCAGGTCACTTGCTAATGTATTGACTTGAGCTATGGATTTGCAAATTGGTTTTTTAATCCACATAAAAGAAGAAAGGTCAGTGTATATGGGGTAGCAACAAGTGTAAATGAAATAGTAAGAACATAGGTAATGTTATTCTTGCTCATATCCAATCCTACCTTGTTTATGTCAAGTAAGTGTGTACTAAGCATGTGGTTTTTGAGTTAAAAGTGGTATTTTGTGATTCTCTTCATGCTCTTACTCAAAAACTATTTGTAATGCTTTCATAGTGCATTACTAACTTTCTTACACATGTTTGGATATGGTTATATTTTTAGCATGTCTCTAAATATGTTTTTAATGAAATATATGTGCTTCTTGCAAGTAGCTTGACAATAGATGTATTAGTCAAGTTTATCTTGTTAAAAACTTGACCGACAAGCACCAATGGCTATTGACAACATCTATAGTTGGTCAAGTTTCCAAAACATAGAACTCGATTGACAACACTATGAACATAATATACAGTTGGCCTTTTGGATGAGAATTTCCCTCTCAAATAGACTTTCTCAACCAATAGCCTTATTCTTTGACACTCTCTTTGGTACCTTTATATATGCATATTTCCATGATTTAAATTGTCTATCTTGCATACAACTCTATCTTTCTATTTGTTATATTTTGGTATCCCACAAGTGGTACCCATATATATTGTGATTAGTTATCTTGAGTTGTTGTGTAGGTTTTTATGATGATATTTTGATGATGACCTCTTTGGATATCTTGGTTGTGTCTTAAATTGCATCCGTTATGCTCTAACTTGATACATCTATCTAGGTGTATATCTTGTTTTGATACAACCTTGAGGTTCTTAGTGGTAATCATATTTTGGTAATATTACATATTTGCTAATGAGTTATACCCTCTCTTGCTTATGAAACTACATATTTTTTTGGATATATCTCTACATTTACTCATAGCTTGTTCTTTAACTTGTGAATCCTTTACTATGATCTAGATCATGCTAGTAGTCCTAACTTGTGATATCATCTACTAGTATTTATTTTACATGTAGTTGTAGCCTTGTTTAACTTTTCATCAAGTGGTATTATACTATATGCTATGCTTGTATCTTGTTTCATACTTGATCAAACTTGTTCGTTGAATTGCATATCTACAATATTGAGTTTCTTGCATAGCCTTGTGATGAGAAACAAATATAGCTAAATTGTATGCATGTTTTGGAGCATACAAAGAATTTATGCAATTTTCCAATGTTCTACTCCAATGTCAGATTTTGGTGTAAAATCAATGTTTTTTAATGTATAAATGTCCTTCTGAGCAAGACTCATGGCTTTCATCATGAACCCTTACATTTTTGGGCGAATTCTGTTATCTTGATGGTCAAAATCGTAATTTATTAGTTTTTTGCAACACACTATGGGTTGTTTATATGCATGTCTTTATTTGCTTTACATACTATGCTTGGACAATCCCCTAGTTTTTGTTCTTCTACTCTTCTTTCTAACTTTTGGTATCTCTTTTTCTCTAACATGTTTCCTTTTAGCTCTTCAAATCCCCAATTTTTGAAATGACAAAGGGAGGAGAAGGCATGTCTTATGTTGGATAGGGAGAAGGCATGTCTGAGGAGAAAGCATGTCTTATGTTAAGGGGAGAAAACATATATGTAGAATATATATAAGTAGAAGATATAGTTTCTATAAATGTTATGAAAGCTAAACTTGTAGGAGAAATACCATCAATTGAGGGAGAGTATGAGAACTCCATGAGCATTTATTGAGGGAGATCATATGAACTCAACTCTATTGAAACCCCTAGGTTTCTCTAAAGGTATGATTTTACTTAATTTAAGATAAAGATGATAGTTCTCTCTCTTGGCTAAGAGAGGTGAAGAAGAATAAGGGAAGACATCCCTTGATGAAAACTTTTCCACGACAAAGGTGAAGTCAAAGGAAAAAGACCCAAGAAGAGTGGGTAATTCCTCAAAGAGTGAAGACTTGTGCACGAGTGGGTAAGTCCTTGGTGAAGGCTAAAAACATGTTGCAAAGTGGTTAAGTCCTTGTTCAGGTAGAAGACTCTTTGTTGGATTGGTAAGTCCTTTGGTAGGTTGTTGGCTCCCTTCCCCTCAAAGGGAAAGCCGGTTATCCTTGTCCTGAAAAAGGAAGGTCATATGTTGTAATAACTAAATATAAGGAGTAGACATGGTTAAGAAATCCTAGAGGTTGACATCTCTAGGTAGTGGAATGACAATCTCATACTTTAGGGGTTGGAACCATTCTACATAGCTTGTCTTCTTGTTCTTGTTTCAATCTCTGTCATCCTTGCTATGTATGTTTAGTTGCACTCAAATTCCTATTTAGCAACCTTATCTTGTGATATATCTTGAAGTTCTAATGAATTTTGTTTAAGTTCTTTTTAGATCTATTCACCCCCTCTATAGCAAATCATCCATCCTGGATCCAAGAACAAGAACTATATTCCTATCCCTATCTCAATCTAAACCAAACCAACATTCATGCAAAATGCATACACATTAAAAAATACTAGCTTGTTAATCATAATGGACGTCCCTGCCAATAGTATGATTTAAATGATTTATTTTTACAATCAAGTGAAAAGTGAGTTATTGTTGCGCTCCTCACCTAGTTACCCGCCATTAAAGGTAGATCATAGGAACAAGGGTCATAATCTTATTTTTCAAAGACCTAGATTTGGGAAATAACAACTAATAACAAATAATTTCATTGATATTGTTGTTTGATACAAAAATATATTGATTTATCCCAAAAGGAGTTTAATTATATATTTTTTATAAGATGAAGATACTACATGAAAGGAAGCATTATCACTATAGGGAAAGATATATCATGAACTACTGCCTAACTAGTACTCCGAGTGACATTAAATTTACTATCTTAAATGTATTCATCTGAATATCCAAGTCATCATATCATCATCTAACCCAAACTACCTAAAAGGATGACAAATAAAGAACATATCAAGATATTGTTATATTGTGTATGTGGGTGCATACAAAAGTGTGTATATACATAGATATATATTTACCAATTAAATATTTGCACATATGAACTCTTTTATCTTCATTTAATTACTATAACCCATGCTTGTCATGCCAACTTGGGTGAAACCACTTTTATGTCCATCAATGGACTTACATGATCTACCCCTTAGTAGGTCTAACACTGGGTTTGAAATATCATAACTTCCTTTATATGATACACATATGGGCAATATAGTGAATTGGAATTTAGTAAACATCTAAGAAGTTTATCACAAGATAAAAAACTTCAAAAATCACCTAAAAATCCATGGACAATCAATATGTTCAAGTATTCCAAACATAACCATGTACATTCAATGAAGAACACATGCAAAATTATCTTTGCACGTGAAGTATATGTAACCGACCTAAATCACACATCCACAAAGGAATAGAACTAGAGTAGTCAGACTCTAAAATTTGTAACCTGACACTCATGACCCCATAACTATTATATGGAGTCGAATGTAGTAAATTTGGAGTCAATCCACAGGGACAAGGAGTGGTAAATGCTAAGAACGTAAAATCTTGGCTCAATTACACCAAAGAAAGAGTGAGATTAAGTTTGATATTCCTTAGGAAATGATGTTACTTCAACCAAATAATAAGAAAAATAAGTAAATAAAGTAAAATGAGTAGAAACAAAGGATGATATGACACGTACGTATGGGAACTTGGATTGGTTTTTTCCATTTGAGGTCTCTCACCAACATGCAATACTCACACCCATTGTATACCCTTACAAGATTACAAGAAATCATCATATATGCCTATTCCATCCTCCCTCAAGATTAGGATAGATCTAGATTATGAGGTTTTCTCTCTCAAGATGGAAAACAAACAATCACAAATATAACCATATGACCATAAGATTAAGCATTCCAACATTCTCATGCATTTGTGCAACTCCACAACATGGAGATAATATTAGTACTACTCTTTCAAGGCATTAACAATCAACCATCACAAGATGGTAGATAATCATACAAGTGAAGCATTAAGACTAAGGGTATGGATATAATCATATCTAAGAGCATATATATTCAACCAGATGCAAATATATACATGTTGGGAGAGCCTTAGTGGCTACTCCAACCCAAGCTATATGTTTAACCACTCATGTTCATGAACAACCTTGTGGATTTACAAACATGGAGGGGCATGGAGGAGGTCAACAAAAGAAGAGATGAATAGAGGAAAGATGAAAGAAGGGGGAGATCACGGAGAAGGTGAATATGCCAACAATGGCCTAAGATGTCCTGGGTTGATGAAGCAACTCCCTGATCAGCGGTTAGCATGTTGGAGTAGTGAAACACTTGTGGTTCTCATCTTTTGTCGTCAAAGGACCTGTAACGACATGAAGTGGTGTGCGAAGCCTCCAGACTCTCATCTTTTAGATCTCACTAACTGATGGGTGGTCTGAGCCATGGAGGGCTAATGGCAGTAGATCACGCAACAAGGCTTTCACATCAGATTGAGGTCACGAACCCCTTGCTCAATGCCCTAAGCCTCCTATTTATAGCACACATCGAACGCTTATTTCTTGCACCACAAGTTTGGTTATTGGGTATGCACCTTGTGGTGTGCACGTAACTAACTCGAATGACCATCCTACATGACCATTGAATCTTTGAGTGTAAAGTAGTCCCATTGGTTTCCTTTATGGTAAGTTTGGGAGTACTATGCAATCGAGTCATCAGATACGTAACCAGATGACCAATCATATTCCTATGTCAGTTGGCCTTCATATCAATCAGGCCATTGATTCTTAGGCATGTTCATTTGTCGGTTCTTCTATCCTAGATGATCATCAGATCATTCAGGATTGACAGTTGATGACCAGTATAGGGAAAGATCTGATGGTTCTTCTTCTCCCAGAATCTGATGATTGTTCTAGATAGACACTTGGTGGTTGTCGCTTCTTGTCATCTGATGGCTTCTCTACTCTCTTGAATGACCATCGGATGTTAGACAACCAATGAATGGTCTGGTTGCACAGATACCTTGGTCTTTGATGGTTCAAGGGAATGGATGGGTGCCTTGTCTCCATAGAAGATCCATGCTTTCACAAGTATCTACATGGAAGCTATTAGTTAGCTTCAAATCAAGCTTTGAATGATAAACATGCACAAAATGGTAGAAAATCAATGTTACTAGGTTCTTAATGAAAAGATTAGGGGTGAACTAAGGCGCGAGATATCCACAAAATTGAGTGTTTTCAACCCCCCAAACTTAGAGTCTAGCCTATCCTTAGGTTAATAAGTAGAATTAAATCATTGAACAACTTCAAAGGTCTTTATTATATTATTGGTTTTTGGAGTGTGAAGAATGTCATTGTGTCAGCCTTTAGTCAAAACATATGTATCGTGACTAGGTGCCATCAATCCCAAGACTCTATCTCTTCGATCTGGAGTTGTGATACTCATATTGTCTATTACTACCTTCTTCTGAGGAAGGATTTCTCCTTTGTGATACACAAATGCTCCTTTTCTAGGTTGTACATGCACAAGGTTCTGGCTAAGGTAGCTTTCATACCCAACCTTTACTTTTTTGGAGATCCTAGCTATTGTGTTGGGGTGGGCTGAGTCCATAGTGTTTCCTGCCTTTCTCATCTTCACTCAACCATGTTTACTATTGTAATGACAATGTTACCCAATTGGATCCTAATGTAATGTCAGGTGGTTGTGTGAGGTTCCCTTCGAAAGGCATGTGTGTAAAAGTTTGGCTTCCGAACTCACTACTGAGTATGACATATCTGCATTCTAGAGTGCAACAATACACTGGCCTGGTGAAGACTTTTGACATCTTTTCAAAATAACTCTCATGATTTTATTCCACTTGACTTTTATTCTTGATCACAATCTTGGGGTGTTAGGATTTCGTATCCTAGATGGTTTTGGGCCGCCAAGCCTTTTTTGATCCCAAAGTGGGGATTTTCACGCTAGAAGGGGTAACTGTTTCCTCTTGTCCAGGATTGTGTGCTTTCCTACCTATATTTGAGGATAGGGTGATCAATTAGGAGTGTATGAAACATAGTCCTCCTTACCTTGAGGGTTCATCTTGGGAGGACATGCATTTTTGTGCATTTTACATTATCTGGAGGTAGGGGTGACATTAAAACATTATCAAACTCTAATTTTAGGTAAATTAAATAGTCCAAACCCATTATTCTTGAAATAATTATGCTAAATGTTAGCCTGAAGACAAGAAAGTCTGAGAGTGGAAGTGATGATTACCCTCAGGAAATTGGATTCATAATTTCCATTAATATTTTCTAAGTATAAAAAACTATTCCCCTCTTTAAAAACTAGAAAAGCTAAAATATGTTCAATTGGCAAAATTTCGTTTCTTCAAGGATTTTGAAAATTTGAAACTTGAAAATTTGCACAAGTTTTGGTAAGAAAATAAATCAATGTAGGATAATTGAGAAATAAAGCATGAAAATATACCGAGTTCACCTATTCAGTCCCCCAAACTTATCATGTACCTTGTCCTCAGGGAGCAAAGGATGAGGTTGAGTAAGAATAAACAATTTAAATATTGTGAGCAGTTGATGGCCTATTCTAATGTCAGGATTTCTAGGGCATATGATTCTCAAAGGTGGTGATAGTAATAGTCTTGGTAGAACTCCACCTTATTTTCATATGTAGCCAACATCTACATCCAGAATAGCACATAAAATCCACAGCCGTTGGAGCCAGGTTGTTGTTGGGGACTTTTGTGGTAGAACTGATGCTTTTTTGAATTTAAGTCCTTCAAGAAGTCCCTACCTAAAAATTCTTATGAGCTCGACTATTTTTGCGGACACCTAGGTTGATTTTTGTTCAATGAGGCTTTTATATGTCTTATCTAGAAGTGCCCTATTTAGGTTAAATCCAGTGTCAGAGTTGTTGTATAATGTCATCATTTTTGCCTTCAGGTCTACTGAAAGAATTGTCCAATTCCCATCATGGAGAATCGGGACAAAATGAATGATGACATGTTGTACTTCAGATGATCTATTAGGCATTGAAATTCCCATGATTCTTTATTATAAATAATTTCAATGACAATATTGTAATATGCCATGTAGACGTCGTCAAGATGGTCTGCTAGGAGCAATTGGTAGGCTGTCATGACATTAACTGTCATATAACCTTCCAGTGTTAAGATTTCTTAGAGGTCAGACCTTAGGACTTGTACATTATCACATTCAAAAACTATGAGTATCTCGTCTTGCCTTGGCATGAGTACTTCCATGAGGAACGTTACATCCTTGAATGAATGCCCATAACATGTGTCCTTGTCAAAATTCTCAAATGAGGGCTGCATGAGATATGTATTCATTGGCTCTGCTATTTCACCATGGCTTGACTTGTCCTTTCTAGCCACCTCTTCATCAATTCCTTCATTGGGTAAGTCATGTGCCTCCATCTCCACGGGTTCATCAGGTGTATGCCATTCTAGTTGAGGTGGAGTGGTGTCTAGCATTGAACTTGTGGGTATTGTTATTGGAGACTCCACATGTTGTTGTAGAGGTGCTTGTTTTGTCGTCTTGTTGGTAGGGGCTACTGGACTAGTTGAGGTGATGCCTTGAGATGGGGAAACTTTATTTTGTTGCAATTTTATTAACTGCTCTGTCCAAGGAACCTTGTCGGGTAGAGGAATTAGAGAATACATCCTTCTTGGGATATCTTCCACGCGTTCATCTTAGAAAAATCATCTGTCATGGATAACTTCCATGACATACTTTCCTTATAAAGCATGGAAGTTTTCAGTAGCTATCTGTTTCAATGGAATTCCCCTATTCAGTGATTTGACTGTTCTTCATACTTGAAGGCGCTGTCCCCCAAATCAGGAAGTTGTTGGGGCCCGCTAAAATTGATGCTAAGTTCCTTCTAGTTTGGACAATACCACCAGTCCGTATCTGATGTAGCCCTCATTTGGGGCTCCGTTTTGTGTCTTTTGCACTTCAATCACATCTATACCTGCTAGATTACATGCTATTTTCCTCAATATGTATATTTCTATAAAATGCACTTATGGATGTTCTTTACATATTTTTTAGGTACTGAGACCATGCTTGAATGGATAGGTGAGAAGGAGGGTGATCCTAGGGTTCCTCCACCATCAGAGGGGTTCGAGGAAGGTACAAAAGATTC
This sequence comes from Alisma plantago-aquatica, assembly GCA_963693085.1. Lineage (NCBI taxonomy): Eukaryota > Viridiplantae > Streptophyta > Magnoliopsida > Alismatales > Alismataceae > Alisma > Alisma plantago-aquatica. The sequence continues at coordinate 1,083,751,263 of OY856410.1, read as the reverse complement.
CCCAACCTACCCCAATGGCCAAGCATCAAGTAAAGCAAAAATGAACATTGAAATCCAAAGTTGAATCTTAAAGTCTAAGCACATCCCCCAGCATGACCGTGGTGACACGGAACGACCATGCTATAAATGAAGAATTCATTGTATAAATCCCTATTTTGATGCAGCTGTAGCAAACTCTCCAGCATGGCCGTGCTACACAACATGGCCATGCTGCAACTCCCTAGCATGTCCGTGCTATACAAAATGACCATGTTGCAACCCTCCAACATAGTCATGCCACATAGCACAGTCGTGCTATCACTAACCCAACACAGCAGTACTACCCAACAAGACCGTGCCACATATAACCAAACACAACCATACTACCCAGCACAACCATGCTACTAGCTACCAACATCGTCTTGCTGCCTAGCACAAATGTGCTACAAGATAGACACCCCCCCAAAAAAAAAACCCGATCATTTTTCACCATTTTCACCTCGATCGTTCCCATCGTTCCCATCCACTACAACCATTCCACTCACACCCACCACATCCGTGCTACCCAGCATGACTATTCTACATACAAACCTAGCATAACTTTTACACTGATATCCCCATTTTACCCCCACTTAACCTAGTTCTTTCCCACCACCTATATATACTTGGGTGGTGGCTTCCACCTCCATTTCATCATCTTCCACCTCAAAAACACCTAATTTAAGGGCTTTGACTACTTTCCACCATACTTCCATGCCATCCACTCACCTTGGAGGGAGGTGCTTGATCTGAAACTGCTAGGAGGTGGAGAAGGAGGAGTCTTCACCAAGCTCATCATGGCTTTACACTCCTCTACTCATTGTTCTTCCTTTCTTCTTGTATTTTCATGTTCTATGAGTAGATGACCCCTTAGGTGGGTTGTTTGGAGCAAAAAATGTTACTTTGATACCATGTTCGGTAAAATGATATGTAAACATTATAAATTTTTTCTTCTAATGATTATGTTCTATATATATATCATTCCTCATAAATTTCTTTGTGGTTTGTTCTTGGAATCACCTAGGAACTTAGGGAAATTAGTTATATGTGTGAATTTTTGAATTGCTCCTAGGTCCAATTCATGGATCCCTAGCTAGCTACCCATCTTCCTACATTCTAATCAATTCCCCTAACCCTAGTTGAGAGATCTAAGTAGCTCATTTAGATGAATTTAGTGTGACTAGAATGGAGCTTTTTCAAGGCTAGAATGTGGGTGATGTGAGGCCTAAAACCTCACTTCCATCCCCATTACTGCCCTCAGCCCCTAATCACCCTAAGATCCTCTAACCTAGAAACCTAGGTTTGTTTAGACTCTAATTGAATTATACATAAACCCTAACTGAATTGAGCCTTGTAAGGGTAGTAGGAGGTGTTAGGGAGTAGTTCCTCTGTACACAACCTATCCTATCCACGTGCAATTAGTAGTTTACGACAATTCATATGCCTCTAGCTTGTTCTTTGTTTTGATAATCTAAATGAAAGAATAATATTCACATATTATTACCCTCAACCTAATTGATAAGTGCATCCCCTAAACTGCTCACATTTCCCTTTATTTAATTAAAACCTTAATTGCCTTCTTGCTTAGCTAGTGTTATCTTAGTTAGCTTCTTGTCTTGTTCTTGCTTTGATCTTGCTAGTTTAGATCTTTAATTGATCTTTTGCCCAATTATCTAGTTTAGTATAGTGTGGACCTCTTATTTCCTACTTTAGTGTAGCTTTCTCATCTTCTGACTTTCCTTGTCTTTTCTTGTTCATTAGAATTAACCGTCCATGGTTAACTTAGGTTTTGATCTTGTTTGCTGTCCTTCATTTTCTTGCTTGTTCACCATTAATGTAATAATCAAATCAACTTCTAAACCCTTAAACCCCAAAATCCATAGTAGAAACCTTGCCCAAAACTAACCTAACTCTAGTGTCCCCTTTTTTCCCTATGGATCACCCCTATACTTGTTGCATGCCTATACTATGACATGACCCCATGCACTTCTGGGTAAGTGTGTTAGTAGAAGTAGGTGTGTTAGTTTAGGTATTTATAAATTCCTAAAGATCCCAAGTGTGCTTGAAAACCTCCTGGGGTTGCATATAGTCACCTTTAAGTTGATTTGTGTGTGGCCCTAAGAAAAACACACCAAGCTTTCTGGCACCATTACCGGGGAGAAAGGTGCTCAACCTAGATAGTTAGTTTTTCTTTGATCTTTTTCTACTACCCTCATTATTGCCATTTTGTATTCTTCATTCTTTATATTCTTTGTGCATATTGGTTTGCTAACTTATTTTTTTGTTTGTTTGTGCCATTTGCATGTGACAAGCCACTCGGGGAAGACAAGATGGAAGACCAAAATGCACCTCACAAGCCACTTTAAGAGTACTTCATGCCTAGAAACTACAAATCACCAATCATTCGTAGAGTTGATCAAATTGCAAGGGAGCAATTCTTCATCCCTCCAGGTCTTCTTGGACTCCTGCCCACCTTCTAAGGCTTGGAGAGGGAAAACCCCTACAAGCACTTGGACTCCTTTCTTAAAGTATGCTCCACCTTTAGGATGCTGACAACCAGTAATGATACATTCAGGTTGACCTTGTTCTCATTCTCCCTCAACGACAAAGCCAAAGATTGGTATTATTCAAGGAGGGACATCATGAGCTGGGAAGAGATGAAGAATTCTTTATTGAGGAAATTCTACTCTATTGCAAGGTTGACACAAATGCAGCATGCCGTTGTGGGTTTTCATTAAATGGGCAATGAACAATTTCACGATGCTTGGGAGAGATTTCAGAAGATGTTGAGAGAGTTCCCGCAACATGAGATCCCTTTCTGGAATCTAGTTCAGTCCTTTTACTCTGATCTATCTCCAACAGGTCAAGCTAAAACATATTCTTCTTGTGGAGGAGCTTTTATGGCTAGGCCACCTGAGGAGACATGGCCAATGTTTGAGCAACTGGCATAAAGTTCAAGAATATGAACTTCTAGCATGATGAATGATGGTGACCTCTCCTTTGGTGTGGCATCTCTAGTTCATAGTGACTCAAGCCCACAAGTGATGAAGATTCTTGGTGACATGGTGAGTTTCATGAAGAACCAAGTGACAAATGGTCCTTTCCATTCTGTGAATTATGTCACTTCCGTTGATGAAGAAAAGAAGACAACTCACTCCTATAGCTACCCGAAACAACAAAGCATATGATATAACTCAAGGTTTGAAGAAGAGGTGCTCTCTAGGTTGAAAAGCTTTGATGATGTCCAAAAGAATGTTACAAGGCTTGAGGAAAGAATAGAGCACCTATCTTCCATACTTGCTCTCCAAGAGGAAAAATTGTCTTCAAAGCCCATAATGAGTTTCAATGAAGCAAGTGGACCCACAGATTCCACTCAAGTTCTCTATAGTCCACCTCTGATGCAAATGCATCCCATATACCACTTCCAAGGACATCTAAAGCCTTATAAACCTCCTCCCCCTCCACCACCACAATTTTCCCACCAATTCACCTTCCAGCCTCAATTCTCCTCTCCACCCCAATTTTAATATGAAGTACCACCTCCACCTCCTCCACAACCACTACTAGATCCCCCTCTCCACCATGAACAAGGAAGTGTTGTGACAGTTCTAAGGAGTGGAAATATCTTGAACAACCCACAAGTCAAAGAATGGTTGATAAAGAAAAGAAAAGGCCACCAAGTGGTGGTACTGTGATTGAGATTGGTGAAGATGATTCTGTGCACTGCACATTGAGTTTGTGATACCAAGTTCTCCACTTTACACTTCCTTTACATATCCTACCATCCCTAGTGATCCACATACTAGCATGCCACAAGAAAATAATGTTGATGTGAGTCAAGCAAAAGCAAGTCAGCCTCCATTCCCCAAAGAATTAGATGAGTTGTTGGAAGTGAAAAGGAGATGGAAAAACAATGTTAACATTCTTGAGGTGTTTCTCCAAGTGAAGGTTAACATTCCATTCTTGGATGCTATCAACCAGATTCCATCCTATTCCAAGTTTCACAAGAACCTATGTACTGTGAAGAGAAGGTCAAAGGGGAGAATACCAAAGAGAGACAAGTTGACTGAACAAGTGACTCTATCATCGAACACTCACTTCTGATTAAGGGGAATGACCCAGGAGCCCCACTCATACCTAGCTACTTAGGGGGACATTCCCTTGACAGATCCTTACTTGATTTGAGATCCAGTGTGAATTGGATGCCATATAATGTATATGTGGAGCTGGGATTGGGAATTTGAAACTGGCACATTGCACTCTCCAATTGGTGGACCGTTCCATAAAAGTTCCTAGGGGAAGAGTGGATGATGTTTTGGTGATGATAGACAAGAAAAAGGGCACAATGTTCCAGATAGATTTCATTGTTCTTGATATCAAACCAGGGGATAGGAAGATTCTCATCATCTTGGGAAGGGCATTCCTATCTATAGCTGACGTGGTGATACATGTGTGCAGTGGAACAATGACAGTCTCTTTCATGGATATGAAGATAAAGATCAACATGTACAAGACACCAACCTAGTGAACATGAGATGAAGATATTAGATATGGCCACTTTAAGAGTTTGAATGGTCATATGAGAGAAGATGATCTAGATGAGATAATTGATGATAGATTTTTTGATCAAAGGGATGAGGAACATAGGTTGAATGCAAGTGAGCGGTGTATTTATTGCATGAGTGGACACCCAAAACTTCCAAATGGATAAATCATGCAAGAATCTCCAAGAAGCCCGACTGAAGGCATGGGACCACTACAACAAAAATGCCCATCAGTGGCCTTTTAGAAATGCCATTAAAAAAACTAAATGCCACCAAACATGTTTAGTGGTATTTGTTGACACTTAAAAATATGCCTCTAGTACCAATGCCACTAGAAAGATAGTGGCATAAGTTATAAATGCCACTAAACGTTTGGCTTTAGTGGCTTCCAAAAAATGCCAAATAAAGGCCACTAAAACATCATTTGGAATTTATAAAAAAGCCACTATCCATCAATTGGCTTTTATACAAATGCCACTAATTTGTATTATGTTGCTGTATGAAACGATTCTTTTTGAGTGTAATGGCGTATAAAGAAAGTCACTAATGACATACTAGTTCTGTATTACTACATTTTCATGGTTTTTAGTCATTAAATTTTTAGTTAATTATCATGTTTTCTAATTGAATTCCATTGCAGCCGAACTTAGTTTTCCAAAAGTATGAATTATTTATTTATAATCAAATGATAATTACATGGGGAGGACATTTTACCTTGCCCCTTAGATGGAATACAACACCAATGATATACTTTCATACAACATTTTTCTATTCAATACAATAACTTCTACATCATTGGATCCGTCTCTTCCCTTATATGACTATCTACTTTTCGACATGTTGACTTCAGAGATCCTTCAAGAAATAGCTTTATGTGTAGGTAGAATCCCTGATCCACCTCCTAGAACCATTGGATAATAGGGGATGCATTATTGTAGCCAGAGTATTCTATATTCTGAAGTAATCAATAACCATGATAGAATTGAAATTGAAGTTTCTAGACAAACTTCTAATTAATGGCATCTTCTAAAAATTCTTGCAGATGAAAACCTATAAAGAAAAGATATTTATCAAAAAAAAGCAATAGAAATATGCATAAAGAGTTTTAGATGTGAGGCTAAAATTACCATATACACTTAATTCAGAAGAATTCAATCTGGCACGAGAAGGCCACAGACTCCGACTTTCAATAGGTAGCCATCGACGACTTCTAGTTCCTCCTAAGCAGGCATGAATAGTAAGATAATATTGGGACTCAACATCTTATATCTTACCACAGATTCTAGGTCCAGATTTCCTACAAGCATTTGTAGATCAAATATATGCTAAGAGTCAAAATTCAAAACTTACAACAGCTATTGATGGCTTATCTGACTGCCCAGGGCTCCCATTGGACACATCCATTCCTAGTATAATAGTTGGAACTTGGGAGATCTTTGGCATGTATGGAGGATGCTCAGCTAAGAGCACAAAGTTTATGCCTCCAAGCTTCAGGAAATGAAACAGTTGAGCAAAACAAAAAATATATAGATTAGCTGGTAGGGAAGAGTATATGGTGAGCGACATACCTTAGCATTAATATTTAGGAGAACATTAGTCAAGTATTGGTCATTGACCTTAGTTGGTGCAATACATTGGGTGGGTATCCCAAATTCAGCAAGGTTCCTCCTCTTCCATGGACCTGAAGGATAAGAAATGAATGGGGGAAATAAACATACACGAATATCTTCAATTAGAAGGTGATCATATCAAGCAAAGGAGATTTTAAAAAAAGGCTGAGCATAAACATCAGAATTTTTCCACTCAGAATGAATACAGAGGAGAAATTTAGGCGCTCCAGGTAACTTATTCTTCATCATCTCAATCATTTCATCTACCCTCACATTGGGTGGAGCTCTTCTCACGGAAGGACTTTCTTTGAAGACATCAAATGGATGCTCTATATTCTATAAGGACAACCAATGAGAAGTGAAAACCATTAGTTTGTTGAACAAAAAGGAAAGGACTAGGCACAAATGGAATACATGAAAAGATTTAACTTACAACACCCTTCATGTTTCCACAGTGAATGAGATCTTGAATAAGCTTGCGGGTGTCACAACACACAGAGAAGTTCACCACAACCCACTTAACAACTGCTGTGCAACGATAGAGTTTCTGTAAAAGAGTGGGTGGCATGGTTAAAAATAGAAGCTTATTAAAAAAGGAACAACAAACTATGGATGTTAAAACTGGACGGGGCATCACCTTGTTGTTAAAATTCTACCTCCCATTACGTGGGAAAAAATCTTCACCGTTTCCAACTTTTAGTTGGGGGATACAAAAGATAGAACACATATGAATTATAGATACTCAATGTCCTTTAGGCAAAGAAAGAAGGAAAAAAAAAAGAACACAACATACCTTTGGGGCTGGCAAAACACATCCATCGACTTTGGTGAACTGACTCTGGATTGCAATTTCACATGATCTTAGTAGAGGATCATTACCATAGTTATTGGCTTTTAGGGCCTGCATCACAACTACATGTTACATAAAGTGTATTATTTTAGATGGAGGGGGTAAAGGAAAAAAGATAAATATACAAATGCTATTTTAACAATTAAGGGAACATGGAGGAACCCACATTACTAAGCACACCCATTCTTTCTCGAGGCTTCTGTCTGGACTTCTCAACCAGAGAAGACCTCTGAAATGTTGAAAATGACTTAGTGTACCTCTATAGAGAAATTAGGACACACAACTGCAGACGAAAAAACACCAAGTTATGTTAGTTAGTGGCCAAAAACAAACAAATAATTTATTAACTAAACTGGCAGAACAAAACACCAGGATATATTATAGTTAGTACCAAAAACAAAACATTCAAAAACAATGCAGTGAGAAAATAGAACAACACTCATAGCAGTAACACACCTCAATAGGTACATAAGTGGGTTGCTTGGGCAGAGGGTATGAATACTTAAGCTCTATCTAATGATGTTTTCTGAAATAATCAGAGACAATCATGATCTCTGGCTCCCCAGGTTCTCCCTTCTTAGGCCTCCTCTCAAACCTACAGTAGAAAAGACATGAAAATATTCATTTATTTGAAGCAAGGAGAAAGACTCTACTACATGATAGGGGCAAGGAGACCATGCCACAACTGTGATACAAACACAAAGAAAAGCAAGAAGACCAATGCCGTGTTGATAGATAAAATACAAAAGACAAATAAAAAAGAAAGCAGAGCGTACATTTGGCAATTGCAAAGGAGCTCACTAATCCCCACAATCTTGTACTCAGTGTTGGTGGGCCTTGCTTTAATTTTGAGTACGAAGTTTATTATCTCCAACACACTATGTACACCACGTGCTAGGCCTGAGTCATATCTACATCTAAATGGTAAACCAGAACAATACTACCTTACTAGACAATTATTTAAAAATCCAACAAACCAGTTTAACAGTAAAGCTTTTCGGGTGTAGTTTCCATGACAATATCATCCTCACTAGTCACCTTTTTACCGATTGGTGCATAACCACCAAGCAGCACCCAAAACTCACCAGAATTAGATTCTGCTACAAGTTTACCATCCTCTGAAAATCATGAAAGTTTGTTTGAGTAAACAATACCGAGCTATCGGATTAAGCTTATTGGTTGAAGATTCTTACCAAAAATAGCCACATCACAAGTCCCTTCATGGTATTGATCCTTTAAATGTTGGATAACCTCTAAGACTTTGGCTCTCTCTTGAATATTGGAATTTGCGCCATTGAATTGGTAGATCTTCTTCTCCGTGTCTAGTATGAATACATCATCATGATTCAGTGAGGAACGAGCAAAAGGAACCTGGATACATCCCAAAAGAATACCAATGAAAAACATAAACCAAGGTATAACAATACTGATAACATTATTTTGTCTAGCAATTACATATATGGCATTCATGCCTTATAATCATATCTAGAGAAGAAGTTGAGGCTATATTTTTTCCATTGTTCTTTTCCAACATCTGAAATGGATACTAGTGTGTATCCAACCTTCTTGCCCTATTTTTATGAGCAATAATCGAAAGGCAGGCCAAAACAACCCTTCAAGAGAAGTTGCATGCCACATGTTATGCAAAGTCATAGAAGATACATAATGTCCCAAGCTAAACCACAACATAAATGATCAACTAATGTTTAACATGTAGTGACTCTTCATTGACAACATAATGTAAGATCAAGGAAAACTAGCATTATGATATGTAAGCTTAATTATTTGGGAAGAAAGAAATTATATTTGTGCTAAGCTTTCAACTCTTGTATTCCAAGGCCTTCCCATCTTAATAATATAAAGGTGAGCACCACTTGAGTGTACTATTAAATTAAGCATAGTTTTAGCAACATACCATATCACATCCTTCTCATGAATATGATCTGAACATGTGCCAAACCTTTCTTCCCCACAGATAGACAATTTTCCATCATCCATCAAGTTCCCAATGAATCTCCAACTTGTTGGATCCTAATAAACCAAGTAGAGAAACAATAAGACCTTAGGAACACATTTGTGATGTTTCTCCTTTACTCAAGTGGAATGTAAAGGAACAAGATGGACAAAAACCTCAAAGAAGGGAAGGTTTCGCTTTTCTTCCACACTATCAAGTATTGCACTTGCAGGAATGTACCTGGCCAATCCCTATTAGTACACATGCATAAGGGTAAGAAGAGAAAGTTGCACAGAGAATAGATAGAATATAGAGAATAGAAAATAGCAAAAAGAACTCCATAACCCAGCCGTCTATGAGATAACTTCAAGTACTGGACAATAGAAAAACCCCAACATATTACATTCTCCATCCAAACATGACAGCTAGGACTGAGCTAGTTTTATGTTTTTTCTTGTTATTGGTTTTAGGCTAAGGGCACATCTTCATACCAAGAATGATACAATTTAACCATATATAATCCTAGCATTAGTGAGATTGGCACCTGATGTTTAGAATCAGAGCTAAATCATGATATTATAGGACTATCTCACTGCATGGCATGTGAAAATGAGAATCACCTGTAGGATGCTTCATTGGTCACAATATAGTGTCTTCCAATATTACATGTTTCTTCCATTTCATTCCATGAATGACAATCATATTCATGATATAACTAATTATTAACTTAAAATAGAATTAGAATAGTTACAGTCTTGCTACTATGAGAAATAATACATCTGGATATTCATGTGATATATGTAAATGTGAAGATAAATTTAGTAACACTTACATAACTTAGAAGGTTAGTTGAACTCTCAAAACTATGATTGGGAACTTCCTGCAATCAAAAGTGTTAAACTTCTAGTAAAAATAGGCACAAGTATTTAGACACATAATGAACCCAAGTACCTAACTACATCATTTAGAATAGAGATCAAGGGGTAATTAGTGGATTACCATGGTATGAAGATATTCATGCCCATTCTAGTGTGGAAGCATCCACTCCAATGCCATGATAACCTAAGCCAATCTATTGGGCAGTGATGATGTGGGGGCACACCCAATAAACCAAGAGAAGAAGGTTAGGATAGAGAAGAGATAGCCAGGCAATTAGCCATGAATATAAGAAAGAATAGCACTCTGATTATATGTGCAACCTGATGTATGGTGCTCATGGAAATTCTATGTGGGATCATGCCATTTTGGATTTTTTATCACTTTGCTCGTATAGACATTATGATGATTAGTTTGAACTCGTGTCAGATAGATGGGTACCTGCTAGTTATTACAAGGGTGATACTCCCCCTCTAGCTGGTGAAAATCAAGGTAAGTGAATTGGAGGTTTGTTGCATGAGAATTACATAATGAAGGTTTTTTGTAAGTTTGGATAATATTTTGGTGTCTATACAACTAGAAGTGTTTACCAGGTTGTAATGTGATTATAGACCTGTAGTGTCATAAATTATTTCTATAAGATCATCACAAGGATTGTCAACTAAGATTACAACATTGATCCAGTTAAGGTGATTTAGTCCTGGAAAATATACTATTAACATTGTGGATGCCTACAAGATACATCGTACCATTATATCATCATGATAGAGAGATTGGTTATTTAATATCCACTTACTATTTTTTTTAAAATGGTGTAGGGAATGACCTCTTTTTATTGCTCAAAAGATGTGGATCTTGTACAACATTGATTCAGTAGTTCAATTCTTATGTCATTGGATATGCTCAATTCAGATGAGTAGTTGATTATTCATCATGAAGTCTACTATATGGAGTGTCACACCCCGATCTCACACTAACCACTAATCATGAGATTAGGGCGCGACGGAGGGATTATCACATAAACAAATCACTGAGAACTTTTTCTTTTTAAAACCTCATAATGATATCCGGATTATTGATGTAAACTAAAACATAAACAACTATTGCGGAAGCATTTCAATTAACCTGGCTAGAGAACATAAACAAAGTTTACAACATGTAACACTGTTTAACAGAAAGTAAACATAACAGTTAATTTACATCTTTATACACATTCCACAAACATACTCTCTCTCACCCACACCATGTCCCAAAGATCGAGGGGAAAGGACTAAGAGACCTCTAACTACTAACTACGAACCTTCTATCGACTAGGTGTAAGGATAAATCGATCCTTCTAATTTCCTGCTGCTGACGATAACCTGAAAATGTTTTGAGTAGAGGTATGAGCCTACTCGCTCAGTGAATAGTATTTCACTTAGCTATCACTAAACAACTCATCAGGTTTTTAAACTGAAATTAAACATAAATGCAGAACTAAACAAGGCAGTTCTAATAACATAGCAGATATTAATCACATTTCTAAGCATCAACAGATATTTCAGGTAAATAAACAGTTATATAAATTTACTGTGATCCTACTTGATTACTTATTCATATTGTTATTATGCCCTAAATATATGCAGTGTACTCTGCATATAAAGATCCGCAACAAGTTCATGCTACGGTCCCACCGTACAAGACTTAGCGACACACCCGGGAAATGCTAAGTCTGACGCCAGCCCTGCTCTGCCACAGGACCCCAGGCTCATCGGCCTCACTGCACTACATCGAGTGCTCTAGACTCCTCCTCTAACCCGAGTACACAAGCGGAGAGTCTCACGGGGTTATCTCCATGACATCGCACGGATCTTGTTGCAATAACCCCCAATTTTCTCCAGTGCCACCGTGACATCGCACGCGTTATTGTTGGACACTGTCTCTCTATCCTCGTGTCTCCATGACATCGCACGGATAATGTTGCAACACGAGTTTCACCCCTAAGAAGCAGATCTGTCAAAGGGGTTCTACGATGTTAGGGAACCTAAGTCTATTAATTGATTAACATATAAACATTTAAACAGGAAAATCACATATACTGATTTCATATCAGATCACAATACACTGTCATTCTAAACTGACAGAGCAATATATTTTAAATCATTGTAATTTCTTAAAAATTCTCATACCATACATCCAGACAAATTAGAAATGCATAAATAACCCAACTTATTTCAATTTGGCACATACATAGCGAATTTACGCAATTGAACATCTTATTGCACAAATTAAAGAAATTTACTTCACATATGAGAATCATACTCAACAATTATCAATTCTCTAAAATTCTCGAAAAACGTGCACATTAACCCAAATCTTGGTTAGTGCATCACTTAACTCAATTAAGAGTTAATTACATATCACAACACAATTTAATAACAATATTTGAGAATTTCTGGAATAATTCAGAGAAATGTGCCATTTCATGTAAATATCAATTTACACATATTAACGTCAAAAGATATATGCAATTAGGGTTTTAATGCATATTCTATTTATTCATATCAACTTTGAAATCGTACATCTGATAATTTATCAGAAATCCCTATTGTCTGGGTTCATACCCAAACCATACCATTTTCAGATATGAATTTCTAATTTCAACATTCAAATAAGCAATTTAGGTTCCAATGAACCTTATAAATCAACCGATTCAATCAACACTGATCAAATGCTAAATTTAATCATATAACAGCGTCTAGAAGCAGTTTATGAAATAAAAAGTCGGGCGACGCCAAACGCTGCCCTATGCCTGATAACACATGTTATCAGCGTAATTCGCGCACATAACTGGAAATATTCAAACGCCTGAGTTTATTAATGATAGATGAATGAAATTCTACTCACAGCGATTTGGACTATCCGGATTCGTCCGGAGATGCGTCCAAGATCGGATTCTGGGCGATTTCGGATCGTCTTCATTCTTTGGAATTGGCTCCTTACTGTTCCTGTTCACGGAACAGGAGCTTCACGCTCCAACTGAATTCACTTCTAGGCGCTGGTTTAGGCTGAATTGATCGCGGGTTGTGGATTAGACCTCCTAACCGAGGTCAAACCTAGATCTGGAGCTTTGGCCGCCCCAAAATTCTCCTTCTCCAAGCCACGCACGTCAGCTGCTAGCAGCTGCAGCTTGCCGCTGGCCAAGCTGCTCTGCGGCTGGTTGGGAAGGTAGAAAGAAGAGGTAGGGGCGCCGCTGGAGGAAGATGGAGAGCGGAGGAGCAAGGCGCAGCTGCTTCGGAGCTTTGGGCTCCAGGAAATCGCCTACGAAATCCCCCCCCCCAATCGCCACTGAATCGGGCGCTGGGTTGGGCGCGCCTCCTCTCCGTGCTTCAGTCGGTTTAGGAAAGAAGAAGATAAAGGAGAAGAAAGGAAAAGGAAAGAAAAAGAAATAAAAGCTATTACTGGAAAATTTGCAAAATCGAACCCTGGTTCTTAAAATTACTATAACTTTCTCCTCGGATGTCCGAATGAGGTGATTCTTTTTGCAAAAAGTCAAACATGAAATCCTCTATACCCTCAGAGCAAGAAATAATCCTAATTGGATTGTATCACTTGATCAAAGAACTAAACACATCAGTGAGTACTTAACTCAACTCAATTAATCTAACGATCATCATTACTATTATCATTAATTACCTCAGATGATTCAATCTCAACTATTGATTCACATATTATCTTATCTTAATTATCCATGATGTTTAACAGAGTGCTTTGCACTAATCAAGGTACTTCACGCTAATCGAGGTATTTATTAACTAACCCTGATATGGGTCGTAACAATCTCCCTCCCTTATAAGAATTTCGTCCTGAAATTCCTAAAAGAGAAAAGGAAACTTGTCATTCATTCCTAACTCGTGTTTCCACGTGCCTTCTTCTATATCCACTGATCAATCATCCGTATAGGTCCCTTAGCCTAAGATACATCTGATCTGATTCCAGATCAACCCACAAAACATTGTCTTTCCAGAACCGTTATAACAGTATCTCAATTTATGATAACTACTGAGAAATTATCATACTATTCATGCAGACAAACATTTTAAATTCTTAAATAAATAGAATGCATGTCAACTTGGTACTAAAATTAAATCATGCAATTTAACTGTTAAACATCACTACATCTCATACTGAGAATTGATATCAAAATACTTGATTCATCGTACACCCTATCCTTAGGGTTTCATTTGCCTTATTAATTCATCACATGCCAACACCCTACTCTTAGGGTTATCTCATCTGTTTGATTGCAGTTCAAATCACAATACGGTATCATTCTAGAACTGGCAGAGTAGTATATTCAAAATCATTGTAATTACTGAGTAATCTTTATATCATGCATTCAGACAGATTAAAAATTCATAAATATTCCAAACTCAAATCAATTTTGGCACATACATACTGAATTCATGTAATTGAACATCCTATGACACCAATAAAAGAAATTTTCTCCACTAATAAGAAACCATCTGTAATATTTATCAATTATCTGAAATTTCTCGAAGTACGTGCATATTAACCAAATTCCTGGTTTATGCATCACATAACTCAATTAAGAGTTATTTACGTATCATATCACAAATATTTAATAGTACTTGAGAATTTCTGATAATATCTCAGAGAAATGTGCCAATTCATGTAAATGTCAGTTCACACACATTAACATAACAGGAAGCATGCAATTAGGTTTATTTGCATATTTTAATGCTATCTTGCTAGCTTGAAATCATGCATCTAATGATTTACCAAATCTGTGCTTTCTGGTTTCATACTCAAACCGTACCATTATCAGTTGTGTATTTCTAAACTCAATGTGATATGATTGAAACTAGATTACCAAGCAACCTAATTATTTTATCCATGTATATCATAGCCAAGTCTCGAGACATCAAAGGTCAACTTAATATGAAGAAAGTGAGCAGACTAAATTAGTCTATCCACATTCATTCATATCAAATCACAACCTCTAGGTGTCCTGGGTAATCTTACCACAAAATCCATTGTGATAAATTCCCATTCCCATTCAGGCATAGAAAAGATTGCAAGGTAGCTATAGATTTCTAGGGTTCAACCTTAACCTACTGGTATACATTACTTTTAACCACATACCTAGCTACATCCTTCTGCATATATGACCATCCATTTCAACTACTTGAGATTCATATACATCTTAGTGTTTCCTGCTAGCATAGCATACATCAATACATGCACTTCCATAAAAATCTTTTCTTTCGGCCTTTTCCCCTTAAAAGAATTTTACTCTATCTCGAGGTACACACAACATGTCATGCTAAAACAACATCTTATCATCTAAAAACTTAAACTCTAGTCTCTTTTCCTCCTATCAGGTCATGCATGGTCTGGCTTAACTCACTATCACCCTATAGTAGTTCCTTGATCTGGTCATAAGAAATAGGCTTGAACCTGCATCTGTACAATCAAACCACTTTGTGTCGTCACCCCTAAGTCTAAGTTCAACTTCCACATTTCTACTAACAGGTCTCTATTGAAACCTGTCATAGAGAATGCATTAGTTGTTGAACTTGACTTTCTGCTGAAAGCATCAGCCACCATATTCTCCTTACCAGGGTGATAATCTATTGTCACATCATAGAGATAGTGACACCATGTCTTAAAAACATGAACTACATCAACTATCTTTAGATCACATATCAGATAATACTCCGCATTCTATGCTACTTTCTTATAGCTACATTTTAGCTTTATGTTTTACTCTTTTCTCTAAGTCATTTCATGTTGTTCAAGTACCGTTCAGATTAACTATCTTAAAACCCTAGGTCACTATCAAAGTCAATTTACTTTTCATAGACTATATCTCAAGATCTTATTTTACAGAGATACTAGCATTCAAGGTTTAATCACTAATGAGATCCCTTAAACTACTACAACTTTAGTCATTCTAGGGTTTGATCCTTTATTAATAGCATAACATTATTGTGGTGTGACTTTGCTTCCTTAGTTTGAAATCAAACTTTAGATCTCATAAGTTCATCCATCTACTTGTAATGAATACAACACATATGAATAATCATCAATGAACTATAGATATATAACAGAAATGTAACATCAACCAAGTTCTCTAGCATAACTTATTAACACAAATGCTACAAATAAACATGATACTTGTTACCCAAGCATCACACATGGCTCACAGGGCCATTCATATCTTGTCACCTCTCACTAGGCAACAACTTATTCACATGGCTCACAAGGCCATTCACATCTTGTCACCTCTCACTAGGCAACAACTTATTCACATGGTTCATAAAATCCGTACACATTATTACTTTTATTAAGCAACAACAACATCAACACACAAAAAGCCAATCAACATTTATTATATAAATGTCACAGCCCAAACTTGGCTATATTCATCATCTCATCATACCTGCATGGTTATTAGGCATGATAACAGTCATACAAGATATTCATCACATCATGTGATACAATAGTAATACCATCATTCCTTGACCAGGAATTAGGGTTCACTATCAAACAGGGCTTATCATTCCCTTTTCCCCAAATTAGGGTTAGGGTTCCCCATTTCTCATTAATTCAGACCCTCTTGAGTTAACCAACTTTATCTTGTATTAAGGTATCTCCCCTCTTAATGCATTCCATCATAGAATGCTCACCTTTAGCATATAATGCATAGGCCACACATTATAATTGTCCATCTATCTCACATGATATGGACTTATCTTAGTTTAAAGCATAACTTATAAAGTTTCCTATAAACAATCGCAATAATACACCCTCAGCTAGGGTTTCACAATGATACACCCTCCACTAGGGTTTACTAATCATGTATTGGATCCATGCATTGGTTATGCATTATTTATTAGTACCATTGAGGGTATTTCTCACCTAATCATTAAATTTAACCTGACCCTTATTGTGTTCCTTTATTTCTAATTAAGGATTGCTCATATGAGGTCCCAATGTTGGGTCTCCGATGTCAGTTCCAACTAATTATTAGTTGTTCTAATCTTTCCCTTATATCTCAACATCTTAGTGTATATACATTTTTCACCATGATTCAGGTCTAAATTATCCAGGATCTACTTTTATTATATTATTAATATGAGTCAATTAGATCTCAGTAACGCATCCTGCCAGCCGGACCAGGCCGAACCTGTAGTCCTGAAGCCAAGAGCTACTCAGGATTAACCAACTCCTATTAATCTCAAACATGTGGAAAGAATATCCACCTAAGGCAGACTCATTTAAACATAATTTCTGGTCTACTTAATACAAAGAATATAAACAATAACTAAATCACTTCATGACACACAACAATATAAAAGAATCATATTTATTCTATAAACTGAAAATCTAAATCCATACATATAAGAGCATTTCTAATGATTTCCAATCAAATAAGCAATATAAAGCAAGAGTTGCATCGCATCCTATGTTTAATCTCTTATTCCTACATTAATTTCTTATCTCATAACCCTAAGATTTATAGGGTTTCTCTCTAGCCTATCCTTCCTCTGCATACCTGGCCAGGGCATCCAGAGAAGAACAGACAGAGTAGCTTGATACTGGTCAATCTAAGTATTCAGACACCTGGCCAGGGTATCTAAACACTCAAACCTTCCAGAGCTAAAACTCATCATTTCTTATCCATCTTAATTATAACTCTATCTTTTGATCCTAATGATCCCTGATGACTCAGCTTAAACTCTCAACTTGATTCTCGTGACCACGTTCTCTTCCTACCATCTGCAATACTATAACAGAACACTTCCTGTTATAAAATTACAGTTAGAAGGAAGACACCTAAGTCCTAATCCTATTGGTCTCTTATTGTCCCCTGACCTTGACTTAGAGTAACTGCATACTCTACCTATGCTCTGATACCAAAATGTCACACCCCGATCTCACACTAACCACTAATCACGAGATTAGGGCGCGACGGAGGGATTATCACATAAACAAATCACTGAGAACTTTTTCTTTTTAAAACCTCATAATGATATCCGGATTATTGATGTAAACTAAAACATAAACAACTATTGCGGAAGCATTTCAATTAACCTGGCTAGAGAACATAAACAAAGTTTACAACATGTAACACTGTTTAACAGAAAGTAAACATAACAGTTAATTTACATCTTTATACACATTCCACAAACATACTCTCTCTCACCCACACCATGTCCCAAGGATCGAGGGGAAAGGACTAAGAGACCTCTAACTACTAACTACGAACCTTCTATCGACTAGGTGTAAGGATAAATCGATCCTTCTGATTTCCTGCTGCTGACGATAACCTGAAAATGTTTTGAGTAGAGGTATGAGCCTACTTGCTCAGTGAATAGTATTTCACTTAGCTATCACTAAACAACTCATCAGGTTTTTAAACTGAAATTAAACATAAATGCAAAACTAAACAAGGCAGTTCTAATAACATAGCAGATATACAGATATTAATCACATTTCTAAGCATCAACAGATATTTCAGGTAAATAAACAGTTATATAAATTTACTGTGATCCTACTTGATTACTTATTCATATTGTTATTATGCCCTAAATATATGCAGTGTACTCTGCATATAAAGATCCGCAACAAGTTCATGCTACGGTCCCACCGTACAAGACTTAGCGACACACCCGGGAAATGCTAAGTCTGACGCCAGCCCTGCTCTGCCACAGGACCCCAGGCTCATCGGCCTTCCGGCTCATCGGCCTCACTGCACTACATCGAGTGCTCTAGACTCCTCCTCTAACCCGAGTACACAAGAGGAGAGTCTCACGGGGTTACCTCCATGACATCGCACGGATCTTGTTTCAATAACCCCCAATTTTCTCCAGTGCCACCGTGACATCGCACGTGTTATTGTTGGACACTGTCTCTCTATCCTCGTGTCTCCATGACATCGCACGGATAATGTTGCAACACGAGTTTCACCCCTAAGAAGCAGATCTGTCAAAGGGGTTCTACGATGTTAGGGCACCTAAGTCTATTAACTGATTAACATATAAACATTTAAACAGGAAAATCACATTTACTGATTTCATATCAGATCACAATACACTGTCATTCTAAACTGACAGAGCAATATATTTTAAATCATTGTAATTTCTTAGAAATTCTCATACCATGCATCCAGACAAATTAGAAATGCATAAATAACCCAACTTATTTCAATTTGGCACATACATAGCGAATTTACGCAATTGAACATCTTATTGCACAAATTAAAGAAATTTACTTCACATATGAGAATCATACTCAACAATTATCAATTCTCTAAAATTCTCGAAAAACGTGCACATTAACCCAAATCCTGGTTTGTGCATCACTTAACTCAATTAAGAGTTAATTACATATCACAACACAATTTAATAACAATATTTGAGAATTTCTGGAATAATTCAGAGAAATGTGCCATTTCATGTAAATATCAATTTACACATATTAACGTCAAAAGATATATGCAATTAGGGTTTTAATGCATATTCTATTTATTCATATCAACTTTGAAATCGTACATCTGATAATTTATCAGAAATCCCTATTGTCTGGGTTCATACCCAAACCATACCATTTTCAGATATGAATTTCTAATTTCAACATTCAAATAAGCAATTTAGGTTCCAATGAACCTTATAAATCAACCGATTCAATCAACACTGATCAAATGCTAAATTTAATCATATAACAGCGTCTAGAAGCAGTTTATGAAATAAAAAGTCAGGCGACGCCAAACACTGCTCTATGCCTGATAACGCCTGTTATCAGCGTAATTCACGCACATAACTGGAAATATTCAAATGCCTGAGTTTATTAATGATAGATGAATGAAATTCTACTCACAGCGATTTGGACTATCCGGATTCGTCCGGAGATGCGTCCAAGATCAGATTCTGGGCGATTTCGGATCGTCTTCATTCTTTGGAATTGGCTCCTTACTGTTGCTGTTCACGGAACAGGAGCTTCACGCTCCAACTGGATTCACTTCTAGGCGCTGGTTTAGGCTGAATTGATCGCGGGTTGTGGATTAGACCTCCTAACCGAGGTCAAACCTAGATCTGGAGCTTTGGCCGCCCCAAAATTCTCCTTCTCCAAGCCACGCACGTCAGCTGCTAGCAGCTGCAGCTTGCCGCTGGCCAAGCTGCTCTGCGGCTGGTTGGGAAGATAGAAAGAAGAGGTAGGGGCGCCTCTGGAGGAAGATGGAGAGCGGAGGAGCAAGGCGCAGCTGCTTCGGAGCTTTGGGCTCCAGGAAATCGCCTACGAAATCCCCCCCCCCAATCGCCACTGAATCGGGCGCTGGGTTGGGCGCGCCTCCTCTCCGTGCTTCAGTCGGTTTAGGAAAGAAGAAGATAAAGGAGAAGAAAGGAAAAGGAAGGAAAAAGAAATAAAAGCTATTACTGGAAAATTTGCAAAATCGAACCCTGGTTCTTAAAATTACTATAACTTTCTCCTCGGATGTCCGAATGAGGTGATTCTTTTTACAAAAAGTCAAGCATGAAATCCTCTATACCCTCAGAGCAAGAAATAATCCTAATTGGATTGTATCACTTGATCAAAGAACTAAACACATCAGTAAGTACTTAACTCAACTCAATTAATCTAACGATCATCATTACTATTATCATTAATTACCTCAGATGATTCAATCTCAACTATTGATTCACATATTATCTTATCTTAATTATCCATGATGTTTAACAGAGTGCTTTGCACTAATCAAGGTACTTCACGCTAATCGAGGTATTTATTAACTAACCCTGATATGGGTCGTAACATGGAGAGTCATTTATCCTTGTCTTTTCTTGACTGCTACTTAGAATATGACCTAGACAGTGCAAAGTGGTGACATAGTATCGTTGATCTAAAAATCATGATCCGAGATATCAACTTTTCTTCTCCAACCTGCAAATGATGTTAGATCGGAGTCTAGCTAACACAACTAACTAACCGAAGTCCGGCTCACACACATAATCTTTTAAATAGTAGATGATCATACTTGTTAAGAAGTAAGCTGAGTAGAAAATGAATGAACTTCAAACATTAGTAGATAATAGAGAAACCATCATAACCCAACCATCCATGAGATAACTTCAACTATAGACACATCATATTTTCCATCCAGCCACAAATAATAACACTCCACAAAAAATATTCAGCTACTTCATACCATGTATGGTTAAATCCATAAATCTAATGATCGTATCAATGAACTGAAGATCAACTACACTTTACAATACCAAAAACTTAGAAAATCAAGAAAATGATACATTTTAGTATCATAAAATATCCCACATCCCAACTCTTTGATAGTTGTAAGTAGTTGAAATGCACCTACAGTTCTAGATCAAAACAAGAACACCCATAACCTGAAACATCAGATCCAAGATGAGAGTCGAATAGGGTAGCCTAGGGAAACGAGCCATTGGGCAACATTTACCAACACTATGCATGAAATTCAGAGTGGTCTTATGGTTTACTTGCAAAAAGGAAATTATGCCAAATAAAAGGAGGAAGCAACCCCACTTCATTGATGACAATAACTGTCCATGATGCAGGAAGGAAGAGGAGTATACCATGCATGCTATCAGATGATACAGACATGCAAATGCTTGTGGCAGCGTCTGACAGGAGCTAAACCGATTAGTAATGCACATCATGACAACATGGGCTTCTGGGTAGATATGAACCTAAGAAAAGATTCATCTTAGTATATAAAATTGGTGATCGGCTATTGGTTCATATAGAAGATAAAGAACAAGAAAACTTTCAAGCATTTAGAAGTGCTAGTGGACCATCAAATAAAATATATCCTCAAAAAGGCGAAACCTCATCATATCAATCAAGCAAGACAAAACCAGAATGCCACTGTGCATAGGGACACCAAAGAAAGCTGGGAACTCAATATATCTTCACTACCCAAGATTTAAATGTCAAGTCACCATACTTTGCTACCAACATCTCAGATATAATATCATTCCTGAACTTCCCAATATCAAGAGAATGTTCAAATGCAAAGGTTAGCTGATTTAGATTTCACAACCTTAGTAGGACCATTAGCTTTGCCCACCCATTGAAACCCTAATACGAACTGCCACCTTATACATGACTGGAATTTGAACTAGTTTGGTTCCTACTTCCTATAGTCAGCATAACTGTGATGATTAAAAGTTTAAGTCTTTCTAATAAAAACAATATTTGGCTATATGTTCACCTCATAGAATGAGAAAAGAAATTAGATGAATAAGATAAAACAAACAATCATAGAATAGGATAAAGGAAAAATGTGGTGAAGTTCATCAGTCATTATGGTATACAGGGAGTAGGCCTTAAGAAAAACTCCTTTATATGAACCTAGGATAGCCAAACTATTAGTATTAGGGGCTTGCTCTCCATGTAATAAATAAAATATATTCTAATGGTGGGTTAATTAGAGCCAAACTGAGATAATTGATTTCTAAACAATTTAGTATGATATTGTCAGCAACATCCACCAGAGTACTACATTTTCAATAATTTGTAAACCTCTCATTCTTCCTAGAAGGAGAGATGGAGCAGTTGAAGATTTCAATTCTTAAGTTGAGTCTCTTTTTATTTTTACTCAAACAGAGTTCAAGCAAGCATCATAAAATGTAGGTATGCAAGTATCAGTGGGAATAACTATTATACATAATTTATGAGGGGCATCAAGGGTTAAGATGACCAAAAAATCCAAAATATATGATTTTCTTGTAGCAACTTTTCTCACAGAGACTGCAAAACCTTCACATTCATTCTATCTCCTGCATATGAACTGTAACTAGAAAAGTGCAGAGATCCATACGTCAAGGCAAAGAAGGGAGATTATCAAAGAACATGTTCCCTACAAAGGATGTATGTAAAATGCATGTATCCAATTAGAAATAAACAAAATGTATCATTGAGTGAGATTTTGGAATATATTTCTCCATGAAAGAATATAGTGAGTATGTTTCAGATTTAATGACGTAGTTGACATGACCAGTCCCCCCAATGCATTTGTTATGTAATAATGTATTTGGTATAATTGTAGATTAAATATAAAAATGAAACTAGGGGTATTAAACACCAATGTAGAGGCAAATGGGTGGGGGTGTAAGACATACAAACCAAAGAGGTTGGTGGAGATGTATGACTTCACCTTAATTTTGTGGAAGTTTTGATAGAACCCTGCTATTTGGGCATAACTTCAAACACCCGTTGGGCACCCCCACCCCTAGCAATGACTCCAACAGCCAGTCCGACACCTGATCAGAGGAGGATGGAGTCACGATTGCTGACTCCTCACCATGCCCATCTGTAGAACCCCAAGCGAGGCATTCGTCTCCCCTGACACCACCCAACTCATTGCAACTAGATGTCGTGGACTCAGGTTCTGGACCAGGTGTTTGAGGTAAAACTTCGAGCACCTCCCTCACATCTTCCACCCCCAGGGGCCGCTCCCCATCCCTGATCGACACCGAGACTGCCTAAAAGGAGAAAACACCTCCAACGCTTTGCCCATCACCTTGTCGTCCAGATCCAACCGACAAGGGAGAGGCGAAAGAGACACCACCCACCCCACCCGACACCAACAAACATCCTCCACCTGTAATCGAAGAAAGGGGAGAAGCATCCCCATCTAGCCGACCACCATCACCCAGGTCGGCAAGGGACTGATTCCCTGACCCCATCACACCCTGGGTGGTCTTCCAAGCTGGGAAGCACGTCCGGAAGATCGAGATGGAAGGAGAGTGGCAGGGAGTTGAGGAGAGGAGGTGTTGGAGTAGAGGGGCCATGTTTTACCTACTCCCTGAGTCATCGGTGTCGCGCCGCACCCTGACCAGCAGAAGCAATCCACCAGTATCAGTCTCCACTCGTCGGCGGAGAGGACCCCCCTCGTAGGATATCCATCGAAGAAGAGCACGATCAGTCCATAAGGTAGATGCGCCCGCACTCCCTCGCCAGACACCACCAGTCTCCACCAGCACCTAGCTAGGGCAACGATCGGCCATGAGGCTCCACGCGTTGGTTTGAGGAGCAGAGAGCTAGATCAATCGGACTATCATGATTTTTGGAGCGCGAAGGGGAAAACTTGGAGCGGGTAGTAAATATTGTGTTACCAATTACTTTTCTAATTTGGTATGGCAATTTAAGATTGCCACTAATTAAAAATAAAAATGCCTTTAATGTTATGTCTTTCTAGAAACTCTATAATAGGTGGTTTAGAGGCATTTTAATTAAAAATGCCTATATATTAGAAAGATAGTGGCTTGTTTTTTATAAAAGCTACTAGAATAAATGCCACTATTGGGCAATTTTTCTATAGTGAACTTAGCTCTAGTGGGAGGCAACCCACCTAGGACATGTACTTTGGAAGGAGGATGCTGCATGGATGATATTTCCAAGGAGAATATTGAAATTGAAGAGGAAATTACAAATCAGTAGAAACACTACAGGAAGGCAACCAACACGGTCATTCCACACAACACGACTGTGGCGCTGGAGAGCCAGAACGACCATTATGCACTGAATGGACGTGGTGGCTCTATCCTATGCACTGGACACCCTGAGATCTATATCCCCTATTAGCATTTATCTACCATGACTCCATGCCCTCTATCTTATCATCTTAGATTTCTATTACATGTTGAGGACAACACATTTTAAAAGTTTGGGGTGGTAGGGAGGTAAGCCCTTTCTTTATTCCACTTTCCTCTATGTTTCTTGTTTTAAATATTTGTTTCTGATGATCAAATATTTTAATCATCTCTCATACTTGTGTATCCATACTTTGTGTGCTTGATTTATATACATGCATATCATATAGGTCAATTTCATGCATTTTTTGCATAATTTTCAAAAGTTTTTCTCTTTTGGCCATGCATTGCATATCATGTATCGTTTTGTATTTTTCACATGTTTGTAGTTAGGATTTTCTTGTTTGTTGATGTATGTTCCATAATGTAGAATTAGTTGTGATTGAAAGCAATTTGGCACCATTTTGTCCAATTTTTTCCCAAATTTAGAACTTCTTACTTACAAGTGTGTTTTGACCCAATTCTATTTATTAGATTGAAAATGATGACCGTTGACAAATTCAAGTGAATTATCATGGTTTATTGCTAAATGGCCACAATCATGAATTTCTACATGTAAAACAACTCTCTCATGCTTGTGAACTATTTGGTTGAATTGTGATATATGCAAGTACCAAACACTTACAGTTTTTCATAATCTCATGATAGAAGTGTGGTTTCAGTATTTCTCATTCATGTGGTGTGTCATTTCTTGATGAATTTGTTTGAGTAACTTTCATGCAGGAGATCTCATGTTAAAATCCATACTAATAACCCCTCTTTGACTCACTTTTCTTATACCATCTTCTTATCTCTCTGCCTCATGAAAGGATGCCAAACTGCAAATATTCAGCCGTGGCCACCTCTAAAAGTTTGGGGTAGCCACATCTATATCTCCCCACTTCACTCTCACCACCATTTTCCCTACCTATACCAAGGGCAAAGAAAAGAAAAAGAAAAGAAAAGGCAAAAAGAAAATAAATGATTCTCCTATGTAAGAGAATCTAAATAAAGAAAAGATGAGTGTAATTTCACTTGAAACTCTTATCACAATCCTTTCTTTTATATTCATACCCATTGAGCTAAGAAATGCCAAACCTATCTCATTTTGCCTTTTTTCGCAGCCACATGGGTTACTTAGTGTGGATGGACTTATGAGATTGAATGCATGAATGTAAAATAACAAAATTAGTCATTTTAATTTTGGGAAAATTGTAGAGAGATTGAGTTGGAGCATACTTGAGGACAAGTATATTTTAATTTTGGGGGTGGTTATGCAACCCTTATTTAGGGATCCATGTTGTGTCATTTTTCCTTCAATCACTCTATAACTACTAGATTACATCTTATTTACCTCAATATGCATATTTCTATAAAATGTACTTATGGACGTTCTTTACATTTTATTCAGGTACTTGGACCATGTTTGGATGGATGAGAAGGAGGGTGATCCTAGGGTTTCTCCACCTTTGGAGGGGTCTAAAAGCTTTCCCAACCTACCCCAATGGCCAAGAGTCAAGTGAAGCAAAGACGACCATTGAAATCCATAACATCACCCACATCCTAGCCTTGAGAGATCTCCATGCTAAGCACATTGAATTCATCTAAAATAGCTACTTAGATCTCTCAACTAGGGTTAGGAGAATTGATTAGCATGTATGAAGATGGGTATCTAGTTAGGGATCCATGAATTGGACCTAGGAGCAAATCTCAAGATTCACACATATAACCAATTTCCCTAAGTTCCTAGGTGATTTCAAGCACAATCCACAATGAAATTGATGAGGAATGAGATAGAAATAGAACATAATAATTAGAAAATGAAATTACAATGTTTACATATCATTTTCCCCAAGCATGGTATCAAAGTAACTTTTTTGGCCCCAAACAGCCCACGTAAGGGGCCAAGATACTCATAGAACATGAAAATACAAAAAGAAAGGAAGACAAATGAGTCGAGGAGTGGAAATTCATGATGAGCTCAGTGAAGACTCCTCCTTCTCCACCTCCTAGCAGCCACAAGTCGAGCACCTCCCTCCAAGATGAGTGGATGGCATGGATGTATGGCCGAAAGTGGTCAAAACCCTTAAAATAGGTGTTTTTGAGGTGGAAGATGATGAAATGGAGGTGTAATGGAGTAGGAATGAGTGGAGGATGAAATGGTTGAGCTAAAAAGTGGTCTACTAGTGGCTAACCTCAAGCTCCAGAAGACACCCAAATATATATAGGTGGTAAGGACGCACTGGGTTAAGTGGGGGGTAAAATGGGGAGATCAATGCAAAATCTATGCTAGGTTTGTATGTAGCACGGACGTGCTGGGAAGCACGGACGTGCTGGGGTGTGATTGGAACGGCCGTGGTGGATGGGAATAGCCAAGATGAAAATGGTGAAAAATGTTAGGTTGTTTTGGGGGGAGTGGATGGCTGGTAGCACGGTTGTGCTAGGTTGCACGACCATGTTGGGAACAGGTAGCACGGTCGTGCTGGGTAGCATGCCCGTGTTGGGTTATATGTGGCACGGTCATGCTGGATAGCACAACCATATTGGGTTAGTGGAAGCACAGCTATGTTGTGTGGAACAACCGAATTGGAGGGTTGCATCATGTCCGTGTTGTGTAGCACGATCGAGTTGGGGAGTTGTAGCATGGTAGTGTTGGAGAGTTTATTGCAGTTGCTTCAAAACTAGGAATTCTACTATGAATTCTTCTTTTGCAATGCAGTCATTCCATGTTGGGGTCACTTCCAGTCCCATTACTACCCTCATCCCCTAATCACTCTAATATCAAACCTAGAAACCTAGGCTTGTTTACACTCTAATTGAATTACACCTAATCACTAACCCAATTGAGCCTTGTAAGCATAGTAGGAGGTGTTAGGTACTAATTCCCTTATACACAACCTATCCAATCCATGGCCAGTTAGTGGTTTAGGGAAATTCATTAGCCTCTAGCTTGTTGTTTAGTTCAATAATCTAAATTAAACCATAATGTTAACATATCATCACCCTCAACCTAATTGATAAGTGCATCCCTCAAACAACCCACATTTACCTTTATTGCATTAAAACCTTAATTGCCTTCTTTCTTAGATAGTGTTAGCTTAGTTAGCTCTTTAGTTTCCTAGTTAGATACTTGTCTTGTTCTTTCTTTGATCTTGCTAGTTTAGATCTTTAATTGTTCTTTTGACCAATTAGCTAGTTTAGTGTAGTGTAGACCTCTTCTTGCGTACTTTAGTGTAGCTTGCAAATCTTCCTGCTTGCCTTGTCTTTTCTTATTCATTAGAATTAACTATTTGGGGTTAGCTTAGGTTTTGATCTTGTTTACTTTCCTTCATTTTCTTTCTTGTTCACCATTAGTGTAATCATCAAATCAACCTTAAAAACCTTAAAACCTAGACTCCACAGTAGGAACCTAGCCCAAAAAAACCTAGCTCTACTGCCCCCTTTTCTCCCTATGGATCGACCCTATACTTTCCGCCTACCTATAGTACGACACGACCTCGTGTGCTTGAGGGTAAGTGTGTTAGTAATAGTATGTGTGTTACTTTAGTTCCTTATAAATTTTGAAAGACACCCGTGTGTTCCGAGCTCGTGGAGTGCATCTAGTCAAATCCAATTGATTAGTGTGTGCACCTTTGGTGGGACACACCAAGCTTTCTGGCATAGTTGTCGGGGATAGAAAGTGCCATGGATCCCTAGTAGTTGTGGTGTGATTCTCTTCTTAAGCATAGTCACTTGTCAATTTGTTTGGCTACATTTGAGAAACACACCAATATCCTGAATGAGGCATTTCAGCTGGGTTGGTATCATCTGTATAGTCCTTGTCTCAGACTTCTCCAATATCATCCCTCCACAACACAAGTCTTTGGCATTTGGGTTATGGAGGATGACTCACCTTGTGTAAAGATCCACCACCATTAGCAGCCAGTGGTTGAAGCCCTTGAAAGGTAGAGTGATGTATTAGATATTTCAAAATCTATTTGGAGTTTCTTATAGCTCCGCAAAAAATAACATTGAGTAGTTTTGCACATATAATTGTGTTTCTAGTGTCGACATAGCATTAAATATTGGTCATGTATTGTCCACATACATATATTCCTCGATAATTATGCCAAAAAAGACCTCAAAGAAGAATTTGCTTATGTTTGCCTTATATTTGAAGGCTGATCAAAAGTTATTTCTCATCAGGATGTATCTATTGATGTTGTAAAGAATCTCATCACCTAGCTTATCATCATACAAGATATTGGCTAGCAAATGGATGCCATGGAGGGATGTCCCTTCCACTGAGGTTATATCCATATTGTTCATTTTACACGATAGTGGTAGCAAATATGTTGGATCAACACTTGCGGTAGAAGGCAATTTTGGAAATTTGAACCGTGATAGTTTGCTGGGTGCATTGATAAAAAACTGGATCATGTCTTCCCTATCATGTTCAGAAATATCCTCTTCCATTTGTGCCACAAATGATATCTGATGGGATTCATAAATGATTAGTTCATCTAGTAAGAGTTCATTGACAAAGTCCTTATAGTTATGCTGAGGTGGTGGCATTTCATAATGTGACAGGGGGTCCAAGTTGTTCATGATATCCTCTATCATCTTTGACACCTCCTCCCTTCCCTCCAGTGTTGGTTGCATCACCTCATTTTCACATGTACCCTCATCTTTTGTAGTAAGGATGGCTTGTTTTAGGAATGCAGGGGTACCTTCATCATCTTGGTATGGTAGGTCCCTTTTGCTCATCGTTGTTGGTTCAGTGCCCTGGCAAGACTAGGGAGTTGGCGAGGTGTTTTCCCAATGGGCAGTTCTCCATTCTTATATGTCTCCCCCTTTATTTCATCGGAGGACACTTCTACAATGACCTTGTCTTCTCTAGGTGGTGCAACCTTGCTAGGTTGAACTTTGGTTAGCACCATGCTAGCTCTCAATTGCATGTCAGCTTCTTCTGTAGTTGATTGTGAGGCTTTCTTTTTATTCCCTCGTTGTTTCTTTGGTTCATCCTTGGAGGCTATGTTGGTGTAGGCCTCTTCATCACCCTTTATTTGGTCTGTAATCTTTCATTTTCTAGGCTGCGATTGTCATGCTCCTGTCAGAGGAGGGAGAACTTGCATGCCACGCCTTCCAGGGCCTCCATCACCTACACATGGTTTGTAGCTAATATCTGCATCTATTGAGGCATGCATTATAGGGTAAAAATCTCAGCCATTAATCTTTCAACCTGTATTGTTAGTGAAGACAAAGTAGTGGTAGTAGATGAGAAATTTTTAGCATAGGTTAGGACAATCTCACAAATAGTATCAATTTCTTTCCCTATCTCTGTGAACTTTGTCGTGACAGGAGCTCGTCATTACTGTTCTGTGTTTCTCTATGAGCTGGCTTCCTACACTAGTGCCCTTGGTTGGAGAGAGATACCTTTCTCCTTATTGACATGTGGACTTGGCTAAGCCTCGTGCCTAGAGTAAGGCATTTCTTTGTTAAAAACCTCTTGTCTTGGAGACTTTGTGAATGTTGGTCACAATGATTTTTACTCCAGCCCCCTCATCAAATTCTCTATTAACATGGGCATCAGCTCTGACTTCATCGATGTTGATGGAGGGTTCTGCTCTCTCTTCCTCTACTCTTACTATCTCGTCTGGTACCTTTGGCGTAAATGTTCTACATATTTCTGTGGAAGTATCCACAAAATCCACTCTAGCCCATGCATCCTCATGTATCTTTGGATGTCGTGATTCATGATGTTTAGGCTAAATCTCCTCTAGTATAAGAGTTGTAGGTGTTATCATCAGAGGGTCTGTGTGTTCTATCCTAGTGTGTGATGGCTCCTGTGGGGGGAACCTCTTCCTCTTTGCCACCATTTTCATTGGTAGGCGGACGATGAGCTTTTTCCTTGTATCCCAACTGTTGTGTCTTTTATATGAGTCAACTATACTCTTATTGATGTCAGTTCACCTTTTGATTGGAGAGGTACATATCCTTTCTTCATTTTAAGTATTTCATCCTCCCTAAATAGAATTTTATCATAGTTGTAGTTGCACATCTCCGGGAGAGGGATGGCATTATTACTTCTACAGAATCTATAAAAGTATTTGTCTCCTTCTCTTCTGAGGACGTTGGAAATAGTTAGGTATTTGGCATCTACCGGGCTATCCCCAACTGTCTTGGTGAAAAATTGTAAGTTACTAGGGTATCCTAGACTATGGGTGATGTATGTGATCAGTCTGCCCATGCACAATTCTTTGACCCTTTTGGGGTTAATGTTGCTGCCAGTTTGTCGATTAAGACGTGGATCCACAAGACGTGGATGCCCATTCTGGTGACATTTCCAGTGTTGCTTCTAAAGAATATAGTGTTGGTGAATATTTTATGCAAGATCGCATCATCCTAGAATGCATCATCACAACCTTCTCCTTCCTTGAGCTAAATTTATACTCGTTTGACAACTTTTCTCAAGTCTGATAGGTGTTAAACCCCCGAACTTCCCTATCTCCTTTAGCCTTATCCGCTTCTGTGGCTGGTTCAATGGAGTCAGTGAAGATAGAGTTCAACCATCCTTCCATTATTATGTAGTTTTCTTTTAATTCATGCTGCTAGCTTAAAGGATCCCCTTAGCTTCCTATTTTGTAACCATCTACTTCTTCAGCAATGATATGAACTATAGGGTGAGTTTGTCGTATGAAGGTTGTTTGTTGAGGCATATTTTATGCAATGCCACATTCTAAATATGCTCTTTTTCCATGTTGTATATCCCCAATCTCTTCAGGGTGTCCACGTCTCCAAATAATGTGGCTTTCAGGATCTCGTTGGCACCCATGGCCTCCCATATTTCTAGACATTCATCATCATGAAGCAAGAAGAAATGAACTAGTTGTTTTTTATGGGTGCCCTCAACAACTTCATATTCTTCCATGGTAGAGGGTTCAACATATGTTGTGGTTTCTATTTTAGGATCCCATACCCTACTTATTTTTCTCTAACTTTCAACATGATGTGGGCTTGTAGCTTTCCTTTTCCTTGGAGTTTGGGCCTCCTCTTCCTCAATGGATGAGTTCTCTGATGTTCCCATTTCTCTAGAGGAACTGTTGTCATAGGTGGAAGATTCTTCTAACAATGCTCCTTCAGTGTACCCTGCACTACCGCTACACAATATTGGTGCGACTCGACTCTCCATGTGGGTTGATATACTCAACCCTCCGTTCTCCTGGTTGATTGGTACCATGATTATGGTCGGCTTGTTGGTACATGTTTCCTTGATAGAATCACCTACCATTTTATAAAAATCTTATTTATGATGTAAGTATTATGTACCTCTTGAAAGGTTAGTTCTATCAGTTAAAATGGTAGGGAAAATATTTGATGAGTTACAAGTAGGTAGGGCTGAAAGAACCAAAACAACTAATGACTAGGTAAAAGCAACAAATTACACGATGGTTTTAAAAGATGCAATGGTTTGAGAACTGATGGAAAGAATTGATGGGTTTCCTTGACCATTGAAAACATGGGAAAGAACCAATGGGGTACCGTAGATGAATTGATCTTGCACTGAAAAGATCTAATGAGTAAAAGTCAATGGGTCATCATGTTAAAGTGGTGTTCTACATTGTAGGTTTTTAGGGAAACACTAGTAAAGAACCAGTGGGTCGGGGAAAGAATCTAAAGAACCAATGGTTCAGAAATCAAATGGAAAGTTGTTTCTAGGAAACAAATGGTCCTTGAGGATCTGAAGGTGTAAGGTCTCAAGAATTAATTGAAAATATCTAGAGGGGGGTAAATAGATCTTTTGAATATTTTAAAATTGAATTAAAAACTTAAAGCAAAGAAGGAGGAGGAAACAAGGAAGACACTTTGATTTAGAGTGGTTCCAACCTTTAAATTAAAGTTTGTCAGTCCACTACCCAATTGTTTCCAATTGGGATTTTGAAAGGATTTATTTTTATTTACCTTACAAGGATGTTACAACAAAATACAATCACCTTCAACTCAAAGTAGCTTTCACCTTGAAGTAGCCACAACCTCCTTGATGCATCCTTCTTGAAGTAACCTAAAGAAACCTTGGAGCAGCCTTCACCACCTTGAAGTAGCTCTACCACCTTGAGATAGCCTTCACCTAGAAGTAGCTCCAACCTCCTTTGAAGTAGCCTTCTTGAAGTAACCTCAAGCAACCTTGGAGCATCCTTCACTTCCTTAAAGTAGCTCCACCTCCTTGAGATAGCCTTCACCTAGAAGTAGCTCCAACCTCCTTTGAAGCAACCTTCTTGAAGTATCCTCAAGCACACCTTGGAGCAGCCTTCACTTTGTTGAAGTAGCAGCAACCTCCTTTCAACAACCTCCAACCCTAGGAGTAGTCAAGAAGAACAAAGTACAAGAAATAGATTGGCAGAAAGAAATACTTAACCAATGAAGTACAATACCTTGATTCCTATATCAAGTATTTAGATCTCATATCCACTTAATACGGACATTGTTGTGTGGTGAATAGGAGGTAGTAGCTATATGACACAATTTTGGAGCACAAGGAAGAAGATAGCAAGTGAATCTCAACCTTGTTGCTCTCTAGAATGGATTCTCAAGTGTAGCTTGAGTGTTGTGTATGCAAGTGATGATTTGGGTGTCCTAAGGCCTCTCCTATTTAAAGGAATGGATTACAAGTGATTTGAGACATTGTGGGGAGTGTCTAGAGTTTTGTTAGTGCTTAACTAGCTGTTAGGTGGAGAGTAGTTGGGTTGCAACGGCTAAAATGTTTGTTAAATGCAAAATTTCCAGAACTTTTCTCGATCGAAATATTTTTGACAGGACGAATCTCGGCCCACAATATTGTCGACCAGATGACTGTCTGGGTTCATCTGGATATATGTCTACTTCTCTCTTGATTAAACCTATTTGGGTCCCCCTTTTTGAAGATGACAAACTTTCCTAAAATATAAGCAAAATATTTGAAATGAAATAAGTTTCATACTTGTGTTGTACTCGAGATGAATAGAATCTTTTGATCTCATAAAATTTGTGCTGATATACCTAAAGAGATATGGAACACGGTATCCATCTATTAAGGCAATGTAGCACTAATTAATGTCAAGCCAAGAGATCATCAAAAGTCATGATAAGATTTAACTTTATTTTTGTTTATTTTATTTCTCCCCCTTTGTCATTTAAAAATATATCATACATGAAAGTCAATAAGACTCCCCTTTAATTGATTACTCCTCATTAATTGTTTACTTCAAAAAGAATGACAACTTTAGCCACAAATAAAAAACCAATATTAATTTCTCAACCATTTGTAAGGGATGTTAAACCCTGAAATGATATGAGGAATCAATAAATGTAACTATAACCAAATATAAGGAATGTTAAGCCCAAATTTGTGTAGAGAATCCAATTAAGAGAAAGATAAAAAATATATACATTATATTCAAATTTTTTGTGAGACCCCACTTTATCTCATAACAAAAGTGAGCATAAAAATACTAAGGTATTTCAAATCATAACCAACTTTAAAGTCAATTGAATAAGTAAGACTAGGAGTCAATTTTTATAAGCAATCATGTTTCTTGCACTATCCTAAAAATTTCTCTTATTCTAAGTATTTAACATGATGAGCAAATTATAGATTTAATATACCAATGTTGGGTGCATGTGAATGATTTGATTTACAAATAAGAATTTTTAGGCTTATTTTTGGTTGACCATGTCTTTTACCGGGGCACCCCTCGCTCGAACTCCTTTTTGGCCAAGAGGCATTTCTGTAGATTTCTAATTAATGTAGCTCTATTTAGAATGAACCAAGATATAACATTTTATTGAAATAAGTGACCATTCAACTTCTTTTTGTATGCATATTCAATCTTGTTTCAAGTCATGAGTTTAAGCAACATCGATTTCTTCTTTAATAATCCTTTTATTTTTACATCTATTTGAAGAGTTTGATGTCCTTATGGCCTCAAGTCTTACCAATCATTGCATAAGTCATATCAAAGTCTATTTCCTTTCATTACATCCTAGCTTTATTTATTTTGTTATGTCCATTTAGTTCCAATTGAATGTTTGGTTTTAGGTCTAGGAGTTGAAACTTATGCATTATTTAGGCTCATATATAAATTGTCTAATAATAAACTCCTTTTAGGATATGATTACGTCTTGTTGTATATAATTATCATTTATTATTCAATTCTCTTAGATGTAGACTTATAAATCCTGGATGTTTTGTTATATTTTGAATATTCCAGGATAAAGCCTTTTTGTGACTTAAGATCAAATTTGTCTTCACCATATTTTGTTATAGAACCATATTTATGTGAATGAGTTCTAGTGCACAAATTTTAGTTTTGACAAGAAGTATTACTTTTGATCTCCTAGAATACACAAATTTGATTCTTATGAGTCATAACCATTTTCATAGAACTTATGATGTAATTCTTTTATAAATAGTACAAAAAAAATTGTACCAACATCACCTATGCCAATAGTTTTAGCTTTGAAACTTTCTTCAAATGTGACCAATAATTTTACCTTTCCTCCATGTGTGTGGAAATCTTCTTATTTTCGGTCATATTCTTGTTGGGGAAATCTCTATAGGACATCCATACCCTACAAAGTATAAAGTTTTGGTCCCCATATAGTGGTCCTTTTGATTGGGATCATTCAAATATTTAGAAAAATCTAATATGAAGAATACATTACAAGTTTGAGTCACCAAAGTTAATCACAATTGAGTTATTTTATTTTCAATAAACAATTCTAACAAAACTATCTTCGTTCGAACTTCTCTTTAACTGGAAGAATTCTCAGTCAAACTATTTGTCGACTGGGATGATTTTCTAGTTAAAACAATGTTGGCAGAACTATCTTCGATCGAACTTTTCTTCAACGGGAAGAGAACTTGATTGAGTAGTTTGTCGACTGAGATGAAGTTTTGTGCATTTACAATAAATTCAAAATTTCGAATGTAAACATATCATCCCATTATTTTTGGATAACACAATTAAGCAATCAAAATATACAAAGATATACAAGTTCAACATTTCTAATGTAAACAAATCATCCCATTGTTTTTGGATTTGTGGATCTGAGATCCAACGGTGTGCGATCATCCTCTAGCTCCAGCCATGTACGACAATAGGGAACATGACACATGATTTTTCCCAATCAATTTCCTCTTCACA
The DNA here is from genome assembly GCA_963693085.1 of Alisma plantago-aquatica. Taxonomy (NCBI): domain Eukaryota; kingdom Viridiplantae; phylum Streptophyta; class Magnoliopsida; order Alismatales; family Alismataceae; genus Alisma; species Alisma plantago-aquatica. The sequence goes on along the minus strand of OY856410.1, from coordinate 1,083,715,634 downwards.
CAATTAATATCTAAATTTGGAAATTTTCCTGATAGATTAGTAGAAGGAAACCACGCTAGATCATCCTAACTTTGAGTTTCATTGGAGGGCAATCATTGTTTTTCCCAAATCCAGTCCTAGGCGCAACTCCACCTCCATAAACAACTTTTTAAGGGAGGTCTATGAACCCTCTATGATTCCATCCACTCGCCCCAAGATTCCACTTTCTCACACAACTTGTCCCTACTCCCAATTTCATCTCTCATCCCCTCCTTCTTCCCAGGTGGCAGCGCCTATTCCGGCAAAGAAATGGACACCTCGGTGTGTGCTTGGACACCTTCAATGAGCAATTGAAGAGGTCAAGCAAGTTCTTTTGGGCTTCGTGAAGGTCTCCCTACCCTTACTTTTAGATCCCATACTCCAATGATGAGAGTCAACCATAGGGTTGACTCAGTGAAGGTACCTTGCTCGTAGGATCGGAGGCAAGGGAAGAAGACGACCCAGGTGGTATTGACCTAAAAGCTCCACATTGTGTGCTTAAAGCATGAGGGTAACTAGGTCTTTTCTCCCTCTATCTGAGTGCTTCCAAGGTGGAGACTGCAACCGTTGTGGTGGCTGCCTATTAGGTCTAAGTGGATCCATGTGGAAAATAAGGTAATAATTCGATGTGCAGACATGTCAGTTTGTAATTGGCCCAATATTCTTTATTTTGCAAAATTTGTAATTAATGATTGGTATCCCTAATAAAGACATATTATATATGAAAGTTGATTAGAAAAATAAGTAGAATGTAATAAAAATATAATTTTATCCTGAATCTATTCACAATTCAAAAAGTATATACAAGTTGTCACCTTTAATGCATTTATGAATAGAAAACACTATTTTTTATGTTAATGAGATTTATTGAAGTTCTCTGGATGAGTTAAGTTGATATTAACCTTTTGTTAATAAATAGGATGATCTAGATCTAAAAAGATGATCTTTGTGCTTAATTGGCTCCATTTAGGGTTCCATGTATATAAAGTGCATTAATGGGCTAGAAACCCTAATTTAAGTGATTATGACTTTTAATGAGTTATATTTTGTGAACCTAAGCATAAGACAAAGATAGGATAATCCTAATCCTAATTGGGAATAAAGGGGATTTAATATGGATAATTGAGCAATTAGGATTTTTTTGCATAGAAAAGTTGTTTTAGGGTTTGTTGACCTAAAAAGGTAAAGTTTGAGAAATATATCTAAGAAACCCTAAGGAAACTCTAATTAAACCTAGAAACCCTAGAAGGGATTCCCTAGCCAATAAAAGTGTTTATGATGAGTATGTAGTAATTAGGTCATACATGCTTTTCAGGATTCAGTTGTTCTTGTGTGACTGGCTTGATTGGTTGATTGGATTACCTGATTGGATTGGATTGTGCATGTTTTATTTTAGATCTCCAAATTAGGTATGTGGTTATTTTATGATTATTCACTTTAGTTTCATGGCTATTTTCAAGAATTTATTGATTTCTTGAAAATAACTGTTTGGATGACTTTATTTTCTACAACCTATAAAGTGACTATGATTATCACAATGTAATTATATATGACTTGTCTAAACCCACATACCATCCCTGGATGTAAGATTTACAAGGACCAAGCCCTGGAGGGAAGGTCAAGGTGGTCAATCCCCAGAGGGAAGACCATAGGGCACCCAGAGAGGTGGCCCATAAGGTACCAAGCTCAATATGGAGAAGGTAGCCTAAAGTCCCCTGCTAGGACAAAACCCTAAGAGAGGGTATCCCAGAGGATGAGTAAAAGCAGTTGGGAAGTCATAATGAAAATGTAATCTTGAATTGTTAACAACTATTTGATGTGATTAGGCTATTATGAAATATGTGCAAGATATTGGTTGTCACCACATACTAGTATATTCTTTATACTGACTGACGTTTTATTTGTCGATGCTTTAGGAATACTTGAAAAATGACAAACAATAAAGTGATATTCTTGAAGAATAAAGCTAATTAAAGAAAGGAGGATTATATAGAACTCTATGTTGGTTAAAGTTCCAACTCCTGTTTTTTTGAAAGGTATGTGAAAATTAAATTTTTATCCTGCTTTAAACTTAATCTTTGGTAGAATTTATTAATCATTTTTTATTACTTACAAAACCATTGATCCTATTTTGGGTAGAGGCTCTAGCTTCTTGGTCTTCCTTAATTGGGGGTGACCGGGAGGTGGGGTCATTACAATTGGTATCAGAGTATGGTTTTCCATGTAATCTCTAATAATTATTAAATTTTACAAACTCTTTACATGGACAAGATTACTTCTTTGGATAAAGTGGTAAATAAATAAAATTTGTAGTGTCACAAAGTGTATAAAATCTACATTGATCACTATATTTCGAATTTTAGTATCAATATCTTTCAAGTAACCATGAAAAATAAGTCGGGGTCATGAGTGAACATAATGGGGGAAAAAGAGTAATTAATTCATACTTATGTAAAATTTCACTTTGTCACAATACACATCAAGTAGTATAGGTCTATGAGGCTCGACTGTCAATCTCAAGGAAACATTAATACACAAATACTAATAACTATAACTCGATCAGCTAAACCTAGTGAAGGAGTGATTGGTTGATTAGTTAAAACTACTTGCAATATTGAGACCTAAATTAAATAGATTGTGATCACAAATTGAATGGATTCCTTGGGATTATGGTTTTACCATGGTACACATTGCAATTAAAATCATTTCATAAATATTAATTTATCCTAAACCCTGTACCAAGGGACCTAAGCAAGAATTACCCACTCTTGTAGCGTAATTCATTACCTAATCTAATACAAATTCCATTCTTGCAGTGATTTAATTATTAGCTAGGCACTTTAGTGAACCCTCTGGGTTATACTCATCACAGCCATAAGCCCTCTCTCAAGACATGATATAGGGTATGACTCTTCACAACCATAAGCCCTCTCTCGAGAACGGTATAGGCTATGTAAGTTTATGACTTATTTAACCCTTAATCCCTCTCTCGAAGCAATTTATGGTCTGAGAAATTAACTATGTTGATCATGCATAGGCAATTCAGGAGGTAATTGTAGATTTATGTCTAGAACTTAATAGAAATATAAATATTAAATCATAATGTAAAATACAATGCAAAACTAGGCTACTCACGGGGCCTAAGGAACTAAGGGATTAGGCCCACATGTTTGACATGGTATCGCAATAGATCAAAAATATGTAAAATATTGATTTTGAGATATTATGTAAAGAGTTAAGGAGGATATTTGGAGGAGATAGAGTTATTTCACTATTGTTTCAATTTCCAAAATGCCTTTAAAGCCTACGAGGTAGGGTTCATCCACCTTTTTCTCCCGTTTTGCCTCTCTGTTGTCCCCCTCTAACAGAGAACAAGATTCTAGTTCTAATGGTATGCTTTTCACCCATCATCACTCTTTAGATTAAATATAATCCAAAATGTTAATTTTCATAATAACAACTGTTAGATTTAACACATTAAATATTGGTCGTCAACGTCTATGTCGGTAGCATTGACTTGCAAGTTAGTGATACTTACTATTTATAATAAAATTCCTTTTCCTTCTTGACTTGGAACAACAATATATTTGTACTTTATGCCATGTCGGTACTATCAAGTTGCAAGTCGGTGGTATCAATTTTCTTCTAAAAAATAGTAATTATCTACAAAAAAATAATCATTCAATTAGGACAATAGTTATAGCAATAATTAATATATATAAATTACATGTACTAGAGATTTACTTCTTCTGCTTGACATATGAGTCGGTGCTACCGACCACGGGTTCGGTGACACTAAGATGAACTTGTAGCCTCCTGGATGATGGTGATGAAAATTCGGTGCCACCAATAAGATGTTAGTGGTACCGACTTAGTGAGTTCCTACACATAGAATACACATATCACAATACCCTTTTTACTTGCATCAAAACTATTTATCAACGATCCATGAAATAATATAAATTAATCCTAATAAAAACAAGGAAATTTTATCAAAAGAAAATATAATTGAAGAATCCTAATTGGTGGGTTGCCTCCAACAAAGTGCCCTTGTTTTATGTCATGGGCTCGACATGATTCTTACCTCTAGTCTAGTTTATCACAGGATGGTTGTGAAGAATCATCCGGTAGTCTTAACTCCACTCTATCCTTGTCTATCCCGCATGTCAAGTAACCTCTACCCATGGCAATGATTACATTGATCATAGCTTGGAATATCCTTCCTAATATCATCTCTGATCCTCACATCTCGTGCATATCCATAACCACAAAATCAACAAGATAGATGAATTTGTCAACTTTGACTAACACATCCTCGCATATTCTATACAGACTCATAATTGACCCATTCGCCAAATGGATTGTCATAGACGTCCTTGTTGGTTTCTTCCATCCCACCTCCTGAAGGTAGAGAGAGGCATGCGATTTAGTCTCACCCCCAAATCACACTGTGCTCGCTGGAAATGTTTGTTGTCTATGGAATTAGGGATGTAGAAACATCAATGATCTTTTCTCTTCAATGACATCATTTCATGTATCACCACACTCATCACTTCATCAACATGCAAGACATATGTATCTTTTACATGTATTTTCTTTTTGGTGACGTCCTTCAAGAATCTTCCATATGCAGGAATCTATTTTATCACCTCCACAAGTGGGATGTTGATGTGGAGCTTTTAGAAAATATCTATGAATTTTTTGAACTTCTTTTCCTCCTTTCTCAGCTTCAAACAATATGTGAATACCATATTTGGTTTCTTTGCATGCTTGTAATGAGGAATGTAGGGGCCATTAGGGATCTCCTCCCCTAAGATTGCTTCAACGTCCCCTTCTAGGATATAATTTGGCATTTATCCTACAGATGGAATGGCATGGGGCTACTCCTAGTTAGGTGTGGTTGCTTGCTTGTTGACAGTGATGGATCCACAGTGAAGTAGAACCTTCACATGTTTTTGTTGCACAAGCACCTTTTCTGGCACTAGAGGTTGTGACATTATAGTGGTAGAACTTTGAACTTCTCTATCTCACACATCTGGTGCAGATGCAATATCCTTGTGACTTTTCATTGACTCTATATCTATTGAGGTGTATGTGTGAGCATACTGCACTAGCGATCTGCATTCTCCTGGTCTTCCATATAGGTTGTGGGGAAATGGAACTTTTAGAACGTACATCCAATCAGGATCTAGAGTTTGGTGCTATGGTGACTCCTCAATAACATGCTCTGGTTCCTTGACAACAAAGACAAAATTTACTTGATGATGTTGATGAGTTGTCTCTAAATTCCCAGGGAATCCCTACTGAATGTTCTTCTTTATGAATGCCACCTTTGATTCAGCTGAGAAATCTCATTTTCAATACTACAGAACTGAGCCTCATCATTTTAGTGCATCCATTTTATATGGTCTAGTAAGATTTCATTCTGACTCACTAGCATGCCTATCTTGTCTTCAATTTTGTATATCTTATTGGGGCCTTTGTCCTATTGATATTGCTGATGCAGGTACATTCAGTCCTCCTCTTCACCTCCAGATGAGGTTCCATATTTTTGCTTAAGCTTCCTTGTGAGTCTATTGGTGAACTTTTCATGCACTTGGATCTTTTGAATTTATAAAGCCCTAGACAAAGTTCACTCACAATACTAAAATACTCACCTACAAGTGAATGGGGTCATGTTGTAGTATAGGTGAATGTCAAGTGAGGGATCGATCCATAGGAAGAGAGGGGGCACTAGAGATAAGTAAGCACAACTATGTTCCTAACGAAGACTGTAGGGTTTTTAGGGTTTGATGGTGATTTGGTATGATTACACTAATGAAGCAAGAAATTAAAAGCACGAAGTGAAACTAGCCTACAAGAAACTCGAAGTTAACCCTAAGCAAGTTAAGTCTAGTTAAAAAAATACGACAACTAACTAAGCAAGAGAAAGAAACTACAACTAAGTTACACTAGCAATGCAAGTTAACACTAAAGATACAAGTTAAGCACTAGATAAATTAATTACCTAGGTTATCACTAACTATCAAGATTAACAATAGAAAGCTCGAAAGAGCCCTAACTACTCAAGCAAGACCTAAATATCTCTAAGCAATTGATGAATAGGCAATAAAAGCAATTAACTAAACCAACATTAACAAGCTAAGAGAGAGAGAGAAACATGGGTTTTAGCAATTGACGGGGAGAGTGGGCCTTTTGGGGGAATGTCACAAGAATCCAAGTTTTTTTTGTTGGGGGGGTTGATGTTACAAGAAAATCTTATATTTTCATTCTCAATTGCCAAACCCAAAAATATAGTCAAATGAAATGAAGTAGCCCTAGAATATTGATTGTCCATGAATAGAATAGAGTGTGGGAAGGAAATTACACCCTTTCACCCCTATCTAGCCTTACGAGGATCAGTTGGACCAAGTTCTAGGTGAGATTTCTATTGGATTATACTAATCTAGGTTTCTAGGGTATGGAGTATTAATGCAATTGAGAGCCAAGGGTAGGAAGAGGGAGTAGAGATGGGGGTGTTTCACCCCATGTTTACTCACCATCTAGACTTTAGAAAACTCTAGGTGATTACATTGAACCCTATTACACTAGTTACTCAGATCTTACACCTACTTGTAGGAGAAGAGACTTGTGTGTTGGAAGAGAGGGAGCTAGCCAGGGATCCACTAATTGGACCTAGGAGAAAACCCTCAAATGGCTACACACATTTCATTTTCACCTAGAAGCTAAGTGTCATCAAACATGATACATCAAGCAATCTAAATTAAGAAAAATAAATCACTAGTAGGACAGTGGGAAATAGGATAAAAGCATGGAGCAATTATCCTTAAATGAAAATATGTTCAATACAAGTTACATTTTCCCCAACATGGTATCATAGTAACATTTTTATCCCAAACAACCCACCATAATGGCTTAGCTACTCATAGAACAAGAAAAGGAAAAGAAATAAGAATGAGTAGAGGAGTGGGGATCCATAGAATGTGGTGAAGACTCATCCTTCTTCAACTCCTTGTTGTAGAAGATGAAACACCTCCCTCCAAGGCTATAAATGGCATATATGGATGTGGTTTAGTGGTGAAAACCCTAGAAAACTAGGGTTTTTAGGTGGAGAGGTGGAAATGGAAGGTTGAAGGTAGGTGGAGCTCTTCAATACTAAGGGGGACAACAATGGATTCTAAAGGTGGTTAACCTAGTGTTGTGGCCTCCACTATGGTATATATAGGTGGTGGGGAGGCACTAGGGTAAGTGGAGGGTAAAGTAGGTAATGTAGTGGAAAAAATAGTTAGGGTTGTGGGGTCAACACGGTCTTGGTGGGGACTATGACCATGATGAATGTGAGTTGGTATAGATGTGGGGATGATATGAGCATGGTGGATATGCATTGTAGAGTGGAGGTTAGGAAATTGGAGTGGCCACAGTTGTCATGTATGCGACGATCATGCTGGGTGGATGGCACCATGGTCGTGCTAGAGGGGAGGTGCCTCAGTTATTCTTATTTTCTTCTTATGCTATCTTCTGCTGGCTGTGGTCATGGCAGTTGCCACATTCATGGTGATCTTCAGCCGCCACAATCATTATGGTGGCCACAACCATGATCATTCCTTCGCATTTGATGTAGGGTGTCTGGACATTTGAACATCTTTCGCCATGGTCGTGGCGTTGTGCCACAAGAGTGATGGAGAACTTTGGCCACAACCATACTAATGGCCATGGTCATGGGGGACTAAGTGTACCATGGTTGTTTTGGATACCACAACCATGGTAGTTGATGTTTAAAACTGTTGGTTTCTCTATTGATTTCAGACCATCTTGCAACGGTCGTGGTGAATCACCATAGCCCATGGCGAGGGCCCATCTGATTGACTTATCTTCAAACTTTTTCAAATGATTGCTAATTGCTTCAGACCATTTTTCATCAACTTAAGGGATGCTTGGGGAAGATTTGGATCCAATCTTGGGGTGTGAGAACCCAAGTATTATCTCATTCTATCTTCTTCACATCCAATGCATGTATAAACCCTAAAAAATAAACAACAAGCAACCATAAGTCCATTTTATATGATATTGCATATTGGGGAAATTGACTTGCAATCTAACATGCTAATATGTGATTATGATGCAAAGAGACACAACATGGAGCCCTAAAATAGGGTTGCATAACCACCCTAAACTTAAAACATACTTATCCTCAAGTGTGCTCCAACTCAATCTCTCTATTTAGTTTTTTCAATAAGCAGGAATGATAAATGGATTTGCAAAGGATGATTATTGACCAAATGGTCTGAAAAGTGAATAAATGCATATGTTCCACCTCTCTCCTTTCCACTTTCACAATCCAATCATGAAAAGAGCACTGAGCATATAAACTTCGAATATAGAGCAAAAAATATACAAGCTATCCATATGTCTTTCATGTAATCTGGGTAAATCGTCTCATGATGGAGTTAATCAAAGATGACTAGGAGTGTTGTTTCCCTTTCATGAATTCATTCTTAAGCTTCAAACCACACAAAGTGACCCACATGGATGTGGAAAAGAGTGAAGATAGCCATGCTTGATTTTTCCAAGCTCAATGGGTATGAAAATGGAAGAAAGGATTGCAGAAAGGGATTTGGGTGCTATTGCATAGGCCACTCCCCTTTTTTATTTAGATTCTCTTATACAGAAGCATCTTTTTTTTTTAATTTCTTTTGCCCTTGGTGTAGATACGGCATGTGGTGGAGAGACTGAAGTAGGAAGACATAGATATAATGACCCCAAACTTTTGGAGGTGGTCAAGGCTAAATATGTGCATTTTGGCATCTTTTCATGAGGCAGAGGCGTAAGAAGATGATGAAAGAAGAGTTGGGTCAAAGAGGGCTCACTAGTGTGGTTATCCATATAGAATCTCCTATATGAAATCTATTCTAGAACTTGATCAAATAGTATCACACAACATGAGTGAACAACATGAGATTCATATTTCTATCATGTGGTTCCATAGGCCCAAAGCGTTCATAACTTGCTCAATTCACAATTCAACCAAAACATTCACAATCACAAGATAGGTGATTCACATGTAGAAAGTCAACAATTAAGACCATTTAGCCATACAAAGGGAAATGTATCATGGATTTTTCATATATCACAACTTTCAGTTCAATAATTGGATATTTAAGTTGAAACATGCTTTTGGACAAGGAGTTCCAGATTTAGGCAAAATTGGCCAAAATTGTGCCAATTTGCAATTCTATCACATTCAAACCACCTTTAGGGAAATTAAAGCATAAAGCAGCAAATTTCAATCGTCGAAAGCCAGTAGAAATGAATGAACCTCATGTAGTAAGTATTACCATTGAGAACATGATTGGCATTAAAACACACAAGAATTACCAAAATCTACATGAAAATGCAATGCATGAGATGGAATGACGAAATGAGATTTTTTGTTTGAAAAAGTACTCAAAATGCATGAAAAAGAACTATATGTATGCATGAATGAAAGCAGAAAGAAATCTACACTAGATCAAGTGATATCAAAAAATCAGTCAATTGGGTGGGACTAGTGAAACAGAGCAAAAAAATGAGATGAGAAAAGATAGGACGCATACCTCCCGACCACCCCAAACTTTTGAATCATGATTTCCTCAATATGAAACTAAAGCTTAGGGAAGGTAGGGTATGTGTCATGGATGTTGTGATGGATCCATGGGCATGTCTCCTTGCCGTGGTGGATCTTCTCGCTAAGGAAGGGAGACAGACTGAGGTGGTGGAGGAATGGTTTTGGCGGGTGTCACAGCCATGGTGGGGTGAATGGTTGTTGAAAACTCTAACCTCACCACGCTTGTGGAAGCTGACACAATCATGGTGACCTTTGAGGGCCACACACGTGGCCGTCTCCACGATCGTGACAATTCCGTCACATTTTCCCCACTTCTTTGTAATCTTTTTTGAGTTATTTGCCACACCCATGGCATGTGCCATGCCAATACTGAGATGTTATGCCCACGATCGTGCCGAGGTCCACAATTGTGGTGTTGATCTTTTGACACCAGTGGTGTCCTCTACAGTCGTGGTGATTCCTTCTCATTTTTTCACCCTTCTATGTGATTTTTGATGAATTTCTAACCACGTCCCTGCCTAGGAACTTTGGCCACACCCTCTTCGTGGTCCACAGCCGTGGTGGTTCCTTCCTTCTCTTTTCAACCTCTTTTTTGATTCTTGAATGCAATTACCATGACTGTTTTCATGGACCACATCCGTGTTGAGTCTTTTAAGTGCAAAAGAGTTTACAACAACTTCATGAGAATTCAATTTTTTTAATGCGAGCATTGTGCTATCTCAATTCTCTTTCCTTACAGTTGTTGCACCCATTTGCTTACTCTCTCTTAACTTGTCACATGTAGTATCTCAAAAACTAAAGAAAAACTATCAAGCACAAGTGTTCGTGTGTGTATTTTTAGAATTGTGTAAAAACAAACTAAAAGTCTCAAAAGGTGAAGTCTGGGTGCAAATGTTCCCAAACCTAGGTGGGTTGCCTCCCACTAGTGCTAAATTTTACGCCTTCAATCGGGCTTATTGATTTTTGATTCATTCATCCTTGCAGAACCTTCCAAGAATCTCTGTAATATATGTCTCTTTCAAGTGCATTTAAGCACATCTTTATCAACCAGGTGTTCCTCAACTAGCATCACAATGTCAAAACTTTGATTTGCCTTGTCAGGATCGACCTTAATGGCTTCTTCGAATCTTTGCCTATTGATCATGAATTCCTTTGCACCTTCTTTTTCAGATATCACAATAGCTCCAGATGGATTCACATGACTGACTATATAAGGTACTTCTCATATAGAACTAAGCTTTTTGGGAAAGAACTTCATCCTATAATTGTAAAGACACACCCATTGTTTAGGCTCAAAATTCTTCTTTTTGATCAACTTGTCATGTTGGTTCTCTCCTTATAGCTTTTTGACAACTCATAGGCTTCATGCCTCATCTCTTCCAACTCATGGAGATATAGTTTCCTTCTTACTCAGATAGTATCTACATCCATGTCTTTATATTTCAAAGTCCATAGTGCCTTGTGTTGCATCTCAATAGGTGGGCAACTCTTACCATGCACAAGCTTGAATGGTGTGGTGCCAATTGGGCCCTTAAATGCTGTTCTATATGCCCATAAAGCTTCATTAACGAATGGAGACCAATCCTTACAGTCCACTCTCACTGTCTTCTCAAGAATGAGCTTTGTCTCCTTATTGGCTAACTCAACTTAACCACTAGTTTGTAGGTGGTAAGGAATAGCCACACGATGGTTCACTCCATGTCTTTTCAGTAGTCCCTCAAAATATCTATGAATGAAGTGGCTTATGCCATCACTAATCATTTCCCTTGGCATGCCAAACTAGATAAAGATGTTAGACTTGATGAAGTCACATACCACTTTGTGATCGTTGATCTTTGTAGCAACTACTTCAATCCACTTGGATACGTAGTTAACGACCACCAATATCCAAAATAGGGGGGAAACAGACCCATAAAGTCAATACCCTAAACATCAAACACCTCTACCAATAGAATGGGGTGGTAGAGACATCATATCCCTTTTTGAGATAGTTCCCATCTTTTGGCACTTCAAGCAGCACTTGCAATATTCATTAGAGTCTTTATACATTGTCAGCAAATAGAATCCATTTTGAAGAACTTTAGTGGTTGTACACTTTCCACTAAAATTTCATCCACAAATTCCGGAGTGTCACATGGAGAGGATCTCTTGATTCTCACTTTTGTGGAAACACCTTCTTATGAGTTGATCAAGACAATACTTGAAGAGATGAGGGTCATCCCACATAAAATTCATTACCATAGAAAACAATCTCTTACTTTCTTCCCTAGTCCATGTGATTGGTACTCTCCCACTTGCCAAAAAGTTGGTTATATGCTTATGATTGGTACTCTCCCACTTCATTGGAGTTAATCAAGAAGAGTTGGTCATGGGGCATTTTCTCTTTAATCTGGTTCACATCATCATATGGTGCCTCAATACGAGAATGGCGATTAGATGTAGAATTTTTAATCCCTTTATTGTCTACAATTTCCAAATTGAATTGTTGGAGCAATAGGATCCAATGAATCAATCTTTTCTTAGAATCTTTCTTTTCCATAAGATACTTCAAGGATGCATGATGCGTGTGGACGGTTACTTTGTTTTGCAAAATGTAAAAACATAATTTATCGAGTGCAAAAATCATGACAAGTAGATCCTTCTCGGTGGTGGTGTAATTTCTTTGAGCTTCATTAAGGGTCTTACTTTCATAGTAGATGGCAATGAGGAATCTATCCAATCGTTTGGCCATGTACATCTCCCACTACCATATCTAAATCATTGATCATGATCTCAAATGGCAACAAGAAATCTAGAAACATAATAGGAGAAAAGACTAACTTATGCTTCAAGTCGTTGAAGGATTCAACACACTTGTCATCAAAATTGAATTCCACATCCTTTTAGAGCAAATGACACAATGGTCTGATTCTTTTTCCTAAAATCCTTGATGAAACAATGATAGAAACCTGCATGCCCCAAGAAAAGATGGACATGTCTTACAGTGGAAGGAATAGTAAGAGTATAAACTAGGCCCACTTTATCCTTGTCAACCTCAATCCCAACTTTTGAAACTCTACGTCCAAACACTATGCCTTCCGAGACCATGAAATTGATTTTCTCCCAAGATAGAACCAAACAGACTTTGACACATCTTTCAAGAATGGCGGTGATGGAGCAAACAATTATCACAAGTTTTTCCAAAAACTAATAAATCATTCATAAAAACCTCAAGAGATGAATCCAACATATCTACGAAGATCGATGTAACACATCTTTGAAATGTAGATGGGGCATTACACAATCCAAATAGCATCCTCCTATAAGAAAAATTACCACTTGGATAAGTGAATGTGGTCTTCTCCTAATTCTTTGGGTGCAATTCCATTTGAAAGTAACCTGAGTAATCATCAAGAATGCAATAGAAGCTTTATCCTACAAATATATCAAAGATTTGGTCAATGAATGGGAGAGGGAAATGGTCCTTCTTTGTATTTTCATTCATTTTCCTATAAATACACACATCCATCACTTGAATTACTCTCTCACAGGTATAACTCTCCATCTTCATTTTCAGCTACGGTGATCCCACCCTTCTTGGGCACAACCTAGATGGGACTCATCCAAGGGCTATCAGAAATGGGATAGATGATCCCGACATCTAGCAACTTCACCACTTCTTGTGTTACAAACTCTTTCAGCTTTGGATTCAATCTCCTTTGAATTTGTCGAGTCGACCTAGCATCATCTTCAAGATAGATTCTATGAACACAGATTGATAGATCAACACCCCTCAAATCAGAAATAGACAATCCTATAGCCTGAATGTTTCTTTTCAACATGGATATAAGAGCATCTTCTTGTTTAGGAGATAGGACAAAAGAAATGATCACCAGGAGGGTGTCATTGGAACCTAGAAAAGCATACTTGAAGGCTTCAGGAAGAGACTTGAGCTCAAGGATTAGAGGTTCTTCAATGGAGTTCTTCAAAGGTCTTATCAAAAATGGACAGGAGGTCCTCACTTGTAGCCACTAAGGCTAGTTCATCTTCCTCATCGTCATTATCATCATGGAACTCCACAATGGGCTCTATACCCCTACCTTGGATGGCAGTCTGAATCCATGTAGACAAGCATTCTTCAACAATCTCCTAATGGCAATCAATTAGATAGCAATCTTCTTCAATATCACATATTACCTTGGCTTTAGAAGAGTCTTTGAAAATGTTCCAACCAGATCTTCATGTGCATGAATGTCACATATATAGTGTTGGTTCTCACATTAATCACTACATCATCTATATCTAGGAAGGGTCTTCCCAAGATAATCGACACCTTACTTGAGTCCTTTTCCATATCAAGCAGAATAAAATCAACAAGAAAGAATGCAAATGTGTCATCGTCAAGATTCACCAACACATCATCAACTCACACTCGAGGCGTCGTCATAGAACGATCAACCAACTGCAAGGTGCAATTAGTCAATTGCAATTGTCCTCATTTCAATTTCGCATACACATCATAAGGCATCAGATTCACACTAGAACCCAAGTCAAGGAGTGCTTGGTCTATACAGTGAGTTCCAATATAATAAGAAATGATGGGTGCGATGAGATATTTTCTCTTTTGTGGCGTAGAGTGTTGCCAAATAGAACTCACATGCTCAGTGGGCTTAACTCTCCTTGGTGTTCTTCATGTTGTCCTCCTCTTGAAGGTACACAAATATTTCAAGAACTTTGCATAGGATGAGATTTTCTTGATGGAATCTAGCAATGGAATATTGATCCTCACTTGTTTAAAGGTTTCCATGATATCCTTGGTATGCTTCTTCTTTATTTTCTCAGTAGATGGTTCTTCAAAGTGCATCAGGATAAGGGGGAAGTTGTGCTCTTAACTGATTCACATATATAGAATTGTCTACCGATATCACAGTACTCACATTATCATCACTCTGGATCATAGAATCAACTCGACTGCCTATCACAATATCATCGCCATGAATTTCGATATCACTGCCTTGAATTACGATATCAACTCTAGCTTCATCGGCTACACTGGCAACTGCTACATATCTGGTCCACTCCAAAGCCCTCCCACTTCTCACCACTATCTAAACATTCAATTGTTCATGGGTGGTAGAGGAGGAAGCTTGTGGTGGCTGTTATGGTTGTGAGGTGGTGGTGGGCTTTGGTGTGGTGGGCTTGGGTTTTGGAGAATGAATTGTGGTTGGGATGGTGGTAGTTGTGATTTTTGTGTATGGGGGTGGTATTTTAGAGGAGGTTGTTGGTATGAGTGAGGTGGAGGTGGAGTGTAGTGATAGTTGAAAGTGGGTTGTGGAGGTAGAGGAGCATAGGGATTAGGGGTATCTTGATATTGTTGCAAGGTAGATACTTGCCCTTATGGTGGAATATAAATGCCTTGAGGAGAACCCATAGAAACAATTACAATTTTGGGGTTGACCATGGTTTGGGAAGGGAGTCTTCCCTCCTCATGTTTGGCAAGTGACATGGAAATCTGGTCTAGCCTTTGCTCAAGACGGTTAATGGTTTTTCCATGAAACGACACCTCTCTCTTCACTTCATCAAGGCTTCTCAACCTCACAAGAACTTCTTCTTCAAACATGGAGTTGTCTCTTGGCTCTTGGTCTCCTTTTAGCTCCCATGAAAGGCTTGGATGATTTCTCCATTCTAAAGTGAACAGCTTGACACGGATCCTTGGTTGTTCCAGATTCCATAGGGTTGTAGAACTTGCACATCTTCACAAAGAGCCTCCATGGAGTCGGCTGAGTGATTGGAAGAACCTTTCCATGAATCATCAAGATGTTTACCATATCCTCCAATATCTTCATCAGGTAGTTCTGTTGAGGAATTGAAGAGGTTCATGCATCTCGGTCTACCATCTTGACCTCAAAGGGTTGTTTGTTACATGCACAAGGCACAACCAAACAAAGGAGGATAAGTTAGCAAACCAAGATGAAAAAGTAACATAAAGAATAAATAATAGAAATGGTGAGGGTAGCAGGAAAACCTAAGCTACACTGACTATATAGGTCGAGCACCTCAACTCCCCGGCAACGACACCAAAAAGCTTGGTTTAATTTTACACACTTGGATCTTCCATATTTAGAAAGCCCTAGACAAGGCTCACTCACAATACTAAAATACTCACTGACAAGTGCATGGGGTCGTGTCATAGTATAGGTGAATGGAAAGTGAGAGGTAGATCCACAGGGAGAGAGGGGCACTAGAGATAAGTTAAAGAAACTATGTTCCTAATGTGGAGTGTAGGGTTTTTAGGGTTTGATGGTGATTTGGTTTGATTATACTAATGAAGCAAGAAAATAAAAGTAAGAAGTGAAACTAGGCTATAAGAAACTCTAAGTTAATCCTAAGCAAGTTAAGTCTAGTCAATGAAATATGACAACTAAAGCAAGAGAAAGAAACTACAACTGAGTTACACTAGCAATGCAAGTTAACACTAAAGAGACAAGTAAAGCACTAGAGAAATTGATTACCTAGGTTACCACTAACTAGTAAGATTAATGCTAGCAAGCTCAAAAGATCACTAACTACTCAATCAAGACCTAACTATCCAAATCTAAGCATTTGACTAAGAGGCAATAACAACAATTAACTAAAGTAGCATTAACAAGTTATCAAGATGGGTTTTAACAATTAATGGGAAGAGTGATCCATTTGGGGGAATGTCACAAGAATCCAAGTTGGGGGGTTGATGTAATAAGAAAATATTATATTTTAATTCTCGAGTGCCAAAACAAACCATATAGTCAAATGCAATGAAATAGCCCTAAACTATTAGTTGTCCATGGATAGAATAGAGTGTGGGAAGGAAATTACACCCTTTCACCCCTATCTAACCTTATGAGGCTCAATTATACCAAAGTCTAGGTAGGTTTCTAGGGTAAGGAGTATTAATGCAATCAAGATCCAAAGGTAGGAAGGGGGAGTAGATATGGGGCAGTTTCACCCCATGATAGTCACCATCTGCCTTTAGAAAACTCTAGGCAATTACATTAATCCCTTTACACTAGTTACTTGGATATTACACCTAGTTGTAGGTGAAAAAATTGTGTGTAGAAAGAGAGAGATCTAGCTAGGGATCCACTAATCGGACCTATGAGCAAACCCTCAAATAACTACACACATTTCATTTTCACCTAGAAGCTAAGTGTCCTCAAACATCATACAACAAGTAATCGACATTAAGAAACATAAATCACTAGTAGGACAACGGGAAATAAGATAAAAGCATGCAACAATCATCCTTAAATGAAAATATGTTCAATACAAGTTACACTTTCCCCAACATAGTATCATAGTAACATTTTTACCCCAAACAACCCGCCACAAGTGCTTAGCTACTCGTAGAACAAGAAAATGAAAAGACGGAAGAATGAGTAGACAAGTGGGGATGCATAGAACGTGGTGAAGACTCCTCCTTATTCACCTCCTTACTTTAGAAGATGAAGCACCTCCCTCCAAGGCTGGAAATGGCATGTATGGATGTGGTTTAGTGTTGAAAACCCTAAAAAACTAAGGGTTTTGGGTGGAAATGAGGTGGAAATGGAAGGTGGAAGGTAGGTGGAGCTCTTAAATATTAAGGAGGAAATAAATGAATGCTAGAGGTGGCTAACCTAGTTTTCTAGCCATCAATGTGGTATATATCAGTGGTGGGTAAGCACTAGGGTAAGTGGGGGTAAAGTTGGTTATGCAGTGAAAAAAATGGTTAGGGTTTTGGGGTCACCACGACCATGGTGATTGTGAGTTGGTATAGAAGTGGGGAGTAATACGAGCATGGTGGATATGTGTTGTAGAGTGTAGGTTAGGAAAGTGGAGTGGCCATGGATGTGGCGGGTGCCACGGTCGTGCTGGGTGGATGGAACCATGCAGAGCATAACTGTGTTGGAGAGGAGGTGCATCAGTCATTCTTCTTTGCTGCCAGTGTTGTCTTCTACTGGACAAGATCGTGGCACCTACCACGGCCATGGTGGTCTTCATCCACCACGGTTTTTGTGGTTCCATGATCATGGTCATTCATTCCTATTTCATCCAAGGTGTCTGGAAATTTTTACATCTTTCACCATGGTCGTGGCATTATTCTATGGGAGTGATGGAGAACATCAGCCACAACCATATTGATGGCCACGACTGTAGGGGACTAAGTTTACCACAATCACTTTGGCTGCCATAAATGTGGTAGTTGATGTTCAAAACTGCTGGTTTCTCTAGTGATTTTGTACCATCTTGCCACGAGTGTATCAAGGTACCACTACCCGTGTTTAGGGCCAAACTACTTGACTTAGCTCAAAACTTTTTCAAATGGTTGCTAATTGATTTGGAGCAATTTTTTTCAACTCAAGGGATGCTCGGGGAAGATTTGGATCAAATATTAGGGTGTGAGAACCCAAGGATCGTCTCCTTCTCTATCCTTTACATCCAATGCATGTATAAACCCTGAAAATCACACAAAAACAACCATAAGTACATTTGATATGATATTGCATATTGGGGGAATTGACTTGCAATCTGACATGTTTAGATGTGATTAAGATGCAAAGAGGCACATGATGGAGCCCTTAGTTAGGGATGCATCATGTTTCCATATGAGAATTGATTTATATGAACTCCCTGAACTCCATAGAGCCTTTAATTATTGCTAGTGCTTCTCTCTCATCACCCCAGGATTAATTCCTTGCCATATTCTTTAAGATCTTGAGACAACTAGTAGCTCTATTATTAAGAAGGAAACTAGATCCTACTCTATCAAGACTACTCCTCTCCCCTTTGTGCAGGATATCACAGAACATCTTTGCTTTGCCATACAAGTGGATCCCATGACGAGGGACTTTCCTAAGCATGTCCTGAAATTGCTCCTAGGCTTTTGAAGTGGATTCTTTAGCATGCTTCTTAGAGTTCTAGATCTTTTCGACCAATTCATTGGTCTTCTGGGGTGGAAATTATTGTTCAAAGAAGACATCTATCATTTCATCCCAAGTTTTATGGACTCAGGCAGGAGGCTAAGGAACCATGCTTTAGCCTTGTCTGATAGTGAGTAAGAAAATAGCTTCACATGTATCACTATAACTAGGACCATGCTGATCTTTAATATATCACAACTCTCCACAAAGTTGTTGATGTGATCCATCGGGTCCTCTATGTTATGTCTGAAAAATGATTCTAATTTAATTAATGCAAACATACCATGATATATCTTATAACAGTCCACATTGATTGTCTGCCTTTTGATTGCTCCCAACTAAGTTGTGGCTAAGAATGTTTTTATTTTCTCCCAGACTGTTTGCTCCTCAGGTTCTTCTACAACTCTCTCTTCTACACTGGGATCTTCTCTTCTTGCCATTGGTTTGTCTTCCTGTGGTGGAGTATGGATGAGCTTCTTAGCTGAAGCTCCAAACTCTTGTGCATTGTAAAAAATCTCCTCCTGATCTGTAATAGTTGGAGTAGATTCTCCACAAATAGTGGTTCAAGTGTGAACCATGCACTAGTACCTCAAACTTAATAACATTATGAGAATGTACAATACTAGTAAATTTATAACAAAATATTTTCAATTATTCTCTTGACTAAAGAAAAGATGGAAAATAAATAATTGAATAAAAATGGCCTAGAGTGGTCAGTTACAACACTCGCAGTGCTACAGTTGTCATTTCCCCGACAACGATGCCTAAAACTTGACACACTAAAAGTATATCTATGAACTTACGTATACCCATCGAGTAGCATAGGTTTATGTGGCCCAAATGTTGAACTCAGGGAAACATTAATCATAAACTACTACTAATTGTAACTCATTCAACTACACCTAGTGAAGAGTGATTGGTTGATTAGTTAAAAGTACTTGCAAGAATTAAGAGCTAAATTAAATGGATTGTGATCACAAATTGGATGGATTCCTTAGAATTACACTTTTAGCACGGTCCACATTGTAATTAACATTATTTCATTAATATTCATTTATCTTAAACCCTAGAACAAGGGACCTATAGAAAGAATTACCCACTCTCAAAATGCAATTCACTACCTAATCTAATATAAATCATACTCTCATAGTGATTTAATTATTAGCTAGGATATTTAGAGAAACATATGGGATATACCCTTCACATCTAAAAGCCCTCTCTCTAGGCACGGTATAAGCTATGTAAGTCTATGACTTATCCAGCCCTTAATCCATATCTTAGAACTATAGTGGTCTGAGAAAGTAATTGTGGCGATTGTGCATAGTCAATTCATGAGGCAATCATAGATTTATGTCCAAAACTTAAGAGAAATATAGACATTAAATCATAATGTTAGATGCAATGGAAAATCAAGCTACTCTAGAGTCCTAAGAAACTAGGGTTTAGCCTCACATTTTTTATCACATATCACAATAGTTAAAAAATATGTTAAATATTGATTTTGAGATATTGTAAATAAGAGAAAGAATTAAGGAGTGGATATGGAGGAGATGGAGTCATTCTACCATTGTTTACACTGCCAAAACACCTTTCAAGTCTATCGGGTAGGGTCCCTCCACTTTGTCCCCCCCTTTTGCCTCTCCCGGCGCCCCCTATAATAGAGAACACGATTCCAATTCTAATGGTATGCTTTTGGCCATCACCCCTCTTTAGATTAAAAGATTATCCAAATTTTAATTTTTCATAATAACAACTACTATATTTAACACATTAAATCTTGGTCGTTAGCATCTGTGTCGGTACCACCGACTTGGAAGTCAGTGCTACTGACTTTTTACAATAGAAGTCTTTTTCCTTCTCGATTTGCAACAATAATATATTTGTACTTCGATGGCATGTCGGTCGACCGAGTTACAAGTTAGTTATATCAACTTTGCTCCAGAAAATAGTAATTATAGACAATAAAATAAGCAATGAATGAGGCCAATAATTACAACATTACTTAAAATATATAAAATACATGTAAAATACATACAAAATTGGAAGAATTGAGGCACGAATAATTTTTTCTACTAATTTGGTGAAATATATATATGAAAAGATATTCAATTAATATCAAATGATGATGAAAACCAAAAAATTAGATAGAAAAATAATGATAATTTGTGTGTGCATCAACCCTCAAAATACAATTGTCATGGACTAAGTGACCCTCACAAATGTTTTGTTGAGGGACTATTTAGACTTCATAAATATATTTTTGGGGGCTTGTTTAATTCTCAAAAATACATTTTTGAGGGACTTGATGATCTTGGAAAATATATTTTTGAGGGACTAATGTATTCATTAATATTATTTTTGAGGGGCTATATGGTCCTCATCAATACAATTTTGATGCCCGGTTTGATCTTCAATACTATATTTTTCAGGGTCTTCA
This sequence comes from Alisma plantago-aquatica, assembly GCA_963693085.1. Lineage (NCBI taxonomy): Eukaryota > Viridiplantae > Streptophyta > Magnoliopsida > Alismatales > Alismataceae > Alisma > Alisma plantago-aquatica. The sequence continues at coordinate 1,083,694,660 of OY856410.1, read as the reverse complement.
TTCCTACTAAGCTATATGATTTGAAGGTTGAGTCCATGGTCTTGCTTGATGTAGATTGGAACGTACAATTGAAGTTTACTCACCTACAGTTATTATAAATCAAATTCTATTCTTCCGCCCCATCAAGAATGGTATCATAATGATACTTGGAGCTAGTCTTTAACATAGTCTGGCTTGTTCACTACATTGTCATCTTATGAGCTACTTATGTCTGATAAAGCGATAAAAATTTCTGGAACATGGAATAAGATCTGGTCTTTGAAAATTCCATCCAAATTCAAAATATTTCTTTGGTTGATTGCCCATAATGCTGTTATGATAAATGCCTAGAGGGTATATCATCATTTCTTGTTATCTACTACATGCCCAATCTTTAATGCAACAATAGAAGATATTCCTCACGTACTATGTGATTGTCCATGTAGTATTCATATATGGAATAGGTAGAATGTAACCATGCATCTTTACATTCTTTTCTCAACCCAAAAAGTTGTGAATACATTCTATTCTTGCTTCATCTTGTGATCATATGATTCTTCTCGTAACTGTATGCTATAAGCTATGGTTATCTACAAATGCTTATGTTCTTAGGAATGACAACCAGTGTAACCATCGCCTTCTAAATTTTTGATTTATATGGCTAATTCTATTCGTCAGGCTTTCAACAACACTAATTCTTCAATCATAGTTCCCCACTAGAATCAATCATCTACTTGGCAATTTCCACTTGACGATTGGATTATTGTGAATATTGATGCTTCAATAACTCCTATAAAAACATCAGTTCACTACTACAGAAACAACATTCAATGTCGCTTTTCTGGGCGTCGGTTATTTACAAACACCGATGCCTATAACATTCCACGTCGGCTATTTAGTAAGTCTGACGTCTATATTCGAAGACCAGCTAGACGCGGGTACCACTTTCTATTCAACGTCGGCTAGGTAAACTAAACCGACGCCTAAAATCACCCGCGAAATCCAATTTTCGAGCGAAAAGAAAAAGTGTCACATACAACGTCAGTTGTTTAGATAAAAACCGACACCTATGTATGATGAGAATTTGCGTGAAAAGTGTCACATTCAGTGTCGGTTATCCTTTGATAACCGATGCTGATAGTGGTTCCCGCCAAATAATTTATGGCAAATATTGTCCAATTGGACGTCAGTTTTTACGATCAACTGACGCTGAAGATGTTTAGGTGTCGGTGTTGTAGAAAACCGACGCCTTTTATAAACTTAATACTCGCGATCACCCGACTCTTCCCCTTTCTTCTGTTTCATTGCGAGAATTCTCCCCCGCTGCTGCTGCCGCCCGACTCAACCCCTACCAGCCGCTGCTGCTGCTTGTGTGCCGCCGCTGCTCTGCCGCCGCTTCCTGCTCCTTCTACATCGCCGCCGCTCCCTGCTCACCAGCGGTCCTGGAGCTCGCCGGTGTCGCCGCCGCTCACCTGCTCGACCTCACCTCACCTCGACCTCGCCCTGCTCGCTTGCCCAGGTACCTGCCGACCTAACCAGGCGCACCTAGGCGGCCAGGCATTCACCTAGGGTCCCAAACCCAGGCGCCCAGCCTAGTTAGGCCTCTGGGATGCCTGGGCGATGCTTGGGTTGCGCCAAGGCACAATGCTACTGGGTGTATTTTTTTTTAAATTAAGTTATTTACTGATTTGTGTTTATTTATGTACTGATTTGTATTTATTTATGTATTGTTTCAGGAATTAATTGATCATCTACTGCTGCCCACCGTCTCCCTGCCCGTCGCTTGCTCACATGCCTGCTTGCCTGCCTACTCGCCTACCCTCCGTCTTGCCCTCTCTCCCTGTTGACGCCCAACTAGGATCAAACAGAGGTAAACCCTGTTTTATGACACTGCTTGATCTTTAATCACATAGACTTAATCAACATTGCTACTTGTATGATCCTAGTGATTAAAAGCACTATTTCCTGGTCCCTTCAGTAACTAATGTTCCCTTGAGATGAGTGTTAATTGATCTAGTTTGCTTACTTTCCTTGTAATGCCATCTTTTATGTGCTATGACCCACTAGTCACCTTTAGAGTATTAAAATGATGCAACTTGTACACTTGTTAAATTTGAATCTATAAATCCTATGAAATGATATCACCCCATAAAATCAGTAGTCACTATTATGTCTTGTACACTCTAGAATCAATATCTAATACTCTTATGCTATTTTAACACCATGAGACATTTTTTTCTCATTCTAGTGGTTTATTATGACCTATGATGACCTAACATGAAACCATGCTCTTAATGATATGATTTACATATCTATTATTGTGTTTGTTGGCCTAGAAACCCGTCTAAGATTTACTCATTAGGAGTAAATCTTGGATAGTCCCCGGTTTGGGACTGTTCTTGAACACCTAATCTCACTTAGGATGTAAGTGTATAATGTGTATTGGGTTTTTGAGAAAATTTTAGTAGCATTTCCCCGTTTGTTCTCTAAGTACATATGTACTTAGAGAACAGCGGGGAAATGCTTCCGCAATTTTCTTGAAAACCCAATACACATTATACACTTACTAGTGAGATTAGGTGTTCAAGGATGGGATAGGTGGTACACATTTATTATATATAAGAATGACATCACATGTGTTTGTTGGCCTAGAAAGTGAACAATCATTGTTCTTTATATTACTTATACATTGGTATAAATTAGAATGAACAATCACTAAATTATATATTGTTTGTATGGAGTCCGGCTTCATTGTACCTCCTAATCTCACTGTTATACACAGGTTGTGCTAAGTTTACGAAGCTTAGCGCTGAGATACCGTTATACACAGGTTGTGCTAAGTTTACGAAGCTTAGAGCTGTGTTGAGATTGTATAAGTTGAAAGCTAACAATAGATGGAGCGACAAAAGCTATTATTGTGATGAAACCCTAACATGTACCTATCTATTATTGTGTTTGTTGGCCTAGAAACCCATCCAAGATTTACTCATTAGGAGTAAATCTTGGATAGTCCCCAGTTTGGGACTGTTCTTGAACACCTAATCTCACTTAGGATGTAAGTGTATAATGTGTATTGGGTTTTCAAGAAAATTTCGGTAGCATTTCCCTATTTGTTCTCTAAGCACATATGTACTTAGAGAATAGCAGGGAAATGCTGCCAAAATTTTCTTGAAAACCCAATACACATTATACACTTACTAGTGAGATTAGGTGTTCAAGTATGGGATAGGTGGTACACATTTATTATATATCAGAATGATGACTTATATGTGCGCAAAGATCACAATGAAGGATTGTTAATTGATAAAAGATCACAATTTAGAGGCATGCATGTTTATATTTTTTTATTGAAGCTAAATGTTGCCTTTTTAATATCAATATCATTTTCAGATTTGATGTTTCATTATCTTATAATTAATACAAATGCTAAATGTTTGCCTTTTTAATGACATTTTCAGATGGCTGACCATGATGAGCATGATGTCCATGATGAGCATGAAGTCCATGATGAGCATGTTGTCCATGATGAGCATGGCGAGGATACCAATGTAAGTTCTAAAAACATATCATGTATTTCTATAAAATTCATTATCTTCTAGTTATGTCATATATCCCATATTTCTATATTGGGCTAATTCAGTGTGTTTATTTTTGTCAAATTTTAGGTTGATGATGCACATGTACCCACTGAAGCACTGGAGGAACTTGATGCGCATCACCAAAAACTTAACAAGAAAAGGGACATCACTCTGTTGAAGAAGTTAATAGCACTAAGTGGTAGTGGATCCAGATTGGTTGTGGAGTTTGATAATGGAGGAAATGCAATTGGAGTGAACCGTAATAATTTTGTAAACTATCTTGGGGTTGTCACTCGAAGCCATTGTGGTGTTAAGTATGATAATTGGCATAAAGTTCCTCAGGAGAAGAAAGACATGATATGGAAGGATTTATGTGTGAGTTATTATTATTTGCAATTCTATTTTGTAGATTACAAATTCTATTATTTGCAATTCTGTTTTTGGATACTAGTTAATAACAATTCTATTTTACAGAATCTGTTTGCATTGGATGAGAAGCTGCATCGTAAAAGCGTGATGCAACACGCTGGAAAGATGCTAAGGAACTATAGGACAAATCTCAACAGAGAATACATAAAAGATGGTGTGAAGAAGAAGAAGTCAGCCCTTGAACAGTGGAACTTCTTGGATAAAGAAGATTGGGACACGTTTGTTGCTTCAAGAAAATATGAAGAATTCAAGGTATTAGGCGTCACTCCCAATTTAATTAATATACGTTGTATTCACCTATTCAAGATTAACATTTAGTGCTACTAACTGAATCATTAATGTGCATACTAACTAGGCCCTCAGTGAGGCGCAAAATGCAAGGCATTCACTGAATGTGCATGACCACACTATGGGTCCAAAGGGCTATGCAAGCGTTCGCCAAAGACTACAGGCAGAGTGTGCTGCTACTCATGAGTCCTCTACTATAGGTAGCACACCTCTGCCTCGCCATGATGTTTGGATAGTTGGGAGGCAAAATAAGAAGGGAGAAATAAGGAAGCCCGCAGCTGCTGAGGCGGCTACAAAAATGGTAAAATACAACTCTTAGAGCAATCATTTGAATATTGATTATTTGTGGTGTTAACTTACCAATTTCTATTGATGGTGATTAGCGGGAGCTGCACGAGCAGAGGAAACAAGGCACGTTCATCCCTCAGGGCACAAGGGATGAATTGACAGTTGCTCTGGGTAACCCAGAGCATCCTAGACGTGTTAGGGGTGCAGGCGCTGGTGTGGGCATCAAAGCATTCTTTGGGCCATCCCAGCACAAACCCAGAGCGGGACTTTCACAAGAAGAGGTAACCTATTCTTTTTTTAGAATGTTACTGCAAAAGGAAATTCAATAATAAGAAGCTAATGTTTCTTTTATCCATGTATAGGAGAATAAGAGAGTCAAGGATATAGTTGCTAAGAAGGTCAATGATATAGTTGCTGAGAAGGTCAAGGAAGAAATAGTGCAGTGGCAGGCATCTTAGGCTTCCAATCAGCCTATGGTGACCCACTCTTCTCCTGATACACAGACTGAGAGTAATCCTGTAGACCCACCACCGCCTAACATGTCTACTGTAAGTATTGTTTATGACATTGTATCTAGTCTTTTAAAGATGATATGTTTTCAAGATGATATGTATATATGTATAATATTCTTTACGTAAATTTGTAGGCATTGAAGCCATGCCGCATAAAAATACAAGACTATGTTGTTGCAGAGGTGCAGGCTTACCTATCCCTTCCTGGGGCAATATTTCATGGGACTCCAATGCCACAGGGCTACGTTCGTGTGAGCTCGATATGTGTATGTCCCAATTGGAGGAAAGCTACATTGCCATATCCCCACCCGGATATTGATATACTTGCTGAGGCAGAAGGCGGGGTGATATTGTGGCCCAAAGCAGATTTCGTCTACACTATTGAAATTGTAAGATAAATTTACATTACTTTAGATTGTTAATGTGTATATATGAGGTCAACTGATCTGAAATTATATGTACAGGTTAAAAAGAAGACATGCGGAGCACCTAGGCCTCGACCTCCACTTCCTACATTACCAAGTTGGGTTCTAACTGACCTAAATTACCCGTTAGGTCCTGCTTGTAGGGAAATGGCATGTTGGCTACGGGCACATAATATACATTGCCCTATAATTGTTTCTTTAGAAGCGGATTATGTAGGTCAATCATACGAAAGCTCTTTATTTATACAAGATATTATTGAGTTGTTTATGTATGATTGGCTGAATACATCAATGATAGAGACATGGATAAGGTGATATCTTGTTTCTACATCCATATACCTTGTGTAAGATCCGGTGATCTGGTTTCTTATATATTAATGCATACGTAATACATGTTTTGCAGCTACTTAGTCGAAGATCAATGCAAACAATTTGTATTTGATCATGTGGGATTTTTGATTCCATCATTGATTAGTATGGTAGCTAAAGACCCTGATAGTGTTCAACAATATTGTATAGATGCTTTTACAATTTTCGGTCAACAAAAGAAGACGATAATAATAGCTCCATTCAATGTCAAGTAAGTTTACTTTATTTATAATTTGGACTTAAGAAAATTACATTTTTATTGTGGATTTTGAGTTATTAATTTTTAACTTTTTTACCTCTAGCGGTAGGCATTGGGAGTTACTAGTTATTCTCCCCGGGACGTTCACTATTTATTATCTAGATCCTGTGGGGAGTACATTGAATACTAAAATTGGACACGTAATGAGAATGCCATTATTCTGGTGAGAATTATTTCATTTTTATATCTGTTAACATCTATTATTACTTTACTATTTAATTATGCAATTTACTATGTTACATTAACATGTAGGGGTTTAGATGCATTCAAAAAGGCTGGAGGAAAGGTTCCAAGGAGAAAGAACCAGCCAATAATTTGGGAGAACGTAAAAGTAAGTTTCCAACTCCAATGTATATATTATTTATGTGAACTGTGCTTAGTTGTATTTTTTAATATTTTGTATGTTTCAATTTATAGTGTGATACACAAGACAACGGCTAGGCATGCGCATACTATGTGATGCGATTTATGCAGATGATTATCAAACATGCCGCATTGGACATCAATACCATACATGAGGTATTATATATAGTGTCATTAGTTAGTATGAAATATATCAATATTATTTTTATATTATTACTTATATATATACATCATTCTCTTTGCAGGTGTTTAAAACTGACCACACAATAGGTAAATGCTTAAAAAATGTGCATGCTCCATATACGATGGAAGTATTAAATGAAGTAAGAGAGGAATGGGCAAAAGCCATACAAGCAGTGGCGATTGTAAGATATAATTGGGATGCTGATAGCGATGTTGAATGATATTTTGTAAATGAATATTTCTGAATGTTTATACATGTCTGAATGTTTCTACATGTATTTGAATGTTTCTACATGTATGAATGTGAGAATTGAATTGATGTCTGAACGTATCTACTTGTGTGAAAAAATATATGTTGATTTTGTAGGTTTGTGGCCTATTTGTAGGCTGATATCAATGGATGTCGTAAACCTGCAGTTCAGAAAACTGAATTGCAGGTTCTCATCCTACTGACCAGCCACAGCAAGCCTACAAACTGATAAGAAAAAAAAACATAGGCGTCAGTTATTTATAGAAAACTGTCATCAAAGGCCTACTGCGTCGGTTTTTGGACAAAAACCACCGCCTAATGTGACCACGGCCGTGGTGGAAATGGTGTCGCTTATTCATATAAAACTAACACCTATAGGATATATAGCGGCGGTTGTTTAGTTGATAACCGACGCAAAAAGTGTCCTTGATGGCGCCCTTTTTTGTGGCACAAACCCTTTTGGCGTCGGCTTACTATATATAACTCACGCCTATAGGTTATATAGGCATCGGTTATAAAACCGACGCCGAATAGTTCAACCTTTAGCGGCGCCCACATAGGCGTCGCTTGAAAACCGTCGCTAAAAGGGGTTAAACAACCGACGCCATAGGCATGTTCTGTAGTAGTGATTGTAGTTGTGGCATGCCTTTGTAGTGGATTACAGATTGGTCAATGGTCACAAACAATTTACACAACCTCAATGATTGAAGCTGTAGTTGTTGCAATTTACTTAACACTTCAAAAATTAAGTTTTTATACTTTCACAAAGCTCCTTATTCTGTCAGATAGCGAGATTGCTATTTCGGCTATTATTGATGATGATAGAAGATATCTAAGGTTAGATACATGGTTACAGTCTATTTGATATTTAACTGGTCAGTGGTGGCAAGTGCAATTCAAGAAGTGTTCAAGGCTGGAGAATGTAGATGTTGATACCCTAGCCAAGATGCATAACCACAGTACATCCTTTTCCAGACAATATGACAATCCTCCCTAGGGTTTTGTTTGTAGAAATATTTAACATATGCATGATGTAATTTTCTCTTGACAAGGTATATGCATGATTCCATAATGAAACATCAACCCCCCTCCCCAAAAAAAAAATACATGATTTATTTATTAATTTATTTTTCTATAGTTGTTACTCTAACAAAAATCAGTTTGTAGACAAAAAAGTTTAATTTTGAATTCCAAGAAATATTTTTTTGTAATATTTATATGACATCATAACAACATTCCTGAACCAACATTTAATACAAGAATGTCAAATCACCAAAAACTTATATATATATATAATAGAACCAAAATATTATCCATACATGCATGGTCATTGTAAATAGAATAAAAAAATATCATATTTGGTATTGATAACAATCAATATATCATGTCTAAAACTCGTAAATTTGTGATTCTTCAAATCCCTTCATTTGGTGTGGTGCTCTTCATCAGTTTCTACCCTCATATGGTACCATTCTGCTCCTAAAAATGACACCAATCATTATAATAGAATTTGAAAGGTTGATCAACAAATAAATTATAGTACCAAAATGGAAGTACCCTTATAATTCAATTTGATGTAATCCACAGTGCATTGAGGGTATGAACCCATCTTTAAATGAAAATCTACCATGCAATTATAAATAGTAAGAAAACATTAGCCAATGATTCATCGGTATCTAAAGGATGACGAAGATAACCAAATAGACATTTTGGATGGATTTATAAAGTGCATTGTCTTTACAATAAGATTATCCATCAACATTCTCCAATGAGCATTCAATTCTTGTGTGTTTATATTTATAATGGAATAGAGATATACATATATGTGGTAGACAAAACACAATCTACTAGTAGTTGGTATAGGAAAGAGCATTGCTCAAAGAATATTTAATACCTCATTTGAATGTTGAAATATTGGTGTGAAGAACACTAAGGAGGATGTCATTTGTGTGTTCTTTATTTTAGGGTGACTTTGTGGATCTTTATCAAAATAAGGGAACCAACTTTCAAAAATAGCCTTTAAGAAAGTACATTATATTTCAATGTTTGTACATGATTATCAACATTCAAATTAGTCTATATTTGCTATAAGGTACCTATGGATGAGAGATCAGTGTGTGTCCATATGTAGAAGTTTGCATGGAAAACATGCCTCTAAGAGACCTAACTTTAACACCTTGCAATTGAAACTTATTTTTAGTAGGTATAGTTTGATTACCTTCTATGTGCAACATGCCTAATACAACCCCGCCTAAATTTCTTTGTCTAGGAAGCATGCCTAGAAACATGGTTACTTATACACCACTTGTCTTGTCTTGTGTGTGAAATGAACCAACACTTGGCCTGTTTGTGACACCATACAAATGTAGGGAATTATGGAGACAAATAGACAGAGGAAACCCAAATTTTAATACCATATTCCCCATCAAACTTGTATATCACGTCAATAATCATATAATGGAAAGGATGGTTTCAAGGATATACCTAGTCCTGGAGCAAGTCTAGCCACAATCCCCTCATCGTTGTTGTGCAACCTTCTTCTAGTTGCACTTGAATGACGTCTGCAGCAGCTTCAGGTCTCCACCAAGGATAGTAGGCTGACTTTGTCCTCCCAGTGGTAGGAAACGACCTCCACGTCTCTATGGAAGTCCACACTGACTGCCTAGAACTCTTGTCATTCTACTAGAATAGATAAGAATTAGTTGTCCCTCCCATTGGTGTACTAGTCACCAACTTACTCTCCCAAAATTTTTCTCCCTTTCTATACCTCCTTTATTGGGTAAGACTTACTCATATTCTCTCAGTTACCACAATCAGAGAAGGCAAACAATTTTTACAAGCAATTTATGTGTATGAGAAGCCCCCAGTACCCCTTTATTATAGGAGGGTTAGGGTCAGGGTTTCCAGTTTGTGTGGGAGTGGAAGTGACCAAAATCTCATGATAATTCACAATCTACGTTAGGTGAAATGGTAGGTTCGTGTGCAAATTGATCACTTGGCATATGAGTCAATCGGTTCACCCAATGAACTGGTTGTTTAGTCATGTTTTCCCATCACATATGTATTGGAAATTCTAATCCAATTAATACATGACATGACATCAACACTAATCCTTGAAAAAAATGAATTGCTCCATAAAACGGGCATCTCATTTTGATGAGGCAATCATGTGGCAACCATGAACTGATCCATTCACTTAGTGAACCAGTCGGTTCGCACCCCAACTCATCCAGAATTTAGACAATGCAATATTCAATCAACCTAACACTCCAATTGGCTGATTCAACCCTTAAATCAGTTAGTTGGGAGTCTAGTCAGTAAATTGATTGTTTAAATTGAATACTTAAACACTTTTGTTATCAATTTAATTATCATTCAATATTAAACTCCTCTTCTAGTTGTATTCTACGTGTGTGACCCTATATGTCCCATATTATGTTGGCAGTGAATGTCCATAACCAGTTTATGACATCACAAGAAAAGAGCGGTGCATAGTCACACATCATTTCTATACAAGTAAATTGAAAGTTAGGGAACAACTTCATCCTACAATCTATGATTGGTGTTACAATGTTTGTTTAGTTCCTTTATCACTGATGTCTAGATTGAACTCGAGGCATGGAATATTCATCCTCTCTAACATTCACTCTTTGTTCCTTGAACTAGAGCAGACTGTTTGAGATATATGTAAGCTCAATATCACATATTGACTCACATGTGCATGGCCATGCATTTTCTCAGTCTCTCTTATCAAGAGGTCTAGGTATCATAATCCTATAAGAGGGAAAAATCCCATCTACATCACTCACAATCATCCCCATGTGTCACAGTGCACTTGAGCATCACCATTAACCCTTTTTCAAGGTCATGTTGAGTGATGCCTAAATACACTGAATGACATGTGATGAGTGTAGTGGATTTAGGTCTAAGAACCACAATATCCACCAACACTATAAGAGTTGATTCTGACTACCTATTATGGTTTCCATGTATCACTCTTATGGTGGGTGTATCTGATACATTGTTCTCTATCATGTACGTTTAGTTTGATATCACATATCATAACTGAAGAGATTATGTCATCAACCAACACACACTCTAGTCTTATGTATTACTATTGTCTACATTGCTTCCAACATAATAACCGACTAGGGACATTACAAGAATGCATACTTTTGACATCTTTATGGTCTCATTGTTCAGGTCCTCAACCTGATATCATCCTTTAGACATTTATTATGTTATATCATTATCTCATAACTGAATAGAACAGAAAAAATGGAAGTTTTCCTTTATTATTAATCAAATCATTTACACGTTATGTCATTACGATCATCACATGATTGTGTCTTTAGGCATACATACCAACAACATATGTAAGACACATGCAACAATCCCATTTTTAGCACATGTATTGTGAAACCAATTGGAGTTGCCCAAATTTGTGGGTGTTGAGTTGCACCAAGTGTTAACGCCACCACCCTAGAACAAACAAATCAATCATGTCATGAAATATAGTATTACATTGGATAGAGAATCCAACTAAAACTTACATGTGATTGTTGATACCATGTCATTATTTGAGAGACCTCATTCTTCAAACCAAGTATTGTTTGAGTATGCTCCTTAAGTGTATCCTAAAATGTGAAATATTAATAAATACATGTCTAAAAGAAGAGGTTTAACTAGTATTTAACATGTTAAGTGATACAACATATTTTTTGTGGATAAGAGAAAATTCAATGCATTTTTGTAACATTGCCTTGAATACATCACTTCACATTCAATTCCCCATAAACATCCAACTCCGGTCCACTAAAAATTCAATGTATATGAGAATAAAATGTAGTAGGTTATAAATTCATGCAAAAGTAAGCTCATTATTTCGAGGTTAATCCTAATGTGATGATATTCAAGCATTAAGTGATGAAAATATCATGGACAATTTCTAATTAGCACACCTTTGAAGCAGATTATTCTAGAAATTGTTTTAAGATTTAAGAATAAGGCTAGAACTATTTTTTCAATTTAAGGATCAATACGTCTCTTTGTGATAGAGAAGTTGCACATTTATTGTAATATTATGCTCTACTTGATAAAAAAACAAATCATGTGCCTATAGGATGATAACACCTACTTCTTTAAATGTAAACGTTGTAAAGGTACATAACATGGAAATAAAAATGGTGCTCAAGAAGTAGCTCCTAATCCTATGAGTATTAACTCTTATTTGAATTGAAAGTTCAACCAATTTTGACTGGCTATACTTTATATACTTTTGCTATTAAATTTTCCACAATGATCATCTATCATTATTAATATGAAAAAAATGGAATATTCACATTCTCTAGCAGTTTCAAATATATATAAATATATATATTAGAAAAATAAGTATATGGTAAGCACATTCTAACTTCATGCAAACATATATACAGCCATTTCTAAAAATACCACATGGTTTTTTGTGTGGATATTTGATCAATCTTTATATGTAACAAAATAGTCCATTCTTTTAGAAAAGGTTTGAATGATCATATTGATTAGTGTGATGGAGATATCTATATATTTATAATTATAAATTCATGAAATAAAAAATAATACTTAGAAGACTCGTAATACAATGATTAAAGTCTCAACAAGATAGTGAAACATTAATTAATCATGAAGCCTCTTGTCTCAAATACATGAATTATATATGAGTATGAAGAACAAGGAACTAGGATGTATGAGAGATATTGATATATGATACTCTATTGGTCCAAGTTATGTTGATCTATATACATAGTTTCCCCAAGAATTTGACAGCCTATAACATATTCCCTTAGTGTCAAAGCTAACCAAGATATGAAGAAGAAGAAGAAGAAGAAATAGAAAAAGCTAATCTTGTAGATAACTTGGAATCTTAGTTTGATGGTAGGGGCATGACCTGGTGGTCCTTATAGATGTGTTTGTTTCATTGTGAATCATAGGGAGGGGTAATTTGTGGAAAGAAAAAAATTATTTATTTAATATGGTGATGTGGAAGGAGAAATATGTCATGGTGAATCCATTGAAAAATTTGGCATGTTTTGTCCCCATGGAAAAGTATGGTGAATGATGGTGAGAAAAATTTCTATTAAGAATCTGCTATTTATTTAGATACATATGAAAAAAACTTTTAAATAAATAGGATATATACTTATGTAGGGTGTTCTTTTATAAAAAAAATTCCCCCACCTAGTCCCCATGGCCATGTTAATACAATATTTTATGAATTTTCTCCACCCCTATCCCTTTCCTTATGCACATGTTACCAGACAATAGATTTTTATAATTTTTTGATCCTTGTCACTGTCCCCTTCTCCTTTCCCATCCCTTTCTCATTTATCATCTATTGTTCATCATGTACCAAACACATCCTAAAAATGTCAAAAATGAATGGGTCGAAGATTCTATGTTTAGATTATTGTTGGAACGGACAAAAAGGCATGCATGGAAAAATTAATATGATCTTACCCAAGAAACTTTTTGTCCTCTTCAAGACAATCTTAGAGTTGTCTAGTTAAATATCTGAGGTATGAAATTAGAGTAGTGATTCTTTAGCATCATTGCAAATAAGAAGTAAATCCTAATCTAAGGTGCAATACTTTCCTAATACAACAGATCATATCGTAGAGTAAAGTTAAATAGAGAAGTGAGAAACACCCTTATGAGAGTAAACAACCATATTAGTCCTTAAATGAGTTGTCCAACTCATCTTTATGGCTCAGATTTTAGTTCTATATTGCTACTAGTTGTCTCTTCTTGGGCACTTGTTGGTCAAATTTACAACACATGCAAGCTAGAATGTGACATTGGAAAACAATTAGGAGAAACAGTTGAGAGTATTAAGAGGAGTTGGTCCTGACGACAGTGAATTGGTTATATCTTGCCTTGCAAGTTCGATTCTAGGACTATCATGGAGAGTCAAGGAAGGACTATCCCAAAAACTAGTGAGCAGAGAATAAAGGTGTCGGCAATATGTCCTTTGAAAGATGTAAAGACTCACAAAGAGTCAAGGTGTGACAAAATATCTCTTGTGAATAGTCTAGACACGAACAAATATCTCTTGGGAAATACAGACTCAAGGAGAGTTGGACATCACCAATGTGGATTAACGAGATGGGACTCGTAGGTGGGGGAGATGAGACTATGCAATGTGTAGGGTTGCGTCTAGGGAATTCCTTCACTGGCACTGATATTTACCTAGGAAAAATAGTTGGTGTATTAGGATTGACCTTCGAGGGATATAAGGAAGGGAAGTTTGTTAATCTTGTTGTAAGGGACTATTATAGCTTATAATTTATTTATGAAGGAAAGATGATCTTAAAGAATTTGACATTCTGTTAAATACACGATTGAGGGACAAAACCTTTTTGGTTAGAGTGAATCCCTCAATAATAGATATTTATTTTGAAGGCTTCCCATCCCTCACAATTGTCCTTCATTGAAATCTTTTGTTTTTGTGGTGTAACATGCATGATGGGTTGTGGCTTATTATCCACAAGATCATCACCAATGTCCTTTTCTCCAAATTTGATACGAGCTACATATATCATGAAGATTTGTACATTCTCTTGAGGATAATGGAGGGGGAGCCAATCAACATTAGAAGGTTGTTGATATATACATGGAACTCCATAGCAGCTCTCCCCCATAAGGATTAATGTATGGGTGGCCTGATCAACATAATCTATCAAGCATTCAAGCACTGAAAAATTCCCTTAAGGGTTTTTTTGAATCAAAATGTGACTAAATCATTGATATCAGGTATCTAGTCTACACTAGTAACCTAGTGTGTCAGGTTCGAAAGATATACTCTCTCTTTATGAAGACATATCTCATTCCTCTACCCGAATTCAACAACTATGACGCACAGAAACTCCTTTACACCAAAGGCAAATTGCGTAAGTTGCTCAAACATCCTAGGGGTCTACTAGATCATCCTTTAGAGACAAACCCATGTCATTCAAGGTGTTGTCTTGTTCTAATAGCACCTAAAATCCTCTCTCCATCATCATTGAAGACTCTAAAGCAAGAAGACATGATGAACTACAAGATCACATCCCTAAGGTTCCACAACCTCCATTCGAGTCAAGGACTCCTCCTACGTGATAACAGGCCATTCCTACCCCAAAGAAATTACGAGTGAAGAGCCATGAGGTAAGAAACCTATCCTAAAGAAGGCTACTCCAACAATTACAAATGCGTCTATTTCAGCTATGACAATGCCAGAGAAGGATGCTCATCGTCATTCACCATCACCTATCCATGACGTACATGATACTTCACACTGTCCTCCACAACAATGACAACAACTTCAAAAAGGTCCCTTGGAGACATCTACTATCCCTAGTGAGATAATATCTTCTCTACCAACAAGATCATTATTTTGATACTCTCAACGGTGTCTTTGTCTGGGAGTTTGAGAATCTACATGAGGTAACAACTAACTACACTACTGATATTGTTGACCTCACAACATATGTATGTGGTTTGTATGCATAGACAGTTAAGATCACTAACACCATCTATGAGCTGGTACACCTTCCATCCAAGTAGACGTTTGGACAACTCTTACCTAGAATATGGTAGAATTATTGGTATTCCAAAGACAAATGTTTGATTAATTGAAAGCAAAAGAAGCAAATTTCTAGGTTATAAATGAATAGTATCGCACAAAGGATCAATGCAAGTGTAAGAGGATGGGCCAACACCAATGCAGAGGACAATCTCACCCATACACTTCATCTCCTGAGCCTTCTTATGATCCAAACACTTTGAGAGAAGGATTGGTTGAGCAGTTAAACCTTTGTAGAGAAGTCTCTACTAAATCTTCTCTATCCTTTTCAAATTCCATCCTATTTGAAACTCTTATGACCAATAATGGTCATGATGTCATCACATCCAAGGTATCTATCAATGATGAAGCATATGAGAATATGTCTTATGTTTCCAGGACTCCTAAGTCAATATTCCTATGGGGGGTATTTTTGGTAAGGAGCATCAACGTGATAGTTATTAGTTGTGTTCACAATTTTTAATATTTATAAACTCAGACACTATCCCACAAGTATAGGGTATTGTGTAGTATTATCAAGGTCATCCAAGGAGCAAGGCACTATTAGGCACAAGTGTGTTATGGTTCAATAATCTAGATCCTTTTACAAAAGTTAGATTTGGTTATGATCATGTAACTAGCAAATTAAAGAGTAAGAACTAAACTAAGAAGATTAAGATAAGATTTTAGAAGATCTTGGTCATAGGATTTTACTTCCATACAATTACTCACATGTGACTATGAAATTAAACATGTTAATTAACTTGTAAAGGAGGTCTCCATCATCATACACATCCCAGTGATATGAGATGGTTCTCATCTTCACATAGAACTCCCGTGCCTATGTTTAGATTCAAAAACAACCTTAGATCCTCAACATTCCCCATCCACTCATGTGGTCAAGAGTTTGTTTCCAAATGATCTACTCCATACTCCCTCATACATCCTCCCGAATCACATAAAGAAGCATAACACATGCATATTTGATGGCCAATCAAGCATACAAGAAATTATTCACTGTAGAAGCTCTTGGAGAAGAAAATAAAATAACATTAAATATGAATTACGAGTTCACATGAGTAATAGCATGGGAGCTACTCTCTCATGCCCAAGAAAAAGGGTTCTACTCATACATAATGAAGAAACACAAGTGTAGGGCACAAATGTTAGAGTTTTGCATGATAAAAGAGAAGAAAGAGCAAATGGAACCAAAGAGTGAAGTCGAGTGAGGTAAAACTCCAGTTGGAAGATGGAATCCACTTTTGTAGCTACTCCAACTAAGACTATCTTCCCTCTCAAGAAGCTTAAACAAGTAGAGAAGCTCTATTGCACCCTTTGGAGAAGAATTGGTAAAGAATGGCGGTTCTTTCCCAAGAAACCTATTCTTCCTCCCCAAAACCGCCCTCCTCTTGCTCTGCAACTCCCTCTAGTCAAATAGTGTTTTCAATGATGAGTGATAACCATCCCATATGGCTAGTCTTGTATTTAAAATGAGGGGTGGTTCTTTTTAAATTCTACAGAAACTGACAAAGACACGTCATGTCTCTCAGTGTAACTGTCGGATGAAAATATTGTCCATGAAGAGTACACAACGTGTCTAAAAAAAGACATCCCATGTAAGTTTCTAGAACTTTTGAAATGAGTCTTTTAAATGTGTGGACACACCATGTCTTTTCCTCTATAGTTGGGGACAAAAGTTTTTATAAACTTACACATCATGTGTAAAATAGCATACATCGTTCCTCTTTAAATTCTTCAAGATTGATTCTGCCAGGTGTGCAAACTCTTCAAGAATCAAACAAGGGTTGGATTTGGGTTAGCATAACCCCATTTCTTCATCTTTACTCTATACAATCACGTTTAGGTGAAATGTACAAGTGACACGACATGTTGGATGGCCAACATGTCATGTTGCTACAGTCTAGGGAGTTCTAAATTCAAATTCTATACTGGGACACAATGTGTCTTTTTTCGGACACTGCGTGTCTTTATTAAGACACGACATGTCTTTTTCTGGACACAGGGTGTCTTTGACAGTTTCAAGAACATTGATTTTCTGAATGTTTATATGATTGGGGAATGTTGATGGATGATATGATGGTGTTTTCACCCCATTTTGATGTTGAAACGTGGTACCTAAAATCCAAACCATAGAGAAAGTAAATATTATAATAAAAAGGAAAATCTAGTATGATTAAGAGTGATTATTGGGTGAAAATGATTCAGAAATGCAACCAAATGTGGTCTAAAAGATGGTATAAAATACGCACATCAAATCCCCCTAAGCTTAAATGATTGCTTGTCCTCAAGAAAAAAGAAATAAAGATACATAGATGAAGAAATAGCATGTGCATACATCAATCCAATGAAATGAAGAATTCAATCATAGCATGCCAATCATTGTTAAGATACCACAACTAGACATGAATTCATTTCAATCACTCAAAGTTGGAAGTTAAGTTTACAAAATGTGGTCAAATTGCTTTGGAAAAATCAACAAGATAGCAATGAATAGAGGTATGATGACAAAGCCAAAAATGTAGTGAATATGCAAAAAACCCTCATGATTATAAGGATGAATAAAATTAAAATTTTGGTTTGACATCAACAAATATCCAATGACTCCTTCATAAGCATTAAGATTTTAAAATTAGGAGATTTGGGTATGACAATTGACTACTAATGTAGGCTTACGCGCATGTGGAATTTCAGTTGGGGTTTATTGATCCTCTTTCTAACATAATTCCCTACCTTCATTGGGTTGGAAGACTACATGGGTGACTTAGCCATCTTTTGTAGGGATGTAGTTTTTTTTTTCCAGCAAACAATTAGCCTTTTGAACATGATTTGGGTCCCGCTTCGGAACCTCACAGTCTTAGGATAGTCAAAATTTCAAAGATCAAAAGAGTCATGTAGATAGGTGATTCAAAACCTGGAGTTATTTTATTTATAAAAGTTTTCATCAAAGGCGTGGTGCAAAACACACTAAAGATATGGCAAAATCATCAAAAATGTTGCAAAAGGCTGTAAAGTTGATTAATCCAAAGCATTTGAACTATTACATGCATTGAGATGAGAGTGAGAAAAATGAATAACATGATAAATAGGAAATATCATGACAACATGAGTGGTTGACCAATTGTTTTCATTAAAATATTGGATGTGCATGCTAGGGTTCTTCAACTATTCTCTCAATGAGTACAGTAGTTTAGCTAAAAGGGAGTCAATTTCTACCCAAATAAGAATATGTCATCATGGTCATGCATACAGTTTCACTTAACTAGGAAAGAAAAATAGAGAAAAGAAAAACAAATTGAAAAATAAAAATCTCACTCAGTTGCTCTCCCCTAAGCTTGAAATTTGTAGTATCCTCACTGCATATAACAAACTCAAGAGGATTGCAACCAGATACCTATCATGGTGAGTCATCAAGAGTGAGGTCTAGTGCTTTGATTTGAGGATGGAATTATTGCGCCATAGATATACACTTCTTTGTCAATATATTATGGATTTAGAACAAAGATGTATGCTTATGATTTGCAATAGGAATATCCTTCTAGACATATGTGTAGTTTATCCCGTCATTCACTTCTTCAAAATAACTAGAATTGGAGTTAAAGAGAATGTTCTTATCACCAAGCCTTGTGTCAAATATGTGTTGTAAGGAAGCACTTGGCTTGTTTGAAAAATCATCATGTGGAGCAAGCGTTGATTTCTTTCATTCAACTTTATTCTCATTGCTTACATTGGTGTCAATAACTTCGTATCATATTGTCTTTGATGGTGAAGAAGATACTCCTATAGCATATTCACTTCTCAAAATAACCAACATGAATGTCTCCCTTGAAATCATCTCTAATTGGTTAGGAAAGGAACTGGGAGGTGCTTTTTGATTGGAAAGATCTAGTTGAGCAATTTGATTCTCCAACATCCTACTATGAGTGGAAGTTCCATCCACCTTAGAAGAAATTTGTGAAATAGCATCCTTTAGAAGCTCCCTTTGTTGATGAAGCTCATCATTTTGCTGAATTTGAGTTGAGACAAAGGTCTCAAGTATGGATGCCAAACTCAGCTTGGGCTGTAAATATTGTTGGTGCTGAATCAAATTGTGATTGACATTGTTGTAGAGCTTTGATGTCCCTTCAAATTGTGATGGTGTGGCAAAACACGAAGAAGGAGCATTTCCTACTGCTCCACATGCATCACAAATTACTTCAATGACTTGGTTTTTAAAAGTAGATCTTGAACAAGAAGACTGGTTGTTCCACTCAGGACTCTAGTGGAAATCTTCAATAATGACATAGGCATCCCTGTATGATTTGTTCATTAAAGCACCATATGCAGCAACATCAATAGACATCCTTGTATTGTAGAATAAGCCATTATAGAAACTTTGCAATAGAAGCCAATTGCTTAAACCATGGTGTGGACAAAGATGTTGAAGGTCTTTGAACCTTTCCCATGTGGCATACAAGGTCTCTCCATCCTTTTGTGAAAAATTGATGAGATGACTCCTCAACTATGCAGTCTTGCTTGGTGGAAAATATTTGGCTAAGAAAACTTTGAGGAGATCATCCCAGTTGTTGATGGATTTTCTTAGCAAGAAATAGAGCCATGTCTTGGCTCTGTATCTCAAAGGGAAGGTAAGAAGAAGACAAATTGCATCAGTATAAATACCATCTATCTTGAAAGTGCTTAGCAACTACAAAAATTCAGCAATGTGGGGGTTCAGATCCTCCATAGGTGACCCTCTAAACCGATTCTTCTATATAATATGTATAATTATGGGGCTGATAGAAAAATCATTGGCCTCAATCAGTGGGATATTGATGGCCCCATTTATTTTTGTAGCAGCTGGAACAATGAAGTCTTTAAGGGGACGATCATCTTCCATAATTGGTATTTCTTTTTGATGGATGCTCAAGTGAAGAAGTTGATGAAGATGTTGATTATGATGGTTGTGAGTCCTCTGAATCTGATTGAGGTTCACTCCTTACTTTTTGGAGGTTGCTAACATTGTGGTCAATGTTGGGGTCTAGAAATGTGGAAGGCTCAAAAGCCCTTTTGAATGGCTTCATACATTCCTGCTAGTAAAGAAGGTGTGTAAAGTATAAAAACAAAAATGGAAATTACAACAATATGATAATCATGATGATCATGATGAAAAAAATGATGGTGGATATGACATGTAATAATGTGATCTAGTCTAGCTTACTATTCAACACATCTTACTCTAACAAAAGTATCGATGCTCCCTGGCAACGACGCTAAAAACTTGTTATCTGTGTGCACAAGTTTTAATATTTATAAACTACCCCGCAAGTATAGGGGTGTGTGTAGTATTATCAATGTCGTCCAAGGAGCAAGGCATTGTTAGGCATAAGAGTGTTATGGTTCAACAATCTACATTGTTTTACAAAAGTTGAATTTGGTTATGATAGTCTAACTAGAAAATTAAAGAGCAAGAACTAAACTAAATAGGTTAAGATCAAACTTTAGAATATCTTGGTCATAGTATTTTACTTCCATACTATTACTCAAATGTGACTACAAAATTAAACATGTTAATTAAATTGAAAAGAAGGTTGTCGTCATCATACACCTCCCGGTGATATGAGACAATTCTCATCTTCACATAGCATTCCCGTGCCTATGTTTAGATTCGAATGCAACCTTAGATCCTCAACATTTTCTAGCCACTCTTGTGGTCAAGAGTTAGTTTTCAAGATATCTACTCCATACTCCCTCATACATCCTCCCGAATTGCATAAAGATGCATAAAACATTCATATTTGATGGTCATTCAAGTATATGAGCAATTAAACATCATTGACACTCTTGGAGAAGCAAATTAAATATCATTAGATATGAATTACAAGTTCACATAAGTAATAACATGGGAGCTAGATTCTACTCGTACATGATTAAGAAACACAAGTACATGGCACAAATTTCAGAGTTTTGCATGATAAAAGAGAAGAAAGGGCAAAGGGAACCAAAGAGTGAAGTCAAGTGAGGTAAAACTTTGGTTGGAGGAAAGAATCCACTCCTTTAGATACTCCCACTCAGACTATCTTCCCTCCCAAGAAGCTTGAATGAGTATAGAAGCTCTACTGCTCCCTTTGGAGAAGAATTGGTGAAGAATGGAGGTTCCTTCCCAAGAAACCTCTTCTTCCTCCCCAAAATCACCCTCCTCTTACTATGCAACTCCCTCTGGTCAAGAGTGTTTCCAATGATGAGTGACAACCACCCCGTATGCCTGGTCTCATCTTTAAAATGAAGGGTGGTTCTTTTCAAAATCTGTAGAAACTGACAAAGACACATCGTGTCTTTTGGATGACATACTGTGTCAATCAATGTAACTATCAAACGAAACTATTGTTCGTGAAGAGTACACAAAATGTGTAAATAAAGGCATTATGTGTAAGTTTATGGAACTTTTGAAATGAGGCTTTTAAATGCATAGACACATCGTGTCTTTTGGAAGACATGTTGTGTCTTTTTCTCTACAGCTAAGGATGAACGTTTGTGTAAACTTACATGCCTTGTGCAAAACAACACACGTCATGTCTTCTTCAGATTCTTCAAGATGGAATCCTATGTGCAAACTCTTCAGGGATCCAACAAGGGTCGAATTTGGGTTGGATTAACCAATTTCATCATATTTATTTTGTACATTTGTGTTTGGGTGAAATATGTAGGTGACACAACGTGTTGGATGGCCAACACATCATGTTGATGTAGTCTAGGGAGTTATGGATTCAAATTCTAGGTTGGGATACATCATGTCTTTTTTAGGACACTGTGTGTCTTTATTAAGACACAATGTGTCTTAATCTGGACACATGGTGTCATCAACAATTTCAGTAACATTATTTTTTTCTGAATGTTTACATGATTGGGGAATGTGTTGATGGATGATATGATGGTGTTTTCACTCCATTTTGATGCTGAAACGTGATACCTACAATCCAAACCATAGAGCAAGTAAAGATAACAATAAAGTGGAAAATATAGCATGATTAAGAGTGATTATTGGGTGAAAATGATTTGGAAATGCAACCAAAAGTGGTCCAAAATATGATATAAAGTACGCACATCAATAGTCCATCTAAGGATAATGATAATGACTTCTTTGATGACATACAACTTTCTCAACTATGACCAAATGACAACTTTTTGGAAGATCAACCATTACATTAGTTAAGGTCTACTCTAGAAGGGCTTGATAATGCACTTTTCTCTTCAATCTAGTCACTCTGAAGTCAATCCAACCAACCTGAGCAATTTGTATCTTTTCTAAATATAGACCTTGAAGATATTGTTGTTGACTCAAGATCAATGTTGACTCAAGGTTTAAATTGGCTAAACCCATGTTTCTATGATGACTAACCATTCCACTTATTTGTATCTAATTCTTCTACTTGACCGATTTCAAATTAAGTATAGACACACTCCAAATGCCCAAACTTGTGCATCCTAACTTGGAGAAAAGACAAGTCAAAATCAATGTAAGTGCACTTTTTTGGAATATGATGTAAATCGATTAAATCATGTTGTAAATCACTTGTAATGATTTTATGACTTGTGATTAAGCGTAGAAAAAACCATGAGCACTTAAATCAAATATTTAAGGACTTAAATGAAATTTTATAAAATTGATGGCAGGTTGTTTGATCGATCGAGTTTCCTTCCTAGAAACTCGACCAATGCCTAGGATTGATCTTGGAAAATCTCCAAGTTCAGATGATTTTACCCCAGGTCAAACTCGACCAAATCCCTGCATTTGCGAAATAGATTTAAGTGATTGGCCAAGTTTCATGTAGGATAAACTCGACCGATGCTTCAAATTTTTTTTTTCGAATAGTGCAATCAGTGGAGTTTCCCAAAATTAAATCCGACCGACCACACTGTACAAAATATGCAAAAAAGTGCTTCTAGTCATTAAAACTCAAAAATTTTGCAACACCCCAAAAAGTGTTTATACTATCTAGTAGGCATCTCCAACTATAAATTGGACCCCTTGGGCTTCATCCCATAGTTAGCCAAGCACTATGAAGGTCCCTATATTATAGTTGAGTGCCTACAAGATCCTCCTTTCACTCTTAATCTTAATCACTTACTACATCTATTAGAGTGAATAGGTGATTTGTAAGAGAGCTAGTCCTACATGTATATCTTGTGACACTTTCACTTCCTACAGCTCCCGGTCTCTCATTTCTACCATGAAGATGAAAATAAATATTCTCTCTCTCTTGGATAAGAGAGTTGAAGAAGAAGAAGAAGGGAATGAGTCCCTTGGTGAAAGCTTCTTCTTGGCAGAGGTGAAGTCAAAGGCAGACGATCCAAGAAGAGTGGGAAATTCCTTTAAGGAGGAAGACTTGTTGCAAGAGTGGGTAAGACCTTGGTGAAGGTAGAAGACTCTTTGTAAAATGGGTAATTCCTTGGTGAGGTTGAAGACTCGGTTTTAGATAGGTAAGTCCTTTGGTAGGTTGTTGGCTCCCTTCTCCTTAAAGGGAAGGTTGGGTATTCTTGGCCCAGGAAAGGAAGGTCATATATTGTATATCTTATAATGGAATATAGGTATGCAATGGTTGCAAAATCCTAGAACTTGACCTCTCTAGGCAGTGGACTGACTTTCTCCTAGTTTGGAGATCAAAACCACTCTACATAGCTTGTGTTCTTATGCTTGTTCAATCTCTCCCTCCCTTTCTATGTATGTTTTAGCTTCACTCAAAGTTCATACTAGCCATATTATCTTAGAAATATCTTGAAGGTATAATGAGTTTTATTTGAGAACTTTTATCTCTATTCATCCCCCTCTAGATCCCATCCTAGATCATGTTGGTATGTATGCCCAGAGAACCAATCATATGATGATTGGAATGAGGCATTAAAATACCTGATTTGGTAATAATAAAGGTAATTTCATCTACTATGTTTATCTCAATCATGATATGATGATACATACATAGTAGATGTCTAAAGAATGATGTTACTCAATGACATATGTCTTCAGGTTGAGGACATGAATGATGAGATCATATGTATGATAAGAGTACATACATTTTTGTTATGTCCCTAGTCAGATATTACTGTGGAAGCAAAATAGAAAACAATAATTCGCAAGACTGGAGTATGTGTTGGCTGATGATATAATCTCATTAGTCATGATATGTGATATCAAGTCAAGCACACAGATACATGCTAGAGAATAGTGTATCGGATAGACTCACCATGAGAGTGATACGTGGACACCATGTAATGGTAGTCAGAATCAACTCTCATAGTGATAGTGGTGATTGTGGTTCTTAGATCTAAAGTCACTACATTTATCACATGTCATTCATGTACTTTGATATTGTACAACGTGATCCTAAATAAGGGTTGCCATAACGGTGATGATTGGGTGCATTGTAACACATGGGGATAGAGTGTGAGTGATGTAGATGGGATTTGTCCCTCCTACATGAGATTGATATCTAGGGCCACTTGATAAGAGAAACTGAATTGATATATAGGGCCTCTTGATAAGAGAAACTGATAAATGTATGAACATACTCATGTAACTCAATTTGTGATATATGAGCTGACATGCATCTCATACGGTCTGCTCTAGTTCAAGGAACATGGATTGAACGTTGAATAGGATGACGATTCCATGCCTTGAGTTCATTCTGGATTATACAGACAAAAGAGTTATACGATCACACTAACACTAATCATAGATTGTAGGTTGAAGTTGTTCTCCAACTTTTTGAATTACTTGAATAGAAATGATGTGTTTCTAGTTGCCACTCTTTACTTGTGATGTCATAATTAGTTATGAACATTAACTACCAATGTAATTCTAGACCTATAGGGTCACACACATAGGATACACTTGGATTAAAGGAGTATATTCATGAATGATGTTTAGATTGATTACTAATGGTATATAGGTATTCAATTAAACAACTGAGGTTCAAGATTGAGTGATTGGACTCTGAACTGATAGGTTCAAGTGTTGAACTGGTAGATTGGAATGCCAGGTCAATTGGAATCAATATTGGTTGAACTTTTCCTAAAATGAACAAGTGAAAGGACCATTTCAGTATGTGAACCGATCGGTTCTCTATCTGGGTTCCTGGTTCAGTTGCCAACTCGATTGGAACAAGGATTGGTGTTGATGTCATGCTTAGCATTGATTGTGCATTGATAACCAATTTCATTCAGATCAGGAAACTTGTGAAACAACCAGTTTTGGAGTAAACTGACCAGTTCATAATGCCAACTGACCGGTTGGGCATGTGAACCGACTGCTTTGTCATTTGAAGTTTACAAAAATTTGTAAATTCATTTCTTTCAACTCCAGCAATGATTGGGAACCCTGACCCAACCTCTCCTATATATAGAGGATTACCAGGGGATTCCTAGACATGACAATTGCCTCTAACAATTTGTTGTCCTCTGTGGTTGTGGTAACCAATAGAGAGCCTGAGAAAGTCCTACCCGATAAAGGGAGGGATAGCAAGGGAGAAACAATTGTGGGAGAGTGTATCAACTCAAGCATGTTGATGTTTGGAAGGGACAACTCCTTCCTGTTGGCTTTGGTAGTGAAACATGGAGTTCCCAGTGGTCCATGTAGACTACTCTAGAGGCAGGAGGCAGTTGTTGTGACGCCCATCGCCACATAAAAGTGAGTTTTCTCAAAACAAAATGTGGAATTATCACTAACCATAGATCACCAGAAAACACGATAAATTAAAATAGATTTCATGTAAGAACAAGCACATAAACTTATTACATCTGATTCCATAAATAGTGCCACATGTATATATAACATGCCACAAGATATCACATAGCATTGTTCAGTGGCTAACACACCACAACCTGTTACATATAATCACATGTTCACATATACAATCCATATCTATACAACCATGGAAAATTTCCAAAAACCTCATATTGATGTACAAAAGCCACAAGAGATCCCCAAGGACCTGAGTGTATAGGGATGACACATAAGACTCTACTATCAAAAGAATAACAACATATCCAACCTTTAATGACTACTGCTCTCCTTGTTGCTCTTACTTGGCTGAACAATCTCTACTTCATCATGCATGACCACTGAAAAGATGTGAAAAACCACGGGGTGAGACCCATTTCTTAGTAGGAGATATAACTCTCTATCAACAACTATTATAAACAAACATAAGGTATTGTAGAGCAGAAGTAAGGCTATTAAGATGATAGGGAGATTCAGCTAAATGAGCATTAAAAACTGATAGCACTATTTAAGTAGTACATGCATATGCAATAGAGTAGTAGAACGTCATATAATTTGAAAAGGAGTATAAAGAACATGTATATCATTTATCAACTAAACATACAAGAAAATAAGGAAAACGTTCATCCAATGTTATTCATGTTTAACCCTATGCAAATATGCTACACGACTGTGTTACATCTTTTATAAATGCCCTGAGATTTGAGTCGTACCACCCAAATCCAACTGACCACTACGAAGTCAAAATTAGTGCCATACTAGGTCTATGGAAGAGCCAAAATCCACGACCTATCTAACACCTCCTGGTTAGTATGAGAGAACGCCGTAGAGACACATCAGTCAATTGCAAACAATGACATATTGTCAAGCTGAAAACACCTAGCCCGCCTTGGTACAGGTCATGGTGCTAGAGAATAGGCTCACGCATGGCCATTATAAAAGGGCACTATGCAATTGCACTGCTTCCACTCAAAAATATGTCAATATCACAAATACCAAGGCATAATTGCAATATTCCTCCAATAGCTATAATTGTGGACGCAAGGATATCCACTCAACTTGCGCCCCCACATACTCAACAATATGTGCTCCGAGTTTCCCATAGGAGTTACTCATTTTACCATAAGTGGACATACAAAATCCTATTTCAATCTAGCAAGCATAACTGTATAACAACTTCAGAAGATATAAAACATATAAAGTATGAACTTGTCACATCATCACATGATACTTGTATCACTATTATTCACAAGGCCATCCCTAATATCACATAACTAGGGGATAGCAATCCCTCAATCACGTCTCTATAGGATTTCACCTCAAACTAGGCATAAAGCACTTGTCATGTCATTAGACCCCACATGATTCTTGCACATTCAATATCACATTATTCCTCAATAATGCTCATAATTACCACCCTATATTATATAAGGATCGCCATAGCATTAACATACCCATTATATTTATTTCATCTACAAAGTTAGGGTTACACAAGTAGAAGAGAGAAAACACAATCACATGATAATAACTTCAAGAAAAATGAGGAAATACATAAGATTAGGGTAAGGGTTTCATGTGTAGCTGAATAGGGTTTTGTTTTATCATTCAACCACCAAACCCTAGTTTCACCACCTCCCACATGTTTGGAGTGTATTTGGGCTAAGCACTATTAATATGATTAATCATTCAACCTTACCTCATCATGTATAGAGCAACTACCAAGTGTTGTGATCGATTGGATGATAGGTGTAGTGACCTACATCAGTGTATGTGTATGTAGAGACCATAAGTGTGAAAAATACTAGAGGGGGTGAATATGGTTTTATGATATTTTTAAAATTAATTTAACAAAGCAATCACAAAAATATTTGAGTAGGAGACAAGGCGTTTAGAGTGGTTCCACCCTTAGAAACCACTAAGGGAGTCGGTCCACTACCCAATTGTTTCCAATTGGGATTTTGAAAGTATTTGAATTTTATTACCTTGCAAGGATGTTACATAAAATTACAAACACCTTCACCACCCTTTGGACAACCTTCCCCCCGAAGTCATCTCACCAACCTTGAAGTAACTTCAAGCTCCCCCTTGAAGTAACCTTCCTCCTTGAAGTAGCTTCCCTTTGAGACCTTCTAGAAGTAGTCCAAAGTCACGCCGATCTACCTTCACCACTGAAGAAGCTCCTACAACCTCCATTCTGTAGCCTCCAACCTAGGAGTAGAAAAGGAGAAAACACACAATAAAAGGAACACACTTTACAACTTTAGCATAAGGCTTGAATCCTATATCAAACGTTTTGATCTCCTATCCAATGTGTATGAATGTGAAAGTGTAGTGGGTAGGAGATGCTAGCCTATAGGACACGAAATCTCAGCTCATGGAAATGATCTGGAAGTGAAAGATTGCTCAATTGCTCACAAGAGTTTATTCTCAATTGCAAGTATGTGTACTCAAGTAAGTTTAGGTGTCCTAAGGCATGTCCCATTTATAGGAATGACCTACTAGTGCTTAGGGACATTCTAGACACTTTCTAGGGGGTTCTTAGTGCTCAACTAGCTATTAGTTATCCACTAATTTCGTTTGTAATGGCTAGTTAATTAATTCTGAAAAGTGCAGACACAACCTTTCTCGATCGAAACGTTTGTCGACCGAGTGTCTCTCAGTTGAGAATTTCGTCGACCAAGGGTAAGTCTGGAGTAAGTGTACTGCAACGTTCAACTCAACTCCCAACTACTTTTTCCCACCAAGTCTAACGGCTATAGAACCAGCTAGAAGAATAGATTTAGGTGATTCTCGATCGAGAAGATTGTCGATCGAGTGTCTCTCGGTCGAGAATGTAACATCCCTGACCTGGGTTATGAACTAACCCTAGGTGTTTTGCTTAAATATGTGATTATATGCTTGTGTTTATCTTTTGATATATAATTAAATCTTCTGAGGAACATATATTTCCATTTCAGCCCTTTTAAAACAATGTTGTAATATTGTTTTGTTAAATATGGACTAATGTGAAAATTACCCAAGTTGAGGGGTTAACTTGCAAATTGCACATGTTAAGATGTTCCTCTTATGTTGATACATCATAAGAATGAATATGATGTAGTGGTATGGATTCCACAATCTTGAGCACCAAGATATAGCTTGTAGAGCAATCCTTGTGCTTTAAAACCTAGTTTTGGTGTAAAGTGCAATTTACCCAAAATCTAGGGTGCAAAATGTAAAATATACTTTCTAAAGTATCTCTCACGTTCTTGGCATCAAGTAGAGCAAAGAAAATGAGGAGGGTGCCTCATTTGAGTGATCAAATAAGAAAGATAACCTTAATATTTAAATAACCAAGTTTAAAGCAAAATGGCGTTTTATATATTTAGAGCTTATTAAGATATATGACTTCTTTTCCTTTAACCTTGTATGAGAGAGAGGTTTTGCATGTGAAAAGGAGGAAGAGACGTGGCCAAGGGTGGAGTGAGCATGAGTGTATGGGTTTAAGAAATAAAAGAAATTACTATCTTTTCTTTGCCTTGATAATACCCAAAAATATATAAGCAACCCTTTTTCCACAAAGCAAGGGAATGTTTCCCTTAGTTTCTTTTCTCATCTTCTTGATTTGGCCGACTAAGGAGAATCTCAGGAGCAAAGGAGGACGAACAATCTGTTTGGGTAAGTTTTGCACCATCTAGCTCGAATTCATGGAGGAAACCCTAATACAAGGTTGGTTTAGTAGTTTTCCTTACACAGCTCTTCTTTCTAGCCATCTTCTCCATCCAAATCTTGAGTAACAGACCTTGGACGACCTTTGGAGATCAAGCCACCATTAAAGCTACGAAGTTTGAAGCTATGGATCAGTCCTAGAGGCGGGTTTTATAACTCTAACTCTTAAGTTTTGCTTATGCATCTTCCTTTCATGAAAACGTTACTTATTCTCCTTCTTTAGACACTTCTATGTGTTCTTGCAAGCATTTCCATGAAGAACAATCCTTGTTCTTGAGGTAGAATATGATGACGTTAATTCCAAAGTTTATCCACAATATTGCTTTAGCAAACGGTCTCCCACCTCTTACACAAACGGTTTCCCAAACCGTTTGGGAGCAAACGGTTTCAAAACCGTTTGTCAGCAAACGGTTTCAACCAAGAACGCATGGGAGAAAATGGTCCCAAGACCATTTGGATGTGTTGACCAAGCATTGACCATTTGGGGGTCTGTTATACATAATGTGGAATAATCACCCAGCAAAAATCATCATCAAATTCCAAGTAAATTACCAATTGAAGGCACATCAATCACCTAAACCCTAATCGGGTTTATTACTGATTTCAATGATACAATCATGTTGAAGTTTGGTTTGAGTGACCCAAATGGTTTCAAAACCATTTGGGGATCACCCAAGACCATTTGAAGGTCTAGGGTTAAGTGGATTTGACCAATTGAGGGTCCAATAATATCAAGTTGTTGAGCAATTAAGTGCTGATTTGGTGACTAAAATTAGGGTTTAACCCTTAAGAGGACGACTTTGTTTTTCATGAAATAATGGGAAAACGGTCTAAAGACCGTTTGGAGGATGCCCAAACAATCCCAAGACCGTTTGGGGGTCACCCACGACCATTTGGAGGTCTAGGGTTGACTATGGTCAAGTGATTGGAAATCTAAGGATAACAAGTTGAAGTATAATCGATTAGTGACCTAATGATCAAATCAATGAACCAAACCTTAATAGGTTGAGTTAGTTTTTGATGTTGAGTTGAGAAAACGGTCTCAAGACCGTTTGGAGGATGTCCAAATGATCCCAAGACCGTTTGGGGTCAGGTCATGTCCCAATTGAATGATGGTTCAATGGTCTCAAGGTCAATTAGACTCACGTTGGTACATGCTGAAGGGTGATCATTTCCAAACCCTAATTCAATTGATCCAAGCCCTAATTGGTGATCAATTGCGGGTCAATTGAGGGTCAAATCAGTTAAGGGTTGACCTAATTGACTCAATTGATGAGTGGCTAACCATTGCATGATCGATTGAGGGGTTCAACATTGGAAACCCTAACTCAACTGGAATAGTTGAAACACTTTTTGGTCCATGTAGTTTTGAGGTGGTTTGGATCAAACGGTATCAAGACCGTTTGGGTCCAAATAGTCTCAAGACCATTTGGGACCAAACGATCCCAAACCGTTTGGTGCTCATGCGGTTTCAAGAATGGTTGCATTCATGCGGTTTCAAAGTCAACTTGGCCAAACGGTCTTCATGACCAAACGGTTTGAGGGTTCACTTTACTAAACGGTTTCAAAAGTCAAACTAGGCCAAATGGTCAACAACATCAAATGGTTTCAAAGTTGTTTCAAGACCGTATGAGGGTCTAAAGTGCAAGACTGTTTGAGGTCTAAAAAGGTCAAGATCGTTTGATGCCTTAGTGGTCAAGATAGTTTAGTAGTTGATTAACCTAAACTCTAGATATACTTAAAGTAATTAAGGGATCAAGTAATTAGTGGGCTAATGCATGTTATGATCAATGGTGAATATTACAAAAGTACCCTTGGTGGGAAAGAGTAACCAATACCCTTTGATCAAATGAATCTTAATGACCACAATAGTAATGACACAACCCATGATGTCAATATTGGATTGACTTAGCCTAGTTATAGGTGATGTAAGCATCATCTGATAGTCAAAGGAGAGAGAAGACTCCCTATATGAATGTGAAACAAGTAA
Source organism: Alisma plantago-aquatica (assembly GCA_963693085.1). Lineage (NCBI taxonomy): Eukaryota > Viridiplantae > Streptophyta > Magnoliopsida > Alismatales > Alismataceae > Alisma > Alisma plantago-aquatica. The sequence goes on along the minus strand of OY856410.1, from coordinate 1,083,662,690 downwards.
TATACTTCCAACATGTATGAATACATCTAATTAGGGTATGATCCTTTATAGTGAGATCATGGAAACCCTAATTATAATGGTTAATGAATCTTAACCTAATTGAGGGCATTAATGAAAGTAATCCTCATACATGATGATGGTATGATCTCAATTCATTGTAAATGTGAATAGTAAACCCTAATCTAGGGTGATGTGATGATATGAACAGTAAACCCTAATTCTGAGTTGTGCTTTTAAGGAATCACTATTCCTAATTAAGCTAAGGGGTTGAATAACCCTAATTGAATTAAATAGGGAAAACCTAACCCTATTAAGGGCATAGTAGTACAATACTTGAATTGATAGGTTATCTTTGTTTTGCAATATGCTGATATAGAGATAAATTGCCTATTATCAAATGTGTTAATTATGCAGACTTTTATGAAATGGTGAACATAGTCAGGTGAGGGCTATGATGTTATATTTATTAAAAACACTTTATAAGCTTTGAAAGTAATGATATGATATGTTATCTAGTGAAAGGTAACATATGAGATTGACAGACTGTGATAGTCATGAGAAATATCTGCATTGTTATAATCAAGGTCATGCTGTTTTTTTTTGTGAACCCAGCTCAACTATTGCTATTTTTGTATTTTTCTATAAATCTACAAGTAAGAAGTGTTCTTTAGGATACAAGGACCACTAAAGAAGACAAAGGTAGAGCCATCTATACATAGTGTCAAAACCAACAAAACAAGAAAAGCAACTTGTAAAAAAAGCTACGGAGCAGAACCATCAAGAATCGTAATAATATCATTCTGGATAGAAGACCACACAAGGTCAGCAACTTTCTCCTTGCCTCTATGCACCCTATTGTTCCTCTCACTCCATATCCCATGCAGAACAGAAAGAGCAACTAACAACAATTTTCTGCCCTTCAGACCATGCAGATCATCCAATCTTCTCAGACTGATGAACTTGTAAATACCACTAGCAAAAAGCCAGACTTCAGAAGTGTAGGAGCAATAAAAAAGAATGTGGTTCGTACTCTCTTCCTTAGACTTACACAAAGAACATCTAGAAGCAAGAGATATCCCAAAATGTTTGATGTACATGGAGGTAGGTAGTCTGAGATAACCAACCTTCCAACCAAGGGTATGCAGTCTACCTGGGACTTTGTGACTCCACAACCATTGGAAATAAGCCTTAGGACCATCATCATGTGCCTTCCGGGCTAAAGTCCAACAATCTCTGAAGTTAGCAGCAGGTTTCCCATTGAAATATAGAGAATCACAGGTGCCTTTCGGGTTAGGAAGTGAGTTCAGAAGAACAGCCAGATTCTTATGAAGTCTAGAATTCACAGGGGACCAATCACCGTTACTGATCAGACCACTGACTTTCATATTAGAATCAAACCCCAACTGAATGATGCTCTGACTACCCAACACCTCCTCAAGAAACTTTGAACCTGATAACCAGGGATCTTTCCAAACAAAGGTATTCAAACCATTACCAATCTCAAAAGTCACCACAGATCTTAAGATCTCCCTCTCCGCCAAAATTCTCCTGATCAACCATGAAAAGGAATCAGCTATAGGAACCGACCAAAAGGTGTGCTTATGTAAATATCTCTCATGGATCCATTTGATCCAGATACTTTCCTTATTCTTGGCAAGATTCCATCCATTCAGAAGAACATAAGCTTTCACAATGTCCCTGATGCTTCTAACACCCAAACCACCATCAACTTTCGGTTTGACAACATCGCTCCACTTAACAAGGTGAACAACATTCTTATCCTCAGACTTACCCCAGATAAAATCCCTACAAAGTCTATCAATATCATCGTAGACAGAACAGGGAAGAGGAAAAATTGAGGACCAATACTGAGACATAGTGCTCAACGTAGATCTAACAAGCTCGACCATACCAGCCATAGAGAGTTGTCTCGCCTTCCAACCCTCCAACCTCCTTTGGACTCTATCAACAAGAGGACTGCAGTGAAGTTTCGAAAGCTTTCCTATGAATAAAGGCACCCCAAGGTACTTTTGTGGTAGGGAGCCCTCTTTGATCCCCAAAATATTACCAATCAACTCTTTATCTGCTCAATAGCTATAAATGATTGAGCTTTTATCAGCATTGATCTTGAAACCAGTTGAAGCCGAGAGAAAGTCAATAACTCTTCTGATAGCCCAGGCACTGTTGGAATTAGCTTCCGCAAAAATCAAAAGATCGTCAGCAAAGATCAGATGTGAAACAGAGAAATTCCCAAAAGCTCTCAAAGGGGTAAGATTCCCATCATTCTTCTCTTTGACAAGGAGAAGGGAAACAACCTGCATAATAATAATAAACATGTAGGGAGCCAGGGGGTCACCTTGGCGAATTCCATTACTAGGCTTGAAGGAATTAGTAGGCTCTCCATTGAGAAAAATCTCATACGACATGGTATTGAAAATCTCTTTAATCCAAACAATCCAACAGTGTGGGAAATTCATGAGCTTCATTACCAGGAAAATGGACTCCCAGTTAACAAAATCATATGCTTTCGATATATCAATATTGATGCACATTCTGGGTTTCCCCAATTTTCTATTGAAATCATGAACAAACTCATTAGCAAGGAGCACCGCATCTTTGATGCTTCTACCTCTAACGAAAGCACACTGGTTCCAACTTATGAGATAAGGAAGAACACACTGTAGCCTGTTAGACCGAAGCTTAGTGATAATCTTGAGAAAAACATTGCAAAGCGCAATAGGATGAAGATTCTTCAGCTCTCTTAACTCTTTATTCTTGGGAATGAGGGTGATGAAGGTACGGTTAGCCTCTCTAAGCATTCTACCAGTGTAAAAGAAATTTAAAATAGCAGGGACCACATCAAAGCAAATGATGTTCTAGTTATCTTTAAAAAAAGCTCCATTGAAACCATCCGGACCTGGGCACTTATCAGGGTCAAGACTCTTGACAACCTCAACAATCTCATGAGCAGTGAAAACCCTATCCAACCTCATCTTGTCAACTTCATTCAGCTTAGGAAAATTAAGTGAGCTTAGCACATCCAAATCAGCCTCATGACCAGAATTAAACACACTGGTGAAGTAACTCACAATATGATTTTTGATAATAGTAAAGTCCAAACACAAAGTATCATCAATGAGTAAAGCTTTAATATGGTTCATGTCTCTTCTGACCTTAATAGATGCATAAAAAATTGGAATTCGAATCCCCTTCCTTCAGCCACCTCACCCTCGACTTCTGCCTAAGCAAAGACTCTTCATGAAGTCTAGCTTGCACAGCCTCCTTCCTCTTCTCACATACCTCAGACTGAAGAAACACATTAGAAGGATCTGCATCCAATTTAAGTTGCGCTTCAATAGCCATCACTTCCTTACTCTTAGCATCATCCAACAAATTCCCAACTGAATCTTTATTCCATTTAGAAAGAGCCAACCTCATCCTTCTAAATTTTTAGTATACCTTAAAGATAGGGAACCCACCAGTGTCTTGCTTCCAATTGGATCCAACAGTTTCTTGATAGCCAGGTTTAGCTATCCACGCATTGATGAACCTAAAAGGAGTGAACATTATCCTTCTTTCCCCAATGTCAAGTGAAAGGATCTTATGGTCACTGATAGTATTTGGGAGAAGAGATCCTCTACAATCTGGAAACTGGATAAGAAACTCCTCATTATACAAAATCCCATCCAGCAAAGAAGATACATGATTAGCACCACTCGGTTGATTGTACCAAGAGAAAGTCGACCCATTGAGAGAAAGCTCAAACAAGCCACAATCATGCATACAACTATTAAAGTCCTCCATCGACTTCTTTGAGGGGGGATCTCTCCCCACCTTCTCATCAATTCTTCTGACAGCATTAAAATCACCCAAGATGACCCACGCCAGGGTCATAGAGGAGTTAATAGCTTCAATCTCTTTCCACAACAAGACTCTATCAACATCTGGATTACGTCCATAGATAGCAGTAAGCCCAAAACTTTTGTTATCATAGTGAACCTCTACATGGACAAATTGATCAGATTCCCGAACCTTTCTCACTACACAAACATCAGATCTCCACATAACAACCACTCTTCCAAGAACATGAGAAGAGTGATTAGACACCCAGCTATAACCCAAAAAAAACTTATTCATCAGTCTATCCATCTTGCCTTCTCTTACTTTAGTCTCATTTAACAAAATGATATGAGGCCTACTCTCAACTACTTTACTCCTGACTGCAAAGGCTTTCAGATTAAGCCCTCTTACATTCCAGGAGATAATGCTCAGATTGAACTCATTCATGGGAAACAGTTGAACCCAGTACTTCACTGGTTTGAGGCTCACACACAAGAGGGATAGCTTTAGATACTATGTTTAGAATTCTATCTTTATTTGCAAGAGAAACACCACCCTGAACGGTGTCATGAGAAAAAGGAGCTTTCCTTCCTTTGACCTTACCTTTCTTTCTCCTATTGAGCTTCTGCACTTCAAACCCATCATCTTCCTCATTGGACACACCAGGCCCTGGGGGGTAGACAAGTCCACCACTACCTCTGAAATCTGGGAGTTAGCATTGGAATCCTCTTCAAACTGTTCGGAATTAGATGATACCATCTCTTCAAATGAATCCTTGGGAACATGGAACTCTTCCTCCTCGCCTATGTCATTAGCACTAATCGACTGCACAACAACATGACTTTCTATACGCTTCTCTACAGAAATAGGAATAGGAATAGGAGCACTAGCCTTTTCATGCATTTTATCATTCACCTAAAGAGAAGCTATTGGAGTCTTCTTCACCCAAACTTTTCTCACCAATGGAACAGTAGTCGTCCCAGTACAGTCATTATGACCAAACAATTTACACACAGAACAAACCTTCGGCTTCCACTCATACTCGAACTTGATCAGATGAGCAACCCCTTTGTCACTAGCCACCTCCAAGCTGGCCGGAAACTCAGAAGAAGCTGGCATAAGGACCTGGAGTCTAGCAAACTCCAAATTCCTCAATTCAAAGGTAGCTTTATCTGCTCGAAGAGGATTCCCTAAATAAGAGCCAATCCTGGAGAACATAGCCATGTCCCACAACTCCAAAGGAAGATCATGGATATGCACCCAAATCGGCATATCTGTCAGACAGAATCTTTTGAGCAGATCACCAGGCTTCCATCTCATCAAGATCATCGGCTTACCACAAACGAAGTAAATTCCATTATCAAGAACATCATTAAGATCCGACTCCTCAGAGAACTTAATAAGGAAGAAACCTTGTCCATGATTCATGACCTCGATGGAACCTTTTAAGATCCAGATCTGTGATAAGTATCTTTCCAACGATGGGATATGGGGTCTAAATCTCACAATGTAGCCGGTGACACAATTCCTCCAGCGTGCAACATTTCTCTCTGCTTCCTCCCCTGGGTAGATAAGCTTCTAATATTTCACCTCTATCTCAACCTTCTCAAGTTAAGTGTCGTAAACCTTCACTTTCATTAGGTCTACCCAGGATCTAGTATTGACATTTGAAGTATGGCTATCATTGGAGCCTTGGGATGCAAGAGTACCATTGACTCTGTGGGAAGGCTCCCCAACAAATCCAGGAGCACCATCGCTCTGCCGATCATCCAAAGTCGTAACACTGCCAGGAGAGTCACCAGGAGAGTCGCCAGACGAGCCAGCCATGAGAGCGTAGGATTGTGAGAAGTTTCAAGGTCATGTTGTTAAATGACTTGTGATGATCTAAGGGTTTGAACACCCATGTTCCCAAATCATAAATGATGAGATGGTTAGGGATTGACATCCCAATGATAACTGGATGTGAAATAAACTTGATACAATTAGTACTCTTTCTTTATAGCAATTATTTAATGGTTTATGTTTGAAAACATACCTGATGCTAAAAGAATGCTATAATGTACTTAAATAATCAAGTATAATGATATCATGTAGAGCCCTGACCATAGATCCATCATTGTCAGTAGTTTAATGATGGTGAAACATGTTTTCCTAAGGGAACTCCTGGAGAGCATACTTTTGAGTATGTGGGGGTTATGGATGCGAATATCCTTACGTCCTAATGTAGGAATTGATGTGAGATGTACTTTAATCTCTCATTCCTTCATTATATGTTTATGCCGGGATGATGTATCACTAATCTATTGATGATGTTGTTAATGCCGCATCGGTATGAGATAAACAAGAAATCCCTCGATGGCGAAGAGAGTATAGAATGCCACTGTAACTCTAATAGCGAAGTTGCCAGAATACCCTGGAAAGCTATTATAGCAGAGACACAAGATGTCCTGCATGTTGATCCTCACATTGACTGAGGAAGATGAGTTCATAAGAATTCGGCTCTTCTGATAACCTATGTATGGTACCGATTGCAATTTCATAATGGTCAATTGGAGTATGAGAGGTGTAACTCATCTCCTCAGGGCATAATAATGTTTGAAAAACATAATCATCTGTGTAGCATAACTGCTTAGGTTGAACTACGAGAAACAATGATTGATGATACATTGTTTATAATGTTCTAGTTGAATAACTAGTATACATGTTCTTCATATTACTTATTGTTATATGCCTTGTTACCCAATTAAGTTATAATTGAAATGATTGCCTAAGGGAATGTTGCTTCACTTAGTTTATACAATGTTAAACCTACTGTTGAATGTTTAAAGTTTTACTGCTTATTGTTATTCTATTTGTTGCAATAACAAAGCTTCTGGAGGAGAGTTATAACTCTCACTAGGACAATAATTCAATTGTCTCACCCCCGTGGGATTCGACTTTTTAGGTAGACGTCGAGGACGAAGGAATCCATCAGAGGGTGAGCAGCAGCAGCAGCAACATCAGGGACAGCAATGATTCTCAGGTGGATACATTGTCTATCAAGTCTTGTAGATAGTATGTCCTATGTGTTGTCTTTGTACTCTCAGGTCCTAGGAGTCAGTAGATGTTTAAAGTAGATCTGAGATTTTTGACTTAATTCCTCGAGATTTCTATATCTTGCCTTATACAGATAACAGGGCAGTTGATGTATGTAATCACTCGAGATGTGATTTTACAGAGATGTAATGATGAATTAGTTTGTAAACAACTTATCTTGTTTCTTTATGAAAAAAATTTATTGTTTAAAGATCTCTTTCCAAAAAGTTTTAATTTTTAGTGATTTTCAATAATTCCACTGCTAGTTAATCGCTTCCGCATTCGTTGATCTTGTTTTGGCGATTCGATCACCACAATTTAGTGGTATCAGAGCTCTAGGTTCGCTGAGTCTACAGAGACATAGGACTTAGGATGTTGAGTCTGTTCTAGTGTCTTCCAGTATATCTGATAGTGTCTTCTGCTCCTCTGGAGAAGAAGATAAAACTAAATCTGTTTGGACCTCACGAAGAACATGTTGCAGAGAGTAGTGTTGCTGCACCGAGAACAGGTGCTAGAGACCCAGATAGAGAAGAACCTGCGTCTGAACCACCCCAGTTCAATCCAACTGACATGGGGAACCCAGCCGCCCAAGCCATGTTTGGGCGGTTTATGACTGCCATGACACACATGACTGATAGGATGTCTATACCTTCACCTAGGGCACCTACCCATCCTGAAGGACAAGGAATCGGCAAGCCGTTTGAATGACTTCGCCGAGTTGGAGCCACTGAGTATGCTGGAACAACTGACCCAGCAGATGCTGACTTGTGGTTAACTAAACTAGAGAAGGCCTTTAGGATCCTAAACATCCCAGAAACTGAGAAGGTTAAACATTCTGTGTATCTTCTCAAGGGGAGTGTTGGTCATTGGTGGACCATGGAAGAACAAAAGAGGCCTGGTGTAGAGATTGCATGGGAAGTTTTCCGAAGGGAATTTATCAACAGATATTTCCCTAAGACATTTCTGGACGAGAAAATCTCTCAGTTTGAGAGGTTAAGGCAAGGTCCAATGAACATTAGCGAGTACGAGGCTAAGTTCATGGAGCTGTTGCGGTTCTATCCGCACATGGCAGCTACCGATGAAGAAAGGATTAGGCATTTTGAGAAAGGGTTAAACATTGAGTTGAAAACTCCTGTGTCTGCCCTAGAGAACAGAGAAAGGTTTGCTACCTTTGTGGAGTCTGTTAGAAGGATAGATAGGTCTTTAGCAGAGAAGAGACAGACCCAGAACAAGAGGATGTACCCCCAGTTCCAAGGATCTTCATCTAAAGGTTTCAAGAAACCTAGGTTTTCTACGCCTACACTACCACCTAGACCCAGTACCCAGACGTAGTGGATGTTGAATAGGGGTAGAGGACGAATCCTACCACTAGAAGGAGCTCGCAGCACAACATCTATGTCGGTTACAGGACCACCCAGACCACAACAATTGAACAAAAGTTGTTATATATGTGGGAAGATGGGACATCTGATGAAATACTATAGAGCTAGAGAAGTGAGTGTAACTCAACCTCAGAGGCAGATTCAGCAAGGATCCCAAAGGCGACAGTTTCCAGGAGGAGCTATAGGACATGGACAAGCATCCCAAGCTGGATCATTCACATCCAGTCTATGAGCACCGAATCAACCATAGGCAACAACAAGGTTTTATGCGATGAATCCACCTGATGCAGTGATCAACCCTCGGGTTGTGGCAGGTTAGATGGAATTGTTATATTCTGATATATCTACATCTTGTGTTGTATCTGTTTTAATTGATCCGGGTGCTACGCACTCCTTTATCACTCGAAGAGTGATTCGTAACTACAATATGATGGTCAGTCACAGAGTAGATAGTTTGTTGCTAGAAACTCTGTTAAGGGGTCTACTGTGTTGCAGGAGGTATGTTCTCCCTACATTCTCTTCTTTTCTGAATATCACATTCAAGTGGATCTTATACCACTTGAGATGCATGGATTTGATATAATCCTTGGGATGGATACCTTAGAAAGGTATAAGGTTGTTTTGGATTGTGAATCCAAGCAAGCTGTGTTTGCTGCTGATAGTGACACATGGATCTTTCAAGGAGAGAGAAAGATTTTACCCACCTGTCTTGTGTCAGCTATGGTTGCTGAGAAGCTGATGAGGCAAGGATGTTATGCATTCTTGGCCCATGTGGTAGATACTACCATGGATAGTCCTAACCCTGCCGAAGTTCTTGTAGTCAGGGAATTTGAAGATGTATTTCCTGAAGAACTTCCATGTGTGCCACCGCCTCGGGAAATTGATTTTTAGATCAATTTGATCCCAGAAACGCAACCTATAGTACAAACACCATATAGGATGGCGCCTGCTGAGATGGTAGAACTCAAGAAACAACTGCAAGAGTTGCTTGAGAAGGGTTTCATCTGACCGAGTACTTCACCCTGGGGTGCTCCGGTCCTTTTTTTAAGAAGAAATATGGGTCAATGCGGTTGTTCTTTGATTATAGACAGCTAAATAAAGTAACAATAAAGAACAAGTATCCTCTGTCGAGGATTGATGATCTCTTTGATCACTTGCATGTTGCAACCGTATTCTCAAAAATAGATTTGAGATCAGGATATCACCAACTCCGTATTAAGGATAGTGACATACCCAAGTCTGCCTTTAGGACAAGGTATGGTCACTATGAGTTCACAGTTATGTCGTTTGGACTAACTAATGCACCGGCTGCATTTATGGAACTCATGAATAGAATCTTCCGACCTTTTCTCGATCAGTGTGTTGTTGTCTTTATAGATGACATCCTGATCTATTGTAGAGATGCTCGACAGCATGAACAACATCTTCGTCAGGCTCTAACTTTGCTAAGAGAGCATAAGTTATATCCTAAGTTTAGCAAGTGTGAGTTCTGGTTGTCGGAAGTATCTTTCCTTGGACACGTGATATCTGCTTCGGGTATTCATGTTGACCCTAAAAAGGTAGAATATGTTCTACAATGGGAGCAGCCGAAGACACCGACAGAGATCCGTAGTTTCTTAGGGTTGGCTGGCTATTACCGGAGGTTCATTAAGAACTTCAGTTCTATAGCCTTACCCTTGACCAAGTTGACCAGGAAGGATGTTCCTTTTGTTTGGAGTGATAAGTGTCAACAATCTTTTCAGCTATTAAAGGAGAGGTTGACAAGTGCACCTGCGCTTGTGTTACCTGAGCAAGGGAAAGGATATATAGTCTTCTGTGATGCCTCCAAGAATGGACTTGGATGTGTGTTGATGCAGGATAAACAAGTGATTTCTTTTGCTTCCCGACAGCTTAAGAAACACGAGGAGAATTATCCGACACACGATCTAGAACTAGCTGATGTGGTTCATGCCTTGAAGATCTGGAGACACTATCTTTATGGAGAGACATTCCAGATTTTCACTGATCATAAGAACCTTAAGTACATCTTTTCTCAGCATCAGCTTAATATGAGACAACGCTGCTGGATGGAGTTAATCAAAGACTACGATTGTACAATTGATTACAATCCAGGGAAGGCCAATGTGGTTGCCGATGCTTTGAGTAGGAAATCAACAACACCAGCTTTAGATAGAGCACAACTGAATTCCTTGGTATGCTCTAGGAGAGATATGCTTATATCCTTAAGGCAAGACAATGTACAATTGAAAGTATCATTGTTAGCCGGGTTGTTAGCTGAGATGCATATAAAACCTACTCTGAGAGAGCAGATCAAGGAGGCACAACAAGTTGATGCTACAATTCAACAAATTAGATCGGAGTATGGTAGCGAGAAACGAGATGGTTTCCATGACTCAGATGATCAAGTATCCTGTTATCATGGTAGGATAATAGTGCCTGATGTGGATAACTTGAGAAAGTTAGTCCTGGAAGAAGCTCATTCTTCGATGTATGCCATGCATCTAGGAAGCACCAAGATGTATCGAAACTTGAAAGATATGTATTGGTGCCCTGGAATGAAGAAGGATGTTGCTGAGTTTGTTATGCGGTGTTTTGTGTGTTAGCAAGTTAAAGCTGAACACCAGAAGCCTGCAGGAGCAATGCAACCTTTGCCCATACCACAGTGGAAGTGGGATCATGTAACCATGGACTTTGTTGTTGGCCTACCCAGGACAAGCAAAGGGCATGATTCCATTTGGGTAATAGTTGATAGGTTGACAAAGACATCACATTTCTTGCCTGTCAAAACAACCTATTATGCTGAGAAGCTAGCACAGTTATATGTCGATGAGATAGTGTGGCTACATGGAGTCCCAGTTACCATTGTTTCCGACATAGGTCCCCAGTTTACGAGTCATTTTTGGGAGCGACTTCATAAAGCTTTAGGCACACAATTAAGTTTTAGTACAGCCTTTCATCCTCAGACTAATGGACAATTAAAAAGGATATACAGACTTTAGAAGATTTGCTTAGAGCATGTGTTCTTCAGTTTATAGGGAGTTGGGATATGCACCTAAGCTTGATAGAGTTTTCCTACAACAATAGCTATCAACATAGCATTGACATGGCACCTTATGAAGCTTTGTATGGCAGACGTTGTATATCACCCCTATGTTGGTATGAAACCGGTGAATATCAACTTTTAGGTCCTGATCCTGTGTAGCAGACCACAGAGAAGATTAAAGTAATACAACAACAGATAAAGACTACACAGGATAGGCAGAAATCATATGCTGATAAGTGTCATAGACCTTTAGAATTCCAGGTTGGAGACAGAGTGTACCTCAAAGTCTCACCTTGGAAAGGAGTTCTGAGATTTGGAAGGAAAGGAAAGTTAGCTCCTAGGTTTATGGGGCCTTATCCAATCATTCAATGGATTGGAAGAGTAGCCTATAAGCTAGAGTTACCACCAGAGTTACAGAAGTTACACCCTGTGTTCCACATTTACATGATTAGGAAATGTCACCCTGATACAGAATCAGTTCTGCAACCTATGGAAGTAGAATTGAATGATGATGTATCTTATGAGGAAGGACCAATGTCAATCCTTGATAAAAGAATTAAAAAGTTGAAAAAGAAAGACATAAGTCTTGTGAAAGTCCTCTGGAATCACCGTGGTGTTGAAGAGGCCACATGGGAACTATATGAAGAGATGAGAAGGAAATACCCTACTCTTTTCTCATAATATGTTTTTTTGATTTCGGGGACGAAATCCTTGTAAGGGGTGGATAATTTGTAACATCCCTGACCTGGGTTATGAACTAACCCTAGGTGTTTTGCTTAAATATCTGATTAGATGCTTGTGGTTATCTTTTGATATGTAATTAAAGCTTCTGAGGAACATATATTTCCATTTCAACCCTTTTTAAACAATGTTGTAATATTGTTTTGTTAAATATGGACTAATGTGCAAATTACCCAAGTTGAGGGGTTAACTTGAAAATTGCACATGTTAAGATGTTACTCTGATGTTGAGACATCATAAGAATGAATATGATGTAGTGGTATGGATTCCACAATCTTGAGCACCAAGATATAGCTTGTAGAGCAATCCTTGTGCTTTAAAACCTAGTTTTGGTGTAAAGTACAATTTACCCAAAATCTAGGGTGCAACATGTAAAATATACTTTCTAAAGTATCTCTCACTTTCTTGGCATCAAGTAGAGCAAAGAAAATTAGGAGGGCGCATCATTTGAGTGATCAAATAAGAAAGGTAACCTTAATATTTAAATAACCAAGTTTAAAGCAAAATGGCCTTTTATATATTTAGAGCTTATTAAGATATATGACTTCTTTTCCTTTAACCTTGGATGAGAGAGAGGTTTTGCATGTGAAAATGAGGAAGAGACGTGGCCAAGGCTGGAGTGCACATGAGTGGATGGGTTTAAGAAATAAAAGAAATGACTATCTTTTCTTTACCTTGATAATACCCAAAAATATACAAGCAACCCTTTTTCCACAAAGCAAGGGAATGTTTACCTTAGTTTCTTTTCTCATCTTCTTGCTTTGGACGACTAAGGAGAAGCTCAGGAGTAGAGGAGGATGACCAATCTGTTTGGGTAAGTTTTGATCACCATCTAGCTCGAATTCATGGAGGAAACCCTAATACAAGGTTGGTTTAGCAGTTTTCCTTACACAACTCTTCTTTCTAGCCATCTTCTCCATCCAAATCTTGAGGAACGGACCTTGGACGACCTTTGGATCTCAAGACACCATTAAATCTATGAAGATTGGAGCTCTGGATCAGTCCTAGAGGTGGGTTTTATAACTCTAACCCTTAAGTTTTTCTTATTCATCTTCCTTTCATGAAAATGTTGCTTATTCTCCTTCTTTAGACACTTCTATGTGTTCTTGCAAGCATTTCTATGAAGAACAGTCCTTGTTCTTGAGGTAGAAGATGATGAAGTTAATTCCAAAGTTTATCCACAATCTTGCTTTAGCAAACGGTCTCCCACCTCTTGCACAAAACGGTTTCAACCAAGAACGCATGGGAGCAAACGGTCCCAAGACCATTTGGATGTGTTGACCAAGCGTTGACCATTTGGGGGTCTGTTGTACATAATGTGGACTAATCACACACCAAAAATCATCATCTAATTCCAAGTAAATCACCAATTGAAGGCACATCAATCACCTAAACCCTAATCGGGTTTATTACTAATTTCAATGATACAATCATGTTGAAGTTTGGGTTGAGTGACCCAAACGGTTTCAAAACCATTTGGAGATCACCCAAACGGTCTCAAGACCATTTGCTTATCACCCAAGACCGTTTGAAGGTCGAGGGTTAAGTGGAGTTGACCAATTGAGGGTCCAATAATATCAAGTTGTTGAGCAATTAAGTGCTGATTTGGTGACTAAAATTAGGGTTTAACCCTTAAGAGGATGACTTGGTTTTTGATGAAATAATGGGAAAACGGTCTCAAGACCATTTTGAGGATGTCCAAATGATCCCAAGATCGTTTGGGGGTCACCCACGACCATTTGGAGTTCTACGGTTGACTATGGTTAAGTGATTGGAAATCTAAGGATAACAAGTTGAAGTATAATCGATTAGTGACCTAATGATCAAATCAATGAACCAAACCTTAATAGGTTGAGTTAGTTTTTGATTTTGACTTGAGAAAATGGTCTCAAGACCGTTTGGAGGATGTCCAAATGATCCCAAGACCGTTTGGGGTCAGTTCGTGACCCAATTGAATGATGGTTCAATGGTCTCAAGGTCAATTAGACTCATGTTGGTACATGTTGAAGGGTGATCATTTCCAAACCCTAATTCAATTGATCCAAGCCCTAATTGGTGATCAATTGAGGGTCAAATCAGTTAAGGGTTGACCTAATTGACTCAATTGATGAGTGGCTAACCATTGCATGATCGATTGAGGGGTTCAACATTGGAAACCCTAACTCAACTGGAATAGTTGAAACACTTTTTGGTCCATGCGGTTTTGAGGTGGTTTGGACCAAACGGTCTCAAGACCGTTTGGACCAAACAGTCTCAAGACCATTTGAGTCCAAATGGTCTCATGACCGTTTGGGACCAAACGATCCCAAACCGTTTGGTGCTCATGCAGTTTCAAGAACGGTTGCATTCATGCGGTTTCAAAGTCAACTTGGATAAACGGTCTTCATGACCAAACGGTCTTAATGACCAAACGGTTTGAGGGTGCACTTTACCAAATGGTTTCAAAAGTCAAAGTAGGCCAAACGGTCAACAACATCAAATGGTTTCAAAGTTGTTTCAAGACCGTTTGAGGGTCTAAAGTGCAAGACCATTTGAGGTCTAAAAAGGTCAAGATCGTTTGATGCCTTAGTGGTCAAGATAGTTTAGTAGTTGATTAACCTAAGCTCTAGAGATACTTAAAGTAATTAAGGGATCAAGTAATTAGTGGGTTAATGCATGTTATGATCAATGGTGAATATTACAAAAGTACCCTTGGTGGGAAAGAGTAACCAATACCCTTTGATCAAATGAATCTTAATGACCACAATAGTAATGACACAACCCATGATGTCAATATTGGATTGACTTAGCCTAGTTATAGGTGAAGTAAGCATCATCTGATAGTTAAAGGAGAGAGAAGACTCCCTATATGAATGTGAAATAAGTAATATACTTCCAACATGTATGAATACATCTAATTAGGGTATGATCCTTTATAGTGAGATCATGGAAACCCTAATTATAATGGTTAGTGAATCTTAACCTAATTGAGGGCATTAATGAAAGTAATCCTCATACATGATGATGGTATGATCTTAATTCATTGCAAATGTGAATAGTAAACCCTAATCTAGGGTGATGTGATGATATGAACAATAAACCCTAATTCTAAGTTGTGCTTTTAAGGAATCACTATTCCTAACTAAGCTAAGCGGTTGAATAACCCTAATTGAATTGAATAGTGAAAACCTAACCCTATTAAGGGCATAGTAGTACAATCCTTGAATTGATAGGTTATCTTTGTTTTGCAATATGCTGATATAGAGATAAATTGCCTATTATCAAATGTGTTAATTTTGCAGACTTTTATGAAATAGTGAACATAGTCAGGTAAGGGCTATGATGTTATATTTATTAAAAACACTTTATAAGCTTTGAAAGTAATGATATACTATGTTATCTAGTGAAAGGTAACATATGAGATTGATAGACTGTGATAGTCATGAGAAATATATGCATTGTTATAATCAAGGTCATGATGTTAAATGACTTATGATGATCTAAGGGTTTGAACACCCATGTTCCTAAATCATAAATGATGAGATGGTTAGGGATTGACATCCCAATGATAACTGGATGTGAAATAAACTTGATAAAATTAGTACTCTTCCTTTATAGCAATTATTTAATGGTTTATGTTTGAAAACATACCTGATGCTAAAAGAATGCTATAATGTACTTAAATAATCAAGTATAATGGTATCATGTAGAGCCCTGACCATAGATCCATCATTGCCAGTAGTTTAATGATGGTGAAACAGGTTTTCCTAAGGGAACTCCTGGAGAGCATACTTTGAGTATGTGTGGGTTATGGATGCAAATATCCTTACGTCCTAATGTAGGAATTGATGTGAGATGTACTTTAATCTCTCATTCCTTCATTATATGTTTATGTCGGGATGATGTATCACTAATCTCCCAATGATGTTGTTAATTCCGCATCGGTATGAGATAAACAAGAAATCCCTCGATGGCGAAGAGAGTACAGAATGCCACTGTAACTCTAATAGCGAAGTTGCCAGAATACCCTGGAAAGCTATTATAGCAAAGACACAAGATGTCCTACATGTTGATCCTCACACTGACTGAGGAAGATGAGGTCATAGGAATCTGGTTCTTCTGATGACCTATGTATGGTACCGATTGAGATTTCGTAATGGTCGGTTAGAGTATGAGAGGTGTAACTCATCTCCTCATGGCATAATAATGTTTGAAAAACATAATCAGCCGTGTAGAATAACTTCTTAGGTTGAACTACGAGAAACAATGATTGATGATACATGGTTTATAATGTTCTAATTGAATAACTAGTATACATGTTCTTCATATTCCTTATTGTTATATGCCTTGTTACCCAATTAAGTTATAATTGAAATGATTGCCTAAGAGAATGTTGCTTCACTTAGTTTATACAATGTTAAACCTGCTGTTGAATGTTTAAAGTTTTACTGCTTATTGTTATTCTAATTGTTGCAATAACAAAGCTTTTGGTAGAGAGTTATAACTCTCACTGGGACAATTATTCAATTGTCTCACCCCCGTGGGATTTGAATTTTTAGGTAGATGCCGAGGACGAAGGAATCCATCAGAGGGTGAGCAGCAGCAGCAACAACAACATCAGGGACAACAGTGATTCTTAGGTGGAGACACTATCTGTCAAGTCTTGTAGATAGTATGTCCTATGTGTCGTCTCTGTACTCTCAGGTCCTAGGAGTTAGTAGATGTTTAAAGTAGATCTGAGATTTTTCACTTAATGCCTCGAGATTTTTGTATCTTGCCTTGTACAGATAACAGGGCAGTTGATGTATGTAATCACTCGAGATGTGATTTTACAGAGATGTAATGATGAATTAGTTTGTAAACAACTTATCTTGTTTCTTTGTGAAAAAGTTTTATTGTTTAAAGATCTATTTCCAAAAAGTTTTAATTTTTAGTGATTTTCAATAATTCCGTTGCTAGTTAATCGCTTCTGCATTTTTTGATCTTGTTTTAGCAATTCGATCGCCACAAAGAAGTTGTTCGACCGAGAAAGTCCCTATTTTAGTGTGTCTAGACTTTTACTAAATGTATGTATTAAGGTGCTATTGTGATGCTATTATAGGGGATGACCTATCTAAGTGTTGTGAGTGGATAGGGAAGATCTAACCTCTTGATTTACATGATATCTAGGTACTTGTACTTTATATATTTGTACAAGTTTACATTTTATTACAATCATGAAAAAATTAGACAATTTGAGCATGTAGATCTTCCAAGATTAGCTATCCACCATCTTAAATTCTTGTTCCTGAAATACTCAAGTAGAACGTTAGATCCACAAGAATGAAATGTTTGTCATTTTCAAAACAGAGGGATTTTAATAATGCCCATTTAGCCAACAATCTCCCCCTTTTTTAAGATGACAAACATTTCTAAATATAGATTAAATAATCTTAAAAGCATATTGAGTTTCATACCTGAAGTTTACCTTGTGTATACCATCTCTTGTTTATAGAATGTGTGCTTATTATTCCCAAAGAAGTATGGAACATAAAATCCAACTCTTTAGGGAATATAGAAACATTTGATGTAAAGCCCAAGAGAGTATGTGTGAAACTCATTGAATGAGTATTTAAGATTTATATTATTATTTCTCCCCCTTTGTCATTTCAAAAAGATAGCCATTGAAAAACAAGTTTAAGACTCCCCCTTAATTGGTGCTCCCCTTACAAAAATATAGTCATTAAAACATGTTTAAGACTCCCCCTTAATTGGTGATCCCCTTAAAAAAAGATAGCCATTAAAATATGCTAAAAGATGCCCATTTACAGCCAAAATGTAAGAATTAGAGGTACAAACCAATTTTAAGGAACACAAATGTCAAAGAAAACATCTTCTAAGGGAGTGATATGTAATTTCTTTCTTATGTTATTAAATTGATCTAATGGAAGTAGTTTTGTGAAAATATCAGCCAATTGATCTTCCGTATCAACATGATGAAGGGATATGTGTTTTTTAGAAATATGATCCCTTAGAAAATGATGACAGATTTCAATATGTTTGGCACGACTGTGTAAAATAGGATTATGTGACAAGTTTATAGCACTAGTACTATCACAATAGATAGGCGTAGATGAAAATGTAAAACCATAATCATTTAAAACTTGTTGCATATAAAGCACTTGAGCACAATAAGACTTAGCTGCCATATATTCAGCTTCAGTGGTAGAAAGAGCAACTGTGTTTTGTTTCTTGCTAAACCTTGATACTAAAGCTCGTCCTAATAAGAAGCAACTTCCACTTGTGCTCTTTCGATCAATTCGACAACCATCATAGTCGGCATTGGTATAAGTTGTCAAAATTAAATATTGTCTTTTAGGATACCATAAACCATAGTTTGAAGTGTCGGCTAAGTATCTTAGAATCCTTTTGACAAATTGAAAATTATTTTCATGGGATTTGATTGAAATCTAGCACAAAGTCCTACGGAAAACATGATATCTAGTCTAGAAGCGGTTAAGTAAAGCAAACTACCAATCATGGCCCTATACAAAGAATCATCAATGGGTTCCCCATTTCATCTTTGTCAATTTTAGTAGAAGTGGCCATTGGTGTGGTGGCATGTTTGCAATGCTCCATTCCAAAATGTTTTAAAAGTTCATTTGTATACTTCTCTTGGCTTATAAAAATCCCAACAGGCATTTGCTTTATTTGAAATCCAAGAAAGAAAGTCAATTCTCCCATGAGACTCATTTCAAATTCTTTTTTCATAATATCACTAAATTGTTTACATAAGAATTCATTTGATGCACCAAATATAATATCATCAACATAAATTTGAACAACTAGAAAGTCAGATTCATATGTTTTGAAAAATAAAGTCGAATCTGAATTTCCAATTGAAAAACTATTATCAAAGAGATAATTTTTAAACCTTTCATACCAATTTCTAGGTGCTTGTTTTAACCCATAAAGTGCTTTCTTAAGATTATATACATGATCGTCTTTACCAGGAATTTCAAAACTAGGTGGTTGGGCAACATATACTTCCTCTTATATTATTCCATTTAGAAATGCACTTTTTACACCCATTTGGAATAGTTTGATGTCTTTGTGGGCAGCTATAGCTAGTAGCATTCTAATGGCTTCAGGTCTTGCTACGGGTGTATAAGTTTCATCAAAATCTATTCCTTCTTATTGATTGTACCCTTGTGCTACCAACATAGCCTTATTTCTTACTACTTCCCCGACTTCATTCAATTTGTTACAAAAAACCCACTTAGTTCCAGTAATGGTATTCTTGATAAGATCCTAAAGAATTCTCCTGGTTATAGTGGAAGAAGAGGTTTAGGATATGTTCCTAAAGAAAACTCTTATCAACCTAAATCTAGGAGAACTCAAGCATCCAAGACCAAGATCATATTTGTACCCAAGAACACAACTCAAAATCCTAGAAAGAGAAATGAAATTGACTCCATTTATTGTCACTATTGCTTGCGTCTTGGACATTATTCCTTCTCATGTCCTTACAAGAAAAAGGATGTTGAGTTAGTATGGATTCCAAGACCCTGAATTAAGAAGATTTAATATGATTAAGTTAAGATTTGACCTAAATCCTCATTTGAATATATTAATGTCTCATCTCAACTAAATAGAATGGTACCTTAGCATATTACAAAGATTTAAGATCAAACTGACATAAAAAGATTGCTAGAAACAAATAGAAACAACCTCGGTCGACAAATAGTTCGATCGAGACACTTTTCGGTCGAGAAAGTATTCGACCGAGGGAATACCTGTATCAAATCTGAAATCTGTTGTAGAAACAATAACAATTCCGGTCGAGAAAAATGTCGATCGAGACAACTTCGGCTGAGAGATTGTCGATCGAGAAATTACCTATTTCAATTTGTAAAATAGCAACATTATCGGTCGACAAAATTTTCAACCGATACACATTCGGTCGAAGTATTTGTCGACCGAATGAAGTTCTATTTAGCTTAATTTATTCAATCATGTTCAGTTTGTTATTAAATGTACCTAACCATAATGGACCATCCCATGGGTATCAAAACCTATATTTTATTGTAGGATTGGATGGTTGATAGTGGATGTTCCAAACATATGACCAGAAACAAGGATGTTTTTCAAACTTTTGAAGAAAAGAAAAGTAGAACAGTCACTTTTGGAGACAATGGTAAAGGTAAAATTGTTGGAATAGGTAATATTGGTACAAACCTTGAAATTAAGAATGTTTTACTTATTGATGGTTTGGACCATAACTTGATAAGTGTCAGTCAACTATGTGATACTAGATATGATGTTTTGTTTAATAAAAATTGTTGTAAGTTGCTAGTAGAGAACACTACAAATGTTGTGTATGAAGGAAAAAGAATTGGAAATCTATATATTCTTAGACCTAACTCTATGCAATCTGTAGTTGGAAAATGCTTGCTTGCAAAAGATAATTCTCTACAATTATGGCATAGAAAATTAGGTCATGCTAGTTCACATGTCATTAAAAAGTTAGTTAAATATGATCTTGTTCGTAGTTTGCCTAAGCTATCTTTTGATCAATCTGAAAATTGTGAACCATGTACTTTGGGTAAACAAACTAAAACTTATTTTAAACCCAAAAACATGCTTACCACCAGTAGATCACTAGAACTCATTCATATGGATTTATTTGGACCTATGAGGACACAATCTATTGGTGGAAAATGATATTGCTTTGTTCTTATTGATGATTACAGAAGATATACATGGGTTCATTTTCTTGCAAATAAAGATGATACCATTCAAGTGCTCATACAATTTTTCTCAAAGATTGAAAATCAATTACAAAATAAAATATGCACAATTAGAAGTGATCATGATGGAGAATTTGAGAATCATATATTTGAAGAATGTTGCACATCTCAGGGCTACACTCACAATTTTTTAGCTCCACATACTCCACAACAAAATGGCATAGTTGAAAGAAAGAATAGGTCTTTACAAGAAATGGCTAGGATTATGATGCTTGAACATAATACATCTAAAACATTTTGGGCTGAAGCAGTAAACACAGCTTGCTATGTACTAAATAGAATAACTCTACATCCTTATTTGAAGAAAACTCCATATGAACTCATCTATAATAAGAAACCAAGGGTTGATTATTTTCATACATTTGGCTCAACTTGCTATATATTAAACACAAAGGATGATAGAGACAAATTTGACTCTAAATCACAAAAAGCCTTTTTCTTGGGATATTCAACTTCTAGCAAAGCATTTAGAATATACAACACCATCTCTAGAAAAGTTGAAGAATCCATTCACATAACTTTTCATGAAGAACTAAAACCAAATTCCAAAGATAATGACATAGTTGATATTACTCATCAAATTGAAGATCTTAACAAATCAACTAAAGATGATCAAAATGCTGAAAATGAACAACAAATTGAGGCACAACAACCCATTCCTAGACTAATTAAAGATCATCCTCAAGAACTAATCATTGGGAATCCTAATGATAAAGTAAAAACCCGTTCCTCTTTTAGAGATGTTACAAATATGGCATTTGTGTCTATAATTGAACCCAAAAAGGTAATTGAAGCCCTAAAAGATGATTATTGGATAATGGCCATGCAAAAAGAATTAAATCAATTTACTAAGAATGATGTATGGGACTTAGTTCCTAAACCTCAAGATAAAACCATTATTAAGCTACTAACTTCTTTTTGTAACTTAGCAACATCATCCATTTTCTTTTTGATATCTAACTTTTCTTGATCTAGATTAGATGATAAAGCATCTCTTTCTTTAACAATAGCATCATAGTCTAGATGAGTATATAGGATAGGTTGAGTCTGAAAATTAGTTAGTTTGGCAAGAAATTCAACCTTTTCTTGAGAAAGAAGACCATAGTTTGTTTCTAAAGTAAGCAACTTCATATTACAATCATTTAAAGATAATTTCAAAGTAAAGTTTTCAGAAACAATACTATCCTTTTCAAAAGAAAGATTATTTAATTTAGCATACAAATCCTCATTAGTTTTAGTAGCTTTCTTTAGTTTCTTTTTGCAATCAACATATTTGTCATGTGTATCTTGAAGAATAGCAATTATATCTTCTTTTGGCAAATAAAAAAGGCTTACCTATTGAGAATCATCACTATCATCTTCTTTGTCCATGAGACACTCCACGTTCTCCTCTCCACTCTCACTATCACTTGACTCATCCCATGCAACTTTGTATGCTTTTTCTCCCTTATTCTTGGATGAGCTTTTCTTACCCTTCTTTGCTTTAGGACATTCATTCTTAAGATGTCCCTTCTTTCCACATTCAAAACACCTAGGAGGGGAAGAAGAAGAAGAACCAACAACTTTGTTAGATTTAAATCTTCTATATTTCTTACCATTTACAATTAGACCTTCTTCTCCTTCGTTTCCATCACTTGTCTCATCACTTTCTTGAGTGATAACCTTTGTAGCCTTTAGAGCCATGTCCTTCTTTCTCCCTTGTTTAAGTTCACGCTCTCGTCTTTCTCTCTCCTTCAAGGTTTCCTCATGTGCTTCTAAGTTGCCAATGAGTTGCTCCATCCCTAGTCGAGTGAGGTCATTGGCTTCTTCAATTGCAGTCACCTTAGGCTTGTACTTGGGAGGAAGTGACCTAAGAATTTTTGACACTTGATCCTCTTCACTAATGGCTTTACCTAATGCATTCAAACCATTAACAATAGAAGAGAACTTTGCATACATTTCACTAATAGACTCATTTGATTCCATACGAAAATGTTCAAACTTTTGTTTAAGCATACCAATTTTAGAATTCTTTACTTGAACAGTTCCTTCATAAGTAATAGAGAGTCTATGTCATATTTCATATGCAGTTTCACAATTTGATATTCTATTAAACTCACCTACAGAAATTTAACAATAAAGAATACTTACAGTTTTTGCATTCAATTGGGCTAATCTCACCGTATTAGCAACCCATGTAGCATATTCAATTTGAGGAAGATCATATGCATTTGAAACCATTATCCAAAGATCCCAGCTGATTCCTTGAAACTAGAATTGCATCCTCCTCTTCCAATAGGTGTAGTTGGTGCCATCAAATGGTGGAGGCCGAGCTACAAGTGTTCCTTCCAAGTTGAGGTTGTTTAGTACCCCATCACCCATTTTCTTCAAGATTGGATTAGATCTCCTTGAAGCCTGCTCTGATACCAATTGAAAAAACACTAGGGGGGTGAATAGGGTTTTATGATATTTTTAAAATTAATTTCACAAAGCAACCACAAAATATTTGAGAAGGAGACAAGGCGTTTAGAGTGGTTCCACCCTTAGCAAATACTAAGGGAGTCAGTCCACTACCCAATTGTTTCCAATTGGGATTTTGAAAGTATTTGAATTTTATTACCTCACAAGTATGTTACATAAAATTACAAACACCTTCACCACCCTTTGGACAGCCTTCACCCTAAAGTTGTCTCACCAACCTTGAAGCAGCCTTCACTTGAAGTAACTTCAAGCTCCCCCTTGAAGTAGCCTTCCTCCTTAAAGTAGCTTCCCGTTGAGACCTTCTAGAAGTAGTCCAAAGTCACGCCGAGCTACCTTCACCACCGAAGAAGCTCCTACAACATCCTTTCCACAGCCTCCAACCTAGGAGTAGCAAAGGAGAAAACAAACAATAAAAGGAACAAGAAGGAAAAATACACTTTACCACTTTAGCACAATTCTTGAATCCTATATCAAGCATTTTGATCTCCTATCCAATGTGTATGAACGTGAAAGTGTAATGGGTAGGAGATGCTAGCCTATAGGACATGAAATCTTAGCTTATGGAAATGATCTACAAGTGAAAGATTTCTCAATTGCTCACAAGAGTTGATTCTCAATTGGAAGTATGTGTACTCAAGTAAGTTTAGGTGTCCTAAGGCATGTCCTATTTATAGGAATGACCTACTAGTTCTTAGGGACATTCTAGACACTTTCTAGGGGGTTCTTAGTGCTCAGTTAGCCATTAGTTATCCACTAATTACATTTGTAATGGCTAGTTAATTAATTCTAAAAAGTGCAGACAGAACCTTTCTCAGTCGAGAAGTTTGTCGACCGAGTGTCTCTCGGTCGAGCATTTCGTCAATTGAGGGTAAGTTTGGAGTAAGTGTATTGTGCCATTCAACTCAACTCCCAACCACTTTTTCCCACCAAGTCTAATGACTATAGAACCAGCTAGAAGAATAGACTTAGGTGATTCTCAATCGAGAAGATTGTCGACCGAGTGTCTCACGGTCGAGAAGTTGTTTGATCGAGAAAGTCCCTATTTTAGTGTGTCTAGACTTTTACTAAATGTATGTATTAAGGTGCTATTGTAATGCTATCATAGGGGATGACCTATCTAAGTGTTGTGAGTAGATAGGGAATATCTAAATGCTTGATTTACATGCTATCTAGGTATTTGTACTTTATATATTTGTTCAAGTTTAAATTTTGTTACAATTATGAAAAAATAAGACAATTTGAGCATATAGCTCTTCCAAGCTTAGCTATCCACCATCTTAAATTCTTGTTCCTGAAATACTCAAGTAGCATGTTAGATCCACAAGAATGAAATGTTTGTCATTTTCAAAATAGAGGGATTATAATAATGTCCATTTAGCCAACAAATTGTAGTGACCATAGGTGTTGCAACCTACTTAGGGTTGGAATATATTGCCACCTCTAGGTTGAGTGTAGTGGTTAAAGGCACTCATGTGTAGTGACTTGTATACTTGAAACATTATGTTGTGACTTCTAGAGAGCATGTGTAGTGACCATAGAGGAATATCAAGAGGTGTAGTGACCTCAAGTTAGCCACACAACCAATCTTCAAAATAGATTCAAACCATGGTCGAAACAAATGATCAACCTCAAGAAAACCAAGCATCATATAATTGGAAAAGTCCACACAAAAAAAGTCCATACAAATCCTAGAACATGTGTCATGGAAAGTCAACATAAAGACCATCATTAAAGATATGAAAACCAAGTTTCTCAAGCATATAATCAGAACCAAAACCTCCTCTTATCCAAGGTAGACAAACCATAGATAAGACAATACAGTTCCATAATCAAAGTGCAAAAAGGAAAACATACATTCCATAATCACCACCAAAATTAGGTGCAACAAATTAGGGTTTAGGATTCAAAGAAAACCACATGTGATTATCACCAAGACTTAAACCGAGATCATGATAACTCCATCCAGAACATTAGGGTTATGTTGTAAACATGACGACAACAACATGCATGTAAGAACATAGTGCAATAATAGTGAGGGAAAAGAGTTATATAACCCGCCTTATGTAAAGGACCAAGCGTCAATACCACGATCTCCAAGAGAGAAGATGAAACTCCAACCAAGGTCAACATTCAGCCACAAGATCACCTCAAGAAATAGAAAATATACCAAGGTCAAAAGATGGCTCAATATGAAGAAAAATACAAACCCTAGGCTGAAAAAGAGAGAAGAATGAAGAAAGAAGGAAGCTTCTTTCCACATAGGTACCACCATGGTCGAACCATAGTCTCCAACCTCTATGAAGAGAAGATCCTAAAGATAGCCACCATGGTCAATCCATACTCTTATGACCAAGAAAAGAGACGAAGGTAGGTTAGAGAGCCAAAAGAAAACGTGAGCAAGGAGAGATAACAACTCACCAAGAAATAAGATCACCAAATATCACCACAAGAAAGATTATAAAGCTCAAGGTCACCACATGCAAGGTTAGTCAGCCACCAAAGCTCCAAGATCAGTCCTATTTTGCTCCACAATACTCCAAGGATGAACACAAGGGAGAAGAGAAAGATTAGAGCCAAAAAGGATGTTTGCATGAAGAGGAGAGGGATTATATATACAAGGTAGGAGGGAAGTAAGGGGGTTGTGAGGTGTCAACACAAGAGAGAAACAAAAGGACACTTGTTCATAAAGAAAATAGCCATGCAACCACCAAACGCATGCATGCATCAAATACTGATACAACCTAGGAAGCGTAGCGACCACCTTGGTCACTAACAACCCTTGTTGCAGTCGAAGCACACCCTACACATGTAGTGACTGCAACACTATGTCACCCACACCACAACATAGTAGAAACACTCTTCAAAAGAACAAACCCTAGTGACCAAACCTCAACTAGGGCATAAAGGTTGAAACAAACCACATCTAGGATAAGTGTTGTTGTCGCAACAGTTCACAAACTCAAACATGGTCGATACACATCAACAAAGCAATCCCTAGAAACCCTAATCTCACCATGTGATGTCACATCGTCAACCAAGGTCCAAGAAAAGTGCCCCTATATTCCTTTACCTCTCTCATGATGCAAAAACATAGAAGACACACTCTACATGTGTCAAATTACATTCTAAACCTTCAACATGGGTAAATTGCAACTTGGTCCAAAACAAGTATACATTGCTCAAACATCATCCAAGAAGGATCAAACTTAAAACATAAGCTTGTCTCATGTTATGAAAGCATCTCAAAGGATTAGAATAAGGCTGTAAGAATCTAATCAAACAAAGAAAACAAGGTTAGCCCAAAAGTCAGGTCAGGGGTCTTGCAGCCATAAACCCCTAACAAGGATTTTTCCCCCAAAATCCTACACAAAAAGAGACTGGTACTTCCTACGCATATCTCCCTTGATCCCCCACATTTGATTCCTCAACACCATGGTGATGCCATAGAACCTTCACCAACACTATGTCCTTCTTCTTCAACTTCTTCACTCTTCTATCAAGGATGAAAATGAGCCCTTCAACATATGACATATCTTCTTCCAACTCAACCTCCACTGTTTGTAGCACTAACTCGATGTATAGGTGGCACTTCCTCAACATGGATACATGGAACGCTAGATGAAACCTATGCAACTCAGGTGGAAACTTCAACTTTTTGGCCACCTTCACAACACGTGCCACCATAGGGTAAGGTCCCATAAAACTGGGAGCCAACTTACATTTCTTCCCAAACCTCAAACACCCTTCCAAGGAGAGACCTTGAGATACACCTTATCTCCCAATTGGAACTCTTAGGTGTTGACCTAGGTGTCGCACATTGCCCATATTTTGATAATGACTTAACCATTCCATTCATATGTATCTAACAAATCTATTTGAGATCATTGCAGATATTAGGTACAAGAAAAGAATCACTTTTAACTCCAAAGCTACTCTTCCGGCACATGCAAAACATGTGACATTTAACCGCTTTGTAATATAGCCCTTAGAGGCTTAGAACATTTTATGTAATCACTCATAATCATGTTTTGCATTGTATCTAAGATGGATAAAATGATTGGGACTCAAAAATCCATCGTTTGTACAGTTTATGAAAATTCCAAAATACCCTTAACAGGGATTTTGTCGGCCGAATTCCAAACTCGGCCGATCCATATATTCTGGAATTTTCTGGGCGGTCGGCCGAGTTTCCAACTCAGCCGATCCCTATTCGGTCGAGTTTCAATGGTAGGAAACTCGGCCGATCCACTGATCGGTCAAGTCTGAAGGTCGACCGATCGGTCGAGTTTCCCCATGGAAACTCGGCCGACAGTCTATCTCTCAGACTTGTCGCCTAGTGTGTCGGCCGAATTGCCTTTAATGAAACTCGGCCGATCGGACTGTACTGGAATGCAGAAAAAGCATTTCCAACCATTGGAGGAGTTGGTGGGACTCAAAATAGATCCGTTGCAAGTTGTAAAACGGCTAGTTTTTGCCACTTAACTCTCCCAACCTCAAAGGGACACCCTCAACTATAAATAGGACCTCTTGGACTTCATTCCAAGGTTGCTCATTCACATATGCTTGGTCCTAGCCTTAGTTGAGTGGTTTCTAATCCTTTGAGCCCCTTTCTCTCTCTACCTTCAAAGCAAATTCGTGAGTATGAGTGAGTTAGGATCCCATGTATGAGAGCTATCATTTGTAATATTATAAAGCTCTCCTTTCCACTTCTCCCATCTCCATTCTCTATGAAGATTGATTGAAGTTTCTTCTCCGAGTGAAAGAGAAGAAGGTTGCTGTTCTTCCCCGAGTGAAGGAGAAGAAGGCTAGCTGCTCCAGGCCTCCAAGTGAAGGAGGAAGGTGCTAAAGCTCTCCAAGTGAAGGAGAGGTGCAAGGCAAAGCTCAAGCAAGATAGGTAAATCCTGCAAGGCCGAAGACTAGAGCAAGAGTGGGTAATTCCTTTGAAGAAGGAGGAAGACTACTTGCTTGGTGGGTAAGTCCTTGGTGAGGTAGAAGATCTTGGCTTGATATATAAGTCCTTGGATGGTTGGTAGTTGTAGCTTGTAATCTTATTGTGTGATATATATAAGAGAACCAAGTTACAAATCCTAGAGCCTAACCAACTCTAGGTAGTGGACTGACATTGCTCCTAAGTTTAGGACATGGAACCACTCTAAACCACCTGTCCAAGTGCATGCTTTCCTTGTCTCTTATCCTTGCTTTGTATGCTAGTTTAGGACATCAAATTGCTATTTTGAATTAAGTTCTGCACTTAATATAATTTGGTGGTCTAATCACTTTTGTGAAGTTTGTGAAGCTCTATTCAACCCCCCCTTCTAGAGCCCATTGATCCAACAAGTGGTATCAGAGCAGGTCTTCTCCAAGCTACTTCAACAAGTAGGAGAAGATGGGCGATTCAGCTCTTGG
Source organism: Alisma plantago-aquatica (assembly GCA_963693085.1). Taxonomy (NCBI): domain Eukaryota; kingdom Viridiplantae; phylum Streptophyta; class Magnoliopsida; order Alismatales; family Alismataceae; genus Alisma; species Alisma plantago-aquatica. The sequence goes on along the minus strand of OY856410.1, from coordinate 1,083,633,975 downwards.
GTCACTCAATCTTGAAGGAAGCTTCTCCATGAGACCCCCGGTCTTTGACGGCACAAACTTCCTATATTGGAAGAGAAGGATGCAATTCTACATCCAAGGCGTGAGCTACGAGATGTGGAAGATAGTCCATCTCAAGTATGAAGAGCCGAAGGGGAACATCACCACGTGGACGGAAGATGAGATGAAGCGTGCTCAACTCAATGCTAAAGCTGTGAGCATCATCTACGCCGCCCTTTCACCATCGGAGTTCAACCGCATCTCTTCTTGGGACACGGTGCATGAGATTTGGCATAAGTTGTGTGTCACCTATGAAGGGACGGAGCAAGTCAAGGAGGCCAAGGTCTATATGCTCGGCGGCCTACTTGAGAACTTCAAGATGGGGAAGAATGAAAGAGTTGCGGACATGTACACAAGGTTGAATGTCATCTTGAACAGCCTTGCAGCCCTTGGGAGTGTCATGGATAGAGGTACCATCAATGCAAAGATCTTGAGATCTCTTCCAAAGAGATGGGAGCCAAAGGTCACTTCAATTGAAGAAGTCTACAAGCTGAGCGAGTTGTCAACCGAGGAGCTGGTTCTTAATCTCCAAGCACATGAACCAAGGCTCGACAAGCAAGAGGAAGAGGAGAAAAGAGAAGAGAAGGAGTCCAAGAAGATGAAGGACACAGCCTTCAAAGCTCAAGTTGAAGAAATGATGCGGCAACAACAACTTGCCATGAAGTCTCCCTGCCCTTCCTCAAGCGAAGATGAAGGTGCAAATGATCATGAAGCCAACTATTCAAAAGGAAGACACTTCAAGGGCAAGCCATCCTCCTCCACTCCTAGGTGCTACGAGTGTGGTCAAAAGGGCCACTACAAGAATGACTGCCTAAAAGCCAAGAAGGGCTATCATAAGAGCAGCCACAAGAAGGATGACAAATACAAAAGAGAAGCCAAGTACAAGAAGAAGAACAAGAAGGAGAGACGACCCAAAGATGCAGCTCATGCGGCATGGGAGGAGTCTTCTACTTCAAGTTCCTCAAGCTCCGAGGATGGTGAATGTCACCTTGCACTCATGGCTTCTACTAGTGAAGAAGTAATTGAGGTAAGTGAGGTAAGCAAGGTAAGTGATGAAAGTTTACTTGATTTATCTAAGGAAACCCTCATTGAAATGCTTAATGATTGTCAATCATCTTTTGCTAAATGTAAAGCTAAAAGAAAAAGATTAGGAAAGATAGTTGATGATCTCTATGCCAAGATTGACATTCTAGATCAAAATGAGAAATTACATCTTGATAGCATAGATTCCTTACAAGGGCAATTTCTAGACCTTGAACTTCAATATAATGGAGTAGAGGTTGAGAATGGTACTTATCTTAAAACTATTGAAAATCTTAAGATAGAGAACCAAAATTGCCTAGATGAGCTAGATGTTCTAAAAACTGAAAATGTTGAACTTAAGCTTATTGATGATGCTAGGAGAGATGAAGTGTATGCTTATCAAAGAGAAATTGTTGTCCTTAAATCTGAAAATGCTAAACTTCTTGCACAAACAAATGATTTATCTTCTAGACCTATCTTGCCTAGAAATGAAGTTGCAAACTTAACTCTTGAAAAAGACTCTCTTCTTACTAAAGCCCTCTGTCTTGAGGCCGACCTTTTGCATGCTAGAGAAGATCTTGCTAGTTTATCTACTACCATTACAAATCTTAGTGATGATAATGCTAAATTAAGATCTACTTTGCAAAGGTTTCTTTCGGGTAAGAAGTCTCTAAATGATGTTCTAGAGCACTCTACCAAACAAGTTGGTACTAGTGGTCTAGGATACAATGAGAGTACTCCAAAAGGTAAGAAGAAGAAAAAGGGTAAGAAAAAGAGTGTGGAAACTCCAATTCTCAATGGAGAGTCTTCCGGCTCTAAAAATCCTATGGTATGTATGCATTGCAATTGTGATGATCATTATTCTACCTATTGTCCTTACAAGCCTAAGGGGACCAACCCAAATATGAAATGGGTCCCCAAGCTAACCCCGGACCCCAAAGTTTGAGTTGGGTTCCGACATCCTCTTTTCTTGCAGGTCACAAAGAAATGGATTGTTGATAGTGGCTTCTCTAAGCACATGACTGGAGAAATCAGCCATTTCAACAAATTTGTGAAGAAGAAAGGAGGATCGGTAACCTTTGGGGACAACAAAAAGGGTAAGGTTATAGGTGAGGGTGATGTAGGTAATGAATTGTGCATTAAAAATGTTTTGCTTGTTGATGGCCTACATCACAACTTAATTAGTGTTAGCCAATTATGTGATAATGGTTATCTTGTGCTCTTTACTTCCTTAGAATGCTTGCTTCTAGATTCCCTGTCCTATAATGTCATATATAAGGGAACTAGAAATGGTAATCTATATGTGATTGTTCTTGATGCTTTAAAGCCCATACTAAATAGATGCTTAGTCGTGGATAAAAACGATCTTTCGCTTTGGCATCGACGTTTGGGTCATGTGAACTTGCATCAAATGAAGAAACTGAACAAAAAGGACTTGGTTCGAGGACTTCCTAAATTGGATTTTGAAAAGGATGAGGAATGTCAACCTTGTACTCAAGGGAAACAAACCAAATCCTCCTTCAAATCCAAAGGAGTCATGAGTACCAAGAGAGTTCTAGAGCTTCTTCATATTGATCTCTTCGGACCTATGAGAACACAAACGCTTCGCGGCTCCAAGTATTGTCTTGTTATTGTCGATGATTTTTCTAGATTTACTTGGACTTTCGTTCTCGTTTCTAAAAGTGATACACTCGATGTTTTCTCGAGCTTTTGTAAACGAGTTGAAAACGAAGCTTCTTGTCATGTTGTTTCCATCCGTAGTGATCATGGGGGAGAGTTTGAAAATGATCTTTTTGAATGTTTTTGTGAAAAATCGGGTTATTCGCACAATTTCTCTTCTCCTCGCACACCCCAACAAAATGGAGTTGTTGAGAGGAAGAATAGATCGCTACAAGAGATGGCTAGAACCATGCTTCTTGAGTATGACACTCCTAAGAAGTTTTGGGCTGAAGCCGTTAGCACCTCATGTTTTGTGCAAAACCGAGTTTTCACTCATCCGACTTTTAAGAAAACCCCCTATGAACTATGGAGTGGTAGGAAGCCGTCAATTGATTTCTTTCATGTGTTTGGATGTCCTTGTTTTGTTTTGAACACCAAGGACTCTCTCGACAAGTTTGATCCGAAATCTTACAAGGCTTTCTTCCTAGGCTATAGCACTACTAGCAAGGCTTTTAGAGTGTTTAACATTGAACTATATAAAATAGAAGAATCTATAAATGTTAAATTTATTGAAACTAACCCTGGTATTGGCAAGCATATTGGTGATGATGATGTTGCAGATGAAATCATTCCTATCTTAAAATAGCTCAACATCAAAGACAAAGGTAAGTAGGTTGAAGAAGAAGAAAAAGAAGAAGAAAGGAAGGATCCCACTCCCCGCTTTGCAAAGAATCACCCCAAGGAGTTGATCATTGGCAACCCGTTTGAAAGAGTGAGGATACGAGCTGCACACAACAAAGAACAAGCAGACAGTGCCTTCATCTCTCAACTGGAGCCAAAGAACATCAAAGAGGCCCTTGGCGATGATGAGTGGATCCTTGCCATGCAAGAAGAGCTTGAGCAGTTCGAGAAGAACCGTGTGTGGACCTTAGTGCCAAGACCAAATGATAGAAAGATCATTGGTACCAAATGGGTCTACCGCAACAAGCTTGATGAGCAAGGAAAAGTGGTAAGGAACAAAGCAAGGTTAGTAGCACAAGGTTACAATCAACAAGAAGGTATTGATTTTGATGAAACCTATGCTCCTGTTGCTAGATTAGAATCTATTCGTATGCTACTTGCCTTTGCTAGTTATAAAAATTTCTTGCTTTATCAAATGGATGTTAAAAGTGCGTTTTTAAATGGTACAATCGAGGAGGAAGTATATGTTGCTCAACCTCCAGGCTTTGAAAATGATAAGTTACCCAATCATGTATATTTCTTGCAAAAAGCTCTCTACGGACTCAAACAAGCACCACGAGCTTGGTATGAGAAACTAAAGAACTTTTTGTTAGATAACGGGTATATCATGGGCAAAGTTGATTGTACTTTGTTTCTAAAACACACTTCTACCCATTTTCTCATAATTCAAATATATGTTGATGATATTATATTTGGCGGAACTGACCTTGATCTTTGCAAAGAGTTTGGTTCTCTTATGCAGAGTGAATTCGAGATGAGTATGATGGGTGAGCTGACCTTCTTCCTCGGCTTCCAAATCAAACAAACCAAGGAGGGTAACTTCATCAACCAAGGCAAATACACACTTGAACTTCTCAAATGCTTTGGGATGGAGAACATGAAGCCAATGGATACACCCATGTCAAACACTACCAAACTTGACAAGGATGAAGAAGGTGAGAAGGTAGATGAGAAGCTCTATAGAGGTATGATCGGAAGTTTACTTTACTTAACTGCCTCTAGACCTGATATAATGTTTAGTGTTGTCTTGTGTGCTCGCTTTCAATCAAGCCCTAGGAAATCACATCTTGTTGCTGTCAAGAGGATTTTGAGGTACTTAGCCAAAACTCCAAATTTTAGACTATGGTACCCTAAGTCAAGGGACTTTACTCTTGTAGCATATAGTGATGCTGACTACGCAGGTTGCTTGATTGATAGAAAGTGCACAAGTGGCACTTGCTTCCTCTTGGGACCATGCTTGGTGTCTTGGTTCTCCAAGAAACAGAGCACAGTGGCATTATCAACTACCGAAGCTGAATACATTGCAGTCGGAAGTTGTTGTGCCCAGGTCCTATGGATGAAGCAAATGCTCCAAGACTTTAACATTCATTTTGATGCTTCTCCTATTTTCTGTGATAACACTAGTGCAATAAATCTTTCTTATAATCCAATATTGCATAGTAGAGCTAAACACATAGAAGTTCGCCATCATTTTCTCAGTGATCACATTGTCAAAAAGGATATTTATATCACACGTGGATACGGAAAATCAGTTGGCCGACATTTTCACTAAACCGCTTGCTAGAGAACAATTTAATTTTATTAGATCAAAATTGCTCATAATCTCTCTTGATGATGTTGAATTGCTCTCTAATTAGTTGGTTACATCTTATGTGTGTTGCTCTTGCTTATAAATGCTTTGATTGCTCAAAATGCTTGTTTTTGATAAAATTTCTCTTGTTTCTATCTCTTCTTCGGGCTTTTCTCACAAATCGGGTTTTAATCGACAAATAGTACCCTATGATGATGGGAATGTGCCTAAATATGCTTAATATACAATCTAGACCAACCAAAAAAATTGCATTCGGTCATTTGAGGCTAGGGCTAGATTTTAGGTTTTTTTCCTCATCAGGGTTTCTGTCGGCCGAGTTTCCAACTCGGCCGATCAGTCGGGTATAGGGCACCTGTGCGCTCTGTCGGCCGAGTTTCCTTTTCCTGGAACTCGACCGATCGGCGGCAGGCTGGTTTAATATATATAGGAATCGGCCGACTTGCTCCCTCTCGACTAGAGCAAAGTCGACCGAACCCTAGCCGCCCAGCCCGACCCTTCCTCCCCTGGTGCTCCTCTCTCTCTCTCTCTCCGCGTGGATCGGCTCCATCTCCTCGTTCTCCTCTCCAATGAGGTCCCAACGCCGGAAACGTGCCATTCCCGCCCCTGCCCCTGCGGTTCCTCTTGCGCCTAGGTATATGGCATTTGATAATCTTTCTTTTGTTGACAATGCTACTGTTGCTCGCTACAAAGAGCTCCTTCCTCGCTCTCCCTTTCCTTTTCGAGCTCTTTATCAGCCCCATAGATTTCACGCCGACCTTTTCGAAGCTTGTCAACTCTTTCGCACACATCATCTTGAAGCTTTTTGTATTGAGGATGCCCGTTTTCATAACCTAAAATACAGCTCCAAAGCCGTACGTGAATTCTACGCTAACTTGCGGTGGAATTACGACTCTTTGGTCCCCTCTTCAGACACCTCAATCATTTTGACGTCTATGATTGCCGACCAACCTTTTCATATTACCGAACGCTCGTTCAATCTTTATCTAAATGGCAATGTTGGCACGGCTTCGTGGATTACCGATTACCCTGTTTATCTTGATCTCTTGTATCCCGAGGACGTCTATAGGACCATTGAGGTTGACTTGACTGATATTCATAAGTTTCTCAAGCAACCCGATTTTCCTTATAGAAAAAAGGGCACTCTGCCATCTTCCGCCCTGTCCTCTCCTCGCCGTGTTTTGGCGTTCGTTCTCAGTTGTAATGTCCATCCCAAGAAAAATCAAACGGACATCGCTGAGAATACAGCTATGATGATGTATCTGCTTTTGAAAAACCAAGGAGTCAAATGGGCCCGTTACATCCTTCACCATATGACCTGTTTTGACTCGGGAAAGAACACCAAGGGCACACATCTTCCATATCCTGCCCTAATTTGTGGTCTTTTCCAGCATGCCACTGGTAAATCTCTCTTTACTGACTTTCTCTACCGCCCAGATCGTAAAGGGGTTTATATCAGTGAGACCACTCTTCAAAAGAGTGTCCCTACCTCTGGTGCATCATCTTCTTCTGCTCCACTACCACCTCCACCTCCACCATCATCTGATGCACCTCCTCCTCCACCCTCCACAGCTGCACCACCTCCTCCTGAGCCATCTTTCCGACCTCCTCCGCAGCCGGCTTTTGCTGACTTCCATGTCTCCAATGAGGCCCTCATGGGGTATCTCATGCATCAGCAAGCCTACAACATGCAGGTCCAACAACATCTTCATCAGGATCTCTGTCATGTCATGTCTTCCATGTCGTTATCTTGCCCTCAGCCCTACACCACCTACGAGCCCTATCCCGGTGGTGACTACGCTTCTTACGCGTATAGCCAGTTTTACCCTGCTCCACCCTTTACTGCTTCCGCTGAACCCTCTGCAGGTGGATGCCCTTCTCCGGTTCTGGCGCTCCCAGGTGGTCGTCTGTCCGAGCTCCTGGCCCAGTACACTTCTTCTGCTCCCCCATTGAGGTTGCCTATGAGTTACATGCTCTAGGCATGTCTTGGGCCGAGCAGAGTGCGAGGTGGCCCGGGCGTGCTTCTGGTCCTCCAGACGAGGATATGGCTGACCAGGAGGATGATGAGACTGACGATGATGAGGCTACTGCGACGGATGCTGAAGACGAGGATGAGGATGATGATGCTGATCATGGTGCTGAGACTACCCCAGCTGCTGCTCCTCCTTCTGATGATGGCGATGAGGACTACCAGCCCGACGAGGACATGGATGCTGTTGTTGATGATATCGACATAGAGTAGTTTAGCTTAGGAGTTGATGTGTCTAGTTTTAGTCTCAGTTGACCATGTTACATCTCTTTGGACTATGATTGTATTATCTACATTAGGCACATCATCTGAGTTGTACTATTTCTACTCTATGATATCCTTGTAGTTTTTGTTTTATGGTTTATGGAAACGCTTTGTATGGCTTATCTTATAGTGTGTTCCATCTTTTGATGAATGACAGGTTTTGCTTTCGTGCTTTATCTTGGTGTTTATCTGTCTCTCTGTGATTTGGTTGATTGAGTGTTTGGAGAAGACCTTGCTTTTATGCTCTTCTACCCCCTGCCTTTTTGAGATGACAAAGGGGGAGAAAGACCTCAATCATATTGTTTTTATTGCTTGTATGGTTCTTTTCTTGTCTATAAACTGCAATGCATCTAGACTTGTTTAGAATCATATAATATATATATATGCTATGGTTGCTTGTGTGTTAACTAACCATGCAGGAACGAGTAAGCATGAATTGAGGGAGAGCATTACAAATTGATCATATTTGCATCCCCTTGCAATTCCCTAAAGAAAAGGTATAATTTTCACATTCTTTTCAATATGTTGAGGAATGGTTTGTCATTGTCAAAAAGGGGGAGAATGTTGACCTAGGTGTCGCACATTGCCCATATTTTGATAATGACTTAACCATTCCATTCATATGTATCTAACAAATCTATTTGAGATCATTGCAGATATTAGGTATAAGAAAAGAATCACTTTTAACTCCAAAGCTACTCTTCCGGCACATGCAAAACATGTGACATTTAACCGCTTTGTAATATAGCCCTTAGAGGCTTAGAACATTTTATGTAATCACTCATAATCATGTTTTGCATTGTATCTAAGATGGATAAAATGATTGGGACTCAAAAATCCATCGTTTGTACAGTTTATGAAAATCCCAAAATACCCTTAACAGGGATTTTGTCGGCCGAATTCCAAACTCGGCCGATCCATATATTCTGGAATTTTCTGGGCGGTCGGCCGAGTTTCCAACTCAGCCGATCCCTGTTCGGTCGAGTTTCAATGGTAGGAAACTCGGCCGATCCACTGATCGGTCAAGTCTGAAGGTCGACCGATCGGTCGAGTTTCCCCATGGAAACTCGGCCGACAGTCTATCTCTCATACTTGTCGCCTAGTGTGTCGGCCGAATTGCCTTTAATGAAACTCGGCCGATCGGACTGTACTGGAATGCAGAAAAAGCATTTCCAACTGTTGGAGGAGTTGGTGGGACTCAAAATAGATCCGTTGCAAGTTGTAAAACGGCTAGTTTTTGCCACTTAACACTCCCAACCTCAAAGGGACACCCTCAACTATAAATAGGACCTCTTGGACTTCATTCCAAGGTTGCTCATTCACATATGCTTGGTCCTAGCCTTAGTTGAGTGGTTTCTAATCCTTTGAGCCCCTTTCTCTCTCTACCTTCAAAGAAAATTCGTGAGTATGAGTGAGTTAGGATCCCATGTATGAGAGCTATCATTTGTAATCTTATAAAGCTCTCCTTTCCACTTATCCCATCTCCATTCTCTATGAAGATTGATTGAAGTTTCTTCTCCGAGTGAAAGAGAAGAAGGTTTCTGTTCTTCCCCGAGTGAAGGAGAAGAAGGCTAGCTGCTCCAGGCCTCCAAGTGAAGGAGGAAGGTGCTAAAGCTCTCCAAGTGAAGGAGAGGTGCAAGGCAAAGCTCAAGCAAGATAGGTAAATCCTGCAAGGCCGAAGACTAGAGCAAGAGTGGGTAATTCCTTTGAAGAAGGTGGAAGACTACTTGCTTGGTGGGTAAGTCCTTGGTGAGGTAGAAGATCTTGGCTTGATATATAAGTCCTTGGATGGTTGGTAGTTGTAGCTTGTAATCTTATTGTGTGATATATATAAGAGAACCAAGTTACAAATCCTAGAGCCTAACCTACTCTAGGTAGTGGACTGACATTGCTCCTAAGTTTAGGACATGGAACCACTCTAAACCACCTGTCCAAGTGCATGCTTTCCTTGTCGCTTATCCTTGCTTTGTATGCTAGTTTAGGACATCAAATTGCTGTTTTGAATTAAGTTCTGCACTTAATATAATTTGGTGGTCTAATCACTTTTGTGAAGTTTGTGAAGCTCTATTCAACCCCCCCCTTCTAGAGCCCATTGATCCAACATTAGGGCCTGCAACGATTGTCAACATATGATTTCTATCAGTCTTTAGTTGCCTTCAACTGCTATTAGATGACTTTGATCTTTTATATTATCTATTGCACAAGCTCAAGACCTAGAAGCGGGCATTCACCAGTCTCATACCAACACAATAGAGATCTACAACATCTCCCATACAAAGCCTTGTAAGGTTCCATACCAATGCTCCTCTAATAACTATTATTATAGGCAAACTCTATCAAACTGAGGTGGACGTCCCAACTACCCAAAAACTACAAGACACATGTTCTCAACAAATCCTCCAACGTCTGTATCATCCTCTCAGACTGTCCATCTATCTATGGGCGAAAAGTAGTACTAAACCTCAATTGCATACCCATGGTTGTATGCAAGTGCTCCCAAAAGCAACAAGTAAACTAAGGACCTCTATCTAACATGATATTAGTTGGGATACCATGCAATCACACTATCTCATCAAAATATGTTTGAGCAGGCTTCTTTGTTGTATACATGGTCTTCAAGGAAAGGAAGTACATGGACTTGGTCAACCTGTAAATGATCACCCAAACAAAATCATGACCTTTGACTGTCCTAGGGAGACCAACCACAAAGTCCATCATAACATGATCCCATTATCACTGTGGTATAGGCAATGGTTGCAAAGTCCCTGCAGGTTTCTGATGCTCTACCTTAACTTGCTGGAACACAGGACACCTTGCAATGAACTTAGTCACATCATGCTTCAAGCCAGACCACCAATATAAATCTTTAAGGTTGTGGTACATCTTGGTGCTACCTGGATTCATGACATATATCAAGGAGTGACCCTCTTCCAATACCATCTTCCTCATATTATCAACCTCAGGAACCATTCTTCTGTTGTGGTAGCATACTATCCAATCCTCTGACTCATGAAAGCCATCACGCTTCTTGCTGCCAAACTCTACTCAGATTTGTTGTATCACAGTATCACTCTATTGTGTGTCTCTGATCTGCTGCTTCATCGTGGGATTCACTTATAACTATGCTAGCAATATCCTTCCAATAGAGACCCTTCTAGTGTTACATTCATCTAAAGTAAGGAGACCAACATGTCTCACTTATGGCACACCAAAGAGCACTATTGTGCCTTATTTGCAGAAGATCATGAAGAAGACTTCCTACTCAATGCATCATCCATGACATTTGCCTTCGCTGGATGGTAATTGATAGTGCAGTCATAGTCTTTGAATGACTCCATCCATCATTGTTGTCTCATATTCAGCTCCTGTTGCGAGAAGATGTACTTCAGATTCTTGTGATCTGTGAAAATCTGACACTTCTCGCCATAAAGGTAGTGCCTCCAGATCTTCAAGGCACGAACCAATGCAACTAATTCCAGATCATGGGTCGGGTATTTCTCCTCATGTTTCTTAAGATGTCTCGAAGCAAAAGAAATCACATTCTTATCCTGCATCAACATGCAACCCAAACCGTTATGCATCACAGAAGACTATGTATCTTTTCCCTTGCTCAGGCAAAACCAACACTGGCACGCTAGTTAGCTTTTCTTTTAGAAACTGAAAGGCATGCTGACACTTATCATCCCAGACGAAAGGCTTATCTTTTCTTGTCAACTTCGTTAGGGGTAATGCTATGACATTGAAGTTCATCTCCTATAGTAGCCTACCAGACCCAGAAAATTGTAAAATTTTGTCTTTAGCTCCTCCCACTCTATCACAGATTCAACCTTCTTGGGGTCCACACAAACACCCTCTGAAGATATCATGTTTCATAGGAAAGACACCTCCTTTAGCCAAAAACACACTTATTGAACTTAGCGTACAACTGATGTTGTCTCAACAAGGTTAAAGCCTGATGCAGATGATATTCAATCTATTGAGTATATCAAGATATCATCTATGAACACAACAAAAAACTAATCAAGATACATCTGAAACACCATGTTCATCAAATCCGTGAACATTGCATGTGCATTGGTTAGCCCAATGACATAACCAAAAAATTGTAATGACCATACCGAGTCCTAAAAGCTGACTTGGGTATGTCACTTGCATTGATCCATAATTGGTGATATCCTACTCTTAGGTATATCTTTGAAAACATTATGGCTCCTCACAACTGGTCAAACAGATCATCAATCTATGATAAAGGATACTTGTTCTTTATCGCCACATTGTTCAACTATTGATAGTCGATGCATAGACTCATAGATCCATCTTTCTTCTTCACAAACAACACTGGAGCACCCCATGGTGACTTACATGGCCTGATAAAGCCTTTCTCAAGCAACTCTTGCAATTATTTCTTCAACTCCGACATCTCAGCTGGTGTCATCTTGTACGGTGTCTGATTTATCGGCTGGGTGCCCAGGACTAGATTGACCTCAAAATCAATCTCTCTAGGAGGGGGTACACCTGGAAACTCATTTGGGAACACATCTTCAAACTCACAAAAAACTAGACCACCTGAATACTAGAACTCCTCACCTTAGTATCCATCACATATGGCAAGAACGTTTCGTGGCTCTACTTCATCAACTTCTCTGCCAAAATCATTGACACCAAACTCGTCAAAAGAATCTTCCTATCCCCTTGGAATATCCACATCACATCACCATCAACAAACGTCGCCACTTTAGAACTATAATCCAAAACCACCTGCTACTTATCCAAGGTGTCCATTCCAAGGATCACATTGAATCCATGCATATCAAGTGGTATGAGATCCACTTCAATGCTATGTCTTGAAAAAGAAAGGACACACCTCTCACAGCTCGGCAGAATTAACCAACGAGGTTTCTAAATGAAGGTTATCATGTCTATGACTAACAGCCAAAGAACAACTAGCAATCACTTCTCCAGTGATAAAAGAGTACATCGCACCCGAGTCAACCAAAATAGATATAAACCAAGAAGAAGACAAATCAAAACAAGATAACTCCATATGACATATCACAACTCATTAGTTGACCACTCCTTTTAGCTGAGTCATGATGTAGAATTGAGTCGTTGCTTGTTGCCATCCATGTCCTCTGTTGGCCTATCCAAAAGAACCATCTTGTGATGCCTGCCCATGTCCTTAGCCTACATCGCTGCTGAACTATTGTCGCTACAAGCCCTGCTAACTCTGTCTCGGCTGTTGGGTCACCTCATTATCCTTCATCAGGTAGTAGAACTTTGTATGTCCCTTTTGGCCACACTTGTAACATGTCTTGCTCTCATACCATTGCCTAGGCAGCCCTGTCACCGACATTGACGCCACACTATGGGCTCCTACTGGTAGAAAACTACGACCTCTTCCTCTAATCATTGGCCACTGTGTCTGCACACCTGACCTCTACTATGACTGTGGTGCTAAGAACCTAGGATTCTTGAAGCCTCTAGATGACTTCCCCTGATACTGTATCGGTCTCTTCTTGGAATTCTCCTTAGGTTTTTCTATTTCTGACCTCTCTATCCTCTTATCAGACTCCACAAATGTTGTGAACCTATCCCTATTCTCAAAGGCTAACATTATCATCCTCATATCCATACTCAAACCCTTCTCAAAGCATCTTATTCTCTCTTTATCTATTGTTGCAATATGAAGGAAGAACCTCAACAACCCCATAAACTTTGCCTCATATTCGTTGATCGACATAGATCCCTATCGGATATTCTCAATGGTAAGATCTTCTCATCTAGGTAGGTCTAAGGAAAATATCGACTAACAAACTCACGTTGGAACTCCTCCCAACTAATAGAATCACTATGCCTCTTCTCCTCCTCGATGGCCCACCAATGGATAGCACTCCCTTTCAGAAGATACACTACATGCTTCACTTTTTCTGCCTTAGGGATGTTGAGGATCTTGAAGGCCTTCTCCAACTCGATCAACCATAGGTCAACATCTACTGGTTCCATTGTACCAACATACTCCACCACCCTGACTCACCGCAACCTCTCAAAGGTCTTCCCAGTGGTCGAGGATTTAACATTGGGAACAGATGCCCTTGACTGGGGTATGGGCATATTGTCTACCATGTGCATCATTGGATCCATGAACTATCCAAACAAGGGCTGGAAAGTGGGATTTTCCATCATGACTAGTTTAAACTAGGGCACTTTAGGCATCTGCTCATCTCTAGCTTGCCTCCTTGAACCACCTCCACTGTAAGGCCCCTAACTTGCTTAACGAGTTGAATAATCTTAATTATCACAATTGAATTCTTTTAAACCTAATCTAACCTTGTGATATGCTTTGAAATCATAAGACAAGATTAAGTTTCAAATTTTCTCTGATTTGGACACTGTTTGAGCAAGTTATGCAATTTTATGCGCATTTTGGACTTTTCTACAATTTACCCAATTGAGAGGTTTTCATTGCAATTTATCACTTGCAATATTTTCCTTGGATATTCTCTCATAATTCTTGAGATTGTTGATCCATGGGGCACCTATTTAAGCCTTGGTATGAAGGTGTTTTCCTCAAGGGTATTTTAGGGTTTACCCCTTCATGGATGAGCTACCTTTAGTAGCTATCAACTAATGAATTATTTTTTTGCTTGGAAATTCAAGAAAAGAGGGATAAGCATGTCTCTATGGATGGTGGGGGATCTTCTTGTGTGTGTTCTTGTATATTCTTAATAGTTTAAGGCCATGGACACTTGGAAAGATACTAGAACTTCAACTTCTTCTTTTTATTTATCTTAAAGTTTCATATACTTATCCTTAAGCACAAAAACGAGCCATTTGCTCTCCAAAACTTCCCTCCTTCTATGAACCTCATTCTCCCTATTTTCTTATATGAATTTCCTATCCAAGAAAGAAGAAAGAGGGGATCTTCTTGGAAAAAGAATCTAGGGTTGCAATTGACTTCCTTTTAGGGTTTGAAAAGCTTTCTTCTAGTGATATTGACCTAAAAGAGTAAGAATCCCCTTATTTCCTCCATTTACTTATTTGTTATCCTTATTCCTACCTTTCTCCAGGTCGGAACCTTGTTGTTCCATCATAGAAATTTCTCTAAAGCTCTAAAACCCTACCTTTCTTGCTCCTTATGCTTAGGATTTGCTCATTTGATGAAGAAAAGTGCTAGATGGACGAGTTCACAGCTTATGCTTGGATTTCCTACCCTAATTGCTCGTGTCTTCTTCTGTTTGGGAGTTTATATTCTAATTGTAGGCAAGTTTTATAACTTGATCCAAGTTTATTGCTTACCATAAGCTTTCTAGCTCATGTTCTTACTCGACAATGATGATCCATGCACTAAAAAGCTATGCTTGACTTGGATTTTGAGTTTTATGATGTTCCCTATTCTGATTTCAGTTCTAGATGAACCTGTGATCATTTGTATGTTATTACTAAGGCATAATATGACTTGGATCAGGTTAGTTTGACAACATATGGTGCTAAGAACCTATCAACCAATGGTCAATTTTAGGGTTTAAAGCTGATTTCTTCTATAAACACATGACTCGATGGTGGTACCTTGCAACAATCGGTGGTGTTTTCTTCATGACAACTGATGGTGGTGACCAAGTGTGTCAACTTACTTTCACCACTTAGGTCAGGTTTTGGATCAATTAGAAGTTTAATGATCAACCATTAGGTACCCTACTGATGTTATCAATCAATGATGATATTAGCTTAAAATTTGATGTTGATTAATGAATATAGTGTTGATCTAACAATCTATGGTGACTTAATGGTCACTAATGATGGTATATCAGGTCTCCAAAACCTATGTTGAGTTAATCATATAGTTTTACCATCAATTAAGCCTTAGACCAATGGTTTCTTGGGTCGCGATGCAATGGTCAGACCTATACTGTAATTGATGGTTTTAACACATGAACTTGACCCAATGGTCAAGATCTAATGTTTATTCTTCCAATAAAGTGGAGTGATGGCTAATGTAATATGTTTTTTCTAATAATGTTATTTATATGGTTTCCTTTATATGATCAACTTAAGGATCTTACTTGTTGACAATGGATGGCTTATTTTAAATAAACAGTTGATTGTGGGTTTTACCCTACTCTCAATGGAACTTTTTGTGTTGTTAATCAAGGGATGTTTAGGGTTAGGTGGTGACTCTTTCTGGAGAACAAATCAAGGACTTCATAGGTGGTTTATCCAAGGTGTTTACTTATGTAAACAACCAATGATCTTACCTTTTAAACATCCAATGGTTAAGGGTGACATTGTGGTATGGTGATATGGGTTGAATAATGATGGAATAAATGGAGGGTTACCCTTAATAAGGTAGTCTTTCCTATTCACTCATATGAATAGAAGGGATGATAACCATATTGTTTTGATATGTAACCCTAATGAGGTATAGCCTTTTCTACCTAGCTTTAATATAACTAAATGAAGGTAATTGGGTATGAATAGTCCTTCAATGATTAATACAATCATGGAGTACTCTCTTATTGTTGTTGAAACCCTAGTATGCTATAACATGATGGTTACACCTTGATTTATGTGTGGGTTCATATCTGAGAATAATATGGAATGTGATGGTGATGCTTCACCTTATGCATCCATTATCCAATGGGGATGTCGTGAGTTAGGGTTTGGGTATAAGTGCTAATTAGTAACATTATATAATTTATCTTTTTGAACCTAACTCTAATGAAAATAGATAAACATGAGTATTCATGTTTAACATTCCTATATGATGGAATGATGGTGAAATAACCTCCTTAATATGATCATAACCTTAATATGTTAATTGGTGGTTATCATAGCCACATTGTTGATACATTCTTATGTTAAATATGTGCATTATGAATATGATGAGGGTTAATCATATCTAGATTCCTTACATGTTGATGTAATAAAGGAATGTTCTTAATGTTAATATAACCCTGCTATGATTGTTTATGAATATATCCTAGATCATTAATGAAATATTGTGTTGATCTGGTGTATTATATGTAAGTGATGTTGTTGAGCCTTTCTATAAGGCATGGAATGATAATGATGATCTTGCAAGGAATAGTATGATGGTCTTGATGACCTTTATGCATGGTTGAGCCCTGAATGATGTGTAATCCTCATGTGTTGATAAGGGTTGATACCCTGTGATATTGTGAAAAGGACTTATTTTTGTAATAGTATGATGGTCTTAATGATCTTTGGGCATGGTTGAGCCCTGAATGAGGTGTAATCATCTTGTGTTTATAAGGGTTGATACCCTATGATATTGTGAAAAGGATTTAAATCTTGTGATAGTATGATGACTAGTGTGGTCTCATGAATGGAAAGTGAATAATACCATGTGATGATGAGATGAGAAATTATGTTTCACACATTTTATATCTTTTGAAGTTGTGATATGTATATGCTTGTTAGAAGTGAATTAGGGTTTGTAGGTCCACTTGTTTGATGCAAACTTAATTCACCCAATTAGCATAACTGATCAAGTGAAACTCTAATCATGCTGTGCCCTGTGCTATAGATCCATCTGAGTGTTAGAACTTTCCATATGGTGAAATGAGTATTCCTAAGGGAAACTTAGAGCGCATACTATTGAGTATGAGGGGGTGGCAAGTTGATGATATATCCTTGTCATCCACAATGCAGGTTGTGGAGGATGTCTATGGTCATGCCTCATACATCTGATGTGATTATATATGTGATGAGATTGGAGGACAATTGTGGTTGTACCTCGGATGGTAGGGTGTGCGTACCCACCTCCTTTCACTAGTGTCATGACTTGTACCAAGGACGGACTAGGCTGTTAGCATCTTGACCTTATGTGTCACTGTGGTAGACCCATACTGACCGGGGGCAGAAAAGATCTTAGGAGTCCGACTCTTCCTAGATCTTGTATGCCACTGGTTTCGACTTAGCAGTGGTCAGTTGGATTTTGAGTGGTATCCTCAATTTCCTTAGGGCATAATAAAAGATGTAAGACAACCATGTAGCATATGTGTTTAGGGTTATACATAACGTTTCATATTGGATGAAAACCCTTATTTGTTTTCTTTCCACTGAGATCATGTATAGTACAATAAGAGATATTAGATATGATTATGTTGTAAACATACTTATGTTGTCAAATATACTGACACAGATGGCTAAGATGTTGTTGCTAGCTATGTTTAATATTGCTTGCCATGCCTATGTAATTAGAAATTCTTAAACTGCTAATCATGCCTATGTAGTTCATTGTGTTATGATGTTAGTTCTACTTATGATATAGATCTATTCCCTTTATTTGAGATGCCAATATTGATAGCCATGTTATGCTACTAGACATATTCATGATGTTAGGGATGCTTATGCTACTAGATTGCTTGTATTGTTAGCAAGGAATATGATGATAGTCAGATTAATGATAATAATTTTTATTAGATGCAATTTGATGATATTTGAGTAGATATCTATCCAAAGAAATGGATTTATTTGTTATCTATATATGCATTGATGATCATACTTGTAAGATGATTTTCTTAATATGTTTAGTATAGTTGAACTGTTCAATCTGTTTAATTGATTATTAAATACTCCAACTACTTAGTTATCTACTATTTAAAATGTTGTAATCAATAAGCATTGTTGGAGGTTATATCTCTTGCTGGGACATGGGTTTCACCCTTGTGGTTCGCCACATCTTTTTAGGTACTTGGAAGTGACAAAAATAAACATGTGGCAGCAAAGAGGAACTATAATAATGGATCTTTGATAAAGTTGATTAGATGTCTAGTGTATCCTAGAGTCATCCCTGTACTCTCAGGTCTGAGCAGGAAAAGTTTGTATATGGTGTTTCAAACGAATCGAACTTTTGTTAGCATATTCATGCTTTTTTTGTGTGTCATATATGAATATTGTTTTCCTATGTATATATGTTGAGGCTGAGGTGATAGAATAATTTGTATCAAATTCTTGGCATAGTATTGATACAAGAAAGATGTTTGGGCTCTTATGCAAATGTTTCTAAGCGGGTGTTGATGTTGAAATCAGTTTTAATTTACCCATATTTTTTGGTATGCGGTTAATTGGTGATTGATTATGTTTTATGTTTTGAGTAATCTCGTTTAGTGTAACGAGTTCTCACAAGTTGGTATCAGAGTTTTAGGTTCACTGAGTCTGTAGGGACACTAGGACTTAAGACTAGGATGATGTCTAAGTTAGGAATGTGACACAAAAACATGGTCCATACTGCCTAATCTCAGTACTTGGATGCCCTGGCCAGGTATTCAATTATTGAAGAAAGGTAAGTATGGAACTCTTAGATTGTTATCTTTCTGATTACTCTGATCAAGTAGTCATTTTGAGACAATCTAAAGAGCATAATGAATAAGAAATCATGGTGTGATTATCTCAATCCTACCTTGAAGAAGATGAGAATTGCATCATAATCTATCAAAACTTGAATGCTTGGTAGCTAAAGAGAAAGACACAACACCAAGAAATCTAAATCTGAATACAAATAAGCACAATAGGAGTTCTAGAAGATGTGATTCAAGAAGAGAATAAAGTAAAAGACAGATAAGTTTATGCTTATAAAGTCATTCAAGGTATAAATTCCACATAATATGGAGAGAACTCCAATGATAAGTATAAAATGAGAAGATAAATGAGAACAATGACAAAGGAATAAGGTGGAACCTGAGTTAATATCAGACCAACCTATGTGTGTAAGAAAGTGTTAATGTAAAATCAGCATGGCATGTGAAATAAATTAAGGGAGATGATCCATGTTTAATGAAAAAAATGAAGAATATGATGATTTACCTATTGATAAGTGGTTGAAAAACATTATAAAATAAGAGAACACACCCTAGTGGGATAAATAGTCATAAAGGAAGGAGTAATGAGATATGTTAATCATGATGATTCATGTGTTAATGACAAGTAACCCAAAATGAAAAGGGTAAAATGATACATAAGAAGATGCAATATGCATAATGAAAATAGAATTGGTTATCTTTTTGCTAGTGACCCTTGAACAATGTTGCTATGATGTGGGAAGCATGTCTCCCTTTGTGTCTTTCCTTTCTAGGACACAACTTTCAAGTGGATCATTTCCACTTTGTATGTGTGCATTTGTTGTAAACATGAGGGTGGATAGCTGATGTATGCATAAATTGTCGTTATTTTGATATCTAATTTGGTTATTTTCTATGTCATTTGTGCTTAATTGAATATCTTTTTAATACATATTTTACCAAATTAGTAAAAATCACTTGTGCATCATTTCTTATATTTTTACATGTATTTTACATGCATTTTACATGTTTTAATTATTATAATAATTATTTGATTTTATTCATTGATTATTTTATTGCTAATAATTGTTATTTACTGGAGCAAACGTGATACCATCGACTTGCAACCGGATGGTACCGACATGGCATTAGAGTACAAATATTTTTTGCTCCAGATTGAAAAGGAAAAGGATGTTTTACTGTGAAGAAGTCGATACCATCGACTTCCAACTCGATACCATCGACTCAGACGCTGCAGACCAAATTTTAATGTGTTAAATCTAACACATATTGTATTAAAAATTACATTTTAGGTTTCCTCTTGACCTAAACATGTACAACGGCTATAAAAGACACCATTAGAACCACAATTGAGAGATCTATCACAAGGGAATGATATGGAAGCCGAACGGAGAGAGAAAAGTAGAGGAACCCTACATGGAAGACCTCAGAGGCGTTTTGGCGGCGGAAACAATGGCAAATTCTCTCCATCTTCTCCATATCCACTCTTTAACCCTTTCTCCAACTTACGGTATCTCAAAATTCATGTTTTACATCTTTTCGACTTACTGTGATATTATGTCGTCTATTTTAGGCTAAAAACCGTAATTCCTTAGGACCCAGGAGTAGCCCGGGTATGCATTGTGTCTGATTCTTATGAGTTAATATATATTTTCCTCTTATTTTTTTAATATGAATCTATTGAAATCGCATGTCCTTATTGTGCTTGATCACCACAATTAGCATATCAGATCCTTAATTACTACTGTAAAGGGGATTAAGGGTTAGAAATACATAGGTTCACCCGTTTATCGGCGTCCCTTGGAAAAAGTGAGGCATAAATGGGAGGAGATTACCTAGAGTTAAACCAAAAGCACCTAACTAATGAATCAATTACTATGAGAATGGAATTGGCTTTAGATTAGGTAGGGGAATTACACTGCGAAAGTAGGTAGTTTCTAGCTACATGCTCTTTATTCAGGATTAGGAGGGAGTTATATTAATAATTACATATTAGATTTAGTGTTGCCCGTGGTGAAACCAAAAGTCCTAAGGAATTAATCCCTTCTTGATCACAACAACCCTAGTTAGATTTACTTTTTGTTCTTAGTTAATTAAACAACCAATCAACTCTTATTTTCAGCTTAGTTGATCAATCCTAATTAGTAATAGTCTTTAACCTCACAACTCCCTGTGTTCGATAACTCAAAACTCATAATCCCATATTACTTCAACACGTACACTTGTGTATTACACGCACATTATATGCATGTCAAGTTTTTAGCGCCGTTTCCAGGGAGTTGGCATGGTTAACACTATAAAAAAGTTAGGATCGACAACTCTAGGCCATTGTATTTATTTTCCTTTTTTATTTTTTTTCTTCCCAATTTTCATTACATAAAATTTTACTGTTAGTTTAGGCATTGTACATATTCATCTAAATATTTCTTTGTAGTTAGTCTTCTTTCATTTAAAAAAAAAGTAAAAAAAAACACATGACCCCTATTTATTCTGAGTGTGGAAATGCACATGTAGGTTATAGATGTCTGAGTCCACCTTCATTACATCATGAGAAAATCTCAAAGGAAATTCATCGTGAGTATATTAGGATTATGGTTCAATATGTTTTAAATCACAAAGGTCCTATTTCTAATGGAGGTTGGGGTAGAGTAGAGAAAATATAAGAAGTTGAGGTTGAGGATAAGGAATTAGAGAGTGAGGAGAACATACTGGAAGAATTTTTAGAATCACCTCTACCATGTCCTTCCATTGAGACCACACCCACACCCTCGAATCCTAGGATTGATTTTGAATATGATTGGGGATCTGATGAGGAATATGAGAAGGATGATGCAAATAAGGTGGATGCCAATTTTAATACATGTGTTTGGGATATGAGTGAAGGAGAGGAGGATCCAGAAGGTGCTTTATTTGATAATGATCTTAGAGAGGAGGAAGAGAGTGAGGAAGAGGATACTAAGAGTGAAAAGGTGGAGGAATTTCCCAGTATCCATCACATAATTCCTTCACCACAAGACCCATCTCTTCATTTCCTTATTGAGGATCCTATATGGGATATATAGCCAGATGATAATTTTGAAAGTTTTTGTGAGGATATTAATGAATGTTGGGGAATTGAATTATTAGAAGAGGAGGAGGCACACAAATTCACCTTTGACATAATCCCTCCGTTATGTGTAGATAGGAGTGATCCATTGGGGATGGTCATAGAAATTAAGGAGCGATCATCATTATACCTTTCCTCTCATCGCTACCTATTTCTACATGTTCTCCCATGTCAAGACTTGGTTGTGATTCATGTTCATGTACACTACAATAATAATTTACTTTTGAAATGGAATGTCAACCATGCATGATGGTATTCTGACTATTATTTGTTTTTTATCATTGTTGCAAGGAACCAAAAGTTTAGAAGGAAGAGGTGGAGAGAGATCCACCCTCCTCCACGACCACCTGATTATTGTTGATTGACATGTGTCCAGCCTAGGACTTAAACAAGGGAGCTTGTGGGAGACAACCCACCAATCAAGGACGCACTGATCGGTACCACCGACTTCACTGTCGGTAGTACTGAGTTCTCATCAGTGACATCTCACAAGCTGAGCAAGCATCGAGACTTCACCGAGATGGAGTGCTTATTGGAGGGCACGTCTTCATGTGGATCTCACCCACCCATCTTTTACCCAGATCCCATCTCACATATCGATACAGCCGTTCTATTTGTTTTCCTTTGCTTTTGACATTGCGGACAATGGCATATTCAAGCTTAGGGGGGAGGAATGGAACGGTGCTTCTATCTTAATCTCTTGCATTTTTACTTTTTATCATATATCTACATGTATTTGTTTTCAAAAAAATAGAGTTTCCATCTTTATTTTTAGGGTCCACTTCTATCTAGTGTAAGTGTGGACAAAATTTAAACTTTTAGTTAGGATTAGCCGCTCTTTGATGACGTGGGTCATTTTTTTTCAAAAATGTGCTTTTATGCTTTGCTCTTTAAGCTAAATTTGCTATGTTTAAGAGTACATAACTGTAGGAATTGTTTGGATTAGTCAGCTTGAAGACATATTGATTGAATGGAAAACCTAACTTAACCCTATGGCTTGTGTTATGACGATGATGTTTGAGTCCAAACCAACCAAACAGTAACATGATCTTTAATGTGAATTTTAGAAATAAACTCTAAGGTTACCCTGTTACATAAGTTGATAGAAGAGGGACATATCATGGTTGGGAAAGACATTGTCTCTTAGTCATGTGATCTCATCCACCTTCCATTCATCTTCATTCACCACCATAGGATGATCAAGTTTAATCCAAGTTATTTTCCTCTTGTATGCATTACATGGCATGATAGGAAGCATATAGTTAGTTCATTTTATCATGCATTAGAAAAAGGAAAAAATCATACAATCTCTTTTGAGCATTTGTAGTTTGCATAACAAAATCGCATATAGTTTCATTTGCATTGCATATTTCATAAGGTGTTACATATTTGTTATCTTCTACTATCTTATGTCATGAAAGAGTGTAAAAAAAAGTTGTATATCCTTACTCCTTCTCAAAAAAAAAAAAGCCAAAGCATAAACTGTTCATCTTGCTAAAAATAGGATAAGAAAAAAAAGTTATTGAAAAAGAAAAAGAAAAAATAGAAGAAAAGGAGGAAAATGATTTTAAGTTCAATGCCATATTCTCTCTAAGCAATAAATGAGGGGATTGTGATTGTTTTTATAAACACATTTCCACTTATATTCATCATTAGGATGAGACATCCATTACATGCATCATTCCACCAAAATAAAAAATAGTCATTAGAAGTCATACATTCACATTTTATCCATCATACAGGTGCATCATATTTTTACTTTTTGCATAAATAATTTGGATGATTCTTGTGAATCATATTTTCATAGTCACCCATCTTTTCCGCCCATTGCTATGCATGGTAGGCCACCATCATAATTAATCCCCTCATTCATATTTATTTGGGGATCTACTTCCAAGTAGTTTATTTAGGTAGATCAGAGCAATGTAGAGAGGGACATCACATGGTGCATCAAGCATGTGTCCTACTGGCCATGATATTAACTGCTTCATATTGATAGTGTTTTTCATTAATCTTATTGTGGACATCTATTATGAACATGATTGACCTCTTTAGAGTAGTTACTTATTCAGTGGTTGACAAGGATCGGTTTGGGACCGACTGGTGGAGGGCGATTAGAAAAAATAATTCATAGGTACCTGTCTTCTTGCTGACTTTTTAAAACAAATCCAAGAGTAGTGTTGCTCGAGGACGAGCAATATTCAAGTTTACGGGTGTGATGTATTCATAAATTGTTGTTATTTTGATATCTAATTTGGTTATTTTCTGTGTCATTTGTGCTTAATTAAATATATTTTTAATACATATTTTACCAAATTAGTAAAAATCACTTGTGCATAATTTCTTATATTTTTACATGTATTTTACATGCATTTTACATGTTTTAATTATTATAATAATTATTTGATTTTATTCATTGATTATTTTATTGTAGATAATTATTATTTACTAGAGAAAACTCGATAACATCCACTTGCAACTTGATGGTACCGACATGGCATCAGAGTATAAATATTTTTTGCTCCAGATTGAAAAGGAAAAGGACGTTTTACTGTGAAAAAGTCGATACCATCAACTTCCAACTCGATACCATCGACTCAGGCGATGCAGACCAAATTTTAATGTGTTAAATCTACCACATATTGTATTAAAAATTACATTTTAGGTTTCCTCCTGACCTAAACATGTACGAAGGCTATAAAAGACACCATTAGAACCAAAATTGAGAGATATATCACGGGGGGCGATACGGCAGCCGAATGGAAAGAGAAAAGTAGAGGAACCCTACATGAAAGACCTCGGAGGCGTTTGACGGCGGAAATGATGGCAAATTCTCTCCATCTTCTCCAGATCCACTATTTAACCCTTTCTCCAACTTACTGTATCTTGAAATTCATGTTTTACATCTTTTTGACTTACTGTGATACCATGTCATCTATTTTCGGATAAAAACCGTAATTCCTTAGGACCCGGGAGTAGCCCGAGTATGCATTGTGTCTGATTCTTATGAGTTAATATATATTTTCCTCTTAATTTTTTAATATGAATCAATGGAAATCGCATGTCCTTATTGTGTTTGATCACCACAATTAATGTATCAGATCTTTAATTACTGTTGAAAAGGGGATTAAGGGTTACAAATATAATGGTTCACCCGTTTATCGACGTCCTTTGGAAAAGGTGAGGCATAAATGGGAGGAGATTACCCATAGTTAAACCAAAAGCACCTAACTAATGAATCAATTACTATGAGAATGAAATTGGCTTTAGATTAGGTAGGGGAATTACACTGCAGAAGCAGGTAGTTTCTAGCTACAGGCTCTTTATTCAGGATTAGGAGGGAGTTATATTAATAATTACGGATTAGATTTAGTGTTGTCCGTGGTGAAACTAAAAGTCCTAAGGAATTCATCCCTTCTTGATCACAACAACCCTAGTTAGATTTACTTGTTGTTCTTAGTTAATTAAACAACCAATCAACACCCGGCCAGCACTAGCACAGGTGGTAGGCACGGTGCTCTCCTCCGGGGGAGACCCAGGTTCGAGCCACCTGTGGAGCATTGTATTTACCACCCGCCAGTTATCTGGGCTATGGCTGGGCAAAGGATGTGGGGGCAGTCAGTAATGGTTGTCATAATCCTTTAAACAACCAATCAACTCTTGTTTTCGGCTTAGCTAATCAATCCTAATTAGTAATAGTCTTTAACCTCACAACTCCCTGTATTTGATAACTCGGGACTCATAATCCCATATTACTTCGACACGTACACTTGCGTATTACACGCACGTTATATGTG
This sequence comes from Alisma plantago-aquatica, assembly GCA_963693085.1. NCBI lineage: Eukaryota > Viridiplantae > Streptophyta > Magnoliopsida > Alismatales > Alismataceae > Alisma > Alisma plantago-aquatica. Next base: position 1,083,608,390 of record OY856410.1, on the reverse strand, counting down.
TTTCAATATCTTATTATAGCATAAGGTTGTTTGGACTATGGTTCTAAGATCATAAAGTTTTTGATGATTTTGCTTTTGAACCTTCCAATAGTTAGGAAGACTCCTCTTATATGTCTTGATATTTGTTGTGTTGATAAAAGTGGATGAGATAATGATGTGAGCTCCTTATATCACATGAGGTGGATACTAAGGTAATGAATCCTAGTATCCCAGATGTATCAATAGTATGAGAAATATGTGAAGGTCAGAGATGTTTATTAAATGAACATTCCAAGTATTCATCTCCCATAGAGAGAGAGAGAGATAGAGACAGAGAGTTGATAATGATCCTATAAATGTTGTTTGGAAGGAAAAAACAAAAGTGACACTATAATGTTGTATATGGTTCAATGATAGCTGGGCAAGACCATTATCAACGATAGATGGTTTGTTGGTCAAAAGATATGTGATATCGTGTTCCTTTAAGATAAACCTATAATCAAATATCAACGCATAAGAGTTAGATTGGATGACATAATTCACATGACCATGATGAGTTTAGAGTTATGTCCTTTAGACCAACCAATGTGCAAATAGAATTTATGAATAGGAGGAACATAGTGTTCCAGTCATGTCATACAAGTTATATCAAGCTTTGAATGATGACATGTCAAAGTATTGCAAATATGGTCAAAAATATGATCAATATCTTCAAAAACCTTAGGGTTTCCGAAGCAGCAATAGCTATGAGACAAGTTGAACAAGAGTGAGATGGGGTTGATTAAATGTCTTTATGGGATCATGATATGTCTTCTAAGTAGGATGTGTAAATCCTAGTAAGGTGAAGATAGTGTTGTTGTTTCATCGCTAACAAGGTTGACTAGGAATGATGTTTCTTTGTATGGAATGACAGGTGCCAGCGTCACCATTTCTTTTGATGCTGAAAAAGAACTGACAAGTGTTCCAGTGTTAGTGTATCTAGAAAAAAAAGGATGGTTACATCACCTTTTTTTTATGCTTCAAGGAATGCTATGGGACACATGCCATGATTGGTAAAATTCTAGAAATAATAAATTTTGAGTAATGTGTTGATACAATAGATATAATTTTAGGATGATAGCTAGAATTTAAAGTTGAACATTACTACTGGAGTTGTATATAAGACACAATAAGTTTCTACATTCCATATTGAGAATGTCTTCTTAGGTGGGGTTTTGTGCTGACCCAAGATGATATATGTATGAATGATGTGAAATCACCATGATATGCAAGTAACCATGTGGAGGTAATAGGATGAGGTGCAAAGTAAGTACCCATCTTTGTTTACCTTGGAATTTGGGGGCGAAATCACTGTTAAGGGTTTATAGTTGTAAGGCCCCTAAACATGCTTAATGAGTTGAATAAGCATAATTATCATAATTTAATTCTTATAACCCTAATATAACCTTGTGATATACTTTTAAATCATAATAGAAGCTTAAGTTTCAAATTTGGTCACTGTTTGAGCAAGTTATGCAATTTTATGCACATTTTGGACATTTTTACAATTTACCCAATTTAGAGGTTTTCTTTGAAATTTATCACCTAAATTATGTTCCTTGGATATTCTCTCATAATTATTGAGCTTTTTGAGCCATGGGGAGCCTATTTAAACCTTGGTTTGATGGTGTTTTCCTCAAGGGTATTTTAGGGTTTACCCCTTCATGGATGAGCTACCTTTAGTAGCTATCAACTAATGAATTATTTGTTTTTTCTTGTAAATTCAAGAAACGAGGGATAAGCATGTCTCTATGGATGGTGGGGGATCTTATTGTGTGTGTGCTTGTATATTCTTAATAGTTTAAGGCCATGGACACTTGGAAAGATACTAGAACTTCAACTTCTTCTTTTTATTTATCTTAAAGTTTCATATACTTATCCTTAAGCACCAAAACGAGCCATTTGCTCTCCAACACTTCCCTCCTTCTATGAACCTCGTTCTCCCTCTTTTCTTATATGAATTTCCTATACAAGAAAGAAGAAAGAGGGGATCTTCTTGGAAAAAGAATCTAGGGTTGCAATTGACTTCCTTTTAGGGTTTGAAAAGATTTCTTCTAGTGATCTTGACCTAAAAGAGTAATAATCCCCTTATTTCCTCCATTTATTTATTTATCATCCTCCAGGTCGAAACCTTGTTGTTCCATGGTATAAATTGCTCTAAAGCTCTAAAACCCTACCTTTCTTGCTCCTTATGCTTAGGATTTGCTCATTTGATGAAGAAAGGTGCTAGATGGACGAGTTCACAGCTTATGCTTGGATTTCCTACCATAACTTCTTGTGTTTTCTTCTGTTTGGTAGTTTATCTTCTAATTATATGCATGTTTAATAACTTGATCCACATTTATTTCATACCATAAGCTTTCTAGCTCGTGTTCTTTTTTGAAAATGATGATCCATGCACTAAAAAGCTATGCTTGACTTGGTTTTCAATTTTTATAATGTTCCCTATTATGATTTCAGTTCTATATGAACATGTGATCATGTGTAAATTATTCCTAAGGAATAATATTACTTCGATCAGGTGGTTTGACAACCTATGGTGCTAAGAACCTATCAACTAATGGCTAATTTTAGGGTTTAAAGTTGATTTCTTCTATAAACACATGACTCGATGGTGGTACCATTGCAACAATCGATGGTGTTGTCTTCATGATAACTTATAGTGGTGACCAAGGGTGTCAACTTACATTCACCCCTTCGGTCAAGTTTTGGATCAATTAGAAGTTTAATGACCAACCATTAAGTACCCTACTGATGTTATCAATCAATGATGACATTAGATTAATATTTGATGTTGATTAATGAATATAGTGTTGATCTAACAACCTATGGTGACTTAATGGTCACTAATGATGGTAGATCAAGTATCTAAAACCTATCGTGAGTTAATCATATAGTTGTAGCATCAATTAAGCCTTAGACCAATGGTTTATTGGGTCACTTGATGCAATGGTCGGACCTATACTGTAATTGATGGTTTTAACACATGAACTTGACCCAATGGTCGAGATCTAATGTTTATTCCTCCAATAAAGTGGGATGATGTATAATGTAATATGTTGGTCCTAATAATGTGATTTAAATGGTTTCCTTTATATGATCAACTTAAGGAGCTTACTTGTTGACAATGGATGGCTTGTTTTAAATGAACAGTCAATTGTGGGTTTTACCCTACTCTCAATGGAACTTTTTGTGTTGTTAATCAAGGAATTTCTTGGGTTAGATGGTGACTCTTTCTAGAGAACAAATCAAGGACTTCATAGGTGATTTATTTAAGGTGTTTACTTATGTAAACAACCAATGGTCTTACCTCTTAAACATCTAATGGTTCTAGGTGACATTGTGGTATGGTGATATGGGTTGAATGATGATGGAACAAATGGAGGGTTACCCTTAATAAGGTAGTCTTACCTATTCACTCATATGAATAGAAGGGATGATAACCATATTGTGTTGATATGTAACCCTAATGAGGTATAGCTAGTTATATTGAGCTTTAATATAACTACATAATGGTGATTGGGTATGAATAGTCCTTGAATGATTAATACAATCATGGAGTACTCTTTTATTGTTGTTTAAACCCAAGTATGCTATAACTCAATGGTTACACCTTGATTTATGTGTGGGTTCATACTTGAGAATAGTATGGAATGTGATGGTGATGCTTCACCTTATGCATCCATGATCCAATGGGGATGTCGTGAGTTAGGATTTGGGTATAAGTGCTAATTAGTAACATTATATAATTTATCTTTTTGAACCTAACTCTAATGCAAATAGATAAAGATGAGTATTCATGTTTAGCATTCCTATATGATGGAATGATGATGAAATAACCTCCTTAATATGGTCATAACCTCAATATGTTAATTGGTGGTTAGCATAGCCACATGGTTGATACTTTCTTATGCTAAACATGTGCATTATGAATATGATGAAGGTTAATCATATCTAGATTCCTTGCATGTTGATGTAATAAAGGAATGTTTTTATGTTAATATAACCCTGCTATGATTGTTTATGAATATCTCCTAGCTCATTAATGCAATATTGTGTTGATCTGGTGTATTATATGTAAGTGATGTTGTTGAGCCTTTCTATAAGGCATGGAATGATAATGATGATCTTACAGGGAATAGTATGATGGTCTTGATGACCTTTGGGCAGGGTTGAGCCATGAATGAGGTGTAATCCTCTTGTGTTGATAAGGGTTGATACCATGTGATATTGTGAAAAGGATTTATATCATGTGATAGTATGATGGTCTTAATGACCTTTGGGCATGGTTGATCCCTGAATGAAGTGTAATCCTCTTATGTTGATAAGGGTTGATATCCTGTGATATTGTGAAAAGGATTTATATCTTGTGAAAGTATGATGACTAGGAGTCCGACTCTTCCTAGATCTTGTATGGCACTAATTTCAACTTAGCAGTGGTCTGTTGGATTTTGAGTGGTATCCTCAATTTTCTCAAGGCATAATAAAAGATGTGAGACAGCCATGTAGCATATCTATTTAGGGTTATACACAACGCTTCATATTGGATGAAAACCCTTGTTTGCTTTCTTTTCACTGAGATTATGTATAGTACAATAAGAGATAATAGTTATGCTTATGATACAGTTATGCTCATGTTGTAAACATACTTATGTTGTCAAATATATTGACATTGATGGTTAAGATGTTGCTTCTAGCTATGTTTAATATTGCTACCCATGCTTATGTAATTAGAAATTCTTATACTGTCAATCATGCCTATGTAGTTCATTGTGTTATGATGTTAGTTCTACTTATGATATATATCCGTTCCCTTTGTTTGAGATGCCAATATTATTTGCCATGTTATGTTACTAGACATATTCATGATGTCAGGGATATTTATAATAGTTAGATTAATGATAATGATTGTTATTAGATGCAATTAGAAATTCTTATACTGTCAATCATGCTTATAATAGTCAGATTAATGATAATGATTGTTATTAGATGTAATAAGGGTTGCTTATACAATTAGCAAGGAATATGATGATAGTCAGATTAATGATAATGATTGTTATTAGATGCAATTTGATGATATTGGAGTAGATATCTATCCAAAGAAATGGGTGTATTTGTTATCTATATATGCATTGATGATCATACTTATTGATAAGATGATTTGCTTAATCTGTTTAGTATACTTGAACTGTTCAATTGATTATTAAATACTCCAACTACTTAGTTATCTACTATTTAAAATGTTGTAATCAATAAGCGTTGTTGGAGGTTATATCTCTTGCTGGGACATGAGTCTCACCCTTGTGGTTCACCACATCTTTTTAGGTAATTGGAAGTGACGAAACAAACATGTGGCAGCAAAGAGGAGCTATAGTAATGAATCTTTAAGAAAGTTGATTAGATGTCTAGTGTGTCCTAGAGTCATCCCTGTACTCTCAGGTCCAGGCAGGAAAGTTTGTATATGGTATTTCAAATGAATCAAACTTTTGTTAGCATATTCATGCTTGTTTTTGTGGCATATATGAATATTGTTTTCCTATGTATATATGTTGAGGCTTAGATGATAGAATAATTTGTATCAAATTCTTGTCATAGTATCGATATAAGAAAGATGTTTGGGCTCATATGCAAATATTTCTAAGCGGGTGTTGATGTTGAAATCAGTTTTAATTTACCCATATTTTTGGATATGTGATTAATTGGTGATCGATTATGTTTTATGTTTTGAGTAATCTCATTTAGTGTAATGGGTTCTCACATCCAGGTACAACAACATTGCTCTCAACAACATGGTTTTCATGTTCCTCAAACATCTTTTCTTCTCTTATCCATCTTCTACATAAGAAGAAGTTCCCATAAGATATACAGGAGGACACTAAATAGACACAAACCCTAGTCCTATGTCCTTGTAGAATCAGAGAACCTAAATCTCTGATACCAACTAAATTGTGATGCCCATCACCACACAAAAGTGAGATAACTCAAAGCAAAGTGCAGAATTATCACTAACCATCTAGACTACCAAAATACACGATAAATTAAAACCAATTTCACGTAAGCACAAGCATAGAAACTTATTACATCTGAGTCAATAAACATTGTCACCTGTATTATATAACATGCCACAAGATATCACATAGCATTGTTCATTGGATAACATGCCATAACCTATTACATATAATCACATGTTCACATATACATGCCATATCTATACAACCATGGCATACTGCTAAAAACCTCGTATCAGTGTAGAAAAGCCACTGAAACCTCCCTGAGGACCTGAGTGTGCAGGGACGACACATAGGACTCTACTACCAAAAGACCAGTAGCATACCCAACCTTCAATAGCTATTGCTCTCCATTATGCTCTTCGTCGACTGCACAATCTCTACTTCATTGTGCACGACTACCTAAAAGATGTGGAAAACCCACAGGGTGATGCCCATGTCTCAGCGGGAGATATAACTCTCTGTCAACAACTATTATAACATGAATATAAGTTATTGAAGAGTAGAAAGTAAAGCTATTAACAAGATTGGAAAATTTAGCTAAATGAGCATTAAAAACTAATAGCACTATTTAAGCAGTACATGCATCCACAACAAAGTAGTAGAACATCATATAATTTGAGAAAGAATGTAAAGAACATGTATATCCTTTATCAACTAAATAGTACAAGAAAATAAGGCAAAGGGTCATCCAATGTTATTTGTTTTTAACCCTATGCATATATGCTACATGATTGTGTTACATCTTTTATTAATGTCCTGAGGCTTTGAGTTGTACCACCGAAATCCAACTGACCACTACAAAGTCAAAATTTGTGCCATATAAGGTCTATGGAAGAGCCAGAATATATGACCACTGCAACACATCTAGGTTAGTATGAGAGGACACCACAGACATACCAGTCAACTTCTAACAGCGATATATAGTCAAGATAAAAACACCTAGCCTGCCTTGGTACAAGTCACGACACTAGAGAATAAGCTCACACATGGATGCAAGGATATCCACTCAACTTGTGCCCCAACATACTCAACAATATGCAGTCTGAGCCTCCCCTAGGAGTTACTTGTTTCACCATCCAACAATAAAACTGACACTGGAATGGATCTATTTCTCGAGGAAACTACATGATTAGGGTCTAACTTTATTAGTTATGCCAATTTGGTGAATTAAGGCTTCATCATGAACGTGGACATACAAAACCCTATTTCAATCTAGCAAGGATAATTGTATAACAACTTTATAAGATATGAAAAGTATAAAGTATGAATTTGTCACATCATCACATGATACTTATATCACTTCCATTCATAAGGCCATGCCCAATATCACATCACTAGTGGATATAAATCCCTCAATCACATATCTAGAGTGTTTCACCTTAAAATAGGCATAAAGCATCAACAATGCTCATAATACCACCTTGTATTATATAAGGATCACCATAGCATTCACACATCCACGATATTAATTTCACCTACAAAGTTAGCATTACACAAGTACAAGAGAGAAAACACAATCACATGATAATAACTTTAAGCAAAACGAGAAAATACATCACATATCTCAAGATTAGGGTTAGGGTTTCATGTGTATCCAAATAGGGTTTCATTTTATCATTCAATCACCAAACCCTAGTTTCACCACCTCCCACATGTTTTGAGTGAATTAGGGTTAAGCACTATTAATATGATTAATCATTGAACCTTACATCATCATGTATAGACCAACTACCAAGTGTTGTGATTGATTGGATGATAGGTGTAGTGACCTACATGAGTGTATGTGTATGTAGAGACCATAAGTGTAGAGACCGTAGGTGTTGTGACCGACTTAGGATTGGCATATGTTGCCACCTCTAGGTTGCGTGTAGCGGTCAAAGGCATTATGTTGGAATCGCTAGAGGGCATGTGTATCAACCATAGAGGTATATCAAGAGGTGTAGAGACCTCAAGTCAGACACACAACCAATCTCAAAATATAAACAAATCATGGTCAAAATAGAAGATCAACATCAAGAAAACCAAGCATCAACTAAGTGGAAAAGTCCACATAGAAAAATCCATCTAAACCCTAGAATATGTGTCATGGAAAGTCACCATAAAGACCATGATTACAAAGATGATAATAAAGTTTCTCAAGCATATAAACAAACCAAAACCTCCTATAATATAAGGTATACAAACCATATACAAAACAATACAGTTCCACAATGAAAGTGCAAAAAGAAAAACATACATTCCATATTCACCACCGAAATCACGTGCAAGAAATTAGGGTTTAGGAGTAGAAGCAATCCACATGTGATTATCACCAAAACATAAACCTAGATCATGATAATTCCATCTAGAACACTAGGGTTACATTTTAAAGATGAGACGACAACATGCATGTAAGAACATAGTGCAATAATAGTGAGGGAAAAGAGTTATATAACCTGCCTTATGTAGAGGATCAAGCTCCAAGACCACGATCTCGAAGAGAGAATATGAAACTCCAACCAAGATCCCCTTCATCCACAATATCGCGTCAAGAAGGAGAAAACATACCAAGGTCAAAAGAGGTCTCAAGATGAAGAAAAACACAAGCCCTAGGCTGAAAAAGAAAGAATAATGAAGAAATAAGGAAGCTTCTTTCCACATTAGTACCATCATGGTTGAACCATAGTCTCTGACCTTTGTGAAGAGAAGATCCTCAAGATATCCACCATGGTCAAGCCATAGTCTTAGAGATAAGAAAAGATAAGAAGGTAGGGTAGATATCCAAAAGAAAATATGACCAAGGAGACATAACAACTTACCAGGAAAGAAGATCACCAAAGATTACCACATGGAAGTTGATCAAGCTCAAGGTCACCACATGCAAGGTTGGTCTATTACCAAAGCTCCAAGATCAGTCCTTTTTTTGCTCCACAAAGATCCAACAATGAATACAAGGGAGAAGAGAAAGATTAGAGCCGAAAAGGATGCTTGCATGAAGAGGAGAGGGGTTATATACACAAGGTAGGAGGGAAGTAAGGGGGTTATGAGGTGTCAACACAGGAGAGCATCAAAATGACACTTGTTCATCAAGAAAACAGACATGAAACCACAAAACACATGCATGAATCAAAGGGTGATACAATCTAGGAAGTGTAGTGACCATCTAGGTCACTAAAAACCCTTGTTGTGATCAAAGCACACCATGCACATGTAGCGACTGCAACACTAGGTCACCCATACCACAACATGGTCGAAACACTCTTCAAGAGAACACATCCTAGCGACCAAACCTCAACTAGGGCATCAAAATTGAAACAAACCACACCTAGGATAAGTGTTGCAGTTGCAACACTCACTAAGTGAGGTGTTGTGGCTGCAACACTTCATAAACTGAAACATGGTCGATACACATCAACAAGGCAAACCTTAGAAACCCTAATCTCACCAAGTGATGTCACATCATCAATCAAGGTCCAAGAAAAGCACCTGTATGTTCTCTTCTCTCTATAATGATGCCAAGACATAGAGGGCACGCTCTACATGTAACAAATTGCAATCTAAACCCTCAACATGGGTAAATTGCAACTTAGTCTAAAACAAGCAGACATTGCTCAATTATCATCCAAAGATGATCAAATTGAAAGAAGAAGCTTGTCTCATGTTATAAAAGCATATCAAAGGATTATACTAAGGTTCTAAGCATCTAAAGTAAAGAAAACAAGGTTAGCCCAAAAGTTGGGTTAGGGGTCTATAGTTGTATGCCACTAGGAGGACACTGCCAACCGTTATCCCTGGTGTTGCACCAAGAGGATGGTGGAGACGACTATTCAAGTGTTGCTGATGAAGGAGTGAATTGCTGCCTGTGGAAGTACCATGATGCTAATACAAGGGTGATGTTACTGGACTTATTCCAGGACCAGGTATAACCTTGCAATCTTTCCTTCCTACATACATTGTTCTTGACGCGATCTTACTATCTAGGGGAATTGGGCTTTCAATTTGTATTTCTACTGTCTTATCTATCATCCTAATTTCCCTATAGTGGTATCAGATCCATGTAAGTTTACTATGTATCTGGATATAATTCGATATGATCAGATTTATTTTATTGTATACATTGTGAATATTAAAATAGTTAATGTATATATCTAATTAACTACCACATACATTCCACAATATATATATATATATATATGTGTGTGTGTGTGTGTGTGTGTGTGTGTGTATGCAATTTACACGTGGTCCCCTAAAAGTTGATTTTGATGGTGGATGTGAAGCATGGTTATGGCCAACAACCCTAGATATGTGTGTACATGGATGTGGTTGTTTATTCATGTTGTTACTTGGTCTGTGTACCGAGCCTCTCTCTCCTTTCCAAATTTAAATTAATACTCTTCTTCCTATTTCCCCTCAAATGTAATTCGAGTTCCCTTATACAATGTCATAAGAAATAGGATAGTTTCAATTTATGTTTTGTTGTGAGAAGACGTTCTGCACCAGATGAATCGAGCTGCTCGTGACATGAACAGATCGATAAGAGAACTGAGGAATATAGACAATAGGATGATGATCCAATTGACTAGTGATCCAACCGATCGGCTGGAGGAGTCCAGTCATCACTTGAACCTGAAGACTATATGACCATTTCAGGAGCCTAACTGAGTGACCAGGAGGCGAGCTGAAAGGTTCAAGAGTTGAACCGATCAACCAAGATTGGTTCGAGCACATATCTTCATCAACAATAGGTTGCATATGATGTGGGACCTAGGTGGTATTAATCCCTTGGGTCTCCAAGGAATTACAATAGTATGGCCATAACCACCACTTTTGTGTTTTATTTAGTGTATGTTCTTATTTGTGGTTATATCATGTATGTGATACGTACTATAAGTATGTGGTGATTGGATATGTATATGTATTTATATATAAAATCCCTCAATAAATATTTTATAAATGCTTTTCATAAGTAGCACACATGCAAAACCTGATCTACCAAGCATAGGTTATGACAAAGGGTGGTGCGTTGTCTATCTCATGGAAGTGTGATGGTAGATATGTAGATCTGCCAAAGTAGGGTGCATATTCTATCGTGTTGGCTTTTGGGTCAGGCTTACCTAGGTGATCTTAATGTGATTAAGCACCAACAAGCATAAATATGGTCAATTACAAAGAGTTGTGCACACCATCTATTCAAGACTTGCATGAGATGCAATTGACAAACATTGTCTACCTAAATATTCAAGTTGTGGGCGATCAGCCAAAACTGACTCATGGTTTGATGAAATATCGATCTTGGCTCACTAGAAGATTGTATGTTGCAATATTCTGAATTGGTACATGTGAGTTATCAATTTGAACAAAATAGTGGAAGCGATAATTAATTAAATCCCTAATTAATATCATTAACTTATCAAATCAAACAAATAAAAAATGTTTTGAAAAGTAGTAAATTTTCTTTTGTAGACAAACACAAACATGTTATTATTGTAATCAGTCCCTGAGAAGGACAAAACTAAATGAGATTGACTTCCACGTATGGTTAAGGATTTTGAGAAGTGTTCTCAATCATGAGAGAAAGATCTATGTCCTTGAAAGACCAGAGCCAAAGAAACCAACTCGAAAATGCACCTAAGGCTAAATGGATGCTTGCTTAAGCATGTCAATGATGTTGCAGACATCAAAGACCTTATTCTATGATGTATGAACTATGAGTTGCATTAACAACATAAAAACATGGACATTATTGATATGGTAACACATCTTAAAAATAATGTAAAGCAAGTAAGGTATAATGTCTACAAAGTGTTGTTTGAGTACAAACTGACAGTGGGAGATCCAGTAGAACCCCATGTATTCATTATGATTGGCATATGGAAAGACTGGGACTTCTTTTAGGTCAAGAGTTAACCAAATATATGAATGTAAAAATCATTGTATGAATCATACAACAGTTTATCAAGTGTTACTACTTGAGTAACTTGGCTAAACCGTTGTCAGAACTATTTGGCATGTTGACGGAAAAGTTAGAAGGAAAGAAGGACAAATATGTAATGGTGATTAGAAGAATTGAGTCTAAGGAAAAAAGAATGGCCAAGAAGAGTTTTGAGGCTAAGTTGAATTCCATGTCTTCTTCACTCAATATATGGAGAAGGGTAAGTGAAAAAGGAATTTATCTTTTTCACTTAAAGGAACATAGGAAGAAGAAAGAGATAGAGATCTCTACTTTAGGACCGAATGAGAAGTAAGCTAGAACTATAGGGAGAAAGAGTTGTTTCCACTACAATTGGAAGTTGTCATTCATGGGAACATAATAGAATTAGTGATTTGTTATTATGTACCTACCAATTGATGAAAACATCATGTATATTGTATGGACAAGAATTGATTTTTTATGTCGATGCATTATGTCTCATATACTCAATAGTTATAAGACAAATGTGTATGACACATATATTGAATGACTCAATAACTCAAACAAAGAATAGCTATAGCAGTGTTATGTAAACAAGAATTGCATTTCTAGAATACATAATGGTTGTTATCTGGACTCTTTTGGTTATTGAACCAATAGAGACATGCAAGTCATATTTATTGGGCTATATGACAACATCATCTTCACTAGATGTGGTGGGAGAGTGACTATTCCATTAGGGATCATAAATACTGATGTATATAGACTTTTTTGGAACAAATGCTAAAGGTAGTTACATGTACCTCATAATATTTACTGATTCTATCAGTAGATATGGAAGTTTGTATTTAATAAAAGATAGGTATGGATATCTTGAAGTGTTTAAGGAGATTGTTAATGAAGTATGTAACTAACTTGGAAAAGTATGAAAGATAATTCAATGTTGTTGATGTTGAAATATTTCGAAACCAAGAGTTTGATAACCTTCTGAGAGGTCATGATGAGCTCCACCTAAAACACAATGAAAGTGTAATTAAAGAGCAAAGTGTATTAAAGAGCATATCAGAAAGAAGGAATCACAGCTTGTTAAGTCATGGTGTGATTATCAATAAATTTAGCTAACTTTAAATTTCTTTTGGGCACATGCTTTACACTAAAACAATGTACCATCTAAAGTGGTTCAAAAGACACCATATGAGATATGGATTGAGAGGTATCATGATATGTCTTCTATAATGATTAGGATTGAAAGATTATGTAAGAAAATAGTTTCTTAAAAGTGTTATCTACAAATCACATAAATGTAGTTTTGTTAAAATACTACTCTTTATCCCAATCCAACAACAAAGTTGTTTGTTGATTTGGATGGTTGTATTCCTGAAGAGGAACTTAGTTCAAAAGGAATCATTGGGAGTAAAATTAGAACTCAAAATGTTTGAGACAAAAAAAAATTGAACCTAAATAGGTACAATAGGAACAAGGAGAATCATAAGCTATTGTGGAATGTCCATTTCCTTTTGTAACACAAACTACTCATAGTTCTACTAGAAAATACCTTAAGTTTGAAATTTTATGACATATTATGGCTCAAAAAAGCGGTGAGTTGGTCATATATGATGAATCAACATCCTACCTAGAATCTATTAAGGGACCAAAATTTAAATCATGGCTTGAGGCCATAAGATCCAAGATGGAGTCCATGTAAACCAACTAGGTATGACCTTGGTGGATCCACCTAAAGGGGTAAAACCCATAGGGTGCATTTGGGTCATTGAGAGGACCAACATGGAAGGCTAGATTGGTTGCACAAAGTTTTAAACAAGTTCAAGGTTTTGAACACGATGAAGTCTGTCTCCAGTTACCATGGTTAAATCCATCAGGATCATGCTTGCAATTGTAGCGTAGTATGACTGTGACATTTGGCATATGGATGTAAAAACCTCATTTGTTAACTGGAATAATTATAAGGGTGTGTATGTTACATAGCCTAAAGGTTTTATAAATCAAATAGTGCAAATAAAGTTTGTAAACTACAAAGGTCAATCTTTGGATTGAAGCAAGTGTCTGAGATCTAGAATCTTTTATTTGACAAGACAATCAAAGAGTTTGACTGAGTCAAAATAAAGATGGAATATGTAATCATAAAAGATTTAGTGGGAGCATATTTATATTTCACATAATGATGGGGAATACCATCCTTGTCCTAAAATATCAAAACTTGACAAGGAAAGTACCTTCTCTGAAAGGGTTTAGGCGAAGCATCATATGTGATAGGAATTGAGATCTATAGAGATAGATCTAGAAAGCTACTTGACATGAGAAAGAGCACATACATTGGCAAGATGTTGAAGGGGTTTAGCATGCAAGACTCAATGAGAGAAAACTTGTCCATGTTCCATGGAGTTAGTCTCTCAGGAGCCTAGTGTCCCACTTCTTGTGAAGAACGAGAACACATGGATAGATGCCATATGCATTCACAATTGGATGTATCATGTCTGCAATGTTATGTACTTATCCCATTATGCCATATGTATTGAACATGACGATAGGATATCCAGTCATCTTGTATTTATTGGACATGATCAGAGGATATATATATCTATCTAGAAATCTTGTATGTATTGGACATGACGAGGGGGTATCTGTCAGGTTCCACTAAAGGTTATTGGACTACCATAAAGAACATCTCTAAATACTTATGAAGCACTAAAAGTGTAAGGAGTGGTATCCCAGAGGGAATCTACTCCCTACTAAAATAAAAAGGCATCATCACATATAACAAAACACCATCATTTGTTTTTTGCAAAAGGGATGATAACCAATTCATTCAACATGTATGTATCATAACACCAAAAGTAGCATCAGAATTTATATAGTATCTAACCATTACAAGCTTGTTATCATCACTAGCCTTCACCACACAGGGTGAGATAAAAGAAAAACTAACTAGACATAGGATTAGCTGAGGATCACCTAACTACTTCAAGAAAGTCTCCCACAAGGTTTTAGTTAAACTTGATGAGGTCCTGGTCCAACTTGGATGTCTCCTCCTTGACATATGCCTGGGGTTTGAATCATACCCCACAAAAGAAAAAGAGAATATGACATTAAAAAAAAGTTGGTATGTGCATACTAAAATGAAATTGAGCAACATATGGGTTAAATGTCATCAAGTAAACAATGCTTCTCATTGAAGAGTAAAGGACCACCCAAGTGGGTATCAAGAGAAATGAATAGAAAACATATAATAACAAAATAATACTTGCCATAAATAAAACAATAAAGTTGTGCCACACAAGCATGTATCATGAAATTATGGCACACAACCCTTCAGTAATAACATCAACCTACATGCATGTGAGATAAGCATAGCACTAGAGAAATATAAAGACAATGGCGGTCAAGCCTCACAAACTTGAAATGTGATAGAGAATGACGTACTACCAAACTCCCAATATATGTAAAGGTTGGACAAGCCTCACAAACTTGAAACCCAGATATGGAGAACACAACCTCCATCCCAAAACATAATAACATGGGCACACAACCGAAAAACCAATGTACTTACACTACTCTAGGACTGCTGAATCATGTAACATGCTTCATGTAGAGGCAAGTATAAAGTATAGTCATTATAAACAAGATTTCCATCACATATATGGACAATATAAAAAACCACCACATAAGTGGCAAAATTAGGGTTTCTTCAAGAACAATGCATAAGTTGGAGTCAAAAGAAAGTCCAACAAATAAGGTTGATCATAACATCAGAGTAAACACAAATGACATGAAATCATATTCTAAAAAGAAAGAGATATTGTGTAGGCTATTGTCCATAGGGCCAAGAGAAACATAAAAATAGGTTAATTGCTCAAAATGAATAATAGGGGATGCAAACATACCTTAACTTGAGTGTTACATCAGAGATCAAGAGGAAGATGAAGAGGAAGAGGAAGAGGCCATCTTACTGCAATAGCGTATTGCCATCACAATCTTGGGACAAAATCACAAGAGAGGGGTCAAGGAAGCAATCCAAGTTGTTCGTTGTGTGCATGGACATAGTCAATAGGGTGTGTGTGTGTGAGAGTGTGTGTGTATATATATATATATATATATATATATATATATATATATATATATATATATATATATATATATATATATATATATATATATATATAGAGAGAGAGAGAGGGGGGGGTTTGGTTGTGATCAAACTTCCTTTATAATTTAATTTCACATTGTGTTGAAAGAAACTCAAGTATACTTGGTTTGACCATTCAAACAACTTTTTGGTCAAGGCATATGTTCCACAATGTAACTAGTTCTTTACATGAAAATATATTCTTTTTAAAAACAAGACTTCTCCACCACAATAAAAGTCTTATATCTCCTAAAATAATTCCTTGGTGTAATTAATATATCAATATTCCATACCATCTTTGTACATTATGTCTGCCACTAACCTACTACTAAATTAAATTGACACCTTTAAAACAACATTATACACCTCAATACTTTCTTTTTTGAAATATTATAACCTTGAAAACCCATAACTCTCAAAGTTATGAAATGTTAACCAAATTTTGTTTAATATGTAATACTTATATGTCTCTCTCTCTATTTGGAAAAGAGAAAAAAAATAAAAGATTTGGAGGTCTACATAATTCTCCTAACAAAATATATGTAAAATATCATAATTGTCATTAAGATTCACCATACCATCAAAACATCATTATAATTTCCAAAATAAATTCTTGTCTACCAAATTTGCACTTCTCATTAAATAAAATAACAAAATGCTTCATTAAGACTTTATTTTCTCGTGAACACTTTAAAACATATTTCAAATCACATCGTCCATTTATCATGATTTCAAACACAATTTATAAACCATATCTCCAAAATGGTGAATCATTAATTTCTCCAAAATTTATCAAAATCCCAATTGTAATCAAAGTCTAGGTTTAAAATTTCACCTTATTTGGACAGAGGAATCCCATGATGTGAAAGCTTTATTGTTTCACCAAAATAATGTAAATGATTTGAACCATTAAATTTAGTTCCACTATAGTTCTTGTATGATTTTTTTGAACCATAAAACAAACTCTTATTGTTCTAACATTTTATACCACACTTCAATAGCTTCATAGCAACTCTTCCACAAATTTACATCAAAAAAATAAATTCATTTATCCATCTTACTAAAATATCTCCAAAAACTATTATTTTTGGCACATGAATTTTAGAATTATTCAAACAATCTCCAAAAATTCTATAATCTTAACCATAGAACGAATAAATGATTATAAGCTTCATGGCAAAGTTTGGGATCATTTTCGTACAAAAAAAACCTTAAAGTCATATATACGAAATTATAAAACATTGAAAACTGAGTTTGTCACACCTAAACATGAGGACATGATTCTACATTAATTTTCCCTTTTGGAATTATTTAACATTCTATTTAATATTTTGGCCTTAAAGGTATCTTCTCTCTCCTAAATTACACTAGAATATTTAAGATTGTCCAAAACACAGGCTAAACTTGGTATGTGGATTTCAAATTTGAGGTATATTTTCTCTTTTTGGGACTTTTAGTAATTTATTTAATACCTTTGCCTTCTATCCTATTTTCTTTTCCAAATAGAATTAAGATAGTTATTATTATGCAAATAATGTGAAACTGCACTCCCAAGGCAATAAGCATACAAGAAACACGTTTTCACTATAATAAATTTATTTGATATTTCTTTTTATGAGTTATGGTACCATTAGTAATTTTGACACATTACCTTTTTATTTAACAAAACATCTAATCAACACTTACTTAATTTAGTCTTATTAATGTCATCTTGTTAAAAAAATGAGTTATATATATATATATATATATATATATATAGTATGAACAAAAAATCACCTTTTATAAAGTTAACATCTTTAGTTTATTTATTCCACTTTAATTAAATTATAAGACAATATTAATATGAAATCACCATTGCTACTCCAAAGCAAATTATTCATTTTTTATTCAATCATCATGTTTAGTAAAGAAGATATGTGTAACATATTTCATGATTTTGTTTACAATGTTGGCACATATATAATTCATTATATAAATGTGTTCTAATATTTAACTTGTTTGGTCAAATATAAGGAACTATCCTCACCAACTTTCTAATCATGGGATAGGGTGGGATTCTAAGTTCTGGTTCGTTACAACACTTCACCTCTTTAAATGGTTTCGTCCTCAAAATCTAATCATCTCAACATCATTAATCACCTATTCTCCACCTGTTTAAAAGGTTTACCTAATAAGTCAAATTAAGAAACTCTTATAGGTATTAGGGTTACATATTCATCTTTTAGTTGTAAATATTTTAATTTTTCCATAGGTCATCCATCCAACTAAAAGGCCATAGCTTCCTAGGGTTGAACTCCATGTCATTGTTTTTCTAATTTTTACAACCCTAAGGTTCTCATGAACATCCAAAAAGTCACCAGTTACAAAGGGTAGGTTGATAACTGAACCTTATATCACAAAACATATCTTCCTATTCATCACTTCATGCATAAACTAGGGTCTAGGGTAACCATCCTAAGGGAGACAAGATTGAAATAGTTAGATAACTGATAGCCACATGCTATGATACCATATTGTAAGGAGTGGGATCCCATAAGGGATCCACTCCCTACTAAAATAAAAAGGAACCATCCCATATAACAAAACACCTTCATAATTATTTTTGCAAAAGGGATGATAATCAATTCAATCAACATATATTATCATAACACCAAAAGTAGCAATGGAATTTTTACAATATCTAACCATTACAAGCTTGTTATCATCACTAGCCACCATGTAGAGTGAGATAAAATAAAAACTAACTAACTAACCACTTCAAGAAAGTCTCCCATAAAGTTTGAGTTAAACTTGATGCGCTCTTGGTCCAACTTGTTTGTCTCCTCCTTGACCTACACTCGGGGTTGGAAGCGTAGCCCTCAAAAGGAAAAGAGAAGATGACATCAGCAAAAGATGGTATGTGCACACTAAAATAAAATTGAGCAACATATGGGGCAAAGGTCATCAAGCAAACAATGCTTCCCATAGAAGAGTGAAGGTTCACCCAAGTGGGTATCAAGAGAAATGAATTGCAAACATATGATACCAAAAGAATGCTTGCCATAAATAAAACAATAAAGTTGTGCCACACAAGAGCATATCATGAAATTAGGGAACAAAACCCTTCAATAATAACATCAACATGCATGCATGTGAAATAAGCATAGTACTAGAACAATATAAAGACAATGGCAGCCAAGCCTCACAAACTTGAAACCTGATAGAGAATGGCATACTTTCAGACACCCAATATATATCAAGGTGGGCCAACCCTCAAAAACTTGAAACCTAGGTATGGGGCACACAACCTCCATCCCAAAACATAATAACATGGGCACACAACCCAAAAACTAATGTACTTACACTACTCTAGAGCTACTTAATCACATAACATGCTTAATGAAGTATAAAGTATAATTGTTATAAATAAGATTGCCATCACATAAATGGACAATATAAACAACCACCACATAAGTGGAAAAATTAGAGTTTCTTTAAGAACAAATCATAAGTTTGAGTCAAAAGAAGGTCCAAAAAATAAGGAAGATCATAACATTAGAGTAACACAAATATTTCACATGAAATCATATTCTCAAAAGAAAGAGATATTGTAGGCTATTGTCCATAGGACCAAGAGAAAGATAAAAATAGGTTAATTTCTCAAAAAGAATAATAGGGGATGCAAACATACCTTAAATTTAGTGTTACGTCAGAGATCAAGAGGAAGATGAAGAGAAATAGGAAGATGCCATCTTGTTGTAACAACGTGTTGCTATCACAATCTTGGAACAAAATCACAAGAAATAGGTAGAGGAAACAATTCAAGTTGTTTGTTGTGTGTGGACATAGTCAATAAGGTGTATTTATATATTTAGAGGAGAAAATTTGTGGTCCAACTTCCTTTATAATTTGATTTCACATTGTGTTAAAAGGAACTCATATATACTTGGTTTGACCATTCAAACAACTTTTTGGTCAAGGCATATGTTCCACAATGTAATTAATTCTTTACATGAAAATGTATTCATTTAAAAAAAAACTTCTCCACCGCAATAAAATCGTATATATCCTAACATAATACCTTGTTGCAATTAATATAACAGTATTTCATACCATCTTTGTACATTATTCTTGCCACTAACCTACTAAGAAATTAAATTGATACCTTTAAAACAACATTATACACCTCAATACTTTCTTTTTCGAAATATTGTAACCTTGAAAACCCATAACTTCCAACATTATGAAATTTTAACCAAATATACTTTATTATTTAAAACTTTTATGTATCTCTCTCTATTTAAGAAAGAGAGAAAAATGGAAAGATTTGGAGGACTACATAATTCTCCTATCAAAATATATGTAAAAAGTTAGAATTGTCATTAAGATTCACAAAACCATCAAAACATCATTCTAATTTCCAAAATTAATTCTTGCCTACCAAATTCACAACTATCCTTAAATTAAAAAACACAATGCTTCACTAAGACTTTATTTTGTCGTAAACACTTTGAAACATATTTCAAATCATGTCAACAATTAATCATGATTTCAAATACTATTTATAAACCATATCTCTAAAATGGTGAGTCCATAATTTCTCCAAAATTTATCAAAATCCCAATTGTAATCAAATGTCTCTATTTAAAATTTCACCTTACTTGGACAGAGCAATCCCATGATGTGTAAGTTTTACTGCTTCACCAAAATAATGTAAATGATTTGAACCATTAAATTTAGTTCGACTATATTTCTAGTATAATTTTTTTGAACCATCAAACAAGCTCTGATTGTTCTAAAATTTTATATCACACTTCAATACCGATGTAGCAACTTTTCCACAAATTTTCATCGAAAGAATAAATTCGTTGATCCATCTAACTAGAATATCTCCAAAAACTTTTATTTTTGATCCATATGAATTTTATAATTATTCAACCAATCTCCAAAATTTCTGAAATCTTAACCATATATCTAACAAATGATTATAAGCTTCGTAGAATTTTTTTTTTGGAATCACCTTTCAACAATTTCATCCAAAAGAGCTTCGTAGAAAATTTTGGGATCATTTTCATACAACAAAATCTTAAAGTCATACATATCAAATTATAAAACATTGAAAATCAAGTTTGTCACACCTAAACTTGAGGAACATGATTCTATAATTAATTTCCCTTTTGGAATTATTTAACATTTTATGTAATAATTTGGGCTCAAAAGTATGATCTCTCTCCTAAATTATGCTAAAATATTTAAGATTTTCCAAATTAGATGAACATTTACACATAGGCTAAACTTGGCATGTGAATTTCGAATTTGAGGTATATTTTCTCTTTTTGAGACTTTTAACAATTTATTTAATACCTTTTATTTCTATCGTATTTTATTTTCCAAATAGAACTAAGATGGTTATTATTATGTTATATATATATATATAGTATGAACAAAAATTTACCTTTTATACAATTTACTTCTTTAGTTTATTTACTTCGCTTTAATTAAATTTAATGACAATATTAATATGAAATTACCATTGGTACTCCAAAGCAAATTATTCATTTTTTATTCAATCACCTTATTTAGTAAAGAAAATATGTGTAACATATTTCATTATTTTATGTACATTGTTAGCACACATATAAGCCACTATGTAAATGTATTCTAATATTTAACCTTGTTTGGTCAAATATAAGGAACTAGCCTCACCAAATTTTCAATCATGGGATAGGGTAGGATTCTAAGTTCCAGTTTATTACAAAAAGGATCGGTTCCTTAGTTATGGTAATAAGGAAGAGTTGGGTGGAAAGGGTTACACCGATGCGAGCTTCTAAAATGACAAATAAAATTAATGATTACAATCTATGTTTATGTTTGACCTTAAACAAGAATTATAAGATCGAAAGGGTTCCCAACTAATGAAAATTAATTAAATATACAATAGAAGATGAGTATCTCTATGTTATGAGAATAATGGAGGATATAGTATGGATCAAGAAGTTCATATGGGTGAACTTGTGAATGACACAATAGAAATATTATGATAACAATGGAGATACTGAATAGGTTGGGAATCTTAGATAACATATTGTGGCACTTCCATCTCATGTGAAAAGTCACACAGTGAAGAGATGTGAAACTTGCAAAATACTGACTTGAAGCAAATGTTGATTTACTCGCTATATAAGCACTTACGTAGTAGAAACATGATGGACATGTTAAGATCACTTGGAATAAGATTTATGGGTGATTGTCTCTAAGTGAAAGTGGGAGTCAATTGGTATGTATTCTTAGAGAGCCAATCATGTGGTGATTGGAATGAGACATTAAAATACCTGATTTGATGATAATAATAAAGGTAATTTTTTCTA
The DNA here is from genome assembly GCA_963693085.1 of Alisma plantago-aquatica. Lineage (NCBI taxonomy): Eukaryota > Viridiplantae > Streptophyta > Magnoliopsida > Alismatales > Alismataceae > Alisma > Alisma plantago-aquatica. The sequence goes on along the minus strand of OY856410.1, from coordinate 1,083,585,980 downwards.
TTATGTTTGTCTCAGTCTTGAGATGATGAAACATACATAGTAGATGTCTAAAGAAGGATATTACTTGATGACTTATGTCTTCAGTTGAGAACTTGAATGATGATATCATATGATTGATAAGAGTACATACATTCTTGTTATATCCCTAGTCAAATATTAATGTGGAAGAAAAATAGACAACAATAATACATAAAATTAGAGTGTGTGTTACTAATGACAAAATCTCATTAGTCATGATGTGTAATATCAAGTCAAGCACATTGATACATGTTAGAGAATAGTGTATCGAACAGACCCACCATGAGAGTGATACATGGAGACCATGGAATGGTAGTCACAAACAACTCTCATACTGACAGCGATGATTGTGATTTTTAGACCTAAAGTCATTACATTTATTACATGTTGTTCATGTACTTTGACATCATCCAACGTGATTGTAACATCCCTGACCTGGGTTATGAGTTAACCCTAGGTGTTTTGCCTAAATATGTAATTAAATCTTTGTGATTATCTTTTGGCATGTAAATAAGTTCCTAAGGAACATACATTTTCATTTATGTCCTTTTAAAACAATGTTGTAGAATTGTTTGGTAATACAGAGACCTATGTGCAAATTACCCAGATAAGGGGTTTAACTTGCAAACTTCACAAGTTAAGATGTTCCTCTGATGATGAGACATCTTATGAGTGGATATGATGAGGTATGATGCATGTCCCAAGCCTGGGCATCAAGATGCAGCTTGTGGAATGATCCTTGTGCTTAAAAACCCTAATTTGGATTAAAGTGCAATTTACCCAAATGAGGGGTGCAACTTATAAAATATACCATCTAGAACATCTTTTATGACTTTTGACATCATTTAGACTAATAATGATGAAGGGGGCACTTCCTTTGAAAAATCATATAATAAGGAACACCTTTGTAATTAAATCATCAAGATGTAAGTAAGGAGACCCTTATGTACATATGTACCATAGTGATAAGTTGACCTTCCTTGCCTTTAGTTTTTGGTTTTAGAAGGAGTTTTACCTTAGAAAAGAAGAGGAGGGACGTGCCTAAAAGAAAGGAAGGACCTAGTTGTGAAAAGGAGAAACTAGTTGTCCTTATGTTGGAAATGACCCCAAGATATATATATACACCCTTCCTTTGTTTGTAAAGGAACGTTTCCTTCACTTCCTTTCTTATTTCCTTGCTTAGACCGACTTAGGACAGAGCTCTGGAGAAGAGGAGAATGGCCAAGCAGTTCTAGGTAATCTTTGATCATCATCTTGCTCAAATTCATGGAGGATATCATGTTACAAGGTTGGTTTGCTAGTTTTCTTACTTAGCTTTCTCGTTCTAGCCATCTTTTCCCAACTTTTCCTTGGAGAAAAACCCTTGGCCGACCTGTGGAGCTCAAGACACCATTAAAGACTTGAAGCTTGGAAGCTTGGATCTCAAGGAACGACCTTAAGGCGGGTTTTATAATTCTAAACATTTTGCTTTGTTATGTATACTTTTTTTGTGTGCAAATAATAGTTAGTTCTTCTTCTTCCCCATCCTTCTTTGCACCCTTGCAAGCTTTTTCGTGAAGAACAGACCTTGGTTTCAAGGTTGAAGACAAGGGGCGTTAATACCTATGTTGGTCCTTATCCAACTTTACTAAACGATCTTGGACCAATAGGTCAAACGATCTCACACTCGTTTCAATCCAAACGGATTCAATAGGTCGATTTGGCCAAACGGGTTCCAACCCATTTGAAGGAGTTGACCAAGCATTGACCGTTTGGGATTTCTTTTTAAAATTATGTAGGAGAATGACCCACCAAATTTGAGGGGTTAACTCCAAAGGAATCGTAGGTTGAAGGCCAATCAATTAGGCAATCGAATTGAATTAAGTGTTGTTTTCTAAACTGATTAACTTGAATCTTTGAGAAAACGGGTTCCAACCCGTTTGAAGGAGTTGACCAAGCATTGACCGTTTGGGATTCCTGTTCATAATATATTGAATTTCATTTCTACCAAGAATCATGATCTAATTCCTAACCAATTAAGAGTTGAAGGCATTTCAACACCCTAACCCTAATCGGGTTAAATTTGCTGATTTTCATATAGATTTTGATGAGTGTTGGGTTGAAGGACCCAAACGAGTTCAAACCCGTTTGGGGGTTCATCCAAACGACCTCACACTCGTTTAGTGACACCCCAAGACCGTTTGGAGGTCTAGGGTTGAGAAAAATTGATCAATTGAAGGCCTAATTCCAATAGGTTGGAGAATTGATAAAAGTGCTGATTTTAGACCTAATTAGGGTTCAACCCTAATCAAGTCAACTTGGTTTTTTGTCAAACTTTGGGAAAACGGTCTCAAGACCGTTTGGAGGTTCATCCAAACGATCTCAAGACCGTTTGGGCCAATTTTGGGCCCAATTGGAGTTCAATTGATGGGTTCAATTACACTTTGTTCCACATTGTTGAAAATTGATGATTAGCCGATTGGAAACCCTAATTGAGTTAGACTTAACTATAATTGGCTTTCAATTTAGGGTCACATTGGAGTCCAATTGTTTGAGGCTCATCCTAATTGACTCAATTTATAAGTGGTTAACATGGATTTGGCCAATTAAAGGCTCCAACATAAGAAACCCTATTCAAACATAACCTATGTGTCACCTTTATGTTCATGCGGTTTGAACCCAAGTTGGTCCACACTCGTTTGAGTCCAAATGAGTCCACACTCGTTTGAGTCCAAACGATTCCACACTCGTTTAAGCCCAAATGATTCCACACTCGTTTGACCTCAAACGGGTTCACACTCGTTTGAACTCAAACGGGTTCACACCCGTTTAGACTCAATTGGGTTCACAACCGTTTAGACTTCAAGTGGGTTCACACCCGTTTAAGATCAAGTGGGACCACACTCGTTTAAGGCTCAAATGGGTCCAAGGTCATTTGAAGTTAAACGAGTTCAAGGTCATTTAAGAATCAAATGGGTTGAAGGTTAAACCCAAAACCAATTGGAGACCTTCAAGGTTGATTATACTTAATCACTTGAGAGTGTAAAAGGTTCAATGATGATCTAATCTAAACCCTAATGGTAACCTAAGATTTTAAGGGACTAAGTGGCTAATGAATTGACCCATGATGATGGCCAATGGGTAAATTACCAATATACCCCTGAAAGGTTCAATTGAGTGACACCTTGTTTTAATCAAACCCTAATCACATGATAGTGATGAGTTGACTTGTGTTAATCAATGAGGACTTAACCCAACCTAATCTAGAGTGGTGTAATCACTATCTACTAGTTAGAGGAGAGAGAAAGTACCAATTATAATGGAAACTCAAGTAAAATACCTTCAATATACATGGATGTGCAAGTTTAGGTATGATCCACCTATGTGAGATCATGGAAACCCTAATTATGACAATTGATGAATCTTAATCTTATCTGAGGTCTTTAATGATGATGTTTCTCATACATGAGGATGTTATGAGATCATTTCATCATGATGTGAATAGTAAACCCTAATTCTAGGGTGATGACATGTAATGTTAATAGTAAACCCTAATTGATGAAAACCAGGGAAAACTAGCTCTTGTATGAGTAGAGAGATACAAGTTCTTCAAATAAGTTATTTACTGTTATCAGTTGATTTAACCATGCAGGTTCCTTTAAGAGGATGATCATATCCAGGTATGGATGATGATTCTATATTCATTGAAAGCATGTTGTTAGCTTTATGAATAGTAATATATCATGATGCCTTGTTAATAGCATCTTATGAGATTGATAGGCTGTGAGAGCCATGAATACCATCAAGGTCATGCTTTAAGAGATGACTTGTTATGAGAATATTGAGAAATGATAATTGATGAGAGTTAGGATTGTTACATTTAGTATTCTTTCTTCATAGCTGCTATGCTAATGATTAATGTTTGAAAACATGTATGATGATAAAAGAATACTGAAATGTACCTAACTAATCAAGTATAATCATACCATGTAGAGCCCTGATCATAGATCCATCATTGTCAGAGACCAAATGATGGTGAAACAGGTTTTCCTAAGGGAACTCCTGGAGCACATACTTTTGAGTATGTGGGGTATATGGATGTGTAAAACCTTACATCCTAGTGAATGAATTTATGTAGATGTATCTTAAATCCATCAACCCTTTCACTATGTGTTTATGCCGGGGTGATGTAATACTAATCTCCCGAGGAATTCTTTTATACCGCATCGATGAGAGATAAACAAGAAATCTTCTGATGGCGAAGAGAGTACAGAATGCCACTATAACTCTAATAGCAAAGTACCAGAATACCCTGGTAAGCTATAGAAGCAGAGACATTAGATGTCCTGCATGTTGATCCTCATACTGACTGAGGAAGATGAGGTCATAGGAATCCGGCTCTTTTGATGACCTATGTATGATACCGATGCGACTTAATAGTGATCGGTTGGAGTATGAGAGGTATACCTCATCTCCGTAGGGCATAATGATGTTTGTAAAACATAATCAACCACGTAGAATATCTGCTTAGGTTGAACCACGAAATACATTGGTTGATGATACATTACTTAGTATACATGTTTTTCATATTCCTTAAATGTTGTTGTTCTATTTGATAACAATCTGTTGTTGATTACCTTAGAGTTTTTATTGCCTATGTTATTATTTGTTTCTATAATAAAGCTTCTGGCGAAGAGTTATAACTCTCGCTGGGACAATTATTTAAAATTGTCTCACCCCGTAGATTTCAACTTTTTAGGTGGTCTTCGAGGACGAAGGAACCAATCTGCAGGTGATCAGAATCAGCAGCAATAGCACTAGGAGCAGCAGTGAATCTCAGGTGGGGATACTGACTGCTGAGTCATGTAGTTAGATGGTCTTATGTCATCTCTGTACACTCAGGTCCTAGGAGTTTGTTGATCTGAGAATTTTGAAATCTTGAGATTTTGTATCATGACGTATATAATCACTCGAGAAGTGATTTATCAGAGATGTAAACAGTTCATCTTACTTTTATAAAAGGAGTTTCATGTTTTTAAGATTTCATTTTCGAAAAGTTTTAATTTCTCATGATTTTCGTATTCCACTGTTAATCGAATCGCTTCCGCTATGTTTATCTTGTGTTTTGGAGATCAGAGCCCACAATTAGTGGTATCAGAGCTCTAGGTTCGCTGAGTCTACAGAGACATAGGACTTAGAGTGTCAAGTCTATCCTTAGTACTTCTTTCTTATCTAATAGAGTCTTCTGCTCCTCAGGAGAAGAAGATAATTAAGGATGTCTGGACCAAAGGAGGAGTACGAGGCCGAAAGTAGTGTTGCTGCACCTCGAGAAGGTGCAAGGAACCTAGAAATAGAGCAACCTGCACCTGAGCCACCTATGGAGCCACCTCGGTTTGACCCAGCTGACATGGGAAACCCAGTTGTTCAAACTATGTTTGGGCAGTTTATGACTGCCATGACACATATCACCGACAAGATGCCCATGCCTGCACCTAGGGCACCTGCCTAGCCTGAAGGACAAGGTATCGGTAAGACGTTCGAGCAACTTCGTCGTGTAGGAGCAACCGAATACTTTGGAACAGCTGATCCTGCAGATGCCGATCTATGGTTAACCGAGTTGGAGAAAGCTTTTAGAATCCTCAACATCCTCGAAGGTGAGAAGGTTGTACATGTTGTCTATCTTCTCAAAGGTAGTGTTGGTCACTGGTAGACCATGGAAGAGCAGAAGAGGCCTGGAATAGAGATATCGTGGGAAGACTTTCGTCGGGAATTTGTCTGCAGATATTTTCCAAAGACCTTCCTGGATGAGAAGATCTCTCAGTTTGAGAGACTGAGACAGGGTATGATGAACATTAGCGAGTATGAGGCTAAGTTCATGGAGTTGTTGCGATTCTGTCCGCATATGGCTACCACAGATGAAGAAAGGATTAGGAGGTTTGAGAAGGGTTTGAATGTCGACATGACTACTCCCGTGTCTGCACTAGAAAACTGGGAGAGATTCTCTACCTTTGTTGAGTCAGTCCGAAGAATAGAAAGATCCATAGTCGAGAAAAGACAAACCCAAAAGAGATATCCACAGTTCCAGGGATCTTCATCTAGAGACTTTAAGAAGCCTAGATTCTCTGCACCTACACCTCCACCACCCAGATCGAGTTCTCAGACTCAGTGGTCCCCAAGTAGAGGTAGAGGACGAGGTTTACCACTACAAGAGACTCGCAGTTCAGCGTCAATGTCAGTCACAGGACCACCCAGACCACAACAACTGGAAAGAAGCTGCTACAACTGTGGGAAGGTGGGACACTTGATGAAGGACTGCAGGTCTAGGCCTGTCAGTGTGACACAGCCTCAAAGGCAGAATCAACAAGGATCACAGAGAAGGAAATCTCAAGGAGCAGCTCAAGGACGTAGACAAGCGTCTCAAGCTGGATCATCAGCCCCACCTCAACACCAGGCGACAGCAAGGTTCTATGCTATGAGCCCACCAGAAGCAGTAGTCAATCCAGGGGTTGTGGCAGGTAAGATGGAACTTTTATATTCTGATATGTCTAAATCTTGTGTGGTATCTATTTTGATCGACCCGGGTGCTACGCACTCTTTTGTCACTCAAAGAGTGATTCGTAACTGCAATATGACAGTTAGACATAGGGCAGATAGCTTGTTGCTTGAAACTCCGTTGAGAGGATCTACTATTTTGCAAGAGGTATGCTCTCCCTGCATCCTCTTCTTTTCTGATCATCGCATTCAAGTGGATCTTATACCACTTGATATGCAAGGATTTAATATAATCCTGGGGATGGATACCTTGGAAAGGTATAGAGTTGTCTTGGATTGTGAATCCAAGCAGGCTGTGTTTGCTGATGAGAGCAATACATGGATCTTTCAAGGAGAGAGAAAGATTCTACCCACCTATCTTGTGTCAGCTATGGTTGCTAACAAGCTGATGAGGCAAGGATGCTATGCATTCCTGGTACATGTAGTAGATGTTACCAAAGAAGGTCCCAACCCTGCTAAAGTTCCTATAGTCAGGGAATTCAAGGACATGTTTCCTGAAGAACTTCCAGGTATACCACCGCCTCGGGAAATTGATTTTGAAATCAATTTGATCCCAGATACGAAACCTATAGCCCAGACACCGTATAGGATGGTGCCTGCTAAGATGGCAGAACTCAAGAAACAACTTCAAGAGTTGCTTGAGAAAGGTTTTATTCGACCGAGCACTTCACCGTGGGGTGCTCCGGTTCTATTTGTTAAAAAGAAAGATGGGTCAATGCGGCTATGCATTGATTATAGACAACTCAATAAAGTAACAATAAAGAATAAGTACCCTCTACCGAGAATTGATGATCTTTTTTACCAGTTGCGTGGTGCAACCGTCTTCTCGAAGATAGACTTGAGGTCAGGATATCATCAACTTCGTATTAAGGACAGTGACATACCCAAGTCTACTTTCAGGACAAGGTACGGTCACTATGAGTTCACAGTTATGTCGTTTGGACTAACTAATGCACCGGCTGCATTTATGGAACTTATGAATAGAATCTTCCGACCTTTCCTCGATCAGTGTGTTGTTGTCTTCATAGATGACATTCTGATCTATAGTAGAGATGCACAGCAGCATGAACAACAACTTCGTCGAGCTCTAACCTTGCTAAGAGAAAATAAGCTATACGCTAAGTTTAGCAAGTGTGAGTTTTGGTTGCCAGAAGTATCTTTCCTTGGTCATGTGGTATCTGCCTCGGGTATTCGTGTTGACCCTAAAAAGATAGAATCTGTTCTACAGTGGGAACAACCGAAAACATCGACGGAGATTCGAAGTTTCCTAGGGTTAGCTGGCTACTACTGAAGGTTCATTAAGAACTTCAGTTCTATAGCCTTACCCTTGACTAAGTTAACCCGGAAGGATATTCCTTTTATCTGGAGTGATAAGTGCCAGCAATCTTTCCAGTTGCTGAAGAAGAGGTTGACAAGTGCACCTATGCTTGTGCTACCTGAGCAAGGCAAAGGATACATAATTTTCTGTGATGCCTCCAAGAATGGACTCGGGTGTGTGTTGATGCAGGATAAACAAGTGATTTCTTTTGCTTCCCGACAGCTTAAGAAACACGAAGAGAATTATCTGACACATGATTTAGAGTTAGCTGCTGTGGTTCATGCCTTGAAAATCTGGAGACATTATCTTTACGGAGAAACCTTTCAGATTTTCACAGATCACAAGAACCTTAAGTATATCTTTTCTCAGCATGAACTTAACATGAGGCAACGTCGCTGGATGGAGTTAATCAAGGACTATGATTGTACAATAGACTACCATCCAGGAAAGGCCAATGTAGTTGCAGATGCCTTGAGTAGGAAATCAACAACATCAACCTCTGATAGGACACAACTAAACTCTTTAGTATGCCATAGGAGGGATATGCTTATCTCCTTAAGGCAAGACAATGTATAGATGAAGGTGTCATGGATTGCCGGGTTGTTGGCTGAGATGCATATTAAACCCACCCTAAGAGAGCAAATTAAGGAGGCACATCAAGTTGATGTTGCAGTTCAGCAGATCAGATCTGGGTATGGTGATGAGAAGCGAGAAGGTTTTCATGAATCAGATGATCAAGTGGCATGCTATCATGGGAGGATGATAGTACCAGATGTAGATAACCTGAGGAAGTTAGTCCTGGAGGAAGCTCATTCTTCAATGTATGCTATGCATCCAGGAAGCACCAAGATGTATCGAAACTTGAAAGATATGTATTGGTGGCCTGGGATGAAGAAGGATGTAGCTGAGTTTGTTCTGAGGTGTCCAGTGTGTCAGCAAGTTAAAGCTGAACACCATAAGCCTGCAGGAACAATGCAATCTTTACCCATACCACAGTGGAAGTGGGATCATGTAACCATGGACTTTGTTGTTGGTCTACCTAGAACAAACAAAGGACATGATTCCATTTGGGTAATTGTTGATAGGTTGACTAAGACAACACATTTCTTACCTGTCAAAACAACCTTTTATGCTGAAAGGTTACCCTAGTTATATGTTCAAGAGATAGTGCGTTTGCATGGAGTTCCTGTCACTATAGTTTCTGACAGAGGTCCTCAGTTCACAAGTCATTTTTGGGAACAGCTACATAGAGCACTAGGCACCCAGTTAAGGTTTAGTACAACCTTTCATCCACAGACGGATGGACAGTCAGAAAGGACTATACAGACCTTAGAAGATCTGTTGAGAGCATGTGTTCTCCAGTTCACAGGAAGTTGGGATCTGCACCTAAGCTTGATAGAGTTTGCCTATAACAATAGCTATCAACATAGTATTGATATGGCACCTTATGAAGCCTTGTATGATAGACGTTGTAGATCCCCTTTGTGTTAGTATGAGACTGGTGAACATCAGTTGTTAGGTCCTGATCTTGTGCAGCAAACTACAGAGAAGATCAAAGTTATACAACAACATCTTAAGACTGCACAGGATAGACAGAAGTCATATGTTGATAAGCATCGTAGACCGTTAGAGTTCCAGGTTGGAGACAGAGTGTACCTCAAGGTCTCGCCTTGGAAAGGAGTCCTTCGCTTTGGAAGGAAAGGAAAGTTAGCACCTAGATTTATGGGACCTTATCCAATCATTGAACGGGTTGGAAAGGTAGCCTATAGACTAGAGTTACCACCAGAGTTGCAGAGGCTACACCCTGTGTTTCACATTTCTATGTTAAGGAAATGTCATCCCGATACCGAGTCAGTACTACAACCTATGGAAGTAGAATTGAATGAAGATATAACTTATGAGGAAGGACCGGTGTCAATCCTTGATAACAGAATTAAAAAGCTAAAGAAGAAAGAGATAAGTCTTGTAAAAGTTCTCTGGAATCACCGTGGTGTTGAAGAAGCCACTTGGGAACTAGAGGAGGAGATGAAAAGGAAATACCCTGCTCTTTTCTCCTAGTATGCTTTATCGATTTCGGGGACGAAATCCTTGTAAGGGGTGGATAATTTGTAACATCCCTGACCTGGGTTATGAGTTAACCCTAGGTGTTTTGCCTAAATATGTAATTAAATCTTTGTGATTATCTTTTGGCATGTAATTAAGTTCCTAAGGAACATACATTTTCATTTCTGTCCTTTTAAAACAATGTTGTAGAATTGTTTGGTAATACAAAGACCTATGTGCAAATTACCCAGATAAGGGGTTTAACTTGCAAACTTCACAAGTTAAGATGTTCCTCTGATGATGATACAACTTATGAGTGGGTATGATGAGGTATGATGGATGTCCCAAGCCTGGGCATCAAGATGCAGCTTGTGGAATGATCCTTGTGCTTAAAAACCCTAATTTGGATTAAAGTGCAATTTACCCAAATGAGGGGTGCAACTTATAAAATATACCATCTAGAACATCTTTTATGACTTTTGACATCATTTAGACTAATAATGATGAAGGGGCACTTCCTTTGAAAAATCATATAATAAGGAACACCTTTGTAATTAAATCATCAAGATGTAAGTAAGGAGACCCTTATGTACATATGTACCATAGTGATAAGTTGACCTTCCTTGCCTTTAGTTTTTGGTTTTAGAAGGAGTTTTACCTTAGAAAAGAAGAGGAGGGACGTGCCTAAAAGAAAGGAAGGACCTAGTTGTGAAAAGGAGAAACTAGTTGTCCTTATGTTGGAAATGACCCCAAGATATATATACACCCTTCCTTTGTTTGTAAAGGAACGTTTCCTTCACTTCCTTTCTTATTTCCTTGCTTAGACCGACTTAGGACAGAGCTCTGGAGAAGAGGAGAACGGACAAGCAGTTCTAGGTAATCTTTGATCATCATCTTGCTCAAATTCATGGAGGATATCATGCTACAAGGTTGGTTTGCTAGTTTTCTTACTTAGCTTTCTCGTTCTAGCCATCTTTTCCCAACTTTTACTTGGAGAAAAACCCTTGGCCGACCTGTGGAGCTCACAAAACCATTAAAGACTTGAAGCTTGGAAGCTTGGAGCTCAAGGAACGACCTTAAGGCGGGTTTTATAATTCTAAACCTTTTGCTTTGTTATGTATACTTTGTTTTTGTGCAAATAATAGTTAGTTCTTCTTCTTCCCCATCCTTCTTTGCACCCTTGCAAGATTTTTCGTGAAGAACAGACCTTGGTTTCAAGGTTGAAGACAAGGGGCGTTAATACCTATGTTGGTCCTTATCCAACTTTACTAAACGATCTTGGACCAATAGGTCAAACGATCTCACACTCGTTTCAATCCAAACGGGTTCAATAGGTAGATTTGGCCAAACGGGTTCCAAACCATTTGAAGGAGTTGAACAAGCGTTGACCGTTTGGGATTTCTGTTTAAAATTATGTAGGCTAATGACCCACCAAATTTGAGGGGTTAACTCCAAAGGAATCGTAGGTTGAAGGCCAATCAATTAGGCAATCGAATTGAATTAAGTGCTGTTTTCTAAACTGATTAACTTGAATCTTTGGGCAAACGGGTTCCAACCCATTTGAAGGAGTTGACCAAGCATTGACCGTTTGGGATTCCTGTTCATAATATATTGAATTTCATTTCTACCAAGAATCGTGATCTATTTCCTAACCAATTAAGAGTTGAAGGCATTTCAACACCCTAACCCTAATCGGGTTAAATTTGCTGATTTTCATATAGATTTTGATGAGTGTTGGGTTGAAGGACCCAAACGAGTTCAAACCCGTTTGGGGGTTCATCCAAACGACCTCACACTCGTTTAGTGACACCCCAAGACCGTTTGGAGGTCTAGGGTTGAGAAAAATTGATCAATTGAAGGCCTAATTCCAATAGGTTGGAGAATTGATAAAAGTGCGGATTTTAGATCTAATTAGGGTTCAACCCTAATCAAGTCAACTTGGTTTTTGGTCAAACTTTGGGAAAACGGTCTCAAGACCGTTTGGAGGTTCATCCAAACGATCTCAAGACCGTTTGGGCCAAGTTTGGGCCCAATTGGAGTTCAATTGATGGGTTCAATTACACTTTGTTCCACATTGTTGAAAATTGATGATTAGCCGATTGGAAACCCTAATTGAGTTAGACTTAACTCTAATTGGCTTTCAGTTTAGGGTCACATTGGAGTCCAATTGTTTGAGGCTCATCCTAATTGACTCAATTTATAATTGGTTAACATGGCTTTGGCCAATTAAAGGCTCCAACATAAGAAACCCTATTCAAACATAACCTATGTGTCACCTTTATGTTCATGCGGTTTGAACCCAAGTTGGTCCACACTCGTTTGAGTCCAAACGAGTCCACACTCGTTTGAGTCCAAACGAGTCCATACTCGTTTAAGCCCAAATGAGTCCACACTCGTTTGACCTCAAATGGGTTCACACTCGTTTGAACTCAAACGGGTTCACACCCGTTTAGACTCAATTGGGTTCACAACCGTTTAGACTTCAAGTGGGTTCACACCCGTTTAAGATCAAGTGGGACCACACTCGTTTAAGGATCAAATGGGTCCAAGGTAGTTTGAGGTTAAACGAGTTCAAGTTCGTTTAAGAATCAAATGGGTTGAAGGTTGAAGGTTAAACCCTAAACCAATTGGAGACCTTCAAGGTTGATTATACTTAATTACTTGAAAGTATAAAAGTTTCAATGATGATCTAATCTAAACCCTAATGGTAACCTAAGATGTTAAGGGACTAAGTGGCTAATGAATTGACCCATGATGATGGCCAATGGGTAAATTACCAATATACCCCTGAAAGGTTCAATTGAGTGATACCTTGTTTTAATCAAACCCTAATCACATGATAGTGATGAGTTGACTTGTGTTAATCAATGAGGACTTAACCCAACCTAATCTAGAGTGGTGTAATCACTATCTACTAGTTAGAGGAGAGAGAAAGTACCAATTATAATGGAAACTCAAGTAAAATACCTTCAATATACATGGATGTGCAAGTTTAGGTATGATCCACCTATGTGAGATCATGGAAACCCTAATTATGACAATTGATGAATCTTAATCTTATCTGAGGTCTTTAATGATGATGTTTCTCATACATGAGGATGTTATGAGATCATTTCATCATGATGTGAATAGTAAACCCTAATTCTAGGGTGATGACATGTAATGTGAATAGTAAACCCTAATTGATAAAAACCAGGGAAAACTAGCTCTTGTATGAGTAGAGAGATACAACTTCTTCAAATAAGTTATTTACTAGTTATCAGTTGATTTAACCATGCAGGTTCCTTTAAGAGGATGATCATATCCAGGTATGTATGATGATTCTATATTCATTGAAAGCATGTGGTTAGCTTTATGAATAGTGATATATCCTGATGCCTTGTTAATAGCATCTTATGAGATTGATAGGCTATGAGAGTCATGAATACCATCAAGGTCATGCTTTAAGAGATGACTTGTTATGAGAATATTGAGAAATGATAATTGATGAGAGTTAGGCTTGTTACATTTAGTATTCTTTCTTCATAGCTGCTATGCTAATGATTAATGTTTGTAAACATGTATGATGATAAAAGAATACTGAAATGTACCTAACTAATCAAGTATAATCATACCATGTAGAGCCCTGATCATAGATCCATCATTGTCAGAGACCAAATGATGGTGAAACAGGTTTTCCTAAGGGAACTCCTGGAGCACATACTTTTGAGTATGTGGGGTATATGGATGTGTAAAACCTTACATCCTAGTGAATGAATTGATGTAGATGTATCTTAAATCCATCAACCCTTTCACTATGTGTTTATGCCGGGGTGATGTAATACTAATCTCCCGAGGAATTCTTTTATACCGCATCGATTAGAGATAAACAAGAAATCTTCCGATGGTGAAGAGAGTACAGAATGCCACTGTAACTCTAATAGCAAAGTACCAGAATACCCTGGTAAGCTATAGAAGCAGAGACATTAGATGTCCTGCATGTTGATCCTTATACTGACTGAGGAAGATGAGGTCATAAGAATCCGGCTCTTTTGATGACCTATGTATGATATCGATGTGACTTAATAGTGATCGGTTGGAGTATGAGCGGTATACCTCATCTCCGCAGGGCATAATGATGTTTGTAAAACATAATCAACCGCGTAGAATATCTGCTTAGGTTGAACCACGAAATACATTGGTTGATGATACATTACTTAGTATACATGTTTTTCATATTCCTTAAATGTTGTTGTTCTATTTGATAACAATCTGCTGCTGATTACCTTAGAGTTTTTATTGCCTATGTAATTCTTGGTTGCTATAATAAAGCTTCTCGCGGAGAGTTATAACTCTCGCTGGGACAATTATTTAAAATTGTCTCACCCTGTAGATTTCAACTTTTTAGGTGGTCGTCGAGGATGAAGGAACCAATCTGCAGGTGATCAGAATCAGCAGCAGTAGCACCAGGAGTAGCCGTGAATCTCAGGTGGGGATACTGACTGCTGAGTCATGTAGTTAGATTGTCTTATGTCATCTCTGTACACTCAGGTCCTAGGAGTTTGTTGATCTGAGAATTTTGAAATCTTGAGATTTTGTATCATGACGTATATAATCACTCGAGAAGTGATTTATCAGAGATGTAAACAGTTCATCTTACTTTTATAAAAGGAGTTTCAGGTTTTTAAGATCTCATTTTCGAAAAGTTTTAATTTCTCGTGATTTTCGTATTCTGTTGTTAATCGAATCGCTTCCGCTATGTTTATCTTGTTTTTTGGAGATCAGAGCCCACAGTGATCCTGAATAAGGGTTGCCACAACAAGATGATTGGGTGCATTGTGACACATGGGGATAGAGTGTGATTGATGTAGATGGGATTTGTCCCTCCTACATGATATTGATATCCATGACCTTTTGATAAGCGAGACTGAAAAATGTATAGCCATACTCATGCGACTCAATATGTGATATGTGAGCTCACATGCATCTCATATAGTCCTCTCTAGTTCAAATAACATGGATTGAACGTTGAAGAGGATGATGATTACATGCCTCAAGTTCAATCTGGACATCAGGGACTAAAGAACTATATGATCATAGTAACACTAATCACGGATTGTAGGATGAAGTTGTTCTCCAACTTTCTGAATTATTTAGTTGGGAATGATGTGTTTCTAGATGCCACTCTTTGCTTGTGATGTCATAACTAGTTATGGACATTTAGTGCCAACGTAATTCTAGACCTATAGGGTCACTCGCATAGGACACACTGGGATTAAAGGAGTATATTCAGGAATGATATATAGATTAATTACTAGATGTGTTTAGGTATTTAATTAAATAACTGAGTTTCAAAATTGATTGATTGGACTCTAAACTAACCGGTTCAAGTGTTTAACAGATTGATTGGAGTGTCAAGTCAATTAGAATCAATATTGGTTGAACTTTACCTGAACTGGACAAGTAAAATGACCATTTCACTATGTGTACCAATGGGTTCACTATCTAGGTTTCCCAGTCCAGTTTCCAGTTCGATTGGAACAAGGATTGATGTTGATGTCATCCTTAGCATTGATTACCAATTTGATTCAGAATAGGAAACTTGTGAAATGACCAGTTCGTTGAGTAAACCGACCGCTTCACCATGCCAACCGATCGATTGGGCATGAGAATCGACTAATTAGGTATGTGAACCGATCGATTTGTCATCTAAATTTTCCAAAAATTCATGAATTCGGTTATTTTCACTCCCATAATGATTTGGAACCCAAACCCATGCTCTCCTATAAATAGAGGGGTACTGGGGGCTTCCTAGACATGACAATTGCCTCTGATAATTTGTTGTCCTCTCTGGTTGTGGTAACCAATAGAGAGCCAAAGAAAGTCCTGCCCAATAAAGGGATGGATAGTAAGGGAGAGACAATTGTGGGAGAGTGTATCAACTCTACTAGGTTGACGTTCAAAAGGGACAACTCCTTCCCGTTGGCTCTGGTCGCACAACGTGGAGTTCCCAGTGGTTTGTTTGAACTACTCTAGAGGTGGGAGGCCATTGTCTGCCACTAGGAGGAGATTGTCAACCGCTATTTGTGGTTTTGCACCAAGAGGTTAGTGGAGACGATTGTTCAAGTGATGTTGCTGAAGAAGGAGAAAGATGCTACCTAAATAAGAAGAAGCACGATGCTACTACAAGTTGATATTGTTGGATTTTCTCTAGGACCATGTATAATCTTACAGTCTGTTCTTTCTAGATACATTGTTGTTGACGTGATCGTGTTGTCCAGGGAAATGGGGCTTTAAATTTTTGTTTCCACTACCTTATTCGTCGCCCTGATTTTCCTACAGATCCAACAATTGTTTCTTTGGGAAAGTATGAGGATGATTCTATTCTACATTTATATGTAGATAGTTCTATAGATGAAAACCTTGCATCCTCTAATGAAGACAAATGATAACATGGTATCAATTCTATCAAATGTTGGCCCAAGGCCTGCTAATCCTATCTTTCCTGAGCCAATGATGCCACCTCCTGCATTCATACCACACAAGATGCATGACACAGATCTTGATTGAAAACAAGGGATGCATGTTGGGGATGTCTTTGTCATGCGTGATATTCTAGATGATAAAAAATGAATAGAAACCATATTATCTATAACAGTTGGGTTCATCCCCTTACCTAGAATGCATTGCAAAATATCTTTTTCATCCCAAAAGGATAAGAAAAAGTCTCTTCATTGCCCTATCATCCAAAATCCTCGAAGACACAATGCCCACTGACAAGCAATGTCCATGCTATAATGCCACACGATCACTTGTTGTTTTCTTGTTTAAGAACCATCACCAACAGTTACTAATCTACTTGATAAGATCAACGAGTGTAAGACGAAGCTCATCCTTCTTCCCTTCCACTATAAGGGCATTTGGATTCTTTGCATTCCAAATCTAGTTCAATGACATATCTTTCTTTTCAGCCCATGTTGCACTGAACTACAACATCCCAGATGTTTTGACAGTGAGGAGAAAAGCATATTCCACAAATCCCAATCCGTCTACACCTAATTAGACAATAATGTGTTTACTATAGGCCCAATTGGACCAATTATACTGTTGAGCCTCTGATTCATTAATAAACACCCAACAAAAAGGGATTTTACTTTTATCATCCTTCATATCATGGAGGCCATTAGACAAAACATACAGGTTGATACTTTGGATCCTACAAGTTTTACTAAATTATGAAAATTTTACGCAATGGTGATGATCCATGATTGCCGATTCTTTCAAGATCCTACGTTTTTTGAAAATCTCAGGGATCTTTGTCCACTCATTCTGAGGCCTGCCAAAGTCCTTTTTGGGAAGTAATATGAGAGGTGAAGATGGACCAACATTCTAACATAGAGAAACATCAACCTCAGTAGAGCCATGCACCATGACAGAAGTCCCTGATGCTCGATCCTCCACCCCTTATAGTTGTCCGAGAAATGGTAGAAATTGAAGCTATTCTAGACAATACTTAGTTTGAGTTCCTTGTGTACGGACAAGTTGCAACTATCTAACCCAATTTTTTAAACTTGGAGAGGAGTACTTGCATTAACCTCTCACAAAATGACTTGAATATTCTCATGGTTAGGGTCAAATATGGCAAAGATAATTTTGAGCGGTGGTTATCTTTCTCTCAGCTAATGGCAGCATATCAAACTCTCCCATGACAAGAATTGGATGAACTCTATATGGCAGGGACAGTCTTAATGAGTGATCTATATTTCAAGGACAAATTTGGAGAGAGTGAAGCTTCTAATTTAGCATATGTAGTTAGCTATTCCAAGATACATCTTCTTCTGTCTACTTTTTGAAAATCACTAGATGTTGCTTATCATTTTTACTTGAGAAGGTAGAGATATTTTCTATAATAGGTGAGATCATCCATTTTATTTTGTGGGTCTCAAGAATTCTACATAGGTGATTTGTGAAATTGAACATCAGACCAAATTTATGCATGAGAACTTGTTCTTCTTATTAGAAAACATGGCAATGGGTATGACACTCATGACAAGAAGAAATGGTTCAAGCCCTAATTCTACCACCATAGTTCACAACAACGACCTCTATCGAATGACTGTGGCTTTTACATCCTTTATTGGGTGTAATCCCTCTCCATACTTCACATTGTAGTAGAAGACTTCCAGACTAAGAATTACTATCTCTTATGTGAAAATTACATGCTGACACTTCTGAAATCCAAATGGGCAGATGAAGATCATGGATGCCACACTTAAAAGTCAATCTCACTTGATTCCATTTATTTCTTACTTTTTTACCCTACAAAAAAGTGTATAATAAGTTTGGGGGTGTAATCCAGTGAGATAGGTATCACTAGTATCACTCAATTTCTATTTTCTTTTTTACTCGAATTTTCTCTTTTGGTTCATTTTTTTCTAACTTTTCTTTAACTTTTTTGAAAATTTTCACATGTATATAATGAAGATGATCACCTCTCTCTCAAAGAACTTAACTTGTATGTTCCTTATAGAAACTTATGTAAAATTTTGATGTGGAGAAAAAACAAGTGATAACATTTTCAAAACTTCCAAAATTTATGATGATATTGCTTTTATATCGTTCTCTCAACAAAATATAACATATTCCACCAACTTGGTTCTAATTCTAGAACATCATCAAAATATTCTTTCTTAAGATGTACACACAAATAAAAAGACTGACTCATACTCAATCAAAGATGCACTCTCATGGAAGAAGAAAGAGCTACCTCATCCCCTATTCCACACACACTCCATAGAAAAAGCCCAAAAAGAGTAAGGAATAAAAGTAGAGTGTAAATAAATAAGAAAGTTGTGCCCTACTTTTAGTTAAACAAACTACCTGAACGATATATAGCTTTGCTCATAAAAGTGTATATGTCACTTTTGGTAATTTCTAAGGCCAAAAATACACACACCCCATTTCATTTGGTGCTCATATAGCAATCTGGTGCAGTGGTACAAAGGATGTTTAATCACTACTCTAAAACCAACAAGATTGAAATGTAGGGACCATTTTCACATTAACAGACCTATAGTTAAATGACCAAGAAGGAACGGGATATCCCTAATCCTTTTAGATTACCTATTGATCCTCCACTCTCTGAACAACAAGGATGAGAGTGAAATCTACTTTGAAAGAGAAATTTGCGTTAGAGATAGTACACATGTAATTATTACTAACAAACAACCAAACAAGAAGGATCCTTAGAAACATGATGTTTTAGGAGGCATGATCATTTCAAGAATTAGTAAAACATTTTGATAAGAGGTTGGCATTAAAATTGTATCAATTATCAATCATATCATCATTCTCCTTCACCCTTACATAAAAATATTTCTGTTTTCTTTTATTTTTGAAAATTATGTTCTGATTAAGTTATCTTTCAAAAATGCAGGAATTCAACTCAAAATCATAAAGCTCAATTGACAAGCCATACCATCAACTTTTAGGTTGATCACTAGGATGTTGAAAGTATCGATCGAAGGAGTAAAATAACTCAATCAATCCTCAAGGTTGATCAAACAAATCCAATAATATAGCTCGATAGAAAATCTGTCAAGGTTTTATACCAAGAACAACTTAAATAGACCTCTAGGTGGATAGTTCACCAATTCAAGAATCATTAATATAGGCTATTCAACCTCTAGGTCAATCATTATCTGTTAAAACTCAAGTATGAAGCTCGATCCTCTAGGTCAATCGGCTAAAGCTCAAGAAAAACCTTTGACAAATAAGAGTTATCGAGCTCTCCATCTCAATAGTAAGTTGATCGAGTAGAAGATGTATCGAGCTACTATGAAAAAGGTACATATCGACCTTCATTTCAATTGTTTAAAAAAAAGCTTGAAGCAATGAAACATGCTCAATAAACTCAGACAATTTACCTCTCATGGAAGTTTGACTTGAGGTTGATCATTCACTAGTACCAAGGTACAACTTCTATCAAACAGAAGGTCGATAGCCTTCAAGATTTATCACCTCAAACTAGGAGACAATGCCACACAGAAAAATCACATGTCAACACAAGACGAACCATACTCTATAAATAGGACCTCATGGTGTCACTTTCAAGACATATTTTCTTCTGTCGAAAGGTCAATACCCTGTCGTAGAGTACATGCCCAAGTTAAGGCTATCAACATAGTGAGAGCCCCTGAATTTCCACCAACCATTTCCACCATCTAGCTCAATTAATTTCCTATCTATTCAAGGGCCTCCGGCAACTAAAGTAAAGATGGTCGACCTATAACATTGGTTGGGTAGCTTGATTGACCTCTCAGTTAGATTCAACTAAAAGGTTGTTATATCGACCTCCCAGATCGATCTACTTGTGTATTGACCTCTTCTCTTTTTCAAATTGTTCCATTTTTTCTTTTGAGAAATATAATTTGTTCAAGTTGTAATTTTATTCTTTCTTACACCATATTGGCTAAAATCATTGAATTGGGTTGGGAGTAGCTATCAAGCCCTCTCAATCGTGTAATTGTTTGTTCTTCTCTTTAATACATATATTCTTTAAGTTTTGTTTTTGTGTGTTGTGTAAATTCATCACTTGTTTGATTAGCTATATTCTTGTGATGTCTGGTCTGAATAAATTTGAGAGAGAAAGTTCAATAATATCTAGAGTATGAATTAGTGATTAGATAGGAGAGTGGGTAATTTCTATAGAAAAGGTCATATGCTTATTCTTGATTTGTTGGTTATAATCTTGAGAGAAAGGTACCTTTAGAAGAAAAAAACTATTAGGACCTAGAGAGAAGGAATGTGATAGAAATATTTTATGGCTACTTGTAAAATGCATCAAGAATATATATAAATTAGAAGAGAAGGCTTTGTATGGTTGAGTCTGATTGGATTGGTGAAACCCAATCCAATTCTCCTTTATCACAATAACAATTATCTTTGTTTCGTTTGAGTTTTTATCTTAAGTTTATTTCCTTGAGTAGATTAATTTGTTCCTTAACTAAAACACCAAATTCAACTTTTCTATTTGATTGTGCTAAGCTAAGTCTTTAATTTCCTACATCATTGTCTCTCCTTAGTGTTTGACCGCGTACTACAGTAGACTCTGGATTGAGTTGATAACATCTCTTGAAGTCGAGTATAAATTTAAAGTAAGATACCTTTGACCATGTAATTGTGTCCACACTTTTTACCCACGTTTAAGAGTGGTTAGTTGTTTGCATGTATGGAGCCAGGTTAGAATTCACTTGACTATACTAGAGACACATAAACTAAAGTCATTTACCATCACATAATACAAATTTGGAAAGTCCAAACATTGGTCTTCTTGAATATATTAGGAATAGATAATACACAAAATTTTATCTTGTTCCTACACTTATATGTCACTATATATAATATTTTGGTTTCAATTTCATATGTGACATATATTAAGATAGTAAACCACTAGGTCAGATTTTCATTATAACCATGCATTGTATATCATAGAATTTGATTAATTTCTTAACACGTTTTTCTAAACTAGGAGTTACTAATATTATATGCACTGGTAGTATATACAAGATAGAAACTATAATACACTATACTAAAAAAATATCCAACAATAGTAAATATTTTTTATGACAAAACTGCCGAATGTAACCATGAACATAGAATTGTTATAATTTCACCAAAACTGTAACTCGTCACTGAGTAGCATACTTATAATACCCATGCAATTATTGCAACCTTTCTCTTTCTCTCTCTTCTATATACAGATTACATATATCTAAAATTATATATATATACATAGAGACAGAAAGAAGTAGGAACCATAGAGTGAAGTATTATGGAAGATGTGTAGTAGTAATCCTCGATGGAAAATCCAATACAAAGTAAGAAAAATGACGAATATTTGATTTCAATACAACAACAATAATATCATTTTACTTTAAAACTATTTGTGTCTCTATCAATTCCTGTAGCCATTTGAATTGTGGTTTATATAAACTTTGAAGTAATGAGGTATTAAATTCTCTTCAATCATTGTGTTATTTATTTCCCTCTTGAATTTAATGCATGAATCTTTGTAAAGTGGTGAACCCAAAAATGTTAATAAGAAATATCTTTCCTCTCGAGGGCCGTGACAAATATTCTAAAGCATCAATGTTGCCAAATATTGAAATATGTATTAGAATTGATGTATTTGGAGTTTTGACTCCCTTGTAGATTTGGAACCTTTTTATGGCTTTGGCTCATTGTGTGGGTAGACTCCCCACAACTTTGCACAATGTATGTGGGATCGTGTCCCCCAGTTAATAAGAAATAGCTAATAAGACACTAGTGGGGTTCTCTCCTAGAGTGTGAGAACACAAGACACACAACCCTATTTAATATGATATGAAAGTTCCTTACTTGATAATCTCAATATTTAAAATTTGATCTTGCCACTGTGAACAATATTGAACAACTTGAATGATATTACTAACTTGACATCTTGAGAACAATCTTGTATAGTTGAAAGATATTTCATACTTGATATCATGTGAACAACCTTGGAGAGTTGAAAATATATCATAGTTGGTATCTTGTATAAATCTTGAATAGTTGAACAATCTTGCATAGTTGATTTCTTATTAACAATATTGTTAATTTTGAACTTGAAACTTGAATCTTTGACATATTATTTAGATCTTGATTTTTGAACTTGGAATTCATAACTTGTTGAAGTAGTCCACCATATAGTTTTTTCCTACTTTTGAAATGCATGTAATCATTTTATATTTTATATTTTGTAATAACTTATGTAGAGAATTAATATTAGCTCTGACCGACCTAGTTTCCTCATATGGTTCATGTGTGGATTTATTTCCTTGAGGGGATTTCATGAACATGACTAGGTGACCCAAGGTGCCTTACAAGATATGTGCATGTGATGACCTATATTGATCCAATGTTAGATGGGATTTAATATCTTAATTTGTATTTTTCCATGTATAGGTATTATAAGCTTCGGTGTGATTTGATGTATCAAATGATTTTACAATACTTGTGAATGTGTTTCGAATAGAATTATTTGAAGAATTTTGCCAAAGAGATTGGATTTTACAAATCCCATGGACACTATTGAGAAATAAATAGGGGGAAAGTGAATCCCCTTACATAATTCATTAGTATAGAAAAAATCAATAGGTTCACCATTCACAAGGATTTGGAATGGGGAGGTTTTGCACATGTTAATTACTCATTACTATATCCTTACAAAGAAAATTTAATTTGCCTTTATTTTGGTTGTGTTAGTTTTAGATGTAGATGGTCATTGGTTTACCTTCTGAACAAGATCAATAACTATGTGTAGTATCAACATTGATGATCATGTGGATCTTAATCAATAAAAAACATAAAGAGTGTCCTAACATTTTGAAATCATATAATCTCATGGGTAAGCCTATGTCTATCATAATGAAAAACATTCTTCTAGAAACTATGGATATTTTCCTTGAAGAATTAGATTGAGGATGAACATATTTCTTACATTATTTAATATTATGAGGTGTTAGGGTCTTTTTATGATATATTAAATATTTTCTATGGGTAGTACTTCAAATTAACGTTCACTATGGGGCTTAAAATTCTTACCATTGATCTTAATAAAAAATAAAAAAATGTATTCTAATAAATTCTTATCTGCCATGGGGCCCCTAAGTGACCAATATAACATAAATCATCCACCAAGTACTCATACCAAAGTTCATGTGTTGTCCAAATATCATTTTCCCTTATTTATTGTATGTGCAATATTGCAATTGAATCTGTTTTTAAATGAGTAATCAATTTTATGTGAATCATTGATGTGTGGGATTGCATAGGGGTGATAATGGCATACACATTATGTTGCAGTGCCAAGTGATACTGTGCAGAAATCCCATGATGGAGAATTTCATCCAAACCAAAATGTTGTAGTGACATGAATTTTATTTTTAAGATATGCTATGTTTGAGCTAAGCGAGAAGAGGTACGTAGATGACATGGTTATGTTAAAATTTTCTTAGAAGACTCAAAATTTTATCTATTCAGTAAGGTGCTTTTTGAATATGTTAGTAGAAATAATTTTGATGTATATGAACATGGAGCTTAATTCATTCAAAGTAAGTTTTTTTGTGGATTCTAGCTATACAACACTACATAGATTAATCTGTCCATTCAGTCCTTATTGTGAAACACGATTTCATCAAAAAGTCATTTCCTATATATGGAATTTACTTAAGATTTCTATTCATCTTTTTTTTCACATTCAAACAAAATCAACACAACAAATGTGAAATGCAAGTTTCCAAGAAGGAAATTTAGATAGTACAATCTTACGTTACAATCCCAATAAACCATGTTATCTTGTAATCAAACACTCACATTGTCTTCCCATCAAACAATGATACAAATTTATACTGTAGATTCATAGATTATGAATATGATAAGTCAATTTTTTCATTATTTTTGTTAGTCGTTCTTATTTTCACATCTTCAATAGAAACATCATGACATGATTTTAAAAACATATTGTATAAATATGTTAATACATGTTTATATAAGATAAAATTATAGACAAGAAGGCTTTGACACGTAAAATATACTTCTGAAAATATCAGATAAAGTACTGGTTTGGATATAGAAATAAAGGTCTAGACCCTCCCCCTGGAAAATGGGTCACCACACCATTAGCACATCCAAAAGTTACTTTAGACAATCATCCTTTTTCGAGCACCTTGCCCTTTCTAAGTGCAAGGTCGCCCCCAGAAATGGATATGCACCTATTCAAAGAGTTTCTTAGGATGTGAAAGTTAGTATTTTGTGTGGTGTTGCCCCAACTATGTTGTGGGAACCAAAAACAATTATAGTGATTTCAACTCCACTAAATCTTGGTTCATCCAAGGATCTTAACATAATAGCATTTTTTTATTTTTAATTGTCAAGATCATATTAAAGAGCATGAAACTTGTCTATGAGAAGCATCCACCTTGGTAGCCTAGATATTAATGGTACAGCTGAATACGGATAAATTTTTAAAATAAAAAACAAAACTTTTTACAAGGTAAAAATATATACAAATTCGATATTCGACAACTTTTTGGCTGGATGAAAAAAAAATTGTAAATAACCTGATAAATTTCGGTCAAAGTTTAGTTAATTCAGTTATACATACACACATATACATACATGTAACTATTAAGTTCACAAATCATGCAATCTTAGTGAGTGAAAAAGTAGAAAAAATTCTAAAGAATAGTTGAGTGATAGCAATAAATTCTCGAGAGAGTGAGGACCATTGGAAGTTTAGTGTATATTAAGAGTTTTGTGTACATGATTTACGTATATATCACATAAAAGCGTGAAAATCGGCGAGTGACGTATTAATCGTGTTGCACACTTTGGATCCTATAAAATCGTAAAAGATTGCCAATTTTTCATAAAATTTGGAGGTTTCGTTACTATGGGTACAAATAGCAAAACTTCCTATACGGTATTGTGCCAGTGCCCAACTATACGAGTGGGCATCTGGTTTTCTACTCTGCAATGGGTCTTGGTAGGGGAAAATGAACATACATATACACACAAAAGAGAGTCAGATGATATCTATTAAAATAGGTTGTACATAAGACCGATTTCTGTGCTTTTATATATTGTAGAAGGGGCATCGATGGAGAAAAACCCAACCATGTGTTCATCCCATGTATACAAGAGCATCTGAACAGACAGTCAGTATACCAAAAATTATCTATTAGAGACTAAATTAATATGGACCATGCCTCAATGGGGCCATTTCACCTATTCAGAAATTAGATGGCTAAGGATCTCATTCCTATTGCTTGTCCCTCCAAGAAACTCGTAGTACCAATGAGCAGAAAGCCTCGGATACCTTCTCCTCTCTTTGGCTTCAAAGTCGACTCCATAAATTCCAAATCTACTGATATACCCGAATGTCAGCTCAAAACAATCGATAAATGACCAAATAAAATATCCCCTCACATTTAATCCCTTCCTACATCATAAAAAGGAAGAAGCATTAATGAGTAAATATCATCGTATTATATCAATATCATCTAAAGAATGTCTTTTCTTGTAAACATATGTCAAGATCAGAAACAATTCCCCGTTGATTTTAAGGTACTAACCTTATCAAAGGAATTAAACTCTCTATGTAACTTTCTAAGTAGGTGACCCTATCGGTATCATTGGTGTCGTAAGTCATTGTTAAGTTGCCAGCAAACTCCCCGTAGCCTACAGAGTTGCAGATATGACATTTTAGTCTTCCACATAGACGACATAATGAAAAAGGATAGCTCAAAACCGCATATAACCTAAAATACGAGCACAAAGTACCATTTTCATGAATGATAAGCTCGGGGTTTCCATAATGTTTAGCAACATATTCGAGAAGGTTCATCAGGGCCCATGGAGTTGGCATGGAAGGGACCATTGGAAGGAATTTCTGCAAATCAACAAAGGCTAGTTTTGAAAGCAAGGGGCAATGAATTATTTAGATCAAATTTAAATGTACTTCCATGTAGGCCTTGCCTGCGCTTGGAGTACATCTGGAACTGCAATATAACCACAAAGTAGAATGACACATTAGCTATTTTCAATGTGTTGTTTTGACTGAAAGATCCAAAGGAAACTGACTATTTTACAGACTTCAAAAACCATATTTGCAAGTTCACAAACTCAACTGCTTCTATCTATATTGTTGGTTCTCTCCTTGAAAAAAGTTCTTCTATCAACACAATAAAGTAAATATCAATTCTCTAGCAGAAAAAATAAGATGACGTTTGTTTTTAATCATCTCTTAGAGACACCATCCTAATGATTTAGGACGAGACATGGTTTCCTATCTAATATAAATATAGATAACAACAAGAATACCTCCCATTTTAGGACATTTTCCAGAAGATCGTATAATTATTCTGGTTGTATTCAATATGGCTTCCAATATTTCAACTATTTGTTGACATGGTTTGGCATTGCTTTTAGAAACGTAACAAAGGAGCCAAATTTACGTCATATTTAAGATCTTGTTTGACGTATATATGGGATTATAAGAAGATTTATCTCCACCCTCTCTCAGAACACGTGGCAGAGGCCGGATTCTCGATAGGGTAGTAGATTGAAAAATATTTATCCGTGTGGTTCGAACCCAGGTCATTTATTAATTAATGAGCACTAGAATTCAGCAACCACACTATCACTCGTTGGCATTGTTTTAGCATGTGCATGATCTCTTTTTTGGTGCTGATTAAATTATTATTCTAATTCTAGTTTGTGAAATATTTTGCTAGTGTGGATCATTAGTTGTGCAGTTTTCATATCACTTTATATCGACAACAAATTGGTATCTTCTGTCCAATTCTTCAATGTGTGCTATTCCCAATAACTAACCTTAGAATTGGCTAGGTTGCAGCTCCTAAGCTATACTTAGATGATTATATCGTATATTATATAAAAGATTAAAAATCACAAACTTGCTTGGTTGGGTAGTGGGACTGCGGTTTGGGAATTTACAAGGTACATTTGCATACCGAAATTGACTTTGCATCCTGAGTATACCCTACCAATCTAGTCTTATTTGTTATACACTTCTACTACTAATTCAATTGCTATTCATAAAGAATTTTCAGTTAGTAACATCACATATGCCTTTGTTCATTTTTAGTGAAACTAGTACATACGCAATTAATACTACTATATTTTCGCAAGAGAAACAACATACCAACTATCATAGCAGCACAATCTCGCAGGAAATCTCTTTGGCTCTGATTCAGCTCGCTAGGATAGTTTTTGACATATAACAGATAGTAGTGATTCAAACCGATGTAATCGAATGAGCCCTTTACTTTCCTTGATAATTCAGCTGTAAATTTTGGCAAACGGGAGCCAACATTGTCTTTCATAACCTCGGGATAGTCACCATGAACAAGGGGGTGGAGAAACCTGACTTGAGAAAATCAAGATCCATATAACATGATATAAGCCCGTTGAACTGCCGGGAAAAGGAAAAATGGAGTAATTTCCTTTTTTACTGACCATCCAAAGTGGAAGTCAAGAACCCTTTTTGCCGCCGTAATATCCTGTGGTGAGTCAGTTGCGGGCTCAATCCAGAACCCCAAGATTGTAATTCCTATCTTGCCTCTCTGTCTTATCTGCAATTAAGACAATAAACTGATTCTTCAGGAGTACAGGTGTGATCTATATATGATGAGAAAGACATACAGCTGTCACGTTTAGATGTACATATAGTATACAGAAATATCGATAACTCAACTTAGTTGTAAAGTAAGTTTGCACCACTTAATAATGAACCAAGTTGTAAAGTAGCTAAGGGTCTGTTAGTTTTATATGGACTGCTGAACGTTGTTGATTTCAATGCACTTTTGTTGTGTAAACGGTGAGAGCAATTTTTTTTCATGCCAATTTCCTTTCGCAAATAAGCCCAAAATGAACTAGTTGTTGAATGTTATAGCTAAAAGTGAAGTCATCCTTCATTATCTAGTCTAGTTTATATATTACACGTTGAGAAACGTACCTGAAACTTTTTCCTGTATAGCTCTACCGCAGAAGCATGTGCCAGCAGGATGTGATGTGCCACAACGTATGGCTCAGTGGAGGAGTTTCCCTCGGAGCAGTTAGTCAAGGTAGAGGGGTAAGAGCAGCGAGCAGGTGGCAAAAGCCCAAGATCGAACCCGAAAACAGCTTCGGCGTTGGGTTCGTTGAAGGTACTCCAATGCTTCACTCTGTCACCGAATTCTGTGAAGCACACATCTGCGTAAGCTGTGAAATCCTCTCTGCCAAAGCCAAAAGTACGGGAGTTGAGTTGTCTAGCCGGATTGCAGGGAAGCGATTTATCAGATGCGTGGAGGAGGGGGACAGTGGTACAGGGAATTGGTTGTACATGATCTTTGGGCTGAGCTCTCCCCCATATTCGTCTTGCAGAGCTTGGGGAAGATCAAAATGGTAGAGAGTAACATGAGGTTCAATTCCTTCAAAACCATAATAAATCCCAATTTCAGATATTACAGGCCTGTCATTTATCATTGGATCAGAGCGTGAGAGTTTTAACCGTAGCTAATGAGCTCGTTAATCAGGTTGTTATAGTACTCCAAGCCCTTGGAATTCAACGCCCCTCTCCCATCTGCCAGAAAAAAACAATCTTTAAGGCATGTATCGAAGGAGAGAACTCAGAAGGTGACAGGTAAAAAAAACACATGATTTCGTCAGGCACGACGTAACCTGGGATAAGCCTGGACCAAGAGATGGAGAACCGGTAGGCGTCGATCCCTGTTTCGTACATTAGCCGTACATCTTCCTGGCAAAAAGCTCAGAACCCAAGTGAAGTTAGGAACTGAGGTATGTTGTTCCGGTAAAGGGGTCAAGCAAACGCATGAATCTGAATCTCCGTTTATAGTCTTTTACCTTGTATTTGTGGTACTGATCGGCTGTTATGTCGGCAGTTGAGCCGTCAGTTGTCTTCCCTGGATCACAAACAAAGACGAAATTGAAACAGATGAACTCTCATCTTTAGATACTTTTCTAATTCTGTTCTCGCGAAACAGATGACATATTCACATAATTCGATCCATACTGGTAATAGATGGCATACACACAAAAAAACCAACATACTGGTAACCATGACATATAGACATAATTCGATCCATACCGGCGTGTGCAAACGTGTCCCAGATGCTCGGTTTCCGCCCATCCTCTGCAGCTGCCCCTTCTACCTGCGGGAGTAACACCCACCACACAATTGGTTAATCATAGACAAGAGAACCACCAATTGCAGAATCAACGAGCAGCAGCAGAAGCAGCACTCTGCACGTACCTGATAGGCAGAGGTACCAGCGCCAAAGATGAACCCCGGCGGGAAGTCCTCCCTGCTCACCGTCGAAGCCACCGCCGCGGCAGCTGCAGAAGCAGTAAGGAGAAGGAGATGGAAGAAGTGGACCGGGAGTTGATTGCTGCTGAGTGGACGGCGCGTCTCCACCGCCATCTCTGTAATCAATTATCTGCCGGCTCTCCGCTCTCTGTTGCATGCCAGAGCAAACTGGAAGCTAACGGTTCTGTGGTTAAAACATTCCCTTTAAGGCCCGCAATTTCTCCATTTTAATTACACCTCACCTCTCAGGGAGCCATTCATCCGTTGCATCGAAAGGCAGAGAAAGGTGGTGCATTACCCACCGCACATGGCTACGTCGCGTACAATCTTTCATCTGTGCTTCCTGGAGCCCACTACCAAAAGATCGCGGGAAGCCGGCCCGGCCGGGTCCCGACGAATCGAGTTCTCGCGTTCGGAATCTCGACAATTGGAATCGGCGCGGGAAAGAATCAAAGAGCAGCAGCCTCTCCAATTGAGTGTTGCCAAATTGCCAATCGTTCTACGCCTATAGCCACCGTTGAGTGGTAAAGAACGGCCTCGCCAATTGACTGCTGCCAATCGTCCTACGCCTACAGCTACAGCGATCCTTTAGTGGCAAAATGATGAATTTGTAGTAGTGGACGGACCAAAGTACCTCTGTCGCACACTTAGCCCCTGTTTGGAAAAGGCTTGGGTTTATATCAAACCTGAGGTCTATGTCAAACATGTTTGGATTAGTCTAGCCATCAAACCGGATTGGGATTACTTGATCCTGTTTGGCAAACTAATCTGGCTTGCCTCGTAAGTTGCGATTTTCAGTCTGCTATATAAAACAAAATACATAAAAGTCAGAGCCTAAACCAGCTTGGAATTCCTAAACCTGCTGCTGGCAGTACTGGGCCAAGCCTACTTTTGGGTGTAACGGAAACCAAAACGGGGCCGTTTCAGGATTTCAAGACAAACACGCAACTGGAAAACAGGACTGGCTCGAACTGGCTTGGTACTGGATTTGCAAATGTGGCGCAGACGTGGCTAATAAGACAAACATTAATCCTGGTCTAAGCCAATCCCAAGCCGTTTCCAAACAGGGGCTTAGGTCCTCTTTCGTAGGGTATAGAATCAGTTCACTACTTTTAAATCCTAGGCCCCTGTTTGGTTCGAGATGGAAATTACACAAATCTGGATTGTATTAGACCAGATTAGTCCATATATCGAGATTATCCGGATTGGAGTCAATCTTATTTCTGTTTGGCAAATCAATCCCACCATTAAATTAGACTGGCCTCGTAACTTGTGTTTTTCAGTCTGGTATATAAAACAAAATGCACATAAGACAGAGCGAAATCCGGACTGGGTTTCCGAAATCCTGCTGCTAGCAGGACTGACTTAATCCGGATATCATGACAACGGAACCCGAAACGGGGCCGTTTCATGATGTTCAACCAAACACGCATCTCACCAATCCGGATTGGATCGTGCTGATGTGGCAAGAAGACAAGTCGAAATCCGGATGGGATCCGGAACCAAACAGGCCCTAGAAGGCTATGATTTTTGTTTGATTTACAAATGAGAAAATGAAAACATTATTTTCTAACTCACAAAATGTTCTGTGTTAGGACAAATTTCTGGAGTTGGTACCACGTCCATTTTGGACGTGATCAGGTGCAGTTCTGTTTTGTATAGTTGTAATTGCCAGTTCACGTACTATCGCCGGGTAAAAACCTGGCTGCCGGTTGACGGATAACAAACAATTACAGGCGAACCAGCATAGACATCCCGTGCCATAACAAGGCATGATTCTATGTGTTGTGTTTTTTTATCCATCAAACAACTCCCGACCGCCTCCTAACAAATAGGCCCTTAGTATGACCACTACAATTTTTGTAGTTGGATTTTGTCAATTAGTAATTAGATATAAATCTAACAATTTTATAAATCTAACAATTTTAAACTGTCGGATTGTCGGAGACCATATTTGTGTTATATTGAGATGATAGCTCATAATTGTTAATTTTGTATATTTCTTAAAGTATGTAATTTGTAAAGAAAATATGTGAAGTACACATTGATAGTACACAAAGTATTTACTAAAGTACGCATAAAAATTAGGTTGTTAAGATTGTTGATTTATTGCAATTGAGTTGTTAGCTCATAATAGTTGAATCAGTATATTTTAGAAATTATAATATATAAAGAAAAATTTACAATGTATATATAATTTGTAAACAAAATAGTATCTGAAAAATTAGACTATTACTTACCATTATATGACCTTTAATGAGTTCATGTAAGGTTGCAATTTGAGTTCATGTACCAGTGTTATTTTAGAGATTGAACTGAGCTATAAATAGACTCTTGGTTGTAAATATATGCCATCGAATATAAATATAGGAACCACGGGAGGTTATTTACCGTGAGAGTTTATTGTTTTTTGTGGTGATACAACCATAGAAATGAAGTAATCTTGACGGTTCTATGCCATGAAGAGAAGGTCAGTGACTTTAGCTCGAGGTAGAGAAGTGGTTGACAACCAACGAGATTTGATGGTGTGTTATATATATGTGGGGTTTTGTGACGTAGTTATAGATGTTCAATCCTCTCTCTCATGGAAGAAAGAGAGAGAGAGTGCAGTACTATAAATATGACATATTGTGTCGGTGACGATGTTATTTTTGATGTCTGTTCTTGATAGACAACTGCAATAGTTTGAGAAACACGGGCCGCGTTGTTTTTATCACAAGTCGCTTCTCAAAGCAGCCGGCACTATATATCGCCCACAAAAGTATAATTCAATGTAAAAGTTTTGTGAGCATTTCATTTGCCTCCAAAAACCTTACGTCATTGGTTCTTTTATAAATATCTGACGGGATACAGAGGTGTACACGCCATGTGTCTCGTGAAAATTAATTGATGTTTCTCGTTGATTGTATCTATATCGACCGACGAGAAATGTGTATGCGTCATGTGTCCCACGAAAATTTTCCCACCTCTGATTTGTGTTTCTCGTCTGTTGTCTTCACCCTGACCGAAGGTGTAGGTGTCGCTGGGTTGCATCTGGGATGCGGAGTTAGGCTTCAGTTTACTGAAGACAGTCGACGATAAAATTTACTTTTCCTGACGATTTTTTGCACACAACCAACTAGAACAGTTAAATGTAGTCTATTACTACAATAACTAATGAGGAAGGGTTTACTTAAACCCCGCGAGAATCCCTTTTCCCCTCTTTCTACTACCCGTGTTTCTCTGAAACCCCTGCTTCGGAAATTTCCAATGTTGCTTCCTCCTTCCGCCGATGCCGACACCGCTGCTGGTCATTCTGTTGATGTTGTCGACTCCGCCATTGTTGCACTCCTCCTCTAGCCGGTGTTGGTCGTCGCTGCTCTGGCAATTTTGTCACTCCTTCCTCTTCACCTTTGCTTCTTCAAAGTCACCTCTGTCAATGCCACCGCTACTACTTTCGACACCGCCACTGTTACTTCTGACGACTCCTCTTGCTACCGCTGCTACTACTATTGTTGTTGCTACTATCGTCGCTGCTACTGTCGGCGACAATGTTGCTACGGTCGCTTCTACTACTAACCCCTCTTTCCGCTACTCTTGCTACTACCATAGGAAGCAGAGGTTTGTTTTAGAAAAACAAAATACAAAATACTACTTATTGTTTGATTATGAATATAATGCGGAATTGGTACAATATAAGATTTGCATGACCATATCATGCGAATGTATGTGTAAACCCTAGAACTAAGTGAAATTAAAGAAAGATAAATACTAATGTGAGATTTGTATACTATTATCTATTTGACCTAATCACACCATGAAATATGGTCTATTGTGCATGTTGTCTAATGTGAGATCTAATATCGTTCAATATTTTATCTAATGATGATTCATGCTACGTTGTGCAATCAAATCAGTATCTTTATAATATATGTGAAACCTAACTTCAAGTGGATCTCATTTATGTTCTAATGATTACTCTTGCATGAAAATGACTTGAAATAACTTGAATTGACAATGTCAATTCTTATGTTGACTATCTTGCTCGAATCATATGATTTCCCCCATTTAATATGTAGATACCCTAATAATTAGATCCCTGATTCAACAATGATGTGTCACACTAAGTCTAATGAATCCCTGATTTCATCTCACTTAGGATGTAAGTATATAAATGTATGTTTGATCTCAAAAAAAATTGACAGTATTTACCCTTTTGTTGTCTGGGTACATATGTAGGTGGGTATTTTCCCATCTACATTGGTGTGCTTAGAGAACTATGGGGAAAAGCTGCCAATTTTTTTTTAAATTGAACACACATTATGCACTTACTAGTGAGATGAAGTGATAAAAAATGGGACAGGTGGTACGCATTCATGAATGTGAATTCTACTAGATGTTAGGGCTCAACTCAAACATTTTTTCTTTTCTAAAATTAATTTACTAGCTAGAACTTGATGAGCTACTCGTCTCCCATTTGATCACAAAAATGGATCGATCATGGATGTCTAAACCAAATCGTTGCACTCTAAAGTTTATTAATGGTCTCAATGAGTTTGTAATATTTACATAGGAACATAGAAAATAACATGGAGATAGGTTCTATTACCCCTGTATGAATTGTAGTAACAACCTGAAAGTTGACATTGTTGACATGATCGAAGATCATGTCATATGCAACAAGATTGTATATGGCTACACAGAATGGTACTGGCATGGAGAGATTCCTAGTATGAGATTAGCAAATGTCAGTATTGGTAGTTGTGTTGAAGAAGAAATGGCTTATGAGGTTGACGAGAACGAACCAATTCCAATAGACATGGTGATGCAGTGGCAGATAGTTGCGGGGTAAATGTCACAGACCTACCTCCCTTATTCAGAATCATTATAAGTGATGCTGAGAAACCATTATACTTAGGTTGTACTTAGTTTATGAAGTTGAGCGCTGTGTTGGGATTGTATAGTCTGAAGGCTAATAATAGATGGAGCGACAAAAGCTTCCCTTCTCTATTGTCTTTGTTGAAAGATATTGTGCCTGAATGTAACGAGCTTCCAATCTCAACATATTAAAATATTCTACCCAATGGGAATGGAGGCTAGGAAAATACATGCATGCCTAGACGATTGTATGTTGTTTCAAAAGGACTATATCGATCTGAAAGAATATTCAAAATATGGGGTGTCTAGGTATAAAAAGACAACATGGGGTAAGACCAAAACTGAGTCTCCTACCAAGGTGATGTAGTATTTTCCTATAATACCATAGTTTCAATGCTTGTTTGCTAACATCATAGATGCACAATATTTATCTTGGAATGCATAGGTAAAGAAAAAAACAACAATGGTATGCGACGACATGTGTCTGATTCCACGCAATAGAAGAAGATTGATTTATTGTATCTTGAATTTGGTGAAGAATCCATGAGTATAATATTTGAACTTTGTACTAATGATATGAATCCATATAGAATATTAAGCAACCAACATAGAATTTGGTCTGTCATAATTATTGTATACAATTTTCCTCGTGGTTGTGTATACATCATATTATCATGATATCGAGCCCTAAACAATCTGGCAATGATATTGATGTACCTTGAACGTTTGATTGATGACCTAAAGAAACTATGGGGAGAAGGTGTGATGACTTATAATTCTTTACGGGGAGAGATGTTTAATTTACGTGCTATGTTTTTTTGCACTATTAATGACTTTCATGCTTATGGGAACTTATCTGGCTACATCGTCACATGAACCAAGACATATCCTATATATGAGGAAATACATATTATACTCAACTAAAACATGGTGATAAGTTTATATATCTTGGTCATCAAAGGTTTCTGCCAAATGTGCATCCTTACCAAAAGTTGCACAAAACATTCAATGGATCAACTGAGAAATAGAGTTCCCCTAAACCTATGTTAGGGGAGGATGTTTATGCAAGTGTAAACAACATTGTAAATTATTTTGGTAAGAAACCATATACTACTTCTGTAGGTGAAAATCCTTTATTTAAAAAGAGGTCGATATTCTGGATCTTCCTTATTAGAGTTCTTTGACAATTCGACATTGTATCGATGTCATGCATGTTGAGAAAAATATTTGTGAAAGAATTATTGCTACTCTATTAAATATACCTAGAAAGACTAAAGATGACATCAAATTTAGAATGAACCTACGTGAAATGGGTATAAGGAAAGAATTAAGAAAAAAAAGTTATCAAGGGTCACCACACATATCTGCCTCCTGCTTGTTACACCTTGTCTACAAAGGAGAAGAGAACATTTTACACGTGATTGTAAAATGTTAAGGTACCAAATGGATACTCGTTTAATATTCTTAGATAGAAGGATCTGAAGTCGATAGGTCTTAAATCTCACGATTGACACATTCTAATACAACATATATTGCATATGGCTATTCGATCTATCCTTCTTAAGCATGTAAGGTTTGTAATCACTAGTCTTTGCTTTTTCATCAACAGATTTTAGATAAGTTGTAAAAAGAAGTGACAGTGACCCTGTGCTAACTTGAGCATTATTTTCCCCTTTATTCTTTGATATCATGATACATCTAGTTTTCCATTTGGCTAAAGAAGTGAAAATATTGGGTCCATTTTTCTTACTTCGGATGTATCCTTTTGAGAGGTACATGAGTGTTTTTAAAGATGATGTTTGAAACCATTATTGCCTGGAAGGGAGTATGATTGAGGGTTATATTACTAGGAGGTATAGACTTTTTCAATGATTTTCTAGTTGTAACAAAACATCTGCCATTATTGTGAATCATGATCCTTTATTTTGGGAATGGTATTTTAGGAGAATGACAGATAAATATTAGTCATGAGCAATGGGAACAAGCATACTTGTATATTTTATACAACATTGATGATGTGAGTATTTATATTACCAAACACCCCAACAAGCTCAAGACAATTTTCTATTAACCAGTTTAATGTGACTTGTTAGAGAGCATAATCGAACATTTATTAGGTTCTTTGAAAAGAAAGTATTCAATCAACTATCTTAAATACCAAATAATGTTACAGTAACTATCAAATGGCTCGTGTATAAGCCAAAGACCCATGTTACATCTTACGAAGGATTTGACATAAATGGGATTTCATACCACACAAAATGTTAAGATGGTAAGAGTGTCATACAAAATAGTGGGGTCACCCTTCAAGCGTCTTCATTGTAATTTTCTAGTGCCAGGGATAAGAGTCCACCTGAAAGGAAGATGTCTTATTACAGTGTCACTGAAGACATATGGGAAATTGACTACACAGAATTTAGAGTTCTATTATTTAGACGTAAATGGGCTAATAACAAGGAAGGAGTTGTAGTTGACGAACTCGGTTTCATAATAGTAAATTTTGAGTGGACAGGAAAGAAGGATGAACCCTTCATCATGGCATCACAGGAAAAAGAGGCATTCTATATTGACGATTCTTCTAAAGAAAATTGGTTTGTCATTCTTTATGGGAAAAGATAATTCATTTCAAATCCCATTGATGAAGAATAGTACTATGACAAGTATGATGACTCTAGTCCATTTTATGTTGGCTTACCAAGTGTAAATGTTGAATCTAACATTGATGACTATACACATGAAGATTACATAGAAGGGATATTAGTTTAACATATACTATATATAGTATTTGATATGTTATTTGCATTATATAACATGTTTATTTGTTCATATGTGATCTAACTTTTGCATATGTGATCTGAATTTTTATATGTTATCTGACTTCTTTATATGTTTACTTTTGATTTTATAGATGGAATCTAACTAGGAGCATAGTGATCACGAGCATGAGGATCCTAAGCATAAGGATCACAAGCTTGAGGATCACGAGCTTGAGGATCTTGAGCGTGAGGATCTTGAGCATCCAGACCAAGGCACTGACCATGCTGATAAATCAAAACCTAAGAGAGGGATAACTCAGATGAGAATTGCAGCAAATAGGAAAGGGAGTAAGGGCGTGGTCGAATTCAATGAAGTAGGAATGCTGATTACTAAGGAGTTTGTCATCTACTGTGGGGTCCTTGGTCGAAGCAAAGTGCCTCTCCTTGTTGAGGATTGGAGACAAATGGGTAATTTCAAGAAAGACCACATATGGGGGAAGTTAGAGGTGAAGTAAATGCATTTATTTTTTATAGTATTTTCTTATTCTTTCTTTTAATATTTCTAAGTAGTAGTGAATGTTGAACCTATGATGACCCTTATTCTAGGGTTTTGATACCCGGTGTATTTGAAGTTCATTATATCTCTTAGTTGGTTAATTCCAAGTTGATGTGACATTTATCCAATCATGAACACCATTGTCCCACATGAACATTATTATGCCACTTAATGATCAATAATAAGAATCCATGCCCATTTGTCTACATGTGGATGATTAATACTAGCTAGAAGTCGATTTTGATGTCTTATGTAGATAAGTGTCCAAATGAAGTACATGTATTCAAGAGAGTGAGTTATGAACCCTTGGATTCATAATGACCAAACTAAGTGGTTTGAACTTGGTTCATCGGTGTTTGATGATAAATGATATGTATTCAGAGTCTAGTCATTTAAATGTATGGTTATTTGAGGAATTAGTCTTACTGAACAGATGTTGGGTTTTCGGGTATCATAATACAGAGAGTAGTAATGCTACATGTATGCTATTTGGATAAGTTATTTAAGATATATTGATGTTGGAATCTTCATGAAGGACTACAGTTTCAATTGGTTACAGACCTATGTTTGATAATCTAGTATCTAGGTCATGACATGTGTCAGGCAGCCATGCTCATGGGGGTCAAAACTACAAGCAGAGAGTGATACAAGAAGGGAACCATAGATCCAAATGAAGGCTGATCTCATCCTCACCCTGGAAAATGACCCAGTCATGATTTGGTTTTCAACTCCGATTAAAGAAGATTTAAGAACATATCTGTCATGGGTTCCCTGGCCTCTGTTACCCAGTAATCTATGAGCCCCACGTGTTTCTATGTGGAGTATTAGATCCTATAAGCTAGTAACTATCGAACAACCGTAGGCATAGGTTGTGTAGTGACATCAATGAAGATTTCTAGGTCCTGACTCCACTTACCTCTATAGCATAATCTACAGAGGAGGATGGTGTATGAAAAAGGAGTTGGGTCCCATCTTTCCGTGCCTTCGAGATGGAGTCTGGAAGGGTGAACCAGGCCCTAATGCTAGTCACCAATAGAAGTTCCAAGCTACCTGATTCCCAGTGCTTCTCCTGAGAACTTTGGCTTATTGTAAAGAAAAAGGGAGATTGTCGTCTTCCTGTAGAAGCTCTCCACAGTGGCAAGCATAGGTTTGTCAAGGTGCTAGCCCCCTACCAAGGATTGCTTGACTCATTACTGAAGAGGGACGACATGAGTCTATAGCCTCCTTCAGACCTCCATAGGATGGCTCTTCAACAATAAGGGATAAGTCGACATTTGTCTTTACGGCAACAAAGATGCACCGAGAAACCTATAGTTCCCCGTCCCCGCTCACCTTTTGCTGGGATGGGGTGTCGATAGGGAGATATAATGGATGAGGATGACTTTCTTTATCCCTTGTCCTCGATTTTGAGACTATGAGATCTGAATCTTTGACTCGTCGGAGCCCATCCGTCACAACGGCACTTCCATCAACTAGAGATGCAGTCTGTCACAATGTGAAGACAGTGAGGAAAGAAATGAAGATGGATAAGAGGAAGGGACTACACATAGAGCATAGCTTTGGTGGCCAACCTAGCACACGTTAGAGTAGGTTGCACCTAGTCGAGGCCATGTGGCCACAGTCCAAGACTATAGGAACCGGCAGGTCGACGACGCCCTAGTTGGGAGATCGAAACTTTGACAGACTTGTGCGGTTGAGTAGAGTGTAAGGAGGAGAGATTCCAGGCCGAAGTGAATCTTGTACCATCCTGAACTGGGTCTAATCACCCGCTAAACTGGGTGACTGGATAGGTAAATCACTATACATTTCTAGAAAATAGATTTGATCTTAGAAATATGTTTATAGATAGCCCCCTTGGCCAATTAATTCCCAAAAAATATCCTTGGACTCATAAAAGTGCTCACTTTGTTATGAAACCCCTAGATCAGATCTTTGAAGCAGTTTTATTCATGGTTTTTAAATTATAAGATGATGTTTCATTTAGGATATATTAAATGCAATAAACGATATATGGTCGACATAAACTCTTATAAAATTAATGCCATGCCTCAAAGTCATTATGAACCATATTTGGACTCTAATTTGAATTATATTTCTCACTATTAGATATTTTCTCATTATGGTTTAGCTATATGCTTTTAAGCTCTTTTTAATTCTATAAAATAGAGTGGACATCTGAAAATTATAAAATTTAGATCAGACCTTAAAAATGACTTATTGATCAGTACAAAAAATCCAGAGGCAATATTAAGGTAAAATTGAGCCTAAGTTTGGAAAAAAAACCCTAATATGAACCTAAAATACCAATAATAATGGCGAACATTGTATTAATGATGATTAATTGTTAATAATCAGGTGATGACCACAGATCTACATGATCATGGATATGTTAGGTATCTCTGAACTCATGTACGGGCTTTAATAATTATATGACTATGAATTTCCTGTTTGAAATGTGATACATATGTATGCTTGTTCATTTGTTCAAATATTGTCTTGTAGTATCCTAGTATTGTACTTGGCGTTTGTCTCGCTATTGTTGTTTTATAACTCGAAACATAATATAGAAACTCCATTATACAAACCTTGTGCACCTTCCTGTATTCTCAAGGTAAGGACACAAGGTTGGACGTCCTACTTGAGTTGTCAAGATAGGGTAGACCATGTTGATAAAAAGGGATAGCTCTTGACAATGGCCTTGAGGCCCCTCTCGTATAAAAGGATTAGCTAATCGTCAGCACCCTTACATAACCTTCTACGGCAAGTGGTCAAAGGCCTTATAGGATATGATGTTGTTGGTATAATTGGAGTAAAATGACATAAAATATGGGCTCTGTTTTGCTAAGTATATAACTTATTTAATCTTATTCGTTTTCTTCTACAAATCTTTTCAAATCATACAAAGCATATATATATATATATATATATATATATATATATATTTGTGTGTGTGTGTGTGTGTGTCTTTCAGCCATGTACTCAAAACCTCATGTATGGACCCGCTTGTTTCACATATTTTACAGGTTCATGGATTGAGTTAATGGTCTTGGTGAGCTATGTCAGGTGTGCTTATTGTAAGATCCCTAGTGTGCATTAGTAGACTTGTAAGAATTGTACTCTTTAATATGAAATTTGCAATCTAGTAATGAGATCATGTTTCTTAATAATACCTATGGATTGTTGAAATTATGTTGGTTCTTATATCTTATTAGTTGTTCATGTATGCTAAGCTTGTATGCTTCCCCTTATTTCCTTTGATATTCATTTGGTTCATAGGGTCGAGATTCCGATTTCGTGACACATGGTACCAGTTCATGAACAATATGTACACCAACCATACTTACATGAAACACAAACTAAATTCAACCTTACATCTCAATTGTAGAAACTTAATGAGTTGTCTGTGATCGACTAAGATGACTTAGCCTCTAGGTTAGAACCTAGATGTTCTATAACTAGGTTTGGACTTGTGAAATTCCTAAAATAACTCTTTTCTCATCTTTCTATCCTCTAGTATGGGATGCAGGTTCAGAAGGGTGAGAAGAAGGAATTTTTTTTGTTGTAAACCCTTCACATATGATCTCGACATGCTCTTAGGGTAGCGACAAAAGTGTGCACCATGTTCTTACTAGTTCTCTAGGTGTCATGGTACTTGAATGCCTAATGAGTGTCGTAACTCATTTTGGTTTTTTTTATTTGAATGGAGTATGGTGGTTTCCATCATATGTTTCAATGTTGGAGAAAAACTATTTCAAATATTAGTATATATGTACATATAAAAATGTTACCACACATATAAAGGCAGTGTGTGTCCATGTAACCTAAGAGAAAAAGAGGTAACATCAATCTTATTGAGAGTGTTTAGATGCTAGTTGAAGTTTTAAGAGTTGTCTAGAGCTAGTATAAAGGTTAGGTTATGAAGTATACTAGATGACCTAAGTTATTGTTGTTGTTGTTGTTCTTGATGATGATGATGATGATGATGATGATGATGATGATGATGATGATGGTGATGATGATGATGATGATGATGATGATGATGATGATGATGATGATGATTATGATGATTATGATTATGATGATGATGATGATGATTATGATGATGATTGATGATGATGATGATGATGAGTGATGATGACAATGTTGATGATGATTGATGATGATGATGATTGAGGATGGTGATGATTACAATTGATGATGATGATGATGATTGATGATGATGATGATTGAGGATGGTGATGATTACAATTGATGATGATTACAATTGATGATGATGATGATGATGATGATGAGTTGCATCATGATGACCAAAGTTTGTTCTTCGAAATGGTCAATTATGCTTTGATGACACGAGACAAGCTTTGGCTATGCAACCCTAGCTAAACCTAGCACCGTGTTTGGTACACATGACTTGGTTGATGTGCTAAAGATAGCTTGTGGGTTTGCATTCTTTCTTCTACCTAGTCTTGTACCTGTTGAGATATGATATGTGAGATATGATTCAGAACCAACATAGGCCTCAACCTCTCTACAATGAAGGAGCTCTAGCATGGGACATGTAATAAGGTTGAACTCTTAATATGAGTCAACCCAAAATGGGAGAAGGTCAAAGTACCTAACCTCTAAAATATATGTCAAATCTTAAAATATGTGCTCAATTAAATACATGATGACTAGCCCCTAGATAGGGTAATTATAAGTATGTGAGTTGAGTCACCTGGTGTGTGGTTCCCTTAAAAATGTTGAACCCTAGATTTCCTATGAAAATATCTAACCCTGGAGAAGGAGGCCATTGAATATATGATGCAAATATATAGGTGAGGGAATGTCCCAAAACCCTAATATGATTTACATGCTATTTGATTCTTCATGATGGGCCTCATACTCGTATTAGT
The DNA here is from genome assembly GCA_963693085.1 of Alisma plantago-aquatica. Lineage (NCBI taxonomy): Eukaryota > Viridiplantae > Streptophyta > Magnoliopsida > Alismatales > Alismataceae > Alisma > Alisma plantago-aquatica. Next base: position 1,083,543,118 of record OY856410.1, on the reverse strand, counting down.
GGTTCTATGTGAAGGAATCTAGTGCTTGCCCTTGTTTTTGAAAGTTGGGTAGAAATTTTGTCATGGGTAGATGGTTGCGGTTAGCACGTTTGTTGACATAGAGAGGTCTTATTTGAGGGGTTAGAGATTGTATAGATATTTCTAGATACAAGTGAGATAGTTATGAAACCTCAATGTTTACAATAATGTTGTTCCTTGAATGATGTTTGATACATGAAATATCTCATTTAAGTTAAAACTTGATATGTGTATGATAAGACACTTTTATAAGCTAGACCTAAGATGAAATTATACCTCACATGAAAGATATAATTTGGACTCATGAAGTTGAATTAAGATATATTTGGATCATAGATTACATGATCACAAAATATAGTGCTTAACCTCAATCCTTCTAATCTATGCTTCTTGGTGATAACTCACACAATAGGATAAAAACCCTAATATTCAAGAATGTTAAATAAGCTTGTCCCTAGTGATGAAATACATGTATGATGTTGACAAAAAAAATATTAATGATGTTAACTATGGTAATTACAAGAAATAACGACATGAAATCTTGATATCAGCTTGCATGGAATGGGGTGAAAGATGAAGCCTTAAGTAATACCCTCTGAGATTCAAAATTGTGATTCTTTTTTTTTTATTTATGAGAGAACCACCCCCGTTGAAGCGCCACATTCGTGACCCCCCCAGACAGCGTAAACTCTCGGGGTATGAGAGGGTGTGGTCCGGTCACCCCCTCCCGCACCCAATCAAATTCTTGTTACTTTTCACAGAGTGCCTTCGGCGTGATTCGAACCCAGGTCCTTCATCTAGACTTACCGAGCCGTAACCAGCCGGGCTACTTTGGCCGGACTAAACCATTTAGTGATTCTTAGGGAAATGAGAGATGTAAATCCTAAAATACTAGAATGTCAAGTTATGACTAAACCATTTAGTGATGATTCATATCATTAAAAACATGATGCTTCAATTCCTATCAAAGAAAGTGATGTTGCACCGTAGTTGCTTTAAAATCCTACAATGACAATATAGGGTTGATACAAACTATGATAGCCTAGACAACTTGAAGTGGTGGCTAAGGAATAATAGAAACTCCTTAAGATCATCTTATGTATGAGATTAGTAGAATTTTAAGTATGAAATTCCATATTAAGTGGGTTGAATGTGATGACTCTTATTCAAGGGTTTGATATATATCGGGTATAATATTTGAAGTTCATCATATCTCTTAGTTGGTTAATTCCAAGTTGATGTGACATTTACCCAATCATGGACACCATTGACCCACATGAACATTACTATGCTACTTAATGATTGGTAATAAGAATCCATGCCCATTTGTCTACATGTGGATGATTAATACTATCTAGAAGTCGAGTTTGATGTCTTATGCAGATAAGAGTCCAAATGAAGTACATGGATTCAATTGAATGAGTTATGAACCCTTGGATGCATAATGACCTAACTAAGTGGTTTGAACTTGCTTCATCAGTGTTTGATGATAAACAATACATATTCAGAGTTTAGACATTTAAATATAAGGTTATTTGAGGAATTAGGCTTAATGAACAGATGTTGGGTTTTTTGGGTAGCATAAGACATAGAGAAGTAATGATACATGTATGGTATTTGGATAAGTTATTGAAGAGATATTGATGTTAGAATCTTCATGAGGGACTATAGTTTCATATGATTATAAACCTATGTTTGATAGTCCAGTATCTAGGTCATGACATTCAAGTGTTAGGTAGCCATGCTCGTGGGGAAAAAACTATAAGCAGAGAGTCATGTAAGAAGGGAACCACAGATCCAAATGAAGGTTGATCTCATCCTCACCTTGGAAAATGACCCAGTGGTGATTTGGTTGTCTTCAACTCTAGCTAAAGAGGAGATAAGGACGAATCAATTCCATGGGTTCCCTGGCATTGTTTACCCAATCAGCTACGAGCCCCATGTGGTTCTAGGTGGAGGATCAGATCCTATAAGCTTGTAACTATTGAACAACCTTCGACATAAGCTGTGTAGTGACATGAACGCATATCTCTAGGTCCTGACTCTACTGACCTCTGTAGCATAATATGCATAGGAGGGTGGTGTATGAAAAAGGAGTTGATTCCCATCTTTCCATGCCTTAGAGATGGATTCCGGAAGAGCAAACTAGGCCCTAATTCTAGTCATTGATATAAGTTCCAAGCTACCTAGTCCCCACCACTTCTCCTTGGAAATTTAGCTTGTTGTAAAACAAGGGAGATTGTCTTCTGTCAGTAGCATCTCTCCACAATTTCAAGCACAAGTTTGCCTAGGTGCTAGCCCCCATCTAAGGAATTTTTAACTCATTACTGAAGAGGGATGACATAAGTCCATGGACTCCTTCATACCTCCAAAGGATGGCTCTTCGACAACAAGGGACATGTCAGCGTCTGTCTATGCGGCGATAGAGAAGCATCAAGCGACCTCCAGTCCCCTGTCCTTGTTCACCTTTTGTTGGGATTGAGTTTTGATGAGTAGATAATGGAGGAGGAGGACCTTCGTTATCCCTTTGTCCTCGAGTTAGAGACTACAAGATCTAAATCTAGCTCGCTAGAGCCCATCCCTCACAACAACGCTTCCATCAACCAGAGACGAAGGCTCTCATGATGTGAATATAGAGAGAAAAAAAATGAAGATGGATGAGAGGAAGGTCATGCACACAGAGCATAGCTTTGGTGCCCAACCCAACACATAACAGAGTAGGTTGCATCCAGTCAAGGTTATGTGGCTGCGGTCTAAGACTACGGGAGCCTGGAGATCAACGATGCCCTGGTTGGAAGATCAGAACTTTGACAAATGTGTGTGGGTGAGTACAACATAAGGAGGAGAGATACCAGGCCTAACCGAATCTCAAACCAGACTGAATTGGGTCTAATCACCCGCTAAGCTGGGCGACTTGATATGTAAATCACTATACATTTCTAGAGAATATATTTGATCTTAGAAATATGTTTATAAATAGCCCCCTTGGCCAATTAATTCCCAAAAAATATCCTTGGACTCATAAAAATGTCTACTTTGTTATGAAACCACTAGATCAGACCTTTGAAGCAATTCTATTCATGGCTTTTAAATTATAAGATGATGCTTCACTTAGGATATATTAAATGCAATAAATGATATATGGTTGACATAAACTCTTAGAAAATTTATGCCATGCCTTAAAGTTATTATGAACCATATTTGGACCCTGACATGAATTATATTGCTCACTATTAAATCTTTTCTCATTATGGTTTAATTGTATTCTTTTAAGCTCTTTTTAGTTCTAGAAAATAGACTGGACATTTGAAAAATATGGAAATTAGATCAAACTTTAAAAATGACTTCTTGATCAGTACAAAAATGCCAGAGACAATATTATGGTCAAATTGAGACTAGGTTTGGAAAAATCCTAATCTAGACCTAAAATACCAATAATAATGGTGAACATTGTATTAATGATGATTGATGGTTATTAATCAGGTTATGAACAGAGATCTAAATGATCATGGATATGTTAGGAATCTCTAAACTTAGGTATGAGCTTTAACAATTATATGACTATGGCTTTCTTGTCTAAAATGTGATACATATGGATGCTTATTTATTTGCTCAAATATTTCCTTGTAGTATCCTAGTATTGCACTCAATGTTTGTCTCGTTATCATTGTTGTATTACTTGAAACATAATATAGAAATTACATTATAGAAACCTTATGTACCTACCTATATTCTCGCGGTAAGGACATGAGTTGTCCTTACTTGAATTGTCAATATATGGCAGACCATGTTGATAAAAAGGGTTAGCTCTTGGCAATGGCCTTGAGGTCCCTCTTGTATAAAAAGGATTAGCTAATCTTGAGCACCGTTATGGACCCTTTTGACAGGAAGTGGTCAAAGGCCTTATGATATATGATCTTATTGGTATAATTGGAGTAAAATAACATAAAATACAGGCTCTTTTTTGCTAAGTATATAACTTGTTTAATCTTATTTATTTTCTTCTATAAATCTTTTCAAATTATGCAAAGCTTATGTATATATATCTTTCATCCTTGTACTCAACACCTCATGTGTTGACCCGCTTGTTTCACATATTTTATAAGTTTAGGATGGAGTTTATGGGCTTGGTGAGCTATGTTAGGTGGGCTTATTGTTAGATACCTAGTGTACATGAGTAGACTTATAAAAATTATACACTTTAATATGTAATTGAAATCATGTAAAGAGATAATGTTGCTTAATTATACATGTGGATTGTTGAGATTATGTTGGTATTTATATCTTGTTATATGTTCATGAATGGTTAGCTTGTATGCTTCCACATGTTGCCTTTGATATTCGTTTGGTTCATGGGGTCGTGGTTCCTATTCCGTGACAGAATCTTTTTAGCACCGGTATGAGCTTGTTGAAAAGTTGCATCACAAGTCTGGTATGTGGATCGTTGGGAGAAGACATAGAGATTAGTGAACAATCCTCACAAGAGACTAAATTTTTAGGTACAATGAAAAGAACAAACAGTAAAGTGGCACATGTGATACTAAATGAGAATTAAAGTGCAAAGGAGGATTAGATAGATTAGTATCGGTGTGGATAGAAGAATATAGATCCAAGTTTTCAAAAGGTATGAAAAGAAATTTTTTTATCACCATTTTCAGTATAGTCTGTTAGAATTTAATAATTGTTTATGGTTATATGTCGAACCTTTGATCCGGGATTAATGGGTGCGGCTTCGACCTCTTGGTCTCCCTTAATTGGGGGTTATCGGGAGGTGGGGTCGTAACACACCTCCCGATAACCCCCAATTAAGGGAGACCAAGAGGTCGAAGCCGCACCCATTAATCCCGGATCAAAGGTTCGACATATAACCATAAACAATTATTAAATTCTAACAGACTATACTGAAAATGGTGATAAAAAAATTTCTTTTCATACCTTTTGAAAACTTGGATCTATATTCTTCTATCCACACCGATACTAATCTATCTAATCCTCCTTTGCACTTTAATTCTCATTTAGTATCACATGTGCCACTTTACTGTTATAACCTCAATTTTTGGGTTCAATAGATGAGAAATGCAATTTCTCATATTAAGAGTAATTGAACAAATAATGATGTGAATTGTTTTGAATAATTGGATTTCGTTTGAAATAGCCTTGTTATTTGATTTGTGGGCTTTATTGGCTATTAGGCCCAATAAAAAGAAAAATAACAAAGGAAATTCAATTAGTAAATGGATAATTGAATATTCAAGAAAAGAAATAAGGGAAAACCTCTAGAAGGCAAATCCAAAGAGGATTTCGTGCCTCTTGGATTCCTTGGGTTCCAAGGAGTCTAAAATTGCAAAGAAAAGCAATAAGAAAAAGAAAAGATTAATTATGTATTCCTTTATGAAGAAAGAAATTGGGAGATAATGGTAATATGTGGAAATTAAGTGAAAGATGGATAATTGAGTTCCCTTTATGGAATTTCGTATCCATGAGATTTCTAATGATAAAAGGGATGCCAATGAGTAAAATAAAAGAGAAATAAAAAGAAATCCTCAAAAAGGAATACTTAAATAGGAAATAAACAAGATAATGTGAATTAATGCATAAAGGTGCATGAAGGAAGATGATGAGTATTCCACTAAAATAAATTTCGAAATAAGAGAGTTCCTTGGGATCCAAGGAGTCCCAATAAAGAGGAAAGAAAGATAAAATACCAAAAAGACAAAATAAGAGAATAATGATAAATAGAAATCTAATAATAAAAGAAATTGAGATAATGCTAAAAACAATGTGCAATTCTCTAAGAAGAATAAGTGTTTACTCATCATAGAGTGGAATTCGAATTCACTTGGTTCTTGGGATAAAAGGAATCCCAATAAGGAAATAAAAGGTGAATGAGAGAGAAAAAGAAGATAAATGTGTTTCATTATTAATGGATTTTATGTTATTTTCATTAGATGGTATTTTCCATCAAAAGGAAACATGTTTTCATGTTAAAGGAAAATAGAATTCGTGGCCAATAGATTAAAAGGCAAATAAAGAGACTGAAGGAGAGGAATTTCAAATTCCTAATATTTAAAGGAAAGAGAATATCAAAATAATAAGAGAGAGAGAAAGAAGTTTACTCTCATGGGGGGGGATTGGTTTCCCTTTTTGAAGAGGACTCATTGATTCGTGTATAAGCTACCCTAAGGCTTCATTTCTCGTCCCTATTTAAAGGGCTCGAGCCCAGGGTCGAGGTCATAAGGGTTCCACGTATCTTTCTCTCCCTTGTCCCTCCCTCTTCTCTATTTTTGTCTTCAAACCCTAACCCCACAAACCACCGTGGACATGACGCAAAGAAAGGGGATCAGAAGGTTGCGATTGATGCCTGGAGTACCACGACTCCAAGGAGGAACCTAGCCCTCAAGACCGTGCTCTGGATCTCGTGCAGCAGGAGCAACTAGGCTGCAGGGCGACCTTCAGCGTATGGCCTAAACGGATGAGAAACTGACCATCTTGGCCGCAGTTTCTTAGTGCCCCGCGTGCGCATGGGGTCGGCGGAGGCAATGGATGTGTTTCCGATGAGGTTTGGGTCCAGAGTCGGGAGCGAGAGCCGTGCTTGGGCCTGCGTTCGGCGGCTAGGGCGGCGGCCCCGTGTTGCCAAGGTTGAAGAAGGAGTTCCTGCACGTTTGACGGTTTTGCCCTTCGGGGTACAAAGAAACGGGTAACTTAAGTAAGGGTATAACGGTAAATCCGTTATATTTCCAATTCTACAACGTCGCATGGACTGTGATGACGTGGCAACTCCCGATTGGCCAAGTAAGTGTTTTAATGTAAAATTCATATCTCGATATTCGTAACTCCGATTGGGACATGTAATATATGTATTTTGATCAGAAAAATGCAAGGAATCCATTAAAAATGGTTTTATAGCCTGAATCTGATCATAGTTTGAAAAATAGTGTAATTTATCAACTTTAACATAATGATGATTAAAGAAACCCTACTTTGACATGATTAAAGTGATTAATAGGGTTTGATGAATCATTAGGTTTGATATTAACCTGTTAAATGCAAAAATGTACTTTAAGATTAAAAAATGATGATCTTTGCACATGATTAGTTTAATTTAGAGTTTATGTGCTTAAATATGCATCAAATTTGAAAGGTACATGAAACTATCATCTTTAATGATTTATTTAACGAAAAATCTTTAGATTTGATGATAGATGGTTAATTTAAGACTGTTATTGATAAACGAGGAAATATGATCTAAAAGATAATCTTTTTATATAATCGGCTTAAGATAGGGTTTTGTGCATGATTATGCATTAATGAGCTTGAAAACCCTAATGTAAAAGAATGTGTCTTTTAATTGATTTAATTGTCCAAATATGTAAATAAATAGGGATATGATGATCCTAAGTCGAATTGGGTATAAAAGATTATTAAAATGGATAGTTGAGCAATTAAGGTTCATGAATATGGAAAAAGGATATTTTAGGGTTTGTTAACCTAGAGGGATGAAGTTTGAGAAATCGATATAAGAAACCCTAATGAGTATTAATGAATACTTAATGCGGATTAGAAATCATAGAAAGTGAATCCAAGTCAATAAAGTAGATTCTTAATAAAGCGAGTAATGAATAGAATACATATTTATTTCAGGAACTATGTGATGATTGAAATTACTTGCTTGGATCTGTTGATTGACTTGATTGTATACACATGAAGTATATGTTGAATAATCTGCAAGTCAGGTATGTGGTTACGCTTATGACTATACCGAATAGTTTCCCGAAGATTTTATCGATGTTTCCCTCAATGCATGAATTAGCTGTTGGATGTCTATTTATTTCATGCAATTATAGAGTGGCTATGGCTATCACTATGAGTATACATGTATAACTAGCTAGATCCGAGTCCACCCCTGTGGCTATGCAAAGGCTAAGGATAACCTAGAGCAAGGTCTAGGGTATCATGAGTTAGAAACTGGGCTACACATGAGTAGTGCCATGAGACTCTTAGCATACCATGAGTTAAGGAGTGGGCTACCTACGGGTAGTGCCATGTGACTCAGCCCTAGAAATTGATTCACCTATGAGGTGAAGTCATGAGGGGTAAAATGGGAATCTACCACATGGGAGGTAGTATCCAGGTCCACTGCAGGGACAGCGCAGGGGATAGGGTACACATGGATCGCGTAGTTATACTTAAAACGTAAACTTGTTTGTTAAATGATAATTGAATGTGATACATTGTTATAGATAATTGAATGATTATTGGTTTCCCCCACATACCAGCTACGGCTGACCGACGTTTTGTTTGTCGGCGTTTTAGGTACAATGAAAAGAACAAACAGTAAAGTGGCACCTGTGATACTAAATGAGAATTAAAGTACAAAGGAGGATTAGATAGATTAGTATCGGCATGGATAGAAATATAAAGATCCAAGTTTTCAAAAGGTATGTACAGAAAATTTTTATTACCATTTTCAGTATAGTCTGTTAGAATTTAATAATTGTTTATGGTTATATGTCGAACCTTTGATCCGGGATTAATGGGTACGGCTCGACCTCTCGGTTTCCCTTAATTTGGGGTTATCAGGAGGTGGGGTCGTAACATTTGGTATCAGAGCATGGGTTCCTCAGTTAACCATTAATAATTATTAAATTTTACAAACTCCATAGAACCCAAGGGAGTTATTAGAGGAGTATCTGAAAGACGGAGGTGTCTAGAAAGGGATCACGACCGGGGGCTGGCAAGATTTTCCTCCGCACCGCTAGTCGGAATACGAGGACTCCCGGACCCGTGTGACCGCCTGGCCAAAGTCTTAGGGTATGAATCGAAATAAGATACCTTTAGGACTTCTCATCTTATTCATCTCTTCTCATCACAAAATTCTGATAAGGACCTAAAGGATTAGGGTTTTCCCTCTTCTCCTCACCCTCCTGAGGTATGGGTAAAGTTGATAAGGATTAAGGAATCCTCCACTGAATTAATGAAAGGCATGTAAATAAGATGTCATGGACATAAGCTTAATAGATTAAGCGCAAAATAAATAATAGATACATGCTTAGGTCGTATGGCATAAGATGTCATGTCCTCAGGAGAGACCTGAGGCTAGACCTTCTTGTCAGGAGGATAAGTCAGTCTTGGAGATAGAGATCTCCATTTCTAGTAGAGACTTGGCACATCCTCTGCAGATGATGCTAACCCTAATCCTAAGTGATGGTTAGAGAGAGATGAGTTGGACCAGGTGTTTGAAGGGACATGCCTTTGGGATGCCATATGATCCATGGATAACCTAACACCTTTGGCAACCCAACCCTGGGAAGGATCGTGCATGTCAGGGTAAAGGATAACTCCTTAGATGATGAGGTTAGTGAAGGACCTTAGAAACCCTATGGGCTTGTGCAAGTAGGGTATAGCTGGCACCTAGGGCACGTCATAGTGCTGACGGTAGGATGAAACCCTGGATAAGGAATCAGGATGGAGCATAAAGGGTTATGGATGATCTTGAGCAACCATAAGTTCAAACCTAGGCTTCACCCATGTGGAGCATGTCTTTGAGATTGAACCTTCATAAAGATAGGACCTCTAATGGTGAGGTTGGGTGTATGGTTAGCTCTAGAGAGAGCAGGAAACCCAGCAAGAAGGTTGGAAGCCTAAAACCCTGAACTACGGATGATAGTGGTTGCTTCATGATCGATCCCTGGAGGTTGAGAATATCTTGGTTGTCTTTAGAGGGACCGAACCCTTGAGAAAAGATGAAGCATCTGGGGCCTATGTGCCTACGGTATATGTGTTTACCATCCGAGGTAGGAAGAATAGTTCCTTAAACCTAGAAAGGTTTAGTAGCAGGCTATGAGGCCTTGTACCTTGTTAGTTGTCCTTAAGGAGGACCCAACCCTAAGTGTTGATCGAGAAGAAGGATGACAGGAAGTGCACGGGATACCTTTTGCAAGCTTGATTCATGGTTCAGAGATAGAGCGCGCAGTTGGACACCTAAAAGTGAACCTAGGGTTCCTAGGCCTAAGAGGGGAAGTGGTATACCTAATGCTCAGGATGAGAATTAAGTTTTATAGTTTCGAGCATGGTACACCTTATGAATAAAGGAAAAGGAAAGTCCCTAAGGTTTAAGGTGTGTTTGATGAACCCCTCACAGCTAGGTTGATGATAAGGGAAAGAATGTTTTTGATCCGGTATTGAGGAAAGAGGACAAGTATGACCTAGCTTGGTACAGTAAGTGGGCTGCTTATGCCATAATGGTTTGCTAGGGTTAAGTAGGATCGTGTGGATGTAAACCCTAGACCTAAGAGCTTTTGTGACCTTAGAGATAGTTTTCTCCCATCCTGGGAGAGGGACCCCTTTGGAAGGGTGTATATCAGTTTTGGTTAGTCTAAGGTGACCTAAAGAGGTCTCTTAGGATCTTGAGAAGCTAAGTGAAAAGTACATGGTATGAGAATGAACCTATAGACCCATAGATATCCATCTCTAAGTGCATGCAGATGTGTTACCATGGAGGTAACCGGTATAGGGCTTGACCAAGGCAGGCATGTTGCCATGATCTTAGTGAAAGGATGAAGGTCAGCCCATGGATGCAGAAAGAGAGATGATGAGGACTTGGGTAAGGTTCTAAGTGAACATGTACTGTAATGGAGAATCCTAAAGTCTATCCTAGGGTCAGGTAGGGATAAGACCGATGAAAGTAGGAGTTGCCTAATTCCCCAGTTGCACATGACCATAGGGTCGGGAGGTGACAGCTATCATTGTCTGAGGGCCATGGGTTAGGAGATTGATCACCTTCATGAACTCATGGGACTCAACAGACAAATGAGTAGGGCACTCTCTTGATGCATGAGGGAAGAGGGATGACCCCAAAAGAATCGGTACCCTATAGACCTAGAGGAGATGACCAAGGATATAAACCTCGGTAGGTTCGAGACTTGTTTGATATCATGATGGTTGTGATGAAGAGACATATGTGGCATGTTGCAACTCAGATTTAAAGGTGTACTGGCAAGGTGGGATGTACCATCTCTACTCTTGGAACAGGAAGAACTCTGTATTTGGACTGCAGCCAAATGCTTATTTCCTCTTGTTATGGGGGTGAGAGATAGGACATTATGCATGTCATACACCAAGGATAAGAGATGATGTAGGTTGGAGCATTGCCACGAGAAATGGGGATAGAGAAATTATCTTACCATGGTAAAGTGAATGAATGATACATAGATGATTGGTAAACACTAAGAGAAATGAGGTAGTTCCCTTATGAGGATGTTTTTTTATCATGAGCTATGTGGAACTTACAAGTTATACCAGGTTGAGTTTGATCACCATGGAGATGGAATCAGAGGGTGTTCTTAGGAAGATAAACATATAGTTTGAGGTGACATGATAAGTGAAATGCATGAAAGTGTAACGTTACCTAATACCTAAGGATGTGAAGTGGTACTGGATGCTCTGGTTGAGATACATCTGACTTGTTTAACTAGAAGCTAGAAGAGGTTGTTTGGCCAACCCTAAGTTTGAACAGGAGGGGTGTTTGGATAACACCCAGATGTAACAAGAAACGTTGAAAGGTTAAGGGTTGTTTGGTTAGCCAGTCTAGTCCTTGATGCAATGAAAGGATGGTGGTAGAACCTCAAGTGCACTTCTTTGATTAAGAAGGTGATGAAACCTTGATGAGGGTGGTGTAGGGTTTCCAAGGAATCGATCTTGAGGAATCATGACATACTGGAAATCATGATTGAAGATCAACATACACCATGGTACTACCAAGATAGTAAATGACAGTAGCACTTTGGATGCTTAAGATGAAGTTGCATGTGGTGTATGGCCATGCAAGCCAAGAGGTAAAGGACGAACCCCAGTAACCCAGTGTATCGATATAGAGGATAAAAGAATCCTTGAGAGGGAATGAGAGCTCAACACTATGGATGTTGTGATAGGTCTTCCCTGGATCGAGGAAGGTCGAGATACAATGTGGGTTATGGTAGGTCGCCTTACCTAGATAAGGAAGAGTTCTATTAAGGGACAGATGCAGTTGAACTACCCATGTGAGAGACGGTTCAACTACACCATGAAGCAAGTTCAAAGGTTCTTGAGTTTGACTTAAAGGTTCGCTTCCATAAAGTGGAAGTAGGTACATGAAAAACACAATGATAGTATAGTTTATCACCCCTAACTATGGTTAGTATGATCCATACTAAAGGGTCTGATGAGGGCATATGTGCTCATTCAGAGTGATATCTAGAGATAGTTCTTGTCCTATGAAAGATGTGACAATAACCACCATAGCCAGTATCGGGTTTTATATGAAGCTCTGTAAGGGAGGTTGTGTCGGTCACCACTTTAGTAAGGTAATGTTGGTGAAAGGACCACATGATGGTTAGAAAAGGGCCACATGATGGTTAGGAAAAGGGACCCCAGTACGTGTAGATGAAGTCACTTTGGTTGCGCAAGGGCTGAAAGGAGCCTAGAGACGATGAGAGTCGTGAGCAAATGCAAAGTAGACTGACATACAAGTTACTGTGGGAGAAAATATGACATGAAAATCCGACCCCTCTAAGTTATATCTAAGAGAGCGGAGTCCCCGATACATGGGTCCATTAGAGATGGATGGGTGGAGAAGGTTAGGTTTGAACCTACCTATCAGGATAGAGTAATGGGAGATGTTTTCCATGTGTCCAATTTAGAGCACTATGTGAGGTACCCCAACCATGTGCTGAGCAATGAACCTAGTGAGCCCCAAGGGAGGCTGAAATGGCCTGAGTCACCTGTGTAGTTTATAGACACCAGGATGAAAGAACTCAGAGAAAGAAATATGTGATAATAAAGGTTCTTTGAAAATGTCATGGGTACGACAAAGCCACATAGGGGCCAATGATGGACATGGAAAAGTCTTATCCTGAATTGTTTGTTTGCTTGCCTGAATTTTGAGGACAAAATTCCTATAAGAGGGGAAGGATGTTATAACCTCAATTTTTGGGTTCAATAGATGAGAAATGCAATTTCTCATATTAAGAGTAATTGAACAAATAATGATGTGAATTGTTTTGAATAATTGGATTTCGTTTGAAATAGCCTTGTTATTTGATTTGTGGGCTTTATTGGCTATTAGGCCCAATAAAAAGAAAAATAACAAAGGAAATTCAATTAGTAAATGGATAATTGAATATTCAAGAAAAGAAATAAGGGAAAACCTCTAGAAGGCAAATCCAAAGAGGATTTCGTGCCTCTTGGATTCCTTGGGTTCCAAGGAGTCTAAAATTGCAAAGAAAAGCAATAAGAAAAAGAAAAGATTAATTATGTATTCCTTTATGAAGAAAGAAATTGGGAGATAATGGTAATATGTGGAAATTAAGTGAAAGATGGATAATTGAGTTCCCTTTATGGAATTTCGTATCCATGAGATTTCTAATGATAAAAGGGATGCCAATGAGTAAAATAAAAGAGAAATAAAAAGAAATCCTCAAAAAGGAATACTTAAATAGGAAATAAACAAGATAATGTGAATTAATGCATAAAGGTGCATGAAGGAAGATGATGAGTATTCCACTAAAATAAATTTCGAAATAAGAGAGTTCCTTGGGATCCAAGGAGTCCCAATAAAGAGGAAAGAAAGATAAAATACCAAAAAGACAAAATAAGAGAATAATGATAAATAGAAATCTAATAATAAAAGAAATTGAGATAATGCTAAAAACAATGTGCAATTCTCTAAGAAGAATAAGTGTTTACTCATCATAGAGTGGAATTCGAATTCACTTGGTTCTTGGGATAAAAGGAATCCCAATAAGGAAATAAAAGGTGAATGAGAGAGAAAAAGAAGATAAATGTGTTTCATTATTAATGGATTTTATGTTATTTTCATTAGATGGTATTTTCCATCAAAAGGAAACATGTTTTCGTGTTAAAGGAAAATAGAATTCGTGGCCAATAGATTAAAAGGCAAATAAAGAGACTGAAGGAGAGGAATTTCAAATTCCTAATATTTAAAGGAAAGAGAATATCAAAATAATAAGAGAGAGAGAAAGAAGTTTACTCTCATGGGGGGGGATTGGTTTCCCTTTTTGAAGAGGACTCATTGATTCGTGTATAAGCTGCCCTAAGGCTTCATTTCTCGTCCCTATTTAAAGGGCTCGAGCCCAGGGTCGAGGTCATAAGGGTTCCACGTATCTTTCTCTCCCTTGTCCCTCCCTCTTCTCTATTTTTGTCTTCAAACCCTAACCCCACAAACCACCGTGGACATGACGCAAAGAAAGGGGATCAGAAGGTTGCGATTGATGCCTGGAGTACCACGACTCCAAGGAGGAACCTAGCCCTCAAGACCGTGCTCTGGATCTCGTGCAGCAGGAGCAACTAGGCTGCAGGGCGACCTTCAGCGTATGGCCTAAACGGATGAGAAACTGACCATCTTGGCCGCAGTTTCTTAGTGCCCCGCGTGCGCATGGGGTCGGCGGAGGCAATGGATGTGTTTCCGATGAGGTTTGGGTCCAGAGTCGGGAGCGAGAGCCGTGCTTGGGCCTGCGTTCGGCGGCTAGGGCGGCGGCCCCGTGTTGCCAAGGTTGAAGAAGGAGTTCCTGCACGTTTGACGGTTTTGCCCTTCGGGGTACAAAGAAACGGGTAACTTAAGTAAGGGTATAACGGTAAATCCGTTATATTTCCAATTCTACAACGTCGCATGGACTGTGATGACGTGGCAACTCCCGATTGGCCAAGTAAGTGTTTTAATGTAAAATTCATATCTCGATATTCGTAACTCCGATTGGGACATGTAATATATGTATTTTGATCAGAAAAATGCAAGGAATCCATTAAAAATGGTTTTATAGCCTGAATCTGATCATAGTTTGAAAAATAGTGTAATTTATCAACTTTAACATAATGATGATTAAAGAAACCCTACTTTGACATGATTAAAGTGATTAATAGGGTTTGATGAATCATTAGGTTTGATATTAACCTGTTAAATGCAAAAATGTACTTTAAGATTAAAAAATGATGATCTTTGCACATGATTAGTTTAATTTAGAGTTTATGTGCTTAAATATGCATCAAATTTGAAAGGTACATGAAACTATCATCTTTAATGATTTATTTAACGAAAAATCTTTAGATTTGATGATAGATGGTTAATTTAAGACTGTTATTGATAAACGAGGAAATATGATCTAAAAGATAATCTTTTTATATAATCGGCTTAAGATAGGGTTTTGTGCATGATTATGCATTAATGAGCTTGAAAACCCTAATGTAAAAGAATGTGTCTTTTAATTGATTTAATTGTCCAAATATGTAAATAAATAGGGATATGATGATCCTAAGTCGAATTGGGTATAAAAGATTATTAAAATGGATAGTTGAGCAATTAAGGTTCATGAATATGGAAAAAGGATATTTTAGGGTTTGTTAACCTAGAGGGATGAAGTTTGAGAAATCGATCTAAGAAACCCTAATGAGTATTAATGAATACTTAATGCGGATTAGAAATCATAGAAAGTGAATCCAAGTCAATAAAGTAGATTCTTAATAAAGCGAGTAATGAATAGAATACATATTTATTTCAGGAACTATGTGATGATTGAAATTACTTGCTTGGATCTGTTGATTGACTTGATTGTATACACATGAAGTATATGTTGAATAATCTGCAAGTCAGGTATGTGGTTACGCTTATGACTATACCGAATAGTTTCCCGAAGATTTTATCGATGTTTCCCTCAATGCATGAATTAGCTGTTGGATGTCTATTTATTTCATGCAATTATAGAGTGGCTATGGCTATCACTATGAGTATACATGTATAACTAGCTAGATCCGAGTCCACCCCTGTGGCTATGCAAAGGCTAAGGATAACCTAGAGCAAGGTCTAGGGTATCATGAGTTAGAAACTGGGCTACACATGAGTAGTGCCATGAGACTCTTAGCATACCATGAGTTAAGGAGTGGGCTACCTACGGGTAGTGCCATGTGACTCAGCCCTAGAAATTGATTCACCTATGAGGTGAAGTCATGAGGGGTAAAATGGGAATCTACCACATGGGAGGTAGTATCCAGGTCCACTGCAGGGACAGCGCAGGGGATAGGGTACACATGGATCGCGTAGTTATACTTAAAACGTAAACTTGTTTGTTAAATGATAATTGAATGCGATACATTGTTATAGATAATTGAATGATTATTGGTTTCCCCCACATACCAGCTACGGCTGACCGACGTTTTGTTTGTCGGCGTTTTAGGTACAATGAAAAGAACAAACAGTAAAGTGGCACCTGTGATACTAAATGAGAATTAAAGTACAAAGGAGGATTAGATAGATTAGTATCGGCATGGATAGAAATATAAAGATCCAAGTTTTCAAAAGGTATGTACAGAAAAATTTTATTACCATTTTCAGTATAGTCTGTTAGAATTTAATAATTGTTTATGGTTATATGTCGAACCTTTGATCCGGGATTAATGGGAACGGCTCGACCTCTCGGTTTCCCTTAATTTGGGGTTATCAGGAGGTGGGGTCGTAACAGGATCGTTGGGAGAAGACATAGAGATTAGTGAACAATCCTCACAAGAGACTAAATTTTTGGAGACAATAAGGATCATGACCTCACTCTTAAATGGAACCATATTGATAAAGATGATTGGATGGAGTTTGTTGAGCGGAGAAAAATAGATACATTGAAGGTATTGAATTAGTTACATTTTTATGAATTCTTATGGTTACCTAATAATATTTCTTATTAAATCAATTATATATATGATTTCTAATGCTTACTTACCAATATTTCTTATTAAATTAATCAGGTGATTCATAATGCTAAAAATGATAGGCATTACAAGAATGCGCACAACCACTAGTTGGGTTCAAGTGGTTATATTAAACGCCACCTAATGAGAGAGAAAGAACAAGGGCCTTCTAGTTTTAATCCTCCCACTACTGAGTATTCTAGTGCTTTTGGTTGGTTTCCTCACTATATTGAGTGGATAAGTACATAGAAAAATAGAGCCGGAGAAATCCCCATCTAAGAAACACAGGAGGTGGATTCAGAAATGATAAATTTCTTGGTCTCACAATATGTCTATGTTCTTTTTTTACTAGATTGTTAGGCTTTACTGATTAGTCAGTTTTGATGATGAATAGATTGAGTTGGGTGGACAAACAAAGGAGGGCAAGTTCACCCCTCAAGACGCACATGATAAATTGACGGTTGCTCTAGGGATGGAACAACATCCTGGACTTGTTAGGGACGCTAGAGTTGGGTATGGGATAAAGTCTTTTTGGCACATCCTAGCAAAAGTACAAATCTTCCAAGAAAGGGGAACTGGACCATGAGTACGTCCAAAGATTAATAGATGCATCCTTGGAGATTTTCAAGACTTCTCAGGTGGTGCAAGCTTATCTAGCAATCATGGAACCTATACATTATCACTCGCCCACAAAGCGCATTAGGAGTAATCCTTTAGACCTGCATGGCACGACCAGGGTAAGATTCAATTGAAGTCAATTTATATATACATTGTGATAAAATAATCCCTCAAGTCAATATACAGATGATGTATGAAATGAACTGTTTACAAAGCTAAACTAAGAAATGTTGATGTAATGATTGATATATGAATCCAAAGAGTGAATTGGACATTTTGATGCCCCGAACACTATAGAATCCTCACAAGATGAGACATGCATTGTGAGGAGGAAACATGCTTCCTGACTGAAGGTATTCTAGGTCAAGGTGACCCAGAGCGCACTAGTTGGGTGTGGGGGTCTAAGCCAGTGCGAGAAGTTTCCTTAAATGTTTGGTATCTAAGACCAACTGAGGATGCCAATGGTACATGTGTTCTTGGTCAGTTGGTTGGACCTTGTGGAACCACTAATGCAAAGATAATATGTATTTGACTCTTCACCTGAGTACCCACATTTAGAGGAGGAGTCGAGATATCTGGCCGCTCCCATTAGCTGCCAAGAGCCATACGTGGTGAGGTCCACTGCATAAGGGGTCTTACTCGATGGATAGGATTAGGAACCTAACGTGCTTCTAAGCATTATACAATGAGACCGTAGATTGTTGCAATGATTTCACATATCTTGGTACACTTCATATGGGTTCAGGGCATAATAAGATGAATGTGAGATTAATAAAGTGTGTGCAACCATTGTTTTATTCTTTGAAATTTTCTAGAGTAACTTGCTATTTGTATGTTTCTGAATTACTATTTTTCTTTGTAATTAATCAAGCATGATCAGATATTGATTAAATCTTGTAGATACCTAGGTTACCATATCACATATATGTCTACAAATGATTAGTTCATGTATATCTCATTACTGTTCCACTTTCTATTCAATGGCTTTATAATATATGTTTTGGCAATTAAAGTGCTTTATGTTGTTTCTTTAAAGTACTCACTCACTGAGCGAGTAGGCTCACCCTTCTACTCATAAACTTTTAGGGAAATCATGTGGATCTGCAAAATATTAATGCCAAAGTAGATCTACCACAGGAGTCAAGTATCAGACTAGTTAGTTTAGTCGGTCCCTGTCACTCTAGGTCTGTGCAGAGTAGTGAGAGAGTTGTATATGATGATGTATAACTTTGTTTCCTTAATAATAGAGAATGTATCTGATTATCATGTCTTATATACATGGAAGTGTGAGAAATAGAATGAATGCTTAGATATGTATCTTTATTGTTGAGATCAGATTGGAGTAATCAAGTTTTAGCATCCCTTGAAAAGTTGTTTATGTGATTGAATGTGAGAAAACAAAGAGATTGAAATGAAAGAAAAAAAGTTATGGGTGTTTTTCGTATTACATTTTATCCTCATCTTATGCCCTAATCTCAGAATTAGTGGTAATCATCGGATGTGGGTGTAATAGATTGGTCTTAGAGCTTAGGTTGAGTTGTCAGGGAGTATAAAGATAGGAGGTCAGAGTCATATGTGTGGAAGTTAGGAGGTGTCTATTTCTCTAGGATGTCTAAATATTTGGATATCCTGGCCCAGTATTTGAATACTTAGGTCGACCAATATCAAGCTACTCTATAAATTCTTCTCTGGATGCCTTAGACAGGTATGTAGAGGGAGGATGGGCTAGAGAGAAACCCTAGAAATATTAGGGTTAGAAGAACAAAAAGTAATGAAGAAATAAGAGCATAAAGATAGAATGAAACACAACTATTATTTTATATTTTTGTTCTGATTGGTGATCAATAGAAATGCTATTATATATTTGAATTTAGATATTCTGTTTGTAGAATATATGTGGTTCTTTTAGATTGTTGTATATCATGAAGTTATTTTAGTTATTGTTTACATTCTTTGTATCAAGTAGGTCAGAAGTTATCTTTAAATGAGTTTACCCTAAGTGGACATTCTTTCTACATGTTTGAGAATAATTGGAGTTGGTTTTTCCTAAGTAGCTCATGGCTTCAGGGCTGCAGGTTTGGCATGGTCCAGCTAGCAGGATGCGTTATTGGGAGTTAATGAGTCCTATCTATTAATCTTATAATAGTGCTTTAACTATGGAGTGGTAAATTCAGAATGTAATGAATATGCACATATAGCAAGATGTTGAAATATAAGGGAAAGGTTGGAATAACTAAAAATTAGTTGGAAATGATATCTATGATCCAACTTTGGGGCCTCAGTTAAGAAACCCTAAACTGGGGATAAAGGAAGAAGAGGTATAGATTCAAGACAAAAATTAGTATATAGAATACAAAATGAAGAAGAAATAATGGATAAAGAGACCTAAATCATGTAAATAATTGAGGCACTTTCTTCAATTTGAAACAAAGGATAGTATTGAGCAAGGAGTTAAAGAATATTCTAAGACACATGAGAGATGGATCGATTGTTAAAGCCTCATGATTGTAAAGTATGTCAAATAAAGAGATAGAATAAACTTTAATCAAAATATATATAATATTAGATTGGGACTGGTCAGCTTTACACAAAGTCTCAAAATATGAAATATGGGAAAGATAAGAGAAAATTTCTTAGAAGCTAGGATAGAAAGAATCAATTATGAGGAATGGATCATATAATCAATTAAAATTTATTTATGTACTCCAAAAAAAGGGAAAATAGTAAGAAAAGAGTGAAGTATATTATAAGAACATAGAAGTGAGAAGTCTTCAAAAGAATTAAAGCAAAAAGAACTAGATGAACATTTAATTAATAAGACTAGAACAAGATATTTAGATGAAACAGTAGGGAAGTGATGGGAGTGATGAGTTTGATTAAGTAAGGAGGGTTACATGATATAGGTAAGAGCATGGAATGTGTACTTCTATTATATATTTAATGCATTCATCCTTATACCTTTGGATTCTAAGTCTCTATAGAATAAAAACCTAGTTTCCATCACATGTACTCAATAAGTTCCTTCTGATGAATGTAATTAGTTTTTAAAAGAAGAACAGAAGTATATCTAAACAAATGAACAAGTCATATAAAGGTATATTATATTCATAATAGAAAAGCTTGATTGAAAGAGAAACTATGGTTGACCCCTGCATAAGCCTTTGATTTTAAGTGAAGGACGTAGTGTATTATGCATAAGATGAAACTAGTATGGAGAGTATTGATTTAAAATTTCAACTAGATAAAAGTAAAAGGATGATAAGAAAATATATATGGCATGGAGTATGGAATCATACATAAGAGTGAGAAACGTGATCACAAGAGATATGTAAAAGTTAATAATAAGATAGGAAAGAGTAGCATACATGAAGACGATGATAGAAAATAAAGAAGGGGTTGAAACATGAGGGAGTAATATAGATTATGAAAGAGAGAGGTTGTTAGATTCAAAAAGTGCTAATTAGTCAAGTGTCCTTGTTGATAACTAATAGAACCTAGGTACGCAAAATGTGTAAGTGAATGCTTGAATATAAGAATTCTGAATCTCAAAATCATCTTCTCTTTTGTATCTTCCTTTGAAAGATCAATGTGGGAATGAAGATAAGAAAATTAATTCTATATGATGCATAACCACCATGGTAGAGACACCGGTCGAACATATTAATGACACATAATATGATGATGAAACCCTAGTAGGGTAAATTAAGAAAGTAATCTATCTAAATGGCTAAGTAAGCGAAAGGAATATCAAGTGGTAAATATAACAAAGACTTTAGTAAACCTAAAGAGAACTAAGGTTTTCATATCAAAATAAGGGAGTAAAATCATATCAAAACAAGATCATGTTATTGAATAAGGATCACATCATAGAATGTTTGGTTTTGTAGTAACTCAAGGGATTTCACTTGTGGTTTGACATTGAGTACTACCATCATTATAAAATAAAATTTGGGAGCAATAATATGAGAAGAAATTAGAAGTGGCACGAGGAGGGCGGGATGAATAAGATTGCCTCCTGACTTCTCCAAAAAAAAAAAAAAAAAAAATTAGAAGTGATATTAATTCAGGGTTTAAAGGTAGCAAATGAAAAAGGTAGATAAACAAAATGGAAAAAACTAAGAATGAAGGATAAGAAATAAATCAGTGATATAAGAAGTATGATTTGAATAAAAGGAGAAGTGAAACATGATCATAGTGTAATCTGAAATAAATTCTCTCAGTAATGGAAAGAATGATGGATTATCCACTCTTACCTCAAATACTTTAATGCTAGAGATGTTTATTCTATATGAACAAAATGAGAAGGATGAGTAAGAAGTAAGTGATAATGAATAAGAAAGAAATCAGAGAAACAAATGACTTTCCATAATATGTGAATTTGTTTTTGAAAGTTTAATTGTTGAAGGTATGTCAAGGGATGTAAACTTTATTACATATGATTCCAGTTGTACATGTGTGAGAGATATACTAAGTTGAAATGAGTGTTATGGTTTTAATCATTTGTACCAGTAACTGACTTAGTTTTATACAATTATTGTTAAATTTAGTTTTTTAGATTACGAGTGCTTTTCTATTTGAATAGAACAATAGTGAAATTCAAAAGAACAAGGTCAAATCTCTTTAATAACCCTGGTGTGGTACGGAAAAATAGTATAGATTGAACTTTATAAATTGAGATAGTTGGATTAGATGATCAATGTTGAGGTAACATCTCAAGAGTACAAAAACATTGAAAATGGTTGATTTCTATTTTATGGATTTTGACATATTAAATTCTATATGTTGTCATTGAAAAGCCTTGTTTTAAAATTGTTCTAATAAGGGTTATCATCCAATGTGAAGCGGTGTATATAGCCCTAACATATATGCTATATGGCTATATTACATCTTTTATTAAGCCCCGAGGAATTTGAGGATACCATTCAAGTTCCAACTGACCACTTCTTGGTCGCTATCAGTGCCATACAAGATCTAGGAAGATTTGGACTCCTAAGATCTTCTCCGTGCCCAGTAAGTACGGGTCCACCACAGTGACACATAAGGTCAAGCTGCTAACAACCTAGTCCATCCTTGGTACATGTCACGACACTAGTGAAAGAAGGTGGGTATGCATACCCTACCGTCTTAGGTACAACCAAAGTTGTCCTCCAATCTTATCACATATATAATCACTGAGACAAGACCGTAGTCATTCTCAAACTGAGTGCTAGGTATGATCGTGGTCATCCTTCCTAAATACTTTATTTCAAGATGACAAGCACCCCACATACTCAATAGTATGCACTCCGAGTTTCCCTTAGGAATACTCATTTCACCATCTGGCAAGTTTTGACATTTAGATGGATCTATGACACAAGGCACTACATGATTAGAGTTTTACTGGATTAGTTATGCCAATTGGGTGAATTAAGGATTCATCAAAGAAGTGGACATACAAACCCTAATTAACTTATAGTAAGCATATATGTATCAAAACTTCAAAAGATATAAAATGTGTGAAAAAAAAATTTCATCTCATCATCAAATGGTACTATTCACTTTCCATTCATAATACTACACTAGTCATCATGCTATCACAAGATATAAATCCTTTTCACAATATCACATGGTATCAATCCTTATCAACACAAGAGGATTACACCTCATTCAGGGCTCAACCATGATCAAAGGTCATTAAGACCATCATACTATTCCCTACAAGTTCATCATTATCTTACCATGCCTTACAATAAGGCTCACAACATCACTTACGTATAATACACCGAACATCACAATATTGCATTTATGGGCTGGGAGATATTCATAAACAATCATAGGAATATTAACATTAAGAACATTCCTTTATTACATCAACATGCAAGGAATCTAGATATGATTAACCCTCATCATATTCATAATGCATAGGTTTATCATAATAAAGTATCAACCATGTGTCTATGATAACCACCAATTAACACATTGAGGTTATGATCATATTAAGGAGATTATTCCACCATTATTCCATTATATAAGAAGGTTAAATATGAATACTCATATTTATCTATTTTCATTAAAGTTAGGTTCAACAAGATAAATTGTATTAATATTACTAATCAACACTCATACCCAAACCCTAACTCATGGAATCCCCATTGGATCATGGATGCATAAGGTGAAGCATCACCATCACATTCCATACAATTCTCATGTATGGATCCACACATAACTCAAGATGTAACCATTAGTTTATAACATACTAGGGTTCAACCACAAAGGAGAGTACTCCATGATTGTATTTGCCATTCAAGGACTATTCATAACCACTTACCAACATTTGGTTATATTAAGACTAGGTATAACAAGCTATACCTCATTAGTGTTAAATATCAACACAATATGGTAATTATCCCTTCTATTCATATGAGTGAAAAGGTAAGACTACCTTATTAAGGTAAACCTCCATTAGGTTTCAACATCACTCAAACCGTACAAACTTACCAAAAGAATCATCCCAAAATATTGGACTGTTGAGAAGGTATGGCTATTGGTTGTTTACATAAGTAAACACCTTGAATAAACCATCTATGAAGTTATGGAATTGTGATCTAGAAAAGTATCCATCTAGCCATAGACATCCCTTGATTAACAACATAAAAGGTTCCATTTAGAGTAGGGTAAAACCCACAAGCGATTGTTTATTTAAAACATGTCGTCAATAAATGAGATTCTTAAGTTGATCTCATAAAGGAAACCATCTAAATCACATTATTAGGACCAACATATTACATTAGGGATCATTCCAATTTATTGAATGAAAAAAAACATTATATCTTAACCATTAGATCAAGTTCATATGTTAAAACCATCAATTGGAGTATAGGTCCGACCATTGCATCAAGTGACCCAAGAAATCATTGGTTTAAGGCTTAATTGATGCTACAACTACATGCTTGACTCACCATAGGTTGTGGATACCTAATCCACCATAAGTACTAACCATTAAGTCACCATAGTTTGTTATATCAACACTATATTCATTAATCATGATCAGATATCAAGGTAATGTCACCATTGATTGATAACATCATTAGGGTACTTAATTGTTGATCATTAAGCTTCTAATTAGGCTAAAACATAACCTAAGGGGTGAATGTCAGTTGACACCCTTGAACACCATCATTAGTTTTTATGAAGACAACAACATCCGTTGTTGCAATGGTACCACCATTGGGTCATGCATTTATAGAAGAATTCTGCTTTAAACCCTAGAATTGACAATTGGTTGATGGGTGCTTAGCACCACCTATTGTCAAACCAACCTGATACAAGTCATCTTATATCTTAGGAGGAACATACACATGATTACAAGTTCATATAGAACTGAAATTAGACCAGGGAACATCATAAAAATCAAAATCCAAGTCAAGCATAGCTTTTTAGTGCATGGATCATCATTTAAAGCAAGAACATGAGCTAGCAAGCTTATGGTAAGCAATAAACGTGGAGCAAGATATAAAACTTGTGTCTAGTGAGAATATAAAATCCCAAACAGAAGAAAACTCGAGCAGGGCGGGTAGAAAATCCAAGCATAAGCTCTGAACTCGTCCATATAACACCTTTCTCCATCAAAGAAGCAAACCCTAAGGATAAGGAGCAAGAAAGGTACGGCCTTAGAGCTTTAGAGAAACTTATACCATGGAACAACAAGGTTCAAACCTGGAGAACTATAGGAGGAAGAAGAAAAACTAAATACATTGGAAAGAGAAGGTGAAACTTAGTAAGTTAGGTCAAGATCACCAAGAAGGAACTTTGGAAAACCTAAAGGAAGCAAAACAAAACCCTACATGCTTCCACCAAGAAATTCTCCTTCTTCTTCTACCTTGGATAGGTCCTCCATAGATAAACAGAGAGGGAACGAGGTTCTTAGCAAGAGGGAAGTGGTAGAGAGCAAAACTTTCGTTTGGGAGCTTCAAAGTAGATATATAAAGCTTGAAGGATAAGGAAAGAGAAGAAGCATGAGCTGTCTAAAAGCTCTCCATGCACCCATGGCCTTAAACTATTAAGGATATACAAGAATCCACACAAGAAGCTGACCCACCATCCATGGAGACATGATTAGCCTTCATTTCTTGATTTTGCAAGAAAAGAAAATAAACCATTTGCTTGATAGTTCCTAAACGTAGCTCATCCATAAAGGTGTAAACCCTAAAATTCCCTTGAGGAAAATTCCTCCAAACCAAGGTTCAACTAAGTCGACCATGGCTAAAAAAGATAAATAATGATGAGAGAACATCCAAAAAACATAATGCAAGTGATATATCACAAGAAAAACCTCCCAATTAGGTAAATTATAGAAAATTCCATAATGTATATAGAATTGCATAACCTGCACAAAACTGGAACAAACATGAAATTTAAGGTTGTCTTATGATTCCAAATCATTACACAAGGTTAGATTATAGTTATAAGAATTCAATTATGATAATTAATTATGGTCAACACTTTAAGGAAGGCCAAGGGACTCTAAAAAAAAGATGTAATATAGCCTTGTAGTACATTTGAATAGGGACAAATGTGAATACAATCAGATGAACCCATTCCTTGATTTTTATAGTTTAGTTGATAAAGGATATAAATGTTCTAAAATATTCCTTTTTATAATATTAATTGTTTTACAGTTTAGTAATAACTTCCTAGTTTTTCCTACTCTATTTTATCTATTGGTTACATATTGTTTAGTTGAATCTTCTTAACTTGCTAAGTACTTTATCTATCTACTTAGTTATATGTGATTTAATAGATCTTGAAGGAGATTTATATATCTCTCTGGGACGTTTGGTCTCACCCTGTGGATTTCCACATATTTTAGGTGGTTTTGCATGAAGAGATAGATGTCTTGTAGCTGAAGAAATGCAGCAACAAGAGAAGTAGCAGATAAGATTTGATGTGTTGCTAGTCTTTTGGTGATAGAGTCCTAGATGTCATCCATGTACACTCAGGTCTTTGGGGGTTGTTCTTGATGTGTTTGTAGATATTTTATCATTACAAAGTTTTTGGGCTTGTGAGTCATGTATGTAAGATATGGCAT
Organism: Alisma plantago-aquatica; assembly: GCA_963693085.1. Classification (NCBI taxonomy): domain Eukaryota; kingdom Viridiplantae; phylum Streptophyta; class Magnoliopsida; order Alismatales; family Alismataceae; genus Alisma; species Alisma plantago-aquatica. Next base: position 1,083,516,687 of record OY856410.1, on the reverse strand, counting down.
GTGTGTGTGTCAATATATATAATGTGTATGTGTGAAACAAATATCTCATGTACATGTTGATGATAGGAATGCTAAAGTACAATGATGTAAGCACCCTGATATATAGGATATGTAATGCATATGGCAGGCTTGTGGACATATATGTGTAATATTTTGGCATATGGAGCTTTTGAGAAATCAGTTTTAATTTCCTGTGTTTGCTAGTAATCTGCATGTTTAGTTTTAATTCCACACTTTGGTTTGAGTAATCTTGTTTGTGGCACGTTAGGGTATCATAATTATAGCTCTACAATGGTCAAAAGCAAAGGACAGGTGGACTTGGAGTTCCTTTCAGGGAAGGTTATGACACTTCATAGAGTCAGATATGTTCCAACTATTCAATCTGCATGTTTAGTTTTAATTTCACACTTTGGTTTGAGTAATCTTGTTTGTGGCACGTCAGGGTATCATAATTATAGGTCTACAATGGTCAAAAGCAAAGTACATGTACACTTGGAGTTCCTTTCAGGGAAGGTTATGACACTTCATAGAGTCAGATATGTTCCAACTATTCAATGCAATATGGTTAGTCTTGTAATTTTAGTTAGGGATGGTTTTAGAATAAATTGCAAATGTAATAAGGATATTATTACACGCCTTTGCGATTTGGTATTTTTTAGTAAGGGGTAACTATCACAGAACCAGAATCCCAATCCCATGAACCAAACAAATACCAAAGACAACATGCAGAAGCATGAAATGCTTAGCATACATGAACACATAACAAGATAAAAGCACCAATCATAGTCTCAACATTCAACAATATATATTAGACAACTTTATTTTATTACAAGATTTCATATACATATTCAATATTACATTTTTACAAGTATGTCCATGTATGCTAGGGATCTACAACAAGAACACTTGACATACCTCACCATGCCCATCAACTTCTAGCCATCTCTGAACCTATAAAATATGGGAAACAAGGTGGGTCAAGCACACGAGGTGCCAAGTACAGGGCTAAAAGATACATATACATAAGCTTTGCATAATTTGAAAAGATTTGCAGAAGTAAACGAGCAAGAACAAACAAGTTAAGTACTTAGAAAAGAGAGAGTCCATATTTTATGTCATTTTACTCCAATTATACCATCCATATCATGTATCATAAGGCCTTTGATCACCTTCCCATTGGAAGGATCTGTAAGGGTGTTCAAGATTAGCTAACTCTTGTATACATGAGGGACCTCAATAACCAAAGTCATTGAAAAAAACCCTATTTCAACATTTGTATAATGGAGTTCTACATTATATGTGCAAGTTATAAAACAACGAGACGAGATAAGAATCGAGTACATACTAGAATAATACATGGAAATATTAGAGCAAGTAGACAAACATACATATATATCACATTTCAAGAAAGAAATCCATAGTCATATAATTATTAAATCTCATACCTGATTCATAAATTCATAACTTACTTATCCTTAACCGTCTAGCCACAAGCAACACCTGATTAAGCACAAGATTACATACATGTATTAGATTCTCATCATTAACCCTAACTAGATTCATTTTAGGGTTTTTGGCCAAGTTAGTTTCCAAGTTTTTTATTAGTGCATTTAATGATCTTTTATTGATTTTGGGCCCATAATGAATGTTTGGTTCAAGTTTCATGTCATTCCGAGGTTCCATATGGACATTGCAAGATTTGAGTCATTAATATACATAACTAGGTCAAACGACTCATAATAGAGAAACCAAGTTCAAGTGACATCAATGTATGAGAGACAAGCATAAAATATAGTGTAGACCAGAAAGATGTACACAAACGGGTCATATTCGAGATTAGGTGGATGTCTCCAAGTCTGGGCATCATAGGATTCCACATTATCAACAAGCATGCTAACATCAACATAAACCCTTATGTCATTAGGCTCAACATATGGATTATATGGGACATCCATATCAAGACAATCATAAAGGAGTATACTTCTTGATTTGGGAGGGAAAGACATGAGGTCAAGATTCATATCACATTTGTAAAACAAGGAAGACAAACAAGCCATTCTAGAACACATTAGGTCATTATGGATGCATCCGATGTCACAAGTATCGTCATAGTACAAAGGATATGTACCTTAAGAATTCATGTCACAAAGCATCACAAGATTAGTGGTTTCATATATTTGAGATAATTGGATGCACAAAATAGGGGAAACAAAATATTGATTCAAGGTGTAGTCAAACATTCACATAATATGAGTTCATTCAAATCATTAGGTGTCATATGACTTCAACATATCAAAAGAGGAAAAAATGGTGGGTATGAGTACCATATGGTAGAATGAAGCTACTGATTTCCAGGTTAGGACGAGACTAGAGTGCATATTAGATGCTAAAATAGTAACTTAGGGAAAAGTACATCTCTAAAGTCCTAAACTAGGCCCATGTGCACATTTGAGGTCATTCATGATCAATATTGTGATTAGTACCTTCATTATGGTTTCAAGAGCATAAGATTCACTTATTTACTTCTTAGGAGGGTCAATATACATCAATGCTTCAGTATTCATCATAACATTGCATTAAGTATGTTGAGAAGATCAAAAGATAGTATTTTTGGCAATATAGGAAAAGTAGGATCATATTCAGGTCCTGAAACCATGCCCAGGTTATATGTCTCATTCAAATGATTGATTTAGTATATTGGTTCATGCATTTTGGCCAACGGAGTAAAGAGTTATGTATTTTTGAAGTTTTGTGTTGAAAACTTAGAGAAAAGAACAATGGTGTTACTATATTATTTGGCAAAAGATCTTGGGAATTCGTTGTTGATCCAGCGGATGGACCATCTCTCCACTAGGGTCCATGTGTGATGTGGGGCTACATGGTGTCCAACGATTAGACGCACACCTGGCGCCCAGTAGCCCGCGTTGCATGATCGCCTTGCATCGGTGACCAGTCATGGTTGTGTAGTTAGCAACCCCTACCCACCATCGTTCTAGTCCCACTTTCATGCGAGCTCTATGCAGAACATGGACACAACAGGGGACGAAGCTTCCCCCTGCTAATGGTGCCTCTAGCCTCAAATCTAGGTGGATGAGAGCATCGATGAATGTTCATGGTCCGCTGTGTTTTGTTGATTGCCCTTGGCTGTGATGAGGTGCAATTCCAGTCGTAGGGTCCTCCGACCCAAACTACCACAGCTATGGGTCATTTCCTGCAATGACATCAGTTGTGGGTGAGAAGTACTTGTGACCGGTCCTCTGGAGGACAAAGAGGTTGGAGGAAGAAGAGACGTCGCGCCAGCAATGGTGCTACTCTGAGATGCGACCTCTAAGGATTTCCATGGCAGCAACACTGCCCAAGATAGGGAGAAAGGAGCTAGAGCTCCAAGGTATAGACAAAAGGAGAGGGAAGTAATGAGAGGGGACAAAAATAAAATGAGGTGAAGCCAAGAACCATTAAATGTGGAAACTCTTAGGGTTTTCAAAAGTGTGGCATGTTTCCTTGTATCATAGAGTCATAGTTCCTCCTTCCTGATTTAGCTGTGGATAGTAAGGAAGAAGAAAGATCATTTTTTTCCCAAAGTGGAAGGGGAAGGCTGGTCAAACATTTGGGCCGTGATTTTGCAAATTGGGCCCATATATGCTCTCAAATCTAATTAAATCAAGTGAAAATTGAGAAAAACTTCAAAGGTCATAAAAAGAGCTAAGATGGCCCGATAAAGATGATTCTTGCATTGTTGGATTCATAATTGAATCTTCTACGACATGATACACATAGGAGAGTAAGGAGATCATATATAAAAGGTTCAACTTCATTTGAAAGATGGTGACATATCAATGAATGGTAAACACTTCCATTTCTCAAGTTAGAGCCACAAATCATGAAATTAGTCATTGAGGTGATCAAATTGGATCATCAACACATTGAAGTACTATTATTGGAATTATATTGAGTGAGATGGGCCCTTTCAAATAGAAAAAGAGTATAATAGATGGAGTGGAAATCTAGGTTTTCACATCCTTCCCTCCTTAAAAGAAATTTCGCCCTAGAAATTAGTCCAAGATTGTAGTTGAAGGTTAAAGTCTATATTCACAATGTTTTAGGTAACCAAACTCAGGTGTCAAAGCATCTACCATTATGGGGTGTACACTTAGGTTTTCTTCGTCAAGAGTGTACCCATCCTCGTGATACACATCACATGTTTATCATTCAATTACATCATCTTACATAACATTAGGGTTCCATAATTCTTATCTTTATGTTCACATATTCATACAAGGTCAAAATGTGTTATCAAGATACAGGTTATCAATTTCTCAAGCAAACATGTTCATCACCGTGACTTCCAAACAAGATCATTGTTGAACATGTCATTTCATCATTATACTAGATTTCATGTATGTTTTAGTTTTCCCTCAAAATTCTACCTATTTTCCCCACTTATTTCATCATTTCTCATTTTGGATCAGAATACTACCACAGAAATGACATATCACGTTACATTTGATGGCGTCGGTTAAAGATAAAAAATTGACGCCAATACACTATGAAGTCCATTAAGAAGGACAACTATCACTTATATGTGAAGGTCAGCCAATTTACAAAAGACACGTGCTTCACGTTTTCTTTAATGTCGGTTTGTTGACATCAACACCAACGTCCAAAATCACCCGCAAAATACAATTTTCTAGGGAAAAAAAATTTCCACCAAAAATTTTAAATTTGGCATCGGTGGCACTAAAACCAATGACATATGTTTCGCGCCAAGCCCCCGCAAAATTTTTTATCCCTAAGTAGTCATCGAATTTTGACAAGGAACTGACGACTAAACACCCTTCGTGAGACAAAATTTATCCCCTCATGTGGTGTCAGTTTTTTCTAAGAATCGATGAGGATGTGTCTTCGTGTGTTGTCCCCACGAAAATATTTTCCCCCCAATTTGCCTATTCGGCGTCAGTTTTTGGTTGGCAACCGACAAATATGATTGTAACTGACGAACAATTTTTGTCTTGTGATGTGGATAGACATCGGTTTTTGTATCTTGAAATCGACGACTAACACCTCGATCGGGTGCAATTTTTTTTATTAATGTTGGTGATAGGTGTCAGTTTGCTTGGATCACCAATGCCTATTGGTTTTAAGCATCAGATTTTTTTAATAACTGACATTGATAGTTAATTTAATAGCACCCACGTGAACCTGACTCTTCCCCTTCTCTATTTCATTCTCGATCGAATTCAGCCTTGGTCTCTGGCGATTCACCCACGCCACTGCCTCCGGAGCTCCTCTACTCCATACGTTTGTCACGCGCCATCATTCCTTCCTTCTCCACTATCTTGCTACCGCTTCTGAGCACGCCGGCGATCTGGTGCATGCTCACTGCCTGATCGAGGACACTGGCGAGCTGCCGCAGTGCTCACATCTTGATGAGTTGTTGTGCTCAACACCGCCACTGCCACCAGACATCGCTCGAGCAGCTATAGTTCGGCCACCTTCACCTCCATCCCAAACATCATCTACTTCACCTCCAGTCTGGCCATCATCTTCTTGACCTCCACCCCGACCACCTTCACATCCATCTCGACCACCTCCAACTCCGTCCGCCGCCACCACAACCTGCTCTACCAGTGCGATGAGTGGTTAATCAGTAGTAGACTATTAAGGGTTAATGATGCCACTATATTGATTAATATTAAGTAATTAGGGTTAATGATTCCACCATATTGATTCATATTGATTAATAATGATTAATATTAAGTAATTAGGGTTAATGATGCCACCATATCCTGCTCCGCCTATAGTTGATTAATATTTATTAATTAGGGTTAATGTTGCATGAATGAACTTAATTAATTAGATTTGCACTTAGTTTCTCTAAGATTGTGTAGTTGATTAATATTTATTAATAATGGTTAATGATGCATGAATGAATTTAATTAATTGATATTACTTTCTTTCTCTCTTGTTAGTGATTGATTTAAATTAGTTCAATAATTCTTCTTCAATATCGTGTAGTTGATTAATAATGATTAATTAGGGTTAATGATGAATGAATGAACTTACCCAAATGGAAGAATGTATTGAATTAAATGATGTTACACAAAACCTAGGATATGAACGATGAAACTAGGATTGTAGGTATAGCAATGACAGCATACATGTATTTTATTGGCCTAGAAAACTGTCTGAGATTTACTCATTAGGAGTAAATCTTAGATAGTCCCTAGTTTGGGACTATTCTTGAACACTTAATCTCACTTAGGATGTAAGTGTATAATGTATATTCGGTTTCCATGATGTTTCATCTGCACTTCCCCATGTGTTCTCTATGTAGATATGTCGGTGGGCATTTTCCCATGTACATCGGTGTACTTGGAGAACTACGGGGAAATGCTTCTGAAATTTTCTTGAAAACCGAGTACACATTATACACTTACTAGTGAGATTAGGTGATCAAGAATGGGATAGGTGGTACACATTTATTATATATAAGACCCTAAACCCTAATCTTTTAACCCTAAACCCTAACATATACTTGTTTTCTCTTTGACCATAGAATGGATAGATCATGGATGTCCATTCAAAATCCTTAAACCCCAGAGTTTATTTCGGGTCTTGATCAGTTTATTAGATTTATAGAGGAACATAGGAAACAACCTAGAAATAGGTTCTACTATCCATGTAGGCATTGCGGTAACAACTTGAAAGTCATCACTGGTGATGAAATCAAAAGTCATGTTATGTGCAAAGGGATTGTATAAGGCTATAAAGAATGGTATTGGAATGGAGAGATTTCAAACCTAAAATTAGTATTTGTCGATAGCAGTGCTTGTGTGGAAGAAGAAACTGCCTCTGATGATGTAGATGTGAACGAACCAGTTCCAGTAGACATCGTTGATGATATGTTGGATAGTTGTGGGGTAGAGCACAACGATCCACCTCCCATGTTTTGGAACATTATGCATGATGTTGAGAGACTGTTATACATAGGTTGTACTAAGTTTACAAAGCTCAACACTGTGTTGAGATTGTATAAGTTGAAGGCTAATAATAGATGGGGAGACAAAAGCTTCACATCATTATTGTCTTTGTTGAAAGAAATTCAACCTGAAGGAAACGAGCTACCAATCTCAACATATGAGTTAAAGAAATTGTTGTGCCTAATGGGAATGGAGGCCAAAAAGATACACACATGCTTGAATGATTGTGTATTATTTCAAAAGGACTATGTGGATCTGAAAGATTGTCCAAAATGTGGTGAGTCAAGGTATAAAATGATGACTTCAGGGAAGTCTAAAATTGGTTCTCTTGCCAAGGTGATGTGGTATCTACCTATAATACCATGGTTTCAACACTTGTTTTCCATGTGAATAATTTGAGTGGCATGCAGATTTATTTTACAACATGCGTCTGATCCCCTACAGCATGCGTCTGATCCCCTACAGTGGAAGAAGATTGATTTATTTTACCCTGAGTTTGGTGAAGAAGTTAGGAATCTAAGACTTGGGCTTTGTACCGATGGAATGAATCTATACGAGACATTGAGTAGCCAACATAGAACTTGGCCTATTATGATGGTTATATACAATCTTCCTCCCTGGTTGTGTATGAAAAATAAGTATGTTATGTTGTCATTGTTGATATCGGGCCCTAAACAACCTAGAAATGATATCGAAGTTTATCTTGAACCTCTTATTGATGACTTAAAGAAACTTTGGGGTGAAGGTGTGATGACCTATGATGATTTAGGTAGAGAGACATTTCATTTGCACACTATGATATTTTGCATTGTTAATGACTTTCCAACATATGGGAATTTATCTGGATATATTGTCAAAGGATCTAAAGTGTGTCCTATATGTGAAGAGAACACTAATTCAATACGACTAAAACATGGAGGCAAGACTATATATCTTGGTCATTGCATGTTTCTTCCATAATTCCACCCATACCGAAGGTTGTGTAAAGCATTCAATGGATGGAATGAGGAACGAAGTGCGCCTAAACATATACCAGGGGAGGTTGTTTATGAACGAGTAAAAGACTTTGTCAATGAATTTGGTAAGAGGTCACAATGTACCATGGCCACACAGAGTGACAAATCTTTATTCAAGAAGAAGTCAATATTTTGAAATCTTCCTTATTGGAGTTCTTTGGCAGTCAGACATTGTATCGATGTCATGCATGTTGAGAAAAATGTCTGTGATAGCATCATTGGTACTCTGTTGAATATACCAGGTAAGACTAATGGGATCAAATCCAGAATGAACCTACATGAAATGGGAATAAGGGTAGAATTAACATAAGTAGTTAGTAGTGATCAGAGAACACATTTACCTCCTTCTTGTTATGTGTTATCAAGAAAGGAGAAGAAAGATTTTTGTGAGTGTTTGGTTAATGTTAAGGTGTCATAGGGTTACTCATCCAACATCCGTAGATTGGTATCAATAGAAGATCTAAAGCTGATAGGTCTTAAATCTCATGATTGTTACACTCTAATGCAATAAATATTGCCTGTGGCAATTTGATCTATATTTTTGAAACATGTAAGGTTTGTAATCACCAGACTTTGTTTCTCCTTCAACAGTCTGTGCAGCAAAGTTATTGATCAGGAGACTCTCAATAAGTTGCAAAGAGAAGTGGTTATTATCGTATGTCATCTTGAGATGTATTTTCCTCCTTCATTCTTTGATATCATGATTCATCTTATTGTCCACTTGACTAGGGAAGTGAAAATGTTGGGACCAGTTTTTTTGCATTGGATGTATCCTTTTGAGCGATAATGAGCATTTTTAAAGGTGATGTTCGAAACCATTTGTGATAACCTGGTTTCCCTATTATTAAATTTATGAACATTTGACTGATTATATGCTCTAATGTACTCAAAAACCTTCCACATCCTCAACTTGATGACTTTAAATCACTTTATGCTCAATGGATGAATTGATTTTATTGGATATCAAAATCATAACTATATATGACTCTAATTTGAGTTTTGAATAAAGTGTTATGCTTTTTATTTATCATCCACTTGTAAATCAATGTTGAACCAGTCCATCGAACTCCTATTGCTATACAATTTACGTCATGTTATAGAGGATTCAATTGTGAATCTAATGGCTTTAAAATCTCCTCAATCCGATCCTCATAGATCAAGATATTGCCAATTGGATATTGCACTTTGATCTTTAATTTAACCTTGTTTTATCTCCTTTTTTTATCCATATTGGGCCAAAATGTGGGGTGTGCGGCCCAGCAAAAGGGTGCCTCCTTTGACACATCAATGATCCTTGTGGTTTCTCTACACATGATCTCAACCCTCCATTCTTGTCCCATGGATCCCCCTCCCTGATCTAACGACTAGGAGGTCATCACCTATCTTTGTCCGCACTGTAGCAGTTGCTACAACAGGCTCCTTTTGTGGTGGCCTATAGGCATCAATCGTGGATGATTTTGATCAATTGAAACTTGTCTCGAATCCACCCTGACCCACTATATCCTTTCCCTTTCTCTAGCGTTCCCTAGTTGCACCTATGCCCTCCTCCTTTCTACCCATTCTTTGCGGCGCTACTGCAACACCCCCCTTTGGGCGTTCTTGCCCTAGAGCCCCTCGGTGGCCTTTGGAGACGGTTGTAGGTTCATGACCTCATGACAGACTCAGACGGCAGGGTCTCAATCTAACCATGCCCCCTCTTCCCCAGAACCTCCCCACTCCGGCGAGCCCGCCACTGTGGCACCGCCTACATGGTGGAGCGATCGACTCCCTAGGGACGACTAGGCATAGGCCCTTGGATCATGACTCAAGGGTCAGATCTACTGCCATCCTCCCTCTCCCTCATGCGGTTTGGCCCATCCCATGACTCGCTTCTACTGTGTAGCACCACCATCGTGCACCACTCATGACCCCACTCACCCGCTCGCCACCACTCGAGAAGGATACTTCAGGAGAGGAGTTAGCTACCCCAAAAAATAGCATGGTCGGCCAAACCATGGGTGAGAGAGGAAGTGTGTCATCAACCCTGGATCAAAAATCCAAGCGTCCAGGGTAATCAACATAGGGAAAATCTTCCAAAAATCACATCTTATTGATTCTTTATCCAAATATGGACATATTATATGTCATTTTGATCATAAAAATGAGGTCTATCTAATAAAAATACTTTCAACTTCTAAATCCAATTTCTTGTTTGGCGATATCCCAAATACATGCTTTTGTTGCCATTTTAAGATGATTATCATAATTGAATGCATGATATTAATATTTTATGCGTATGACATGATTATAGCCAGATATCAGTATCATGTACATCTTTATGCATAATGATTCGAACATGATCCATCCTTGTACCCTAGAATGGTCTAATGTTGCATGCATGACCTATAATGGGCTTTCATGAAAAAGGCCACTTCTTTAATGATTAAATGTGTTCAAATATGGTTCAAATATCTATTTTTGATCTAAGTTAGTAGCATTCACTCTCAATTTCCATCCTTTTGTGTAATGATCCTTCATGGACCCTAATGATGACCTAGTGACACTTAATGTGTCTTAATATGGCCTTTTGTGATGAATGTTAAACCTTATTCTTTCATTAATCTAAGTTGCTCAAAGATGTCTAGGTAGCCTTGTAATTAGTATATTATAATGCCTTGTATCCCTATGTGTCTCGTTGAGCATGCTTGTACACTCATGTGTTAAAAAGCCCTAATGTTGCCTTGATAAGTTATCTAGTACGCATGTTGATAACCAAGTTCCAAATCTTATGAAAACCTTTCTCCTTTGATGACCCATGTTATATAATGTACCAAAATCAGTAACTTGATGATTTTTATAATACCTAACTCATATGGACCCCATCTATACTCTAATGGTGACCTATTACATGGCCTCGACCCCTAACATGTTCTAAGTGCATATGTAGTTCATTGTGCTCTATTATTGCTAGAACATGATCTAATGATATACATGATATCTTAATGACTAAAAATTAGTAGATTCATCACACTTGTAGAACAAATATCAACTTGATCTATCATGTACTCTTTTATGATCAAATGACTTGGATGTATGACCCTATTGCATGAAATGATCTAATATGCCTAGTTATGATCTTACATGGTTGAACATTGATGAAAATCCAAATATCATGCTTCCTTTACTTCTAAATCAATCTTTGCCTTTTTCTAATACTACTCATGATGTGGACGTACCACCTAGACCTAAGGTGTTAATGTGACCTTTGAACTATGTTTGACTAATTGCATGCTTGTATGGAACTTTGGACCTAAGTAGATTTACTTGAAACCTAGTTTAGGGGAACATCCACATGACTTATATCACGTTTATCTTATCAAACCCCTAGTGATCTAAGACACCATTCTATATCTTTTCCTTGCAAGGTACCCTAGGTTTGGATAATCTGTAAGATCTTACTCAAGAATGCTTAATCTTGTACTCTACATGTAAGGTACACTTACTCTCTTGACCCTACTATGGTATTGGCTTGTTTGAATGTATGCTCGTATGAATGCTTGGCTAGTTGATTACTTGTTTGAGCTACTTGTTCCCTATGACTAGTATGTTCATTTTGCATGAAATATGTTGAACAAACCTTGAACATAATTAAACTTGTCCATTATACAAACCTAGTGTACCTGCCTGTATTCTTGGGGTAAGGGCACAAGATTGGGCATCTTACTTGAGATGTCAAGATCAGACAGACCATGTCGATAAAAGTGTAGCTAATCTTGAGCACCCTTACGGACCCTTCCAATGGGAAGATGGTCAATGGCCATAATATGTTGTTGAGTATAATGGAAATACACCTAAAATATGCTTTGGATGAAAGAATGTTGTTAGTTGTCCTTTCCTTGTTTCTTCTTCTTTCTTATATGATGTTTCTAGCCAAGCAAGTTTTATAGTACTCTTAAACTGTTCCATGCCTTTTGATAGCGTAGTTAATGTTTTAGCATTAATATGTTTTGTTTATCGAATTTCATTGTTCTAAATGAAGATTCGCTACACTCAAGACTCTAAGCTATGAAATGAAATTCAAATGGGTATCCTTGAATCTAGAAATGGGTACATGATTCTCTATCCCCTTTTAGTATGTTGTTATGTTTTGTGTTACTACTTTTACACATATATATTAAATGTGTGAAATATTGCGCCATTCTATGGACACCCTAGTCCACCTGCCTTTGACTATGTAGCCATTAGGAGTGTGGAATTGGGGTAACAAATGGTTCCATGACAAATGGTATCAAATCTATACACACACGCCTCTATATATGTTTAAGGCATAACACATCTTAAAAACCCATGAAGTACCATAATCATTTCCTTCAAGTTTATAGAGTCCTGTAGCATCTCCTCTCTTCTTTAAGGACCACCTAAGCCACCCAAGTAGATGATGATTAGGTAGTTTCTCATCTCCTCATGTGATTCTTCTCTCTTGACTATTTATCACATGAGATATCAATTGTGGGTAGCTTATGCATGGGAAAAGTAAAATTTACTTGAAATCATGAAAGTTGATTAAGATGATAATGCCATGATCTAATATTAGATTTAAAATCCTATTTGATGTAAGGAAAGTACTCATGATGGTGATGTACTCATGCAATCTCGATATTACTTGATCAGATATAAATGCTTTTTATGTTTGAGGTAATTTGCTCATATGGTGAAATAAGGTGGAATTCTTGTCTTACATCTCATATTCGATGTGGTCCCTATTGATTAAATCCATGTTGCCCTATTACTGATTAAACCTCAAACATAGTTAAGCAAACTTTTCCCTATTTGATATGTGCCATTATAATGCCACGAAATGACCATATCTTTGGAACCCTAGATCGTGATGTGAGGACTTGATGCAAGAGGAAAATCCCCTATTGACCATTACTCCTATTCATAGACTCAATTTGAATGATGTGATAGACTTAGATCTCAATATTGTCATATTATTATCTAACCCTTGGAGTGAACGATTTGACTTCTCGATTTGCAAAACATACCCTTACCTTGACCATGAAAGGAAGGGAATACGATTATGACTTCAATATTGCAAAATCTTGAAATATGATTTCTCTATTATGATCTTGATGTTTGACTTGTGATATTGTGGAATATGATTTGATAATTGATACTCACCCTTTTTGGATATACTCAATGACTCATGATTATTATGGACTAATGTGCTAAGTGAGGTTTTTAGTTGACTGGTAACTCCCGTAACCTACGTCACATCCCTATTATTATTGCCTCTAAATTTTCACTTTGATGATTATTTAGAGTTTGGAAGGGTTATTCCTTCCACACTATTTTGATTTCTTGAACTAAGCCTCTAATAGGTCAATTCCATGATGACTTGATACTCGATCTTGAATCTCAATTTAATGAGGTCTTGAAATGTGATGTTGTTGACTATATTTAGTGGCTAGGTTCCTAGAAAAACCTAGGTTTAGATCATTCATCAGCCTTGAAATGCCATGATAATGGAATCAAAATTGATATCTTGAAAAGTTGATCGTATCTCAAATGATGCTCTATTGTTGCTCGACTGCTGTGTACGGATGAATGATCACCCCTAAGGTCTAACTAGGAATCTAAACCCTAGCTTTGAAATATTTGGATGTATAACTTTGGTGTCCAAACTTGACTCTTGATATTGATGTATGAAATCTTGATTCATGATTATGGATGTTGACTTTAATTTGACTCCTATTATCATCTAGTTTGGATTTTGAGATCACCCTCGATATATGACTAATGACCTTCATGTTCCCAAATCTCAAAATTGAAATGATGACTATGATAAATCGTTCAATTTATGACTTAAGGGTGATCTCCATGTGGACTAGGGTGGGACCTTCCATTGATGTTGAGTACAAAATCATGATGTTGAAATATGATGTTGGTCTTGAATTGTTAAAATGAAAAATATCAATCATGGACTCCACCTAGGCCAATGTAGAAGCAATAACCCTAAATTTTGGGAATGGAAGTCATACCTTACTCTTGAGCTCTTTTCATTTGACCTAAAATGTGATCTCTCCATATTTGAGTTCTATCAGATAAACTCTTCAATTTGTGACTCATGTTCAGATATTGCATAACTGATGATCTAAATATAGACCATGATGCACGATTGTTTGATTCTAGAATGAGGTGGATAGTGTAGTAGTAACATTATGTTATGAGGGCACTATCAAGTTTTTGTTGTTGAATAGAAAGACTTAATTTTGATTGATAACTTGTTTTAATTTTTGGGACGAAATTCCTTTTAAGGTGGGGAGGATGTGATAAACTGGTTTCCCCCTTATTCAATTTATGAACATCTTGACTCCTTATATACTCTAATTACTCAACAACCTCCCTCATCCTCAACTTTATGAATCTAAGTCACTTTATGCTCAATTGATGAATTGATTTTGTTGGATATCAAAATCATACCTATATGTGACTCTAATTTGACTTTTCAATGAAGTGTCATGCTTTTTATTTATCATCAACTTGCAAATAAAAGTTGAACCACTCCAATGAACTCCTATTGATATAAAATATATGTCATGTTATAGAGGATTAAATTTTGAATCCATTGTTAAAAATTGCCTCAATCTGACCCTCATAGCTCAAGATATGGTCAATTGGATATTGCACTTTGATCTTTAATTTAACCTTGTTTTATCTCCTTTTTTACCCCTTATGGGCCAAAATGTGGGGCAGTGCGACCTAGCAAAAGGGCACCCTTATTTGACACATCAGTGATCCTTGTGGTTTCTCTGTGCATGATCTCAGCCTTCCATTCTTGTCCCATGGATCCCCCTCCCCGATCTGACGACTATGAGGTCATCACCTAGCTTTGTCCGTACTGTAGCAATTGCTACAATAGGCTCCTTTTGCGGTGGCAAATCGACATCAAACTTGTCTTGAATATTCCCCGACCCACTCTATCCTTTCCCTTTCTCTCGTGTTCCCTAGTTGCACATATTCCCCCATCCTTTCTACCCGTTCTCTGTGGCGCTGCTGCCACACCCCCCTTTGAGCTTTCTTGCCCTAGAACCCCTTGATGGCCTTTGGAGATGGTGGTTGGTTCACAGCCTCATGATAGACTCGGACAGCAGGGTCTCGACCTGACCATGCCCCCTCTTCCCCAACGCCTCCCCACTATGGCGAGCCAACCACCGTGACACCGCCTGCATGGTGGAGCGATCGGCTCCCTAGGAACAATGAGGCACATGCCCTTGGATCATGATTTAAGGGTCAGATCTACTGCCATCCTCCCTCTCCCTCGCACGGTCTGGCCCATGCCACGACTCGCTTCTGTTGTATAGTGCCACCGTCGTGCACCGCTCATGACCCCGCTCACCTGCTCGCCACCGCTCGACAAGGAGACTTTAGGAGAGGAGTCAGACACCCCCAAATGTTGAAAAAAACAACATGGCTGGCCAAACCCAGGGTGAGAGAGGAAGTGTGCCCTCAACCCTAGATCTAGAATCCAAGGGTCCAGGATAATCAACATAGGGTAAATCTTCCAAAAAACACATCTTGGTGATTCTTTATCCAAATGTGGACATATTATATGTCATTTTGATCAGAAAAATGATCTCTATCTAATAAAAATATTTTCATCTTCTAAATCCTGATTCTTTTCTACTGATATCCCAAATGCATGCCTTTTTTGCGTTTTTAAGATGATTATCATAATTGAATGCATGATATTAATCTTTTATGCCCAAGACATGATTATAGCCTGATATCCATATCTTATACATCTTTAAGCAGAATGATTTGAATTGATCCATCCTTGTACCCTAGAATGGTCTAATTTTCATGCATGACCTAAAATAGGATCTCAAGTAAAAGGCAACTTCTTTAATGATCAAAATTTTTCAAATATGGTTCAAATATCTATCTTTGTTCTACGTCGTTCGGAATTGTCGCGACAGTCATTGGACATGGAAGATGATCGCCCCCACTTACCTACTGACTTCTTCACCCTCACTACCATCTCAGAGTGGGTTGCCCTAAACTTCAGGCCCCTGCATGAGGCTGAGGCTTGGCGCAACACCTTCCTGACCACATGCTGGATGTTGTGGAAACATCAGAATGGGTATGTTTTTGAAGATCGCAGCACACCAGTCGACGTACTAGTGTCAAGAATCCGAAGTGAAATCCAGTCCTGCTCGGAGGCACCTGATAAGCACAGGAAGTGGGTTGACAAGCAGCAATCCAAACTGAAGCCCAGGTTAACCTTCCCCAGAACTGATGAGTACCTCAACGTCGATGTAGCGGTGGACAAAGGAAAAGGAATTATATGTACTAGTTGGGTTCTGCGGAGTTACCAGGGCATATGGATTGAAGGCGGCGCTAGGAGCATCAGAGGAAGAGACCCTTTGGAGGGAGAGATGCAGGCCATTCTGTTGTGCCTCGATGTTTTGATCGAACGGGGGTGTCTATCGCCATGTATCCTGTCTGATTTCCAACTTTCAGTCAAGTTCCTCCAGGATGAAGCAGAGACACCAACATATTTAACCAGTTTAACGACGGTAGGAATGCGAAAAATGAGAACCATCCAAGGGTGCAGGCTAGTCCACAGTGCCAGAGAGCTCAATCGCCTTGCCGATGCCCAGGCAAAGTGGTTCCTCAGGAAACCAGCCCCCAACATTAGATTAGCTTCTTGCCCACAGGAGCTAGTAACTGTGTATGTCAGTGAATGTCACCCTAACGCTCCTCCTTGGGTCTATCCAGGAGGGGAGGAGGTTTTGACTAACAGCATGTACCCGAACTTGACTTAATGCATGAGTAATGGGTTTTTCAAAAAATAATCTATCTTTGTTCTAAGTTAGTAGTTTTCACTCTCAATTTCTATCCTTTTGTATCATGATCCTTCTTGGACCCTAATGATGACCTTGTGACACTTAATGTGTCTTAATATGTCCTTTTGTGATGAATGTTAACCATTATGCTTTCATTAACCTAAGTTAATCAAAGATGTCTATGTAGCATTGAAATCAGTATATTATACAGCCTTGAATTCCTATGTGTCTAGTAGAGCATGCTTGTACACTCATGTGTTAAAAAGCCCTAATGTTGCCTTGATAAGTGATCTAGTACGAATGTTGATAACCAAGTTGCTAATCTTAAGAAAACCTTGCTCCTTTGATCAACCATGTTATATAATGATCCAAAATCAGTAGCTTGATGATGTTTTTTGGTCGGTCAAAAAAACGTGTTACTATTAATACCAAAAACTTTGGGCACTGGGTACCCCATTACATATCCATGAGCTAAGAAGCTCAACAAGGGTGAAAATCCCCACATAGGGGGACACACCAGAAACTAAACCAAACTGAGACTAAGAAGACAAATAAACTAAAAAAGCTAGGACCAGACAATCCTACTAGAAGAAGTCTATTACAAGCCACTATTACATGCATTCAGCGTACCCACAATTAGTAACAGCAAACTGTCTTAGAACAAAATCTAGCAATCCTGCCAGTAACAGCCATGAAGTCTCTGGTCTTCTTAGCTACTCAAGACTAGGTCTCTCACTTGCAGAAATCCAAAAGGACCTCTACCACCAGTAAAAACCCGAAGGTAAACCCCTCATGATGCACTTGACTGCATATCCACCAACACCTAGACGGTGTTCTAATCCAGCTGTAGCAGAGGAGACAAGAAGCAAAATAGGGTCCATCATTTAGCTGACTACCGATTTATGTCCTTGAGCTAGACAACCACCGTTCCCCCACTGGCGTTTGAAACATTCCCTGAATGTGTGGGATCCAAGTAGGATTCCAGCCCCTCTTCAATGGTTGGCACACAACTGAAAACCAGAAACCTGCAAGCTCGACATCATGCAACTGCAGCAAGGATTAGGATGAGAGGAAGAGCACCACGCCTCCCTCTGAACCCAATCCCACCTAAGGCCCATGTATGCACAGGGACCCCTTGTCGAACACCTTGAGTGCGATCAATTACTTGACTTCGAAGAGACACCGGACTCGACGAAAACCACCAGCCACGCCCTGGGGCCTTCTAGCAGCATCACCGCCGAGAACCAAGCACCTTGGGAATGCTCTATCACACAGTAGCAAAGACCACTACGTAGCCTGAGCATCACCCTTGTCTCAGCGATGTGAGCCACGGAGGCTCCTCTTCAAACACCTAAAGGGCATTCGATCTCACAGCTACAATGGAGCCACACTTGCCAGCAAAGGGATGCCAAGGGATCAACCGACCTATAGAAGAATGTACACTGGAGAAGGCCAATGGAGGGGAAGGAGCTACGCCATGAGCGCCGAGCATCACAGTCGCCCAAACTAGCAGCGAATCGCCAGCGTGAAGAAGGATCTCTACTGTCGGGTTACATAGACACCAGAACGGCACCAGGGCCCTCCGCTGCCCTGTTAGAAACAGGACTCATTCTGTTATGTCGGAGGCGAGATCCCCGGGATAAGGAGACTGCCGCCGAGCACAGCTGGAGATCGCCGCCATGGAACAAGCGCCGGGGAAGCATCGTCCCATCGCCAGGAGCCGCAGTGAGGCCAGGAAAGGCATGACAGACCGATCGGCTTCTCACCAACCTAAGGTCTCGCCGCCCAGTGAGTAGCCGTCGCCGTCGTGATCGCCAAGGCGGGGACCAATCCGATCCGTGGCATGCTGTCACCCTGGACAAGCCAGGTTCACTCGGGAAAAGGGGTGAGGAGGAGCTTGTGAAGTAAGGAGAATACACCCTTCCTTGCTTAGCGTGATGAGGCAGCAGCAAAGAGCTCGCAGGTATGGAACTAATCGACTTCTCTCCATCAGTCACACATGAACAGACGGAGTCAACAAAGTTGAGAACGCCGACCCTCTATCCAGATCTGAGCATCTCGTAGTGCCTAACATCGCCCCATCAACCCTGATCCGCCGAGGAGGCGCCAACGAGCACGACTAGCATCCAAGCTCAAGGGAGCGGCCACAACCTTCACACAATACACCGCCCAAGGCCGTTGGAGGCCAGGGGGAGGAAAGCACCGAGGAGGCGCTCCCTCCCCCCAGCAGTATCCGCCAAGAAATAATGTAGATTTCTCACCATATGGAGCCTATCTATACTCTAATGGTGACCTATAACATGAACTCGACCCCTAACATGTTCTAAGTGCATATGTAGTTTGTTGTTCTCTAATCTTTCTAGAACATGATCTAATGATATACATGATATCTGAATGACTTCAAATCAGTAGATTCATCATACTTGTAGAACAAATACCAACTTTATCTATCATGTACTCTTTTATGCTCAAATAACTTGGATGAATGACCCTATTGCATGAAGTGATCTAATATGCCTAGTTATGATCTTACATGGTTTAACATTGACGAAAATCCAAATATCATGCTTCCTTTACTTCTAAATCAATCTTTGCCTTTAACTAATACTACTTATGATGTGTATGTACCATCTAGACCTAAGGTGTTAATGTGACCTTTGAACTATGGTTGATTGATTGCATGCTTGTATGGAACTTTGGACCTAAGTAGATTTACTTGAAATGTAGTTTAGGGGAACATCCACATGACTTATATCATGTTTATCTTATCAAACCCATAGTGTTCTGAGACACCATTCTATATCTTTTCCTTGCAAGGTACCCTTGGTTTGGATAATTTGTAGGATCTTACTCAAGAATGCTTAATCTTGTACTCTACTTGTAAGATATGCTCACTTTCTTGAACCTACTATGGTATTGGCTTATTTGTATGTATGCTCATATGAATGATTGGCTTGTTAATTACTTGTTTGAGATACTTGTTCCCTATGACTAGCATGTTCGTTTTGCTTGATATGTTGAACAAACCTTGAACATAATTAAACTTATCCATTATACAAACCTAGTGTTCCTACCTGTATTCTCGGGGTAAGGGAACAAGGTTGGGAATCTTACTTGAGATGTCAAGATAAGGTAGACCATTTCAATAAAAGGGTAGCTAATCTTAAGCACCCTTACAGACCCTTGCAATGGGAAGCAGGTCAATGGCCATAATATGTTATTGAGTATAATGGAAATACACCTAAATATGCTTTGGATGAAGGAATGTTGTTAGTTGTCCTCTCCTTGTTTCTTCTTCTTTCTTATATTATGTTTCTAGACAAGCAAGTTTTATAGTACTCTTAAAATGTTCACATTCCTTTTCGTAGCATACTTAATGCTTTAGCATTAATAAGTTTTGTTTATCAAATTTTGTAGTTCCAAATGAAGATCCACTACACCTAATCTCTAAAATGAAATACAAATGGGTATCCTTGAATCTAGAAATGGGTACATGTTTCTCTATCCCCTTTTAGTATCTTGTTATGTTTTGTGTTATTGCTTTTACATATATATTGCCTATCTGAAATATTGTGCCATTCTACAGACGGATGCGCCAGTCCACCCACTTTTGACTGTGTAGCAATTAAGAGTGTGGAATTGGGGTAACAAATGGTTCTGTGACGCCGTTATCGGCCTGAAGGGAGTATTATTGAGGGTTATGTGGCGAGAGAGGTTATGGATTGTTACAATGACTTTCTGAGTGGTAATTACGCTCCTTTAAATCACAAGAATATTGAGGAGTATTCTAGAAAAGGGATTTTAGGATCACGAATGACAGTAATCAGTCGTGAGCTGTTGGAACAAGCTCACTTGTATATTTTATGCAACATTGATGAAGTGATTATTTATTTTGAGGAACATATCAATTTCATTAAGAAACAATATCCTCGAGCCAATTCAATGTGGCTTGCTAGAGAGCATAACAAGACATTTATTAAGTGGTTTGAAGATAAAGTCTTACATCAACTATCTCAAACACCAAATAATCTTGTTGAAAATATCAAATGCCTCACATTTAAACCCAAAATGAATGTTATGTATTATGAAGGGTTTGACATAAATGGGTTCTGATATTACACAAAGCGTCAAGATGATAAGAGCGTCGTCCAAAATAGTAGGGTCACCCTACAAGAGTCTTCATTATTTTTTGCCAGTGCAAAGGATAAGAGTCCATGTGAAGCTAAAATGTCATATTATAGTTTCATTGAAGACATATGGGAGTTTGACTACGTATATTTCAAAAGTTCTCTCTTTAAATGTAATTGAGTTGATAACACCAAAGGAGTTATAGTGGATCAATTGGGTTTGACATCAGTGAATTTGAAAATATTGGCGAGAAGGGTGAACCATTCATATCGGCATCACAGGCGAAACAAGTATTTTATATCGATGATCCTACAAATGAAAAATGGACGATTGTTCTTCATTGTAAAAGACAGTTCATTGAAGATCCTATAGATGAAGAAGAGTACTATGATAAGTATGATGACTCAAGTCCATTCTCAATTGGGTTACCAACACCAAATATTGAAGCTAACGATGCATTATATGTGCACAAAGATCACACCGAAGGAATGTTAATTGATAAAAGATTGCAATATTAGAGGCATGTTTTTATTTTTATATGTTTTTTTATATTGGTGTGAACTTTACAATGTTATATTATCTTCTAGTTATGTTAAATATATGATTTTTTACTGACACTTTCATATGGCTGACCATGAGTATGATGATCATAATGATGATTACTGTGAGGGTGAGGATATCAATGAGGTGCCGCCTCACAATGTAAGTTTTAAAAATATATCATATATATTTATCTATATGTCCATTTATAAGTTATATCCTATAAGTGTTTCTTTAACATACCAATTTTTAGGTTGAGGATGTACCAGCTAAAAACCTTGAAACACTTGTTGAGAAGAAAAAAATTTGAAAAAAGAGGGGCATCACTATGATGAACAAGTTAATACAACAAAGGGGCAATGGACCAAAACTGGCTATGGATTTTGATCATGTAGGAAATCCAACTAGAGTGAACCGCAACTCATTTATTTCATATCTTGAGGTTCTTACTCATAGCCATTGTAGTCCTCATTTAGAATTTTTTTGGCATAATGTTCCTAAAGCAAAGAAAGACTTAATATGGAAAGAACTATGTGTGAGTTATTATCATTTGCAATTCTATTTTGCAGAATACTAATTTTTAGGATATACTAGTCTATTAAATATATGACATTTTGAAGAGTATATTGGAACTGGATGAAAGTCTACATCTTAAATAGGTGATGTAGTGTTGTGGGAGGGTCCTAAGGAACTATAGGATGAATATCACCTAACTATACATTCGAGATGTTGAGAACAGGAAGAACTCAACCACTGAGCAATGGAACTACCTAGAACCAAAGGACTGGGAGGCGTTTGTTGCCAGGAGAAATACCGATGAATTCAAGGTATTAATAAATTCTTATGAATTCACCTATTCACGATTGACCTTTAGCATTACTAACCAATTCAATGTGATTACTAACAAGGCTATCAACGATGCTCAAAGAGTAAGGCGTGCACGGAATGTGCATGACCACATGATGGATCTAAGTGGCTATGTAGGAATTCATCAAAAACTATTGGTTGTTGTTGTTGCTGAGTCTGTTGCTAATCAGGAGACCGGCGAGTCCTCTACTATTACTCATGCACCTCTTCCTTGCCATGTTGTGTGGATAGCTGGGAGGCAAAACAAGAAAGGAGATATAAGCAAGCCCATAACTACTGAGGCGATTGCAAAAATGGTAAAATTCAACTCTTAGAGCATTTGATATTGATGATTGTTATGTTTACTTACCAATTCTATTGATGGCGATTAGCAGGAGCTTCACGAGCAGAGGAAGCAAGGCAAGTTCATCCCTGAGGGCACAAGGGATGAATTGACAGTTGCTCTTGGTAACCTAGAGCATCCTGGATGTGTTAGGGCTGCAGACACTGGTGTTGGCATAAAAACATTCTTTGGGCCATCACAGTGCAAACATGTCCCAAAAGTATGATTTTCTAAAGTTGAGGTAACCTATTCTTTTTTTTAGAATATTATTGCAAAAGGAATTCAATAATCAAAAGCTAGCCTTTCTTTTGTCCATGTATAGGTAGATGAATTAATTGATAAGAGAGTCCAGGAAGCAATGAGCAAGTGGTAGGCGTCTCAGGCTGCCACTCAGACCGTACCTCTGTCGCGCCACTCTTCCCCTATGGTAGAGGTGGTTGGGAGTAATCTTGTAGGCTCATCACCTAGCACGCCTGCTGTAAGTATTTTTATGACATAGTAGCTAGTCTTTTCAAGATGATATGCTTATGTATATATGTATATAACATACTCTATGTAAATTTGTAGGGGTTTAGGTCATGCCATCTAAGATTCAAAGAATTCATCATTGCTGAGGCTGAGGATTACCCACGCCTTCATGGACACACAATTCATGGCACTCCAATATCCGATGGTTATGTTCATGTGAGCCTGAGGCTTGTGTTCCCTCATCAAAGGTAGCATCCATTGCCATATGCCCACCCAGATGCTGACACGCTTGGTGAAGTAGAAGGCAGAGTGATATTATGGCTCGAAACAGATGTCATCTATACTGATCATGTATGGTAAATTTAACATTACATTAATTTGTTAGTGTGTATATACAAGTCAATTGATATGAAATTATATATATTGGAGAAGGAAGAAATCTGCTACAGCTCCGCCTCCACCTCCAGCTCCTCGTGTAGTACCTAGTTGGCTCCCAAAGGACCTATACGACTCGATAGGTCCTAATTGTAGGGGTATTTCAATATGGATAGGAGAACATAACAATCTGCATCCTATAAATGTTTATATTCTGGAGGATGTTGCAGGACAATCATACGATAACACTATATTTATACAAGATATTTTGTAATTGTTTAGGTATGATTGGCTAAATACATCTATGGTAGAGCTATGGATATGGTGAGATCTTGCTTATATATCTATATACCTTATTTTATATATGGCGATCTAGTTTCTTATATATTTATGCATACGTAATATATGTTTTGCAGCCACCTACACAAGATTTGTACATAATTTTTGTTTACCCATGTGGGATTTCTAATTCCATATTTGATCAGTCTTATAGATAAAGACCCTGCAACAGTTACCTTATATTGATTTGTCGCTTTTAAATATTTTGGTAAAAAAAGAAGAGGGTGATTATAAGGACCCTGACCTCCATTTAGGGCTTATCCTGTTTGCTTTGCTTAACCCTGGTGCTTAGTTGCTTGCTAATCACTTTTAGCGGTGATTAGGGTGTGTTTGTGCCTTGTTGAGAGCTGGAGGTGCTACTTGCAATTAACCCAAGCCAAGAGTTGTTGAGCAAGTTTGTCACCTTGAGAGGTGTTCCTCTATCTCTCCTTGCTTCTTCTAGTGTTGAGAGGAAGGGTTGGGCTCGTTTCTTGAGTTGCTTTGGGCTTGGATGAGCTTGTTGGGCCTTGAGATGCCTTGCTTGAACCTTGCACTTGCCTTGTTGACCTTGTGTCGGGTAGGAGTGCCTTGTATCGGCCTGGGTGTGTCGCCCAGGGTGCGTGTCGGGCTTGGAGATGGGGTGTATCGGCCATGGACCCCCTTTGACCCTTTTGACCTCATTTGTGTCACCACTAGTGGACACTTGGCGCTTGATTCTTGCATGTGGCAATGGCCTTGGACATGTGTTTAAGGCAAGTTAGAGTAGTGGCATTGCCATTGGACAAGTGTCCCTAAGTGGGTGACACCTTGCCTTGTCTTACCTTGGTTTCTCCTCCATCCTCTCCTATATATGCACCTTCTTTCTCTTGCTAAGGATCCCTTTAGTTCCTTAGTTTCCCTTCTCCCCTGGTTGCACGACACCTCTTCCTTTGCAAGCTTGGTGGCCGATCCTTATCTTGGAGTCTTCTTCTTCTTCCTCTTGAGGTAGCCGAAGGTGGTGCTTGGAGCTTTCTTAAGGCGGGTTACATAACTCCTAACCCTAACGGTACTATCTTCTTTTATGTTCTTGTATGTTTCATATGCTCTTATCGGCCATGTATGTTCAAAGATAATTTCTTTCTTAAGTTACACCTAGTTGGCCAAACCATGTTTTAGGTTTCCTTGTTGAGCAACACTCCTTTCTCTCCTCGGTCTAGAGGAGTGAGCTTGAGTTCTAGTAATGTGGGCAATACCCCTCTCTCGTTTAAGTTGAGAGGTGAGATTGTGTTCTAGTTGCTTGAGCAACACCCTCCTCTCACCATGGACTTGAAAGGTGAGATTTTGTGTGGTTTAAGACCTTGTTAGGGTTGATCCTTGTGGTAGCCCGATTGGTGATAAGAAGTTGTGCAAGACCCCTCTCTCTTGATTGTTGAGAGGTGAGCCATCTTCTTGATCAATTAGGGTTTAGTGCCCTTGCGCTTGAGGTTGAAGACGATCTTGTTGGGTTGTAGCTTGCACGATACAGACTTGGGATGGTGCTGCCTGATACCTCTCTAGAGCTTGTGTTCTGGGTCGTTATGAGGAGGATGTGTTGGGCGTCACACCTTGGCTCTTGCCTTGTGTGTTGACTGATAGTTGAGTCTAGTTTGGTTGGATGATAGGCCTTCCCTTGGTGACCTTCTCTTGATGGATGATGTGTGGCTCTGTGGGTGTTATAGGGTTGGCCTTGGCATCATGGCTCTAGCCGTCAGAATAGTTGTCGCCCGTTGCAACCCCTAGTGCACGATACACCTAGTGCACGATACACCTAATGCACGATACCCCTAGTGCACAACACACCTGTTGCACGACATGCCCCATAGACTTAGTTGTACATTAGGGTTTATGGCCGTTATACCCTGGTTGCACGATACAATTGGTTGCACGACACTCCTTGAGGTGGTATCTCGTTATCTTTGACCGATACATGGCTAGATGCTTGGGCGATATGAGCGAGTCTACCCTGTCCGATACCCCTTCTAGTGAGAGTGCCCTGCCCGTCACACTTCTTGTGAGGGTAGTGGGCACTTCTAGTGAGGGTCATGTTCCTTATGGAAAACCTTATGCTAGATCTTTTTCATCCAATCACGGTTGGTTTATGGTTGTGAACCCTTGACAAGTTTGATATAGTAGATCACACCTATGTAAACATGACGTGACATTACATGTGTTTATGATCATCTTAAATCATGTATATATAATGATAAGCTTGGAAGTAAATGAGATGTTTCACATGATGATATGACCTATGTCTATGGTCACAGGGTTGAGGCATGAGTGATAAAGCGTATAATCACCAACGTTACCCTATATTGATAATACGAGCATTTTGTTAATCTATGATGGTTTCATTTATCTCTATGATTGTGTATACTAACCATGCAGGTGTTTCATGCGGATGCATAGCCAGGAAAAAGGCTATGAGGCATATATGTTTGAATAACACTACTTTGATGATCACTCTTGATGATGAGATAACATGCATCACCTGTATGATGTGTTTTGGTCTGAGGACCTGAGTTTGGTTAAAGAGCCTAGTTGAGGTGTTATCCTCTGATGATGAGATCAAGGATTGTTATCCCAAGTGATGAGAATGCCTTGTGAGGCAGTAGTTTCTTGTGATGAGGGATTGAGATCCCGGAATAACATGATGGTGGTAACAATAATGTAGCTTTAGGTTATGCATGTGTTATAAACTGGTTGCCTCAACAATCCACTTAAAATATACTAACTAATCACAGTGGAACATATAATGTAGTTTGCCCTGGCCATAGATCCATCATCGTCAGTAGCTGGTGATGGTGAAATAGGTTCTCCTGCGGGTTAACCCGGAGCGCATATTGTTGAATATGCGAGGTTTCTCCTAGCCTAAAATAGAGAGGATTCGAGTGCAGATACGGTTGCAGACTCAGGATAGATAGAGCATGGTGAACAGGCCCATTGCTTGGTGTGATAGAGCATGAATGCATTCATGGCTCAGGGAGCACGGTGAACTGGCCTGTGGCTTAGATATACTAGCGCCGAGACCTGTACTAAGGCGGGCTAGAGAAAGGGTAGCCTCCGGGAGCTGACCCTGTGGCTGAGGCCACTTAAGCATGAGACGTAGTCCTACTTTGGTTTTGGTGCACTGATCACGAGGTGGGAGGTCGTGGAGTCCGACTCTTCCATTGACCTTGTATGGCACCGACTCCGGGTTTCACAGCCGTCGGTTGGATTTGAGTGGTGCGACTCACTTCCTCAGGGCATAAGAACACGTAATCCATCCGAATAGTATTTATTGCTTAAGGCAAAACATGGAACATTGGTTTAGGCCCTGCTTGTGTAGTTGATCTTTTTATACTTTGCAGTTACTTATATGTTCCTTATGTTATGTGATAAGATCTTATAAATCTTATCTTGTCAATCATGTTCCATAAAGAAATACTAGGTTATATGCCTTTCGTACATCTTGGTAAGCTCGATGGTAGTAATAACTTTGCTCTATAGACTGCTCTTATTGTACATTTTATCAATTATCTGCTGTTGTTGCTAAACCTTTCTGAGGTTTTATGGTTTCGGTGGGGAGTTATGTTTCTCACTGGGACTGTGTGTCTCACCCCGTTGGTTTGCAACCTTTTTAGTTTTTCGTGCTAGACGTGGTGGTGGTTGCGGGGTTGCGGCCGAGCAGTAAGAAGAGGAGCAGTAGAAGGCAAGAGATGGATATGATGTTGTTTTGGTTGTTTTGTAGTAGAGTCTTAGAGTCATCCCTATACTCTCAGGTTCTTGGAGGTGTTTTGATGTTGTTTTACGATGAAGCTTTGTATATCACGCCGTTGTCCAGATGTGGCCTGTTATGTAAATAAACAGGTGATGAACTCATGTGATGACAAGACAATTGGTCTGTTAAGCTGGGGACACGTATCAAAACATGTAAATATTTATATAACCTATTTTATTATAGGTTGAGGATCTGGATGTAATAGTTTCTTGGTTTATCTACTTTCTGAAATCGGTTTTAATTAACCTGTGTTTTTGGTAATAAGTGGTTTATGGTGTTTTCTGCACGTTTTCACATGTCACCTCGTTGTCTGTGGGATAGCGGGATGTGTCGCCACAAGCTTGGTATCAGAGCTCTAGGTTCGCTGAGTCTACAGGGATCTATGACTAGGTTGCATCTTCTCTTGTGAGTCCTCCAGATTTTCTTACAATCATCTTCTACCCTCAGCGGAAGAAAAAGCCAAGATGTCTGGAAACCATGAAGAACATGCTGCTGAGAGCAGCGATGCTGCATCTGTTGATGGAGCTCAAAGGCAAGCACATGAAGATCGGGTGCCTGAGGTCCCCCAACTTGACCCAGCCATTCTCGAAAATCCTGCCTACCAACAACTTATGGGGCAGATGATGGCTATGATAATCTCATGGTAGCAAGATTGCCAGTGCCTCCGCCGAGAGCACAGGCTCCCCATGGAGAAACATCGGGTATCGGGAAGACCTTTGAGCAGCATCGCCGAGTCGGAGCTTCGGACTATGCTGGGACGGCCGATCCAGCGGATGTAGATCTGTGGCTGATAGGTCTTGAGAAGGCCTTCCGGATCCGTGACATCCCCAAAGCAGACAAAGTCAAGCATGCTGTCTACCTTCTGAAGGGTAGTGCTGGTCACTGGTGGACCATCGAGGAGGGGAAGCGACCCGATTAGGTGATCAGTTGGGAAGTTTTCCGGCGCGAGTTCGTCAACAGATGCTTTCTGAAGATGTATCTGGATGAGAAGATCAGCCAGTTTGAGTGTCTGCGCCAAGGAGCAATGAACATCACTGAGTACGAAGCCAAGTTTATGGACCTGTTGAGGTTTTGTCCTCACATGACAGCGACGGATGACGAGCGAATCAGACGTTTTGAGAAAGGCCTGAGTGTTGAGATGATGACACCTGCTTCTGCATTGGAGAACCGAGAGCGGTTTGCCACGTTTGTGGAATCTGTCTGAAGGATCGAATGGTCAGTTAGGGAGAAAATACAATCCATGTCTAAGAAGAGGCTTGCTCAGTTCCAGGGAAAAAGGTTAGGTGGCTTCAAGAAGCTGAGGTTTTCAGCACCTTCTGGGTTAAGAGGTTCTAGTGCACTGTCACAGTGGTCTCCGAGTAAGGGAAGAGGGTATGTTTCTTCACCGTCAAAAGCACATAGTACAACTTAAATAGTAGTGGCAGGGCCATCTAGGCCACAATTTGAGGAAAGGGCATGCTATATCTGCAGACAGACAGGGCATTTCAAGTCGAATTGCCCAAGTAAAGATGTTGAAGTGACCCAGTAGCTGAGGCAGAATCAACAAGGGTCAGACCGACAGCAACCCAGTAGTAGCAGAGGGCGAGGACGTGGCCAAGCGTCACAAGTGGGATCGTCTGCTCAAGGAAGAAGAGGACGTGGACAACAAGCAATAGCTTGATTCTATGCTATGAGTCAGCCGGACGCGATAGTCAACCCGTGAGTAGGGGCATGTCAGATGGAGTTATTTCATTTTGATTTGTCTTCTTCTTGCTTTATATCTGTTTTGGTTGACCCGGGTGCTACACACTCTTTTATCGCACGTCCTATGCTTGATGACTATCTGTTACCTGTTAGTTGTAAGAAAGATATCTTGTTGTTAAAAACCCCTCTTGATGGTTCCTCGATGCTTCGAGAGGAGTGCCCATCTTGTGTCTTATCTTTTTCGAGACATAGTACACAAGTGGATCTTATACCACTTGATATGCATGGATTCGATGTGATCGTTGGGATGGATACCTTAGAAAAGTATAAGGTTGTGTTGGACTGTGGTTCCAAGCAAGCAGTGTTTGATGTTTGCGGAGAGAAGTGGGTCTTCCAAGGAGATAGGAATATTCTTCAGACGTGTCTAGTGTCAGCGATGGTGGCAGAAAAGTTGTTATGACAAGGATGTAAGGCGTTCTTAGCTCACGTTGTTGATACCAAGACAAAGGGCCCTAGCCTTGAGGAGGTGACGGCTGTCCGAGAGTTTGCATATGTGTTTCCTGATGAGTTCCCCGGTGTTCCTCCACCTTAAGAGATTGATTTCGAGATCAATCTGGTTCCAAGAACATAACCAGTTGCACAGACACCATACAGGATGGCTCTAGTAGAGATGGCAGAGCTAAAGAAGCAGTTACAAGAGTTGTTGGAGAAAGGTTTCATCCGACCGAGCACGTCTCCTTGGGGTGCTCCAGTCTTGTTCATTAAGAAAAAGGACGGATCGATGCGGCTATGCATAGACTATCGGCAGCTGAACAAAGTCACGATCAAGAACAAGTACCCATTGTCGAGGATAGATGATCTGTTCGATCAGTTGCGTGGTGCTATAGTGTTTTCAAAGATCGACCTACGGTCCGGATATCATCAATTGAGGATTAAGGCGGATGACATACCAAAGTCAGCTTTTAGGATGAGGTATAGTCACTTCGAGTTTGTTTCATGGATTTGATGAACAAGGTGTTCCGTTCGTTTCTAGATCAATTTGTTGTAGTCTTTATAGATGACATCTTGATCTACAGTCAGGACAGTCAGAAGCATGAACAACATCTTAGACAAGTGTTGACTCTCCTTCGCCAGCATCAGTTGTATGCCAAGTTTAGTAAGTGCGAGTTCTGGTTGAAAGAAGTAACTTTTTTAGGTCATGTGATATCTGCAGGAGGAGTTAAAGTGGACCCGAAGAAGGTGGATTCGGTTGCAGAATGGGAATAGCCGAAGATGTCGACTGAAGTTCGTAGTTTCCTGGGTTTAGCAGGATACTATCGGAGGTTTATAAAGGACTTCAGTGTGATCGTGTTGCCGATGAAAAAGTTGACTAGAAAGGATGTACCTTTTTTCTAGAATGATCGTTGCCAGGAAGCTTTCCAAAGTTTGAAGGAGAAGTTGACTAGTGCTCCAGTGCTAGTGCTACCAGAGCCTGGGAAGGGCTATGTTGTTTTCTACGATGCTTCCAAGAAGGGCTTAGGATGAGTGTTGATGGAGGAAGATCATGTAGTTTCTTTTACTTCGCGACAGCTTCAGAAACATGAGGAGAACTATCCGACTCATGATTTGGAGTTGGCAGCAGTGGTTCATGCGTTAAAAATTTGGAGACACTATCTTTATGGGGAAGTGTGTCAGATCTTTACGTATCATAAGAATCTGAAGTATATCTTCTCGCAGAATGAGCTAAACATGCGACAACGTCGTAGGATGGAGCTAATCAATGATTATGAATGCACCATCGAGTATCCCCCTGGTAAGGCAAATGTGGTAGCTAACGCACTTAGCCGAAAGTCTTCATCTCTTCCTACAAAAAGAGCACAGTTGAGTTCCTTATTATGCCATAGACGGGATATGTTTGTCTCCTTGCAGAAGATGAATGTGCAGATGGAAGTTTCCTTGTTAGCAGGATTTTTGGCACAAATGCAAGTCAAGCCTACGCTGAGACAACAAATCAAAGATGCACAACAAATAGATGATACAGTGCAGTTGATCAGGTCAGAGATCGACATCGAAAAGCATGATGGGTTCCATGAGTCTGAGGATGGATTAGTTTGCTATCATGATAGGATGGTAGTCCCTGATGCTGATAATCTGAGGAAGCTAGTGCTCGAGGAAGCACACACATCAATGTATGCTATGCGTCCAGGAGTCACCAAGATGTATCACAATCTGATTGGTGGCCTGGCTTGAAGAAAGATGTAGCCGAGTTTGTGGCTAGATGTGCGGTATGCCAGCAAGTCAAGGCTGAGCATCAGAAGTCGACAGGTACTTTGCAACCCCTGCCAATACCACAGTGGAAATGGGATCATATAACCATGGATTTTGTGGTTGGACTGCCTAGGACAACTAAGAATCACGATTCCATTTGGGTGATAGTGGACAGATTGACAAATTCTGCCCATTTCATACCTGTGAAGACAACGTATTCAGCCGAGAAGCTTGCTCGTGTATATGTAGATGAGATAGTACGCTTGCACGGCATACCAGCAACGATAGTTTCCGACACAGGTCCTCAGTTCACGAGTCGTTTCTGGGAACATTTTCAAAAAGCGTTGGGAACACAGTTAAGGTTCAGCACCGCTTTTCACCCACAAACAGATGGACAGTCTGAGAGGACTATTCAGACTTTGGAGGATCTTCTTCGGGCTTGTGTTTTGCAGTTCCTAGGCAGTTGGGATGTGCATCTCAGTTTGATAGAGTTCGCCTACAACAATAGTTACCAGCAGAGCATTGACATGGCTCCTTATGAAGCTTTATATGGCAGGAAGTGCAGATCTCCTTTATGTTGGTATGAGTCCGGTGAATATCAGCTTTTGGGTCCTGAGTTAGTACAACAGACAATAGAAAAGATCAAAGTGATACATCAACAGTTGAAAGCAGCACAAGATAGGCAGAAGTTGTATGCAGACAATCGCCGACGACTTTTAGAATTCCAAGTGGGAGACAAAGTGTACCTCAAGGTCTCACCTTGGAAGGGCGTGCTAAGGTTTGGCCAGAAAGGTAAGCTAGCACCCAGGTATATGGGGCCATACCCGGTCATAGCACGTGTTGGCAAGGTAGCCTACAAGTTAGAGCTACCGCCAGAGTTGCATAGGTTACATCTAGTATTCCATGTCAGCATGTTGAAGAAAAGTCATCCAGATACAGGGACAGTGATATAGCCGGTAGAGGTTGAGCTTGATGAAGATGTGACCTACGAGGAAGGTCCTGTGATGATCCTTGACAGAAGAGTAAAGAAGATGAAGTGGAAGGACCTGGTTCTGTTAAAGGTTCTTTGGCATCATCGAGGTGTTGAGGAAGCCACATGGGAGCTTGAGGAAGAGATGAGGAGGAAGTATCCCTCACTTTTCTCTTCGGATTTCGGGGACGAAATCCCTTTGTAGAGGGTTATAGATTGTAAGGACCCTGACCTCCATTTAGGGCTTATCCTATTTGCTTTGCTTAACCCTGGTGCTTAGTTGCTTGCTAATCACCTTTAGTGGTGATTAGGGTTTGTTTGTGCCTTGTTGAGAGATGGAAGTGCTACTTGCAATTAACCCAAGCCTAGGGTTGTTGAGAAAGTTTGTCACCTTGAGAGGTGTTCCTCTCTCTCTCCTTGCTTCCTCTAGTGTTGAGAGGAAGGGTTGGGCTCGTTGCTTGAGTTGCTTTGGGCTTGGATGAGCTTGTTGGGCCTTGAGATGCCTTGCTTGAACCTTGCCCTTGCCTTGTTGACCTTGTGTCGGACAGGAGTGCCTTGTATTGGCCTGGGTGTGTCGCCCAGGGTGTGTGTCGGGCTTGGAGATGGGGTGTATCGGCCATGGACCCCCTTTGACCCTTTTGACCTTGTTTGTGTCACCACTAGTGGACACTTGGCGCTTGATGCTTGCATGTGGCAATGGCCTTGGACATGTGTTTAAGGCAATTTAGAGTGGTGGCATTGCCATTGTACAAGTGTCCCTAAGTGGGCGACACCTTGCCTTGTCTTACCTTGGTTTCTCCTCCATCATCTCCTATATATGCACCTTCTTTTTCTTGCTAAGGATCCCTTTAGTTCCTTAGTTTCCCTTCTCCCTTGGTTGCACGACACCTCTTCCTTTGCAAGCTTGGTGGTCGATCCTTATCTTGGAGTCTTCTTCTTCTTCCTCTTGAGGAGGTTGAAGGTGGTGCTTGGAGCTAGGAGCTTGGAGCTTGCTTAAGGCGAGTTACATAACTCCTAACCCTAACCATACTACCTTCTTCTATGTTCTTGTATGTTTCATATGCTCTTATCGGCCATGTATGTTCTAAGATAATTTATTGCTTAAGATACACCTAGTTGGCCGAACCATGTTTTAGGTTTCCTTGTTGAGCAACACTCTTTTCTCTCCTCGGTCTAGAGGAGTGAGCTTGAGTTCTAGTAATGTGGGCAATACCCCTCTCTCGCTTAAGTTGAGAGGTGAGCTTGTGTTCTAGTTGCTTGATCAACACCCTCCTCTCACCATGGACTTGAAAGGTGAGCTTTTGTGTGGTTTAAGACCTTGTTAGGGTTGATCCTTGTGGTTGCTTGATCGGTGATAAGAAGTTGTGCAAGAACCCTCTCTCTTGATTGTTGAGAGGTGAGCCATCTTCTTGATCAATTAGGGTTTGGTGCCCTTGCACTTGAGATTGAAGACGATCTTGTTGGGTTGTAGCTTGCACGATACAGCCTTGGGATGGTGTTGCCTGATATCTCTCTTGAGCTTGAGTTTTGGGTCGTTATGAGGAGGATGTATTGGGCGTCACACCTTGGTTCTTGCCTTTTGTGTTGACTGATAGTTGAGGCTAGTTTGGTTCGACGATAGGCCTTCCCTTGGTGACCTAGTCTCGATGGATGATGTGTGGCTCTGTGGGTGTTATAGGGTTGGCCTGGGCGTCATGGCTCTAGCCGTCAGAATAGTTGTCGCCCATTGCAATTCCTAGTGCACGATACACCTAGTGCATGATACACCTAGTGCACGATACCCCTAGTGCACAACACACCTGTTGCACGACATGCCCCATAGGCTTAGCTGCACGTTAGGCTTTGTGGCCGTTATACCCTGGTTGCACGACATTCCTTAAGGTGGTAGTCCGTTATCTTTGACCGATACATGGCTAGATGCTTGGGCGATATGAGGGAGTCTACCCTGCCCGATACTCCTTCTAGTGAGAGCGCCCAGCCCATCACATTTTTTGTGAGGGTAGTGGGCACTTCTAGTGAGGGTCATGTTCCTTCCGGAAAACCTATATGCTAGATCTTTTCCATGCAATCACGGTTGGTTTATGGTTGTGAACCCTTTACACGTTTGATATAGTAGATCACACCTATGTAAACATGACGTGACATTACATGTGTTTATGATCATCTTAAATCATGTATATATATAATGATAAGCTTGGAAGTATATGAGTTGTTTCACATGATGATATGACCTATGTCTATGGTCACATGGTTGAGGCATGAGTGATAAAGCGTATAACCACCAATGTTGCCCCATATTGACAATACGAGCATTCTGTTAATCTATGATGGTTTCAGTTATCTCTATGATTGTGTATACTAACCATGCAGGTGTTTCATGCGGATGCATAACCGGGAAAAAGGCTATGAGGCATATATGTTTGAATAACACTACTTTGATGATCACTCTTGATGATGAGATAACATGCATCACCTGTATGATGTGTTTTGGTCTGAGGACTTGAGTTTGGTTAAAGAGCCTAGTTGAGGTGTTATCCTCTGATGATGAGATCAGGGATTGTTATCCGAAGTGATGAGAATGCCTTATGAGGTAGTAGTTTCTTGTAATGTGGGATTGAGATCCCGGAATAACATGATGGTGGTAACAATAATATAGCTTTAGGTTATGCATGTGTTATAACCTGGTTGCCTCAACAATCCACTTAAAATATACTAACTAATCATAGTGGAACATATCATGTAGTTTTCCTTGGCCATAGATCCATCATCGTCAGTAGCTGGTGATGGTGAAACGGGTTCTCCTGCGGGTTAACCTGGAGCGCATATTGTTTAATATGTGAGGTTTCTCCTAGCCTAAAATAGAGAGGATTCGAGTGCAGCTGCGGTTGTAGACTCGAGATAGATAGAGCATGGTGAACAGGCCCATGACTTAGTGTGATAGAGTATGAATGCGTTCATGGCTCAGGGAGCACGGTGAACTGGCCCGTGGCTTAGATATACTAGCGCCGAGACCTATACCAAGGCGGGCTAGAGAAAGGGTAGCCTGCGGGAGCTGACCCTACGGCTGAGGCCACTTAAGCATGAGACTGCGGTCCTGCTTTAGTTCTCGTGCACTGACCACGAGGTGGAAGGTCGTGGAGTCTGGCTCTTCCATTGACCTTGTATGGCACCGGCTCCGGGTTTTGCAGCCGTCGGTTGGATTTGAGTGGTGAGACTCACTTCCTCAGGGCATAAGAACACGTAATCCAGCCGAATAGTATTTATTGCCTAAGGCAAAACACGGAACATTGGTTGAGGCCTTGCTTGTGTAGTTGATCTTTTTATACTTTGCAGTTACTTATACGTTCCATATGTTATGTGTTAAGATCTTATAAATCTTATCTTGTCAATCATGTTCCATAAAGAAATATTGGGTTATATGGCTTCCGTACATCTTGGTAAGCTCGATGGTAGTAATAACCTTGCTCTATAGACTGCTCTTATTGTACGTTTTATCAATTATCTGCTGTTGTTGCTAAACCTTTATGAGGTTTTATGGTTTCGGCGGGGAGTTATGTTTCTCGCTAGAACTGTGTGTCTCACCCAATTGCTTTGCAACCTTTTTAGGTGTCTGTGCTAGACGTGGTGGTGGTTGCGGGGTTGCGGCCGAGCAGCAAGAAGAGGAGCAGTAGAAGGCAAGAGATGGATATGATGCTATTTTGGTTGTTTTGTAGTAGAGTCTTAGAGTCATCCCTGTACTCTCAGGTCCTTGGAGGTGTTTTGACGTTGTTTTACGATGAAGCTTTGTATATCCCATCGTTGGCTGGATGTGGCCCGTTTTGTAAATAAACAGGTGATGAACTCATGTGATGACAAGGCAGCTGGTTCATTAAGTTGTGGACACGTATCAAAACATGTAAATATTTATATAACCTGTTTTCTTGCAAGATGAGGATTTGGATGTAATAGTTTCTTGGTTTATCTACTTTTTGAAATCGGTTTTAATTTCCTGTGTTTTTGGTAATCAGTGGTTTATGGTGTTTACCGCACATTTTCACGTGGCAATAAGTAGTGACTTCATTACAGGTGAAAAGTTATTAAAGAATGACAATCTTATTATATACGTCATTCTCTTTACATGTGCTTAAAACTAGTGACTTCATTACAGGTGAAAAGTTATTAGATGTACATAGTCCCTATACGATAGATAAGTAGATGATATAAGAGAACAATGGGCAAAAGCTTTAGATGTGCTAGGAATTTTTTATTATCACTGGAGTACTGATGACGATGATGATGATAATAAAGAATGACATACCTAAAACTTTGATGTCATAATATTTTTCTGTATTTGATGACATGTTAAACTTTGAAAGACACACTTATATATACATGTCTGAATAAATTTTGAATTATCTTATCTATATACATGTGTGTGAATGTGCTTCTACATGTGTGTGAATGTGAAAAGAGATGAATGAATGGATGTGCATCTACATGTGTGTGAATGTGAAAAGAGATGAATGAATGGAACTGCAGGTTGCTACATGTGTGTGAATATGGAATGGGGAATGAATTGAACTACATGTTTCTACATGTGAGTGAATCATATGAATGAATTAAATGTGCTTATACATGTGTGAATCACATGATCTATATATATGATATTGTCCATCTGGTTAATATTGCAGGTTTGTGGCCTATTGTTGGCTGAAATTAGAGGATGATGTAAACCTACAGTTCAGAACTGCATGTTTTTCATCTTGCTGACCAGCCAGACAGTAGGCCTGCAAGATGATAAGAAAAAAAAACAAAACATAGTTTTCGGTTAAAAGAAAAAAGCCGACAACGAATGTCCAACTCGTCGGTTAACTATAAAAAATTGACATCTTTTGGTCTAATGGTGTTGGCTATTTTTTATTTATCAAAAAAACTGTCAATAAAGGAGGTCAAGGGAGTCGGTTATTTATACACAACTGACAACTATGGTCTAACTAGGGGCCAATTTTTTTTGTTCGGGATGGAGAATGGCGTCTGTTTTGTATGAATAATCGATGCCTATGGTCCCATTACTGGCGGTTCTTTTTTTGGTTGCAATCGGGGACGACTCTAAGTCATTGGTTTTGTAACCGAGGCTTAAGACATCTACTTTTAGTGTCACCTACTTGGGTGTCTCTTGGAAATCGAAGTCAAAAGGCTTATTTAACCAACGTCAAAGGTGATATCTATACTAGTGGAACTTAAGCAATTTATTCATCATCCTTAAAGTAGTTATGACTCCAAGAGCATCATCACATCAAGTGAATCATTTTTCATTTGGGTATGATATTAGACATGTTACCCCTGGTTATTCAAGATAAGATCTCTAGGCATCACCATATCAAGTTCATGATTCCCAAAATTACATCTTTTATGTATGGTTTTATTTCATACTAGGTCTAGCTTATGAGAGTGACTATTGTGCATATATCAATATTTTACCTTAAGTGAGATTATTTCATGTAATCAAGCATTAGTTGGAGAACAAAATTATTATCAACATTGAGATTTCATAATTATCTCACTTGTATATAGAAAGAGTTGTACAAGATCAAGCCACTCAACCTAAGACCTATCTATGTCAAGGAAAAACATGTTAACCACCAAAATATACCCATACCAAATGTCTACACAACATACAAAACAAGATAGACCACTAGATTCCATTACATCAAACCACTAACCTGAGTATGAGGCTCATCATGGAGATCACATGTCATGTAGATCATCTTAGGCTCTTGGGACATATCCCTCACCTATATAGCAATCATAATATATTACATTGCCTCTTTCTCTAGGGTTAGATATTTTCATAGGAAATCTAGGGTTCACACTTTTCAAGGGACCACAAACTAGGTGACTCAACTCATATACTTAGAAGTATTCTAGCTAGGGACTCGTCATCATATATTTGATTGTGCATATTCTTCAACACATATTTTGAGTTTAGGTATTGTGACCTTCTCCTGTGACGGGTCGAATCATATCAAAGGTCACCCTTTTCATATGTCCCATGCTTGTGGACCTTCCTTGCAAAGAGATTGAGACCAGTGTGGTATCAAACCATATGTCACACATCATATCTCAACATTTACAAGACTAGGCACAAGCAAATATGCCAACCCACTAGCTATATTTAGCACATCAACTGAGGCATATGTGTCGTACAAGGTGCTAGGTCTAGCTAGGGTTGCAAACTCTTCTCATATCCTCAAACATAACTTGAATCATCTTGAAACATCTCGTAACATCACATCAAATTCAACATCATTGTCGTCATAATTATCATCATCATAACCATCATCATCATTATCATGATGATGATGATGATTATGATAGTGATCCTCCTCCTCCTCCTCCTCCTCATCATCATCATCATCATCATAAACTTAGGTTATCTAGGCTACTCACTAGCCTAACCTTTATCATGGCTCTAGACAACTCTAGAGTCCACACTATCATCTAAACTCTCTCATCTATACTTGATGTTACCTGTCTTTCTCTTAGGCTATGTGGACACTCACTGCCTTTCTGTGTGTGGTAACATTTTCATATGTACATATACTAATACTTCAAATAGGTTTTTCTCCAACATTGAAACAGGTGATGAAAACCAACATACTCCATTCAAATAAAACCAAAACCAAAAGCGAGTTACCACACTCATTAGGCAGTCTAGTACCATGACACCTAGAGAACTAGCAAGAAAAATGGTGCACACCTGTGCAACTACCCTAAGAACATGCTCGGAATATATGTCTAGGGTAGTAATAAGAACTCCCTTTTCTCACCCTCCTGAACCTACAACCCATACTACAAGACATAAGGAGGAGAAGAGGAAGGTTATGTGGATTACACAAGTCCACACATAGTTCTAGAACATCTAGGTTCTAACCTAGAGTCTAAGTCAACAAATTCCATAAAGGACATCTCATAAGTTTCTAGGGTTGAGATGTAAGGTGAGTTTAGTTTGTGTTTCATGTGGGCTATGTTTAGTGTAGTTATTGTTCATGCTTTGATAACATCTTTCACCGAGTTAGATACCAAGTCCCACGAACCAAATGAATACCAAAGACAACATGCGGATGCGTGAAATGCTTAGCATAAATGAACACATAACAAGATAAAAGCACCAATCATAGTCTCAACATTCAACAAGATATTTTGAACAACATTATTTTATTACAAGATTTCATATACATATTCAAGAGTACATTTTTACAAGTATGTCCATGTATACTAGGGATCTACAACAAGAACACCCGACATAGCTCACCATGCCCATCAACTTCTAGCCATCTCTGAACCTATAAAATATAAGAAATAAGGCGGGTCAAGCACACAAGGTGCCGAGTTCAGGGCTAAAAGATACATATACATAAGATTTGCATAATTTGAAAAGATTTGCAGAACTAAATGAGAAAGAATAAAAAAGTTAAGTACTTAGCAAAGCAAGAGCCCATATTTTACTCCAATTATACCATCAATATCATGTATCATAAGGCCTTTGATCAACTTCCCATTGGAAGATTATGTAAGGGTGCTCAAGATTAGCTAACCATTTTATACATGAGGGACCTCAATAATCAAAGTCATTGAGCAAAATCCTATTTTGTATAATGGAGTTATACATTATATGTGCAAGTTATAAAACAACAAGACGAGACAAGAATCGAGTACATACTAGAATACTACATGGCGATATTTGAGCAAGTAGACAAGCATACATATATATCACATTTCAAGCAAGAAAGCCATAGTCATTAATTATTAAAGCCCGTACCTAATTCATAGATTCATAACTTACTTATCCTTGACCATCTAGTCACAAACAACACCTGATTAAGCACAAGATTACATACATGTATTAGATTCTCATCATTAACCCGAACTAGATTCATTTTAGGGTTTTCATCCAAGTTAGGTTCCAAGTTGCTTATTAGTGCATTTGATGATCTCTTATTGATTTAGGGCCCATAATGAAGGTTTGGTTCAAGTTTCAAGTCATTCTGAGGTTCCATATGGACATTGGAAGATTTAAGTCATTAATATACATACCTAGGCCAAAGGACTCATAATAGAGAAACCAAGTTCAAGTGTCATCAATGTATGAGAGTCAAGCATAAAATATAGTCTAGACCAGAAAGATGTACACACGTATGGGCATATTCAAGATTAGGTGGATGTCACCAAGTTTGGGCATCATATGATTCCACATTATCAATAGGCATGTTAACATCAACATAAACCCTTAGGTCATTGGGCTCAACATATGGATTATGTGGGACATCCATATCAAGACAATCATAAAGGAGGATAATTCTTGATTTGAGAGGGGAAGACATGTGGTCAAGATCCATATCACATTTGGGACACAAGAAAGACAAACAAGCCATTTTAGAACACATTAGGTCATTATGGATGCATCCAATGTCACAAGTATCGTCATAGTACAAAGGTGATATACCTTAAGCATTCATGTCATAAAGTGTCACAAGATTAGTGGTTTCATATATTTGAGACAATTGGATGCACAAAATAGGGCAACACAATATTCATTCAAGGTGTAGTCAAACATTCACATAATAGGAGTTCATTCAAAGCATTAGGTGGCATATGACTTCAACATAGAAAAAGAGGATAAAAATGTTGGGTATGAGTACTATATGATAGAATAAAGCTACTTATTTCTTGGTTGGGATGAGACTAGAGTGCATATTAGATGCTAAAATAGTAACTTAGGGCAAAGTACATCACTAAATTCCTAAACTAGGCACATTTGCACATTTGAGGTCATTCATGAGCAATAAGGTGATTTGTACCTTCATTAGGGTCTTAAGAGAACAAGATTCACTTATTTTCTTCTTAGGAGGGTCAATATACATCAAAGTTTCAATATTCATCATAACATTGCATTAAGTATGCTGAGAAGATCAAAAGATAGTATTTTTGGCAATACAGGAGAAGTAGGATCATATTTAGGTCCTGAAACCTTGCCCAAGTTATAGGTCTCGTTGAGATGATCAATTTAGTATATTGCTTCATGCATTTTGACCAAGGGAGTGAAGAGTTATGTATTTTTGAAGTTTTGTGTTGAAAACTTAGAGAAAAGAACAATGGTGTTACCATATCATTTGGTAAAAGATCTTGGGCATTGATCGATGATCCAGTGGCTGGGCCATCTCTCCACTAGGGCCCATGTGTGATGTGGTGTGTTGTGCTGTGTGGAATCCAACGATTAGACACGCACCTGGTGCCTGGTGACCAATCGTGGTCGTGCGGTCGATGACCCCTGCCCACCGCTGTGCTATTCCCACTTTTGCATGATCTCTATGAAGAACTGGGTGCAATAGGGGACAAGCTTCCCCTTGTTAATGATGCCTCTAGCCGCTAATCTAGGTTGCATTTTGTTGATTGCCCTTGGTTGGGATGAGGTGCGATTCTAGCCGTAGGGTCCTCTGCTCCAAACTCTGACAACCATGGGTCATTTCCTACAACGACATCAGCTGTGGGTGAGCAGTACTTGCGAGCAGTCTTCTAGAGGATGAAGAGGTTGGAGGGGGAAGAGACGGCGCTCTAGCAATGGTGCTACTCTGAGATGCGACCTCCAAGGATGTCCATGAAAGAAGCGCCGCCCATGACAGGGAGAAAGGAGCTACGGCTCCAAGGTACAGACCAAGGGAAAGGGAAGAAATGAGAGGGGACAAAAACAAAATGAGGTGAAGCCAAGAACCCTTAAAGCGGGGAACTCTTAGGATTTTGAGAAGTGTGGTATGTTCCCTTGTATCGTAGGGTCATTGTTCCCCCTTCCCGATTTGGGTGTAGAAGGTAAGGAAGAAGAAAGCT
Source organism: Alisma plantago-aquatica (assembly GCA_963693085.1). Lineage (NCBI taxonomy): Eukaryota > Viridiplantae > Streptophyta > Magnoliopsida > Alismatales > Alismataceae > Alisma > Alisma plantago-aquatica. Next base: position 1,083,474,306 of record OY856410.1, on the reverse strand, counting down.
CCATTTTTTGTTTCCCAAAGCAGAAGAGGAAGGCCGGGCAAGCATTTGGGCCACAATTTTGCAAATTGGGCCCATATATGCTCTCAAATCTAATTAAATCAAGTGAAAATTGAGAAAAACTCAAAAGTCATTAAAAGAGATAAGATGGTTAGATTGAGATGATTCTTGCACTGTTGGATTCGTAATCAAATCTTCTACGAAATGATACACATAGGAGAGTAAGTAGATCATATAGAAAAGGTTCAACTTCAGTTGAAACATGGTGACATATAAATGAATGGTACACACTTCCATTTCTCAAGTTAGAGCCACAAATCATGAAATTAGTCATCAACACATTTAAGTACTATTATTGGAATTATATTGAGTGAGATGGGCCTCTTTAAGATAGAAAAAGAATATAATAGATGGAGTAGAAATCCAGGTTGTCATAGTTTCAATGTGATATGAAGAACTTGTTTAAGATTTTGTTGAATCTATTTAAAATTCAGCTTTAAATTTGAATGATAATAGTTCTATTTGCACAAATCTTGTATCTTCTGAGGTATGACATTTTTGTTTGGGACATTTAAACTTTTTCTCAATGAAAAGAATGATGAATATTGATTTAATTCCTAAGTATGAAATTAATGTTAGTAGATGTGAAATCTATGTGCAAGCTAAACTACCTCAGAAACCTTTTCATTTTATGAATAGGAATTAGAAAATTATTGATTGAATACATAATGATATCTATGAATTTAATGGGACTGCTACTAGGGATCTGAAGCATTATTTTGTAACTTTTATTGAAGATTCTAATAGATATTTTTATGTCTATTTACTTAAAATTAAATATGAGGCATTGGATAAATTTCACATTAATAAGAAATAAGTTGAAACTAAAACTAATAATGTACTTAAGTGATTAAGGTCTTATAGGGGAGGAGAATACACCTCAAACTTGTTTTTGGAATTTTGTCAATTCCATAGTATAGGTTATGATGTTACCATTCCTTATTCACTAAAATCTAATAGGATAGTTGAATGTAAGCACCAAATCCTAATAGATATGGTAAACACCTTACTCCAAACCTCAGGCCTATCCAACTTTATATGGGGAAAAGCTTTGAATACGGCTTGCCATATTCTGAGTAGAGTTCCTCATAAACATAAACAAAGAAGTACATATGTTTGAGCAATAGAGAGGGAGAAAACCAAGTCTCAAATATCTTCAAGTGTGGGGGTGCCTTACTAAGGTACTTGTTCCTGAACACAAAAGGAAGAATTTGGGACCGAAAATGATTGATGACATATTCCTGGTTATGTAGAAACAAGTTATATCTATAGATTCTTTATTGTAAAATTTGATATCTCTAGCATTAATGTCAATACAATTGTGGAACTACGTGATGTTACATTCTTTTGGATGTGTTTCCCATGAAATCTAATGTGTCCAAAGATGTATCTCAAGAAGATACATTCACCACATGTTCCATTCCCGAGTACCTGGAAAGGATGACAAATGTGGGGGGAGACTTAGAACATGCTATTTCTGAATCTAATGATTCTGAAGAAGTGGTTGAACTAAAGAGAAATAAAACGGCCCAGCACATACAAAGATTTTAGATGTGAGTTTCTCACTTATAACATTGAGGATGATCATGTATCTTTCAAACAAGATATGGATTCTCCAAAAGCTAAGTTGGAAAAAAGTTGTTAAAGATGAAATCCAATCAACTCTCTCAAATGGAACTTGGGAGTTAGTGGATTTGCCTCTTGGTTGTTCAATAGTCAGAAGAAAATGGATCTTTAAGAAGAAACTTAATGCGGATGGGACAATTAATAAGTATAAGGCTAGGTTAGTTGCTAAGGGTTACACACAGAGGGATGGAATAGATTATCTTGATACCTATTCTCCTATTTCTTATATGATCACAATTCAGGTGCTTATAGCATTGTCTTCTAGTTATAATCTTTGTATCCATCAGATGGATGTGAAGACCACATTCTTACATGATGATACTCAGGAGGACATATATATAAAACAACTTGAGGTCATTTTGGGCAATGGGAATGAGTCTAAAGTGTTTAAACATGTTAAGACATTATATGTCTTGAAACAAGCCCCAAAGTAATGGCATGAGAAGTTTGATTCTGTGTTATAATCATTTGTCTTTTTTTTCTTCTAAAATTTGATAAGGGTCTCTACTGTAAAATCGTGAATGATGGATTCATTTTTTCATGCTTATATGTCAATGATATCCTACTTTTTGATTCGAATATAAAAGTAGTAAACATGACAAAGTCATTCTTGTGTAGAAAGTTTGACATGAAAGATATGGGAGTCATTGATGTGATTTTAGTGCTAAAATCATAAGGTCTACTGATGGTGTAACTCTCTCTCTCTCTCTCTCTCTTTCTCAGTCTCACTATATTGAGAAGATATTCAAGAAGTTTAAGTACACATCACGTAAATCCATTAGGATTCCATATGATCCGTCCAAGGATTTATTCAAGAATGAGACTAGAGTTCTAGTGTCTCAACTATAATACTCCCAAATTATCAAAAGTTTGATGTATCTTATGAATTACACATGTCCAGACATTGTGTTTGCTATGAGCAAGTTAAGTAGATACACTAGTTGTCTCGACAAGACCCATTTGAAAGATCTTGAAAGAGTTTTGAGGTATATCAAGGCCTTGGGGATACATTATGGAAAATATCTTCTATGGTTGACGGATATAGTGATGCAAGTTGGATTTCCATGAAACTCTAAGAGTAATGGTATTTCAGGATATGTATTCATGTTGGGAGGAGGTGCTATTCCTAGAGGTCTAAGAAAATACCATATTGTCATGATATACTTTTGAGGCAGAGTTGTGTGCTTTAGATGAAACTGGATTGGAAGATGAATGGCTACATGGACTTATGTCCAGTTTACCTATGGTAAGGAACTTGCTTCATGCAATTTTAATTCACTGTGATAGCACTACAACTATTACTAAGATAAAGAGTTACAAGTACAATAAAAAACAACGTAGACACATCTACAGGGAAATAAGGTGTCATGTAGGAAGCGGGAAAAAAAATTACTGACATATTTCCCATTAACCAACAGATCACGTCAATAACAATGCAAATGGGAAGGATGGTTTCACAATGATATACCTGGTCCTAGAGCAAGTCCAACAACAATCCTCATTGATGTAGATGCGCACTCTATCTTGGACGGTGTCTGTGTAGCTCCTAGTCACACTCGGACTCATCTGACTACTCCTCCATGGACATTAGACTCAAACAACTACTACAGTGGCTCCTCAAATCTCGCCACAGACTGTGACTTGACGTGCCCTCCTAGCAATATCCAACAGACTCCTGCCTCTCGAGTAGTCCACACAGACCAACTAGAACTCCTATTATCCTACACGAATGGACATGAAGGAGTTGTCCCTCTCATTGGTCTACTAGTCACCAGCATGCTCTCTCACAACAATAATACTCAGTTGTTGCTCTCCCATGGCTATCCCTTCCTAGTCGGGTAGGATTTGCTTGGGCTCTTGTGGTTACCACTGCCAGAGAGGACAACGCTTGTCAGAGCAACTGATTCTCAATTGTTTGTGTAGTAGTTGTACTCTGGGAAGCCTCCATTACCCCTCTATATATAGGAGGGGTTAGGGTTAGGGTTTCCAGTCCCCAAACAATGTGGGAGTAAAGCATGAGTGGAAAGGACAAGTAGATCTTGAATTTTCATAACTTTTTGGGAAGTTTCACAACCTGTGTGTGACAAAACGATCGTCTCGCCAAGTGAGATGGTCGTCTCACTCATGAGGCCATCATTTTGCTAAGTGAAACATTCATCTGGTACGTGAGACGGTCGTCTCACTAAGCGAGACAGTCATTTCACATTGTCCCAGTCAGATATGAATTGGCAAACCATTTCCTAATTAATGTCATATATTAATTTACTAGCACCCTAAGTATGTACAATTGTAACAAGTTTGGGAAAACTCCAGAACCTTCATTTGTCCCAACTGGGTCATCTCACACAAGTGAGATTCCCATCTCACTCACCTAGACAGTCATTTGGTGAGATTGAGTCAAGTCAATCGGTTCAACAACTTGAATCGGTCGGTTCAATGGGCACAAATAATCCATTTCATTTCTGATCTGCCTGACAACCCAAACGGCCTTCTCAACATTTGAGACGTCAGTATGTCTACCAAACGACCATATCGCCCAGTGAGATTGTCGTTTGTCAGTTTAGTCAGCTAATTCATCAATTTGTTGTCTAAATTGAATACCTAAACACTTTAGTACTTAATTCAATTATCATTCAAGATCAAACTCCTCTTCTAGATGAGTTCCTATGTGTGTGACCCTCTAGGTCCCATATCACATTGGCAGTGAATGTCCATAACTAGCTTATGAAATCACAAGCAAAGAGTGGTGCCTAGTTGCACGTCACTACTACCCAAGTGAATGGAAAGTTGGGGATAAACTTAAACCTACAATGTATGTATTGTGTTGTAGTATTTGTATAGTTCCGTTGTCACTAATATCCTGATTGAACTAGAGGCACGGAGCAGTCACCCTCATTATTATTCAATCTTGTTCCTTGAACCAGAGCAGACTGCATGAGATATATGTAATCTCAATATCATATATTAACTCACATATGTATGGCCATACTTTTCTCAGTGTCACTAATCAAGAGGCTTGGATATCATACTCCTATCGGAGGGACAAATTCCATATCTATCACTCACTGTCAATCCCCATGTGTCAAAGTCACCCAATCATCACTGTTATAACAACCCATGTTTTAGGTTTGTGTTTGATGATATCAAAGTGTACCTAACGACATGTGATGAGTGTAGTGATTTCAGGTCTAAGAACCAAAATCATCAGCATCACTGTGAGAGCTAACTATGACTTCCATGATGATGGCTTCCATGTCTCAGTCTAATAGTGGTTCTGTCTGATACATTGTTCCCTAACATGTATCTGTGTGCTTGGTTTGATATTACCATATCATGACTAATGATATTTAGTCATCAACCAACTCACACTCTGATCTTTTGTGTTATTGTTGTCTATCTACCTTCCACAATAACAACCGATCAGGGACATAGTGAGAATATATATATCTTAACATCCGTATGATCTCATTCTTCCAAGTCACGTACTTGATGACATACGCCATTGAGTAATATCAATATATAGACATTTATTATTCAATTCATTATCGCATAACTGAATATACAAAATAAATTGGAAGCTTGCCTTTTATTATTAATTTATCAAATCATGTATCTAATGCCTCATCCCAATCATCATATGATTGGATCTCTGGGCATACATACCAACAAACTCCCACTTGCACTTAAAGCCAATCATTCATGGATTTCATCCTAAGTGACCTAACATGACCTTCATGCTTCTGCTGCGCAAGTGCTTTTATAGCGGGTTTAGCTGTTGGTATGTATGTCCTGAGAGCCAATCATGGGATGATTGATGGGATACATTAAGATTGATTTGATAAACATCAAAGGCAAGCTTCCAATTATTTCTGGTTCAATCATATGAGATAGTGATAGAACAGATTGAATGTCTAGAGAATGACAATACTCAATGACGTATGCTTTCAGGTTGAGGATCTGAACGATGAGATCATACAGATGCTAAGAGTTTGTACATTCTTGTTATGTCCCTAGTCGGATGTCATTGTGGAAGGTAGATAGACAGCAATGACACACAAGACTAGATTGTGGTGTTGGTTGATGACAAAATCTCATTAGTCATGATATAGAGATATCAAACCAATCACATAGGTACTTGTTAGAGAACAAGTGTACCGGACAGACCCACCGTGAGTTTGACACATGGAACCATGACATGGTAGTCACAGTCAGTACTCACAGTGATGGTGGTGAGTGTGATTCTTTGACCTGAATCACTACACTCAACACATGTCGTTGGGCACACTTTGACATCATCAAACGCAGTCCTGAAACATGGGTTGCTATAAAGGTGATGATTGGGTGGCTTTGACACATGGGGCTTTTGAGGGGTGAGTGATAGATATGGGATTTGTCCCTCCTGAGGGAGTTTGATATCCATGGCCACTTGATGAGTAGGATTGAGAAAGGTGTGCATCCATGTGTGAATCATTATGTGATATTGATGTCATACATATCTCTTCCAATCTACTCTGAGATCAAGAAAGTGAATGAATGTTGACAGGATGACTATTCCATACCTCGAGTTCATTCGAGATATCAGTGACAAAGGAATTATACATTCACTGTAACACCATTCACGGATTGTAGGATTGAAAGTTGTTCTCCAACTTTCTATTTCACTTGGGTAGCACTGATGTGTGACTAGGCACCGCTCTTTGCTTGTGAAGTCATAAGTGTTATGGACTTTCACTGCCAATGTGAAAAGGACCTGCAGGGTCACACACATAGGATTTAACCTGGAAGAGGAGTTTTGTCCACAAACAATGTTTAGATTGATTACTAAAGGAGTTTAGTAGTTCAATTAAACACTCAATTAATTGATAGCTCAATGTCATAATGTTCAAGGTGTTGGACACATTGATTGGAGTATCAGATTGATTGAAACTGCAATTGACTGATTCTGCACAATCTGCACTCCCAACCGATCGACTCATGTGATGAACCGACCGGCTCAGCTTGGTGAACTAATTGGCTCAGGTGGTGAGTCGATCGGCTCAATGACAGGATGAAACAATCGCTTCAAGTGTTGAAACGATCGGTTCAACTGATGCAACCGAGCAAGTTGGGAAAGTAGGATTGGTGAGAAATTTCCTTTCGTTTCACTTGCCCAATTTGATTGGAACAAGGATTGGTATTTGATACCAATTAGAAATAAAAGATGGAAAGTCAATCGGGAACTGACCAGGACCACGAACCGACCGGTTCAGAAGTGAACCGAATGTTTCATGGGTCCCAACCGATCGGTTGAGGTGTCAACCGACCGGCTCAGGTCCCCAACCGACCATTTCAGGAATGAAACGATCGGTTCAGGTTGCGCAGTTGGTTGGTTTTGTGGAAAATCTCGAACCCTTCTACTCCTGCTTTAGTCCCGCATTGCCCGGGATGGAGAACCCTATCCCATGCCCTCCTATATATATTGGGGTATTGGGGGCTTCTCAAAGAACAACTCAGTGCAACCAGTTGCTCTGTAAAGTTGTCTTTCTCTTTGATTTTGGTAACCTAGAGAGCCCGAGCAAGTGCTTCCCGATAAGGGAGGCACAACAAGGGAAAGACAACTACAGAAAGCAACTGGTGGCAGGAGAGTGTGTCAGTGACTAGTACGCTGACAGGAGGGTGCGACTCCTTCCAATTCCTTGTGGGATGAGGAGATTGGACTTCCAAGTGGTCCGTGTGGACTACTTCAGAGGCGGGAGATTTCCACCGCTCGGAGGACAGCTGTCAATCCCGACAGTCCCGGTGAGACCAGGAGTCGTCAGTCCCGGTGTGACCAGGAGCTGCACAGACACCGTCCAAGACTGGAGGTGAAGACTGTGCAAGCCGCAAGGTATTGTCGCCGAGCAAGCCTCGGGACAAGGTATGATTCCACAAACCATCCATTTCCTATTGTATAGACGTTGACACGTTTCATTGTTCTGGGTTTGGGGAAAAGAAATTTTTTTTGTTTCCGCTGCCTTCTCTGCCTCCCCTAAAACCCAACAGTGGTATCAGAGCCACGTCAAGTGCTCTATACTTTTGGATTATCGATATGATCGATTTCGGTTTGTCACCTTTATTTATTGCTTACGATGCGAATAAAATTGGCTTTATGCATGTCCGATCCTAAATCCACAAATCCCAATATACATATATGACATGTAATATTAATGCACTTGATACACGTCACCCTTAAACGAGTTTTGTGGTGGATGTATAGCGTGGTTATGTCCAATAAACCCTATTTGTGTATGGTTGTATGTGGTTGCTTGTATCTCGGTCTGCGCACCAATCTTCCCTTTCTCCTATTCCTGATGTAACTCAAAATAATTCGAGATTTCTTTCCTACCTCTGCTCCCCTCGAATGTAACTCGAGGTTTCTCTTTTTACAATGTAAAATAGGATAGAATATTATTTCATGTTATGTCAAAGAAAAGAGGACATCTAGACGACAGCTGAGACGATCGGTTCAAGGCATGAAACGATCGGTTGACGCTCCAGACGATCGGTTCAAGGAGTGAGCCGATCGGTTGATGACCGGTTCGAGGAGCGAGACGAGCGGGTGGCGGCCATGATGAGATGCACGATGACCAGGCGAACCGATTGGTTGGAGGAGCCAACCGATCGGCTGGTGGCACCCAGCCGACTGGCCTGATGGCGAGTCGATCAGTCATGTGATGAGTTGATCAAACCCAGAAAGGCAAAGCACAGAGTTCATCTTGTAAAGGTTGCATGTGATGTAGACCTAGATGACCGTGATTCCTCTTGGCTCGTGGAATCACATTAGGATGGCCATAATTATCGCTTTTATCATTTTTGCATGTTTTCTATGGGATATAGCATGTATATGATACGTACTATGTATTGTGGTGATTGGATATGTATAAGTATATAAAAACCAAATCCCTCATTAAATATTGAGTTTTAGATGCCTTCCAAATGCGACACACGTGAAAAGCTTGATCTACCAAGTGTGGGCACGCCCTAGCGTGGTGCACCGTCTATCTCGTGGAAGCGTGAAGGATGAATGTGTGGGTGTGCCCTAGAAGGGTGCATATTCATCGTGTTTGCTTTGGGTTGGACTTAACAAGGTGACCTAGATAGGATCTAGCACCTTGAGACATGGAGATATCATGGCAAGGAGTTGCATATGACATCTTATCAAGAGTTGCATATGATGCAATTGGCAAGAGTTGCCTACCTGAGAGATCTAAGTTGTGGGTGATAACCCTAGCTGGTCCATGACTTAGAGGATTTCAGGATCTTGCCCACTAGAAGGTTGTATGTTGCAATCTTCTGAATTGATGGTGAGGGCTATCAATTTGAACTAAAATAGTGGGAGCGATAATTAATTAAAGGCCTAATTATATCGTCAACTTTTCAAATCAATCAAATAAGTCAAAAATGAGTTTTTGGACTAAAATTGCATATTTCCTTTTGTAGTACAAATGACAACAAACAACAATCACTTTTCTTTGCGATCGGTCCTAGAAAAGGATAGGCTAAATGGGACAAACTTCCATGACTGGTATAGGACATTGAGAATTGTTCTCACTCAAGAGCGAAAGCTCTATGTCCTGGATACTCCAATTCCAGAGGAACCTGCTCCTAATGCACCAAAGACAGAAAGGGATGCTTACAAGAAGCATACTGATGATGCCATTGATGCAAAGTGCTTGATGTTGTGCTCTATGAACCACGAGTTGAAGAGACAACATGAGAACATGGGTGTCATTGAGATGATTCAGCATCTCAGGAACTTGTATGAAGATCAAGCACGGCAAGAGAGATACGATGTCTCAAGGGCACTGTTCAAGTGTGTCATGACAGAAGGAGATCCAGTTGGTCCTCACACACTCAAGATGATTGGGTATGTGGAGAACCTGACAAGACTGGGATTTCCACTGAGCCAAGAGTTGGCTACTGACCTGATACTGCAATCGTTGCCAGAATCCTACAGTCAGTTTGTGATGAACTACAACATGAACAACTTTGATAGGCCACTGTCAGAGTTGTTGGGCATGTTGAGGACAGCCGAGACACAGATGAATAAGGACAAGCCTAAGTCTATGATGGTGATCACGAGCAAGAAAGGCAAGTCCAAGCACAAGGGCAAGGGCAAAGCTAAGAAAGGTTCTGATGCTAGCCAAGAGCCCAAGTCGTCTTCAACTCTCAAGGCCAAGGGAGGCGTGACCAAGAAAGGCAATTGCCACCATTGTCAAAAGCCAGGACATTGGAAAAGGAATTGTCCTCTCTATCTGGAAGAACAAAAGAAGAAGGAGGCGACAGACGTCTCTACATGAAGGTGTCATGAAAGTAAACTTGTAACACTTTTGAGGTATATGATACCAAGATATAAAGTGTAAAGCACTCAATAAATGGGGCAAGTGTTGCTTCCATAGATAGGAATACTTTAGTTTATTTTCAGCCTAAAAGGCATGTAATACAGTTATGAACTACTATTTCATATTTGCCAATAGATAGAAAGACTTTATTGTTGCATATTGTATGACAATGATGGCAATCAATAAAGAGATGTTTCAATTTCTAAAGATATGATCTTTGTGGCAATGCCTTGTTTATATTGTGGTATTTTATATGCATAAGATAAAATGATACCTAAAAGTTATAGATAACTCAAACAATCAAATTAGCATCAGTCATGAGAAATTCATTTCTAGTTTCCATGTGATGGATAAATCTAGACTCTTTTGGTTAGAAAACCAGTAAGAGACATGAATATCTTGGACATGATTAATCAATCTTCACTAAAGGTAGTGGGAGAATGATTATCCTATTAGGTATAATACATGTGATGTATTTACATACCTATTGGAACAAATGCTAATACTTCAAATGGTGTTTATCTTGAAGTGTTCAAGATTATCATAGATGAAGTACAAATTTGGTAAAGTGTTAATTCTTGATGAGATCAATGAATGAAATACTTGTACCTAATGTTTGAGATCCTTATGAGTAGTTATGATAGTGTATCATAGTGAACTCATGATTAAGGCATGGTGATGTCTAAATCAAGAAGGAATCATACTCTAAGGAGTTAGGGAATGATTATCAAATAACTGAATTCTTCTTAATAAAAGAATAACCCTCACTAATAAAAGAAATTAAGAATCACAAGGGTTGTGAATTCTTATATCCTTACACCTCAATTATATATGTGATGAGTTCTTCATGTGATGAGTCAACTATCTAGATGAATATGAGGAACCAAATTTTGAGTTATGGTTTATGACCATTTCATCCTAAATGACATCCATGTGAACCATAAGGTATGACCTTGATGGTAGCACCCATTGGATGAAATCCATAAGTGCAAATGAATCTTAAGTGTTAAGACACATGGATAACATTTTGAGAAGTATGATGCTTGTTGATTGCAACTTAATGACTAGACATTTGGCATATGGATACTAAAACCACATTCCTATGAGGAATAAAACAAGGATGTGTACGTGACACAACCTATAAGGTTTATGAATCCACTAATGCAAATGAAATATGTAAGTTACAATGGACGAATCAATGTGATTGATTGAGTACAAGCAACTCAGAATTGGATCTTTACCTTGATGATATAGTCAAAGGGTTTGTCTGATATGTCAAAGATAAAGAAGGGATCTGTGATTTAGTGGGAGCGTGTTCACATTCCACATGTTGATGTGAAATGGAAATGTTCTAGAATGGAAATCCAAAAGTGGAAATTATCTTTAAGGAAGATAGAGATGTTTCCTATGTGATAGGAATAGAGATCTATAGAGATAGTTCTCGAAAACCTATTGACCTAAAAGGAGAAAGCATACATTGGCAATATGTACTGAAGGGTTCAATATGCACAGATTCAGTGGGAGAAAACCTATCCATGACACATGGAGTTAGTATCCCAAGGCCAAGTGTCCAATTATTATGAAGAATGGGAACACTAAGAATAGATGTGGATCTATCATGTATGTAATCATACCATTATCTTGCATGGCAAGAACAAAATGCAATCATCATCTTATATGTAGGACATGGCAATATGATGTGCTCATCCTGATAACTCGTATGCGGGACATGACGAGTGGATGTCTGTCTACTTCCAGTAAGGGTTACTGGAATACCATGAGAACTTGATAAGTACTTGGGAAGTACTAGATCTATGGAGATAAGGAAGAGTTCAATGTAAATAGTCACATTGATGCGAACTTCCGAAAGGACAGAAAATTAATCGCAAAATATATATAGGATATATATAAAAGTGAAAGTTTGTTGATAATTGGAAATGTTCCAATAAAACCATTTAAAAGGAAATGCCGAGTATCTATGCGTTAGAGAACAACAGTGGATACTATATGGATCTGGAAGTTCATGAGATGAACTTATAAACATTCCGCTCATTGATGACAAGTATGGAATCCTTGATCATGCAATGTGGTTAAAGGTTAGCAAAGGAATACTAGATCACATATTACGACTACTCCATCTCATACGTGTGACGTACAACGAAGAGATGAGAGACATGCAATTTATACTGACTTTGGCAAGGTGTTTCCATTACTCACTATGATCGCACTAGAACACAGTAACATGTGAGACATGTTTGAAGATCACTATGAATATGATTCAAGGGTGATTGGCTCGCAGTGCAAGTGGGAGTCTGTTGGTATGTATGCCCTGAGAGCCAATCATGGGATGATTGATGGGATACATTAAGATTGATTTGATAAACATCAAAGGCAAGCTTCCAATTCTTTCTGGTTCAATCATATGAGATAGTGATAGAACAGATTGAATGTCTAGAGAATGACAGTACTCAATGACGTATGCGTTCAGGTTGAGGACCTGAACGATATGATCATACGGATTCTAAGAGTTTGTACATTCTTGTTATGTCCCTAGTCGGATGTCATTGTGGAAGGTAGATAGACAGCAATGACACACAGGACTAGATTGTGGTGTTGGTTGATGACAGAATCTCATTGGTCGTGATATAGAGATATCAAACCAAACACATAGGTACTTGTTAGAGAACAAGTGTACCGGACAGACCCACCGTGAGTTTGACACATGGAACCATGACATGGTAGTCACAGTCAGTACTCACAGTGATGGTGGTGAGTGGGATTCTTTGACCTGAAATCACTACACTCAACACATGTCGTTGGGCACACTTTGACATCATCAAACGCAGTCCTAAAACATGGGTTGTTATAAAGGTGATGATTGGGTGGCTTTGACACATGGGGCTTTTGAGGGGTGAGTGATAGATATGGGATTTGTCCCTCCTGAGGGAGTTTGATATCCATGGCCACTTGATGAGTAGGATTGAGAAAGGCATGCACGCATGTGTGAATTAGTATGTGATATTGATGTCATACATATCTCTTCCAATCTACTCTGAGATTAAGAAAGTGAATGAACGTTGACAGGATGAATGTTCCATGCCTCGAGTTCATTCGAGATATCAGTGACAAAGGAATTATACATTCACTGTAACACCATTCACGGATTGTAGGATTGAAAGTTGTTCTCCAACTTTCTATTTCACTTGGGTAGCACTGATGTGTGACTAGGCACCACTCTTTACTTGTGAAGTCATAAGTGTTATGGACTTTCACTGCCAACATGAAAAGGACCTGCAGGGTCACACACATAGGATTTAACCTGGAAGAGGAGTTTTGTCCACAAACAATGTTTAGATTGATTACTAAAGGACTTTAGTAGTTCAATTAAACACTCAATTAATTGATAGCTCAATGTCATAACGTTCAAGGTGTTGGACACATTGATTGGAGTATCGGATTGATTGAAACTGCAATTGACTGATTCTGCACAATCTGCACTCCCAACCGATCGGCTCATGTGATGAACCGATCAGCTCAGCTTGGTAAACCAATCGGCTCAGGTGGTGAGTCGATCGTCTCATGGACAGGATGAAACAATCGCTTCAAGTGTTGAAACGATCAGTTCAACTGATGCAACCGAGCAAGTTGGGAAAGTAGGAATGGTGAGAAATTTCCTTTCGTTTCACTTGCCCAATTTGATTGGAATAAGGATTGGTATTTGATACCAATTAGAAACAAAGGATGGAAAGTCAATCGGGAACTGACTAGGACCACGAACCGACCAATTCAGAAGTGAACCGATCGTTTCATGGGTCCCAACCGATCGGTTGAGGTGTCAACCTACCGGCTCAGGTCCCCAACTGACCGTTTCAGGAATGAAACGATCGGTTCAGGTTGCGCAGTTGGTTGGTTTTGTGGAAAATCTCAAACCCTTCTACTCCTGCTTTAGTCCTGCATTGCCCGGGATGGATAACCCTGTCCCATGACCCTCCTATATATAGGGGTATTGGGGGCTTCTCAAAGAACAACTCAGTGCAACCAGTTTCTCTGTAAAGTTGTCGTTCTCTCTAGTTTTGGTAACCGAGAGAGCCCGAGCAAGTGCTACCCGATAAGGGAGGCACAACAAGGGAAACACAACTGTAGAAAGCGACTGGTGGCAGGAGAGTGTATCAGTGACTAGTACGCTGACACGAGGGTGCGACTCCTTCCAATTCCATGTGGGACAAGGAGATTGGAGTTCCAGGTGGTCCGTGTGGACTACTTCAGAGGTGGGAGATTTCTGCCGCTCAGAGGACAGCTATCAATCCCGACAGTCTCGATGAGACCAAGAGTCGTCAGTCCCGATGCGACCAGGATTTGCACAGACACCGTCCAAGACCGGAGGTGAAGACTGTGCAAGCCGTGAGGTATTGTCGCCGAGCAAGTGTCACAACCCCAATTTTTTGGGATCATTTGGTGAGAAATGCAATTTCTCATATTAAAGATATTTGAACAAAGAATGGTATAATTTGTTTTGAATACATGGATTTTCGTTTACAATAGCCTTGATGATTGTTTTGTGGGCTTTATTGGCTATTGGGCCCAAATAACAAGAAAATTCAATTAATAAATGAATAATTGGATTTTTGAGAAAAGAATGATGTGGTAACCCCTAGAAGGCAAATCCAAAGAGGATTTCATGCCTCTTGGGTTCCTTGGGGTACCAAGGAGTCCATAGTTGGAAAGAAAAGGCAATAAGAAAAGAAAAGTTTAATTAAGTATTTCTTTAATAAGAAGAGATTGAAAATATTGTTAAAATGTTGGAAATAAGTGGGAAAAGGTGTAATTAGGAGATCCTTTGTCGAATTTCGTGTTCCAAGGATTCATAATGATAAAAGGAATACCGATGAGGAAAATAAAAGAGAAATAAAGAGAAATCCTCAAAAAGAGACATTTTAATGAGAAATAAACAAGATAATGAGAAATAATGCATAAAGATGCATCTAGAAGGATAATAAATATCCTTGGAAAAGAATTTCTAAATAATAGAGTTTCTTGAGGTCCAAGGATCCCCAATAAAGAGGAAAGAAAGACAAAATGCCAAATTTGCAAAATAAAAGATAATATGATACATTATTAATGGATTTTGTGATAAGGATAGAAAGGAAGTATTTGCAACTAAAGGAAAATAGAAATTCGTGGCCAATGAATAAAAAGGGAAAGCACAAAGAAATAAAAGAGGAAATTTGAATGTCTAAATAATAGATAATATCCAAGGATAAAAGAAAGAGTGAGAATATAATTCTCATTGAAGGAATTGATTTCCTTCTTGGAAAGGGATTCTTTGTTTCACAATAAGTCAACTTGTGGCTTTGTTTCTCTTCCCATTAAAAGGGGTAGGGATCTGGGATCAAGTTCAGGAGGAAATCCCACGCATCTCTATCCCTTCTCCTAGCTTCTTACATGTAAAAACCGTAGTTGAGAGTTTAACACTATCCCTGGAGATGAGGAGCCATGGAAGAGGTACAACAGGGTCGTGCTGCTCCCATGATTTCAAGTAGACGCTCGGTGGTCGTCCTCCTCCTCCTAGATGCGTGCAGCAGTAGCGGTAGGCCGCTGTGATGGCCGACGTTGTTTGGTCTGATCTCAGGCGAAGTGGTCGCCTTGGCCGAGAGCAAGAGGTGCCCTACGTGCACCAGGTCCTGGCGGAGTCAGAGAGGGAGTTCCCAATAAAAGTCGTGGCCCAGGGAGGAAGGCGCAACCCACGTTTGGCTGCAGAATCACGGCTGTGCAGGGTTCCTAAGGTAGAAGATGACCAAACGGGCTCTGTACATTTATACCCCTTCCGCGGGTTAAGGAGCCTGCCGCTTAGTCAGGGACAAATCTGACTTTGCGTTATGTTCCCCAAAATGAGCCGCCCCACGTTGCATGAGGAAGCGACGTGGCCACCTCCCATTGGCTGAAAGTAAGTGAGTTTTGATAAATTCATAGTAATTAATTGGTAGGTCGAATAAAGACATGTTATACATGAAAGTTGATCAGAAAAACGTGAAGAATCCATTAAAAATATAATTGAAGCTTTATTCTTCTTGATATTCGAAAAGTAGTGTAAATTATCATCTTTAATGAAATAAAGATTAAGAAACCCTATGTTGATATGATTAATGTGTTTAATAGGGTTTAATGGATCTTTAGGGTTGATGTTAACCTGTTAAATGAAAAAAAGGTACATTATGTTAAAAAAGGAATAACTTTGCACGTGATTAGTCTAATTTAGAGTTTATATACATAAATATGCTTGAAATGTGAAAAGTACATAAAGTTATCATCTTTAATGTTTTAATTAAGGAAAAACCATTAGATTTGACGATAGATGGACTTAATGACGTTATTCAAGATGATATTAACCTGTTGTTAATAAAAGTGAAAATAGGATCTAAAAAGATGATCTTTTTATATAATTGGCTTAATTTAGGGTTTCGTGCATGATTATGCATTAATGAGCTTGAAAACCCTAATTTAAATGAATATGTCTTTTAATTGTTTTAATTGTTCAAATCCATGAATAAATAGTGATATGATGATCCTAAGTCAATTTGGGTATAAAAGACTATTAAAATGAATAGTTGAGCAAGTAAGGTTCATATAAATGGAAAAGAGTATTTTAGGGTTTGTTAACCTAAAAGAGATAAAGTTTGAGAAATTGATCTAAGAAACCCTAATGAAATACCAATGAAACCCTAAATGGATACAAAAAACCCTAGAAAGTGAATCCAAGTCAATAAAGTATATTCTTGATAAAGTGTGTAATAAATAGAGTACATATTCTTTTCAGGAATTATGTGATGATTGAATTACTTGCTTGGATCTGTTGATTGGCTTGATTGTATATACATGAAGTATAAGTTGAATAATCTGCATGACTCATCAAATCAGGTATGTGGTTAATTATGAATAACCGCTTTAGGTTTTCTGATGGATTCCCGGATGTTTAATCGCATTGAATGCAACTAAAATGTTTGGATGTTCATATTGCAATTATAAAGTGACTATGACTATCACATAATGTATATGCCTTCTAGCTCAAATCCTAGTCCCCTCTGTGTCGTAATGGCTGACCTGGTATATGGCTACCTAGAGGGTAGGTCCATCAGGTCATGAATGACTTAGTATATGGCTGCCTAGAGGGTAGGTCCATCAAGTCACCTTTATAGAGGTATCATATAAGTCCTTACAGGGACACCACAGAGTTGTGGATAGGTATGGATTGAGTAGTATGGCTTAAAACGTAATATTGATTGTTAAATGATTAATTGAATGATATATTGTTATCATAGTTGCACGTTTATTGTTTCCTCCACATACCAGCTTCGGCTAACCGACGTTTTGTTTGTCGGCGTTTTAGGTACAAGCCAAAAAGACAAATAGTAAATCGTCATACTGTGTAATGCATGAAGTAAAATACAAGGAGGATTAGTTAGAGTAGAATCCTTAAGTGGATAGAAGTTTAGAGATCCAAGTTTTCAAAAAGGTATGCAAAAATTTAGTTTCTTACAGTTTTTCAGTATAGTCTGTTAAAATTTGATAATTATTCTTGGTTAATTTCCGAACCTTTGATCCGGAAGTTATGGGTGCGGCTTCGACATCTCAGTCTCCCTTAATTGGGGGTTATCGGGAGGTGGGGTCGTAACAGCAAGCCTCGGGACAAGGTATGATTCCTCAAACCATCCCTTTCCTATTGTATAGACGTTGACGCGTTTCCTTATTATGGGTTTGGGGAGGAGAATTTTTTTTTTGTTTCTGCTGCCTTCTCTGCCTCCCCTAAAACCCAACATTAGCAACGTTTGCCTTAAGTCAGCATTTTGCAATTTTCACATCTCTTCACTGTACATTTACTCATATGACATGGAAGTGTCATAGTATGCTATCCAATATTCCCAACCTAACTGGTAGCTCCATTGTTGTCATCAGTATTTCTACTGTGTCATCAATGGTTTGAAACCTCACACAAGTTCACCCAAATGAACTTCTTAATCCATACAAGTTCCTCTGTTGTTCTTATAACACAGAGATACTCATTTTTTTAGATTTGAACAATTGTCATTAGCTCACAACTCTTTCTAGCTTGCAGTTTCATTTAATGTCAATGTAACATACTGAAATCTCCTATGTACCTCTTTGTACTCTTTTCTATAAGCTTTAATCTCCATTTTCGTTCCTTTTGTCCTTGGTCTTGATTTAAAAGAAATTTAGATAGTTATTGGTTAAATATTTCCCATATATTCTTATTTCAAGGTTTCATGTACAAATGACTCAGTTAGATTTAGACAAGGGGTTTAATATGCAATTTCACCTTATGATATAAAAAGGGGATAAAATAATTCGTCCTAGAATCTTCTAGTGTTTCCTAGAATATAAGAAATAAGAAGGAAATCCGAATTTTATAAAAGAAAGAAGATAAATATAATAAGTAAAGGAAATATGAGAAAATATGAGTAAAGAAGATAATTACAAAGATTTTGTAACAAACAAGATAATTTGAAACCATCATGATAATTTGATAGTTTAATTCGTTTCCATGAGTAAAGAGTAACTTAAGGGTCAAGTATTACTTAAAATAAAAATATTAATAACATTAACAAAGGAAAATAGGAAATAAGCCAATAAAAAGAAATAAAATATTTAATGCTCTCAAATCAGGGAAATACTTTAAAATTCGTATTCTAAACATAAAAATAAGCCTCTGTGCAAATTTGCAACTAATTTGGATGATATATGAATAAATAGGAAAATAGGAGAGAGAAAGAGTGTAGAATGTTCTAATTAATTTAATAAATAAAAAGATAATGTCAACTTGTGAAGATAATTGCAAAATCGTGTTCCAAACCATTAAGAAGACTTAAGGGTGAAGTTACATTAATTTTAGATAATGTTATCACTCCTTTTGAGGGAGGAAAGAGAAAATGACATATTAATTAATTAACCTATTAAACTTTCTCTAAATGAAAAACTAACTCCATATTCGGATTCTACGCGTCGAAATAAGTCAGAATATAAATTTTTATAATTTTTGGGCAACGTTTGAGCCTCCAAAATAAGAAAGAGAAAAACATTTAAAATATAATGATTTTAATCGACTTTTACTCAGGGATATTTCCCTCACCTAATGCGCGATCGAACGGCCCAGGTTGCTTGATGGACCCGCGTCCATCGATCCAACGGTGCGCGGTCATCTTCTACCTTGAGTCGGATTAGGCAACAAACTTGGATTTTTTGTTTTCTTAAAATCGCAATAACTTGAGATTTACTCAATGATTTTCCTTGATTTTTGTTGCGTTGGTTTCCTTGCGAGATTTCGCACAAGATTATCCCAACTTTTGCGAGCTTTAACGCGTATTTGAGAAATGCCCAAAGTAGCCGCCGGCCACTTCCCTTTGCTCCTACCCACATCCTAGTTTAGGGTTCCTTGCCTATAAATAACTACACCCTCGCAACCGCAATCACCTTAGCAACCTGTTCGTGCCTCTAATTTGGGATTTCGTCGACGTTTGCACCACCAACGAGCCGCCGGTTGCTCCTGTCTTGCGGCGCCTAGTGCTCTCTGCTTGCTCCATCTCCGTCCAAATTAAAGGTACCTTCGAGTTCGTCTCGTTATGCTCTTTCTTTCGACTACCTGAACGCGCGATTTGGTCGAGTATAGCGATTTTGCCCAAATCGGCCGAGCTAGCAGCTCGCGCGCGACCGAGCTTGAAGACGATGGGTTTTTGACCGTTTTGCCCCTCCGTCCTCTTCTTCTTTTGATTTCTCGCCAAGGACACAACGGTCTTTTTCTGTGTTTAAGCGTCGGGTCGCCCGACCGGTGGCACGCAGTCCTGAGACGCGGGTCGCCGCTCTCAGTCGCCCGCGACCGCGGACTGCGGTTAGCTTTGCCTACGTGGCAAGCTACCATTGGTCAGAATCAAATAATTTTTATTAATTAATCCGTTGGTCAAAATTTAAAAATAAATAGTGTTTTGAAATCAGGAAAATGAGATCTATCTAATAAAAATATTTTTGAGATTTGATTTTGAGGTTTGCGAAAAACTGTTTTTAATATCGATTTAATTAACTTAAAAATCTCTAAAATTAACCCTGAAAATCTATATTTCCAAAATATACAATATTATATGTTATTTTGATCAGGAAAACCTAACTAAGACGATTATGAGGTTTTTGAGGTCTGAATCGAGAGTTTGTACAAAAAGTTAGTAAATTAGGGTTTTAAATCTTTTAAGTGAATACATGCAATTCTAATAAATGAATTAAATGATGTATTAGGAAGTTTGGGTCTATAGTTCGTGTGAAGAACTGAAAAAGGAAAGTTAGGACACCTGTGGCAAAGGTATGTGTTTAGTATGGATTAGTATGTGCTTGTTATGAGTCATGTTGTACATCTACCTATGAGTTGGGAATACTTAATCCAATACCTAGATTTCTTCTATGAGGTTTAATTTGATCTAAACCATTGAATATCTTTGAAACCTAAATTGTCTTATTTGCCTCAAATATCAGTTATCGTACTCTCTTGTTTGGGTATTCATACCCCATTGCCATGTTGAATATCTTTTACTTCTTCTTGCCATAAAATTAGCATGAAATTAAATGTTCTATTTAAATTTTAAGTAGTGGTACTTTTGTACAACCACCCATAGAGGGCATGTATAAAATAACCCTAGGGGAATGTTTATTATTCTCCCCATTAAAAATTTCTAGGTGATTTGGAAATGTTTATAATTCTTCCCTCACCTAAGGTTAGAGGTTCGGTAGGTGCCTCAACCCTACTTAGTTAGATAGATATATTAATAAACATGCTAAAATCCTTTATTTTCTTTGTTAATGGCAAGTTCTTTTATGAAAACCTCATACTCTTTGATATCCTCTTACACCAAATACTTGTCTAGTTTACTTGTTAAATCTTTTCTTTGCCTTGCATAGATTAGTAGTGTAACACATACTTTTTCCTTGTTTTCCCTTTTGCTGGGTGCCTTCCCAACCACCCAGGTGTTGGAGCTATTCAAGGAGAAGGAAGGACTTAAAGAAAGATTCCTAGCTGTGTTCGTTTGCCTGTGAAGAAGGATGGCTAGGTTGCTATAGCTAGATCCTCTGTTCTATCTTATCTTTTCTTTTAAAAAGCAATGATGTAATAAACAATAAAGCCATTAGAAGGCTTGATATTTCTTTCTTTCCGCTGCTATTGACATTTTAATATGTATCTGGAATCATGCTTATTTATTTGGATTATAATGCAACCATCCTCAAAAGTCTCAAAATTTTGTTAAAAATTGTGGATGTTGTATTTCCTTTAAATTTTAGTAAGGAGGTGATCTCGCCTCTTTACAGCATGGTATCAGAGGCTTTATGCGACTATTAGGGCATGCAGTTGAGGCAATGGTGTCTAGAAAGGATCAGGGCATGGGGGCTGGCAAGATTTTCCTCCGACCCACTAGCTTGGCATACGGGGACTCCCGTGCCCATATGATCCGGCCTGGCCTGCGCCGATACGAACTTCCCGAAATAGTATGCTTTTAGGCAATAGCATTCTAGTTATCCTTTTCTCATCTCTATTTCTTTTCCCTCTCATGTATGATCCTTTACTCCTGAAAATTTAATAAGTTAACCCTAATTTCAGGAGAGGTGACCTGTTTGACAACTCAAACCAGGAGTCCAACACCGACAACCCTGACACTCCTGCGACACCTGCTGTGAACCAATCGAACTCTGGTGTTCCTGCTTTCACCCCTGAGCAAGAACTGGCGATGTTGCGACAACTGTTGTCCTCCACCATGATGGGACAACTCAACACCATAGCTGCTGTTGCTACCAAGCCGAGGGAGTTCACCCTCACCGACTTCATCAAGATGCAGCCACCCTACTTCAAGGGTGAAAGTGAGCCTAACATGGTGGACAAAGAAGATGACTGGGTGCTGGCCCTGGATTGGACCTTCGAGGGTATGGCTTGCCCTCCTCACCAGAAGGTTCGGTTTGCGACGTACGTGCTGGATGGGCCGGCGCGTGCCTGGTGGAATGGAGTTGCTCGAACCCGAGACACCTCCTCCATGGAGTGGGCTCAGTTCTTGAAGCTGTTCAGAGAGAAGTACATCTGCCCCACGTTCCTGAGGAAGAAGGAGGTTGAGTTTTACAGTCTCAAGCAAGGAAGCATGAGTGTGGCTGACTACGTTCAGAAGTTTCTGCTGCTGGAGCGTTACGCCACCGACCTTGGAGCTGATAGAAGAGCAACCCTGTTCTTGGAAGGCCTGAACTACCATGTTGGTCGAAGCCTTGTTCCACAGTTGCCACTCTCGTTTCAGCAGATGGTGGATAAAGCTCTCGCCATCGAGTCATATCTGGGATTCTAGGCTTCTAGTAGCTTCAACAATAACAAAAGGAAGAACCCGAACCAGCATGAGAACCGTGGTCGAGATCGCTGCAACAGATGCAATCGCCACCATCCTCCTGGAAGATGTCCCGTCAACAATGCACCTGCTCGTGTTGGCAATCGTCCTCCCCCAACCTGCCATGAGTGCGGCCAAGTTGGGCACATCCGACCTAACTGCCCTCATTTCCAGCAAGGGAAGAATCCTGCTCAGCAACCACAACAGCCGAGACAGAATCCTCCACCGCGAAACAACAGCAACAATAACAACAACAACCAGAATCTGAGACGTCCGCCAGCTGAGAGGCGGAATGGGAGAGTGTTTGCTCTCAATGCTGAAGAAGATGGTGATGGTAATGAAGTAATTGAAGGTATACTACACCTCAATTTACATCCTTTAAAAGCTCTGTTTGACTCTGGTTCCTCCAATACCTTCATATCTAGCCAGTTTGCCTCTATGCTTGAAATTGAATCTGAATTCATGGATCATGTGTTAGATGTAAAAACTCCTAGAGGAAAAATCTGCTCCTCGTATCTCCAAAATCCTACCATGAACCTCTATATATCCGGGATAATGTTTCCCACCGTTTTTGTGTTGCTTGATATGACTGTCTTTGACATCATCCTTGGTATGGATTGGTTGAAGAAGTTTAAAGCTGTTCTATTCTTTGAGGAATCCAAGGTTAGTCTGTTCCATCCTGATGAAGGAAGAGTGTGCGTCAAGGGCATGAAGCGAGGAGAACGACAGTTTGTCATCTCTGCCATCAAAGCTCAAAAGCTTGTCTCTCAAGGGTGTAGAGCCTTCCTAGCCTCCATAGTTCTCGAAGCTACACCTCCTGCCCTAGACCATGTTGATGTGGTGAAGGACTTCCCAGATGTCTTTCCTAAGGAGTTGCCCGGGTTGCCACCAAATCGTGAGGTGGAATTTTCCATCGAGCTCATATCTGGAACTTCACCGATATCGAAGCCACCTTACCGTTTGGCACCTGCTGAACTGGCGGAGTTGAAGAAGCAGCTTGAAGAGATTCTTGACATGGGTTTCATTCTCCCCAATGTTTCACCTTGGGGAGCCCCTGTCCTGTTTGTGAAGAAGAAAGATGGTTCGATGCGGATGTGTATGGACTACCACATGCTCAACCAGGTGACAGTGAAGAATCGTTATCCGTTGCCACACATCGATGACTTATTTGATCAGTTGAAGTCAGCCACAGTGTTCTCCAAGATGGATCTGCGGAGTGGCTACTACCAGATGCGGGTGAAGGATGATGATGTTCCGAAGACAGCGTTCAGAACTCGTTATGGGCATTATGAATTCTTGGTCATGCCTTTTGGTTTGACAAATGCCCCTGCTGCGTTTATGGACCTGATGAACCGAGTATTCCGCCCATACCTCGACAAGTTTGTGGTGGTGTTTATTGATGACGTTTTAGTTTATTCTGAGACGTTGGAACAACATCGCGAACACTTGCGGATTGTACTCAACACATTGAGAGAAAATCAATTATATGCAAAATTCTCGAAATGTGAGTTCTGGATAAAGGAAGTGATGTTGCTTGGTCATGTGATTTCTGCCGGCCACATAGCTGTTGATCCTGCAAAGGTGGAAGTTGTGACCAAATGGAGTGCTCTGAGAAACCCGTCTGAAATCCGTAGTTTCCTTGGTCTAGCTGGTTACTATCGGAAGTTTATCAAAGGGTTTTCTGAGTTGGCTTTACCTTTGACCAAGCTGACTCGGAAGGAAGTCAAGTTCACATGGACCCCTGAATGTGAGGACAGTTTTCAGAAGTTGAAGATGAGTCTGACTTCTGCTCCCGTGCTTGCTTTGCTTGTTGAGGGTATACCTTATGTCATCTACACTGATGCATCCCGACAAGGCTTAGGGTGTGTTCTGATGCAAGACGGAAAGGTGATCGCCTATGCTTCTCGACAGTTGAAACCTAATGAAGCTAATTGGCCTACGCATGATTTAGAGCTGGCTGCCATAGTTCATGCTTTGAAGATCTGGCGACACTACCTCTATGGAGAAAAGTTTGAAGTCTTTTCTGATCACAAGAGTCTGAGATATCTTTTGACTCAGAAGGATCTGAACTTGCGACAGCGTAGGTGGATGGAATATCTTAAAGATTACAATTTCACCATCACTTATCATCCTGGTAAAGCAAATGTTGTAGCTGATGCTTTAAGTCGCAAGAAGGATGCTGTTTGTGCTGCTCTGAGATGTTCTGTGTGGGAAAACCTCGAACTTGTTGCCAGTTGGAAACCTCAACCTGTTGATTCAGTGGATGAAGATAAGTTGTGTGTTCATATGGCCAGTTTGTCTATTACACCAACCTGGATCTCAGATGTTGTGACTGCTCAGTTGGAGAGTTCCGAGCTTGAAGAGTTGAATGCTTTAGCTAAGAAACCGCAATCTGACTTCTCTGTCGGAGTGGATGGTGCTATCCGCTTTAGACAAAGGTTTTGGATACTTAATGTTGGTGATCTGAGACAGAAGGTTCTGAGCTAAGCTCATGGTTCCAAGTACACTATTCACCCTGGCACAACCAAGATGTACAAGGACCTACAACGAAGTTTCTGGTGGAAGAATATGAAGAATGATATAGCTCTGTTTGTGGCAAGGTGCTTGACATGTCAGCAAGTCAAGATTGAACATCAACAACCTGGTGGTCTTCTTCATCCTCTTGAGATTCCAGAATGGAAGTGGGAAAAGGTCACAATGGACTTTGTTACTGGTTTCCCTAAGTCCAAGAGAGGTTATGATGTTGTTTGGGTGGTGATTGATCGGCTTACTAAATATGCTCATTTCTTGCCTTTCAAAACCACACATAAAGTTGCTGAGATGGCTCAGTTGTATGTGGAGTGGATAGTTCGTCTGCATGGTGTCCCTGCTGTGATAGTTTATGATCGTGACCCGAAATTTACTTCTCGTTTGTGGGGTCAGATTCAGGAAGAGATGGGTACTGATCTGCATTTCAGCACTGCTTACCATCCACAAACTGATGGTCAGTCCGAGAGAATAGTTCAGATTCTGGAGGACTTGCTTCGTGCGTGTGTGATGGATTGGGGTGGTGCCTGGGATCGGTATTTACCATTAGCAGAGTTTGCTTACAACAATAGCTACCAAGCCAGCATTGGTATGCCACCTTTTGAAGATCTCTATGGTAGACCTTGTCGTTCACCTTTGCACTGGGATGATGTTGGTGAACGTTCCCTGGTGAAGACTGATGACATGCAGATGATGCTTGAGAAGATACAGTTGATAAGGAAATGGATGAAAGCTGCTCAAGATAGACAGAAGATGTATGCTGATAAGAAGAGGTCTGATGTAAGCTTCTTAGTGGGTGACTATGCTTTTCTGAAGATCAAGCCTATACGTTCTATTGCAAGATCTAAAGTAAAAGGCAAGTTGAGTCCTCGCTATGTTGGACCATTTGAGATCTTAGATAAAGTGGGAGATTGTGCATATCGCCTAGCTTTGCCTCCTGCTTATGATAAGATTCATAATGTGTTCCATGTTTCTGTGCTGAGGAAGTACGTTAAGGATACGTCTCATGTGCTCTCCATTGAACCTGTGGAGATTAATGAGAATCTGACGTATGAAGAATTACCTGTGAAGATCCTTGACACCTGAGTGAAGCAGCTGAAGAACAAGGAGATAGAGTTAGTGAAGGTTTTGTGGAGATACCATGGTTTTGAAGAAACCACCTGGGAGTTGAGAGATGAGATGTTACGTACTCACCCTTCCCTCTTTGTATGAGATTTCGGGGACGAAATCCTTTTTAAGGGGTGGAGTGCTGTAACATACTGAAATCTCCTATGTACCTCTTTGTACTCTTTTCTATAAGCTTTAATCTCCATTTTCGTTCCTTTTGTCCTTGGTCTTGATTTAAAAGAAATTTAGATAGTTATTGGTTAAATATTTCCCATATATTCTTATTTCAAGGTTTCATGTACAAATGACTCAGTTAGATTTAGACAAGGGGTTTAATATGCAATTTCACCTTAAGATATAAAAAGGGGATAAAATAATTCGTCCTAGAATCTTCTAGTGTTTCCTAGAATATAAGAAATAAGAAGGAAATCCGAATTTTATAAAAGAAAGAAGATAAATATAATAAGTAAAGGAAATATGAGAAAATATGAGTAAAGAAGATAATTACAAAGATTTTGTAACAAACAAGATAATTTGAAACCATCATGATAATTTGATAGTTTAATTCGTTTCCTTGAGTAAAGAGTAACTTAAGGGTCAAGTATTATTTAAAATAAAAATATTAATAACATTATCAAAGGAAAATAGGAAATAAGCCAATAAAAAGAAATAAAATATTTAATGCTCTCAAATCAGGGAAATAATTTCAAATTCGTATTCTAAACATAAAAATAAGCCTCTGTGCAAATTTGCAACTAATTTGGATGATATATGAATAAATAGGAAAATAGGAGAGAGAAAGAGTGTAGAAAGTTCTAATTAATTTAATAAATAAAAAGATAATGTCAACTTGTGCAGATAATTGCAAAATCGTGTTCCAAACCATTAAGAAGACTTAAGGGTGAAGTTACATTAATTTTAGATAATGTTATCACTCCTTTTGAGGGAGGAAAGAGAAAATGACATATTAATTAATTCACCTATTAAACTTTCTCAAAATGAAAAACTAACTCCATATTCGGATTCTACGCGTCGAAATAAGTCATAAATTTTTATAATTTTTGGGCAACGTTTGAGCCTCCAAAATAAGAAAGAGAAAAACATTTAAAATATAATGGTTTTAATTGACTTTTGCTCAGGGATATTTCCCTCACCTAATGCGCGATCGAACGGCCCAGGTTGCTTGATGGACCCGCGTCCATCGATCCAACGGTGCGCGGTCATCTTCTACCTTGAGTCGGATTAGGCAACAGACTTGGATTTTTCGTTTTCTTAAAATTGCAATAACTTGAGATTTACTCAACGATTTTCCTTGATTTTTGTTGTGTTGGTTTCCTTGCGAGATTTCGCACAAGATTATCCCAACTTTTGCGAGCTTTAACGCGTATTTGAGAAACGCCCAAAGTAGCCGCCGGCCACTTCCCTTTGCTCCTACCCACATCCTAGTTTAGGGTTCCTTACCTATAAATAACTACACCCTCGCAACCGCAATCACCTTAGCAACCTGTTCGTGCCTCTAATTTGGGATTTCGTCGACGTTTGCACCACCAACGAGCCGCCGGTTGCTCCTGTCTTGTGGCGCCTAGTGCTCTCTGCTTGCTCCATCTCCGTCCAAATTAAAGGTACCTTCGAGTTCGTCTCGTTATGCTCTTTCTTTCGACTACCTGAACGCGCGATTTGGTCGAGTATAGCGATTTTGCCCAAATCGGCCGAGCTAGCAGCTCGCGCGCGACCGAGCTTGAAGACGATGGGTTTTTGACCGTTTTGCCCCTCCGTCCTCTTCTTCTTTTGATTTCTCGCCAAGGACACGACGGTCTTTTTCTCTATTTAAGCGCCGGGTCGCCCGACCGGTGGCGCGCGGTCCTGAGACGCGGGTCGCCGCTCTCAGCCGCCCGCGACCGCGGACTGCGGTTAGCTTTGCCTACGTGGCAAGCTACCATTGGTCAGAATCAAATAATTTTTATTAATTAATCCGTTGGTCAAAATTTAAAAATAAATAGTGTTTTGAAATTAGGAAAATGAGATCTATCTAATAAAAATATTTTTGAGATTTGATTTTGAGGTTTGCGAAAAAGTGTTTTTAATATCGATTTATTTAACTTAAAAATCTCTAAAATTAACCCTGAAAATCTATATTTCCAAAATATACAATATTATATGTTATTTTGATCAGGAAAACCTAACTAAGACGATTATGAGGTTTTTGAGGTCTGAATCGAGAGTTTGTACAAAAAGTTAGTAAATTAGGGTTTTAAATCTTTTAAGTGAATACATGCAATTCTAATAAATAAATTAAATGATGTATTAGGAAGTTTGGGTCTATAGTTCGTGTGAAGAACTGAAAAAGGAAACTTAGGACACCTGTGGAAAAGGTATGTGTTTAGTATGGATTAGTATGTGCTTGTTATGAGTCATGTTGTACATCTACCTATCAGTTGGGAATACTTAATCCAATACCTAGATTTCTTCTATGAGGTTTAATTTGATCTAAACCATTGAATATCTTTGAAACCTAAATTGTCTTATTTGCCTCAAATATTAGTTATAGTACTCTCTTGTTTGGGTATTCATACCCCATTGCCATGTTGAATATCTTTTACTTCTTCTTGCCATAAAATTAGCATGAAATTAAATGTTCTATTTAAATTTGAAGTAGTGGTACTTTTGTACAACCACCCATAGAGGGCATGTATAAAATCTCCCTAGGGGAATGTTTATTATTCTCCCCATTAAAAATTTGTAGGTGATTTGGAAATGTTTATAATTCTTCCCTCACCTAAGGTTAGAGGTTCGGTAGGTGCCTCAACCCTACTTAGTTAGATAGACATATTAATAAACATGCTAAAATCCTTTATTTTCTTTGTTAATGGCAAGTTCTTTTATGAAAACCTCATACTCTTTGATATCCTCTTACACCAAATACTTGTCTAGTTTACTTGTTAAATCTTTTCTTTGCCTTGCATAGATTAGTAGTGTAACACATACTTTTTCCTTGTTTTCCCTTTTGCTGGGTGCCTTCCCAACCACCCAGGTGTTGGAGCTATTCAAGGAGAAGGAAGGACTTAAAGAAAGATTCCTAGATGTGTTCGTTTGCCTGTGATGAAGGATGGCTAGGTTGCTATAGCTAGATCTTCTGTTCTATCTTATCTTTTCTTTTAAAAAGCAATGATGTAATAAACAATAAAGCCATTAGAAGGCTTGATATTTCTTTCTTTCCGCTGCTATTGACATTTTAATATGTATCTGGAATCATGCTTATTTATTTGGATTATAATGCAACCATCCTCAAAAGTCTCAAATTTTTGTTAAAAATTGTGGATGTTGTATTTCCTTTAAATTTTAGTAAGGAGGTGATCTCGCCTCTTTACAGTCAAACACTATTGCAATCATTTTTTCAATTTTGTAAGCTTGCATGGGTGTAACCCTTTATATCCAACTCTTCCTTATTACCATAACCAAGGAACCAATCTGTTAGGAGCTTCATAAGCACATAAGGATGTTCATTATGGTAATTTAGCGACTCTCACTGGTATCTGACATATACCCTCTTGTCATGTCCAATACATACGAGTTTGCTAGGTAGGTATATATGTGTCCTCTTATCATGTCAATACATATGAGATGACTCAATATCCTCTCTTCATGTCCAATACACATGAGATAATGGGATAAGTACATAGCATTACATTCACGATAGATACAATGGCATCTATCCATCTATCCATGTTCTTCATAAGAATTGAGACACTAGGCTCCTGAGAAACTAACTCCATGGAACATGGACACATTTTCTCTCATTGAGTCTTACATGTTGAACTCTTCAACATATTACCAATGTATGCACTTTTACTTAGGTCAAGAAGCTTTCCAGATCTATCTCTATAGACCTCGATCCCTATCACATAGGATGCTTTGTCGAAACCCTTCATATAGAAGGTACTTTCCTTGCCATGTTTTAACATTTATAGGATAAGGACGATATTCTGCATCATTATTTGGAATATCAATATGCTCCCACAAATATTTTGTAATCATAGATTCCATCATCATTTTGACTCAAGTCAAACCCTTTGAATATCTTGTCAAATAGAAGATTCTAGCTCTGAGATGCTTTATTCAATCCAGAGATTGACTTTTGTAGCTTATAGACTTTATTTGCATTAATGGATTTCTAAAACCATGATGTTGTGTCACATACACATCCTTTTAATCATTCCAATTTATGAATGTGGTTTTAACATTCATATGTCAAATCTCACAGTCATAATAAGTTGTGATAACAAGCATGATCTAGATGGATTTAACCTTGGTAACAGGTGAAAGGCTTCATTATGTTCAACAATTTGAACTAGTTTGAAACTCTTTGCAACCAGTCTACCCTTCCATGTTGGTCTTCTTACAAAGGCCCAAATGCACCCTATGGGTTTTACCCCTTCAGGTGGATCCAGTAAGGTCATACCTTGTTGGTTTACATGGAGTCCATCATAGATCTCATGGCCTCAAGCCATTTTTCAAATTTTAATTCCTCAATAGTTTCTAGGTAGGTAGTTGACTCATTGTATGAAAAACTCACCACCTTTATAAGATGTCATAATCTTTCAAACTCAAGGTATTCTACTAAAACTGTGAGTTCTGTGTTTACATAAGGGACTTGAGATTCCACAACAGCTTGTGATTCTCCTTGTTCCTATTGTACCTCTTTAGGTTCTATGTTTTCTTGTATGTCTCAAACATTTTTGAGTTCTACTTTTACTCCCATTTATTACTTTGGAACTAATTTCCATTTAGGAATTCAGCCATCCTAGAAACAAAGACTTTGTTGTTGGGCTGGAATATAAGTAGCATTCAACAAGATAACATTCATGTGATTTGTGGGTAAAGACTTTTAAGAAACTTTTTTCTTATAAAATCTTTCAATCCCAATCATTACAAAGGACTTATAGGGACACTTCCCATGCCATATCTCATATGGTGTCTTTTGAACCATTTTAGACGGTACATTGTTTAGTGTTTAAGCATGTGCCCAAAAGGAATTGTAAGATTAGCTAGATTTTATTAATAATCTCACCATGACTTTACATGGTGTGTTACCTTCTTTGTGACACATCAGTATGTTTCAGGTGGAGTTCATTATGATACACTATCATGATCTCTAAAATGTCCTCAAACTCTTGGTATACATATTTCAACATTGATCACATCAATGTATCTTAATACTTTTACCAATTTAGTTATGTACTTCATTTATGATTGATAACCTCCCATTTTTTGATGTTATATTACTAGTTTTTCTTAGTTTTCCATACTCTTTCTTAGATAAATTAGATTAAATACTTAACTTTCTATCTGTATTGTGAATATACCAATATATTGATATTTCTCGTTTCTTCTTATAGATAAACCCAAAAAAATTGCAAAAGTCTCAACCAAAATTGTAGTGACACATCTCGTTATCACACAGACAATGAAATGCCACGCGAAAACGTGCGGAAACACCATAAACCACATATTACCAAAAACACAGGTTAATTAAAATCGACTGCGGAAAGTAGATAAACAAGGACACTATTTCATCCAAATCCTCATCATGTAAGGAAAAGATGTTATATAAACATAAATAAACCTTGATATATGTCCACAACTTATATGAACCAGTTGTTGCACAAGAGTTCATCACCTGTTTATACATACATAATGGCAACATCAGGCCAGCAGTAGGATATACAAAGCTACTTTAGCTATACATCGTAAAACATCATCAAAACACCTATGAGGACCTGAGAGTACATGGATGACTCTAGGACTCTACTACAAAACAACTAAAACAACAACATATCCATCTCTTGCCTCCTACTGCTCTTTTTGTTGCTCGACTGCAACCTCACGACCACCACCACGTCTAGTACGATCACCTAAAAAGGTTGTAAACCAATGGGGTGAGACACACAGTCCTAGCGAGAAACATAACTCCCCACTGAAACTATAAAACCTCAAACGAGAGCTAGAACAGATAAAACAGGTAATGGATATAAGCATCTCATATATACGACATACTGAACAGAACTAGCTTACTAAGATATCCAGGAGGCATATAACCAAATATTTCTTTATGGAACATGATTGACAAGATAAGCTTTATAAGAGCTTATCACAAGATATGAGGAACATACAATTAACTGTAAGATATAGAGTAACTATACAAGCAAAGCCTCAACCAATTTTCTGTGTTTTGCCTTAAGCAATATATTCTATATGGCTAGATTATGATTTATGATGCCCTGAGGAAGTAAGTTGTCCCGCTCAAATCCAACCTTCGTCTACGAAGCCCAAAATTGGTGCCATACAAGGTCATTGGGAGAGCCAGACTCCATGACCTCACCTCTTCGTGGTTAGTGAACGAAAACCAAAGAAGGACCGCAATCTCTTGCTTGAGTGGCCTCAGCCACAGGGTCAACTCCGTAGGATACCCTTCTATAATACTGATCCATGGGCCTGTTCACCATGCTCTATAATCACCGAGCCATGGGCCTGTTAACCATGCTCTATACACAACCGCAGTTGTACTCAAATTCTCCTACTTTCGGCTAGGAGAAACCCGACATATTCAACAATATGCGCTCCAGGTAATCCCACAGAATAAACCCATTTCACCATCACCAACTACCGACGATGATGGATCTATGGCCAAGGCAAACTACAACTACATGAAATGTTCCACTATAGTTAATTAGTATATTTTATGTGGATTGTTGAGGCAACCAAGTTGTAAAACATAACAACATTGAGTTACATTATTACCATGGGATCTCAATCCCTCATCACAGAATGCCACTACCTCTCAAGGCTTACATCATCACCATGGGATAGCAATCCCTTATCTCATCATCAGAGGATAACACCTCAACTAGGTACTCAACCTTTATCAGGTCAACATACCTTTTCACATCATACGGGTGATACATGTTATCCCATCAATCAAGGATTATCATTATTAGTGTTATTCATAACACAAATACCTCATAGCTCTTACCTGGCTATGAATTCACTTGATTCACCTGCATGGTTAGTACGCATATCAAGAGAGATAACTGAATCACCAAACGTAGATCTTTATGATTATCATGCTATTAGGGTTGAAGGTACATGATTGGAACAACATCCATGATCATAGTTACATGAAGCACATGTTGTATCTGTAGAAGAATTACATTATTATTATCAAAGCATGAGCCTCCACTATGCCCTATATCTTATAAACATAAACATGTATCTTATCATCTTACTTAGCACCAACTTTAGGTATCAACATATCATTGGTTACAACCTATCATAATAGAGGTGCGGTTACAAAATAACGACTCACCAAAACTAGGGTTTTCCAAGCTAGGTGCAACCCTTACCAAAGATATCGCCTACCCTCACTATAGGTGTGGTAGGCAGCTCATCCCTCACCCAAAGGGGTATCGGGCGGGATCATATCCCTCACCAAAGCTCAATCATCTAGGGCACTTAGCCACACATATCGGCCAACCAAGGAGTGCATCCATGCACAAGGGATATCGGGCAACCAGACCTAATGTGTGTCATGCAACCTGATCCAAGAGCTATGTCGTGCAGCCAAGGAGCAAGGGGTGTATCATGCAACTTGGTCCAGAAGTTGTATCGTTCACCCAAGGATATCGGGCATCCAAGGAAATGATGTGTCGGGCAGCACAACCAGCCCTAACGGCCAAGACCCTATCGCCCATTAGGGTTAGGCACCATCATCATAACGCCCAAGGACATATCAACCAAGGCCAAGATCATAATTCCCAACAAGCACACTACTAACCTCTATCCAACTACATCATGGCGCTCAAGGAGGGCTATCGTTCAACTATGTTAAGTACTACATATCGGTCACCACTAAGTCATCTATCTAGGGTTTCACCACCCAAGCACCATATCGGGAAACATCAAAACCAACCCATGTCACCCAAGGCACAAAATAGAGATGGCAACAAAGCACCATGTCGGACAAAGGCACAACACCAACTAAGGCAAAGGTACATCTCGGTCAAGGCATATTGCTCAACAACACTAACATGGTGAAGGGGTCATATCGGGCAACAATGTCAATAGAACCCAACTTATCATATCGCCCAAGACCAATACCCTAGAAGAGGGGTATCATGCAAAACACCACAAAAGGGTATCGTGCAAGGCTCAAGGACCATATCGGTTTAGTCATCATCAACCTGAAGATCACCATCATCAAACCCTAATAGATCAAGAGAGTTGGCTCACCTCTCAACAACTAAGAGAGAGGGGCTTTGCACAAC
The DNA here is from genome assembly GCA_963693085.1 of Alisma plantago-aquatica. Taxonomy (NCBI): domain Eukaryota; kingdom Viridiplantae; phylum Streptophyta; class Magnoliopsida; order Alismatales; family Alismataceae; genus Alisma; species Alisma plantago-aquatica. The sequence goes on along the minus strand of OY856410.1, from coordinate 1,083,439,899 downwards.
CTCCATCACATATCAGGCAACAAGGTGGATCATCCCCTTATCAGTCAAGATTCCAACCTTCACTAGGTCAACGTCCAACCAAGGCTCACCTCTCAAAACCATGGTGAGAGAAGGGTATTGCCCAAGTAACTAGAGCATAGACTCACCTCTCAACAACCAAGAGAGAGGGGTCTTACCTACACCACTAGAGCTCGAACTCACTTCTCAAAACCAAATGGGAGAGAAAGGGGTTTTGCCCAAGGAACCCTAAACTCAAGGTTCGGTCACAAGGTCTAAGAACACATCAACAACATGACCACTATATATATAACAATATAAAAGGGTATATACTAGGGCAAGAAACATATATAATAAGATGTATGGCCGATCACGATGACATATAAACATGCAACATGAAAAGGAAGTAGTATAGCTAGGGTTAGGAGTTATGTAACCCGCCTTAAGCAAGATCCAAGCTCCTAGCACCAAGATTCCAAGCTCCAAACACCAAATTCGGCCACCTCAAGAAGAAAAGCAAAGCTTATAACCATCATGGCCGAAGAACAAGCAAGAAGGGGAAGAAGGTTCCAAGGAAAGAGGGGGAGATGCTCACCACAAGAAGAGAAGAAAGACACACTCTAGGGTTTGGCCACCACTAGAGGAAGAAGAAGACTCCACCAGGGATGTCGGCCACCAAGATAGCTCTACCAAGTGTATCGGCCACCAAGCTCACCAAGGGGAGGTATCGTCCACAAAGGAAGAAGGGAAGCAACTGAGGAACTAAAGGGATCCTAAGCAAGAGAAAGGAGAGACATATATAGAAGAGGGTGAAGGGGAGACTAAGGCAAGGTGTCTCCCAACCTAGGTACACTTGTCCATGGGGCAAAGCCACCTACTATCTCGCCCACCACCACATGTCCAAAGCTTTTCCACATGCAAGCAACAAGCACCAAGTATCCACAAGGGGGTGACACAAACGATGCTAGGTGGAGGGGTGTGTGTCGCCCAACATGGAAAACCGACACACCCACCAACACCCTCGTTGGCCGATACACCATGGCCGACACACCAAGGTCGACACACTCAAGCTTGGACGATACACCTAGGGCTTGCCCGACACAAGGCCCATCAAAGCAAGGTAAAGCCCAAACAAGGCTCAACAAGGAAAAACAAAGCCCAAGGCTGCTCAAGAAACTAGCCCAACCCATCCTATCAACCCTAGAGGATGCAAGGAGAGAGAGAGACACATCTCTCAAGGTGTCAAACTTGCACATCAACCCTAAAACTTGGGTTATTTGCAAGTTGCACCTCCAACTCTCAACAAAGCACAAACGAACCCCAATCACCACTCAGGTGATTAGCAAGCATCTCAACACAAGGTTTAGGCAAACCAAACAGTGTAAGCCCAAAACGAAGGTCAGGGTCCTTACAAAAATGGTCCCAAGACTGTGAAGGTCCAACCGGTCCCAAGACCGTGAGGACCCAAACGATCCCCAGACCAAGTGAAGCTTACCGATCTCAAGATCGAATGAAGATCCATCGGTCCCAAGACTGAGTGAAGGCCTATCGGTCCTAAGACCGAGTGAAGGCCAAATTGTCCTAAGACTGAGTAAAGGCCAAATGGTCCCAAGACCAAGTGAAGGCCAAATGGTCCCAAGACCGAGTGAAGGCCTATCGGTCCCAAGACCGAGTGAAGGCCTATCAGTCCCAAGATTGAGTGAAGACCCATCGGTACCAAGACCGAATGAAGGCTCATCAATCCCAAGTCTGAGTGAAAGGCTACCAGTCCCAAGACCATGATGATCCAAATGGTCTCCAGACTGTGAAGATCCAAACGATCTCAAGACCGTTCAAGACCCCCTTCGAGCCTATAAATAGGACTCAAGGGGTCCTCATTGAAGGGGGAGAGGTCATAGACGCCCAAAGGCTGCCTCCATTGTTCCAGATCTACTTCATCCTCCATTATTCGCCCCAAGGCTGCCACTCTAAGATCCACACTCCATCCATAAGCCTACTTTCTCTCTCATCGACATAGAAGGTGGGAAGTGAAGGATTCATCACCAAGGCAATTACGTAGTGTGAAGATAGTTGTTCTCCACTCCAAGGTGTTGACCTTCCTCCCTCCTATGTGGAAATGATGTTTTCCTTCTCCTCTCCTATCTCCTTCTTTGTTCTTTCCATGAGAAAATAGTTCCATACACTAGGGTACGGGGAGTAGCCCCACTACCCATGTTTTCATTCCATGCATTGTAATTCATGAGTTTGCAATAAAAAATACTATCTTTTCATCTCAACATCAATTGTTTAATGAATGCTAGTTGCTTGATCACCAACCTGCGTTACTTATTATCTGCTAGTACGAATTGTCTATGTTTGTGCTTTTAGATTCAATTATCGATTGTATGTTGGTTCTTGATGTATGTAGTCACCATATATCTATTTCGGTATCTGGAAATGCTTTTCAAGGAGTGGAGTAAACTCACCTCTATCGTTGCACTTTCATACTATGATATGGAATCAGTTGACGTATGAAAGTACAAATTTGATAGGTCAAGGAACACACATTGTGAAGGAAGTGATGTAAAGTAAGTGACCATTCGTTCGGGGGCTGGCAGTGCAATACTCCCATGTTTCTCGTAGTTAACTATTCGAAAGGTAGCTAAGTCTACAAAGATACTAACTGTTCAGACTCTTATTGCAAGACATGTTATTATGATGTTTGTTATGAACCATGCGTAGTGGTGGTGAAACTCGATCACATCCTAGTGGTTTCCAAATATTGTCTACAACCTTAAGTTTACTTTCCTTCCATTTAATTTACATTTGCATATTAGTTTAATCATCAATTCAACTCTTCAATATAGATTTTTTTCTCGAGTAGATAAGTGGAATTATAAGGTTTTCCATCTTGTTAATCTTTAACAAGACCGTTGTCTCGTGGATTCGAACCTCAACTGTACTACGACAAGACTTCCACGTACCTTAGCGTACGTGGGTGGAGATCTTATTATAGCACACATAAGGCTAAACTTAGAGACTTACTATCTCTAGGATTTTTAGTGGTGCATGAAACTCCACACGAGTGGAGGCTCCATCAATGATCTCCTTGAACACTTCAAGAGATCGAAACTTATATTTCATTAAATACAAATTTCAATATCTACTGATCGCTTCAGTAAATATGATAAGGTACTTGTAACTGCCTATAGCATTCATTCCAAAATGGTCTATGTACATCAGTATGTACTAGTCCTAATGGGATAGTCGATCCCCCACTACATCTAGTGAAGATACTCTTGTCATATTTTACAACAAATAAAATGTGTTGTCTCTATTGTTTTAATAACTAAAAGAGTCTAGATAACCATCATATGGATTCTAGAAATGCATTTCTCATTTATGCGCTCTAGATGACAGTGCTATAGGTATTCATTGTTTGAGTTATCAAGCCATTCAATATATGTGTCATACACATTTGTCTTTACAACTATGAAGTATAGTTTATGAGACATAGGGAATCTCCATACAAGATCATAATGTTCTTATCATAAAAAACATATCATGTTTGGCAAGTATACAATAGCAATTCACTAATTCTAATATGTGCCCATGAATGACAACCTTTAACTATAGTGGCAACAACCCTTGCTCCATATAGTTCTATCTTACTCCTTATTAGTTCCTAAAGTAGAGATCTCTATCTCTATCTTCTTCCTAAGATCCTCTATGAAGAGGATAATTCCTCCCCAATGTCCAAACAAGTGAAAATGGTGGCAATTTGTTTTCCTTATCCTTTAAGAGAAAAAGGACATATTCCTTGTACACTTACCCTTCTCCATATATTGAGTGCAGAATAATTAGACTTTAGCTTAGCCTCAAATCATTTCCTTGCCTTGCCTTTGCCCTAGGACTGACTTATGTTGACCACCATCACGGATTTGTCCTTCTTCTTCCTTGCTTTGGCATCAACATGCCAGACATTTGATAAATTGACTATATGATTCATGAAATGCTTGCATATTATTATTCATGGTCAACTATTAACCTAAGAGAAATCCCAGTCATTCCATAAGTCCAATAACATTGAGCACATCAGGTTCTACTAGACCTCCCTTTGTTAGTTTGCACTTAATTAGCACTTTGGAGACATTATACCTTATTTGATTTTACATGATTCTTTAAGATGTGTTACTATCTTGAGAATGTGCATGTTTTCATGTTGTTCATGCAACTCATAGTTCATACAACAGAGCATTAGGTATTCAAATGTATATGTCATCATTGGCATGCTTTCAATAAGCATCCATGTAGCCTTAGGCATATTTTGAGCGGGTTCCTCTGGCATTGGTCTATCAAGGACATAGAGATTTTGCTCATTGACGAGAACATTTCTCAAAATCCTTAACCAATTGTGGAACTTTGTCCCATTTTTTCCTTCTTTAGGACTGATCGCAATTTGAACGGTTTGTGTTTGACATTTGATTCTACAAAGAAATATTGTAACTTTTCAAAACATTTTTTATTTGGTTTGGTTTGATAATTAGATGATATCTATTAGGAATTCAATTAATATTGCTCCCACTATTTATTCAAATTGATAGCCCTCAATATCAATTCAGAATATTGTAGTGTACAATATTATAGTGGGCCAAGATTCAAAATAATTCAACTGTTACCCAGCCTATACCAGCATCCACAGTCAATTATCAAGGTAGGCAATCATGCCAATTACATCATATGCAACTCTTGGATAGATGATATGCACAACTCCTTACCATGGTCATTTGCATGTCTTTGGGCCCAGACTCTTTGAGAATCACCAGTCAAGCCTAACCCAAAAACCAACATGATAGATATGAACCCTGCAAAGGCCGAAGCTACATATCTACCAGCACACTTCCACGAGATAGGCGGGACACCACCCAAAGGTGTAAACTACTCTTGGTCGATCAAGCTTTTCATGTGCATTGTTGTTGGAAATCATTGAAGACTAAATATTTTATTTGAATGAGTTTTTATAAATACATATACTTTATCCAATTATCACATATATAGTACATATCATTTACATGCTATAACCACAAACAAGAACATGCAATAAATAAAACACACAAGCGATGGTTATGGTCATATTAATATAATTCTTTGGAGCCATAAAGAATTACTACCACCTATGGTCCACATCATATGTAACATGTTGTTGGTGATGATCTGTGTTTGAACCAATCCGGGTTGACTGGTTCAACTCTTAAACTAGTCGGCTCGCCTCTTGGTCACTCAGTTGGGTTCTTCTGAAACGGTCGTCTGGTTCACATGTCTAAGCAGCGTCTGGACACCTCTAGCTGGTCGGTTGGGCCACCATTCGATCGGATCGTCCTCCTGTAATCTAGCCTCCTCAGTCCTCTAGTTGATCGGGTTGTCTCACGAGTCGTTCATTATGCTTTTGTGTAGATCTTAATCTCATGTCAAAACATAAATTAAGACTATCCCATTTATTATTAATTGTATATGGAAAAACCTCGAGTTACAAGGGGAAATAGGAAAAAGAGAATTAATTTACATGTGGAAAGGAGAGAGAGGCTCGCTACGCAGACCGATTAACAACAAGAATAATAACCATAACCATGCACACACAGATATGGGGTTTTGTCCATAACCATGCTTTTCATCCACCATCAAAACCGATTTTATGGGCATGTGTGTAAATTGCTGATATATATATATATATATATATATATATATATATATATATATATATATATATATATATATATATATATATATATATATATATATATTTGTTTGGGTTCTTATCTGCTGATTTAGACGCACTTGCACATCAACTAGTTCAAATATTTGCATCACATGCAATAAATAAACACGATGAAACCAAAAATATGATCATATTGATTATTCCAAAATATAATTAATTGACGTAGCTCTGATACCATTGTAGTGATATATGACATTAGGTAGGAAGTGAAAATAAAAAAATTACTGACATATTTCACATTAACCAACAGGTCGCTTCAATAACTATGCAATGGGAAGGATGGTTTCATGAACATATACATGGTCCTAGAGCAAGTCTAGTAAAAATCCTCACAGATATAGATGTGCACTTTATCTTAGATGGTGTCTGTGAAGCTCCTAGTCGCACTCAAACTTATCTAACTACTCCTCCACGGACATCAGACTCAGACAATTGCTACAACGGCTCCCCATATCTCACCACAAACTGTGAGTTGAAGCTGCCCTCCTAGCAGCAACCAATAGACTTGTGCCTCTAGATTAGTCCACACGGACCAACTAGAACTCCTATCATCTCATAAGATTAGATAGGAAGGAGTTGTCCCTCCCATTGGTGTACTAGTCACCAACATGCTCTCCCACAAAATTGTCCCTCAGTTGTTGTTCTCCCATGGCTATCCCTTCCCAATCGTGTAGGACTTTCCTGGGCTCTCATGGTTACCACAACTAGAGAGGACAACACTTGTTAGAGCAACTGATTCTCAATTGTATGTGTAGTGGTTGTTCTCTTGGAAGCCCCCAATATGCCTATATATATAGGAGGGGTTAGGGTTAGGGTTCCCAATCCCTGGACAATCCAAGACTAAAGCAGGAGTGGAAATGGCAAGTAGATCTTGAATTTTTACAACTATTCTAAAAGTTTCACAACATGCGTGCGATGAAACGGTCATCTCGCTAAGCGAGACGATCATTTTGCGCTATCCCAGTAAAATATGAATTACCAAATCATTTCCTAATTAATGTCATACATTAATTTACTTTCACCCCAAGTATGTTCAATTGAAATGAGTTCGGAAAAACTCCAGAACCTTTGTTCATCCCGACATGGCCGTCTAACACAAGAGAGATGCCTGTATCACTCATCCAAATAGTCATCTGATGAGTTTGAGTCAAATTGGTCGGTCCAACAACTTGAACCGGTCTGTTCAAACAACAGAACTAAGCCAATTCGATTTCTAATCTACCTGACAACCCAAATAGCCATCTTAAGACTTGAGACACTCGTCTGGCTGCCCAAACAGTTGTCTCACCCAGTGAGATGGTTGATTTGCAGTTCAGTCAACCAATCTGTTGATTTGTCATGTGAATTGAGTATCTAAACACTTTGGTACTTAATACAATTGTCATTCAAGATCAAACTCCTCTTCTAGATGAGTTCCTAAGTGGGTGACGCTATAGGTCCAATATCACATTGGTTGTTAATGTCTATAACTAGCTTATGACATAACAAGAAAAGAGTGGTGCCTAGTCACATGTCATTGCTACCCAAGTGAATGAAAAGTTGGGGACAAACTTCACCTACATTTTGTGTATGATGTTATAGTGTTTGTATAGTTCCTTTGTCACTGATATCCATATTGAACTAGAGGCATGGAGGAGTCACCCTCATTATTATTCAATCATATTCCTTGATCCAGAGCAGACTGTATGAGATATATGTAAGCTCAGTATCATTTATTGACTCACATGCGTATGGCCATATTTTTCCCAGTCTTTCTAATCAAGAGGCCTTGGATATCATACTCCTATCAGAGGAACAAATTCCATATCTATCATTCACATTCAATCCTCAAGTGTCAAAGTCACCCAATCATCATTAAAATTTGATCAGGGACATAATGAGAATGTGTATAATACATCCGTATGATCTCACTCTTTCAAGTCACGTACTTGAAGACATACGCCATTGAGTAATATCATTGTCTAGACATTTATTATGTAATTCATTATCTCATAATTGGATATACAAAATTAATTGGAATCTTGCTTTTATTATTAATTTATCAAATCATGTATCTAATGACTCATCCTAATCATCATATGATTGGCACTCTGGGCATACATACCTACAACATCAAAGTCAGACTCAATATGTAACAAATATAATGTCTAATGGGGTTGTGGCTGTGGACTATTTCAGTACCAAATATAATACAGTTGATCCTTTCACTAAAGGTCTTAGCCTACCATTAGTGGAGAAATTGAGGTTAGGGATGGGACTAAAACCCCTTTACATTTGTTGGCAAGAGCAATCCAACGCAAAAGTGTGGAGATCCCATAAATTGGGTTCATTGTGGTAATAACAAGTTGTCAGGTGAACCAAATGACACTCTACTTTATTTTCTGCTTCTTGCATCTATGTGTCTATCCCCTACAAACCTATTATGACGGAAATTTATTAAGACAATAGTCTATGAATGGTGTCAAGTCTTAGGAAAGGATACTAGCAGTACATCTTTGAAGACTCCAAATTAATGATTAATGTTGTGAAGGCCGCAACAGGGGGATTGGGTTGTTCCCTGATATTAGACATGATATATGTTTTGGATGCATGGCCTTAATATATCAGATTTCTTTTTTATCATGTCTTTGTTTTGTTGTTACCAGCCTATACTCTTGCACCCAAGGTTGAGTTTTAAGATTTTTGTCAACGTAGCTCCTACGGGGGTCACTGTTGGATAATTTAGGTAGATTAAACTGAAAGATATCTATTGAAAGCACATGTATAGAGGATTGATTGGAAAATCATACTACACATTGGACTTTATGGGGGAGTGCTAGATATATGGTTGCTAGACATTTGTTTAACATGGGTTAAGCCCAATGTAATACAACTAGTACATAGAGGAAAAGATAGTGTGTTGTTTTGTAAATATGGAAAGATGCTTTACTCCACATTGGTCACTTTGAGAACTTTTTGTGGTCCTTATATATAGGATTACATGTGAAATTAGTGTCCAAAATATCCTATGGGAGAGTATGATAACCTCCTTAGTGGGTATGATGACCACAACACACACATACGCATGTGTGTGTGCCACACACACCATGCGTCATTTGGACTAGTTGGACTGGACACGAGCTCAAACTTTTGGGTTATGGGTTATGGGAATTGTCTTTCATCTTATTTTGAAATTGGGTATAACTAAAAATTAATTATTAAATTAATTTAATTATCCTTTCCGAACTGGGTTTATTAAACCTAATTGGAAAGTGTTTGCCTCTGGAATTTTTCTACAACATGTACAAGAGGGATCAAGTAATTGCATCTTAATGGGAATAGGATTTCAGTGTGTGTAAGACTATAAATAAGTTTGCAATCATTAGGATTAAACACAACTGATGCATCCCTATTCAGGGCTCCATCTTGTGCTATTTTGTACTTTATTCACATCTAAACATAGTAGAATGCAAGTTAAATCCCCCAATATGAGTATTACTATCAAATGCACTTATGGACGTTCTTTGCATTATTTTTAGGTACTTGGACCATGCTTTGGATGGATGTGAGAGAAGGAACGAGTTCTAGGGTTCCTCAACTCATGGAGGGGTCCAAAGAAGGCCCCAAAGCTCCCTCAACCCACCCATAATGGCCAAGATTCAACATCAAGCAAAGAAGTTCATTGATGATGAAGATTGAAGTTCATTTAGCCACTGAAGACCCCAACACAGCCGTGGGCATCCACCACGGTCGTGTTAATTATTGTGAAGAATCAACAGGGAAGTCAACATTTTTGCATCAAACACACCACGGTTGTGGATATCAACACAGCCATATCCCATTGAAGGCACCACAACCATGGCCATCGACACGGTCGTGGCTAGCAAAACACATCATGGCTGTGACCTCCCACAATGGTCGTTGGAATTACTCACCAAGTCCCCCAAAATCAACATGGAAGAGGCCCATTGTGTACTTGAATGACCACGATCATAGACACTCACCACGGCCATGGCCCTTGAAGATCACCTTTCCCATGGCACTCCCTATGCCCATGACCTCCTCCTCCAAAACAGTCGTGGTACCTTAACATGGCCGTGGTGTTCCTTACCAAGCACAACCGTGGCACCCCACCACGGTTGTGGCCACAACCTATACTTAGACTTTCCACTCCCTTTCACACCTCGGATGTGTCCACAACCACGATCATTTCATGCTACCCCACCACGGCCGTGGCACATCAACATGGCCGTGGTGACCAACTAACCTACCCATTTTCTACACTAATTTTCCTATTCTACTCCTACTTACCCTAGTGCTTCCCCACCACCTATATATACATAGGTGGTGGATGGGGCACAAAGGTTACACCCCTAGATTTTATTACTCCCCTCTACCCACTCCTTGAGCATTCATTGCACTTTCCTTGCATTCATGCTCTCCTTCCACCATTTCCACCTCATTTCCACCTTGAAAACCTAGATTTCTAGGTTTTCTTCCATAATCCCCCATATTCTCATGCCCATCTACGCCATTGTAGGAGAGAGGTCATCCCCAAGCTGCTAGGAGGTGATGAAGGAAAATTCTACTTCAAGCTCCATGGAGTTCTACCCCCTTCTTCCCCTTTCTTTTGCTATTTCTTTGATTATGTCTAGCTAAGACCCTAGTGGTGGGTTGTTTGGGGTAAAAGTGTGACTTTGATACCATATTGGGGGAAAATAACTTGTAATGAATATAATTTCTATTTGTGATGATTTCCTATTGCTTCTATCTCATTTTCTATTTTATTGCATGTGATTTGTGCTTTTAATATGGATTGATTACTTTGAGATGTTTGATGACACTTAGCTTCTAGGAGGAATTGGAGTGTATGTAGCAATCGTAGGAATAGCTCCTAGGTCCAACTAGTGGATCCCTATCTATCCCCCTTTGTTCCTACACACATATCCCTCTTTTTACAAGTGAGTGTGAGATCTAAGTGTCTAGTGTAAGTGTGAATAGTGTGATTTCCTAGGTTTTTCTAAAGGCTAGATGGCTAGTGGAATGAGGTGAAAAACCCTCATCTCTACTCCCATTTCTACCCTTGTCTCTCAATTTCCCTAATACCACTTAGCCTAGAATCCTAGACTTGACAAGTCCTACTAGAATTACACCTAACATGTAACGACCCTGACCCATGTTTTGGGATAACCCTATTTTCTTTGCTTAAGAAAGGTTCTTATAACCTTAATCTAATTCCTCAAGATGTTTTGATATCATGTGGCAAGCTTCTGTTTCCAATTTGGTCCCGTTTGGATGTTGTTTGAACAATGTTTGCTTGTTTTGGACCAAAGTGCAATATACCCAAGGTAAGGGGTTATATTGCAATATGTCACATGTAGATCATGCCTTTAGTTCTCTAGCACCATTATAAAGAGAATAATGTTGTGGGGTTCCTTGTGGAGGGTCTATGTTCCAAGTTTAAGCTTGGTTGGATGATGCTTGTGCTTTATGTGCTAGTTTTGGTGCAAATTGCAAATTACTCAAAGTGGAGGGTCAATATGAAATTTATCTTCTTTAGAGTTTTCTTGCTTCAATTTGGCATCATCTAGGATGTGGATTAAGGTTTGGGCACCATATTTGGATATTAGACGAGGAGTGACATCTTTATATAGTTTTAATGCCATATATGTCACATGTGCTATCTTGTCCTTTAGGGTATCAGGTAGGAGCTTGGAGTGTGTATTGGTTTAGGGGGTGTGTAGCCCATGAAGGATGGTCATCTACATGATACACAGCCTAGAGTGTATCACCAGGCTGTGAATGTGGAGTTTGGGTGGTTACAAGTGGTGTTAGAGCATGAGCAAGATGCATCTAAGTTTATGTGGTTATGACATCTTTCCCTTGCTACCTCTCTCTTCCTTGGTGTATATAACTCCTTTCCTCTTTACCCAAGTGATCCCTTTCATCCACCTCTTTCCCCTTCTTGTGTGGGGCGAGCTTGGGAGCTTTGGGAGCTTAAGGAAACCCCCATGGATCTTGGGAGTCCGAGTTCCTTGCCCATGAAGATTTCTTGCTCAAGATCCGACCTTGGTGAATCATGCTTCTTAGATAGCTTTCCCTTATGATTTCTTCTTCATCTCCTTCTTCCCCTCTCGACCATGGATGGACCATTGATGAGAGTAGGCAAGGCCATGGTTCTCTCTTTCTTTTCTTCTTCTTGAGCTAAGCATAACCATGGTGTCTTCTTCTTCTTCATCTTTTGTTTCTTGAGGTGATGATAGTGCCGAAGACAAGTTTGGAGCTTTGGATGGATGATCTTCATGGTGAGTAATGTGGGTTTGATGCTTGGATCAAGAAGCATGATGTCTTTCATGGAGATCCTCTTAAGGCGGGTTACATAACTCTCAATCATCTCTATTATTTTCACTCTTCATATGTTCTTAAATTGATTCTTGTCTTTAGAACGATACCTTCATTATGATAGTTTTTTATGTTGGAAAGGTTACATTTTATTACTGCCTTTATCTTGTTCTCCTTGTGCGAGAGGGTATGGGGTGTCTTGAGGTTGAAGATGACCAACCCCATATGCATTGGCTACCCGATATAGTGTTTGCCCGATATAGTGCTTTGCCTGATAGGTCATGCCCTGGGTTGATGGATTGTGAGCAATACCCCTCTCTCATTTAGTTGAGAGGTGAGGTTAGGATTCCTTGATCCAAAGATGTATGGTAGTGAGTCCTTGGGCAAAACCCCTCTCTCACTTTTTTGTTGAAGAGGTGATCCTATGCTCTAGATGGTAGGGTAACATGTTAGCTTGGCCGATAGAAGTGTTGATCTTAGTGTTGAGATGATGATCTACCCTAGTTGCACGATATATTCTTGGGGTTGAACCCTTGGTTGGTACCTTGGCAATATAGGGCAATTGTGCCTTTAGTGATGGGTATCCTTGTTGGTATAGGGAACCTGATAGGTTGATCCTTGGTGAGGATGGTACCCTTAGAGAACTACTACAGAAATGTCTTATAACATCACATTTACAGGTGTCAGTTGTATACAAGAAACCAATGCCTAAACCCTACAACGTCGGTTGAATACACAAACCGACATCTATATATGAAGAGAGGCCATACATGGGTATCACTTTTAATTTAGCGTCGGTTTCTTAATAAGCAACCGGTGCCTAAAATCGACCGCGAAATCCAAATTTTCCAGTGGAAAAAATAACCTCCAAAGTTTAACATACGACGTCGGTTATTACTTAATTAACCGACGACTAAAGGTTTTTTTGCGTGACAGAAATTGTGGCATTTTTATCGTCTGTTATCTTCCAATAACCGACGCTGATGTGTTTTCCCAACTGTCTGCGTGAAAATTTTTACACTCCTTGGCGTCGGTTTTCTATGGCAACCGACGACTATGGTCAGAATTCAAGAACATTTTTTTCGGCATATGTAGATAGACGTCGATTTTTATAGTAGAAACCGATGGCTATAATTGAGCATAGGTGTCGGTGTTTTTGTGGTAACCGACGCCTATTGTTATTAGCGTCCATTTTTTAAATAACCGACACTGATGGTTAACTTAATAGCACCCGTGTGACCTAGACTCTTCCCCTTTCTCTGTTTCATTCCTGATTGAGGTTAGGTTTGGCGATTTCCTGCTCATCGCCGCTCGTTGCTCCTCTGCTCACCGCCGCTCACTGCTCCTCTGCTCGCCGCCACTGCCGCCGCTCGCTGCTCCTCTCCTTGCCGCCGCCGCCGCTCGCTGCTCTGACCACCTTCTAGCTCTCCTGCTTACAGCTCTGGCCATTGCTCCTTGCTCCTGCTCCTGGTCACCCGCTCACCGCCGCCGCCCGCACACCGCCGCCGCTTGCTCTCCTGCTTGCTGCTCCGACCACCTGCTCGCTGCTAATTAATTAAATTAAATGAGTTCATACTTATATTAAATTACATACTTATATTACATGAGTTCATATATGCAGTCAAATATGAAAAATATGGTAGAAATAAGGTATACCTTGTCATTGATAACCAAGTGTCTAGGCCAACCCACCATAGCACCCTCAGCTTCTACAACTGTACTATATTCAGGATTAGGTATGGGTAGTGGTTTGTCCCCCATTCCGTCATACACAAGATGGATGGACACACGACAAATGTCATCAATAATTTGTTGACAATGCAATGTACCACCAAGGTTGTACACCTTGCCCACTGTCACAACATTATATTCTGGAACCTCCACTGCAAGTTTACAGTTCATACCAACCTAGATTGAAATAATATAAGTTATATAAGAAACAGTAGAACAGATACATGTTACAACTATATATATTATCATATATTTATCTTAATAATAACTCAACATATAGAACAAAAACTTACTGCAGATTGTTGTGGTGGGTCATCGGGAGTGCTCCCATGACCTTCTACATGGGCTTGTACCTCATCACTTGAGAGACGCACAACAGGAATAGGTTGAGAAGGTTGAGTAGGCTGAAATGAAGACATTATTTCTTTTACTTTCTGCGCTACTAATTCTTCAACATACTCATGTGTAAGACCTCCTGCATGACCTCTTTTAGATTGCAAAGGGCCAAAATAAGACTTGAATCCTATGCCAGCTCCTAATCCCCTAACACGCCCAGGATGCTCCTTCGTACCAAGAGCAACTGCTACTTCATCCATGTAGCTAGTTGGGATGAACTTTCCTTCCTTCCTTTGCTCGTGGAGGTCAATCTATTCATAGTTAATAAAAATATTAAATCACAATATCAATTAGATATAAATAAATCTAAGTTTGTGGGAGTTACTCTTTACTTAGTTGGGATAAGCCTACCATCTTTTGTGCCACCTCCTTAGTTGCAGGGTTGAAAATTTCACCGGCTCGATTCTTTCTAGCATCAATCCATGTCATGTGTCGGAGTGGTCGCTCAACTTGAGTTGTACTAGATTCTTCTCCAGAAGATGATTTCTTCTCTTGTAGTTGGCGGTGGAAGGCATAAACACCGGGCTCCAAGCGATGTTCATGCACATTTTTAGCCCGTCTTTCCTTTTGAGCCTGGTGAATAGCCTGATCATTTAAAACGAGGTATTGCAATTTAGACTTGGCAAACATGTATAAAAAGATTCACCTCCTTAATTGTATAAAATTAAATATTCATACAATACATCACAATCTTTATTACCAGAAACTCTTCCGATCTCCTAGCTGCAACAAATCTTTCCCACACCTCAGGATCTATAAAAATATATGCATCTATAGCTTTCTTCTTTTGTTTAGGATTATTTATAAATTCCCTTACAAGATATGTCTTAAAACCCCTCCATCGTACACCACAACGTTGTAGCACTCTTTTCTTGTGATCTTTTTCATTTAGATGAAGAACACCCAATACATACAAAAGAAGCAATTAATAATATTGTTTTGAAAAGGAATTAATTCCAAGCAAACTAAATTAGAATCAATAGATAAAAAACATATTAAAATTATATCACTTCCACTCACAGATATATCTTTCCATATGAGGTCTTTTTTGGCATTAGGAACATCATGCCAATTTTCTATATCTATTGGCACCTTACTGCGCGTGGTCGCCCCTACGTAATGCTTGAAAGCACTAGCATGTTCCCCAATAGGTGCTCCTGTCATATCAAACTGGACTGGCAATTTATCCCCTTTAGCTTTGAGCTCCTGCAGCCTACGCATCAATGTAGGACCTCTACTGTTCTTAGCATCACCACTACCATCCTCATGGTGCTCATGCTTAGAATTTTCATCTTCATCGTGCTCATGCTCAAAATGTTCATCTTCACTCGCCATTTTAGAACCTGCAAGTATACATGATAAAAAAATAAGTGATAATAAAAGCACAAGTGATAAGGTATACATGATAATAAAATAAATAATTCAAAGAATACATGCCTTTAGTATTGGTTGAGTTGTTAGTCAAGGAAAATTCCTTCAGCGTGGTCTTGACATTTATAATATTCATCGATGTTATCTTCAACATTTACACTTGGCAAACCAACTGAGAATGGACTGGAATCATCATACTTTTCGTAGTATTCTTCTTCATTTATAGGATCTGCAGTAAACTGTCTTTTTCCATTAAGAATGACAGACCAATTTTTATTTGCCGGGTCATCAATATAGAATACTTGTTTTGCTTGGTTTTCCATGATGAATGGCTCATATTTGAAACCAATCTTTTCAAAATTCACCAATTTGAAACCCAACTCATCCACTAAAACTCCATTGTTTTTGTCAACCCAATTACACCTAAATATAGGAACTCGAAAATTTGTATAGTCCATTTCCCATATTTCCTCAAAGACGCCGTAATATGACATCTCAGCTTCGCATGGTATTTTATCTTTGGCAGTAGAAAAATACAATTAACAAGCTTTAACAGTGACCCCACTATTTTGAACTACACTACTTTCATCTTGACGCTTTGTGTAGCATGAAAATCCGTTAATGTCATAACCTTCATATGACATGACATCCATTTTTGGCTTAAAGGCAAGCCATTTTATGTTCTCAGCAACATTATTTGGTGATTCAGATATTTGATTAAATACTTTCTCTTCAAACCACCTAATAAATGTTCGATTATGCTCTCTTGCAAGCCACATTGAACTAGATCGCGGATGATATCTCTTGATAAGATCATTGTGTTCTGTGATGTAGCTACTAACTTCATCGATGTTGTGTAAAATATACAAATGTACTTGTTCCCACAACTCACGACTGATTCCTTTCACTCGTCCTCCCAGAGTTCCTTTGCCACAATAAGATCCAGTGTGATGGGAATTTTTTTGATCGCTACAAGTTTCATTGCAATTCAAAAAATCATTACAAAAGTCCATCACCTCCCTAGCCACGTAACCCTCAACAATACTCCCTTCAGGACGATAACGATTCTGAACATCACCTTTAAAAACACTCATGTAGCGTTCAAATGGATACATCCAGTGTAAGAAAATTGGACCCAACATCTTCACCTCCCTTGTAATATGTACTACAAGATGAACCATGATATCAAAAAATGAAGGAGGAAAGTACATTTCAAGCTGACACATGGTAACAATTACATCTTTCTGTAATTTATCAAGAGTATCAGGATGTATCACTTTGTTGCATATTTCATTGAAGAAGAAACAAAGTCTTGTGATCTCAAACCTTACATGCTTCGGCAATATAGATCGAATAGCCACATGTAAAATTTGTTGCATTAAGGTGCGACAATCGTGAGATTTGAGACCTATCAGTTTCAGATCCTTCATTGATACCAATCTACGAATATTAGAAGAGTATCCTTGTGGAACCTTAATATTATACAAGCACTCACAGAAAGTCTTTTTCTCTTTCTTTGACAAAGTGTAACAAGCCGGTGGCAAATATGTGCAGCGACCCCTGATCTCCAATGATAATTCTTTTCTGATACCCATTAATTCTAAATCTTTTCTAGATTTGATTCCATCTTTAGTCTTTCCTGGTATGTTCAATAGCGTACCGATGATGCTATCACAAATATTTTTTTCAACATGCATGACGTCGATGCAGTGTCTAATTGCCAAAGATCTCCAATAAGGAAGAACCCAGAATATTGACCTCTTCTTGTACAGAGATTTGTCACATGCGAGTGTATGACTACTTGAACTCTTTCCAAATTCATTAACAATATGTTTCACCCTATCATATACAACATGTCCTGGTATAGGTTTAGGAGCACTTCGTTCCTCAGTTGACCCATTAAAGGTTTAACGTTGCCTTCGATAAGGATGCACTGGTGGGAGAAATCTCCGATGACCAAGATATACGATTTTACCACCATGTTTCAGTCTGATTGAATCAGTATTTGCCTCACAAACAGGACATGCTTTGTATCCTTTTATGTTATATCCAGACAAATTTCCATAAGCTGGAAAGCCATTAATCGTGCAAAATAACATAGCACGCAAACTGAAGATCTCTTTACGTGAAGCATCATATGTCATAATACCTTCTTCCCATAGTTTCATTAGGTCATCAATTAGAGGTTGAAGGTAAACATCAATATCATTTCTAGGTTGCTTGTGCCCTGATATCAATATTGACAACATCACATACTTATTTTTCATACACAACCAAGGAGGAAGATTGTATATAACAATCATAACATGCCACGTGCTATGTTGGCTGCTTAATGTACCATAGGGATTCATTCCATCTGTACAAAGTCCAAGTCTTCGGTTTCTTGGTTCTTTACCAAATTGATGGTATCATAAATCAATTTTCTTCCATTGTGGTGAATCAGATGCATGTCGTAGGACGCCATCATCATTGACCTTTAACTCCCCATGCCAAGACAAATTTTGCGCATCTTCTGTATTAGCAAATAGGCGTTGAAATCGTGGTATTATTGGTAGATACCACATCACCTTGGCAGGAGAGCCATTTTTAGCCTTAGCTGAATTTGTAGTCTTATACCTTGACGCACCACATTTTGGACAATTTATCAAATTACTATAGTCCTTTTGAAATAACACACAATCATTTGGACATGCATGAATCTTCTTAGACTCCATTCCCATTGGGCACATTATTTTCTTTGCTTGATATGTTGAAATTGGAAGCTCGTTGCCTTCAGGAAGAATTTCCTTTAACAAAGACAACAGTGAAGTGAAACTCTTATCGCTCCACCGGTTATGAGCTTTAAGAGTATATAATCGCATCACAACACTCAACCTCGTGAACTTAGTACAACCCTTATATAATGGTTTTTCAGCATCATGGACAATGTTTGCAAATAAAGAAGGTGGATCAATGACATTGTCCCGACAACTACGTAGCATCTCATCAACCATATCATCCTGAATCTGGTCATCTTGAATCAGTTCATCATTAACATTATCATCATTATCTATATCTTCTATGCCACAACTATTAGTATCGACATTTTCAGATCCATAATTCAATTTCTCTCCATGCCAATACCATTCATTATAACCTTGTATGATCCGATTGCATATGACATGATTCTTAATTTCCTCACCAGTATCAACTTTCAAATTGTTACAACAATTTCTACATGGACAATATAGCCTATCTGTAGGTAATTTCCTATGTTCCTCAGCAAATCTGATAAATTCATCAAGACCTTTGGCAAACTCTGGACTGCAACGGTTCTTAATAGACATCCAACTTTGATCCATTTTCTATATCACATTAAAATTAATTATAAAACTAACAGTATAATATTGATACTATAATAATCTATAAGTTTTTATTGATAGAAAGTTAATTTTATATACTAAAGTGTACCACCTATCCCATTTTTGAATATTTAATCTCACTAGTAACTGTATAATGTATGTTTAGTTTTGAACAAAATTTCAGCAGCATTTCCCCTAAGTTCTCCAAGTACACTGAT
The DNA here is from genome assembly GCA_963693085.1 of Alisma plantago-aquatica. Classification (NCBI taxonomy): domain Eukaryota; kingdom Viridiplantae; phylum Streptophyta; class Magnoliopsida; order Alismatales; family Alismataceae; genus Alisma; species Alisma plantago-aquatica. Next base: position 1,083,420,769 of record OY856410.1, on the reverse strand, counting down.
GTAAATGGAAAATAACCACTCACATATGTACCCAGAGAACAAATGAAGAAATCCTACTGAAATAATCTACAAAACTAAACATACATTATACAGGTACATCCTAAGTGAGATTAAAATATCAAAAAATAGTCCCAAACCGGGGACTATCCAAAGTTTACTCCTAATGAGTAAATTTTGAACGTGTTTCTAAGTTAATATATAAATGCATTATTTTCATATTTATATATTAAGTTAAACATCATGCATCAACCCTAAGGTGTCAATCTAGGAGTACACATGTCTAATCTAGTATTAATTTCTAAAATTTATATAATGATTCCATATGAAAAAAGACATGCATGTTTTTATTATTGGGTTATCAAATCATATAAAATGGAAAATACTTGTACAAATTAGCAAAGTAAGGCCGTTTCCAAGAGTCCAAAGATTGAAATCATTATAATATTCAGAACTATTTGTGAACATTACAGCAAATATGATTAAAACATTTATAGCTCCCACATAAATAAGGAGCATGTCCATCTTGGTCGACAATTAGTCGACCGAGAGCCCACATGCGCGCAGCGTCTAGGTCCACTCTCGGTCGACGAATTGTCGACCGAGAGTGGACCTGGACATTGTGCGCAGGTGGGCTCTCGGTCGACTAATTGTCGACCGAGAAGGACCTGGAAGCAGCAATGGCGGCGGGCGTGAATGAAGGTAAGAGGGAACAAAGGAACGAAGGAAGCGGCGAACTTACTTGGAAATGGTAGCGACCTTCGTGGAGGAAGAGACGACCTTTACGGAGAGGCGGCGACCTTCGTGGAAGAGTGGAAGGCAGCGACGACAAGCTTCACAGCAACGGCTTCACGGAGAGAAGGGTTCGCGGCAACAACGAGCTTCACGATCCTCTTGGTGGCGACGATGAGCTTCACAATCCTCTTGGTGGCGCGGAGAGGCGGCAACGGATTCACGGAGAGAAAGGTTCGCGACAACAGCAGAATGACATAGGAAAAAGCAAGGTTTTGCGGCGCCGCGGGAGAGAGAATAGAACAGATAAAAGGGTTTCGCAGGAGGAAGAAAGACTAAAATTTCGGCTTTTTACACGGAGCGAAAAACTGTAGCGTCGGTTAATAATGAAAAACTGACGCTACAGATAAACAGTGTCCGTGTCGGGTTGTTTAAAAACAATCAAACGCAAACTCGGTCGACAAATTTGTCGACCAAAAAGACCTCTAATGTCGGTTATTAGGAAAAACCGACGCTACAAGTGCTAATACGAAGGAAATTTGGCTCCTTTCGGTCGACGATTTGTCGATTGAGAAGGAGCAAGATTTCCTTTGTATAAGCACCTCTAGGGTCGGTTTTTTCTTATAACCGACCCTAGAGGTTCTTATATATGTGTGAAAAACTAAATTGGATATTGTCGGTCGACAATATTGTCGACCGAGGCCCCCTATAGGGTCAGTTCTATGAAAATATGACCCTAGAGGTGCTTCTAAGAAAGAAATCTGGCTCCGTTCGGTCGACAAATTAGTCGACCGAATGTATTTCGGTCGACAAATTTGTCAACCGAAGATGCGTGAACTAAACTGGATCGAAAATTCATGTCGGTCGACAATAATTGTCAACCGGGGAGCGTTTTAGGGTCGATTATAAAGGAAAAACCGACCCTATAGGTGCTTATACACGTGAAATCTGACTCTATCTCGGTCGAAAAATTCGTCGATCGAGGGAGCTCTAAAGTGCTTACACAACCCTAATAATGATGTTATGTGAAACCTTAATATATGGTGATGTCGTATGAAACCCTAATATGGGATAATGTTATGTGAAACCCTATTATGGGATGATGTTATGTGAAACCCTAATATGGGAATGTTATGTGAAACCTTAATATAGGTTGATGTTGTGTAAAAACCCTAATATGGGATAATGTTATGTGAAATTTCAATATGGGATGATGATATGTGAAACCATAATTGATAAAGATCGGAAACTCTAACCCGAATATAGGGTGATGTTATTTTTTTATTGCATGATGTTGATATGAAATTGATATGGTTGATATGAAATTGAGATGCTTGTGTAACAAATATCCTGAATACCGTGGTCAGATGATCTGAAGGTAATAGTTACCTGATAAGTGATAACCATGTTTAGTGATGAACTAAGGGTTTGAATACCCAGAATCAGCAAATGTGATGATGGTGTTATTGAGGGATGTGAATTCCCAACAATGAGACAAAAGATTGAGATCCCAATGCTTTATAACGTTTTGAAAAGTACTAAACTCTATCCAAAATTTCTGTCGGTCGACAATATTGTCGACCGAGATCCCCTTTAGGGTCGGTTATAAGGTAAAACTGACCCTAGAGGTGCTTATACACGTGAAATCGGGGTCCTATTTGGTCGACTATTTGTCGACCGAGAAGAGCTCTAGGATCGGTTATAAGGAAAAAATCGACCCTAAAGTCCTCCTCGGTCGACAATGTTGTCGACCAAATCTATCTCGGTCGACAATATTTTCGACCGAGATTAACCCTGTTTCAATGTTTTAAATTAAGTACCAAGTGTGTGTGTATGAGATTAACCAAGTGATGATTTGTCAAATTTAGCCATAATTTATTTTTCAATCATTTGAAATAACAATATTCTTATATAACATGTATATGTCCAAATGAAGTCATGGAAAACACTTTTATTCATAACAATTTAATGCCCATACACTTTATAAGATGAAGCATGACATACTTGATTTATAAAAAGATATACATTACAATCATTACAAAGATATCTCATAATCTCACTGAAAAGACCGAAGGATTACATCAATGTCTGGGTCTTTTCCAAGAAAGGGCTCAGCTCCATAATATTTGACCAGTGTCTACCACTCCAAGGCACCTGTCATGGTTAAGGCATAGGCCTCCAAGAAGGTGGGAACACGATCAAAGCGAAAGCGGGCAGCAATGTCTTGAAGTTGAATTGGGGAAAACTGAGTATGTGTGAGATCAGGAGATGGTGGAGGTGGAATTTGATAGTAGTTGTAGGAAGGATTCTATGGATTTATCATGCCAAGATTAAGGGAATAGGGATATTCATCAGGTTGGTTAGGAGAGAGAGTTTGCATCCTTTGGTTTAAATAAGTCATGGCATGGTGATTATAATCCAATTGCCTACTTAGGTGATATTGGGAGCCAGCAATGTATGTCAAGGTATTTGTAATACGATCATGGGGTAGGTTGGTAGGAGGAGGTGGTGGAGGTATGTCTTGTGTGGATGTCTCCCCTTCACTCCTAGCCCTTTTGTGGCCAAAGTCGATTCCCATCTTTTCCACCGTATTTTTACTTATTTTTTGGGGTTTTCTATCCCATGTGTAACCTAAGTCGTCCTCAATATTCTTCTTAAGAAAATGTTGAGTGATTTGGCATACAAATTCAGCATAAGGTGGATTGCCAGAAAACTCAAGCATATTCTTAAGGATGATACGAATAAAGTTTATGGGAATACCTTTGAGAATGGCATAGATAAGGTACATATGAAAGGTGGGTACTTCATATTTGCTTGCTCTAGGATGGATATTGGTGGCAACAATGAGATTTATGATCCTAGCTTCAGGTTTTAAATTTATGGCATAATAGGTACCCCTATCTTCATGACAAGTCATATTTGATTGAAAGATGGCTCTTTTGACATCACTAAGGCTAGTTGTAGTGTCATCTTGGGAGAGTTTGTTGAGTGGACTTCCTCTGGTGAGATCAAGAAAATCTTTATATTCTTCTATGTCTATGTCAAGCATATCAAGAATACCCTCCTCAGTAAAATGGAATCCATACCCACCAACCATAGAGGAGAAGGAATCATGTTCAGGATGTTCGGCTAAATTGGCATAGAATTCATTAACTACTTTGGAGGAGTAGGAATGGAAGGAGGGATTTAGAAAATTAGTCAAATGTTGCACCTCAAAAAGTTCCTCTAAATCGACAATGCTGTGGAAGTCCATGACGTCGACTGGCCGTCGTGGAAGAGGAGTTCATGAGGAGAGCCTAAGGTAGCGGTCGCCTGCAGCTGCGTCGATGAAAGGGACGTCGTTGATGAACGACGGCGTTGAAGAGACCGTCCTTCCTTTCCTACCTGCAACTTGCTTCTTTCCACACGTAGATGATGAAGCCATTTCGTTGCTTTGAAATGGAGAAATAGCAAGCAAGAATCGGATGTAGAGAAGCTGAAGATTTTCACAAGAATACACTAGAGAGGAGCTAGAGAAGTGAGAATGTGAAGGTGTCAAGAAATGGATCGTTTTGAGTGCTATTTATAGCAAAACAGAGCCAATTTTGGTCGACAATTTGTCGACCGACACCCGCAACAGTCATTTTCTAGACCCTTCTCCTGGTCGGCCAATGGTCATATTTATAGCCATTACGACGGTTGATTTTTTTGGCCGTTACGACGGTTGATTTTCTAGCCGTTACGATGGTTGATTTTCTAGTCGTTGTCCTCGGTCGAACAATTCGTCGACCGATGTGGTTCGGTCGATAATTTGTCGACCGAGAAAGAGCCAGATTTACTTCGCTTAAGTACCTCTAGGGTCGGTTTTAAGGAAAAAACTGACCCTAGAGGTACTTATTCATGTGTGAAATACTAAACTGGATCCTAAGTTTATCTCGGTCGACAATATTGTCGACCGAATAGACTTCTAAGGTCGGCTATAAAGAAAATACCGACCCTAATAGTTGTTTATACACTTGAAATATGACTCCTTATCGGTCGACGAATTTGTCGACCGAGAGGATCGGTCGAAGTATTGGTCTACAGAGGAAGGCTCTAAGGTCGGTTATAAGTGCAAATCTGACGCTAGAGGTGCTTATACATGCGTGAACTATCTAGATCTAGAATAGATATCGGTCGAAGAATTTGTCGATCGAGAAAGAGCCAGATTTCCTTCGCATAAGTACCTCTAGGGTCGGTTTTAAGGAAAAAAACCGACCCTAGAGGTACTTATTCATGTGTGAAATACTAAACTGGATCCTAAGTTTATCTCGGTCGACAATATTGTCGACCGAATAGACTTCTAAGGTCGATTATAAAGAAAATACCGATCCTAAAAGTTGCTTATACACTTGAAATCTGACTCCTTATCGGTCGACGAATTTGTCGACCGAGCTGATCAATCGAAGTATTGGTCGACCGAGGAAGGCTCTAAGGTCGGTTATAAGTGCATATCCGACGCTAGAGGTTCTTATACATGCGTGAACTATCTGGATCCAGAATAGATATCGGTCGATGAATTTGTCGACCGAGGAGGCCTTTAAGGTCAGTTTTAAAGGAAAAATCGACCTTAGAGGTGCTGAACCGAGGAGGACTGTAGGGTCGGTGATAAGGAAAAAACCGACCCTAAAGGTGCTTGTATACGTGGAATCTAGCTCTTATTTGGTCGACGAATTTGTCAACCGAGGAGCCCTTTAGGGTCAGTTATAAGGTAAAACTGACGCTATAGATCGAGGCGTAAAACCAAAATCAAGCAAATTTTTTCCGCGGGAAACTTGTATTTGACTTTCTAATCCAATTGTCTATAAGGTCGCTTATTTTAGAAAAACCGACCCTATAGAGATGCACTACAAGGTCGGTTATTTTAAGAAAAGCAACCCAAGAGGTCTTAAGTGGTGCCCGCGTTTTTTATAGACATATAAGGTCGGTTATTTGAAAAACCGACCCTATAGAGATACACTATAAGGTCGGCTATTTTAAGAAAAGCGACCCAAGAGGTCTTAAGTGGTGTCCGTGTTTTTTATAGACATATAAGGTCAGTTATTTGGAAAACCGACCCTATAGAGTTACACTACAAGGTCAGTTTATTTGAGAAAACCGACCTAAGAGGTCTTAAGTGGTGCCCGCATTTTTTTTAGACATATAAAGTCGGTTATTTGGAAAAACCGACCCTACAGGTAGTGACGTTATAACCCATTTCTGTACTAGTGAATTGAGAAAGTGAGAGGCATCACAATGATGAACAAGCTACTACAGCAAAGGGGCAATGGACCCAAACTGGCTGTGGATTTCGATCATGCAGGGAATCCAGTTGGAGTGAACCGCAACTCATTTATTTCATATCTTGGGGTTCTTACTCGCAGCCATTGTAGTCCTATTTTTTAATCCTGGCATAGAGTTCCTAAGGGGAAGAAAGACTTAATCTGGAAGGAACTATGCGTGAGTTATCATTATTTGCAATTCTATTTTTGTAGATTACTCATTTTTAGGATACTAGTTAATAGCAATTCTATTTTGTAGAGTATATTTGATCTGGATGAAAAGCTGTATCATAAATGTGTGATGCAACGCTGTGGGAGGGTCCTAATGAACTATAGGACAAATCTCAACCGAGATTACATACGCGATGATAAAAAGAGGTTCTTGATTGATTTCCAATTCTAGACATTGATCACTTTTTGACTAACTCTACACTAATAATTTTTGTTTGTATTCTCTTTAATGCATACGTACTAATGCAAATCATACGATAAAAAGATATTTATACAAGATATTTTGGAGTTGTTTCGTTATGATTGGCTAGAACACATCTGTGATAGAGCTATGGAGATGGTGAGATCTTGTTTATACATCCATATACCTTGTTTTATATACGGTGATCTGGTTTCTTATATATTAATGCATACATAATACATATTTTGCAGCCACTTACACACGATATGTACATATTTTTCATTTCTCCATGTGGGATTTTTGGTTCCATCTTTGATTAGTCTTGTTGTTAAAAACCCTAGGTCAGTTACTTCATACTTCTGTGATGTTTTTTAAATACTTTGGTAAAAACACGAAGATGGTGATCATAGCTCCATTCAATGTCGGGTAAGTTTACTTTGCTTATAATTTGGACTTAAGAAAAGTACATTTTTATTGTGACTTTTGAGTTATTAATTTATAACTTTCTTACCTCTAGTGGTAAGCATTGGGAGTTACTAGTTATTTTCCCCGAGACGTTCACTGTCTATTATCTAGATCATGCGGGAAGGAATTGAATATATATAGACACAAAATGAAAATGCCATTATTCTCGTGAGAAATATTTCATATTTTTATATCCGTTAACATCTGTTACATTACTATTTAATTATGAAATTTAATGTGTTACATTAACATGTACGGCTTTACAAGAGTACGCCAAAGCTGGAGGAAAGATCCCCAAGAAAAAGAACCAGCCACTAACTTGGCAGAATGTGAAAGTAATTTCCCGAATCCAATATATATATTATTTATGTGAACTGTGCTTATTTGGCTTTTTGAATATTTTGTATGTTTCAATTTATAGTGTGCTACACAAGACAACGACTGGGCATGTGGATACTATGTGATGTGATTTATGAGCATAATTATCGAACATGCAGCAATGGAAATCGATATCATACATCAGGTATTATATGTAGTCTCATTAGATAATATGAAATATATCAATCTTATTATATATTATTAATTATATATACATCATTCTCTTTGCAGGTGTTTAAAACTGACTTCACTATAGGTGAAAAGTTATTAGATGTACACACTCCCTATATGATGGATGAAATAAATGATGTAAGAGAACAATGGGCAGAAGCCCTACAAGTAGTGGAAATTTTTAAATATAATTGGGATAATGACGATGATGAATAAAGAATGATATTTCTAAACTTTGTTCTCTTAATTATTTTTGTGTGAATGTGAATGACTTTTTATGAATTGCCATATGTTTGAATGTGAAGATGATCAATACATGAATGTTTCTACATGTGTCTGAATGTGAAAGAGATGAAATGAATGGAACTGCAGGTTGCTAAATGTGTGTAAAAATGGAGAAAATTTGAAATGGAACTAATGATTTCTACATGTGTGTGATGAAAAATAATATGAATTAAATGTGCTTATACATGTGTGTGAATCACATGATAAATATATAATATTGTCTATCTTGTTAATTTTGCAGGTTTGTGGCCTGTTGTTGGCTGATATCAATGGATGTTGTAACTCTACAGTTCAGAATTGAACTGTAGGTTCTGCATCCTGCTGACCAGCCATACAGAAGGCCTGGAAACTAATAAGAAAAAAAAATCAGAACATAGGCGTCGGTTATTTGTGTAAAACCGACAACAAAACACATAGGCGTCGATTGTTAGTGTAAAACCGACGTCTTTATCCCCTTTTGGCGTCGGTTATCCGTAAAACTGACGCCTATTGCGGCCAGGTACCACGGCCGTGCTGGGTAGTACAGCCGTGGTGGCAGGGGATATGGCATCAGTTATTAGTATACAAACCAACGCCGATGGTGTCAGTTATTAGTAGATTCTGGCCAGATACCACGGACGTGCTGGGTAGCACGACCATTGTGGCTGTGGATATGGCATCGGTTACCTATATAAACCTGACGTTGACGATGCCCTTGCTGACGCCTTTTTGGTGGTAGGAAGGGGTATGGCGTCGGTTGTTACTTAATAACCGACGTTTTAATAAGGTTATCGTGTCGGTTTTCTTTAAGAATCGACGCCGATAGTCCCCTTGCTGGTGCGTTTTTGGTGGCGGGAAGGTTTATGGCGTCGGTTGGGGGACCGACGCTGAAGGTGTCGACTTTTAGTGGTGCCCACTTGGGTGTCGCTTGGAAACTGACGCTTTAGGCCTTAAATAACCGACGCCAAAGGTTATTTCTATAGTAGTGGAGGTAGTGCTGTCGATACCCTAGAAATCTTTGGGTGATATGGTGTTGTTGTAGGCGATATGGCTTTGATGTGGTTTGCACGATACCTCCCATATCATCAGCCCTATCCCGGTATGAGCATGATTGTGTACATGATGGCATGGGTGATACTAGGTTGAGTTATTGGCCGATACCCTATATGAAGATATGATTCCTTGGCCGATATGCCTTTGCATGATACATGCTTCCTTTTGGTTGGTTACCTGACACATAGAAAGGTATAGGTTGGTAGGTTTCTAAGATTAGGCGATATGGTGTCTAGGACGACACATGTTGAGAAGCTTTGATGGTATGGCGTTATATATGATTTCCATGTACTCATCCTTATGTAAATATGCAGCCTAAGGGTTGAAGTTTATTGGCTTAGATAGTATGCTTGATAACAGTGATCATGGACGAGGTAAAAGGGAGTTGACCATGCTAGCGTTGACCTAGAGAGTACCCTGGTGGCTGTAAGGTCATGTGGTCCTTGGTCGACATGGTTATGAGGATGCCTAACTTGAGATGAGATTAAAAGTGTTAGACATATGAGTTTCCCGATATCCTAGAAGATGGTCCCTTGACTAGGATGGGTTGAGGTGTGTTTGAATGATATGACCTTGGTGGCTTCTTTGCATGACATGATTTGCCCCATACCAGGCATATGTGGAGCTTGTGGGTCTTACCCGATATGAATCTTGTCTGATATCACCTTGGGTTGTGGTGTTGAAGCTTTGTAGCAGATACCGACTTTTAGTGAGGGTTTGTTTGGTCGCTTCCTGGTTTTGGTGAGGGTAGGCAACACATTTAGTGAAGGTTGTACCCAAACCCGATAACCTTAAGTGTTATCTTGAGCCCTAGATGTTAGTATGATTATCTTGTTACCTTGGGCCATATCTTTGGTCATGATGATGAGGCATGATGAATAGGTGGTAAACCTTAGTATGGTGGTTACCTATGGTTGATGATAGGTGAACCTTTGATGAAGGTTGATGATAGTTCATGGTTGTATGATCCTTAAAAGATGAATACTTAAGGATGGTACTCATGGTGACATGGGAAGTAGGGTATGGTGGGATACCCTTGGTATGGTGATAGTAATGTGTATTGTTTAATATACCATTTAAGACATTATGCTCCATGTGTTCATGATAATGGATGATGTTCCAAATCCTAATGATGTGATAATCATGATATGTTTCTTTAATAAGTTTTTGTTGGTGATTAAGTTATCTCTATTGATGTGCAATCTAACCATGCAGGTGTTACTATTTGAAATACATAGCCAGGAAAGGGCTATGATGCTTATGTGAATATGTGCTTTGTGTGGCACTTGGTATATGTGAAATATCTGGGTAATGATAATGTCCCTTGTTAATAATATAACATGTATCACAAGTATGACATGAGAGGCCTTGTGACCTGATAAAGGCTAGGTGCCCGATTGAGGTGTTATCCTCTAGTTGTGATTTGAGGGATTGCTATCCCATGATGATGTATGACGATGAAGCCTTGTGAGAGGCAGTGGCTCTATGTGATGAAATGAGGGATTGATATCCAATGGCAAACTGATAGTGTTGATGGCATTGAGAATAACAGTAATATTGTGACACAAAATAATGGAATCTATGTTGTTTACATGTTTATAACTCTTATTTATGGTTTGCATAATACAACTTGGTTGACCCTTATAATCCAACCTAAAATGTATTAATTAATTATAGGTGAATCTTCCATGTAGTTTGCCCTGGCCATAGATCCATCATCATCAGTAGCTGGTGATGGTGAAATGGGTTCTCCTACGGGTTAACCAGGAGCGCATATTGTTGAATATGCGAGGTTTCTCCTAGCCGAAAATAGGAGGAATAGAGTGCAACTTTGGTTGTAGACTCATGATATGTATAAGAGCATGGTGTACAAGCCCATCGCTCAGTGTGATAGTGCATGAATACATTAATAGCTTGGGAGCATAGTGAATAGGCCCTTGGCTCAATGTATACTAGCGTCGAGACCGGTACCAAGGTGGGCAAGAGGAAAGGGTAGCATACGGGAGCCTAACCTGTGACTGAGGTCACTTAAGAAAGAGACTGTGGTCCTTCTTTGGATATCATGCATTGACCACAAAGAGGTTGAGGTTGTAGAGTCCGACTCTTCCATTGACCTTGTATGGCACCGATCAGGGTTTTGCAACCATCGGTTGGATTTGAGCGGTACATCTCACTTCTTCTGGGCATAATAATTTGTAATCAAGCCAAATAGTATATTTGTTGTAAGGCAAATACATAACATTGGTTGAGGCCTTAGGTGATGTAAGTTTTCCCATATGTTCTTTATATACATGTTCTTTGTATTCCTTCTTGTATAACTGGTTAGTGATTACATGTAGTTTAGTTGAACTATCTGCTCAATTATCTGTGATAATAATAAAGTTGTTAGAAGGTTATGTTTCTCGTTAGGACTGTGTGTCTCACTCCATTGAATAAAATCTTTTTTAGGTGGACGTGCCTGGCGAGATAAAGATCATGTGGTTGAAGATGATATGCAGATGTACTTTGCCTGGTAGAATAGATAGTGTCTAGAAGTAGAGTCCTATGTGCCGTCCCTATACACTCAGGTCTTTGGGAGAGTTTTTGATGTTTTCTAATATGATCATCAATGTATAGTTTTTGGCTTATGTACCTTGATGCAATAAATAAGCATGTGGAACAGTTATTTCATGTAACGAGAAGATGGGAATTTATGTTGTAGCACTTTGAAACTATGTTATGAAAAGAAAGTGTTGGCTCAAATGTAATACGTCTCATCTTATGGTGCTTGTTGTAAATTAGTTTTAATTTCCCGTGGTTTTTGGTAATCCACTGGTTAGTATGTAATCGTGTTTTGTTTGAGTTGAGATGTTTCATAACCCTAGTTTTCAAACTAGTAGTATAGGGTACATTCTAATAGCACTTGCCTTGTTGTTTGGTTTGGTAATCTAGATTGAATTGTGATAATTACATGCTATGTTGACATCCCACAACTAATATCAAACCACATTCCCAAATAGCCCACCTACCTAATCTCATTGTTTAAAATAGAATTTTCCTTCTTAGCTTGTTTATGCTAATCTAGTTTAGTTGCTTTTGCTCAATCTAGTTAATTACTTAGTCTTGCTCTTTAGGGTTAACTTAGTTTCTTGCTCTCTCTTGTGATTAACATAGTTCTTAGTTGCTAATTGCTCTACTAGTGTAGTGTAGATAACATTTACTCCTGTTTAGCTAATTTCTTAATCTAATTCCTTAGACTTGCTTGCTTAGGATAATCTACGGTGCCTGTTCACTTACCTCAACAACCAAACAACCCCTTTTAAACCTTTAAACCCTAGTCTCCGCATTAGGAACGTAGTTAACGCTAACCTAGCTCTACTTCCCCCTCTGTCCCTGAGGATCGACCCCTACTCTTGCCTATCACCTATACGACAATAGTACCATGTGCGCTTGTAGGTGACCTATTTAGTGTTGTGATCGAATCTTGTTAGGGTTATTATAAATTTTGAGAGATCCTGTGTGTTCGAGTTTTGTGGGGCGTATCTAGTCACCTCTTGTTGGCTAGTGTGTGCACATCTAGCTTGGACACACCAACAACATACGAACATCAGCCGTCAGCCATTCGAATATGTGTTTTACAAATGTTAAACCGACATCTTCTTGTCGTTACTCTCGAGCTTCTACGTGGAGGCATTGTCAAGTGCATAGCGACTTCATCCTTCCTCTCTTCTAGGACGTGATCTCTCAGGTCCTGGTACCTGCGATTGATGAGTTGTACTGGTAGTGCAACCGATCGTCTTCAAGCGCGAGCGAGCCGACAAACTTCTATAGGTTCGTGATTGGGTCAACTAGAAGAACTGAATCTATCTAAAAGGATTGCGAGCCGCTGATTTCTTTAAGTATCACATTTATTTTTAAACAAACGATCTGGTGTAAGTTCCTAACTGTTATTTATGTTATCATGTATTGGTTTATTATGTGTTTCCTTATCTGGATTTGCCTCAATGTTAATTAAATTGTACCTATTGTTGTTGTATATAAAACGTAAATCTAAAATTTACAACAATTAGTTGTGCCCTAACAGGTAACTTGTCTAATTACGATTAAAATATATTCAACATAGCATGCAAAAATGAAAATAATTGGTATGATAAGACCTAACCAATAGTACACAATAAATCAATCCGTCATTCACTAACTCAGGCTTGGGCCAATATTCCAGTTTAAGACTTCAAATTCTTTGTAGTGTTGATAAATTCAGAACACACAAAATTACAAAATTTGTCCAAAATCACCTGATGTTGGCATTTCATCAAACAACATTTAACAAATTTCAGAAATGAAAGCAGATGAAAGCGGGAAAAGAAATTTGGGTGAAATCATCGCTACTCTTTACAGAGGAGGTGATAGTTCTTTTGTACAGTCTCTTGTTGTACAAAGATCCGTGTAAAATAAATGGGTGGATCATGACCCGAGAACAGAAAGAAAATAAGAAGAGACGTGGGAAGCCACAGTAGCAGAGTTAAGCAGAACATCAATCAAACGAGATTTGCTTATCCTTTATCTTGACACTCCCCCTCAAGCTGAGCCGCAGCTTTGCACAGGCCAAGCTTGGTTAACAGATGCCGAAAGGTATGCTTGGAAACTGGTTTAGTAAAAACATCAGCCATCTGTTCCGTTGAAGTGACAAAGTTGGTCACAATATACCCCAGAGCAACCTTCTCTCTAATAAAATGGTAATCAAGCTCGATATGTTTCATTCATGCATGAAAGATAGGATTAATAGAAAGATGAAGAGCACTCAAATTGTCACAATAGAGAACAGCAAGAGAGTGTTGGGAGATACCAAGATCTCTGAGCAGATGCGCAAGCCAAGTTAATTCAGCTGCAGTTTGAGATAAAGCACGATACTCAGCTTCTATACTAGATCGCACAATTGTAGTTTGCTTCTTTGAGATCCAGGAGATGCAAGTGGATCCTAGAAAGGTACAATACCCACTGGTAGACCTTCGAGTGAAGGGGCACCCAGCCCAATCAGCATCAGAGAAAGCAGTAATCGATAGTGCTGACTGAGCAAATAACTGGATGCCATGATTGATAGTCCCTTTGACATATCGAAGAATTCTCTTAACAAGCGCCATGTGCACAGTGACAGGTTTATGCATGAATTGGCAGGCAAGATTGACAGCAAAAGTTATAACTGGTCGCGTCAAAGTTAGATACTGAAGTGAACCAATAATTCGTCTATAGTTTGTTGGATCAACCATGGAGGTGGTATCTCCCAGCTGAGAGGCACGATGAAAATAAGTGGACACAGGAGTGGATATGGGTTTACAGTCTAGCATATCATGTTTATTCAGTATGTCTCTTCCATACTTTGACTGATGAAGCAGAATACCATTGGTATTATATTCAACTTCAATACCAAGAAAATAATGTAGTTTACCAAGATCTCGTAGAGCAAAGGCAGCTTCCAGACTTTTAATGCAGGTGTTGAGAAAGCGGGAGTCATTTGAGGTGACAATAATATCGTCAACATACAAAAGTAGAAAAGCAGTTGTAGAAGCATGTTTATAAACAAAGAGAGAAGGATCAACTCCACTGATATCAAAGCCAAACTCAACCAGAAAAGAACTTATTTTGGTGTACCAAGCACGTGGGGCTTGTTTGAGCCCATAAAGAGCTTTGTTTAAGAGACACACATGAGTTGTATTATCTACAGTAGAGAACCCAGGAGGTTGTTCCATATAAACAGCAATATCAAGATTACCATTCAAAAAGGCATTGCAGACATCTACTTGTCTAAGTTCCCATTGTTTTGAAACAGCCACAGTAAGAATAGCTTTAATCATGGGAGATTTCACCACAGGACGAAAAGTCTCAAGATAATCAACTCCTTCTTCTTGGGTAAATCCCTTTGCTACTAATCTGGCCTTGAGCCGCTCAAGAGAGCCATCAGGTTTCAGTTTAGTTTTAAAAACCCATTTACACCCCACAACATTGGAAGAATGTGGTCTAGGAACAATGTCCCAGGTAGAGTTCTTTTGCAGAGCATTTAACTCATCAATCATAGCAGCCTTCCATCCGGAGTGATTAATAGCTTGTCTAACAGTTTTTGGTGTAAAGGGTATAGTAGAGATGTTGAGAGCATATCGAGGATTAGGCTTAGAAATTCCTGCTTTGAGTCGAGTGATCATATGATGTTGTGTTTCTGGTTGTTCCAGATTATTGAGAGAGCAAGGAGAACTTTGATTGTTATAAGTTTCACATTGTGATTGAGACTGAGGACTCATAGGCTCAGAAGGACAGATGTCTAACTGTTGAAAATCTTCACAAGTCATAGTGACTTCAGCATCATTTTTGGAGTCTGCTTGAGACTAGACATTTGGAGATACAGTAAGATCATATTGCTTTACAACTATGTGATCTGGATCGGAAGATGATATAGAATGTTGAGCATGATCAGAAACTGAAGCAATTGCTTTTGACATAATATCATTATGACTGATATTATTGTAACGAAGTTCATTACTGGTAGAACTTGATTCAGGCTTAGACTGCATATTAGTTGTGAGAGTAGGGGGACTAATAGTATCACAATTAACAAGAAACTCTTTGTATGAAGATAATTCGCCAATGGCACCCATTTGGGGAACAATGTCTTTGAAAGGAAATAGATTTTCATCAAAGACAACATGTTTGGAAACAAAAACACGATTTGTGGAGATATTAAGACATTTATATCCTTTATATTGTTGACTATAGCCAATAAAAACACATGGCAGAGATCGAGGTTCAAGCTTGTCCTTTGCTGTGTCTCTCAAATATGGATAGCATAAAGAACCAAGCACTCTTAGACATTCATAAACAGGAGATTTGTTATACAGAATTTCAAAAGGACATTTGAATTCAAGAGTTAAAGAAGGCAATCTATTTATCAGATATGTAGCTGTAGTGAAGGCTTCTACCCAGTAAATCTTTGGTATGCCTACTTCAAACATCAAGGCACTACTACAGAACCTACCTTTAGTGTCGGTTATTTAAGGCCTTTAGTGTCGGTTTCTGAGCGACACCTATGTGGGCGACACTAAAAGGTCACCCATTACGCGTCAGTTCCAGAACCGACACCCAAACTGTTCGCGCGCGACCGAAAACGCGCCATCAGGGGCCTATAGCCGTCGGTTATTTATTAATAAACTGACACCCAAAACCTTCGCGCCACAGAAAGGGCGCCATCTTGGGCGCTATTAGTGTCGGTTATAAGCCAAAAACCGACGAATAATATCTTCGCGCCAAAATAATACGTGTCGGTTTGTAGTATGCAACCGACACCATATATGTTCGCGCCACAGGAAATAGGCGCCGGTTATATCTAAAAAACCGACATTACATAATTGTGTGTCGGTTTTTTTCAAATAACCGACGCCTATTGTTATTTTTTTTTTTACAGACCTGCAGACCTGCTGTGACTGGTCGCAGGATGAGAAACCTACAGTTCAGTTAACTGAACTGCAGGTTTTACGACACCCATTGATATCAGCCAACAACAGGCCACAAACCTGCAAATTTAACAACAAAAATATTCACACATGCATTTAGCAATACAACCTGCAGTTCCATTTTATTTTCACACATTTAGAAACATTGATGTAGCTAGCAATCTGTAGTTCCATTCATTCACATTCACACATGTAGAAACATTCATATAGTAACCTAACTTTCATTCATTTTCACTCAGACACATGTAGAAACATCTAGACATGTAGAAACATTCACACATATTATAATTCAGAAATTCATTTACAAAATCCCCACTATTTGTATGGTTGTTGCCCATTTTTCTCTTACTTCATTTAATTCTCCCATCGTATAGGGAGCATGTACATCTGGTAAGTCTGTTCCTGTAGTGGGGTCAGCTTTAAACACCTGTAAAGAGATTGATGTATATATATAGTTAATGAGCTATAAATAAGATTGATATATTTCATATTATCTAATGAGACTATATAATACCTGAGCAATACAATCGATGTCCATACAACATGACAGACTAACACATATATAGTACATAACAACAACATCGTCGAATTTACATACAACACTAGCTTAGTACATATATAGTGGGACTTATAAGGTGACGATCCCACCTGGTAAAATAGGTTACCGACAACTACGTACATGTTACGACTGGGAGGTCGTGATTTAGCAACAATATGCATTAGCAGGAGGACAAACAGATCACCATATGTTTTTCCTCATATAGTGATCTGTTTGTACTCCTGCTAATGCATACGGTTGCTGAATCACGACCTCCCAGTCATAACATGTAGTCGGTAACCTGTTTTAGCAGGTGGTATCGTCACCTTAGTCCCACTATATATGTACTAAGTGTTCTATGTAAATTCGGCGTTGCTGTTGTTATGCACTATATATGTGTTAGTCTGTCATGTTGTTATATGAATCTGAACCACTTGTGTGTGCTGCATAGCCTTCTTCCTATATTTATTTTTCAAAGATAATACAAACAAAAATTATTAGTGTAGAGTTAGTGAAATACTGATCAATGTCTAGAATTGGAATAGATCAAGAACCTACTCTCAGCATCGCGTATGTAATCTCGGGTGAGATTGGTCCTATAGTTCTTTAGCACCCTCCCACAATGTTTAGCATTTGTATTAACTAGAAGATAATGAAACATCAAATCAGAAAATGATATTGATATTAAAAAAGTAAACATTTAGCTTCAATAAAAAAATATAAACATGCATGCCTCTAAAATTGTGATCTTTTCTCAATTAACAATCCTTCATTGTGATCTCCGCGCACATATAAGTCATCATTAGCTTCAATATTTTCTGGAGTTGGCAACCCAACTGAGAATGGACTGGAGTCATCATATTTATCATAATACTCTTCTTCATCTATAGGATCTTCAATGAACTGTCTTTTACCATGAAGAACAACCGACCATTTATCATTTGCAGGATCATCGATATAAAATACTTGTTTCGCCTGTGATGCCAATATGAATGGTTCAGCCTTCTCGCCAATCTTTTCAAAGTTCACCAAAGTGAAACCCAATTCATCCACTATAACTCCTTTGGTGTTATCAACCCAATTACATTTGAAGAGTGGAATTCTGAAATCTATGTAGTCAAATTCCCATATCTCTTCAATGACACCGTAATATGACATTTTAGCTTCACGTGGACTCTTATCCTTTGCACTTGCAAAAAACATAGTCGATGCTTGAAGGGTGACCCCACTATTTTGGATATTTTTCTTCTTCACCATCCATCTCATGTTCTTGTTTCTTTACATCATTAGTCTCTAAGTTACCTATAAGTTCTTCATGCTACAAGTATAAAGATCCAAAGAAACATTTGTGGAAGTTACTTTATTTTTTAAAATAAAGGTTTGATAAAGCAAAATCTTAGTAACAAGCTCATAATATTCAATATTCTTTCTAGTATATTTCATGGTATTCATAACATACATATATCTAGAGTATAATTAAGACTTTGTTTCATGTTTATTCGTGCAAAATGACTCTATTTTGTGATTAAGCATATTGATCTTAATATCATTTTCTTTCTTGGTTACTTTATGTGTAATAGAAAATTTTCTCCAAATATAATAAGCAGACTCAAAAGGGAGATTTTGTTAAACTCACTAGGAGATAATAATGAATATAGAACACCTATGACTTTAGTATCTAACATAACATTTCTTACTGTAGCTGTATCTCATTGCTCAAGATCCAATATTGGAGCCATATATTGTACGATTACTATTGGAGACATATATTGTACGATTACTATCTTCCAAAGTTCAAATATAGTGCCTTAAAAGAAGAACTATATAACCTCTTCCATTATGTGTAGTTGGATCCATGCAAAATAGCAATCCGATAGACATGTTTTATTTGAAGGTTGAGTTGTCCAAAACGATTGTCACCCATGTTAAGGACTTCTTAACTCTCTTTTATGAGTCACTATGATAACAATTAAAATCTTTAGAGGGAGGTTGAGTAGATAAAATAATGTTTATAGAACTTTATAACACATGATGGATTAATTAAAAATTAAAAAAATAGTAAAAAGAGTAAAACAAGTAAGGCAAAAGATAGGCAACCACACAATACACAAGATGTAGAATGATTGCACCCTAAAATATCCTCAATCCACTACAAAATTGTTTCCAACTAGGATTATTCAACCTCTATGTTATGAAAATTTTCTATATTGATACAAAATAAAAAAATTGCTGTATTTTATGGTTCAAGAACAACCTCGTATTCATCTCAAGGATAACTATTATCTTCTTTGTGGGATACCAAAATACCACCCTCTTTGGAAAAGATCACAACCTTCTTCCACCACCTTTGGACACAACCTTCTCGTAAGATGTAGCACAACAGTGTTGGAGCCATGGGCTCTAGAGTTGGGGGGTCAGTAGAGCTAAAAGCACTTAAACCAAATTCATTAGACCTTCAAATTACATCATATTATAGGATTGTAAAATATGGAATTTGATTCCAACTAAATATACATATTGTAAGACCCATGACCTATATTTATGATTAATTTTGTTTACTTTGTATAATGGGAAGATTGAAACTTAATTTAATTACTTGAGATGCCCTAATAACATGCAACATGCTTGTATTTTCAATTTGGCCCAGTTTGATGGATGTTTTCAGCTATCTATTCTATATATGTACATGTTTTAGGCCAAATTGAGATTTACCCATGAGTGAGGGTTATCTTGTAAAATGCCACATGTTGACAGTGCTTCTTGTTCCTTAGAATCATGAGAGAGAAGATGGTTCTATGGGGCACCTTGTTTGAATCATGGTAGATGATGTGACATCACATAGCGATATTAGGGTTTCTAGGGTTTACCTTGGTGATATAATGACCTTACTAGGGTTTGAGTGTTGCGAGCACTACCTCACTTTTGGATGAGTGTAGCAATTATAGTACATACCTTAGGTTTTGTTATTTTAACCATGATGACCTAGAGGTGTGTTGGTCGAAACACTTTGTCCTCTAGGGAAGTGTCTCGACCATGTGTATATGGTGACTTAATGTTTTGGTCGCTACAAGTGCATCAAAGTGTTTCAATTGAAACAAAGTGGTAGCCGACCTAGATGGTCGCTACACATTTTGGATAAACATTAACCTTTGAGATATGCATGTGAGGGGGGATAAGGTTGTTTTCTTCGGAGGGAATGTGTCCCTTGATAACCTCTTATACTGAAAGTTTATAACCTCCTACTTCTCTCCTACCTTGTGTATATAATCCCTCCTCTTCACTTACCCAAAATCCTGGTTTAGTTACTTACTTTCTTACCAAGTACATTTATCCCTCAATCTTGAAACATCTTTTTTGGACGTACTCTCTTCCTTCTCTCTTATGATTGACCTTGGAGCTTTGGGAGCAAAGGAGGTCTGATCTTGAAGCTTGGGTTGCCGATCAACCTTGCACGTGGAAGATCTTGTGCCTAAACAACTATTTGGTGGTGATTCTTGGTGATTTCTTCCCTTGGTAAGTAATCATAACTCTTGATCATGTTTCCCTTTTTTGAAATATCTATCTTCTTCTTCCACTCAGCCATGAGACCATGGATCTACCATGGTGTATTTCCTTGAAGATCTTCTCTTTTCACAAGGGTTAGAGACCATGTTTTACATGGTGGTACCTGAGTGAGAAGAAGACGTCTTCCTTCTCTCTTAAAATGGCCTAGGGTTAGAGTTTTTCCATTCCCTGAGATATCCTTTGGCGTTGGCATTCTTTTCCCTTTTGGAGGTGATCTTGTGGCTAAAGGTTTGAACCAAGTTGGAGTTCTCTTTCTCTCTCGTAGAGCTTGAGATTTTGGAAGCTTTGATCATCAATTAAAGGCGAGTTATGTAAATTTTTCCTAATCTATTATTTGCATCTTAAACCTGATCATTTGTTGTTGTTCTAAATCTTAAAACTGTGTTATTTGTGGTAGAAGAAGTGATTAATGTTTAGGGTTTAGATTTTGTAGTATTTCTCAAGAATATTACTCTTTCTTATGAACCCAAAATTTGTATACCCAATTTTTTGGTGATTGAAAAGTTGATGTGTATTTTTGAATCTTTATCTATGGAACTATGTTACCTTCTGTATGGTTTGTTTACACTTGAATAACAGAAGTTTTTGGGTCTATTTACACATTCACGAAATTCAGTTTTATCTCTCTAAACATAGTTCTTTTCGTAACCTTCTATGACCAAGTTCAAGGGTTTGAGGAACATCTTTGAATGGAGAGTTCTTATTAGACGACACTTGGTATTCCCGAGTTTAATCATTTTCTTCAACCATGTTTGGACATGTTATGGAGTTGGTCACATGGATGATCTATGGTCACTACACCTCTTGGACTTCCTTTTCAGTCGACATACTATGGGTGGTTGTTGCGACTACAACAACCCTAACCCTAAGGGTTGTTGATCGCAATGTAGCATTGCTGCTTAGACATGAATCTATTTGGTTGATGTTGCAGTCAAAATGGGTTGAGGTGTGTTGGTGGAAACACTTGTGCAAGAGTGTGTAATGGTTGAAACACATGCCCAGGTTGCGTCATCGTCATAAGAGGTTGTAATTGGTGTGTGTTCATGTCGTGAGACCTATATATGTTATGGTCATAACACTATGGAAGGATGGTCGACACACCAGGTTTTTGTAATGGTCGTGATGCCTCATTTGTTCCTCACCTTGCGAATTGGTCACAACACAAAATTGCAGGTGACAATCACTACACCTACACGTGTTGCGGTTGCAACACCTTGTTGGTGGTCAAGGTCGACATACACATACATGTACATGGTTGCCACAAAGTGTAGGTCGATATATATACTACTCTATCGACCATAACGCATGACTAATGGTCTACTCAGGATGATATGATTGAGAATATCTGGTCACTAACAATTGTGTTTAACCCAAGTACTCTCCAAACATGTTGGAGGGGATGAAATTAGGGTTCAGTGGTTGAGGGATTATATGAAACACTAATTGGCTATCCAAGGAACCCTAACCCTAGTCTTGGGATAATGTGATGTCTGTTCTCATTCTACTTGTAGATTATTATCACATGATAGTGTTTTCTCTCTCCTACTTGTGTAACCCTGACTTGCAGGTGAGATTAATGCTATGGTTATCTCTATACAATATAGGTGGCAGTCATGAGAATTGATAAGACATAGTGTGATATTAAATGTGCAGGAATTATGTGATTGGGTCTAATGACCTAACAAGTGCCTTGAGCACAGTTTGAGATAAAATTATCTATGGATGAGATTGAGGGATTGATATCCCATAGAGATGTGATGTTAATGATGACCTTGTGAATGGAAATGATATAAGAGCTATATGATGATGAGACAAATTCTCACATTGTACATTTATATGTTCTGGAGTTGTATCCTGTCCTTAACTTTGTAGAGTTTGTTTAGGGTTTATACGTTGTAACTTGATTGTTGCATTAAAAGATACCCACTTAGAATATTTAATCAAGTGTAACACTTATCATGTAGTTGCTATGTACCATAGATCCATCTTCAGCATTACTTTCTAGTTGGATGGTGAAACAAGTAACTCCTATGGGAAACTCAGAGAAAATGTTATTGAATATGTGGGGTGCATGTCGAGGTATCCCCTGGTATCCTTAAATTGTTGTTTATAGTGGTATGATGTCTTCCTTAGAACAACCATGTGTGAGCTTGTTCTCTAGAGTTGTGCCATGTACCAAGGTAGGCTAGTTGTTTTACAAGACCGTAGATTTCACTATGAGCTGATGTCTATAGCAATATAGCTTTAACTATAAGGTGTTGTTCTATAGTCTAACTGTTATATCACCGTGTTGCATACTCGAACTGACCGAGTAGTGTAGGTGATGATCTTTGAGTCTGACTCTTACATAGATCTTGTATGGTACTGATTTTGACTTGGTAATGGTCCGTTGGATTTCATTGGTACACCTCTAATCCTCAAGACATATTAATAAAAGAGTTAACAACCATGTATCATATTTCATACGGACAAATATGAATCACATTGGATGACCCCATACCGTGTTTCTTATATTTTTTATTTTATAATAGTTATACATGTTCTTCATATTCATTCAAAAAGTATAAGATGTTATGTTGAGGTTTTAGATCAATTGATGAAACAATTGCATCTATACTTTCATTTCTCTTTATTGGTATTTTTAGTCAAAATTTCTTGTAACCTCTAGGCATTTTCCATTTGGAAATAGTTACGGCTAGCAATAACAGATGAAATAGATTAAGAAGATAGTAATAAATATGTCACAGCATGGCTACTTACCACATATGCATCCACACGAAGTACTTCTCAATCTTTAAGCCTACCATCTTTCTTCCATAACCTACATATTTTATCATCTTTAGTAATAAATTTTGTTACTTTTAGTGAACCAATGTTACTTTTGACTTCAAATAGTTACTTTTCAAGCCAGGTATATACTTTTGATACCACATATTTATTTTTTTAGTATACACTATTGATGATACATGTAATTATATTGTATTTCATTTCATATAATTTGTACCTTTTGATATCTTATTTATGTGTCTGATTATTAGTACATCACCCTTAATTATGATTTCATATATATAGTATTATAACTGATCATTAATATACATGTTGTAGCATTTTTTTGTTACTTTTTACATTATAGGTGTTACTTTTCGTGGACATTTTTTACTTTTTGAGTCAGCTACCTACTTTTGAAATCCCATTATTACATTTACTGTGCAATTATACAATTAGTTGGCTTGGGCTGCCACCCCCATCTCCATTGCAGGCACTATATAAAACACCAACACCAAATAACCCCAACACTTACTTTGGCTACCTGCTACTCGTTAAGGTCCAAGATAAGTCAGTATTGTGATATACCATCGAATTGTTTCTCTCCCCGCACCAATTCTCTCATCCACGGGCCCCGACCAAGTTGGGTGGTAGTGTAGGCTATGACGATCAATCAGTGCCCCTGTTATCCTCTTTCCATCCCTCAAATTGTCTTCATCGTAACCCCAACAATGCCTTAAACCCACCTCCCCATCTCCGTACTGCCACCATAAACTCCTTCACTTCATCCACCCCAAGAAGTTTTAGCCAACCTCCTCTGTGGGCACGCTCCTATGTCCCTTTCTCACGGGAAGGCCGTCTTGGGTTCTAAAGTAGTCTTCAAATGAACTTTGCAACGACACAACAATTGCATGTACCATGATGGAACCGTCGCCCTTGGTGAAAATCGATCTCTGCCCCCCTCTACCTCTATGATCCTACTCCGACACCTTCCCCACTCTACGCCTACAAGGATCTATCCAGTCTCAACACAAGAAGATGCAACTCCTTAGATGGGGTTGTTGACTTGAGAGTTATACATTGCCCATATTTTGATAATGACTTAACCATTCCATTCCTATGAATCTAATATGTTTGTTCAAGATTGATTTCAAGATTTAGGTACATGAAATGGATCAAATTATATAAGCCCTAGCTTGTTCTAGTTCAAGTCAAAAGTAATACAAGTGTGCATTTTGGAAAATCACTTCAAATGATCTTAGATGATTTTTATAATCACTTGTATTGATGATATGACTTGTAACTAAGATGGGAAAAAAATCAGGGACACTTAATTGCAAGGTTTAATCACTCAAATGTCAATTTAGAAAATTTGTCACAAGATGTTTATCGATCGAGTTGTAAACTTGACCGATCCGGTGATGGATTTTCTAAAGATGACCCATCAATCAAGTTGTACACTTACAGAACTCGACAGACTGACTCACTGAGAAAAGCTAATTTTAGCTCATCGGTCGAGTTTCTCAGAACAAACCTGACCGATAGTATGAAAATTGGTATTGTCATTTAGTGTGGATCGGTCGAGTTACCTTTATTGAAACTCGACTGAATGTACTATACAAAAAACATAGGAAAAGTGATTATAACTTTTGGTGAGTTATTTTGAGGGAGATTAGATCTATTGCAACTTGAAAAATGGCTATATTTTTCCCTCAAGTGATCTCACACTCAAGGTAACACCCCTAGCTATAAATAGGACCAGAGTTCATTCCAAGTTTTCTCATTCATACTATTCTAAGTCTTCACTATAGTTGAGTGTGTTGGAACTCCTTGAGCCCCTTTCTCTCTCTAGTTTACACTTCATTTCGTTATTATGAGTGAGATATACCAGTTGTAAGAGAACTACTTCATTGTGCTAGTAAAGCTCTCATTCCATTCCATCTTCCCTACCCCTTTCCTCAATGAATCAAAGGTGAATCAAGCCACTCTGAGTAAAGGTGGAGTTTTTGTTGTTCTTCTTCAAGGTTGAAGAAAAGTTGAAGATCTTCTCCAGGTGAAGGAGATGGGAAAAGGCTGAAGATCCAAGTAGAGTGGGTAATCCCTTGAAGGATGAAGACTTGTGCAAGAGTAGGTAAGTCCTTGACTAATAACAATGTTAGGTTTTCCATCATAAAATTGTTGTTTCTCTCATTCCAAATAAACCAAAAAATGGTACAAGCCAAAATATAAGTAAGCTCCATGTGATGTTAAAATCACATAAGATTTTGTTTGTAGGTCAAAGTTGTGTTCATTTACACCATGAACAATGTGGAAGAAGTGTTATCATAACGAAATGGTGAAGGAGTAAAGAAACAAATAATCATTGACCGTCTTCACCTTGTTGTCCACATACTAGCAAATATTAGTTCCAGAAAACCTCTAGAGCACCTATTATAAGCAATGTGAAGGTTATCAAAACTAATCAACCAAACAAGTATAAGCATCTTGTAAGAACATCTGACTCATTTGAATTTTATCCAAGAGTAGGAACCACATGATGGTTGGTGAAGACTTTGAGGTGTGGCAAACCTTTACTCAATCACCTAGGTGCATTTGATAGCATGTGTTGTTGATGGTTGAATGAGAGATATCCTGATAGTTGAAATATCAATTTGTGAAAAGTTTTTAGCAATGGCACAACATTTGAGTGTGTTATTTCGAGTTGAATTAGCTAGATCCCAAGAGGTAGTAATGTGTAAGAGAGAGTGTGGTATCAGGGTAGATAGTGTGGGTTTAAAAATGATATTGTTATTATATCAAAATTCAATCCAATAATGTTAAATTGGGAATGGCCATGACTGAATCATTATGATATTTTCGATGGAATAGATATTATGATTTATAAAGTGCCACAGAAGATATCTTTTTTGTTTTTCTAGTTGGTGCAATTATATTGGCGGTAATGTTATTACGATAGACAATGGGTATGCTAGAGCTGAATGTAATAGTAATCTTATGAATGAAGCAGTGTGAGTGTATTTTTATGTTGATGATACCCTAATTACCTTGAGTTTTCAATTTGTGAAAATGTTCCCAATTGAGACCATGCATTTTGTATTTTGAATTCAAATCTCCCTAGTAAATCCATGCCTGATTATTCAATTTGTAGCACGCATGTTGGGAGAGGGATGTGGTTGAGGAACTATATGATGAAAGGCATGAGAGAGGAATTTAAAATGTCAATTATCAACCAAAATAGAGAACTTTTGATTTCCATACTAAAAGATTGTTTGAAAATTCTAGATAATCAATTGACAAACTATGTTGTAGAGAGATGTGGGAACAAGAGGTAGGCAAAGATATTTTATTGGAAACTTTACTCCTTGTTGTGCAACCTGGTTATGAATCTCGTTAAATCAATTGAATTGATGTGTATGTTGTAGATTGCATATTTTTTGAAATTTATTTTGAGCCATTAGATGTTTGTGAAGAGGCCATGTATGTGAATGACATTGATAATGTTTTTCATCACTTAGATTTATAAAAATTATAGAGTCATCTGCATATTGGATACTATGTTCTAAACAATCAATAATTTTCTCAAGTCATCTTCACTCACTAAACTAATATGTTTGATAGAATGGAGATGATAACAATGAAGAGATATGGGAAAACAAGGTCATCTTCTCTTATTCCATTTGTGATGGATATGTACTCAAACATAGATCATTATTCAAACTAGAAAAATAGGCAAAGTTGATGCGAATATGTATCATTTTATAACAATAATATGTTGTTATACAAGTGTTACAAATCCCTTACAAATTGATATTGTCAAAATGTTTTGGCAAATAATTTAAGAACAAGAAGAAGGACATGTTTGGTATTATGTGAATGTAGGTTCTCCGTAACAATGATGTATGCATCCTTGTTACAACAAGCTTTGTTGAAATATGTTTGTGGAAGCCTGCTGAAATCTTTTAGAGTTGTTTTGATATGAGATATGGGAACTTTGGAAACAATCTTGTATGGTTTGTTAATAAGACTAATAGGGCCTAAAGTGATAGAAAACAAAGGGATAATCTTTTTTATATTAAGGATATCTGCATTTGATTTTAGATAGGTAATTAAGAGTGATACTTGCATGATTATGGATGTAGTCCCATATTTTCAAACGATTATCTAATGAAGTTTAGTTGATTGTGATAGAAATAACGACTAAATCCATCAGGGCCTGGAGACTTTTTGGCCATATGGAATTTAACCTCACTTGTGATCTCATCCAAATAGAGGGGTGCAACAAGGTGTTCATGTTTTGTTATCTTCTTTAACTCTTAAGTATCTCGGTTGATGTGAAAATAAGATGGATGTGTTCTTGCATGACCAAGAAAACTATTGAAGAAGTCAGTTAGGTGTTGATGATAATGTGGAGATTGGTATTCTAATGTCAAACTGTGGGTACATGAATGACTCTTTTGAGAGTTGCACAATTTGTGCTTGAATTTTGTATTTTTTCACCTTCTTTGACCTAAGAATTTTTTTTGTTGTTGTTTCCAAAGGATCTCCTATTTGTTGGTTAATGTAAGTATATAAGAGTGGAGATCTAGAATGTGTGTAGGGTAATTCTGAAGACATCATTTGGAATTAAAACGATCATTTACACGTGAACAAAACTTATTACAAATAAAACAAAAAGAGTCTTTGTTACATGGAATAATTTTGGTTTTATGATGCTTAAGATTTTGATGGATAGTAGTCACACTAGGTTCAAAAGTCAAAGCTTTTAATGAGACAAATTGATTTTGTATTATTAAGGAATGTAAGATCGCTGATCTAAAATTGTTCAAAGTGGAAGATTTTATGTGTGTGTGGCTCAAATATGGTGTTGATAATAATAAGGACATGATAAAAAACAGTCATGCAAGATGACTTGGTACAACTACATGGATATATGGTATCCCATTATTGAGAGAAAATAAGTAAGTCAAGCCAGACCATTGGGACACATCATTTCTAGGAGTAAATTATATTTGATGCCAAGAGATCAACAAGTTGGTTTTATGTGATTAATTACTAAACCAATTATTGAATCTGGTGTGATTATATTAGGAGTTTGTTGTAGCAATCCATTCCAAGGAGGATCGTGTGAGGTTGATATGACCTCCTAAAACCTAAAGTGAATTTTGTAAAGAAGATACAAGGTCATCAGGTTCATTGAAGAACAAATTTTCATTATATCCAAATTCTCCATAATCATATTTCCACAAATGTTAATGGAATATGTTTGGAAATAGGTATCTCCATGGTGAAAAATGTTAGGGTTCCATCATAGAAGGAGATAAATCTTTAAGCCCCCTAGAAGGGATTTGCAAACTGGATGTGATATATTTACCACCTATTTTTTCTAAGTTGGAAGTCAATATGTGTATGTTTGGTATCTTGTATAAAGTAAGGTTAATTTTGTGTGACCATATAAAATGCCAATTTTATTGTCTATGGTGGGCTATGGCAGTGCCATAAACATTCTAGATTGCAATGATGATGTAGAATTGTAGGTAAACAAGAAAGATAGTGGAGAGAATCATGATATAGAAAGATGAGATAGTTGATCAATAAAAAAGACAGTGTCCCCTTGTTATGCCAGCAAAGATTTGTGTCTAATTTTTTATGAGCCATATTACCATGCTAATAGTTTTCATATTGTTAACCCAAATGTTTGAGAATTCAATAAAATCATTAATATCGCCCATAATGCTAATGATGTAATAGGATCAAAACCATAATTAATAGAAGGAAATCATAATTAATAGAAGGATTGATGAATGCTAAGGGAGAGATGTAAATGTAACATCATTGTCAAAAAAATGTTTGTTCTTTTCTGTAGCGAGTGACGTTGTCTTCACTAGAAGCATTGTCGACCTCATGGTTAGTAGATAGTTGGAAATTGTTTGTATTTTATATCACCCCATTTTAATTTATATTCTTCATGTAAGCAAGGATCTTAGCTTTGATTTGTGAAATGTTCTTTTTGTCTATGTCTAGACTGAGGAAGGTTGAATGATATGTCTTTGTTATGATATGCAATGAGAATGTTGGAGTTTGATGGAATATAATTTGGATTGTCTAGATTATGTTGAGACATTGGGTGTTGTGGTGGAGGAGGTGGCTTATATAATTTCCTTTTTCTTGTTAGCAAGAAATTGTATTTGATGTTACATGTGTTGTATGTCGGGTGTAGATGCCAATGTGGATTTTTGGTATTGTTTTTTAGGGGTTGATGCCTACAAACAAGGCTTGAGGAGAGTAGTTATAGTATATCAAGAATAGTAGATTTTTTGTTTGCCAAGGGAATAAACCAAGAGGTTGGATAATAATCATGTCTAGTGAAAATGGACGTCAGATGATGGGGTTCCTCACCTTTCAATTTGATTTCACAAAACTTTTCCCTAATCTAAAGTTTTAATTGGCTTGGCTGATGGTTTTTTTTATAATAGCAGAAACAAGAAAGATTTATTGAAGTTGTTGGGAATGAAAGTATTAGAATTTTGAAATAGTAAAGAGGCTCCCACAACAAAGGCAACTTTTTTGAAAATTCCCACATCCCACAAGTGCATAGGAAGGCCTATGATGGATATCCACGTGACATTACCTTTGTTAGTAGGTTCAAAACCATCTAAAATGGACCATCTGATTTTCATGTCTTAGAAATATTTAGAATCACAACAAATGTTAATCATGAAACTTGCCAAGGATCATTTGTTGTTCCTTGAAGGAGAGTGTAAAGTGTTCACTATTTAGATATGTCACAGATAATGCAAATATTTTATGTTTGTGTTTCTAATGTGAGATTAAGTGTTCAGGTGATCAAAGAAGTTAAACAAGAACTAATATCAAAGAATCTGCCAAAGTTTTTTCCCAAACCCCCCCTTTCTATTGTCAAAATTCAAATATACCCCCTCACTTCTAAATAATTCTAGCTAGCCCCCGCCACTGTAACAACATGGCCAATCTAACATTTTCTATTGCTTCGATTTTTTCTCCACCTCGGTTAGTTGTCTAATTTGTCAATGTTTTCATGGTTTTCTTTCTTCTCTTCCACAATGGTGCTTGTAGAATTATTGAATTGAAGGTATCAATGAAGCTCACCATGTATGATTTTCAACAAATATATTATGATGTGAGCTGATTTGGGTTAGAAAACTATTACCAAGATAATGATAGCTTGTTTTAATTTGTGAAAACCATACTCTCATAAACCACATTTATGTATCTACTCGGTCAGACTCAAAAAGTTTGATTTTTCACGTTGATTTTTTTCCTATACTTTTAAGACAAGCATCTAATGGAGGCAGTCTCAATGGGTCTATGTCTTGACTTGTATAATCAGACCGAGACAAAGTCCATATAATTTAAATCGGCTGACATGACCAACAATATAAACTTAAGATTTTTAGACGAGACAAGTGCTTGGATAGAGGTAGACGCAGACCTTAAAACTCCTTCTTGGGTTTATTGGACGCGTTTATTTGGATTTTGAATTCAGGTTCATATTGGCTCAGATTTAGTTCGAGTCGGGCCAGTCTTACTTCGTGTCAAATTGGGCTGACCGAAACTAAATTTGATACATCCTAAGCTCAACCCAACCCCACACGAGATTGCATGATTAATTAATGTAGTTAGATTTAAGACACGTCTATTTGTGTTTTGGTTCACGTCAAATCAGATTTAGTTTGGATATTGTCAACATTACTTTCCAATCAGGTTGGGCCGACCCATACAGAATTGACTCTGACCTAGTCTCAACTTATCACCACTAAAAATGGTATGATCAATTTCTTTATTTATTTTATTAGAAAGCAATTACTGTAAACGTAGATATATCAAAACAATGATTTTTTTATATTATTAGGGTATGTTTACCGCGTTCAAGAGGCATCTCGCCTAAAATTCTGACTTAAATTTTTTGGTCCAATCAGTCCATGTTGGTACGGATCATGTTAGGATACAGTTATGCGAGTTGGACATACACTAAAGTTGGCCCAATTCGATGCAAATCTACAAAATAGACAAGATTCAAACTTTCCAAATCGATTAGAGACAAAGGTATGATCTAGGGAAATCTGCCTTTTTAGACTATAATTAACTTGCTTTTTATCCTATTAGTAATTTTATAACCCGAATCAGTTCACGCCACAAAACCTAGACGGCAACGAAACATTTTAAGAAAATCATAAATTGATATCTCTAATTCATTTTTATTGTCGGTACCTTTGCAGACGAGAAAACAAAAGAGACAGAAAGCATTGATGAACATATGCAGCTGGGCGAGGTGGAGGAAAACAAAAATAAAAATGAAACGGGAGACGTTAGTCTAGCCACGCTGTTAACTGCAAAGGGGGCTGGCTGGAAGTGAGGGGATATTCTAGAATTTCAGCAAAACACATGACGTAAAGGGGGAGAAACTTAATGTGCAATCATATGTGTGTTTAGATGTTTGGACATCGATTTGTATCTAGATGATACTTTGTATAGATGCAAATTGTAAAACTTGATAAGAATGATAGAAAAATAAGTGATGAATGGCTCAAAACCCTCTGGAAATAAGTTTTATACTTATATACACCTATTAGGACAGGTAGATGATTTTTCCATATTCATTTGAGCGATTTTCTAAAATGTAAGACCTAACGGAATATAGTGTTTGTTACCGAACATTGATTCAGCCAAAATGCGTTCCGGCCAAATTTTAGATCGACATGAACATTACTATTAAATAAAAGGTGGTCTTGATAGTGATTTTGGTGGAACTTGTATTCGAATAAGATACAATTTCGTCAAACTTTAATTTGACTTAGGACAGTTTTGTAAACATTTCCAGTTAGTGTCTAGTTAGTCATTTTAATCCCACTAGCTATCCTATAAATATTGAGTTTTCCACTAAAATATTCTTAAACACTCCCAACAACTCAGTTAGCCATTCCTAAGTGTCCTTCATTTAGGAGTGATATATAGACATAAAAAGTACATCTGGGCATGATTTGTACATGTTATTCCGCTCAAGCTTAGAATTTTAGTTTTCTATATACGGCTTCGCTCAACCACATCTATGCACAATCTAACTCTAGTATCCTACTCTAGAAAATATAGTTGTTGCCTAAACCCATGTGGAGTTGATCATCATTTGTTCTTAGTGTTTCAATTATATATCATGTGAGATTGAGTTGTAATTTACTTCTTCCTTTATGATCCCTATTTTGGTCTATTGATTTGTTTACTTCTTGTAAGAAAATTGTGGAAACATTTTTTCCTATTGACCTAACAATTATACATTATACATATTTTTATGATAAATTAACAATTCCATCCATATGTATCTAATGTGTTTGTTTGAGATTAACTTTAGGTATTAGGTATATGAAAATAATCAATTCAATCAAGCCCTAGCTTGATCAAATACAACCAAAAGTCAATGCAGATGCACTTTTTTTTTAGAAAACACATTATACAACTTTGGATAATTTTTTTAATCAGTTTTATTGATGCAATGACTTGTAAGATGAGAAAAAATTAGGAGCACTTAAACGATACTTTAAGCAGTCAAATGACATTTTTTTAAATACATCATAGGAAATCTTATCTATCAAGTTTCCCTTTTAGAAACTCGACTGATGCCTGAGATGGGTCTTGGAAACTGCCAAGTTTGGCCAAGTTTGGCCAAGTGACAACTCAACCGACACCTTGCATAAACAAAGTTATTTTGAACCATCGACACCTTTCCCAATCCCTCTTTCAAGAGAAAAGTTGGTGAAAGCTTCTCTAAGGTGAAGGAGAAGGTGAAGGTTGAAGATCCTTGAGAAGAGTGGGTAATTCCTTCAAGGTGGAAGACTTGTTGCAAGAGAGGAGCTCCTTGGTGAAGTTGTCCAATGCATTGCAAAAGTGGGTAAGCCCTTGTAGAGGCTGCAGACTCTTGTAAGGTTTATTGACTCCTTTTAATCCTTAAAAAGGAAGGCTAGGTATCCTTGACCTATAAAAGAAAGGTCTTATTGTATGTCTAATAATGGAATATAAGTGTGCCATGGTAGAAAAATCCTAGAGGGTGGCCTCTATAGGTAGTGGATGTACACTCTCCTAGTTTGAGTTTAGAACCACTATACATAACTTATTCTCAATCTCATTCAATCTCTCTCATCCTTGCTATGTACGTTTAGTTGCATACAAATTCTATATTTGTAATCCTATATTTTGAAGTAAATTGAAGGTCAAATGAATTGGTGTATAGTGCTTTAAGCTCTATTCACCCCTTCTCTAGAGTCCTTTGATCCAACAAGTGGTATTAGAGCTACGATCTTCTCCTACAACCTCTCTCAAGGGACAAGAAGATGGGCGACAACCTTCTCAGGTCTCTCAACTTGGAGGTTGGATTCTCCATGAGACCTCCAATCTTTGATTGCATAAACTTTCTCTATTGGAAGCGAAGGATGCAGATCTACTTGCAAGGGATGAGATGCAACATGTGAAAAGTGGTCATCTTCCCTACAAAGAGTTGCTTGGAGATGTGGATACATGGGATGAAGCTACATTGAAGAAAGCCCAGCCGAATGCAAAGTCTACAAATATCATCTCTGCATCCCTCACTCCTTTCAAATTCAATCAAATCTCTTCTTGGGACACCGCCTATGAGATATGGAATAAATTATGAATCACCTATGAAGGGACCAATCTAGTCAAGGAGTCTAAGGTCTACATGCTCAAAGGTCTCCTTAAGAACTTAAAGATGGTTAAGAAAGACATACTGGTTGGAATATACTCAAGGCTCAACACATTCATCAATGGACTTGCTTCTTTAGGCCAACCCATGGATCAAGGAACCATAAACTCCAAGATCCTTAGGTCTCTTCCTAAGAGGTGCCAATCAAAGGTGACTTCCATAGAAAAAAGAAGAAGCCTTAATGAGATTTCTACCAAAGATCTCATTAGGAATCTTCAATCCTATAAGCCAAGATTTGACAAGTAAGAAGAAGAAAAGCTTGAAGACAAGGAGTCAAAGAAGATGAAAGGAAATGCCTTAAAAGCTCAAGTGGAGGCCATTGTTCTTGAATATCAACTTTCTTGCAGGTATAATCCCTCCCTAAGTGAAGATGAAGCTCCTAGTGATCATGATGCTAACTACTCCAAGTGGAAGCACTTCAAAGGAAAGCTCTCCTCCTCTTCTACTCCTAGGGGCTATGAGTGTGGCCAAAAGGGACACTACAAGAATGATTACCCCAAGGCAAAGATGTCCTACAACAAGAGAAGCTGCAAGAAGGAGGATTATAAGAAATAAAGCAAGTTCAATAGGAAGGACAAGAAGGAAAGAAGCAAAGATGCAGTCCATGTCGCATGGGAGGAGTCTTCTTCTAGTGATTCTAGCTCCAACAAGGGAGAATGCCACATTTCTCTCATGGACTCAACTAGTGAAGACGTGTGATGTAACTGAGGTAAGTTTGAATGATTTATCTAAAGAAGCCCTGATTGAAATGCTTAACATTTCATGTTCTTCTTATTCCAAATGCAAATCTAAGATGAAAAGGTTAAGGAAAATTTTGATGACTTGTATTCTAAAATTGATTTCTGTGAGAAAAATGAGGAAGTCCATCATGATTCTTTGCAAGGTCAATTTCTTGAACAAGAGTTGCAATACAATGGAGTTGAGGTAGAGAATGGTATTTATCTTAAGAAAACAAATGCTCTTAAACATGAAAACCAAACTCGCCTTAATGAGCTTGTTTTGATTAGAACTAAAAATGATAAGCTTGTTGCCAAGTTCAATGATCTTAGACATGCCTGTGATGATATTTAAGATGAAAATAGAATCTATCTTGATGAGCTTACTTTGCTTAGATCTAAAAATCTAGATTGCTTGTGAAAATCAATGATCTTTCTTCCAAACCTCTATTGACTAATAATGAAGCAGCTAGTATAACTCTTGAGAGAGATCTTACTTGGCTAATTCCCTCTATATAGAGGCCAACTTGATTCATGATTAAGATGATTTAGCTATCTTTTCATCTACCGTTATTACTCTTAGTTATGATAACCACAAGATTAGATCCTCCTCGCAAAAGTTCCTCAAAGGAAAAAAGTCCCTCAATGAAGTTTTAGATCAATCTACCAAACAAAATGGTAAAAGTGGTTTGGGATATGAGGGAGCTAGTAAAAGAAAGAGCAAGGGTAAGAAAAAGAGCAAGGAACCTCCTATTTTCCTGGAGAGTCATCTAGCTCTAAGAACCCTATGGTTTATGCACATTTCAAGAGTGATGATCATTATTCTACTTATTGTCCATACAAAAAGAAGGGACCAACCCAAAGATGAAATGGGTCCAAAAGCTAAATCTTGATCCCAATGTTTAAATTAGGCACCAACATCTTCCTTTCTTATAGGTAAAAGGAAAATGGATTGTTGATAGTGGTTGATAAAAGCATGTGATAGGTGAGATAAGCCACTTCAACAACCAAAAAGAAGAAAGGAGGATTAGTGACATTTGGTGCTATCAATAAAGGTAAAGTACTAGGTGAGGATAATGTGGGTGATTTACTATGCATCAAGAATGTTATTTCTTGTGGATGACCTACATCACAATCTTATTAGTGTTAGTCAATTATTATTTGTCAATGTATATCTTGTGTTACTTACTTCTCTTGAATGCTTGCTTCTAGATTCCCTCTCCTACAATGTCATATATATGGGAACTGGAAATGGAAATTTTTATGTTTTTGTTATTGGTTCTCTAAAGCCTATTCTTGGTAAATGTGTTGTTGTTGATAAAAGTGATATATATTTGTGGAACCATAGGCTTAGTCATGTAAATATGCATCAATTAAAGAAGTTGAGGAGAAAGAAATTGGTCAAATGATGAATGCTTACTCATCTTAGTTTTAGCTGCCATTTTTGACCCAGTTTTGCACTTAAAATCTCTCATATACCCCAGAATCTGCTCATATATAATTTTCCTTAGTTTCAAATGATTATTTAGAGTTTTAATCAAATCCATTAGTCTCTATTGTATGATTAAGCATTGCACTATGTGCCCAACAAACTTTATATAATTTGGAACCTATTTTCGATGGCTAGTTCCTTCATCAGAAAGAATCCTCATCAGTCAGATTATTCATTGACGCAGACCCATCGACCCATAGCAATAGCCGCCTCCCCCCACCCCATGGGGTGGATTTATTCCAAAAGGGCCACGATCGCGATAGAAGGATGGCCACAACTGTAATGAAAAATGGCGTCGAGACCGCTACAAACGCCTCGAACAACACTGGGCACGGTCACGTTGAGGCAAAGGTAGCTCGACCGTGGCACCCCACTGCGACCGCGACCAAGAAGACAATGTCGCGACTACGGTACAACCATCTCAACTGCGGTAGGCGCCTCGACCGCTACAATCATCTTGATCGTGAAAAATACCTTGACTGTGGCACACCACCATGACCGCGACATCTTAGCACGGTCAGGCGCACACCTGGCACAGTCATGCTGAGGAGTACCGTGACCAATACTGAAGGCCACGACTGCGACTGCTAAGTCAGTGCTTTCTGGATCTGCACCTATAAATAGACAACCCCCTCCTACATTTGAGGCATCTCTTCCACTCCATGACGCAGAGAGGCTAACTCTCTATGCCTAGCAGAGGAAGACGATGAACCCCCGCCAAAGACTACCTCTGTGGTGTACTTGCTACTCCGCCTCTCCACTTCATCAAGATCAATCTCCTAGCCTTGAAAGTGGTGGGATTTCAGATCTGTAGCACCTTCATCCATCTTCCATCTACCGCACCATATCTTATGAGCAAGAGCACGAGAAGAGAATAAAGGAGATAGAATATCATCCTTGTCCGTCTTGGTGTTCTTCCCCACCTCATCTAGATCTGCCCCGCCATTGTGTAGAAGACTGTTTCTCCACCAAGCTGCGTTCATCTTCTTCACCATGACCATGGTGGAATCATCCATCTCTCTTATTCTTTTTATTTCTTTCATGAGATGTGAGTAGTCCAATTCGCTGAGGTGTATAGACTAGTCCCTCTGTCGGTGCTTACATGTTCATCTTATAACATTCCATGGCTTGTATGTAACTTTTCATTTCATTATTAATCATTTAGTACATGCTTTGCAAATTGATCACCTACCTTACATGATCTATTATAATCCTTTGTTGTGAGAATTTTAATACCTAGGATTTGTATATTGATTAACATGGTTGATGCCCAATTGAGAAATTCTGAAGGGATATCTCTAGAGTAGTAAGTGTGTGACCCATGGGTAACGAGACATCGATCCCATGGAGATGCTTACACAAACTCTATTTCCTAATGGATGGTTTTCTTAATTCAATTGGATAGTTGTATCTTGCCTAGATGTGTTTTGGATGTGTTTGAATGTGTAGTGGCGGTGAAATTCAATTCCACCCTAGTGATTCCCATCATCAATCTAAACTCAATTTTAATCCCGCTCTTTTATTTTCCTTACAATTAGTTTAACTAGACCTAAATCAACTCTTGTTCTAAATATTAGTCTTAGTTGATCCTGATTGACTAGCAAGATTCTGAAAAACATTGTCCCTTGGGATTCGATCCTTAATACTATGATAAGACCCGTCCTCTTGCGGGTGGTACTATTGCACAAGGTTTTGCTAAAAACTTAGGGATTTCAGCCCTAGGTAGATTTGTTAGTGTAGTAAAAGCCACGCCATCAAATGACTTCCCAAATCAGACATTGAGAAGGATGAGGATTGCCAACCTTGTACACATGGAAAGCAAAACAAATCCTCCTTCAAATCCAAAGGAGTCTTTAGTATCAAAATACCTCTTGAACTTCTTCACATTGATCTGTTTAGACCAATGAGAACTCAAATTCTTCATGGTAGTAAGAATTGCCACGTGATTGTTAATGACTTCTCTCGCTTTACTTGAACATTCTTCTTATTTTGAAAAAATGATACTCTTGATGTTTTCTAAACTTTTTGCAAACAGGTTGAAAATGAAGCTTCTTGCTGTATTGTCTCAATCGATAGTGACCATGGGAGAGAATTTGAAAATGATATGTTTAAAAGGATTTTTGAGGAATCAGGCTATGCACACACATTTTCTTCCTCTAATACACCTCAACAAAATAGGGTTGTACCGAAAAAGAATATGTCTTTACATGAATCGGCTACGACCATGCATTTAGAGAATGATTCTCCAAAGAACTATTGGGTCAAAGTCGTTAGTACCTCATTTTTTTTTGCAAAATTGGGTTTTCACTCACCCTTTCATAAAGAAAATCACCTATGAGTTATAGTGTGGTAGAAATCCTTCTATCAATTTCTTTTATGCTTTCAGTTGTCCTTGTTATGTTTTCAACACCAAGGATTCTCTCGGCAAGTTTGATGTGAAATCTTACAAGACATTCTTTCTTGGTTATAGAAATACTAGTACAACATTTAGAGTATTTAACAGTGAATTGTCTAAAGTAGAAGAATCTATAAAACTAAAATGTTTTAAAATTAACCCCTCTATTTACAATAATATTGTAAATGTTGATGATGTAGATGAGGTGATTCCTTGAATGAAAGAGATCAACATCAACACCAATGGAAAATAGGTGGTAGTAGATGAAGAAGAAAAAGAAGAAGAAAAGAAGGACCAACTCCCCAGTTTGGTAGAGATCATCCTAAAGAGATCATCATCAACAATACTTTTGAAAGGTTGATGACATGGACTGACTTCAATAAAGAACAAGCCGAAACTGCCTTCATCTCACACATTGATCCCATGAATGTGAAAGAAGCTATTAAAAAATGATGAATGGATGCTATATATGCAAGAGGAGCTAGAGTAGTTTGAAAAGTGCAAAATGTGGACCTTAGTGCCAAGACCAAATCATAGGAAGATTATTGGCACCAGGTGGTTCTACTGAGAAAAGATAAATGAAAGAGGAAAAGTGGTAAGGAACAAAGCAAGGTTAATTCCTCAATTTTACAATCAATAAGAAGGTATTGATTTTTTTGTTACTTATGCTCTTATTTCTAGACTTGAATCTATTAGAATGTTACTTGCATTTTATAGTTATAAAAATTTCTTGTTATACCAAAAGGATGTTAAAAGTGTGTTTCTAAATGGTAGATTAGAGGAGGAAGTCTATGTGGCTCAACCTCCCAACATTGAACATGAAAGCTTCCCAAACATGTTTATTTTTTACAAAAATCTTTGAATGGACTTAAACAAGCCCCTAGAGCTTGTTATGATAAATTAAAGAACTTTTTTCTAGAAAATAGATATGTCATGGGCAAAGTTGATTCTACCTTCTTTCTTAAGCACAACTCTAGAAACTTTTTGTTCATTCAGATATATGTTGATGATATCATATTTGGCGGAACTGATCTTGATCTTTGTAATGAGTTTAGTTCTCATATGCAGAGTGAATTTGAGATGAGCATGATGAGAGAGCTTACTTTATTCCTAGGATTCCAAATAAAACAAACAAATGAAGGAACTTAATCATCCAAGGAAAGTATACAAGTGAACTCTTAAAGCATTTTGGGGTGGAGAACACCAAACTGATGGGTACTCTGATGTCAAACACTGCCAAACTTGATAGATATGAGGAATGTGATAAGGTAGATGAGAAGCTCTATACTAGTTTGATTGGTAGCTTGTTATATTTAACTACCTCTAGAGATGATATTATGCTTAGTGTTTGCTTGTGTGTTAGATTTCAATCAAGGCCTGGAAAATCCCATCTTATATAACTTAAGAGGATGTTAAGGTACCTAGACATAACACAAAATTTTAGACTATGTTATCCCAAGTTAAGGTACTTTACTCTTACAACTTATAGTGATTCATATTATGTAGGGTGCTTAATTGATAGACACTACACAATGGCTCTTTCAAATAATGAGGCTGAGTACATTGTAGTTGGGAGTTATTGTGTCCAAGTCATATGGATAAAGAAAATGCTCAAAGATTTTAATTTTCATTATGATTCTTATCCTATGTTCTAGTGCAATTTATCTTTCTTACAATCCTATATTGCATCATAGAGATAAACATATCGAGATCCTCCATCACTTCCACCCACATTGCCAAGAAGATATCTATATCACTCATGTAAACATTGAAACTCAACTTGCGAATATTTTCACTAAACCTCTAGATGGGGAGAAATTTACGTTCATTAGATAAAAATTTCTTATAACTTCTCTTGATGATAATAGTTTAACTTCTATCTAGAT
This sequence comes from Alisma plantago-aquatica, assembly GCA_963693085.1. Classification (NCBI taxonomy): domain Eukaryota; kingdom Viridiplantae; phylum Streptophyta; class Magnoliopsida; order Alismatales; family Alismataceae; genus Alisma; species Alisma plantago-aquatica. The sequence continues at coordinate 1,083,380,436 of OY856410.1, read as the reverse complement.
GTTATCTTACCTAATGTTCTTGCTCATATTTTGCTCACATCATGCTTTTTCATTCTATGCATGCCTAGTTTTTATGCCATGTTTTACTTATTTTTGGCTATTTTCACAAACAATTGTCTTACCAAAAAATAGTAGACAAAGAAGAGTCAAATGTTCCTTGATATATTTAGAATGCATGATAGGATATTAAAACGCAATTATGTATCACTCTAGTGGCCTAGAATTACATTTATTATCTTTTGGATAGTCTGACCTGTTGGCCAAGTTTTCTCTGGGAAAACTCGACTGAAAACAAACCCAATGATTGAACACACAACAACGTTGGATGAGTTTCCCAAACCTCAAACTCGACTGTCAAGGATGTTGAGTATCAAAATATATATACTGTAACTGAATTTCTCCCTCTTAACTAGAGAAAAGTTGACTGATAGCCATCCTTTCTCATTCATCCTTGAACCCTAGGGATACCCAAACCCTTCTTTTTCCCTCATCACCCCTGGATCTCCTACCATAACCTTCCCTAACTTGACCTAGGAGCTTGGACGGCTTGCAGCTCCTATCCATTTTCCTTGTCTTGGCACTAATCCCTCTCATTTCATCACCATGACTTCCAAATGACTAAAAATAACTAACCCATCTAGAGTTCACTTATCCTCTACTACTTCTAGGTTCATTCCCCTCAATAGAACCTCTTTCATCTCCTCTCAAGTTGTAAATAGGTATAAGGAGCTCCTTCCTTGAAATCCTTTTCTTTTTCGTGTTTTGCTTGAATCTTAAAAAGAGTGGACGAGTGAGATTCTTGTGGTGTCCAATGAGAAACACCTTGACACACTAAGTGTAGAGAGATTGTACTACTCTAACTCCCTTTCTAGAACAAAAGTTGTCCACAAATTCGATGCAAATCTTACATGGAAGTACAGTTGTCTTGTGACACACCCTAACACTCAAGTGATCCTTACATCTATGGTTGTGAGTACTAGGTTTACCATCTCTGAAGATTCCTTGAACACTTACTTCAATGGTTCATCTACTTCATATAGATGGATGACTATCTAACACCAATACCCAAAAAATTTGTACCAAAGTTTTTAGACGGATCTCACCCTTCAACATCCATAAGTCCCTAAAGAAACTTGAGGTTCTTCATATAAAGAAAGCAATTATTCTTTATTCCTCTCTTGGCACCAACACTCGCCTCATTGCACTTGTAGTCAGCTGTAATATCCACCCAAAGAAATATCAAATGGATATTGCAGAATAAAATGGTTGTGCTAATGTACTGTCTTCTTTGTGATGTCAAAGTCAAATGGGCCCTCTACATTCTTCATTACATGAATGTTTTGACTCTGGGAAGAATACCCCAACAACCCACCTGTTACGACCTCACCTTTCAGTAACCCCCAATTAAGGGAGACCAAGAGGTTGAAGCCGCACCCATTAATCTCGGATCAAAGGTTCGACATCTAACCATAAACAATTATTAAATTCTAACAGACTATACTGAAAATGGTGATAAAAATGTTTCTTTGCATACCTTTGAAGAGATTGGAACAAACTAAAATTCTAACCTCAGCTGAACTATTCTAACTAGTTCCTCCTTGTTCTTTAATTCTTGGATTCACAAGGTGTCATTTTACTGTTTGTTCTTTTCATTGTACCTAAAACACTGACAAACAAAACGTCGGTCAGCTGAAGCTGGTATGTGGAGGAAACAGATAATGTTCAACTATGTTAACAATATAATCATCCGATTAATCATTTAACAATCAAGATTACATTTTAAGCCATACAACTCAATCCATACATATTCTCGAACTCTAGGCTGTCCCTGCAGTGGACATAGATTTCACCTCTCTTTTAGGTAATAGAGTCGCATGGCACTACCCGAGGGTAGACCAATATCTAACTCAACATGACTTGATGGTCCTACCTACATGGTAGCCATGTACTAAGTCATCCATAGACCTGATGGACCTACCCAATAGGTAGCCATGTACTAGGTCATCCATAGACCTGATGGACCTACCCAATAGGTAGCCATGTACTAGGCCTTTCTCTAACCTGATGGTCCTGCCCATAGGCATCCATGTACTAGGTTAGCTATTATGCCACAGAGAGAACCAGGATCTGAGTTTGTAGGCATATACTCTTTGTGATAGTCGTAACCACATTATAGTTTGCATGAACTAAATAAACATCCAACAGTTTATTTAAAGCAATCGGTAAAACATTCAAAAATCACCGTGAAACTAGAACGGTTATTCATAAGTGTAACCACATACCTGTCCAGTAGATTTCTCAAGCTAATATCAATTCCAACTAAGAAAGCAATCCAAGGAAGTAATTCAACCACATATTCAAGAATCCTGAAAAACACATGTATTCCATTTACTACACACTTTATCAAGATTATTTCTATCCAACTTGAAATCGCTTCCTAAGGTTTCTGTATCCATTTTAGGGTTTCGTTTTGCATTTAGGGTTTTCCTTCATCCTTTACCATATTAAACCCTATATTTATGCCATTACTCACAAACCCTAATTATCACATCTATTCTTCAATATTAAGGTTATCTTAACCAAAATATAATCCTATTTTCATATTATAGGCACATTACTCATCAATTAATTTCATTAAACTTCTTTTACATTAAAGCTACTATTTTTATCCCTTTTCATTCATGACAAGATCATTATGTGCATCTATCATTAATTCAAAGCTCATTAGGGTTTAATTAACATATGAACTCATTTTGCCATCTTTTATTCATGAAAAGACCCTAATTACTACTTTTAGGGTATTAATCCAGAATTATAGACTTTCATACACCAAAACTTAGAACTATCATTTAACAACATATTTTCATGATATCTTCCCCTTTTACACTAAGTTAGGATTTCTAAATGCATTATCATGAAATCTTGGTTTAAATCCTTAAAACAGACAATTTCTCATCTAGATTAGATTCGAAACTAACATTATTATTCAACAGGTTATTATTATTCAAACTAACCCATTAGGCATCATAGATTCCATCATTAACCTCATTTAGGTTTGTTAACCTAACTTTAATACACTTTTCATTAACTTAAAGTACTTTTGCAATTAGTAACGGAATCAATATCTATCTATATTTTTAATGGATTCCTCTCATTCTCCTGATCAATTTTCATATATTATTTGCATTTATTCGAGCTACAGTTTACGAGATATGAATTTTGCAAATATCCACTTACTTGGCCAATGGCATTGCGCCACGTCATCCTTTCCATGCGATGTTGTAGACTTGGAAATATAACAGATTTACCATTATACCCTTACTTAAGTTAGTCGTTGCTTTGTACCCCGAAGGGAAAAACCGTCAAACATGCCCACTCCTTCTTCTTCCTCGCGACATCCAGTTTCTGTCACCCTAATAGAGAAAAACGCCGCTTCTCCTCCCTTCTCTACACCCCACCGACCTCTGGCGGTGCTCTCCCTAACTCCACTGAGCCCTGGCGCACTCAGGGGTGTCCTTCGATTACATCCAGGACGGTCGGCTCAGGCGCGGTGGTCTGCTACTCTGGGCCGGCGCTGTGGCTGTGCTGCAGCTATTGCGCACGGGCTGGAGCACGGGTAGATGGTCGCGGTCCTCCCTGACGACGTGAGACACCACTCCTCTATTGTGATGGCTCCAAAGATCCCTCGCTGTCCCAGAGCTAGTGCTAAAGCTTTCGGTTAGGGTTTATACGCAAGGAATCAAGAGGAAGTTGAGAGAGAGCAGAGGACGTGGGATCTCACTGGAACTCCGACTCTGGGCTCTACCCCTTTTATATGGGAGGGTTATCCACACCCCAGACTACTTGCCCACGAAGCAACCAAGTCCTTTCCCAACTTGGTTTCCTATTCTTTCAATGAGAAGAAACTTTCTCTCTCCTCTTTACCTCCTTGATATTCCTTATGCTTTGGTTATTAATAAATTCGAGAATTATCACTTTTAATGTCCTTTCCCTTGGATTTTAATCCATTGGCCTCGAATTTAAGTTTTCCTTAACAGAAAATACTTTCTTTTTCTTAATATCACAACAACCATTAATAATGTATCACATAATCCTTTTATTTTGCAAATTTGGTATTTTTCTCTTTCTTTCCTCTTTATTGGGACTCCTCGGATCCCAAGACATTCCATTATTTCGAAATTCCCTTTTCAAGGATAATTATTATCCTTTTAGATGCATCTATATGCATTATTTTGCATTATCATGTCTATTTCTGAATAAAATATTTCTTTCTGAGGATTTCTCTTTTTTCTCTTTTATTTCCCTCATTGGCATTCCTTTTATCATAAGAAATCCTTGGGATACGAAATTCCTCAAAGGATCTCCTAATTACACCTTTTCCCACTTATTTCTAACATTTTCACATTATTTCCAATTTCTTTCTCTAATAAAGAAATACATAATTAATCTTTTCTTTTCTTATTGCTTTTCTTTGCAACTTTAGACTCCTTGGAACCCAAGGAATCCAAGAGGCACGAAATCCTCTTTGTATTTGCCTTCTAGAGGTTTCCATTATTTCTTTTCTCAAATATTCAATTATCCATTTATTAATCGAATTTCCTTTGTTATTTTCCTTTTTATTGGGCCCAATAGCCAATAAAGCCCACAAATCAAATAACAAGGCAATTTTAAACGAAATCCAATTATTCTCAACCAAATATATGATTATTTGTTCAAACATCTTTAATATGAGAAATTACATTTCTCACCACTTGAACCCAAAATTTGGGGTTATAACATCCTTCCCCTCTTATAGGAATTTTGTCCTCAAAATTCAGGCAAGCAAACAAACAATTCAGGATAAGACTTTTCCATGTCCATCATTGGACCCTATGTGGCTTTGCCCTACCCATGGCACTTCCAAAGAACCTTTATCATCACTTATTCTTTTCTCTGAGTTCTTTCACTCTGGCGTCTATAAACTGCACAGGTGACTCAGGTCATTTCAGCCTCCCTTGGGGCTCACTAGGTTCATTGCCCAGCACATGGTCGGGTACCTCACATAGTGCTCTAAATTGGACACATGGAACTCATCTCACATTACTCTATCCAGAGGGGTAGGGTCAAACCTAACCTTCTCCACCCATCCATCTCTAATGGACCCATGTATCAGGGACTCAGCTCTCTTAGTCATAACTTAGAGGGGTCGGATTTTCATGTCACATTTTCTCCCACAGTAACTTGTATGTCAGTCTACTTTGCATCTACTCACGACTCTCATCGTCTCTAGGCTCCTTTCAGCCTTTTCACAATCAAAGTGACTTCATCTACACGCACTGGGGTCCCTTTTCTAACCATCACGTGGTCCTTTTCTAACCATCACGTGGCCCTTTTCACCAACATCACCTTACTGAAGTGGTGACCGACACAACCTCCCTTACAGAGCTTCATATAAAACCCGACACTGGTTATGGTGGTCATCGTCACATCTTTCATAGGACAAGAATTGTCTCTAGATATCACCCTGAATGAGCACACATGCCCTCATCAGACCCTTTAGTCTGGATCATACTAACCATAGTTAGGGGTGATACACTATACTAACATTGAGTTCTTCATATACCTACTTCCACTTTATGGAAGATAACCTTTAGGTCAAACTCAAGAACCTTTGAACTCGCTTCATGGTGTAATTGAACCATCTTTCTCATGGATACTTCAACTGGATCTATCCCTTAACCGAACTTCTTCCTTTCTCATATTATCTAGGTAAGGTGAGCTACCATAACCCATATTGTATCTCGACCTTCTTTGGCCCAGGGAAGACCTATCACAACGCCCATAGTGTTGAGCTCCCATTCACTCTCAGGGACTCTTTTGTCCTTCATATCGATACGCTGGGTTACTGGGGTTCGTCCTTTACCTCCTGGCTTGCATGGCCACACGCTATATGCAACTTTGTTTTAAGCATCCAGAATGCTACCATCACTTACTATCTTTGTAGTACCAAGGTATATCATGACCCCCTGTATTGTCATGATTCCTCAAGCTTGATACCTCGGAAACCTTAAACCACTCTCAAAAGGGTTTTATTACCTTCCTATCCAAAGAAGCGTATCTGAGGTTCTATCACCATCCTTTTACTACATCAAGGAATAAACTGGCTACCCCAACAACCATTAACTTGTTCAACACATCTTCTTTCCAAACACCTTTCCTTTTCAAACTTAGGGTTAGCCAAACAACCTCTTCTAGCTTCTAGTCAAACAAGTCAGATGTATCTCAACCAGAACATCCATTACCACTTCACATCCTTAGGTATTAGGTAACATTGAAGACATACACTTCCATGTATCTCACTTATCATCACACCTCAAACTCTATGTCTATCTTCATTCTAATTTCATCATCATGGTGATCAAACTCAACATGGTATAACTTATAAGTTCCACATATCTCACGATAAAAACATCCTCATAAGGTGACTACCTCATTCCTCTTAGTGTTTGCAAACCATGTATCATTCTCTTTACCAGAGTAGGTTATCTTCTCTATCCCCATTTCTCGTGGCAACGTTCCAACCTACCTCATCTCTTATCCTTGGTGTATGACATGCATAATGTCCAATCTCTCACCCCCATAACAAGAGGAAATAAGCATTTGGCTGTAGTCCAAATATAGAGTTCTTCCTGTTCCAAGAGTAGAGATGGTACATCCCACCTTGCCAGTACACATTTAAATCTAAGTTGCAACATGCCGCATATGTCTCTTCATCATAAACAACATGATATCAAACTAGTCTTGAACCTACTGAGGTTTATATTCTTGGTCATCTCCTCTAGGTCTATAGGGTACTGACTCTTTTGGGGTCATCCCTCTTCCCTCATGCATCAAGAGAGTGCCCTACTCATCTGCCCTTTGGGTCCCATGAGTTTATGAAGGTGATCAATCTCCTAACCCATGGCCCTCAGACAATGATAGTTGTTACCTCCCGACCCTATGGTCATGTGTAACTGGGGAATTAGGCAACTCCTACTTTCATCGGTCTTATCCCTACCTGACCCTAGGATAGACTTAGGGTTCTCCATTACAGTACATGTTCACTTAGAACCTTACCCAAGTCTCCATCATCTCTCTTTCTGCATTCATGAGCTGACTCTCATCCTTTCCTCAGGATCATGGCAACCTGCCTACCTTGGTCAAGCCCTATACCGGTTACCTCCATGGTAACACATCTGCATGCACCTAGAGATGGATATCTATGGGTCTACAGGTTCATTCTCATACCATGTACTTTTCACTTAGCTTCTCAAGATCCTATGAGACCTCTTTAGGTTACCTTAAACTAACCAAAACTGATATACACCCTACCAAAGGTGTCTCTCTCCCAGGATGGGAGGAAAACTATCTCTTGTCAACAAGGTTACAAAAGCTCTTTAGGTCTAGGGTTTATATCCACATGAGCCTACTTAACCCTAGCAAGCCATTAAGGCATGAGCAGATCACTTACTGTACCGTGCTAGGTCATACTTATCCTTCTTTCCTCGATGTTGGATCAAAATAAAACTTTCCCCTTTATTATCATCCTACCTGTAAGGGGTTCACCAAACATACCTTAAAATTAAGGGGCTTCCCTTTTCATTTATTCATGAGGCGTACCATGCTCGAAACTATAGAAACTTAATTCTCATCATGAGCATTAGGTATACCACTTCCCCTCTTAGGCCTAGGAACCCTAGGTTCACTGCATGCTCTGTCTCTTAACTACAACCAAGCATGAAAAAGGCATGACAAGCACTCCTTGTCATCCTTCAACTCAAGCAACACTTAGAGTTGGGTCCTCCCTAAGGACAACCAACAAGGTACAAGGCCTCATAACCTGCTACTAAACCTTTCTAGGTCTAAGGAACTCTTTTTCCTACCTCAGAAGGTAAACACCTATACTGTAGGCACATAGGAACCATATGCTTCATCTTCATTCACTAGGGTTGGTCCCTCTAAAGGCAACCAATATATCATCAACTTTCAGGGATCGATCATGAGGCAACCCCTATCACCCATTGTTCCTCATATCTCGGGGTCTTAGGCTTCCAACCTTCTTGCTGGGTCTCCTGCTCTCTCTAGAGCTAACCCTACATCCAACCTCACCATTAGAGGTCCCTTCTTCATGAAGGATCATCCTCAAAAACATGCTCTACGTGGGTGAAACCTAAGTTCGAACTTATGTTTTCTCAAGATCATCCAGGGTTTCATCCTACTATCAGCATTATGACGTGCCCTAAGTGCCAGCTATGCCCTACTTGCACAAGCCCATAGGGTTTCTATGGTCCTTAACTAACATCATCATCTAAGGAGTTATCCTTTACACTGACATGCACGACCCTTCGCAGGGTTGGGTTGCCAAAGGTGCTAGGTCATCCATGGATCGTATGGCATCCCAAAGGCATGTCCCTTTTAAACACCTGGTCCAACTCATCTCTCTCTAACCTTCACTTAGGGTTAGGGTTAGCATCATCCTCCAAGGATGTGCCAGGTCTCTTCTTAAAATGGAGATCTTTATCTCGAAGACTAACTTATCCTCCTATCATGAAGGTCTAACATTAGGTCCCTTCTGGGGACATGACAACTTATGTCATACGACCTAATCATGTATCTATTATTTATTTTGCGCTTAATCTATTAATCTTATATCCATGACATCTTATTTACATGCCTTTCATTAATTTAGTGGAGGATTCCTTAAACCTTATTAACCTTACCCATACCTCAGGAGGGTGAGGAGAAGAAAGGAAATCCTAATCCTTTATGTCCTTATCAGAATTTTGTGATGAGAAGGGATGAATAATATGAGAAGTCCTAAAGGTATCTTATTTCGATTCATACCCTAAGACTTTGGCCAGGCGGTCACACGGGTCCGGGAGTCCTCGTATTCCAACTAGCGGTGCGGAGGAAAATCTTGCCAGCCCCCGGTCGTGATCCCTTTCTAGACACCTCCGTCTTTTGGATACTCCTCTAATAACTCCCTTGGGTTCTATGGAGTTTGTAAAATTTAATAATTATTAATGGTTAAATGAGGAACCTACGCTCTGATACCAAATGTTACGACCTCACCTTTCAGTAACCCCCAATTAAGGGAGACCAAGAGGTTGAAGCCGCACCCATTAATCTCGGATCAAAGGTTCGACATCTAACCATAAACAATTATTAAATTCTAACAGACTATACTGAAAATGGTGATAAAAATGTTTCTTTGCATACCTTTGAAGAGATTGGAACAAACTAAAATTCTAACCTCAGCTGAACTATTCTAACTAGTTCCTCCTTGTTCTTTAATTCTTGGATTCACAAGGTGTCATTTTATTGTTTGTTCTTTTCATTGTACCTAAAACGCCGACAAACAAAACGTCGGTCAGCTGAAGCTGGTATGTGGAGGAAACAGATAATGTTCAACTATGTTAACAATATAATCATCCGATTAATCATTTAACAATCAAGATTACATTTTAAGCCATACAACTCAATCCATACATATTCTCGAACTCTAGGCTGTCCCTGCAGTGGACATAGATTTCACCTCTCTTTTAGGTAATAGAGTCGCATGGCACTACCCGAGGGTAGCCCAATATCTAACTCAACATGACTTGATGGTCCTACCTACATGGTAGCCATGTACTAAGTCATCCATAGACCTGATGGACCTACCCAATAGGTAGCCATGTACTAGGTCATCCATAGACCTGATGGACCTACCCAATAGGTAGCCATGTACTAGGCCTTTCTCTAACCTGATGGTCCTGCCCATAGGCAGCCATGTACTAGGTTAGCTATTATGCCACAGAGAGAACCAGGATCTGAGTTTGTAGGCATATACTCTTTGTGATAGTCGTAACCACATTATAGTTTGCATGAACTAAATAAACATCCAACAGTTTATTTAAAGCAACCGGTAAAACATTCAAAAATCACCGTGAAACTAGAACGGTTATTCATAAGTGTAACCACATACCTGTCCAGTAGATTTCTCAAGCTAATATCAATTCCAACTAAGAAAGCAATCCAAGGAAGTAATTCAACCACATATTCAAGAATCTTGAAAAACACATGTATTGCATTTACTACACACTTTATCAAGATTCTTTCTATCCAACTTGAAATCGCTTCCTAAGGTTTCTGTATCCATTTTAGGGTTTCGTTTTGCATTTAGGGTTTTCCTTCATCCTTTACCATATTAAACCCTATATTTATGCCATTACTCACAAACCCTAATTATATCATCTATTCTTCAATATTAAGGTTATCTTAACCAAAATATAATCCTATTTTCATATTATAGGCACATTACTCATCAATTAATTTCATTAAACTTCTTTTACATTAAAGCTACTATTTTTATCCCTTTTCATTCATGACAAGATCATTATGTGCATCTATCATTAATTCAAATCTCAATAGGGTTTAATTAACATATGAACTCATTTTGCCATCTTTTATTCATGAAAAGACCCTAATTACTACTTTTAGGGTATTTATTCAGAATTATAGATTTTCATACACAAAAAACTTAGAACTATCATTTAACAACATATTTTCATGATATCTTCCCCTTTTACTCTAAGTTAGGATTTCTAAACGCATTATCATGAAATCTTGGTTTAAATCCTTAAAACAGACAATTTCTCATCTAGATTAGATTCGAAACTAACATTATTGTTCAACAGGTTATTATTATTCAAACTAACCCTTTAGGCATCATAGATTCCATCATTAACCTCATTTAGGTTTGTTAACCTAACTTTAATACACTTTTCATTAACTTAAAGTACTTTTTCAATTAGTAACGGAATAAATATCTAATTATATTTATAATGGATTCCACTCATTCTCCTGATCAATTTTCATATATTATTTGCATTTATTCGAGCTATAGTTTACGAGATATGAATTTTACAAATATCCACTTACTTGGCCAATGGCATTGCGCCACGTCATCCTTTCCATGCGACGTTGTAGACTTGGAAATATAACGGATTTACCGTTATACCCTTACTTAAGTTAGCCATTGCTTTGTACCCCGAAGGGCAAAACCGTCAAACGTGCCCGCTCCTTCTTCTTCCTCACGACATCCAGTTTCTGTCGCCGTAATAGAGAAAAACGCCGCTTCTCCTCCCTTCTCTACAACCCACCGACCTCTGGCGGTGCTCTCCCTAACTCCACTGAGCCCTGGCGCACTCAGGGGCGTCCTTCGATTACAACCAGGACGGTCGGCTCAGGCGCGGTGGTCTGCTACTCCGGGCCGGCGCTGTGGCTGTGCTGCAGCTATTGCGCACGGGCTGGAGCATGGGGAGATGGTCGTGTCCTCCCTGACGACGTGACACGCCACTCCTCTATTGTGATGGCTCCAAAGATCCCTCGCTGTCCCAAAGCTAGTGCTAAAGCTTTCGGTTAGGGTTTATACGTAAGGAAGCAAGAGGAAGTTGAGAGAGAGCGGAGGACGTGGGATCTCACTGGAACTCCGACTCTGGGCTCTACCCCTTTTATAGGGGAGGGTTATCCACACCCCAGACTACTTGCCCACGAAGCAACCAAGTCCTTTCCCAACTTGGTTTCCTATTCTTTCAATGAGAAGAAACTTTCTCTCTCCTCTTTACCTCCTTGATATTCCTTATTCTTTGGTTATTGATAAATTCGAGAATTATCACTTTTAATGTCCTTTCCCTTGGATTTTAATCCATTGGTCTCGAATTTAAGTTTTCCTTAACAGAAAATACTTTCTTTTTCTTAATATCACAACAACCATTAATAATGTATCACATTATCCTTTTATTTTGCAAATTTGGTATTTTTCTCTTTCTTTCCTCTTTATTGGGACTCCTTGGATCCCAAGACATTCCATTATTTCGAAATTCCCTTTTCAAGGATAATTATTATCCTTTTAGATGCATCTATATGCATTATTTTGCATTATCCTGTCTATTTCTGAATAAAATATTTCTTTCTGAGGATTTCTCTTTATTTCTCTTTTATTTCCCTCATTGGCATTCCTTTTATCATAAGAAATCCTTGGGATACGAAATTCCTCAAAGGATCTCCTAATTACACCTTTTCCCACTTATTTCTAACATTTTCACATTATTTCCTATTTCTTTCTCTAATAAAGAAATACATAATTAATCTTTTCTTTAATTATTGCTTTCTTTGCAAATTTAGACTCCTTGGAACCCAAGGAATCCAAGAGGCACGAAATCCTCTTTGTATTTTCCTTCTAGAGATTTCCATTATTTCTTTTCTCGAATATTCAATTATCCATTTATTAATCGAATTTCCTTTGTTATTTTCCTTTTTATTGGGCCCAATAGCCTATAAAGCCCACAAATCAAATAACAAGGCTATTTTAAACGAAATCCAATTATTCTCAACCAAATATATGATTATTTGTTCAAACATCTTTAATATGAGAAATTATATTTCTCACCACTTGAACCCAAAATTTGGGGTTATAACATCCTTCCCCTCTAATAGGAATTTTGTCCTCAAAATTCAGGCAAGCAAACAAACAATTCAGGATAAGACTTTTCCATGTCCATCATTGGCCCCTATGTGGCTTTGCCCTACCCATGGCACTTCCAAAGAACCTTTATCATCACTTATTCTTTTCTCTGAGTTCTTTCACTCTGGCGTCTATAAACTGCACAGGTGACTCAGGTCATTTCAGCCTCCCTTGGGGCTCACTAGGTTCATTGCCCAGCACATGGTCGGGTACCTCACATAGTGCTCTAAATTGGACACATGGAACTCATCTCACATTACTCTATCCAGAGGGGTAGGGTCAAACCTAACCTTCCACACCCATCCATCTCTAATGGACCCATGTATCGGGGACTCAGCTCTCTTAGTCATAACTTAGAGGGGTCGGATTTTCATGTCACATTTTCTCCCACAGTAACTTGTATGTCAGTCTACTTTGCATCTGCTCACGACTCTCATCGTCTCTAGGCTCCTTTCAGCCTTTGCACAATCAAAGTGACTTCATCTACACGCACTGGGGTCCCTTTTCTAACCATCACGTGGTCCTTTTCTAACCATCACGTGGCCCTTTTCACCAACATCACCTTACTGAAGTGGTGACCGACACAACCTCCCTTACAGAGCTTCATATAAAACCCGACACTGGTTATGGTGGTCATCGTCACATCTTTCATAGGACAAGAATTGTCTCTAGATATCACCCTGAACGAGCACACATGCCCTCATCAGACCCTTTAGTCTGGATCATACTAACCATAGTTAGGGGTGATACACTATACTAACATTGAGTTCTTCATATACCTACTTCCACTTTATGGAAGATAACCTTTAGGTCAAACTCAAGAACCTTTGAACTCGCTTCATGGTGTAATTGAACCATCTTTCTCATGGATACTTCAACTGGATCTGTCCCTTAACCGAACTTCTTCCTTTCTCATATTATCTAGGTAAGGTGACCTACCATAACCCATATTGTATCTCGACCTTCTTTGGCCTAGGGAAGACCTATCACAACACCCACAGTGTTGAGCTCCCATTCCCTCTCAGGGACTCTTTTGTCCTTCATATCAATACGATGGGTTACTGGGGTTCGTCCTTTACCTCCTGGCTTGCATGGCCACACGCTATATGCAACTTTGTTTTAAGCATCCAGAATGCTACCATCACTTACTATCTTTGTAGTACCAAGGTATATCATGACCCCCTGTATTGTCATGATTCCTCAAGCTTGATACCTCGGAAACCTTAAACCACTCTCAAAAGGGTTTTATTACCTTCCTATCCAAAGAAGCGTATCTGAGGTTCTATCACCATCCTTTTACCACGTCAAGGAATAAACTGGCTACCCCAACAACCATTAACTTGTTCAACACATCTTATTTCCAAACACCTTTCCTTTTCAAACTTAGGGTTAGCCAAACAACCTCTTCTAGCTTCTAGTCAAACAAGTCAGATGTATCTCAACCAGAACATCCATTACCACTTCACATCCTTAGGTATTAGGTAACATTGAAGACATACACTTCCATGTATCTCACTTATCATCACACCTCAAACTCTATGTCTATCTTCATTCTGATTTCATCATCATGGTGATCAAACTCAACCTGGTATAACTTATAAGTTCCACACAGCTCATGATAAAAACATCCTCATAAGGTGACTACCTCATTCCTCTTAGTGTTTGCAAACCATGTATCATTCTCTTTACCAGAGTAGGTTATCTTCTCTATCCCCATTTCTCGTGGCAACGTTCCAACCTACCTCATCTCTTATCCTTGGTGTATGACATGCATAATGTCCTATCTCTCACCCCCATAACAAGAGGAAATAAGCATTTGGCTGCAGTCCAAATACAGAGCTCTTCCTGTTCCAAGAGTAGAGATGGTACATCCCACCTTGCCAGTACACCTTTAAATCTAAGTTGCAACGTGCCGCATATGTCTCTTCATCATAAACAACATGATATCAAAATATTCTTGAACCTACTGAGGTTTATATCCTTGGTCATCTCCTCTAGGTCTATAGGGTACCGACTCTTTTGGGGTCATCCCTCTTCCCTCATGCATCAAGAGAGTGCCCTACTCATCTGCCCTTTGGGTCCCATGAGTTTATGAAGGTGATAAATCTCCTAACCCATGGCCCTCAGACAATGATAGCTGTTACCTCCCGACCCTATGGTCATGTGCAACTGGGGAATTAGGCAACTCCTACTTTCATCGGTCTTATCCCTACCTAACCCTAGGATAGACTTAGGGTTCTCCATTACAGTACATGTTCACTTAGAACCTTACCCAAGTCTTCATCATCTCTCTTTCTGCATTCATGAGCTGACTCTCATCCTTTCCTCAGGATCATGGCAACCTGCCTACCTTGGTCAAGCCCTATACCGGTTACCTCCATGTAACACATCTGCATGCACCTAGAGATGGATATCTATGGGTCTACAGGTTCATTCTCATACCATGTACTTTTCACTTAGCTTCTCAAGATCCTATGAGACCTCTTTAGGTTACCTTAAACTAACCAAAACTGATATACACCCTACCAAAGGTGTCTCTCTCCGAGGATGGGAGGAAAACTATCTCTTGTCAACAAGGTTACAAAAGCTCTTTAGGTCTAGGTTTTATATCCACATGAGCCTACTTAACCCTAGCAAGCCATTAAGGCATGAGCAGATCACTTACTGTACCATGCTAGGTCATACTTATCCTTCTTTCCTCGATGTTGGATCAAGATAAAACTTTCCCCTTTATCATCATCCTACCTGTAAGGGGTTCACCAAACATACCTTAAACTTAAGGGGATTCCCTTTTCCTTTATTCATGAGGCCTACCATGCTCGAAACTATAGAAACTTAATTCTCATCAAGAGCATTAGGTATACCACTTCCCCTCTTAGGCCTAGGAACCCTAGGTTCACTGCATGCTCTGTCTCTTAACTACAACCAAGCATGAAAAAGGCATGACACGCACTCCTTGTCATCCTTCAACTCAAGCAACACTTAGAGTTGGGTCCTCCCTAAGGACAACCAACAAGGTACAAGGCCTCATAACCTGCTACTAAACCTTTCTAGGTCTAAGGAACTCTTTTTCCTACCTCAGAAGGTAAACACCTATACTGTAGGCACATAGGAACCATATGCTTCATCTTCATTCACTAGGGTTGGTCCCTCTAAAGGCAACCAATAAATCATCAACTTTCAGGGATCGATCATCAGGCAACCCCTATCACCCATTGTTCCTCATATCTCGGGGTCTTAGGCTTCCAACCTTCTTGCTGGGTCTCCTTCTCTCTCTAGAGCTAACCCTACATCCAACCTCACCATTAGAGGTCCCTTCTTCATGAAGGATCATCCTCAAAAACATGCTCTACGTGGGTGAAACCTAAGTTCGAACTTATGGTTTCTCAAGATCATCCAGGGTTTCATCCTACTGTCAGCATTATGACATGCCCTAGGTGCCATCTATGCCCTACTTGCACAAGCCCATAGGGTTTATATGGTCCTTAACTAACATAATCATCTAAGGAGCTATCCTTTACACTGACATGCACGACCCTTCACCGGGTTGGGTTGCCAAAGGTGCTAGGTCATCCATGGATCGTATGGCATCCCAAAGGCATGTCCCTTTTAAACACCTGGTCCAACTCATCTCTCTCTAACCTTCACTTAGGGTTAGGGTTAGCATCATCCTCCAAGGATGTGCCAGGTCTCTTCTTGAAATGGAGATCTTTATCTCCAAGACTAACTTATCCTCCTGTCACGAAGGTCTAACATTAGGTCCCTTCTGGGGACATGACAAGTTATGTCATACGACCTAATCATGTATCTATTATTTATTTTGCGCTTAATCTATTAAGCTTATGTCCATGCCATCTTATTTACATGCCTTTCATTAATTTAGTGGAGGATTCCTTAAACCTTATTAACCTTACACATACCTCAGGAGGGTGAGGAGAAGAAAGGAAATCCTAATCCTTTATGTCCTTATCAGAATTTTGTGATGAGAAGGGATGAATAAGATGAGAAGTCCTAAAGGTATCTTATTTCGATTCATACCCTAAGACTTTGGCCAGGAGGTCACACGGGTCCAGGAGTCCTCGTATTCCGACTAGCGGTGCAGAGGAAAATCTTGCCAGCCCCCGGTCGTGATCCCTTTCTAGACACCTCCATATTTTGGATACTCCTCTAATAACTCCCTTGGGTTCTATGGAGTTTGTAAAATTTAATAATTATTAATGGTTAAATGAGGAACCTACGCTCTGATACCAAATGTTATGACCTCACCTTTCAGTAACCCCCAATTAAGGGAGACCAAGAGGTTGAAGCCGCACCCATTAATCTTGGATCAAAGGTTCAACATCTAACCATAAACAATTATTAAATTCTAACAGACTATACTGAGAATGGTGATAAAATTTTTTCTTTGCATACCTTTGAAGAGATTGGAACAAACTAAAATTCTTACCTCAACTGAACTATTCTAACTAGTTCCTCCTTATTCTTTAATTCTTGGATTCACAAGGTGTCATTTTACTGTTTGTTCTTTTCATTGTACCTAAAACGCCGACAAACAAAATGTCGGTCAGCCGAAGCTGGTATGTGGAGGAAACAGATAATGTTCAACTATGTTAACAATATAATCATCTGATTAATCATTTAACAATCAAGATTACATTTTAAGCCATACAACTCAATCCATACATATTCTCGAACTCTGGGCTGTCCCTGCAGTGGACATAGATTTCACCTCTCTTTTAGGTAATAGAGTCGCATGGCACTACCCGAAGGTAGCCCAATATCTAACTCAACATGACTTGATGGTCCTACCTACATGGTAGCCATGTACTAAGTCATCCATAGACCTGATGGACCTACCCAATAGGTAGCCATGCACTAGGTCATCCATAGACCTGATGGACCTACGCAATAGGTAGCCATGTACTAGGCCTTTCTCTAACCTGATGGTCCTGCCCATAGGCAGCCATGTACTAGGTTAGCTATTATGCCACAGAGAGAACCAGGATATGAGTTTGTAGGCATATACTCTTTGTGATAGTCATAACCACATTATAGTTTGCATGAACTAAATAAACATCCAACAATTTATTTAAAGCAACCGGTAAAACATTCGGAAATCACCGTGAAACTAGAACGATTATTCATAAGCATAACCACATACCTGTCCAGTAGATTTCTCAAGCTAATATCAATTCCAACCAAGAAAGCAATCCAAGGAAGTAATTCAACCACATATTCAAGAATCCTGAAAAACACATGTATTCCATTTACTACACACTTTATCAAGATTCTTTCTATCCAACTTGAAATCGCTTCCTAAGGTTTCTGTATCCATTTTAGGGTTTCGTTTTGCATTTAGGGTTTTCCTTCATCCTTTACCATATTAAACCCTATATTTATGCCATTACTCACAAACCCTAATTATCTCATCTATTCTTCAATATTAAGGTTATCTTAACCAAAATATAATCCTATTTTCATATTATAGGCACATTACTCATCAATTAATTTCATTAAACTTCTTTTACATTAAAGCTACTATTTTTATCCCTTTTCATTCATGACAAGATCATTATGTGCATCTATCATTAATTCAAAGCTCATTAGGGTTTAATTAACATATGAACTCATTTTGCCGTCTTTTATTCATGAAAAGACCCTAATTACTACTTTTAGGGTATTTATCCAGAATTATAGACTTTCATACACCAAAAACTTAGAATTATCATTTAACAACATATTTTCATGATATCTTCCCCTTTTACTCAAAGTTAGGATTTCTAAATGCATTATCATGAAATCTTGGTTTAAATCCTTAAAATAGACAATTTCTCATCTAGATCAGATTCGAAACTAACATGATTGTTCAATAGGTTATTATTATTCAAACTAACCCATTAGGCATCATAGATTCCATCGTTAACATCATTTAGGTTTGTTAACCTAACTTTAATACACTTTTCTATAACTTAAAGTACTTTTACAATTAATAAAGGAATCGATATCTATATATATTTTTATTGGATTCCTCTCATTCTCCTGATCAATTTTCATATATTATTTGCATTTATTCGAGCTACGGTTTACGAGATATGAATTTTGCAAATATCCACTTACTTGGCCAATGGCATTGCGCCACGTCATCCTTTCCATGCGACGTTGTAGACTTGGATATATAACGGATTTACCGTTATACCCTTACTTAAGTTAGCCGTTGCTTTGTACCCCGAAGGGAAAAACTGTCAAACGTGCCCGCTCCTTCTTCTTCCTCGTGACATCCAGTTTCTGTCGCCCTAACAGAGAAAAACGCCGCTTCTCCTCCCTTCTCTACACCCCACCAACCTCTGGCGGTGCTCTCCCTAACTCCACTGAGCCCTGGCGCACTGAGGGGCGTCCTTCGATTATAGCCAGGATGGTCGGCTCAGGCGCGGTGGTCTGCTACTCCGGGCCGGCGCTGTGGCTGTGCTGCAGCTATTGCACACGGGCTGGAGCACGGGGAGATGGTCGCGGTCCTCCCTGACGACGTGAGACACCACTCCTCTATTGTGATGGCTCCAAAGATCCCTCGCTGTCCCAGAGCTAGTGCTAAAGCTTTCGGTTAGGGTTTATATGTAAGGAAGCAAGAGGATGTTGAGAGAGAGCGGAGGACGTGGGATCTCACTGGAACTCTGACTCTGGGCTCTACCCCTTTTATAGGGGAGGGTTATCCACACCCCAGACTACTTGCCCACGAAGCAACCAAGTCCTTTCCCAACTTGGTTTCCTATTCTTTCAATGAGAAGAAACTTTCTCTTTCCTCTTTACCTCCTTGATATTCCTTATGCTTTGGTTATTAATAAATTCGAGAATTATCACTTTTAATGTCCTTTCCCTTGGATTTTAATCCATTGGCCTCGAATTTAAGTTTTCCTTAACAGAAAATACTTTCTTTTTCTTAATATCACAACAACCATTAATAATGTATCACATTATCCTTTTATTTTGCAAATTTGGTATTTTTCTCTTTCTTTCCTCTTTATTGGGACTCCTTGGATCCTAAGACATTCCATTATTTCGAAATTCCCTTTTCAAGGATAATTATTATCCTTTTAGATGCATCTATATGCATTATTTTGCATTATCATGTCTATTTCTGAATAAAATATTTCTTTATGAGGATTTCTCTCTATTTCTCTTTTATTTCCCTCATTAGCATTCCTTTTATCATAAGAAATCCTTGGGATACGAAATTCCTCGAAGGATCTCCTAATTACACCTTTTCCCACTTATTTCTAACATTTTCACATTATTTCCAATTTCTTTCTCTAATAAAGAAATACATAATTAATCTTTTCTTTTCTTATTGCTTTTCTTTGCAACTTTAGACTCCTTGGAACCCAAGGAATCCAAGAGGCACGAAATCCTCTTTGTATTTGCCTTCTATAGGTTTCCATTATTTCTTTTCTCGAATATTCAATTATCCATTTATTAATCGAATTTCCTTTGTTATTTTCCTTTTTATTGGGCCCAATAGCCAATAAAGCCCACAAATCAAATAACAAGGCTATTTTAAACGAAATCCAATTATTCTCAACCAAATATATGATTATTTGTTCAAACATCTTTAATATGAGAAATTATATTTCTCACCACTTGAACCCAAAATTTGGGGTTATAACACCACCCACCTTATCCAAACTTGATTTGTGGTTTGTTTCTTCATCACACTAAGAAATCTCTTTTCCATAATCTTAGTTATAAAGAAAGTAGGAAAGGTGTTTACATCAGTGATATCACTATCAGAAAGTCCTTGCAACCCACCTCCTCAACCACACATGGTGCTTATTCCTCCACCTTGCATACACCTCCTCTTAGACATGCATGAGCCTCATTTTTATTGTCAAATGAAATCCTCATGGGCTACATGATGCACCAAAACTCTTATAACATTCATATCTAGGAGCATATCCATCAAGGGCCCGTTCCAATCAGGTCAAAATGAACTTGTCTTGTTTCCATCCCTATCCCACCAACCATCCCTACCTGATTGATGATTATGCTTCTTATGCATATGATTAGTTTTTCCCTACCCACCAGTACCCCACTTCAGCTCCACCCCTAGCTCTAGTGAGGAACCTACCTCTACCTCCGTTCCTCAACTTAATGCCTCCCAGGTACTTGATCTCCCTCTATGACATGCTTCCACCTTTCTTACTGGATTTAATGGGGTTTCTGCACTCAGTTTTTAGTAAGCAAATGCTTTGCATGCATGTGGTGTGTCTTGAGTGGAGAAACACACCAAATGGCCTGTTACTCATTCTTTTGGACCTTTTGAGGATGAAGAGATGCCAGATGAGGATGTTGAAGATGATGTTAAAGGTGATGGTGCTAAAGATGAGGATGATGATGATGATGGTGATGATGGTTCTGATGATGATGGAGATGGTGGTGAGGACACACTTGTTGCCCCTGATGCACCTTCTGATGGTGATGAAGACTACCAGCCTGATGATGACAAGGTAGTTGACATAGATTCCCTAGATGTTTATTTCTTATGTCTATAGAGTGATCAATATATATATATATATATATATATATATATATATATATATCATTTTGTAGACTTTCATGTACTAAACATTTGGGCACTGTATCTGAGGTTTACTACTTTCATATCTTGTTGCTTTTCTTTGTTGTTTTATAGTTTTCATCTAACAGAGGAGATATCTTTTGTTGTAATCTGATTATATGTACCTTAACTCTATGCTTGTTTATATATATCTCATGATATTTGTGTATGTGCTTCCATCTTTTGATTATGACTCTAGTATGCCTTTTCTCTCTGATTTGTCAGTTGGTGCTTTCATATGGTGGTTGCTTGTATTATTTGCTCCTATGGATAGGGCCTATTTTTTATCTCCACTACCCCTTACCTTTTCTATATGACAAAAGGGGAGAAATAAGCTCAAGTACAATAGGGGAGAAATGTGCTCAAGTACATATTGAATTGTGATCGTTTTCTTATTAATTCTCTAATATATCATGTGAGACTATGTAAGAGGACTCAATAGTAGATATGTGATATGGGTTTTTAGAGTTAATAAACATACATGCATAGGTAAGTATGAATTGTGGTGGAGAAATTTCTATTGTTCATTCATGTATCCCTCTACAATTCACAATGTAAAAGTTTAAATTCTAAGTTCTTTTCAATATGTTGAGGAATATTTTGTCATATTCAAAAAGGGGGAGAATGTTGACCTAACAATTATACATTGCCCATATTTTGATGATGACTTAACCATTCCATTCATATGTATATAATATGTTTGTTTGAGATTAATTGTAGGTATTAGGTACATGAAAAGATTCAATTCAATGAAAACCTACCTTTATCAAATACAAGCCAAAGTCAATGCAAATGCGCTTTTTTGAAAAGTACCCTGAATGACTTAGGAAAAATTTCGTAATCATTTGTATTGATGCTATGACTAGTACTTAATATGAGAAAAAATTAGGAGCACCTAAATGAATGTTTAACCAATCAAATGACAATTTAAAAATGCATCACAGGAACCCTTATCAGTTATGTTTTCCATTCAGAAACTCGACTGATGCCTAGGATGGGTCTTGGAAACTGCCAGGTTTAGTCGAGTTTGTCCTAGTGACAACATGACCGATACCCTGCATAGACAAAGTGATTTTAAGCCATCGAATGGGTTTCATCTGAGATAAACTCGATCGACAACTTAAAATTAGTTTGTCGCATAGTTCTATTGCTCAAGTTACCTTTATTGAAACTCGACCGATTGCACTGTATGTAATGTGCTTAAAAGTTTTTTCACCATTGGAGTGTTGCAAACATCAAAAATAGATCGTTTTAAACACCTCAAACAACTATAATTCATTCTCATGTGCTTCTAGTTGCTAGTAGATATCCCCAACTATAAATAAGGACCTTGGGCTTCATCCCAAGTTTGCCTCTTATGCTCCTAAAATATAGTTGAATGGATATGTCTACAATGGCCCCCTTTCTCTCTCTTTCTTACTAATCAAAAAGTAATTATGAGTGATATAGGTTATATGTGAGAGAGTTAAACCATTGTACTCTTATAAAGCTCTCAAATCTTACCTTTCCCAATCCCTCCCTCAAGAGAAAAGTTGGTGAAAGCTTTTGCAAGATGAAGGCTGAAGATCCTTGAGAAGAGTGGGTAATTGCTTCAAGGTGGAAGACTTGTTGCAAGAGGAGAGATCCTAGGTGAAGGTGTCCAACTCATTACAAAACTGGATAACCCCTTGTAGAGGTTGAAGACTCTTACTCGAAGGACATGTAAGACCTTGTAAGGTTTATTAGCTCCTTTTAAACCTTAAAAAGGAAGGCTAGGTATCCTTGCCCTACAAAAGAAAGGTCTTATTGTATGTCTTATAATTGAATATAAGTGTGATGCAGTTGCAAAATCCTAGAGGGTGACCTCTCTAGGTAGTGGTTGTACACTCTCCTAGTTTGAGTTTGGAATCACTATGCATATCTTGTTCTAAATCACATTCAATCTCTCTCATCCTTGCTATGAGTGACACCCATCACCATACAAAGCAAGATTACTCAAAACAAAGCATGAAATTATCATCAATATCTATATTACCACAAGATAGGGTAAATTAAAAACATTCTCAACACAATTTCTCAATTGATATATATCATATGCAAGCCTCAAACTCAGGACATTTGTATTTCATATATGCCAAAAGAGCTTACATATCTTGTTAAAAGGCTATTGAACCACCCCAGTTAAACATTAAAACTTGTTTAGATGTACATTCCATTTCTATACACTCTTGGCATAAATCCACATGTCAATATACAAAAAAACAAAATCTCCCCAAAGACTTGAGAGTACATGGACGACACATATGACTCTACTACAAAGCTCTTATAACACCCCTGACCTGGGTTTTTGGGATAAGCCTAGAAGCTCTGCCTAAATAAGTTTTATAGAACCTTGTCTTCATCTTTTTGAAAATTAATTAATACTTTAGAAGATTTTATTTCTCAGTTTTGAACTTATTTGCAAATTGTTTGCGCTTCATATGATAACTTTGGTTATGATTGAAATTTATCCAAATGAGGGGTTTCTGTGCAAATTATCACTTCTAGAATGTTCCTTCTCTCTCTTAGCATCAACTAGAGGAAAGAGAAACAAGGGGGTGCCTTGTTTGAATCTTCGTTTAATGATAACACTCTTTGTTTTGAAGAACCAAAGAAGTGTTGAGTGTTTTGAACCCTAGATGAGGTTGTATCAAATTATGAAGTGTATATGGGAGTTCCTATCAGTTTGGAAGCCATATAGGAGGTCCCATATCAGTTTGATGACCTTTTAAAGTGTTCATTACGGGCTAAGCACCTCAAGTAGGTGAAGCCCATCAGTTTACATTTCCCTTGCAAAAGTTGAATCGGTTTGCTCATAAAGTAAGATTGGTGATGATATCTTGTCAAGCAAGATACCCAATGGCTGATATCTTACCTATGAATTATCCTCATGAGTTTTGCATGGCAAGATAATTATGGATGCATGAACTAACCATGCATGAACATGTGTCACTTAAGTGCACATGGTGATGACACCTTACACATACTATCTTTCATAAAACTCAACTATATATACCTCTCTTTTCACCTCCTAGTAAACCTTTTGACTCCTTTACTATCTCTTGCTTGGAGGACGACCCTAGGATCTCAAGGAGTGAAGAGAAGGTTGAACATCTTGCCTAAGGTGAAACCATGATCATCTTCAACCTTAGAAAGACCTTGCTTCTTGGATCATGATTCTTTCCTTCTCTTATTTCTTCACCATGTTCCTAACTATGGTATCTTCTTTCATATAGAAGTGTTGTGATCGAGTATTGAACTTTTTATAAGTCATCTTCAACCTTGGGAACATGGAGCTTTGGAGCTTGAAGCTCTTGTGTTGATTTTGAGGTGGATTATATAACTTGAACTCAACTTTATTATTGATCACCTTCTATCATGCAATACTTGGTGATTCCTTTTCTACTTTGACTTTTCTAGTTTCAATGATGGTTTTAAAAGTTCTAATGAAGATATGGGGTTGTTTTCCATGAACTAGAGTAATAATGGATGAAAAGTTTGAGCTTGAAGATGATGAAACCAATATGAATAAACTGATATTGGTTTGTGAAAAACCCTAACCTAATACAAGGGTATAGGCATGGAAATTGATACATATGAACTCCTATCCTTTTGGTTTGTAACATGAGTAGGAGTACTGTCCTCTCAATTGTTTAAACTTTCAACCAATGCTAAGAATAAGGCAGGACGATGTCTATAAGATAGCCAAGTCGATACACATACTTGCACCATCACATGGATGGCCGAAATGACTTATTCTACTCTAAAAATAACATGTTGTTGATAGGTCGATATGTTAGATGTTCTAAAATCAATATGCCTCAAAGGAAATAGGTTGTCATGACCAAGAAATGTCTAGTAAAGTTGTAACATCAAACTATGATCCCTTAGTTATGTGTGGAGGCTGACATGACCAATCCTATCCCTAATCTAATACACTCATAATTCGATATCCCTCTAGCCCGATCCATGTGAGATGGGAAATATACTTAGCCTGACAAACTTGTGAAAAGTATGGGTAACACCTTCTTAGAAGCTTTGGCTGATACACCAAGTAGTGGTGGGGTCAATATGTGAAAGAATTAAGGTATGGAATAAGGGTTCATCCAATACAATACAAACCCTAGAGGTTGATAACCCATATTGAGAAATGGTCAATACACAAAGGGATAGCTAGGACGATACCCTATTTGATGTTGAGTGGCTGATATACTAGTTGGTTAACTGGCTGATACCCTAGTTGATAGTGTAGCCGACACACTAGTTGAGTGAGTTCCCGATACACAATATGATGGTATGGTTGACACACACGAAAATACTCTATGGTCGATATACGTCAAGCACCATACAAATGGTACTACTCTAAGCATCTCTAAGTCAGTATCGTTTGATATGTCTAGGCCGACACAAGTGTATGTGTCTAGGATGACACAAGGATGAAAGTGGAGGCTGATACACCTTGTTGAATATAGGCTGATACACCTTGATGAGTGTATGTCGATACACCTTGAATGTAATCAATGGATTCATCTTAAATGAAATGAGATGGATACACTTTAATAAGTGTAGGTTGATAAACCTTAAAGAAGGTTAAATCAATGCAATAAGTATGTTTAAGTCAATATCTTAGTAAGGATGAGAAAGAAACTTGTACGACTCACATAAGAAAACTAATATTTCATGTTTATAATCAATGGATTATATTTTATTAAGTATGCTTGAACACTTTTGAACACTTACGATAATAATATACTTCTTAGGATATGCATTAGATTTTGCTTGATATATATGAACTTAGAAACCCTAAACTAGTTACAAGGAAAAACCGTAACCCTAATTATGAGAGGGTTGCAATTTGAGTGATTCTTTTTATGGCATGGACATGATATTTACTTGATACTGCATTTGCTAAGAAATCCTAACCATGCAGGTTTTACAAAATGATGAGCATAGCTAGGTATGAGCTATGATGATTTAGCATTATACATATTATATAAGGCCTTATGAGACTTGTAATATACTTGAATAACATGTATGATGTTTATATGGGTCTTATGATCTAGAGTTGGTTGTTTCCAAATGAGAGGTGACATTGTTCGGTAATGAACTAAGGGTTTGATACCCAAACATATGATCATGATAATGATAATGTTGAAGGGACGAGATTTCCCAATAAAGTGTTTAGGGGACTGAGATCCCAGTATGAGAGTAACAAGATATGTTCCAATTGATACAAGATTTATTGAAATATATATTACACCTTTCTATGTAGAATTTATCTACATTCATGCTTGTAACTTGATTGATGTTAAAAGATGATGTAATGTACTTAATCTATCAAGTAAACTAAAAATGACGTTTCCCTGGCCATAGATCCATCTAGTCTCAGGATTTCCTGAACGTTGAAATGAATTCTAATCAGAATGCATATTATTGAATATGCAGGGTGCAAGTTGAAATATCTCCATGTATCCTTAACTAAAAAGATTAGCTATGGGCCATATCCTAAATATTCGGATTAGTTTTGGGTCATAACCTAACGAGCGTGGGGTTGTACCGTGACTCAATAAATAATCTGGATTGGTTACGAACCACATCCTGATATAATCAGGATTGATTGTGGGTCATACCCTAATAAGAGACATGCTACGCGTTGTATCTCTATAGATAAGAGCCTCAATACACCAAGATAGCTATAATGCAGATTGACTCATAATGTCACTGCCAATAATCTCGTACTGACTGAGAAAGGAGAGGTCGTGGATTCTGGCTCTTCCATAGACCTATATGGCACTGATGCTTTACTTTGAAGTTGTCAGTTGGAGATGGAAGGTATATTCCCATTTATTTAGGGCATAAGATGGATGGTTTAAAGTTGTAATCAGTTGTGTAGTGTACTTGTTTAAGGATCAAATACGAAAACATTGGTTGAAGCCTTGTTTTGTTTTTATACTATTTAGTTTATAACAGTTATACATGTTCTTCATATTCCTTTTAAAATTGATTAGATGATCTATTGCTCAATTATAGATAATTGTACTAATGAGGTATTGAGACTACGCTATCCTGTATACAATAAGTAGTAATACATGTTTAAAATGAAAAAGGTTTCTTCTTCTCTCATTCATAAAAGTTAATTGTGACAATAATAATGTTGGCTGAGAGGTATGTCTCTCGCTGGGACTTTTTGTCTCACCCCTTGGGTTCCACAACTTTTTAGGTAGACGTGTACGAAGAGATAGAGATTGTGTAATTGAGAGCTGGTAGCAACAATAAGAACAATGGTAACAACTCATGTTGAATGTGCTGTTATGTGTCTTGTAGATACAATGTCCTATGTGTCGTCCATGTACTCTCAGGTCTTTTGGGAGATAGTGTGTAAACAATTTTATAATTGATCTGAGGTTTTGTCTTATGCCACGATGCATAATGTTGTGTTTGTGTATGTTTTTGAAAAGCAACTGTTATCTCGTATTTTTTAAATGTGATGGAACAACGTATGTACAAAGTAAACCATGGTGTATATATGGTTTGGTTCTTTCTAAAACGAATTTCTTGGTAATGGATATCTTGGTAGAAGGTTTTAATTTTAGTGATTTTCATTAATCCACTGTTAATTATTATTTCTGCATAGTTTTAGGCGATTATGCTATCAGTTTGATAATGATCGTCACAATTTTTGGTATCAGAGCCTTAGGTTCATTGAGTCTATATGGACATAGGATTGAGGTCATTAAGTCTATTCTAGCATCCAGTTTATCTTATAGTTACTTTTGCTTATATAGAAGAAGAAGTAAAGTTCAAAGATGGTTGGAGAACACGAAGAAGATGTTGCTGAGAGCTTGTTCTAGTAGAAGAGGTGCAAGGGAACATGTGAGAGAAGAACAAGTGCCTGAGAATCCCCAAGTGGATCAGACTATGTTGGAGAACCCTACTTTCCATGCTGTTTTTGGGCAGTTCAGATATGGCAGATAGGATACCAGCACTACCCCCTAGGGCACCAGTTCAATATAGAATCTTTGAGTTCTAGTAAGACTTTTGAATGGCTACGCCATTTGGGAGTTATGGAATATGCTAGAACAGTTGACCCAGTAGATGGATATATGAGGCTCATTGAGTTAGAAAAAGCTTTTAAGATCCTTAGCATCCCAGAAACTGACAAAGTTAGGCATGATGTGTACCTATTGAAGGAAAGTGCTGGTCATAGGTGGGCCATCAAAGAAGAGAAAAGGCCTAATGTTGAGGTCGGATGGGTGAAATTCTGACATGAGTTCACTAATAGGTACTATCCTCATACGTACATGGATGAGAAAATCTCACAATTTGAACGGATTAGGCAAGGGCCTATGAAGATCAATGAGTATGAAGCTAAGTTCATGGAGCTTCTACGGTTTCGTCCGCACATGGCTATTAAAGACCAAGAGAGGATTCAATGTTTTGAAAAGGGTATGAACGTTGAGTTGACCACTCTTGCAACTGCTCTTGAGAATAGGGAGAGATTTGCTACATTTGTGGAATCGGTTAGGTGGATAGAGAGGTCAATAATCGAGAAACATGAGGCTGAGTTTGGAAACAGATCTACCTAGTTCCAAGGATAGAGGATCAGACTCCAAGAAACCAATGTTTTATATGCCATTAGCACCGTAGAGGTTTAGTGATCAAATGCAGTGGACGTAAAGTAAGGATAGAGGCTGTAATTTTCCACCTAATGGAGCCCAAACTATGACGTCAATGTATGTAACAGGGCCATCTAGGCCACAACACGAGACCAAAACTTGCCACAAGTTTGGAAAGACAGGACATCTGATGAGGGATTGTCCAGTAAGAGATACTGAGGTAACCCAACCACCAATATTCTCTTAGCTATCATTGTCGATACTAGACATGTTGGAAGAATTTTCCTATCTCCCTAAAAGATCCATGTCTTATCATCGTATGTGAACATATATTTCTTGGTACCACAATCCAAGACTACCTTATACGTTTCCAAGGTGTCCATCCCAAGTATTATGTCAAATCCATGCATCTCAAGTGGTATAAGATCCACTTGAATGTTGTGTTCTGAGAAAAAAAGAACACAGAGGGAACATACCACTTGTAACACTGTAGAACCAACTAACGGAGTTTCTAACAACAAGTTATCCATTCTACAACTAACAGGAAAAAGATAGTTATGAATCACTTCACAAGTAATAAAAGATTTTGTAGCGCCTGGGTCAATCAAAAAAGATATGAAGCAAGATGAAGACATATCATAATGAAACAACTCTATCTAACATGCCAAGACTCATGGGTTGACTACTGCTTCCGGTTCACTCATAGCATAGAATCTCACTGTTGCCTACTGTTGACCACGTCCTCAGTTACCATGTGCATATGAACCTACTTGAGATGCCTATCCACATCCTTATCTGCCTGCACCACTAATGAACTGTTGCCTCTGAGAGCCTTTCTTTTCAGAAAGAACCAAACCATATATACACCATTATTCACTTTGTATGTACATTGTTCCATCACCTTGCAAGGATATGAGATAACAATTGCTTTTCCAAAACATACACCAAAGCAACATTATGTATCGAGGCGTACTAGCCAAAATCTTGGATCGATTATAAAATTACTTATGCACTATCTCCCAAAGGACCTGAGAGTACAGGGATGATACATAGGACCCTATATCTACAAGACACATAATAATACATTCAACCTGAGCTATTACTACTGTTCTTGTTGTTGGTGCCCACTCTTAGTTGCACGATCTCTACCTCTTTGTGCATGTCCATCTAAAAAGTTCTGGAACCCATGGGGTGAGACACAAGTCCCAACGAGAGATATAACTCTCCGCCAACAGTATTATTGTCATAGTTAAACTTTTATGAATGAGAGCAGAAGAAACCTTTATTGAATTTAAACATGTATAACTACTAATTATATACATGATAGAGAAGTCTCAATTTCTCATTAGTACAATTATCTATAACTGATCAATAGATCATCTATTCACTTTTAAAAGGAATATGAAGAACATGTATAACTGTTATAAACTAAACAATATAAAAACAAAACAAGGCTACAACCAATGTTTCTGTATTTGATCCTTAAACAAATGTACTACAAAACTGATTACATAATTAAACGGTCCATCTTATGCCCTGAAGAGATGCGAATATACCTTCCATCTCCAATTGAACACCTCAAGGTAAAGTATCAGTTCCATATAGGTTTATGGAAGAGACGGAATCCATGACCTCTTCTTTCTCAGTCAATACAAGATTATTGGCGGTGACATTATGAGTCAATCAACATTATAGCTAGCCTGGTGTATAGAGGCTCTTCTCTATAGTGATTCATAGCATAGCATGTCTCTTATCAGGGTATGACCCATAATCAATCTCAATTATATCAGAGTGTGGTCAATAACCAATTGTGATTATTTATTAAGTCACGATACAATCACACTCTTGTTAGGGTATGACCTGAAGTCAATCCTAATATTCAGGATATGGCCCATAGCCAATCCTGTTAGTTAAGGATACAAGGAGATATTTCAACTTGCACCATTCATATTCAATAATATGCATTCCAAATAGAACTCATTTTACCATTCAGCAAATCCTGACGCTGAATGGATCTATGGCCAGGGAAACTACATTTTTAGTTTACTTGATAGATGAAGTACATTATAACATTTTTTGGCATCAATCAAGTTACAAGCATGAATTGTAAATAAATGTACATAGAAAGGTGTAATATATCTTTCCAGAAATCTTGTATAAATTGGAACATATCGTGTTGCACTCATCCTGGGATCTCAATCCCTTGAAAACCTTATTGGGAAATCTCATCCCTTCAACATTATCATTATCATGATCATATGTTTGGGTATCAAACCCTCAGTTCATTATGAACAATGTCACCTCTCATTAGGAAACAATTAACTCTAGATCATAAAACCCATTTAAACATCATACATGTTATTCAAGTATATCACATGGCTCACAAGGACTTATATAATTTGTATATTGCTAAATCATCATAGCTCATACTTGGCTATGCTCCTCATTTCATAATACATGCATGGTTAGGATTTCTTATCAAATGCAATATCAATTAAATATCATGTCCATACCATAAAAAGAATCATTCAAATTGCAACCCTATCATAATTAGGGTTAGGGTTTTCCCTTGTAACTGATTTAGGTATATCGGCCTACATTCCCTTGTAACCCTCTCATTACATTTAAGATGTATACATTGATTACATTCAAGGTATATCGGCCTACACTCACTAAGGTCCATCAGACTATATTAAACAAGGTGTATCAGCCTCCACTTTAATCCTTGTGTTGGCCTAGACACATCCACTTGTGTCAACCTAGACATATGAAATGATATTGGTTTAGAGATGCTTTGAGTAGTATCCATTGTATAGCGCTTGAGGTATATTGGCCATAGAGTATTCTTGTGTGTGTCAGACATACCATCATCTTGTGTATCGGCCACTCACTCAACTAGTGTGTCAGCCACACCATCAACTATGGTATCAGCCACTCAACCAACTAGTGAATCTGAAATGACCACCACTAAACCGACAGCCAAATCGTTACTAATTATTGTGAAATAATCATAAGCAACAGATTAACAAAAATCACTAAAATTTTAAACCATTTTTTCAAAGAGATCTATGTCCTGGAAAACTCTTAATGAAAGAACCAAAACTTTATATACATCAGGGTTCACATTGTACATACATTGTACCATCTCATCTCAAGGTTAACATGTAACAGTTGCTTTGTCAAAACATGTACGAGAGCAAAATAAAACCTCAAGGCATACAAGCCAAAATTTCCATTTTTTCATAAAACCATCACACACTAAATCTGAGGACCTGAGAGTACAGAGACGACACATAGGATTTCTATCTACAAGACACGACAGGCAATACACTCAACATGAGCTATCACTATTGTCCCTAATGTTGTTGTTCTCCCTCTGCAATACAGTCTCAACCCCCTCATGCACGTCCACATAAAAAAATGTGGATCCCACGGGGTGATACAATTGTCCCAGCAAGAGATATAACTCTCTACCAACAATGATATTATCACAGGTAAATAGTATTAAACTCAACAGAGGTTCTTTTATATTACTAAGCAAGGTTAATCACTGTGGATAAGCAGATTAAAATATTTCTCATATTTTCAAAGCATTGTAACAGTCTATAATAGAGTAGTAAATCATCTATTCACTTTATAAGGAATATGAAAGAACATGTATATCATTTACCCATCATATTATGCCAACATCTCAAGCTTATCCTGTGATAATATTATCATGGTATGATGACCATGAATCATTCTCATTTCTATCTGTTGGCCTCAGCCAATTTTCTAACAAGGTATTGATTTTGTAAGAGTTCATCCAGGTATTGAATTGCACCATTCCAGAGATCACAGCCAGGTATTGGACTATGCCAATCTAAAATCACAGCCAGCTATTGGACTATATCAATCCTAATAGAGTTCATCCAGGCATTGGACTATGCCAACCTTGTGAGATCATTTTGAGAGTACAACAAGGCATTGGATTATACCAACCCTGTGAGATCACAACCAGGTATTGGATTGTACCAATCTTCAGAGTTCAGTTAGGCATTGGATTATGCCAACCCTGTGAGATCATTTTGGGAGTACAACCAGGCATTAGATTATACCCACCATATGAGATCACAGCCAGGTATTGGATTGTACCAATCATGTGAGTTCAGCCAGGCATTGGACTATGCCAACCCTATGAGATCATTTTGAGAGTACAGCCAGGCATTGGATTATACAAACCCTGTGAGATCACAACCAGGTATTAGATGGTACGAATCCTATGAGTTCATCCAAGCATTGGACTATGCCAACCCTATGATATCATTTTGAGAGTACAACTAGTTATTGCATTATACCAACCCTGTGAGATCACAACCAGGTATTGGATTGTACCAATCATGTGAGTTCATCCAGGAATTGGACTATGCCAACCCTGTGAGATCATTTTGAGAGTACAACCAGGCATGGTACTATACCAACCCTCTAATATCATGGACATATTGCTAAGGCTTCCATAATAGTTGGGATACCTTTATGTTTCCCTTTCACATTCATTATGGGATATCAATCCCTTAAATTCATCATTTAATACCACATCACTTCTACTAGGCATTATACCTCAGTCGAACCATCAGATACATTCACAAATTTTATGTGATACAAGTATTCCTCATGTCTCATTTTAACATATTCAAAGCACTATAGCCCTTATTTGGCTATGACCATAATGTATGTATGACCAAGATTTCATTATTATCTTTGTAATCATTTATTATTATCATGATGTTACAGTGTTCCTATTTTCTTGGTTTATTCTAAACATTACCATCTCTTACATCAATCTCTAGATCAACATCTTGTCACCTATCACTAGGAAACAACTAATCACATGTCTCACAAGGCCATTAAACATCTTTTCACCTCTCACTAGGAAACAACTATTCACATGGCTCACAAGGCCATTAAACATCTTGTAACCTCTCACTAGGCAACAACTAATCACATGGCTTACAAGGCCATTAAACATCTTGTCACCTCTCACTAGGTGACAACTATTCACATGGCTCACAAGTCCATTAAACATCTTGTCACCTCTCACTAGGAAACAACTATTCACATGGCTCATAAGGCCATTAAACATCTTATTACCTCTCACTAGGCAACAACTCTCTCTAGGTCATATGGCCTATATAAACATTATACTTGTTGTACAAGTATTTGACATATCTCATAAGGCTTATGCAATAAGATAAATACAACCTTCCCATTATTAGCGTTAGGGTTTCCCTTTATAGCGGAATAGGGTTTCAAGTTCATATTATCAATCCACCTAATTCATTACTCCACACATCTAGGAGTATACATTGATATCATATGTATTCAATCATACTTATTTATTCTCATCATTTATCATTAAATGATTATCAACACAAAGTATGAGTTTCTCTCTCATCCTCACTAGGATATTGATTACATCATACTTAATTAACTTGGCTTAACCCTTTCTCACATGTATGTTTTCAAAGTGCATTAAACTCTGTATGTCTTAATGTATCATTTGACATAATACACTACATGTGCCAATCAATCAAGTATATTGAATTGAGGTGCTTCCACCCTATCGGGAAAAGATGTGTGTGTTTGCTTCCATATCAGGTAAAGAGGTGTGTGTGTGGTTCACACCATATCGGGCAAAGAGGTGTGTGTGTACTTCACACCATATCAGACAAAGAGGTGTGTGTAGGCTTCACACCATATCGGGAAAAGATGTGTGTGTATGCTTCACACCATATTGGGAAAAGAGGTGTGTGTGCGCATCACACCATATTGGGAAAAGAGGTGTGTGTGCGCTTCACACAATATCGGGCAAAGATTTGTGTGTATGCTTCACAACATTTCGGGCTAAGAGGTGTGTGTGTGCTTCACACCATATCGGGCAAAGAGGTGTGTGTGTGTGCTTCACGCCATATTGTTCCTAAGGGGTATTTTTGACCTCATATCGTGCAAGAGGTGTATACTACATCACCATATCATGAAAGGAAGTATAAACTCATATCCATATCGTTTTAGTGGTGTAGGTGCATCACCATATCGGGTTAGAGGTTCTTGCTTATGTGCTTGAACCCGATATCACTTTATAAGGTGATACCATCATCTTAAATCTCTAGACCTTCGTTCTACTTATTCTAGTACAAGGATAACAAATATAAGAAACTACTAGAACTTAAATATATATATATATATATATATATATAAATTATTCAAGAAAATTTTGGAATTAAAAGTAGATCATCAAATATAGCAAGAAAGATGGTGAGTAATAACATGTTTGGGTTTAAGTTATATAACCCGCCTCAAGAACATCTTCAAAGGTCCAAGATCCAAAGCTTCACTTTCCTAAGGTTGAATATGAATCATCAAAAGTCCAAGGCTTGAGCTCCTCATCCCTATGCACGATACCTCACCACTTGTGGTCGATATCCCTCACTTATGGCTGATATCCCTCACTTGGTTGATATTACTTTGCAATGGGTGATATCACTTTGCTATGGGTGATACCAAGGCTCTATGAACGATTCTCCTTCACCCTTGCACGATATAAAGACTCTATGCACGATATCTAAGAGCAAGGGGGTAATATATTTCTAAAAAGTCCACTTATGGGTGAAAGGAAGGGTATATATACTTGAGGTTCATGAAAAAGTGTGTATATGAGGTGTCATGTTTTTAAGCTACTAGGTGCCACGTGTCCATGCAATGTTCACACGTGTACTTATATGATTTAATATTTATCTTGACATGCAAAACTCTTTAGCATAATCTAGAGATGATATTTCGGCCATTATTTATCTTGTTTTGTAAAATATCTCATCTTTATCTCATAAATTATGCAATCTGATACAACTTTTGCAAGGAGCACCTAACTCGTCATGGATCACCTCCTTGAGGTTCTTAGCTCGTCATAGATAAGACCAAGAGTTTGAAAACCGATATGGGATCCCCTCTATGTCTCCTTGGACAATAGGCACTCCCATATGGACTCTACAACCCGATACAAGCTCAAATTAGGGTTTCACATTCAACCCTTTCTTGGTCTTTTCATCACCAAGAGTACCATACTCAAATATGATTCAAACATGATGCCTCCTTCTTTATCTCTCCTATATATGATACTAGGAGGGAGTAGGGATACTCTAGAGGTGGTAATTTTCGTATCAACCCTACATTTTGGGTAAATTACAACTTGTACTAAAATTGGTACACAAGGCACTAGCATTATTGAAACAAGTTCAAACTTGGATTTTAGGCTTTCCACAAGCCACCACATTGCATCATTCTATCTCTTATGATGCTAAAACTCATGACATATGTTTAACATGTAACATATTGCAATATGACCCCTCATTTTGGGTAATTTGCATTTTGGTCCAAAACATGAGAACATTGCTCAAACATTATTCAAACAGGACCAAATTTGAAACACAAGTTTGTTACTTTATAACAAAACACTTTAAAGGATTCTATTAAAGTTCTAAGAAACTTATTTATCCAAAAAATAGGGTTAACTCATAATCTAGGTTAGGGTCATTACAAATTATAAACCCCTAATAAAGATTTCATCCCCGAAATCCCAGATGAAGGAAGACAATTGTCATTCATGCATCATATCATCAAATCTCCACATAACATCTTGATGTGATAGAGATTCCATAGAACTTTGACCAGCACAAAGTAATTTCACACAGGGTTATCATAGAATCTGTCATACTCAATTGTCCTTCCCAGACTAGAGTTACATTATGTCATTTATTTGAGACTACAAGTCTTATCATAAGGAGAGGCTAATCGTCAAACAAGAACTTATCTCAGAGGTATCTCTAGATGTTATGTATAAATTTCCTTAATAAATCTAGATAGGGATATTCTAAGGAATTATTTTTAGCTTGATAACCTTTTCCCACAACGATTCTACAATTGTTTCTTTCAATTAGTACATCCTTATTGATGTCATGTTTATGCGGAGCATAAACCCCTAACATATGATGTCCATATTATCATATGTAACCAAACCAATCTCAAAGTTGTCCTTTCTAGGTAACCAAGCATTAATCATCTTATTAGGAGTCATGTCCTCACCATCTCATGCCTTTTAAACTTCTTGGATACTAGAAGTCCTTACCTTGGTATGAGTTACATATGTCACATATTACATCTTATCATTTCCATCCTCTGTTGTTATTACCAAAACCAAACATATAATAGGGCCTTTCTTTCATCTAGGGACATTACTTAACACACATACTTTGTCTTGGAACTAAAATCCAAGACTAGCTGATACTTTTCAAAGCATCCATCTAAAAGATTACTTCCAGTCCATGCACATCAAGTATCATAAGACTTACTTGATTGTCATGTCCCTAAAGGGAAAGAACACACAAGGAAATATAATCCTTCTTATCACCCCATCATTAGTCAGGGTTGTTTATTAAAGAAAAGAGATTATCAGCTTCCTCAAGTATTACATGAACTTTCAATTGTTCATGTGTCATTCAATCTTGTTTCCTCTTAGGTTCCTTGCCATCAACATAGAAATTATAAAGATGATTACATATCATCATCCCTTAGCATAATCATCATCATGATTACTAAATCTGGGTATTCCAACCCTTAGTACACCATTGAGCATTGTCACCTCTCATCAGGTGACTGTTACCTCAAGGTCCTCAGACCAAGGTATTCATTATACTAAACATTTCCTTTTGTTTATAAATTGATCTATGATTAACTCAAATTCCTTCATATATCAATTAGGACGTGGTAGAAATATCCGTGCCACATCTCCTACTTCATTAAGCTCTTTAGATTGTCGCAAAATGACTACTTGATCATAGTAATAAAAAATATAGCAATCTAAGAGTTCCATACTTACCTTGCCTTGAATAGATGAATACATGGCCAGGGTATTCAAGAACTAAAATTAGGTAGTATGCATTTGTTTTATATTATGTTTCATGTCTTTAAATTTTAATACTTAGTATCTCAAATTTTATCTGGGTGTTTCTTTTACATCTCTTCCCTTTCTACATGAAGAGAGAAATTTTAAAACATATAAGATTTTATTGGACTGAATATAGGTTCCCATCCTTCTTATCTCTTCCTGATGTCCTCATAGGACTAATTAAAGGAAGCTCAATAATAAATACCTTCTTATGGTTATCAGATAAAGTCAAGAGAAGACATATCAGGATGAAAAAGCTCTATCTGACTATCACCCCTCATGGTCATCTACCACTTCAAGTTGACTCAAACAAAGAGTCAAGCTATTTCATGTTGTTGCTTTTGCCTTTTTATACTATTGGGTTGTAAACTTTGTAAGCCCTGTCGAGTTTGCCTTGGTTGTTGGGTCATTTCTTCCCTTCTTTTTGAACAAAAGGGTTTAGTATGCTCAACATATCCATATCTATAACATGTCTTGTCCTTGTACCATAGTCTTATCGATCTTATTACCAATGTAGAAGCTAAATCAGGAGTTCTTACAGGTGGAAAGTTACGAATTTTTTCTTTACTTGGTAACTACTGCCCTGGTGTACTAGGCATTTATTGCAGTGATGGTACCAAAAATGTTGACTTTTTAGAAAACTAGGAAAATGTCTCTAGAATTATAGTGACATTTCCTTAATTCTCAGCTTATTGCTCCTCCTTGGGCATTGCCATCATAGATGTACTATCTGTCTATACATATGGAAGAGTCTATTTTCTTGCCATATGTTAATCCTTCTCACATTTTCCACTATTCCAACATGACAATGTCATTCAGGAACCCTTTTAGAACCCAAAGTTTCTGCATTGAGGGCTGGTA
This sequence comes from Alisma plantago-aquatica, assembly GCA_963693085.1. Classification (NCBI taxonomy): domain Eukaryota; kingdom Viridiplantae; phylum Streptophyta; class Magnoliopsida; order Alismatales; family Alismataceae; genus Alisma; species Alisma plantago-aquatica. The sequence goes on along the minus strand of OY856410.1, from coordinate 1,083,341,827 downwards.
ACCTAGGTTGTATTGCTAGTATCCAGTCCACTATATTCATCACTGTTGTCCTAACCTGCCCAATAAGAGCATAAAAAGTAGGATTCTCCATCCCGATTGGGTCAAGATGGGAATTCTCAAGAACTCATTCTTCTCTTGCATGATCCCTTGCACCATCTCCTGGCAAACAACATTGCTCTCAGCAATGTGTTCCTCATGTTCTCCAGTCATTTTTGAACTTCACCCTTTCTTCTGCATAAGCAGAGGTCATTATAGGATATACTGCAGGACACTAGAGCAGACTCAACACCTTAGTCCTATGTCTTTGTAGACTCAGCAAACCTTAAGCTCTGATACCAAACTTTGAAATGACTGCCACCAAACCGACAGCCAAATCATTACTAAATATTGTGAAATAATCATAAGCAGCACACTAGCAAAAATCACTAAAATATAAAACGATTTTTGTAAAGAGATCCATTTATTGGAAAACTCTTAATGAAAGAACCAAAACTTTATATACATCAGGGTTCACATTGTACATACACTATACCATCTCATCTCGAGGTTAACATATAATAGTTGCTTTGTCAAAACATGTATTGAATCAACATAAAATCTTGAGGCATACAAGCCAAAATATCAGTTTGTTCATAAAACCATCACGCACAAAATACGAGGACTTGAGAGTACAGAGATGACACATAGGACTTCTATCTACAAGACACAACAGACAGTACAATCAACCTGAGCTATCACTACTATCCCTGTTGTTGTTGTTCTCCCTTTGTAGTATAGTCTCAACCCCCTCGTGCACGTCCACCTAAAAAAATGTAGATCCACGAGGTGAGACAATTTTCCCAGCGAGAGATATAACTCTCCGCCAACAATGTTATTATCACAAGTAAATAGTATTAAACTTAGCATTTGTTCTTTTATATTACTAAGCAAGGTTAATCACTATGGATAAGCAGATTAAAATATTTCTCATCTTTTCAAAGAATTGTAACTGTCTATAATAGAGTAGTAAATCATCTATTCACTTTATAAGGAATATGAAAGAACATGTTATGATGGTATGATGACCATGAATCATTCTCATTATTATCTGTCCTCAGCCAATTTTCTAACCATGTATTGATTTTGTAAGAGTTCAACCAGGTATTGGATTGTACCATTCCAGAGATCACATCCAGGTATTGGACTATGCCAATACTGATATTACAGCTAGGTATTGGACTATGCCAATCCTAATATCACAACCAAGTATTGTACAATGTAAATCCTAATAGAGTTCAACCAAGCATTGGAGTATGCCAACCCTGTGAGATCATTTTGAGAGTACAACTAGGCATTGGATTATACCAACCCTATGAGATCACAACCAGGTATTGGATTGTACCAATCCTGTGAGTTCAGCCAGGCATTAACCTATGCCAACCCTGTGAGATCATTTTGGGAGTACAACCAGGCATTGGATTATACCAACCCTGTGAGATCACATCCAGGTATTGGGAGTACAACCAGGCTTGCTTATGTGCTTGAACTCAATATCACTTTATAAGGTGATACCATAATCTTCAAGATCCAGACCTTCGTTCTACTTGTTCTAGTACAAGGATAACATGTCTAAGAAACTACTAGAACTCATATATATATATATATATATATATATATATATATCAAGTATTCAAGAAAATTTCAGAATTAAAAGTAGATCATCAAATATTGCCAGAAAGATGGTGAGTAATAACATGTTTGGGTTCAAGTTATATAACCCACCTCAAGAACAACTTCAAAGCTCCAAGATCCAAAGGTTCACGTTCCTAAGGTTGAAGATGACTTATCAAAAGTCCAAGGCTTGAGCTCCTCAGCCCTATGAACGATACCTCACCACTTGTGGTAGACATCCCTCACTTGGTCGATATCACTGTGCAATGGGTGATATCACTTTGCTATGGGTGATACCAAGGCTCTATGCACGATACTCTTTCACCCTTGCATGATATAAAGACTCTATGCACGATATCTAAGAGCAAGAGGGTGATAGATTTTGAAAAATTCCACTTATGGGTGAAATGAAGGGTATATATACTTGAGGTTCATGAAAAAGTGTGTATATGAGGTGTCATCTTCTTAAGCTACTAGGTGACACATGTTAATGCATGGTTGACACGTGTCCTTGCATGATTTAATATTTATCTTGACATGCAAAACACTTGAGGATAATCTAGACATGATATTTCAGCCATTAGTTATCTTGTTTGATAAAATATCTCATATTTATCTCATAAATTATGCAAACCGATACAATTTTTGCAAGGAGCACCTAACTCGTCATGGATCACCTACTTGAGGTGTTTAGATCGTCACGGACAAGGACAAAAGTTCAAAAACCTATATGGGATCCCCTCTATGGCTCCTTGGCCGATAGGCACTCCCATATGGACTCTACAACCCGATACAAGCTCAAATTAGGGTATCACATTCAACCCTTTCTTGGTCTTTTTATCACCAAGAGTACCATACTCAAATATGATTCAAACACAAAGCCTCCTTCTTTCTCTCTATCCTCTAGATGATAATAGGAGGGAGTAGGTACACTCTAGGGGTGGTAATTTTTGTATCAACCCTACATTTTGGGTAAATTACAAGTTGTACCAAAATTGGTACACAAGGCACTAGCATTATTCAAACAAGTTCAAACTTGGATTTTAGGCTTTCCAAAAGCCACCACCTTGCATCATTCTCTCTCTTATCATGCTAAAACTCATGAGGTATGTTTAAAATGTGACATATTGCAATATGACCCCTCATTTTGGGTAATTTGCATTTTGGTCAAAAACATGAGAACATTGCTCAAACATTATTCAAACATGACCAAATTTGAAACATAAGTTTGGTACCTAATAACAAAACACTTTAGAGGATTATATTAATGTTCTAAGAAACTTATTTATCCAAAATAAATAGGGTTAACTCATAACTCAGCTCAGGTTCATTAAAGTATCGACCACTCAACTTCAGCTAGGGTATTGGTCTAGCTATCCCTTTGTGTATCAGCATTGCTCAATATGGGATATTCACATCTAGGGTTTATATTGTATCAGATGAACCCTTATTACATACCTTAATTCTTTCACCTATTGACCCCACCACTACTTGGTGTATCAGCCAAAGCCTCTATGAAGGTGTTACCCCACTAGTACAGAACCAACCTTTAGTGTCGGTTATTTAAGGCTTTTGACATCGGTTTCAAAGCGACACCCAAGTGGGCACCGCTAAAAGTTGAAACCTTCAGCGTCAATTTTAACATTGATGCCATAACCCTTCCCACCACCAAAAATGTGCCAGAAAGGGTATTATAAGCATCAATTATTTAATAAAAGTGACATTGTATCCAGGTCAAAGACGTTGACGTTTCACAAAAACCGATACTATATAACCCTTCCCGCTACCAATAAAATGTGCCAGCAAGGGCACCATCGGCGTCGATTTTTATATATAACCGACACCCATAGCCACATAGACGTCGGTTTTTTGCTAATAACCAACATTGCATGTCTTATTTGTCGATTTTATACTAATAATCGACACCTATGTGTTGTTTTTTTCTTCTTATCAGTTTGTAGGCCTGCTGTATGGCTGGTCAGCAGGATGTAGAACATGCAGTTCAGTTCTGAACTGCAGGTTTACAACATCCATTGATATCAGCCAACAACAGGCCACAAACCTGCAAAATTAACAAGATGGACAACAACTTATGATCACACACATGTATAAGCACATTTAATTCATATTATATTTCATCAAACACATGTAGAAACCAGTGGTTCCATTTCAAATTTCCTCCATTTTCACACACATTTAGCAACCTGCAGTTCCAATCGTTTCATCTGTTTTCACATCCAGACACATGTAGAAACATTCATATATTGATCATCTTCACATTCACACATATGATAATTCAGAAAAATTCATTCACATTCACTCAAAAATATTTATGAGAACAAAGTTTAGAAATATCATTCTTTATTCATCATCGTCATTATCTCCTTCGGTATCCCAATTATATTTAAAAATTCCCACTACTTATAAGGATTTTGCCCATTCTTCTCTAACATCATTTAAGTCTTCTACGGTATAGGGAGTATGTACATCTAATAACTTTCCACGTATAGTGAAGTCAGTATTAAACACCTATAAAGAGAATGACGTATATATATAATTAATAATATATAATAAGATTGATATATTTCATATTATCTAATGAGACTATATATAATACCTTATGTATAGTATCAATTTCCATTGCGACATGTTAGATTATTAGGTCCATAAATCGCATCGTAGCACACTATAAATTGAAACATACAAAATATTCAAATATACAAATAAGCATAGTTCACATAAATAATATATACATTGGAGTCGGGAAATTACTTTCACATTCTCCCAGATTAGCGGTTGATTCTTTTTCTTGGGGACCTTTCCTCCAGCTATTTTGAACTCTTGTAAAGCCCTACATGTTAATGTAAAACATTAAATTGCATAATTAGATAGTAATGTAATAACATATGTTAATGGATATAAAAATATAAAACATTTCTCATGGGAATAATGGCTTTTTAATTGTGTGTCCATATAATGTATTCAATTCATTCCCCGTAGGATCTAGATAATAGACAGCTGTCTTGGGGACAATAACTAGGAACTCCCAATGCCTACCACTACAAGTAAGAAAGTTAAAAATTAATAACTCAAAATCCACAATAGAAATGTAATTTTCTTAAGTCCAAATCATAAGCAAAGTAAACTTACTCGACATTGAATGGAGCTATTATCACCTTCTTTTTTTTACCAAAATATTTAAAGGCAGCACAAGAGTATGAAGTAGTTGAAGAAGGGTATTTATCTATAAGACTAATAAAAGATGGAACCAAAAATACCACATGGGACAATGAAAAATCTGTACATATCGTGTGTAAATGGCTGCAAAACATGTATTATGTATGCATTAATATATAAGAAACTAGATCATCGTATATAAAACAAGGTATAGGGATGTATAAACAAGATCTCACCATATCCATAGCTCTATCATAGATGTATTCAGCCAATCATAATGAAAAAACTCCAATATATCTTATATAAATAGCTTTTTATCGTATGATTGACCTGCAACATCCTCCAGAATAGAAACATTTATAGGGAAATTTGGATCATGTTCGCCTATCCATACTGCCATAACCCTACAATTAGGACCTAACGAGGTGCGTAGATCCCTTGGAAGCCAACTTGGTACTTCAGGAGGTGGAGATAGAGGCCGAGATGTAGTGGGTGTCTTCCTTTTGACCTGTATATATAATTTCATATTGTTAGACTCATATATACACACTAACAAATTAACGTAATGTAAATTAACCATACAATATTAGTACAGACGGCATCCTCTTTGGGCCACATAATAACTCCGCCTACTGCCTCACCAAGCATTTCAGAATCTGGGTGGGCATATGGCAATGGAAGATCCCTACAACTGGGGAGTACATGTATCGACCTCACACGAACCGCACCAGATGGTACTGGAGTCCCATGAAACATGTCCCCTAGAAGGGTTGGGTAAGTATGTGCCTCTATAATGATATATTCTTGACTTTTTAGACGGCATGGCTTCAAGCCCTACAAATTTACGTACAGAATGTTATATACATATATACATAAACATATAATCTTGAAAAGACTAGATACTATGTCATTAAAATACTTATAGCAGACGTGCTAGGTGGGTCTATAGGATTACTCCCAACCTCTACAGCAGGAGAGGAGCGGCATGGCACAGGTACTGTCTGAGTGGCAGCCTGAGACGCCTTCCACTTTACCATTACTTCTTAGATTGTCTTATTAATTAACTCATCTACCTATACATCGACAAAAGAAACACTAGCTTTTGATTATTGAATTCCCTTTCGTAATAACATTCTGAAAAAAGAATAGGTTACATCAACATTTGATAATCCTATTTTGGGAGGTTTGCATTGTGATGGCCCAAAGAACGCTTTTATGCCCACACCAACGCCTACACCCCTAACACGTCTAGGATGCTCTGGGTTACTAAGAGCATCTTTCCATTCATCCCTTATTCCCTTGGGTATGAACTAGCCTTCCTTCCTATGCTTGTAAAGCTCCCGCTAATTGCCATCAATAGAAATTGGTAAGTAAACATAATAATAATCAATATCGATTTCTCTAAGAGTTGAATTTTACCATTTTTGTAGCTGCCTCAGCAATTGCGGGCTTGGTTATATCTCCTTTCTTGTATTGCCTCCCAGCTATCCACATAGCATGGCAAGGCAGAGGGGTTGGACCAATAGTAGAGGATTATGTAGTCTCTTGAGTAGCAGCAGACTGAGCAGTAGACTCAGCCTGTAGTCTTTGGTGAACACCTACATAGCCTCTTGTACCCATTGTGTGGTCATGCACATTCAGTGCACACCTTTCTCTTTGAGCATCGTTGATAGCCTTGTTAGTAAGCACATTTATTTGGTTAGTAACAATAAAGGTTAATCTCGAATAGGTGAATACATAAGAATGTATATTAATTAAATGGGGAGTGGCGCTTAATACCTTGAATTCATCCATTTTTATTTGGGTAACAAACTCCTCCCAGTCTTTTGGGTCCAAGTAGTTCCATTGCTCAATGGCTGCCTTCTTCCTAAATTGATTTTTTAAAGAGAATACAAACAAAAATTATTAGTGTAGAGTTAGTCAAAAAGTGATCAATGTCTAAAATTAGAAATCAATCATGAACCTCTTCTCAGCATCACGTATGTAATCTCGGGTGAGATTTGTCCTATAGTTCCTTAGGACCCTCCCACAACATTGCATCATGCATTTACGATGCAACTTTTCATCTAGATCAAATATACTCTACAAAATAGAATTGTTATTAACTAGTATCCTAAAAATTAGTAATCTACAAAAATAGAATTGCAAATAATAATAACTCACACATAGTTCCTTCCATACTAAGTCTTTCTTACCCTTAGGAACTTTATGCCAAGATTCTAAGTTTGGACTACAATGGTTGTGAGTAAGAACCCCAAGATATGAAATAAATGAGTTGCAGTTCACTCCAACTGGATTTCCTGCATGATCGAAATCTACAGCCAGTTTGGGTCCATTTCCCCTTTGTTGTACTAACTTGTTCATCATTGTGATGCCCCTCACTTTCTCAATTTTTTTTGCTGCTCATCAAGTACCCCAATTTCTTCAGGGGGTACATCACCAACCTAAAATTTGACAAAAAACACACTTATAGGATATAGCTATAAATGAACATATAGATAGAAATATAGGATATATTTTTAAAACTTAAATTGTGAGGCAGCGCATTGATATCCTTACCCTCATGGTAATCATGATCATGGTCATCATGCTCATGCTCAGCCATCTAAAAGTGTCATTAAAAAATCAAACATTTAGCATTTGACATAACTAGAAGATAAAAAAACATTGTAAAGTTCACATTCAAAAAAAATAAAACACTAAAAAAGCATGTATGCCTCTAATATTGTTATCTTTTATCAATATTGTGGCCATGGTACATTGTGATCTCTTACCAAATTCATTGCAAAGTCTTTTACTCTTTCATAAACAACCTATCCTGGTATAGGTTTAGGTGAACTTCGTTCCTCATTCCGTCCATTGAATGCTTTGGCAACCAACGATACGGATGGAATTTTGGAAGAAACCTTCGATGACTAAGATATACAGTCTTGCCGTCATGTTTTATTCATATTGAATTAGTGTTCTCTTCACATAGAGGATACGCTTTAGATCTGTTGACACTATATCCAGACAAATTACCATATGATGGAAAGTCATTAACAGTGCAAAACAACATAGCGTGCAAATGAAATGTCTCTCTTCGTGAAGCATCATAGGTCATCACACATTCACCCCATAGTTTCTTTAAGTCATCAATCAGAGGTTCAAGATAAACGTCGATATCATTTCCAGGCTATTCAGGGCCCGATATCAACAATGACAACATAATGTACTTATTTTTCATACACAACCAGGGAGGAAGATTGTATATAACAAGTATAACTGGCCAAGTGCTATGTTGGCTGCTCAATGTTTCGTACAAATTTATCCCATCTGTACAAAGCCCAAGTCTTAGATTCTTGACTTCTTCACCGAATTTAGGGTATAATAAATCAATCTTCTTCCACTGTGGGGAATCAGACACATGTCGTAGGATCCCATCATTATTTTTCTTAACATCTTCATACCACCTGAAATTCTTCGCATGTATCGGATTGGAAAATAAGCGTTGAAATCGTGATATTATAGGTAGATACCACATCACCTTGACAGGAGAACCAGTTTTGGACTCCCCTGATGTCATCAGTTCATACCTTGACGCACCACATTTTGGACAATCTTTCAAATCCAAATAGTCCTTTTGAAATAATACACAATCATTCGGGCATGTGTGTATCTTCTTAGCCTCCACTCCCATCGGGCACAACAATTTCTTTAACTTGTATGTTTAGATTGCCCTTCAGGAAGAATTTCTTTCAACAAAGACAACAATGACATGAAGCTTTTGTCTCTCCATCTATTGTTAGCTTTTAGCTTATACAATCTCAACATAGTGCTAAGCTTTGTAAACTTACAACCTGTGTATAATAGTATCTCAGCATCATGCACAATGTTTCTAAACATGGGAGGTGGATCAGTGTGCTCTACCCACAATTATCCATCATCGCATCAACAATGTCTACTAGAACTAGTTCGTTCATATCTATGTCATCGGAGGCAATTTCTTCTTCCACACAAGCACTACTATCGACATCCACTGATTTCAGGTTTGAAATCTCTCCATGTCAGTGCCATTATGTATAGCCTTGTACAATCCCGTTGCACATGACATGACTTTTGATTTCGTCACCAGTGTTGACTTTCAAGTTGTTACCACAATGCCTACATGGACAGTTAAACCTATCTCCAGGTTGTTTCCTATGTTCCTCGGCAAATCTAATAAATTGATCAAGACTAAAAATAAACTCTGGGGTGTAGTGATTTGGAATGGACATCCATGATCTATCCATTCTATGATCAAAGAGAAAACAAGTATATATTAGAACAAGTTTAGGGTCGAAGGTCTTATATATAATTAATGAGTACCGCCTATCTCATTCTTAAACACCTAATCTCACTAGTAAGTGTATAATGTGTATTGGGTTTTCAAGAAAATTTTGGTAGCATTTCCCCGTTGTTCTCCAAGTACATATGTACTTAGAGAACAAACGGGGAAATGCTACCGAAATTTTCGTGAAAACGCAATACACATTATACACTTACATCCTAAGTGAGATTAAGTGTTAGAGAACAGTCCAAACTGGGGACTATCCAGGATTTACTCCTAATGAGTAAATCTTGGATGGGTTTCTAGGCTAACATAATATAACACGAGTCCCTTGTTCACAACCCCATTCAACACACAGTTTTCTTATAAAAACATTGTGGACAGCCATAACAACATATCAATGCTTCCTAAATTAATCAATGTATTATTTTATAACACAAATCGTGGTGGGTATAACATAGCAAAAACTCAACATGTCACAATAGAAACATGTCCTTAACATTATTTTAGATGATTCTTTCTTTAGTGTCTTGATCATTACATGATCATATCATTAAACTAATGAGAATCAGTTTTAAGAATAGGAATTGATTAATACAACAAACAACATGAAATAATATAATCAGAGGCATCATCGTTATCTTGATTTCATTCATTAAGTTGAAATTTAAAGCATAGTCTTAAATCATACATAACATGAAATTCATCCAAAGTAAATATGCATAGTGGTATGACATGCTTACCTGAAGCAAAGAAGATCCTAACTTAGTTCTTCTGACCTCACCTATTCCTAAAATTAACACAATTTACATTTATTATCATCTTAAGTACCTTTTTAAACCCTAATTTGGGTGTTTTAGGAAAAGCTGGCAAGATACGATGGAATTAGAGCTAGAAATCCAGAAAACCAGGTTCTTGTTTTAAAATCCTTTCCAAGAACTATTTATATGTATTTTTCTTACATTAGATGAATAATATATGGATATTATAAGATCAAACAAGCCCAATCTTGAGATTGGCAAACCGGGGATGGAAAATAGATTCATCACCTTCACAGGTTCCTGCCAGACCAAAAAAGCCCAATCTTGAGTTGACTCGTGATCATGAAAACCACACAACTTGCTCACCATGGAATGCAAAGATAGGATGAAGAAGAGGAGGAAGAAGGGTACTTGTCGAGCAGCGGCGGCGGCGGTAGGCCTGGCGGTGGCGGTGCGGCGGGCGAGAAAGTAGGCACATGACAGGCGAGCAGGAAGCCGGAGCAGTAGGCGGCAGGCAAGCAGCGGTGGTGGCGAGTAGCAGTGGCGGAGCACTAGGCGAGCAGCGACGGAGGTAGGCATGGAGGCGGCAAGCAACA